>OU745244.1:7502500-8752500 GCA_916618015.1 Xestia c-nigrum
ATCTCTTAGTTGCCATGGCTTATTTGAATGAATTATTTTGTTTTTACTATGGACACTTAACGTGCACATCTTGCTACATTCATCATTCTCTTGCCCTTATCCCAATTTATTTGGGGTCGGCGCAGCATGTCTTCTTCTTCCATACTCCTCTATTTTTCGTCATCTCATCAGACACTTCTTTTCTTACCATATCCTTTTTAACACAGTCCATCCATCGTTTCTTTGGTTATCTTGCTACATTGTTCTCAAATAATTTACCATCTCAACATGAATGATGTAACCAAGATTTTGTAACAATAATTTGATTTAAAAGAGTGTCCATGGAGTTTCTTGCCCGTTATTCTCCATAGAGATCTACGTTAGGGAATGGGCAACAACAGTACTTTCACAGTTTTTATGTCTTGTGACTGGGACTGTAGCTACATTTAATTTTCATCTTTGTTTCGACAATTCAAAAGTGCCTGTTATTGGCCTACTTGAAATAAATGCTTTGATTTTGATTTTTGATTTTGGACTAGTGGTCTACTATCCACCGAGCACAAATTCAGCCCCTGGGCTTACTTTAGGCGAATTTCACTTACAAAACGCTAAATCCGCCCAAAGTGCGAAAATCAAATAAAAGAAAACTGCCAGGAAATAACCTTACGAAATGGACTTCATTGAAGACCAACCAAGCACCGCTTACTATCTTAATAAATGAATCACCATATTAAGATAAGTAGGCGCCTTATTACAGCTTAACTTATCTAAATTGGAATCCTTGTTAAGATATAACCAACGACTGATTCAGACGTCTGTTGAAGATTTAACAAAGCTTATGAAATTTTGTCGCGATGAACTTCTTCGTTTTTAAGATGGCGGTTATAAATATTTGCCAGACGGATAATACAAGTTGTTGCTTTGCATCCTAGTCAAATTAAAGGGTGTACAAACCATCAACTTCCTCCATGGGACCATCGCGAAAAAAATATTAATGGCCCCATACAAAATTCCAATAACTAGAATAGAATAGAATAATCATTTATTCGCTAATGTACAGCACAACACAAAGAGCAGCACATACATATAGATTATAACAACAAATAGCTTAACAATTAATTAAAACAGCTCAACTGCGCTGAGCATGCCCATAACGAAAGGGTAGCCAACTCAGTATATTATGCTGGGTGTAAAACACTCAGCGCTGGTTTTCAGTAGGCCCCCCGCAGTGACACACGGATGAGGGTAGTAGGTGGTAAATAAATAATGTTATTATATTAAATGGGCATTTATAAGTGTACGTAATAAATAAATAGTATACAATAAATATTTTTGTCACAGAGAAAACCTAATTTTATATTGGTAATAATAAAACACGAAGATACCTGCTAAATAAATAAGTACTTATCCGAAAACGAAACACAGTTTATGACATTTCGCATTTCGTGCCGGCCGATGCCGCATCGACCTACGCATTTTTAAATTGCAATACCGCAATGATATTTCAGTGAGAGTGAGACTACTACTCGATCAAATGTTTGAGACAGCTGATTATTTTTTTACGATTACAATGGTGGTCCCATAGAGAAAGGTGTTCAGCTATGATGGTTGAGATGGTCTAAAGCATACCCCTGACTTTGACTAGGATGCAAAGCAACAAGCAACAACTTGATAGTAAGAGGGCTGATTATTGAGGATACGAGTATGCACCACACATTAAGTATCATTACTAGAAATGGGTAACCCGCGTAACTTGGTTTCAACATAATCTATATTATGTTGAAACCAAGTTACGCGGGTTACCCAACTCCAGAAATGGGATAGAGAAGGGTTTAAACGTAATAATCATGGTTTAAGCCAGGGTAATTAGAGATGCTTGGTTTAAAGCCACTAATCGAGTTTAAGCTCGGGTATTGCCCATCTCAGTGTCACACAATACCACACCATCAGATTATGGGCACTTCACTATCACTATATATTATAAAACAAAGTCTCCCGCCGCGTGGTTCTGTCCCTATGTATGCTTCGATCTTTAAAACTGTGCAACAAATTTGGATGCGGATTTTCTTAATAGAGAGAGTGATTCAAAAGGAAGGTTTTAGTATATAATTTTACGTGGGCGAAGCCGCGGGCATCGGCTAGTACTATTATAAATGCAAAAGTTTGTGAGTATTGATGGATCTGTGTACTCTTTCACGCAAAATCTCTGAATGGAGTCGGATGAACTTGGGCAAATAAAATTATAACCCGCATAAACATTGAACAGACGTTTTATCCTGGCACTGCGATCCCGTGGGATAAAAACCGAAATTTTCGCGGGGAAAGCAGCGGGAATAAGACAGTTCATCACAGAAGTAGCTCGTAATGATACGAGAGAAAGAGGATCAATGTATCCAGCATCTAACGTTAAGGCGATTACATGAGCTAAACGTGAATTTTATAATTAATAAAAGTATATGATTCAATGCTACCAACAAGACCGGAAAAATATGATATTCTTCAGGATATATGCTAGCAAGATAGTGTTTTGAAAACATAATACAATTAATTTGACTCGATAAAAAAAAACACGAACTTATCTCTAAAAATATCTTTCAAACAATAAAAAACCATACTAATATGCATGCGATCATTCTGATGTTTTGGCAAATAATTATACAAGCAATATAATTATTACCATGATAGTGTTTTAGTTTTTTAATCCAATCAATAGTTTCGATCGATCGAAACCACTTTCGCGCTATTTGGCCCGCAGTGACTGACATAACCACCACTTTGTAGTGCAAGCTAATTAGAACTTTTTTCTAACAGTATTTCAAACGAAGTTTGAACCACCACAAATAGAGTTGTTAATCTAGCTCGTCTAATCGCCGTAATCATTATCGCAAATAAAAATTCAAACTCTCATTACTTTTATCACTGAACATTGATCAAAATAAGCGCGTGCCCATCCTGAATGCATCTCCGTCCATCCGCAACGGACAGACAGACACCCGCCTAAATTGTGGATACATCGGCGCAAGCGACGCCGGGTGCAACGACCGTGGATCATTGTATGATTGGGGGTGTCTCCAATTGGCGGACGACGAGCTAAATTATGGTAAAATACGCCTAATCCGTTACTGTTTCTAAGTTTAGACTGGACGGCCTTGTTTAGGATTGCTGTTTTGTTTTCGGAAATAACTTACTACTACTTACGACTTCCCCGTGTGGATTTTGGTAATTGTCTTGCGTGTATGTTTAATTTCAGGTTATAAACTTTCTGTGTACCTAATTTCATTCAAGTCTGGTCAGTATTTATTGCGTGTAACAACATCCAGACATTCATACAGTACATCCTCACTAACTTACACAATAACATTAGTTCTACACATTTAGACTATCCTGTGAACACCATATTTTAATTAGCAACGAAAAAACGAAAAATGGGTTGGTATCAGAATACCAGCGCTGTGACGTTTTTTTCTTTTTAAATGTTACAGCACCATGCTGAGATAGGAGCTTTTTGGTCTTGTACAGGACAAATTCTGTTTTGTATTTTGTTTGTTTTTCCTTATGATTTCGTTATTTTTTGTTTTTATTCTCTCACTATGTTTACTTTATACTAGTGTTATAAATTATAATCACAATTTTACCATTTTTTTATGTGTTGTCCTGTCTGGCTAATAATGCTTTTTTTTTTCTTTCTTTCAAAAACGTCTATGCAGCATGAAAAAATGTATCACAAATTTACGAAATCCGATGTATTCTAAATCTAAATATTCTAATTTGTATGCAAATATAACCATTTGGTTGCAAATAATGGTTTGATTTGAATTGCATGGAGAGTTTGAGCAATTGCATCACTCGCATAGTTGTGATTTATTGTATGTACTTGCTTCAATAAAACACAACTACAAGTCAATTGCAAGATAATTACACTATTCCATCTGTAATTATCCCATAAGCTTGTAAAGTTGTAGCTGTTTCAGACGTTTAGACTCTCACCTTTAGAGTTTGATTACAATGTAACAAGAAAATTATACACTTTAATTATAGTAACATATTTCTGTTCAAAAGGATAGAGGATAGTGTGTGTGGCATTTCTGCTGATGAGAATCATACTATTACTATAAAAGTTAAAACAACTACAGAACGGATTTGGATGTTTAGTACAAAAACATGTATAAACTGGATAAGCAGACAGGATACTAATTATTCCAGCCAGCAGTAGGCGCTAAGTCGCGGGTTTGAGCTAGTATTAAGATTTTTTCTCATTTTTTTTTCATTTTTTTAATTCCCTTTTTTTTGCATTTTCGTATAAACATTTTTGATTTGATTTGTTTTTTTTTAAATAGAAGACAGAAGAGAATAATGTCAATACGTACAACTTATGTTGAGGTCGGCTTCATTTTTTCTATCAGTATTTACCTAGCAAGTGTTTTACTTTAAGTCATTTGGATGGTAAATCATATCATAAATAAAACGCTTTCCATGAAATGTTTTCATATCATTCCATGTCAATCTATCTTCGTAATTCTCATAGTAACATATTGAGACATAATAAAACCAAATAAGCGTACCATAAAAGGCAATTTTACTTTCACATAAATGTGTTAATATACTTGCAAAATATCACCAAAACGGCTTAATTGGTCATTACCAATTTAAGTATATACTACAACATAGTACAGTAGACCGCGCGGCGGTGGTAACACTTCCACCTTGAGCTGACCTAGCGTTATACGTGATTTCAATATGATACCAGGCCAGCTTATACTGGTTTTGTTACTACTGAAGGTAGCCTACTGTACACTCTATCACTAAGCAAGCACTCATGAAGAGAATCGGTCGTTACATAAAAACAAACAATTTCAAAAGATTATTCCTTTTATGCGGGTAGTCAACAAGTCTAGATACTAAGGACCACTACACACGATTATATCCAAGGTCAAGATCAAGGTTACGAACTTACGACATTCAATCCCATCTCATACATAATGTTTCCTACATTATGTATGAGACAGCCTACACACTGACGTAATTGGTTTTCTCATTCTTTATAGATATTGTTTATTTTTGGGGATATGTCGTGTATTTCGGTTCAATGTCAAGTTAATTTGGTAGCTAGAGAATAGACACACAAAGAAAATCTTACAGGACTACAGTCTTTATTGTAATTGCTTTACCAACCACTTATAACAAACCTCAGCAATTTGGAACTACGGTAAGGTTGAAAATTTGTGACCCTTGGGCCTATATCAGCGCGAGACCAGCGCCGGCTGTGAACGCCGATCACGCATTTCTATATCTACAGTCTTGTATCATAGCGTTCACTGTTTGACGTAGAGCGGCGTACATTGAACAGTGAGCGCTGGTCTCACACTGAAATAGTCCTTAGACAAATAGACCTTTGTGTCTTTTAAGACGCTCAATAGACATCCAATCACATCTTAGGGAAGTAAAGTAATTAAATCGTTTATATAATTAAGAGCCCGCTTTGTATGGCTGTATGAACAACTCCTTTAAGTCTATACATTAGTGTTTGTATTATAAGATAACTGAAAGGTCAAGGTCAAAACTTACATGTTAGTAAACCGAGCAGCGTGGCGACGGTTCTTGTCTTTCAAAGACTCAGTGAAGTCTCATCGATGCACTTCACTTTTTGAACTAGCTCTGTGGACAAAGAAAAGGTAGGTCAGTTTATGGTCAAACTAAAATTGAATAAGACAAGACATTAATGGCGGAATTTGGGTACGTTTAATTCTTTGAAAGCAAAATAGACAGAACAAAAATCTTTTTTTTTTCATCAGCCCATTCTGACCAAAGGGTGGAAAGGCCATCGTTAAGTAAGTAAATAAATAAAGCAACCTAAAGTATAAACACTTAAACAAATATTACTAATTAAAAACCGTACTTGTTTATGCAAAAACACGACGAAAGGTGTTCAGGAATACAACTCAATTTTTAATATTTTATTTAAAAAAAATATTCCTTTTGTTCACACACACACACGTCTGTTCACTAGCTAGGATTTATCGCAACTGACCAAAACGGACGAGACCGTCGGCGGATACAGTACTGTTCGCGTTCTACCTTCAAGTTTTTCGTATCCTTCCTAATTTAATCGAAGGATCTACTTCACATGTTTTTACAGAACAATTACATTATGGCTATCAATAATCAATAAAACGTTGTATCCTTTGTTTTCTTTCCTTATTGCTTCCTTCCATAGTTCCCGGGGGACGAGATATTAAATAACGAGTAACGTTTTTTCTGATGACCGATAAATTATTGTGAGTATTTCAGTAATGATTGCACTTGGTATATCCCAAAAACCTGCTTTACGTATAATAGAATATGAACTTTAAATTTAACAAACTGACTTTACACTATGCCAGCAAAAATGTTTTCATGGGTGCCTTAAGGACTTTTTTTTCATAATTTTCATCCATAGCATTGTCACAAGCATTCCAAGAGACCAATTTTCGCCGTTCTTTTAAAACCTTCACAAAAATCTCCAACGATTTTCCTACAAACCTTACGAAGACAAATTTTCGCATTACCTTTTCAGAAAAAATAGACCTCGAAAAATTTAAGCCTAGTGCGCAAGAACAACAGATTCTTTTGTCCTTGAGGGGTTGAAAAGGGGGTGAAATATTGTAATAATCCTACTGGCCTACAAAACTTTTACAAAAAGGGGAGAACAAAGTTGACAAGGATTATACAATGTATTAAGCTACCTGGATATTATTACAGGGGTAAAAGATTTTCCATGACATGTCAAAATTTATTTAAAAGATTTTCAACTTTATCGTTAAAGTATTAGGTTCAAGTAATGATGAAACGTGCTAGCTTTTGTACAAGCGAGATACAACACGATTCCTTTCTGGTTGCCTTCTATAGATGCTTATAATTTATGCAAGGATACCTTTTAAACCAAAAAGGGGTTATTACAGATAAAAGCAATTACTTCCTACCGAGTTAATTGAAAGTTGACCAGTTTTTCAACCATATTGCTTAGGGCATAAGGGTGACATGTGGCAGACCGTGCGTGCACCCGGTATCACATAACCGCCTTGTAAAACGGATTTTTCAACGTTATTCATAGGTCTCAAGTTCTTGATCTTGTTCTTGGATTATTAATGGGCGGATTGTATAATTATCGCGAAGAAACCAGCATGAAGAGATATTATAAAACTTAATATCTTCTTCTTTTCTTCTCCTTTTTTTCTTTTTCTTTTCTTTTTTTTTTTCTTCTTCTTGTTCTTGATATTTCTCGACGGCATGCAAAGCCAAGGCTCATGGGCGGCATAAAAACTCTCGACAACAGCCCGCTTTACATGACCACCGGAAAAACGAGAGAGACTCGACAATTTTTTATTCATCTGTCATTGAATCGACGACAAAATGACAGATGAACAAAAGATTTGTCGACTCTCTGTCGTGTCTACGGTGGTCCTGCTACGCGGGCTAGTTAGGCACTAACCACACGATAAAGAAAGGTACGCATTCCTATAATCTGCAATACCTATCCGTTTCGATCATACTAAAATTAAATTATCTTTATATGAGATTACAGCGTAGCTATAAAAAGATTAATTAATGCCTTTAATTAAGGGGTGCCAGTCAGTTGTCAAACCGTCAGCTTTATCGGATCAATAGTCGAGACCCTCGCGGCGTATTTACCCTCAAACCTCAATTCGTGTGATGGCAAATCCAAAACATTTGCCTCCCTTTGCAAAGTTTGTTTAATAGAATTTCAGAAAGTTATCGTACTGCCTTTCGTAACTCAGGTAAGGCTTATCTTCACTAATATTATTTAGTTTGGATGTATTCGTATAATGTTTACCCTGAAACTACTCAACCTAACTGATATCAAAACATTCTTCACTGATAGGAACTTTTGCCGAGTGATATGCTTGATTTTTATCGGAAGAAACTGGATAGTTATGACATAAAATCGCCAAAAGCTCTAAGAAGAAGATAGGTTTTATTATGTTATAACAGGCACCATAATTGATATTAAACTTTCAGCTCTAATAAAGAACATTAAAATGCGCTCAAGAACTAAAATTGCTGAAGTGGTTCACAATCCTGTAAAAGTAAAATGGGACTAGACAGTCCGTATCTGTGGGCCCGCATATCGCAAAACTGGAGTCCTGAGACAGCCAGAAGATAAGATGGCAAGAGGCCTTGAATGGCTTCCTCGTTAATTGACAAGAAGAGGAGCTACATCAAGACAAGTGGAAGGAATGGGGGGACGGCCTTTGCGACGCTGACAAAATCGCCAGCAGAAGCTAAGTGCAAATAATTGTGTGTCCAACCATTTTAAATATCATCTCGGATCAGATCAATTCGGAAATCTATGAAATCGGCCTTGGAATAACGGTAGATTTTTCTGGCGTATCAATATCTTTCTATATTAGCATTTTCCATTAGTTTAATACGAGTTTAACGTTATTTCGAAGCCCTTAATTAATATCTTTCATCCAACATCTCACTAGACAGGATTTTGCCTCTTAATTATTTACTGAGTTAGTTATGCCGACTTACCAATTAGACGGGGACAATTTAAAAGCATTTAGTCGGTAATGGCAGTCGGCTAAGTTTCAGTTAATTTGGAGGCGCCAACATTTTGTGAACTAATAGCTGTTTTTGTTGCCAGTTTGGAGTACAACAATAATAATTTATTTAAGTAATATGAAGTACTGAAAACTTTACTTAAACAGGCTCAAATACAATTAACCAGTAAACTTTACAGACTGGTTTGTTGGTCTAGTGAATCGCAAAAGCGGGTACTAATGAGTATGAGGGTTTGGGTTGGATACTGGCAGTCTGGATTTGTGCATGATTGATAGCAATATGCTAGCCCCTTATTACATCAGTCTTAAACATAACTGGCTGTCTAACCTCCTGTGATTACGGGTGTGATGTTTCATGTTATGTTGCTGAGTAGATTTGGTTCGGCTATGAAAAAACTCTTGTACGAACATAAAGTTAGAACGCAAAGTAAATGATTGTGGTAGTCGTCCTATATTCGTTAAGTCACGCGTGTGATCTACAATCTCCACCCATCACCTGCCCACTGCAGCTGCAAGTTCCAACTTAAATAATATACAAAGTGACCTTTATTCTATACGATATACATACATCTGGGTCCCGCAGCTCATCCCGCAAACAGGGCAAATCTTGACAATAGCCGTCCTTGGCCAGCCCTCAACTCAAGGCCCATTCATGACGTACTCCAAAAACCACTCTCATCAAAAACCAACTTTAAAAACCAGAAGCTAAAGTCGAATTTCAAATGTAGCATACGGCGGTTATGTGGTTTTAGTACTAAAAAGGTGCAGGTTTTAATGATTAGGGGACGCGGAATAGGCTCTTCGTTTGGAGAATTCCCGCGGTCATGACTATAATGTTATATGTATAAACCTGTTTGATAAATGGACAAGAAGGGACGCTAAATGCTTTGAACTCAGGTGTGCCTTTTACATTTATGGGGAGATTTACAGATGTAGTCGTGTGGATAATTTCACTGTATTCATGCTTGGAAATAATATTCTAGGGCCCGTTACAGCAGTGGTTCCCAACCTTTCTTAGGCCAGTGACCACTTTGGTATGTATATTGTTAACAGGGACCATTGGACCTAGATAAACATGGACCAGGATTATAACTAGGGTAGTGAATTGAGCTCGAAAAATCATTTACATACTAAATGATTTTTCGAGCTCAATTCGATCGCTTTTGTCCAATTTTTGTATAGTGTGAGTTAAAGATTCTCAAAAAAAATTAGAATTTTGCCTCTGATAGGTTCAATTAGGTTGGGTTGAGCTTGCATTTCCTGTGCAAAAAACTTCTGTCTTAAAAAGGACGCATAACATTTTAATCTTTCGCGGACCGTAGTCGATGCTCCTGCGGACCACCAGGTGGTCCGCGGGCCTTGGATAGGTTGGGAACCAGTGCGTTACAGGGACTTGATTTACTGGTTTTTAATTTTCCTTTACATATAATGCCTTGCTATATCATTAATTATCATATCACCAATACAATAAACTGCATAATCATTACTTAACGGGTGGTGTGTTGTCAGTATTTAACTGGTTTAAGTAACAGATTCTATCTGGTTTTAAGTCCGTATAGTGAACGAAGTCTTGGGGTAAAGCTTAAAGATATGCTATAAAGAACTCATAGAAATAGACCTTCATCTGTCTAGACTTTTCCTAACTACGACGAGTCGGCTTCCAGTCTAACCGAATGCAGCTGAATATTACATGGAGCATATCAACGCAATACAGAATTTTATTTATTTCCATGTAGTAACTTTAGTGTAAAGTCGCTTCGAGTCCTGTTTCATGTTTGCTAGCAAACGGATCAAGCCACGTCGAGGCCAAGAGTCGCCTAAGTCCACGTCGACCGCAATCCTCTAAATTGTATTAGCGCAAGCGACCGTGCCAGTTGCTATGGCATGACTGAGTTACTGAGGAACGGGTTTAGACTGGCAGGCCTCAATTGGTGATGTATTATCGTACATGGGGCTAGGGTAGACGAAATAATTGACAAAACAGACGTTGCGGTGAAAAAAGATGACGATTAAGATTTTGGACATGCCAACGATGATAATGATGATGATTTTGAAATAAAAACTGCAACTCAGAAGTGAAGTTGCAAACTTATGGAAAACCTATGAAAATACAGCGGTGGGTGAAAATGGTTTAAAGAAAAACATGTTGAATGAAACTGTGAATGTCGCAGTCAGAATTCCAGCCAATAATAATAATAGAGTAAGAAAAACGGATTTAGAAAAAAGTCTAGATAATCTAGGACCAGTTACACAACACGAAGGTCAAACTAAGGGCATACACCCTAAAACTTACGACCAAGAACTAATAAAACCGAGCTTATCTTAAGCACAAGACGTTACAGACTTAGCCATCCATGATTACAACAAAATTTATAGTCCTACATTTCACTTTAAGAGCCCAGAACACTGGCTTCAACTCTGTAAATAAATAATGCTCCCACGCCGCCTATCCGTCAAGCCTTTTCAAATAAATTCTCAAGCAATGTGATAAACAGTAACATACTATGCCATGCTTGGATCCCATAAATTTTAACGAAGAATTATCCACCTAAGAGGCACTTTTCCGCTCGTTAAATAATGGCGGCGTACCTAAATCAAAGCATGAATATGATTAATATGGGCAACTAACTGTTGCCGTCGCGTGTTGGGAAGTGATCAATGGAGAAGGTGCCCTGCTATGTAACAATGCTAATAAGCTGTTTAATGAATTGCTGGAAAAACCTGTTTTAGTCATCAAATAAACAGAATTATCCTGGCAGAAATGGAAAGACTTAGTACGTTATTAGAATTAGCAAAATTCCAAAAGAACTAGAACTAGGTCTGGAATTCACATCTTCATTCAACTACAAATAGTAACTCTTAGAATCTCTTACAACAATATTATCATCATTATCAGTAGCCTTGGCCACGCTGCCGGTCTAGGCTGAGTATAGACCACCTTTTTGTGCAATTCTTCCCAAGTCTGCACCAGATCCTACCCGGAATGTCATTCACCAAAGCTATGACCAAAATTTAAACATTTTGGCAGATCCATCCAGTTTCCCACGCGGGCTAATTTTAATAGAATTTGCAACTGAATTAAACTCTATCAGGCATTCTGAACAATCTAAGAACAATTTGCATAGGTGAATCTTCAACATGATGAGTGGCATCCAACGGATGAAGACGTCGTTCATCATCACAGTGACTGCGTTTGTAGCAAATTGAGTAATTTATCTATCTGAAGCTACAACTGCTGTGGAATATCTAGGTTATTGGGACAGGATACTGGTGAGTGAAGATTTATTGGTGAGAAATATGACGTAAGTGGAATTTAGACATTCACGGCCTGATATGGAGGCTCTGTTTAGCAACAATTATGCAACTGTCCAGTAAGGGCAGCACTGGGCCTACGGGGGACTTCCAGTCTACCCTCTATCGCAGAAAAGAGACTTATAGTAGCAGCGGAAACATTGAGGCAGATTATGCTCGTGTGTAAGGACTATAAAATACAAATAAACGCCATTTGGAGATTCAATGACGGTATTGTTCCATTGATGACGTACAACATTGCTCATCAAAACGCATGGTAGGGTTTTGCTACTGGAAGTTGGATTAAATAATGCATTCATTGATGGCAGCTATAAAGCTCCTTTGTAACTTTCTAGGAGTTAAAAACAAAAACCCACATTTCAGTACGACGATACAAAAAGTAATCCTCACAAAAAGGACGCCTGTTTTCCAGCAGTTGAAACAGTACTAGCTCAATATGCTTGAGTATGCTGATACAAAATCAAATAATCACGTAGGAATTTATTCAACTGACTGTACACTTGGGGACTAGATGAGCTAAATTATCTATTTGTGGTGGTTCAAACTTCGTTTGAAATGCTGTTAGCATAACGTTGAAATCAGCTTGAACTATAGCTACTCATCTTGGTTGTTACGTCAGCCACTGCGGGCCAGGTACACCTCGGCCTCACCCTTCAGGAGGATTACAGAAATACAGACATTACGTTATGAATTTCTTTCAACATAATGACCTCCAATTTTAATTAATTTTATATGAACTACGGAAGCAGAACAAACAGTTAAACAGCCTTGAAGTATAACGGAGTTATTATCAAAGCCGAGACAATTAACAATCGCCATTGGTCTCAGCGGGATGCCAATACCGATGACCTTTGATTGAAAGTCCTTAGGGTATACGAAAAACGACAACAATACTTGCTTCGAAATCCATTGCGCTGTTTCTGAAGTGCAAAGTTGAGGAGACAAGTTTTGGGAATGCAATGGATAGTTAGAATGTGGGCAGGTTGTGTTGGGTCAGTGATTTTGTTAGCGGTATGGTCAAGCGCAATGTTTGAGTAAGCTTTCGGAATGTTGGGAATTTGTTCTGTACATATTTTTAGAGGAATTTGTACTTTCATTACTTTAGTTTGCCGTTAATTCCCAGAATTAGATCCTTATTAGCGACACTATTGAATGGTGTAATATTACAGCTAGTGTGTTTTTTCCAAAATGAACGGGTTTGTTTTCTGGCTAGGAACAGATTTTTTTCAAAATCCAAAAATATAGTTTTAGTTTTTTCAAAATCGGGCTCTTGACTCCTTTAAGTATTTTGCGTAACTCGTCAATAGTTTTACATTTCGCCATCCACGTCCACTTGTAAAAATCATGCTGTACTGTATGTAAGTACAAAAGTTTAATTGAAGAATAATAATATTTTCAGCTTGAGATAAGCGTCTGTGAAAGGCCGTCACATTACAAAACGGGTTCCTAACTTCCAGTTTAAAACTTTTATGGGGTACTTATGGATCCTGTGTCCAGCTTTCTGGCCTGTAGTTTGCCGTGTTAAACCAACGATCCCATGGTGTTTTATAGAAAAAACATGGCCTATCTCTAGAAACACCATTATCGTTTAGTATTACGATGGCCATTTAAATTAACCAAGTCTTCCGGTTTGACAGGAAATTTATTAACAAATTCTAATTATGTTAATAGCCTACTTATGGTGATGTTGACAATTAAATTCTCTAATGAGGCCGCGTTAATTAATAAAACTTGTTTCTATAAAATTAATTATAAGTATTTGAATTCAATTTGCGAAAGAAGCGGTTTGACTTTGTGTGAAAATTGGTTTGAGAGCAGCTGTATGATTTGTCCGTTAAATTTAGAGAGATTTAGGTGCATGTTCACCGAAAAGATAACGGTCTGATTATCTCAAAACAGCTGTCACTGTGACATGTTCCCATACAAAAATGTGTTTAAACACCTCTTTTAGATAATCAGACCGTTATCTATTTGGTGAACATAATTACCAAAAAATATATTCTACAGCAAGAAATGAGGTTTTCCTTGACCGGACAATTTCACGACTCCAATAAAGTTTTACAATTTGAGCAAATGCAACGATAAGTGGCGAACTAGATGGCCTGAATAGAGCTTCTTGGATATCCTCAGATATTTCAGCTACACACTGATTAAATTAATACAATCTACTATTAAATAAATCACACTAATTACATACTAAATAAGAGGTATCTACAGTTCAATTCAGCACGCAATGTGCACGGTATTTACGGCAATTGAATAGCATCAGCCGAACCTATGTATTTACTTCACAATGAAGGAATCCTTGTAAATGGATAGACATTCCAATTGGGGATAAATATAATGACCACCATAAAATGCTTTGATACCCTTAGTTTTGTAACCAAAAATATCTACTTAACACCAGAAAAATAAAGTCTAAAAATACAATAGTACCAGCTATTTTAGTCACGACTCCACTTTAAATTGTATTCGATCACCAAATTTAGTAAATGATCACCAAATCTTGACGACCAAATTAATGTATTATTTTTGCCTAAATAAATCACTGTGATTGCCATAAAATGTAGGCATATTATCAAATAAAGTATTATGATAGTTATGTCTCCGGCTTGCAATCCCCTCCCGCACCGCACCGCAAACGCCGCCGCCGCTGCGCTCGCCCGGACACGATCCCCAGGGTATACCGCCGTTTACCCGAATTTTATTTGCCCTAATATCATTTGCCATAATAGTCAACAGCCATAATATCATACGACATAATACTCATTTGCCCTACTCTCATTTGCCATATTAGTCACGTGCCAGAATCATTGTTTCCCATAAATTCACTTACCATAACATCGTTTGTCATAATAATTGTAAGCCCTAATTATCACATGCCACAATTATGATATGCCATAACATAATTTGCCATCGACATTGGGTGTGTAACGGTTGTTTATATCAAGAGAAATTGGTTGCAATTGGGACTTTAGGGCACCCCGACTCGGACAGGTTAGGTTAGAAGGGGATGGCGGGGTCGTGTGAGCGAGCAAAGCGAGCGAATAGACCCCGCCATCCCCTTCGTGGTTATTTTTTTATAAACCACACAGAAGTAGGAGCCCCGCGAAGCGGGGCTCCGTCGACCTAGCCCACCATCAACCATGCACAGAAAAAAAAACCATGCACAGAATAAATAAGTTTGTCTAATACTTGTTATGCCATTTAAATATTATGTCTAATAGTTATTATGGCACATAAAAATAATGTTTTTTTTTGGAGTCAGTTTACTTAAACAGGATAGCAAGATGTAAAAACTTTGATTATAATTTTATCTTCAAACGCTGGTATAATTTTGGTGATCATTTACTACTTTTGGTGATCATTTACTAATTTTGGGATAAGAATGATTTATTTGGACTCATTTTGCTTAAATAGGATAGCAGAATTTAAAAACTTTGGTTATAATTTTACTTTAAAATGTTGGTTTAATTTTGGTGATCATTTACTATTTTTGGGTTACTCAAGATTTACTTGGAGTCATTTTACTTAAATAGGATAGCAAAGTGTTAAAACTTTGGTTATAATTTTACATTAAAATGCGAGTTTCATTTTGGTGATCATTTACTATTTTTGTCTGCTATTTGTTACTATATCTGGTAGTAAGTTAAACATAAGCCATTCCAATTTACAGATTATCCTACTAGTTCCAACGCGCACCTTTTAACAGTGGTATTTATAAGACTAGAGGTATGACACATAACTTGTAGATAACGGGACGATAATATAATGTACATGTACAAATGACTAGAAGGCTTATTTGTAACTAATAGAATTGTAAATGCTAAAGATAGTCTGCGCCAGTATGTGTTAGAGCGTGGACTGTATGTTTTGTGTTTTAGGTCGGATAAAGTGAGAAACTGCAGTACTTAATTAACACCAGAACTATTTATTAAATTGTTTTACACGGGGTGCGATGTTTGCACAGCAATCGTTAGACGGAAGTGAAGAACGAACGAACATAAACAATAGAGTGCTTAAGAATAAAAAAGGCAGTATTGCCAGCTAATATTGTAGGATTCCTACATGCTCCCGGCCACAGGACAAGAACCTAGAGTTTATATAAAATAAAATCAACATCTTAAAACTAGAAACATAGCTAGAAACATGAAATGTTTGTAACAAAACAAGTATGAAAGTCCTTATTCAAGGGCCTTAGATAGAAATGGGTTCACCAAATAAACACTTAGAAATGATAATAAAAACTTAATTTCTAAAACCTTTTAAAACTAAATGCTTAATAAACTTATTAGCTAAGTACAATCTTTTAAATCTTAAAAAAAACAAATTGTAATAAAACTAAATGAGCTTATTATCTAAGAACAAATTTTAAAACTTAAAAACGAGTTGCTTAATAAAACTAAATAAACTTATTAGCTAAGTACAATCAATGGGGAGTAGGCATATTTTACTAACTGCTCTTCTATGAGTTTTTCCATTTGGAGTTCTCAACTCAACAGTTCTAACTCTGTTATCAGAACCTGGAAATACATTTGCAACTCTAGCCATCGGCCAATGAAGAGGTGAAGTGTTATCTTCCTTCAAAATAACCAAAGACCCTACCTTAATATTATCTGAACTATTTCTCCATTTGGGTCTGCATTGAAGAACATTGAGATAGTGCTTGCTCCACACTTTCCAGAAACTCTGAAACATGTTACAACAAATGTTCCAAAATGTCAACCTATTTATAGGCGTGTCTATAACATTTTTGTCTGGATACGCGTTCAATGCACAGCCAATTAGGAAATGTCCTGGAGTAAGATAAGAGTAGTCATTAATATCGTTAGACATAGGCGTTAAAGGCCTACTATTTAGAGTGGACTCTATTTGACACAAAACAGTACATAGTTCTTCAAAAGTTAACAAAGCCTTTTGAGTAACTCTTTTTAGATGAAATTTGGTGCTCTTTACTGCAGCCTCCCACAGACCTCCGAAGACAGGCGAGTAGCTGGGTATGAAGTGGAAATTGATACCTTGCTCAGCTGTTTGTGACTGCACCTGTCGTCGATGTTCCGTAGAATTCTGCAGTTTGTAGAGCTCATCTAATTGATTCCTAGCTCCCTTGAAATTAGAGGCATTGTCGCAATAGACATCACTGGGCAAGCCACGACGCGATACAAAACGCTTAAAGCAAGCTAAAAATGCCGCAGTTGTTAAATTGGAGACAATCTCGAGATGCACTGCCTTCGTCGTAAAACAGACGAAGACACAGATGTATCCTTTTGATACTAAGGCACGCCTGATGCGCGACTGTTTAATAGAGATCGGCCCAGCGAAGTCTACTCCTACCCTTTGAAATGGTCTACTTATATTTACTCTATCTGGGGGTAAGGAACCCATCAGTTGCTTAGCAACTTGCGCTTTAAGTCTGAAACAGATAATACATGAATGGATGATTTTCTTAATCTCCTTTAAACCATTGATAAGCCAAAATCGCTGATTAAGTGAAGACAAAATAAGTTTTTGACCTGCATGTAAATTTTTTACATGTTCATTAGTAACAATCAAGTGTGTAACTCGTGATTTGTTGGGCAAGATTACAGGGTGTTTTTGTGAGTTAGGTATAGTGGCACTGTCTAAACGACCACCTACTCTCAACATACCATTACCATCTATAAAAGGATTGAGTGGTTTTAAACTGCCTATGACAGGTTTATTTTGCCTTAACAAACTTATTTCGTTTGAGAAGTGATTCTGCTGCTCATACTTGACAATCAATAACAAAGAATCATTTAACTCAGCGCTAGTTAAGTAATTAAGTTTAATTTTTGTTGACCTTGGGTTCAAATTATTACAAAAACGACGCACATAGGTAAGTACACGATTCATTTTAGTAATAGTAGAGAATTTGTTTAAAAACTCTAGCTTTAAAGAATTATTATTATCCACACTACAAACCATAGCACTCGAGCATGGGAGTTCAGCAGCACCAGTCTTCAACTCAGGTAAGTCTTTTATAATTTTATTAATATTTGTTTCAGGTGGAGTATACTTACTGTTGTGTAAGTAACTGGGGCCCTGCCACCACAGCATGTTTTGTTCGAGCTCATGAGGCTGCACACCACGGCTTAGACAATCTGCAGGGTTTTCTCCTGTACTTACATAATACCACGAAAAGGTTTCAGCATATTCGGAAACCATCTTTACTCTGTTCGCTACATAGGTATTTAATTTGGTAAAATCAATTTTCAGCCACGCCAGTACTATTTGCGAGTCTGAGAAGAGAAGTATATCCTTGAAATGCAGTTTGAGAGATAGTACTGAATATACTCTGTGGACAAGTTTAGCTAGCAATAGTACTGCATTTAGCTCTAGTCTGGGTGTGGTAAGTTTTTGGCTCAATGGGGCCAGTCTAGATTTTGAACAGAGTAAAGTGATTTTGACATTACCTGTTTGGTCGACTTCACGTAAATACAAACAGCAGCCATATGCTGTATTGCTAGCATCTGCATACCCTACCAGTTGAGTTGTAGTAGGGCCTTGTAAGGTGACATTCCTAGTAACGTGTATTGGAGACATAATGAGAAGACTTTTATAAAACTCTAGCCAAGTGTTTTTTAAATCGTCAGGTAGTGAAGAGTCCCAGTTGATATGGGCTGCCCATAGTTTTTGAACAATAATTTTGGCAGACACTGTGAGTGGGCCAGCTAGACCTAACGGGTCGTAAAATCGCGCGACATAACTGACAATTTCGCGTTTTGTGAGTGGCGTGATTTTTTCTTGACATGGACTAGAAATTTTAAATGTGTCTGTCTTCGTATTGTATGTAACCCCTAATGTCTTAATGTAGTAATTTTCTTTTTGTATATCAAAATCATCAAAGTGTTGTTTTTCTTTAGGTATGTCCTGTAAGATCTCGGCAGCGTTTGAAGACCATTTGTGTGCCTGGAATCCACCCAGAGACAAGAGCCTTATCAATTGATCTTTCATTTGAGATAGAGATTCTAAACAGTTACTGGAGACTAAAATGTCATCACAGTATGTTTGATTTTTCAGAATGAAAGATGCTGCAGGAAACTCGGTTGTGTACCTACTCGCTAACTCTATGAGACATCTAGTAGCTAGAAATGTTGAACACTTGAATCCATATGTTACTGTATTTAGTTCTATACACCTTATGTTTTCGCTTGGTGACTCCCGCCACAAAATAAGTTGAAGTGGTCGGTGTCTGGGATCTAAAAGAACACATCTGAACATTTGCTTTAAATCTGTGCTGAAAACATAAGCACCTAATCGAAACAGTAATAAAATGTCAAACAGTTCTTTCTGAACTGTGGGACCATTCAATAATAAATCATTAAGAGATCTACGCTGACTTGTTAACATAGATGCATCGAATACTACTCTACACTTAGTGGTCTTTTTGTCCGGTCGTAATACAGCGTGATGCGGCAAAAAATATATTGGATCACTAGTGAGGTTATATTTATCAATATCAGAATATGTGCCATGACCTAAAGCTATGTATTCATCAATAAAAGCTTTATATTGTTTATACAAGTCAGGATCTTTTTGTAGCCTTTTTTCTAAGCTCTGAAACCTTTTTATAGCCAGATGAAGTGAATCACCGAGCATTTCATTAATTTCACTGAGTGGCACTTTTAAGGGTAAACTAACTTGAAACTGACTATTATTAAATACAACAGTTTCCTGAAAATGCTTTTCAGTTTGCTCAAACTCAGGTCTTTTCTCTGGGAAGATTTCAGGCACAGATTCAGCTCTCCAAAAACCTTTGATAGTATCATTTATATCATTGTTACAAGATTGACAAAATAAAGAAATTGATTCTTTTTGTGCTTTTTGATTGTGACATAAATTTGGAATAGTACCTGCAATTACTACACCAAACCTTGTGTTTAAAAGATATGGAGATGCAGACTGGTGCTCAGGATCAACTGGTCTACATAGTGCTGAAGGCTCCTTCTTATGTTGTTCAGACTGGGGTAGCAATGCCTGAAAGAATACATCAGCAGCCATGAGGATTTGTATATTACTGGGTGTGTCAAAATTGGCATCAGCAAGTGATAATTGAGAGGGTATTTTAATTGCACTTATGTTGATTTGGGTCTGTGGAATCTTAGATGTGATCTGCTCAATAACATAGCAATTTATTGACATCTGATAAGAAGACACCACTGATTGGACTTTCAAATGTACACTCTCTCTAATCGTGCTTGAAGCATTCCCAATGCCTATCACCCTGGAGCTAATTGTCTTTGGCTTAAGGCCCAGCCGCCTTGCCAAGTCAGCAGTAACAAAAGAATTTTGAGACCCGCTGTCAAGCAGGGCCTTGGCTCGCACCTCAGTTCCATCTGCTGCTAAAAGCTTTACCTGTACAGTAGGCAGCAATACTTGTGTGTTAGAGACCCCTGACACCATCGACACAGTGGACTGTACCTGCTCATCCTCATGCAAAAGCGTGTTATGCTTACCGTTACATGTATTACACTTAAAATAAAAGCGGCACTTCTTAGCATGTTTGTTTAGGCATATATTGCATAGCTGATTGTCCACCGCAAACTTGTTTCTTTCAGATGAAGAACATAATTTGAATTTAGGGCAATTATAAAGCTTGTGCTCACACTTACAGTAGGTGCATGCAGCAGGGTGCTTGATAGCTACATTGCTTACACTTGCAGATGCAGGACATTTCTTTGAACTCGATGCTGACTCGATGCGCTGTGCAGTAGAAGCACTGTGACCACCTCGGCTTGCTGACTCCGCATTTTCGAGTGCTAAAGCGCGTTTTTCTAAGAAATCAGTCAATTGCTTTACTGTAGGTTCTACATTAAAATCCCGATCTAATTGGTATTCCCTGTTAGAATACAGATCGAGCTTCCTAGTCAAAATGCAAATAATAATTTGATCCCAAGCATCAACAGATTGATCAAGATTTTTTAGCGCAGCTAGCTGCTGCTTGACTGTACAGACAAATTCCCTAATATTGGCAGCACTAGACTTCGTTATAGGTTGCAAATCAAGCAAGCTGTTTACATGATCGTTTATTATTTTATATTTATTATCATATCTTTCTTTTAGAATTTTCAGTGCTTCAGAATAACTTTCTCCTACTAAAGGTAAATTTATTATGAGGTTATAAGGTTCATCTTTGACAAAATTTCGCAAATAATATAACTTTTTAATGTCATCTAGTGATTTGTCATTGTGGATTAAAGATTCGAATAAACTAATGAATTGTTTGTATTCACTAGACTTACCGTTAAAAACAGGTATGGTTATCACAGGTAATTTAGTTTGAGAATTGCGGCTGTGTGAGCAACTTGGCGAACTGAGGGGAGGCTGACATTTCTTATTTATGAGTTCGCGCAATATGGCTAGTTTTTTCAAATAACTTTCTTCACACATCTCTGCAGCGGATGTGTCGCTATCGCCAAGAGTGTATACCTCAATACATAGGTTTTCGTATTCGGTAAATAGAGTATTTAAACGATTTTCTAATATAGAAAGCGCCTCGACTGATTTAGCGGCACAATCAGTTGTGTCAATACTTTTGAACAATTTTGTAAGTGACTGTTGTTTAAAGCCTCGTTTTAGTTTGATCAGCTTTAACGCTTCTTCGTCGGCTCCCATTTTGACTTTTTAATTTTAACGGTTCAACAATTTTCCTTAATTTAACAAAATCTAAACTGCATAAAGATCTACGGCGTACGTCAATCGCAAATCGATAATTTATTGAATGTCAAAATGGCGTCGACCGAACTAATCTAAAGAATTGTACAGATAACAAAGATAGACAACTTCACAGACAACTTAAAAATATTTCGTGACGGCCGACTATGCACTCTGTGACGGCTTACTCAAACTGTCACTCGACGAACTCTTCTTTCTCGCTCACTCGCTCGCCGATAGATGGGCGTCACGTGTGAGAGAAGATGCCGTGGATTGTCGCCAACGCCGACACGTTGGACGAATGTTTCGTTTCTTGAAGTTGGCACTTGATTGAATGAGCGGATTTGTGAATGAATTTGGTGAAACCCGCCGATTGATTCGATTGTTCTGCCTCGTTCAAGTTGTTCACCAGCGCCACCAAAAAACAAAGATGGATGGCTGAATTGGCTGGGCTTCGGACTTCTTCGATTGGTATGCTTGCAGGTTGATATTTGATGGCGTCAAGACTGCTCATCAAACACGGAATCGTTGCACTCCGTGGTTCCTGGGTTCTCGCGGAAATGGGCGCACTGCACAGTTCGGTTGCAAATACAACGATGCACTTAGCACACACGCGCTTCAAGTTCCTACAGGTTATTTGTCACTTCGATTATATCAATTATTACGGATCGTTTGGACCATGTTAGAGCGTGGACTGTATGTTTTGTGTTTTAGGTCGGATAAAGTGAGAAACTGCAGTACTTAATTAACACCAGAACTATTTATTAAATTGTTTTACACGGGGTGCGATGTTTGCACAGCAATCGTTAGACGGAAGTGAAGAACGAACGAACATAAACAATAGAGTGCTTAAGAATAAAAAAGGCAGTATTGCCAGCTAATATTGTAGGATTCCTACAGTATGTTCTATTAGTAACACTAGATAAAAAACTAAACACCCAGGAAAAACGGGAGCTTAGTCAATGGTTCTCAAAATATTTCGACTTTCAAAAGGAATCAAAACAATATATATATGACACTATATTTAGCGAAATTTTTATACACTCGGCGTCACAAAAATCGCACCTCTTTAAGAGTCTCTTCAAAGTCATTGTAACCCTATTGCGATTTCTAACTGATTTTGGTTGTTAATTTAAAGGTCGTTAAACATACTTTCAATTGATACCAATATTAATTGGGTTTAATGTAATCGTTGCTAGCGGGACATGCTTGAAACATGCATGCTTTCAAAGAGGTGCGATTTTTGTGACGCCGAATGTATTATACCTATTATATAAAATTTTCTCAAAATACTTAGGCTTAGAAAAATGACACTATCATTTTTCTAAGCCTAATGTATACTTGTGTGTCCAAAAATGTAAAGGAGAAAGGGCTTTTTGTATAAAATATGCCATTTGAGAGTACACATGTAACAGTCTTGTTTTATTGTATGTTAGCAACAGTCCAGCGTGTGTAGATACGGAATATGACCATTTCGTTCTAACCTGTACCTGTTTTCTTTTACCTAGATATGAAGATTACATCATTTGTACTGAAGACCTGGCCGATACAAAAGCGCCTCCTAGCCTTTATGAAATTGAACCAACTCATTGAAACGTGTTGTTTGGTTCTAAAGAAAACAAACTTTACTGACTTGCAAACAGTAGTCAAAAGATCTTTAATAATGAAAAAATACTGACGAAAAGGGACCTTTGAAATCACATTTGCCTTGAACTAACAAGGGATCCCTTTCCCAAGGACATGGATTAAAGGGGAGAGATAGGGATGAGCTTCACTATTGATCACACGGTATTTTGAGCCCAAACTGAGGTTATTAGGATCAAATGAAATCTAGCAAAGAAACCTACTTTATTATTCTGTGTATCGTTTTAGTTTCTTTCAGACAGAATATTATGTTACGAATGTAAGAAAATCTTCGACAAAATTGCGACGAAGCATAAAAATGGTAACGAAGTGTACATATTTTTTGCCCTGAAATCAAATTCTTGGCGATTGACGTCAAAAGCAGTATGCTGAAATCGAAATAAATATGTATTTTTATTTTGTTCCAGGGTTCGACGCTTGGAAGAGCAAAATTCTGTTCGTCAGACACAATTCAAAAACGAATTCAATGGGATTATTGCCTTTTGTCTATCTTCACTCTTTGAGATTTGCTATCTTACGTGACAAGTATAGCAAACCTAATTTTCCTTTGCTTGTTAATTTTAATTTAAGACCAAAGAAACGATTGATGGATTGATATTGATTCCTGACACGGAATGATATTGAAGAAAAATGAGTAAATGATAGCGTGGCGGTTGACATGAGACAAGAGAAGGACTGTAAGAAGGTGATGATGTTAATTTTAATGCCTTTACGTTGTAAGTTATGTCAGTGCTAGAAAACTAGCACATGTCCTATAGGTCCCTAATTTGCGCTGTTTAAAATTGAGACTATATTTGCATTTGCCTTTACCTCTATCTGCATGTAACAGATGTAAGCACAGGTTTAAGTTAAATATTTCTCTTACATTTCCATTTCACATTCAGGGATTGCAAAAATATTTTTGGGATCCTGCCAAGAATGCGCGGTATGTCACACAGTTTGCGGAATTACAGCACCGCCAGTGCCACAAAAATTTTACCGTACCACGAAACGGTTCATTAAACATTTAAATTCTAAGCGTATTAAGTTTAAACTTCTTAATTATTTACTTTCCAAGGTAAGCGGATATCTTGAATCCATCAATTAGATTACATTAAGCTGGGAATTAAACGGAGATTATCTTTGTTGACTCGACCTCAAGTTTCCTCATTTCTTAAGCCAGGAACACATTTCGCACACCTCAAACCACTTCACAGGCGCTCATGGATGACATGCCTTAGAGCACACTTTATTCAAGTGTTAGTAGTCTGTCTTGGCCTTTGTATTAACTTCGTTAATGATGGAAGTTTGTCGAAGTATTTGTGTCATACTGGGTAATACTTAAGTGCCCAATATGTTTTGACGAAGATTCAAACGGTGAATGAAAACATCGTTCAGAAACTGGTATGACCTAGACCCAAAAAATCCAAGACAAGTGAGTGACATCTTCCAACTCATACTTACCGGCGTGGTGGAGGAGGCTTGTGTCCCAACAGTGGGAACGTTATAGGGCTTATTAAGTCCCTTGACTTAAACCGATCGATGCACAGAACACATATTAAAGTATTATTTTCCTAGAAACTTACACCGGCACCATGTCCAGTTGAGTCCGACCAATGCATATTTGTAAGATTTATTTGAGTTCAAACATAAAACATTGACTCGGAAGAATAATATTTTCTTTCAGCTTTCGAACATGGGTGGAATGACTTAAGCTATTCGATGCCGTGGTAAAAGTTTTGGTCATTGCAGGTAGATTTATAATACTTGGGAATTCAGGATTAAATCTTTGATTTTACAGTTTGTCATTAGGATTCCAGTCAGAGTTTAAATTTAAGTTCTGCTTAATATTTGTGCAGTTCCTAAACTAAGTCACTTTTGGTTATCTGTTAAATATAAGTGCTACTTAAATTTTGAGTGACGTTTCAGTATTCGGCCGTATAATCTTAATATTACTTCAATGAACAACAAAAATGAACCAAAAAATACCCCGTTTTCCTTTTCAAACGAACTTTCTTCATTCTTCTCAGACTCTCAGACCAAAACATGGCCCAAAAAGCTACAACTTATTTCCAAACCGTCGCCAATTATTCAATTTGCTTTAGTAAATCTCTTTCCTGTACCAGCTCAACGGTAACGGAAAGCGAAACGCAACAGAAATAACATGTTTCAAGACTCGCAACCATTAAAATACCGCCAGCCCACGCATTCAGAGCCTACCACACATCAAACACACCGTTACAGTCCTTATTTCTTAGAGTTTTAAGTACAAATTTCAGTGAGGTCGCTCGGAACAGGTCCGCAATCGTAGTCCATAACAGATATTGGCATAACTGGTATAAATTTTATCGATAAAGGAAGAAGTTTTTACGTTTTATTGATGTTTTGAAGACCTTGAGTTTTCTGTGGAGGAGGTAATCGACTCTTGTAGGAATGTCCGTTATTTGTTTCTCTTGCTTTTCTGTCCATCTCACATAACACATAATATCAAGCCTGTAATAAAACGGTAAGACAGAGGTGTAACTAATAATACAGCCACATTTCGTCAGCTATGTTGCCATTAACCAGACGCAAATAGCTACTGAGAAATTCCAGATGGAAAATAAAACCTAGTAACCGTACCACCCAGGAGCCGTAGCTCTACCCCAAAAACTATGAAAACGGCACCCATAACGGAAAAACCAAAAATTTCCTCGCGCCGGCGCGGCGATTGTGTTTATGAGATCACTTTAACATAAAGTAAAGGATTGCATCCAAAACATATTCTATTTACTTGCCAGTGTAACAACAAATATTAAACTGTTTCACATCCAGAATTTTGAAAACCAGCGTCGGATAATAGTAGCGGGCATTTTTGCTGAACTGGGCCTATTTGACGCAGCCGTGAGGCACACAGTGTTGCTTTTCTGTTTAGATTTTTTTTGTGTATTGTGTGCACTTGTGGCATGAGCAAATAAATGATGTTCTTCTTTTCTTTTGAACAACTTGCACTCTACACATCATTATTTTACCTGCATAAGCAGTCGCTCCCTGTAAAATACTGGTATTCAGATGTATCTGGGTAGACTGGACTTTCGATCCCTAGTTAAAAGGCTAAAAAGGCTAGGCAAATGATGATGCTTCAGCTTTGGCATTTTTTTGGGTTCCCAGGGGATGGCGGGGTCCAGAAAGAGAGCAAAGACGCCGCGAGAGCCCGCTAAGTCCACGATGCTGCGCGCCTTAACGACGCTTTTATAAGTACTCTCTATTAGATCTTTTCCATCTATTTTACTTTGAGTGAAAATGCTGTAACACCAACATAACAGCTTGTTTCTATAATACTTTTCTTATTAAAATAGAACTACGGTTAAAAATACTGTAACTAAAATGAGTTGACAAGCCGTTACAGCTATAACATAAAAATAACATTTTCTGCTTTTTCTACGGTAATGGTTATGAGAGCAGACTCCATAACTGCGAAGTGGAATAAGATTACTGCTAGGCTGAAATTGTCGCTGACTTGCAAACTTAAGCTAGGCCGTAGTAACGGCACGGGTAGGAATCAGGCTTAGAAAGTTAAGAAAGTAGAATGTAAGAAAATAAAGATAGCAGATAGCTGTAAAAATTCAATGTCTAAGATAATAAAGAACTCAGCATGGAGACTGCATCTCAATGACAAAATGTCTATGATTCTTGAATATTTTGCGAAGTTATTCCTTAATAGGTTTATCGATACTTTACCCCCCAAAATAGATAAATAGGGGATGTCGCCCTTCTGACCCCTCCAAAATATCACAGAATTTAAGAATGTTTTCCGAAAAAATAAAAACAAATCAGTTTCGCTTGCTAGGTTTTTTTTACGTGGTCTCACAATTAAATTAAATTTAATATTGGTAGAAATATTTTAAATACGCGTCATACATAATATCTCTTTTTTTCGTCACACAAAAATACACGTGTTTTACTTCTGACCCCCTCCCTTTTTAATCCCTCGTAATTACCAGGCGACCCCTAATGAATTCTCGGATAAGTTCTATAAAATTTCCAGGGTCAAACTGCAACTAACCCGCTTCCCCTGCTTCGCAAGCATCAAAATGCGAGCAAGCATTAACTACCCACCTAGCAGTTTCGTAATCGTTTTTTTTTTATTCAGCAATTAGCATTGTTAACGATAGCGTAACAGACAGGTAAGTAGGTTAGTGCATCGATAAATCTTTATCTGCGCACTACTTCACTCACTTTTGTATTACAAGCGTTGATAAGCTACCAGTTTGAAGCCACAAAGCGTTTAATTAACTTAGTAATTGGTTGGCAGAATTTAAATAAAGCACCTTAAATAATTTATCGATAAAAACACACGATATAATGTGCTGACGAAACTAGATTACAGAGAACTGTTGAATAACGAATCAAGTCTATAAAACTAAGAATTTGATCATGTCGACTATAAACACGCGAGGAAGCACTAACATTGTCTTACATAATAAAAAAAGATGATATAAAATGTGGAACAAAAACTTCAAAAGAAAACTTTACTACACGCATCTAGGGCAAATTAAAATAAGTGGACTTCCACCACAAATTGGGCTGTTCTCGCCAACTTCACGCATACAAACCAAGGTGCGGCCGCGGTTTTGAATACCACCATAAAAATAATCAACGGGCACTCTCGCCCATTACACCGATACAAAGCAATCTATTTAATTAGAACTGAAGTTCCGAAAATTCATTACTATGTAAATCATGGACTAAAGGATTCTGAGACCAAACCCAAAAGTTTTAATAGTTCTAAAAGGACCAGTTTAGCTTCTATAATGTTTGTATTTGAATTTATAATCAAAGGACTAAAACCAGATAAATTGTTTTTGGACAGTTTAATTTATAGTTTCCCGCCGCAAGGGAACGGCATTTAATAATCCAGGAAACGAAACGTTGAATAAAACGCCGAATATCCAAATACAAGGTCTATTGCAGAAACTGGCGGGCGGACGCAAACCGCACACGGTCCAATTTCTAAGCGCTTCCGGAAATAACCTGGGTGCCTGGTTGCAACATGGCGGGCGTTCGAGCGCGATTCCTCTATCATTAGTTATTCGACGGAGAATCACTGCAGTTTCGAAATTGAACAATTTCACCAAGGTCTACATGCATGTAACGCGTTACTCACCGGAACAATGACCGATGAAGAACTGTTTGCATGACGTTACCTAATACGACAATGGCGTGCGTAGATTTGACAGCCACATGATGATGTGCACGATATAATAGATTACTTGGCCTAGTTCTATCGAGAGTGGCTAAGATAATCATGAGAATGCGCGCCTGACAAAGTGCCAGTTTTGTAGGACATCCAACAAATGATCCCTGAACATTTTCGTGACCGCGAGAGAGCACATACTGTCTGTGTCGAAACCCTCGAAACAATTTGGCAAATATGCATGCCCTCTTCAAGAAAAATGAATGGCCCGTAAGGAATTTGGCAATATCAAGAATGCTTCTGTTCCAATAAACAATTTCGGAAGCGCAAAGTATCCAAGGCGAATTGAATTAAAAATTCCACCATACGTTAAGACCATGATCGCGTACCCAATCAAAAAGGACTAATTGTACGTAATTGGGCTTCTGGAATCCCCCAAAAGCAATCAACCACAACCAGTTTTGAAATTAGCGATGCAAAATGAGTCAGAGGCGAAATTTTTTATCATGACTTAGCGTCTACCCGTTTTGCGCTCGTAATACCAATTTGAGACAACTAAGTAATTAGGAAGTCTATTCCGAGCTCGCGGTAGAGTCGTTGACACACGTCCCGGCTATGATAAACGACTACTATGAAACTATTATGCCTTGAGCTTGAACGTTCAGTCCTTATTAATAAACCATCTCAAAAGATCATCTCAACTTCAAGGTGAGATCGAAAATACTCCTAGATGTTTTGGTAAAATGTTTCTGGCACGGAAATTGCATTTTTAAAGAGGTTGCTCTAAAAATATTACGTTGAAATTGGGTCAGCCTTTTCGTTCAGATGATATTCTTTTGTCTTGCCAGCAAAGTTGTTGGAGTTATACAATTTTTCCAATTTACTGCACAGTGAGTCTTGGTGAGTTCTTTTTCTTCTTACTCTGTAGGAACATCGTTTTAAATAGGTTTTAATGTTCCGAGAGTTTGTCAGCTTGTTGGAACATTGTCTTATTGTATTTTTCCGTTTAAGATTCCCTGTATCACGCGAGTTAAATAATTAATGACATTACATAATCTTTAGTTCTATTGTATTTAGCAAGGAATGTATTCAAAGCATTCCTTAAAATGTCACAATGTAAGGAAGCTAAACAACGGTAGAACGAACTGGCAAACGTTTTCGTCGATCGACATTATTCACTTTAGCAAAGTTCATCGTTCTTGAATCAAGGCCATATGGCATAAGCTAATGCCGTACCCGTAAGGATGTCCCCAACTATTAGGAGCATTGACCTCAAGCATTGTCACACTTAGAGTCCCCTAAGGTGTGCCCAAATATGCCGTTTAGCCCTCGGCAGAAACCATTACGTACCGCCCCGTCTTTTCCCTCTGGATTTGTTAAGGTAATAATAGCGGTACACCGCGAAAACTTGGTTTCCCAAAGGGTGTTTTTATGGTCGATCCTATGTAAAATATAACTTGTTATCATGGACAGAGAACATGGTTTGGAGAACTTTTTGTTGAAGGTTGGAAAAAACGCGAATGTTGAGCTGATTAGAACAACAAACTTCTCAAGTCACGTTATTACAATTGGATATTTTAACACCTTTCATTTTAATGTTGTTTGTCGTCAAAAAGACGTGACAATTACATAGTTTCGTTCATTAAAAGCGACATGCATTAGCCATATAATTGCATTCTAATACTGCCAGTAAAACACGAAGATAAAGATATTGTAGTGGCGTAAAAAGTATGTCAAATATGTCCCCCAGTTGTCCTTGTAAGTCACTTGGTACTTCTTAGCGACAGTAAGCAATAAAATCGCTACTGCAAGAAAACTTCTGTTGCTCAATATGTATTGAATACTTTGTACAGGTAAGCAAAAAGTAATAATGTACTTTTGCATTACGATTTTACGAGTTCAAGAAGGTTTTTCGTGGCAATGTGGTTTACTTTACCGCAGTGGATGAACTGAATGGCCAATACGGACTAAAATGCGGTATAGGTACATTGTGGATGGTAATCTTGTGCCATTGCCATTTTAGATTGCGGGTTTGATAAACCATCAGAGAACTTTTAAATGGCCTCTACGTTATGTAATGTCAATACTTGTAGGTTTCAGAAAAACTGGTTTTAAATAGGAATGCGAAAAAAACTCGGCAGGCCGTTATACCTGTACGTAACATGAGAAACTTGGCGCTTGCGGATAGAGGAAATTATCGGACGCTTCCTAATCAACTTTGTATCTTTCAACGACACGAATCCTCTCGGAATACTCATCAACTAATTTGGAAATTAGATGGTTAAAATCTTGAAACTTTACTGGATACCACAAAAAGATCAGAGATCTATGTCCATTAATGAGTACAGACTTAAAAACTAATTTAACACGTCATATTTCAATAACCTTTACAATATCAAGTGCGTACAACTTGAGACAGCCAATTATTACAACAGCCTTATTTTTGTTCACTTTACAAGCTAAATCGGCTACATATACGCTAGTCTGAACCGGTCTGGTGACAGGCGCAACGACCTTGCCGTGCGTCCGCTCAAACCGATTTGGCCGTCGATTATCCCATTCCCGAATTCCATTGATGCCTTTAATCTGGGCCGGGCGGATTACCGGCTATACTGGCGATGGTTTACGACATAGTTTATTTGATACAAGTTTTTGCGAGGTTACTGTTCGTTGTTTTATGTCTTCATTTTCGGTGACAAATTCGAAGATTTTCGACCGGTGTTATACGGTTTGGGTAATACAGTTGCTTGTAGATAATTTCACGCTATATCTGTTGGAAGATTCTTTAGATAATGAGGCTTGATAATGGTTACCAACCTCTTTTAATATGTTAACCTATAGTTTCTTATCTTATGAAGAGTTTTGCCTTTTGCATGTTTGTCGTGCTTAGTTTTTAAGGCATTCAACTCATTCAAAATAACAGCGACAAACATAACGGCAGGTTTCTTTAGCAAGAAAACAGTTCTGGTAGTTTTTATTACAAATTCTCCAGTTTTTGCAGAACTGGGCGGTCCGGCACTACAAGAGGTGACTCTTCAAGTCACTGGATCTAATAAATAGGTTTTCTAATAGAGACATTTTGCGTAAAATTTTAGACAATCAAACTTTAGGCCTCCAAGATTAGCACTATAACGTTCAAGGTTTTAGGCATCTAATCCTAGAATCTTGAGTGTTAAGCCTTTGATTACTACGTACTTGATAATCTGTTGATGGTTAGATGTAGGCCTAAGTTTGATGAAGCATTTAATTAAATTTACTATGTTCATACCAAAGGGATTAAAACTTGGTACGTCTAGATTATCTGTGTGGTTTGAGGTAAATCCTGCCTCGCAGTCTCTAGGTAAAGTTTTGTTCATTGGGTTTTAAATATGATTATTGTGCGTAAGATTTTACGTATTGGTATTTCCGTCTTCGGGTTCGTCCCTGTTATTTTCCTAGGAGTCTTGAGAAAACAATACAGGGCTGGTAATCTCTTTTTTTACCCCCGACGCAAAAACGACGGGGTGTTATAAGTTTGACGTGTCTGTCTGTGTGTGTGTCTGTCTGTGGTATCGTAGCTGCCGAACGGATGAACCGATTTTAATTTTGTTTTATTGTTTGAAAGGTGAATTAGTAGGGAGTCTAATTCACCAGTGTTTTTAGCTACGTTTTATAAAAATCGGTCCAATGTTACACATGTCCCTTATGGTTAACACAGTATATGAGATTTTTTTTTTTTATACCTTATATACTCGTAGGTACCTATTTGAAGACAGGTTATTAAAAAAAACTGATGCCCAATTTCGCGTACCGTTATCATGGTTCGACTCGAATGGTACTGTTTTAATTACTATTTGATATTACTCTTATGTAGAACGACGGGTATTTAAATACTTAAAGCCGTTTTTTTTTTCGTTACCACTCAAGTTGAGAACGTGTTAGCATGATTATTAGTGCAAACGAAATTAAAATTTAGTTCCGAAAGGCGAAAATTATGATTTTAATCAGATCTAATTTGTTTGAGTTGTAAATTATGTTTTACTTAAACTAATTTACCTAGTTAGGTACCTATAAGATTCAAGTTTTTATAAATATGGAATTCAGTAAAAACCATGTTTTGTGAATCATTGTGGGAATAAAATGTTTTTGATCATTGATACATTCGTAAAATAAACGATTCATAATATGACATCAAAAAACTTAAACGGCATTTTATTTATTGGATGTATGACACGAACTTTATTACAGTCGTAAAAAATAACGAACATACATACTTTAAAAAAGTTATAAGCAACCATTTGAATGTGAACCAGCCTTAATTTAAGACAATTCATATTTTTACTACACTCAAAGAGACTATAAATAATGATGAGTCCTCAGCCTAAAAACTAAGTAGGTTTATGTAAAAAAATATAACATGATTTGTAAGATTATGATGGTAAATATGGCGGCTTGCCAAATAGGTGACCGCTTGGTTTAGACGGCTGATACAACTGACTAAAATTAACTTTGTGTTAATGTCTTTAACAATCCATTCAGGAAATGAGATAAGTACATTGCGAATGGATTTAGGACACTATCAGTAGATATTTTGGGTTTTTTGGGAACTCTAGTTAAAGCAGGAGATAGAAAACATTCAGAGGGTTAAAAAAAGTTCCTGTACTTACTTTGAATCTTTCATAATCTGACAAAAAACCATCAAAGACATTAATTTTAAACATTTTCTTTATGAAAATAATAGTATTGGCATTCTCATTAATCTTATTGATGAAAAAATATGCTATATTTAAATCAAAATCAAACCTACCTGGTCCAACTTGGACTGTAGGTTGTTTACAATATTTTTTATGCAAGAAAAAATCAATTGTAGGTAATAACATGACTCGATGGATGGTAATTCCCCAGTGGCATCATACCTAATACTATTACTCGTATTACTTGGACAGTTATTTTTATTAGTCACATATATGCAGGCAGGATACTCAGTAAACACCAAGTTAAGGTTTTGTAACCCTTCGTCTGTGGACTCCGACCGAATCGTTCTGACACTATTGTTTAACTATTGTCTACTTCGCTAACAGATGAATGGAGGTTTCATGAAATCACCTGCCTTTAGTCACAAAGTGGGTACTCCCACCTCTGCCAGACACAATGCTGGACTTTTACACGTGCTTGAAATTATACTCGCCTTCGAATTTCGAACTGAAACTACATGGCTAAATAGTTGATCCCCCAGACCAACTTTTATACAACATGCATTAAAACTTAACTTCCCCAGTCTTATGTTTCTTTATGAAGAAATAATCAAGGATGAAGAAATAATCAAGTCAATGAACATGACGAAATAGACAAGTTCCGTCTGAACGGGAAGAGAACAGAGCAGGCTACAATAAAAAAATGTACTAGGTATGTTAGCCATAACACACAATCATAAAGTTACAACCAATGCTAGAGTTACAACCATTAAATAGGAAACAAATATGCTATTGGCAATTAGTGAGCTCTGACCTTGAACAAAGGTGCCATATGTCAGTGATGTCATGAAATAAATACCGTGCTTAAGCAAACTTATGATACTAGTATTTAAAAATGTAGACAAATATTATTGCCTGATTTTTTTAAATTATTTGCTCAACCTGCTCCGTTGTTGAGTTGTCGTAGGGTAGTATGGTCGACCAAGCTATTTGCAAACAAAATAGCTTGGTCGACCGTACACAGATTGATTCTCATATCTGTCTAATTAATGAAACTATAAACTTAAGAGGACACACTTACTACATTTTTAATAATATTCATGAACTTTTGCTGTTGCCTGTACTGTGGCTCTGGTATTGATTGTAATGTTTTTGTTTTATCACTACTTTTATTTATAGTTATGACATTTAACTATAATTATTTTAATTCCCCTGTTTGATATAATTGTGATATTATTATTATATGTATAATTGACATATTTTTTATCAGGATATTGATTACACAAGTGAATTTGTGATAAAATTGCAATCAATTTTATCATTTTCATGGCTGTAAGTATTTAAAAATGCAGCATATTTATTTAAAACATTCTGCATTGTAAACTTAACAATATAAAATACTAGTGATCCATTTTATAACTTGCATGATTTCAACATTTTATAAAAAAAAAAATATCATTAAGACTGAGGATTAGGGAATCAAAGCAACATAATAATAACTATTATTCTTTGGTATTTTTTTGCTGTGGGAAAATTCTTAGGTAGGATTTTTTTATTATTACATTAGGTCAAGAACACATGAGAAGAAAATGTGAGTGGCCATCAGATAAACAGTGTCAATGACAGAAATTAAAATTGTTTACATTCAGTTAACTAAGTTGTAAATGAGGAAACTTGGAACTTTTATTAGAGAAATAGTCAAATTAGGTAGTTTGTCAGTCACTGTTTTATAAATAATATTAAGTTTAGGTAGTCTGAAAATTACACAACCCATTTTGGTTTGAATTCAAATCTTCAAAAATAGAGTTATAACCTAAGTTTTTTTGAAAGAAAATAACACCTTTCTATCAAGTTTGTGGTGCAGAACTAAGTGGAATATGTTGCACGAAATGTCTAATGGGTACGTAAATACCTCTCACTGCGATTTCTCAATTTATATCAAACTTTTCAGTGGGAAATAGAGCATGAAGCATGTTCAATTCAGTGTTTGTTACGTTCAAACAAGTTTATACGTACACTTGTGGCTTTAGGCACGTAAGACAGGTTTTATGGTGTGTACTCAGGGCTTCGTAGTGCCGTGAAGAAAGGAATCTTATCAGAATCTTTGCAATCTACTGTAATCTGCCGTTATCTCACTGGCGCTCGCCTGTCGCATATCGCGCGTACAGCCTTCGTGGCATTAAAAACCCGACACATAAGACATAAATCTACATACGTAACAAGTTCATTAAGTAACGCGACTTACCTTTAGTCCACAACAATTAAATAAACAGCAAACCGTAATCCAATATTTTATTAGCCACTGATCCTGTTACAGCGAGGGCACAACAAACATTCTTTACCGAACAACACTTACAATTTAGTCACTAATAAACACACAATACCGCACAAAATGTTAATAGAAATTTAATATTCACATAAAACACCGAATTAAGAGAAACTTGATTTATTTCAACACTAAAATTCGGCAACGGTCGTTAGCATCCCGTTCAAGTTGAAACATCGGCCATCACTAAAAATGTTGCCACAGTATGAAAGTCACGTATTCCCACTACTAGACTCACGTGTATTTTTATTACCACTTTAAAATATTAAATGTCCCCGTAAAATGTGTCAAAGTTTTTAAAAAATAATTTATACTTGACTGATTTTTCATAGTAGAGAAACAATCACACTAGAGAATATGATGTTTATCTCGTGTGATCGACCAATCTATTTATCTTAATTTGATTTAAAATAAAATCTTATCTTTAAACTTGAAATTTAAAAAAAATTATAAACTTCTGGAATAATATAATTTGACAAAACTTGTATATTTGGAAAGTCACTCCAACAAGACATGGAATATTTCAGTATCAGTAAAGAAGAATGGATTCAGCTAGCAGCAGATAGAAAAAAAATTAAATCAGTCTCCCAGAAAATATATCACCTTAGCGAAACTGACAGAGAAACAAATTCGCACACATAATATTTCATCGCTGCCACCAGGAACGAACATACCTTTCCAATGATAGAAGAGACCGACCAAACGAAGATCAAAACACCATTGCTCATTCCTATTTTTACCACGATTGTACCTGTCTTTACCACTATTCCTATATAGGATCTAGGCTGCATCGCCGGCTGATTGTGCCCGGCTGGCTGCGGTTGGTCGGGCTTCTTCTCCCATCCCAGAGCATGTCTTTCCTTACAAAATCGTGTCCCCTGGTGTATCCGGCTTGCTCCTGGCTGGGTGTGGTGCTCAATCATCATCATCATCATCAAAACTTGTATATTTGGAAAGTGTAATCCTATTCTCAATATTCCTGAAGTATACTGAGAATCCTATGAATGGATACGAAATCATGAATAAAAATCACATCATCCTAAAATAAAAATATTGACGTCTATATTAATGCATTTGAATCCACCGATGATTAGTCATGAGCTAAGTCAACATTTTGGATGAACTAAGCGTAATTTGCTAAACACAATTTCAATTTTGGTAAATTTGCATTGAATTGGGTAACTTTTGCTTCGCTGGTAACACTGCTTTTGATTAATCAAATTCTACGTTCGGATACTCGTTTAGGAATTTAAGCGTGGACTGTTACGTCAATCAATTTTTTTTAAAGCCTTTTGGGCTAAATCATAATGATTTGTGGTTATTCGATGTTCTGATGGGGTAAATAAACATAACGAGCAATGTCGACTGACACTTGTTCTACATAACAACATATTATTCAATGTTTTCCGCTGGCTTTTGTTATACAAAGCTACGGAAAGCTACAAAGCCTGAAATTAAAGGGATTTCTCCATTGAGCTATATATACTAGAGATGCAAACCTCAACAAAATTGTCAAAAAAAGTGTAACCACCTTCTAAACGCGACGACGTAGCTTTGAAACCATTAACATTTCAAAGTGAACGTATATTTGTCTCGCTTACACAAGTGACCAGAACAATACCGTCGCCTTAATTAGACAAAGACGGCAATATAAACTTGCAATGGTGGGATGGGGTGGCCTACTCATACGAAATTTTACCCAACTTTTTTTAGCCTTAAAAATATTTAATACATTTATAAATTAAATTAACTTTAAAATATTCGAATAACATACTTATTTTTATAATATTATTATTTCGTTTATTAATTTATATACACATTCGCTTTTTGGATCTATTTTGTCTTGATCACGGAAGTGCTTCGTAAAGAGAAAAATCAAAAATCAAAATCAAAGCATTTATTTCAAGTAGGCCAATTACAGGCACTTTTGAATTTTCGAAACAAAGAAAATTAAATATAGCTACAGTTCCAGTCACAAGACATAAAAACTGTGAAAGTACTGTAGTTGCCCATTCCCTAGCGTAGATCTCTATGGAGAAGAACGGGCAAGAAACTCCATGGACACTCTTTGAAATCAAAATTATTGTTACAAAATCTTGGTTACAACATTCATGTTAAGATGGTATATTATGCGAGAACAATGTAGCAAGATGTGCACGTGAAAAGTGTCCATAGTAAAAACAAAATAATTCCTTCAAATTAGCCATGGCAACTAAGAGATGACCAGTCACAACTGACAGCGCCCGTTCACGAACATGACGCATGGATCAGCACCATTCAGCTCAACCATTTTGAAGGGAACTAAATGGTCCGACACACGCGCCTCTATCAGCGAGACATTTCAGCCAGCATGACACACTCTGAACCGCCAGGGCACATTCAATTCAAGAAATGACGTAGGTTTCCAATGAATGATAGTTTTCTAGTAAATTGTACTCACACAATATGGGCTATGCAATTACATAAAAGGTATTTACCTTTTATGAAAATTAAGGTAAAGGAAAATTTAACAGGTAGCTAGTCAGTCTCTTTTTTCAGCTATTGGATTATTTCCACCCACTTAACACGGCGTGTTACATCTTTAGGCACCCTACAGCGTTGTTATAAAAAAAATACAAAGCACTTATTTCATCAATTAAAAATTCTCCCACAAATGTTGGAAACTAAAACTAAGTTTTACTGGTAGCACTGAACCTAATTGTCAAAATTCAAAATGTTAATGAATAAATTGCGTTTTTACGTTAATATAAACCATTATAAAAACTCAGAAACAATAAAATTAAGTATGGAAAGTAATTCCGGTTAATTAATTATGTGTTTGTGATTTTAAATCGCACTCTTTCAGTACGCATTTACCCATTTTTTGTCCTGTGTCACTTCCGTTGGCATCTAACAGAACACTGAACTGACGTTAGCGACGCATATGTATCTGTACATATGTCCCGTGGCAACGCCTTGGCGTGGTAATTGCTAATCTAGTAACATATATATCTATGGATTTCTCCCTTTCATTTCAGGCGGTGAAACAAGTAAAATTAATTAAAAATTGAAAAAGCCTCTGACACAATGTAGGTATTTATCACAGAGTATATAATCACTACGTTTAGTACTTATAGTTGAATAGAAAAACCGTTATTCGCAATTTTGTGGTGGCGACCATCTTGGATTTTTAATTTATCATAGTGTTTAGTATTCTACCAGTCAAGCCTTTTCATTTGATACCCATATTGAGGGAGTTGTTGAATAATGTAATCCGCCATTATGTGGCGGCGGCATAGTTAATACACTATTTATTACACGATAGGATAGATGCGCAACTCTGGTTTTCGTTATTAAAACTGTGTACCTCAACTGTTAGATGGCACTGTTAGTTTCTGTTCAATAAATACAAAAAGGAATTCTTGACTACGGATTCGAACTTGGAAACTATTATTCTCAAGGCAACCGCTCTGTCACCGCTAGGCTATCTACGTCACTTCACTGACACTGACAAGTTGTCTAAAATAGCTGTTCTCTATAAGACAGTTGTAAAACAGTTGAAAAGTTTGTGTCCTCAAACACAGATGGCAGCGCTATCTATGAAAATTTTGTTTGACGACAATGTATGGAAATTTCACCCCCCTGGGCGGCTGTCATCTTGGACGGATTTTTATCAGACATAGCTAAGAACACTCCCGCCTAAAAAAAAACAAACAAAACCTAAATCGATTCATTCATCGGCGCTACGATGCCACAGACACACACACAGACACGTCAAACCGACACAAAAACGACGGGGTGTAATAACACCCCGTCGTTTTTGCGTCGGAGGTTAAAAATAACTTACAGGATCCAACAGTATTTTCAGTGTATAATGGTTTTATACATTATTTTAGGAGTGAAGATCGCATAGCGGGCATCTTGGTACATTTAATATTACTTCCATTACATACGGAAAAAAAAATAGTGCAATCATTTCAAAGGGCGTTAGGGAGATTACATGAGCTAAACGCGAGTTTTATAATTACTAAAAATATATGATTCACTGCTATAAACAAGACCAGAAAAATATATGATATTCTTCAAGATATATGCTAGCATGATAGTGTTTTGAAAACATAATACAATTAATTTGACTCGATAAAAATCAAATCACGAACTTATCTCTAAAAATATCTTTCAAACAAAAAAGGTAGGTACCACAGACTTTTGCAGTAGGTACTAAGAAGCCTAATCTTTAGTTCAGCTACTTTTCTTTGTCCCTAATCCGTATTTATATTGTAAAAAGCAGTCCAAATACGATGAGATTTTTGTATTCACAATTTGACAGTTGTTTATATAGCGACATCTGGTGTCATATAAAATCCGAAAAACTCTCAACTCTTATTCTTACACCAGACTAGTTTCAGGAGCTTTAGCTACATTTTACTTGCAGATTAAAAGGGCTAGGTTTAGGTTAAAAATAATAAAAGAACCAGCTATAGAATATTGAATTTAATTTTAACAATTCCTTCGTAACTAAATAAATCGCAACAACGTTATGGTACCTACATTCTCAATAGTCTGATTGCTCGACACAAAACTAATGGAGAAACAGCATAACTTGGACAGAATACCGATACCAATAAAACACCTTACAAAACATAGAAAATCCTCGATTTAACATGACATTTAGTAACTTCAAAACTCGACAAAACTTGGCGCCTTCAGCATATTAATTATGATAACGTGCATCATGATTATTTTGGCGCGTAATGAACTAACGCCGCCATTTTGTTTTCCAATAAAATTTCCGTAATTAATTTTACAAATGTTTACCAACAGCGCTTTCGTGACGTCTTTCAAGCGCTAAAATAACCATGCTCCACTAAACAAAAATCATTACCGGCGCCTCCAACCTCGTTGATTAGTGTGGCACCAGATGGCACTGTGTGTAATGCAGCCAGCGATATATTTATTTATGTCACAATTCGCAAAATAGTCCTAGATGCAGTTCCTAATTTCCACTTATCTCAATGTCACTTGAATCGTATACTGAACCATAGACAGATGAACATAGGATTTGTTTTTTAAAGTTACATAGATTAAATAGAGGAGAGTATAAAAAGGCAGCAACGACCATAAAGCGAATATATCATGTACCTAATTATTACAGGCACGAGTTTTTTTTTATCCTAACACTGAGTAAAAGAGATAAATGTATTATACATATATAGAGCTATCCCAAATTGTAATACATTGCATTATAACAAGTGATATAAAAGCCGCTGTTTGGTGGTAATATTTCAGTTTTCAATGTTTATTTATTTGTGGGATCTTTTTGTCAAGAATTTTGTTCAATACACGTAGTAGAAAACAAATTAAATTCTAAAAAGATACCTTTAAAATTACTTGCTCTATTTTATCACTGGTATATACAATATTGGTAGTTTGGTACTATCATTCTGATACAAAACGCTAAACAAAAAATCCATAAAAAAGAGGACTGCGATAATACTTCATCTCGTTCTTACTCCATGACTTCATGTCTAAAAAACACATTACTAAAATAGTTTTCTGTGTTAGCTCACTAAAGGCTTGATCAAACCGTTAAGGACATAATTATGGATCTGCTGCGTACACCGGGTAATGATAGATACTTCAGTAAATTATCTGACAACGTACGATCTCCGGAGCCCCGCCCGCGATTTGACCGAACTTTAAATTTTTTGTCATATATACGTGACAAGCAAGCCCGTGCCCTGTACGTCAAATGACACAAATGTATAACAAAATCGTAGGTGAAATTGTGCCTTGGCGTGGAGCGCACGCGTCTACTTTCAAAAGGTACAACTGAATTATGACCACCATGTAACGACACTATCATAAAAGACAAACGCAACATGATTTTAGTAGACATTGCACTGCAAACTGATTTCAACTGGGCTAACAATCTAGAGGACATGTAAATACCTAAATACTATCAAAAGTTTACTTCTAAAAATTTCTCACTGAACTTTTGAAAGATTTTATTTAAGAATTTTTTTATTTATATAGATTTTAAGACGTGTTTAGAGGAATTTTAATATTGAGACTAGTATGTCAACAAGAATACTTTAAAGATGGTATAGTTTAGAACTTTTCTCAAGGACTTGAGGCGAAATTGTTCCCATTAAAAGTATATTAAAATACCTCTAACCATGTCTTAACACAACTAATCCAAATGGAATTCTCACAATGAAAACACTATCAATAAACAGTAAAAAGATCTGAAAAAATAGCTACATTACGTCACCTCATCAAAATTATGTACAATACATTAAAATTACACAAATAAAATGATCACTTCATTAAAAAAAATATAAAACCTTTTATGTACAACCTCATTAAAATCAAAATGTACAAGTATAGACAAAGTTTTTTGGACTGTGGTTTGATAGATATGTAAGATCTTTGAATATGGAACGTTATTGTGAATGACCGAAAAAATATTAAATACAGAATGGTTTTTAAGGAGTCTTTAGCCAAAGAACAAAATCTATAGTTGTACATTGAATAATACAGTCTGCGCTTTTGGCACCAAAATAATATTGAACGATTACATTTTAAATATAGTTTATAATACGATAATGTACATCAAAAGCCTCTTAATGCTTGGTAAATAATTAAATATTTTGTCTATACATAAGCAGCCCCGTAGGTTCAATGACCGTAATTACCAATTCTCTCATAGCCGTAGTAGGAATCCCTGTGATATGATCACCTTTCTATGGGTACTCACATGGTGCTACATTGTTTTCCCAAGAACAATATGTACATAGCCCAGTAGGGCTATTACGTAACTTTCTGATATTCAGTGATTAACGAGCTTCAATTGTAAACCGACCTTTGATAGCAACCGAGAATGATTGTTATAACATTGGTATTAAGTATCACAATGAGTGGATATCACTTTACGGTGACTAACACACAGAAAATACACCCGAAAGGGGACTCACAGCCACGAAGGGCATCAATAACGTCATATTTGATCGCGACTGGTCATACATAATACGAAACTCGCCTTTTGACAGTTTATTGATATACACTGAGCCCAGTTACTATCATTTCGAACTGTCAACAGAGTTACGTAATAGCCCTACAGGAGTAATACATACAAAAATGTATGACTAATGACTATTTTAAGGTTCGGCCCAACCAAGTACCAGACCATTTTTTTTTTGTAGTCTATGACTGTCATTTTTGACAGAAAGGTTGACTGGTACAAAATGTCTATGTACCACTCTTGTTCATGAAGTTTAAATAAATTTATATTATACTGAAGTATATTGACAGATGCTGTTCTGAAAAACATTATCCGGTTTGACCGATCCTTTATCTAGCGTATGCATCGTCAGTGTTTCCAATACAGGATGTAAGGAACTGCCCTTCGCAGACTGATGGTGAATAGGGTATACGTCAAAAAAAAAAAAAACGATTTAGTCCGTCAGGTAGATTAACCCTTTGACCGCCATGGCATGAACGCTCTCGCGTGCCCTCCACGCCAGGCAACAATTTCATCTACTATCCCGAGTTTTGATCTTATTCAATATTCGTTGATTTACAAAAACAAAAATACGTGTCCACTATTTTCCAATACTCTAACTGACGGACTAAATAGATTTGCAATTTATTGATGGTGGAAACAAGACTATTATGCAAAAAAGAAACTTAGTTTAGATTTTTTCATTTGTTGTTAAGCCCTTTTATAAAATTAAAAAACTGTAGAGCTACGCGGACTAAAGATCATACCACCATCACCATTTAAAGATTTTTAAACGGTTTTTGAAGTAAAACTTCTAATGCGACTTCCAGGAAGGTTGCGTTAAACGTTTAACGCTACCATGGAGCCCCCCCCCATGTCCCCTCCCCTGTTTCACTTCTTCCGCGCGGAGGGACTCCAAATGCTATTTTTTAACTTCTTTTCCTTAGCACTATGCCTCTATTGCGAATAAAAATATAGGAATCAAACATTAGAATCAACCATTAATTTTCATATTGAGGTAATATTTCAGAATTTAATTATTTACGAGTAAGCTAACATTTATCGTTTTCAAATTCTTACTTTCCTATTCAAAAGGAATTTACATTACTTACTGGATTGGGGCTGTAGATTATCTACACTAAAAATATCCATAGTATATGGGCAATTTACTTGTGATTTTTTACACATTTTATACAGGTAAACTATAAACATGATTTTGGATTAATGAAATATTTAAATATAGCCAAATTTGTAGAATATCAGTTAAACATAAGGCTTATTCTTGTCAGTTTACACACGAAAACGATTTTACGTTTTGTACCCTTTACAAGTATCACTATATTTTATTACAAACTTGACTATATTCAACAAATTTCATGTAACACTAAGTTCACAAAACCTAGTCTACACTAAGTAACAATTTAAGTAAAAAGCAGCCAAATCTTACAATTTCTAACCCTCCTTTCAAATATGCATTAAGTATATAAGAACACTTTTAAGTTCTCGATCTTTATTGGTGGCCAAGATACCTTTATTAACGTTGCGTAGTTCGGGGCCAATGTAAAACTTTTTCGTAATATTTATGGCGATCAAGTTTTTGTGTTTGTATTTTATCAATTCATTGTCAAAGAACAAAAAAAATATATTTTGAAATCATTTTGACTGCGTTTTCAATTCCCGTATAATTCATTCTTTGTATTTCATTTGTCAAATAAGAACGACTTGTATACGAAAGATGTAGAATTTAAAATAGTTTCGATTTCTAATTCATTTTAAATGAATAAAATGCTGTTTTTAGTAATTAAAATCTTTGTCATAGTGAGATGTATTTACGAGTATGTCCATTGATTCTAGATTGATAATTTCCACGGGACTTATTTAAACCTAGCTGGCGAATTTTAGGTGTATATTAGATACTCCTCTGCCTTACCCCTCGGGGATTACACGCGTGATGTTATGTTATGTTTTTGATAAATTAAGGTTTTCTAAGTCTCTCTCTATCTTACTTATATTTGTTTTATCAAGATCAGGGTCCACAACAAGAAATTCAACAGTTCATCACTTTCCTATCAAACAATAACTGGGGGTCTAAAATGGCCGCTTTAGCAGAATCGTAAACGAATCACGTTAAAAAAAAAACTTAAAATGGTCTTTGTACCCATCACGAAATTAAAAATTGTTAAAATGGACTTTAAGAAAATGGTTTTAAAGACCATATTTTTTTTTTTTAAGGTATTCTTTTACGATTCCGCTAAACCTTTTTTCATACATAATCATTTCGTCAAAAAGTATGTTTGGAAGGCAACAGCCAAAAAAAAACACGACTTTTAAGTGCTGATTTGCAAGCTCTTTTATCGTCTACAAAAGTATCTCTTCAATGTACTTTCGAACGAAACCCTTACATATTCGGTACAATATACAAGGTTCTAGTATTAATGATAATTCATCATCCCACAACGCACATGCCACTGTTTGACCCCAAGTGTTTATTCATACCAGCACTATAGATATACATAGATATAGATAACGTCATTTTCTGACTACTTACTATGACGTCATAAACACTATTTATAATAGTTACTATACAAATTGGACTATATTTTTGTTCCTTGATAGTCTAGAATTAAGTTCTGTTTAGTTGTTACATTCTTATTTAAACAAATTAGCTTGCTGCGATAGTAGCCATGTTAAGAGGCCTGCGGAGCATGCGTTTTTTATACAAACGTGATAATTTGAAAATCAAACATATTCTTAAGGTAGAGTGTATATATTTTGATTGGATTACAGAATATCTATGTTCCCAAATATATATTTTGATTGGACATTGATTTAAACAAGAGATATGAGAAAAATAAGTTTTCTATAGACATTTTAAATTCCTCATATCTCGTCTTTATATCATTGTCCTACAAAATAGATATTTCGATATATTTTTTAGAAATTCTGTAATCCAATCGAAACAAATTCACACTACCTTAAGAATATGTTTGATTTTCATATTATTTTGGTATTACTATTGTATGAACGACGCACGCTCCGCCGCCGGCCCCTTAAGCCGCGCACGCGAAGTATGTATATCTATATCTGTGGTCCTTGGTACTTTCTTTCCACCTAAGGTTTACTTGGTACTCTACAATGATTTTCCGACAAAACTATTAACTAGATACAAAGCCCACATACAGGGTGTAAACAACCTCATCACGAAGCCGTCAACCGAGCATTCTGTACATCAAACTAAATATCTTTACGCAAAAATTATTGCTGGGAACCTTTTTTTTGGGGTGAAATATCATGTTTTGTGATAGAACTCAATGTGACGCACTCAAAACATCGTGCTGATGGATGGGTTGAATAGTACGGGGGTCGAGGAGGTGTAATAATCTAACATTAAAAAATGTCAAAAAGTTGTTACTTTGACCCCCAATATCTCCGTGACTAGAAGGTTTCCAGGTATGGTATAGAATAAAAAATGATTGCAATGACAAGGAGAACAAGTCTTTTGGCTTAATTAAAGGGTTTTTTACACTCTGTATACATACAGTGTGCCGATGTCACCGTAAAATTGACAAACACGTTAGATTATTATTTCTCTAGCGTCGCGTACATTTCACAATACTACGGTTTCACTTGGTTATATTATAATCTACCGAAAAATAATGCGTAATATTGTGAGCATTATGTTCGTTTGACAATCTTTCGAGAGTTTACAATCTCTCTAGTTATATTACAATCTAACGGTTTTTACAATGTGACGCTGACATAGATATCTTTCTGTTGACCCTACTAGATACACATAGGTTGTACAGTCCGCACATAGCATTCCTAGGTACATACAGCTTCGTTAAAAGGTTTATTACACCCTATAAATAGTGTGCATTTTCCTTTTGACCTTACTCGATACATATACGTGGGTGTAGATGAGCACTGAGCAGACAGTGGCTACGTGTGCTGGTGCCCGCAACACTTGGTGCAGTCGAGGCAGCCCTGCGCGGGGCCGCCCCGCGAGCGCTATCTCTTGCCGCGACAACCACCTGATAACTGCTCCTGGAAATCGAAAAGGTGGTTCTTAAGGGCCTGCGCAGACGACGGACTTATTGTGCATGACGGACAAAAAGTCTGCGACAAATTTTACGTGATTAATGTATTTGACTACTTATTTGACCTTTTTTGTCGACTACAAGGCGATCAGTAGGAGCCTTTCCATCAGTAGATCCTTAAAATGGACAAAACGTAGTGAAACACAATTAAACACGCAAAATTTGTCGCAGACTTTTTGTCAGTCACGCACAATAAGTCCGTCGTCTGCGCAGGCCCTAAAGGGTTAAAATGGGACCACTGTCGTGATTTTGCATTGCAACATAATTTTATTTAGAAATATGGCAACACTAGCTGTCACTTTTGTAGCCAATCACGAACCCGAGCCTCTGTACTAAGTGCTTGAAGTGTTAAATAAATAAATAAATAAATTATGGTAGGGGGTAAGAGTGGGGACAGACCGGCATCGGCAGTCGGTAGTTAGTTTGTGTTTGGCTATCGTAGCGTTAAGACGTGTCGATTGCACACTGGATATTAAGACTGTGAATTGTATATTCGTTTGGTATAAACAAGTTGAGTTTATGAAAAGAGTTATCATTTCATAAAAATACTAAAAAGCCGCCTCCACGAACGGACCAATCGCGGCGATGCAACGTATTTCTATACGAAAATATCGCCGCGATTCTCTCGCTCGTGAAGACGGCCCCTGAGGGAGAAGTCTTTGTCTAACTTCTCCCTAAGACTCCACTCTCCGTCCGCCTATCTGTCACCCACCAGGCTGTATCTCTATGATAGCAAGACAGTTGTAATTCTCAAAGATGATGAATGTCTGTTGTCGCTATCACAACAAATAGTACAAATTTAAAATGTAGGGAAGCCCCTACTATGATTGTACGAAACTCTTCATGCGCGAGTCCGACTCTTACTTGGCCGGTTTTTATATTAGGTTCTTATAAAGTTCTTCTGAAAATCGAATATATGTTATAGATTAAAAATACGTCTTCTGGTATTCTTCTCAGCAACCCCTTTCAATTGATACCCTTATTATGGAAATGCATAAAAAAGAACTGGGGGTCTAAAATGGCCGCTTTATAGTGATGTGCCGATTATGACTTTCGCCGACTAGCCGACTAGCCGATTAGTCGGTTGTAATAAGACCGACTAGTCGGCTAAGCCGATTACGGTTTCGGGGATTTCCGTAACGCTTCGTTTACGGCTGATTCACGCGCAATCGCATACGCCGCCTGCGAGCGTGTCGGAACATGTTTTCTTTACTTCGCATTGTTCCTTCATTTTTGCTTGTGTAATGGTCGAGAGCGGTGTTTTAGTGTACAAAAATATTTTTTTGTGCATCATTAAAGATAATACTGTTATTATAAAATAAAAAGAAATATATATAATCAAGGTTTTTATTTCATGTAGTTCCCCCGCATGCATATTATTGAGAAATACATACAACGTAAGAAGCCGGATAGTCGGCGCTCTTTGCCGATTAGTCGCCGACTAATCGACGACTACAATAGTGGCCGGATAGTCGGCTTTACCGACTAGTCGCCGACTAGTCGGGACATCTCTACCGCTTTAGCAGAATCGTAAATCAATCACGTTAAAAATGTTAAATTCCTAAAATGGTCTTAGTAATTTAATACTTAGTTAGTTGTAACCATTACCATAAAGTCCATTTTAAGAATTGAAAATTTCGTTCAATAAAATAAATCACAAAAATTTAAAATTCTTAAAATGAACTTTTTGGTAATGGTTACAAAGACCATTTTAAGAAATTTTTTTTAACGTGATTCATTTACGATTCTGATAAAGCGGCCATTTTAGACCCCCAGGTCAGCTACATTGGATCTAGAATGACGTCACTTAGCTTACCATGCATTATCATTGCAATTAAACATGTATGAAACCAGAAAGTGGGTCGAATTTGGATTCTAAGATTTTGTTGTATACTTATTTAGTTACAGGTGAAGCTAATAAAAACGTGTTAAAATAAAAGGCGGCAAATCCAAACATATAGGATTAAATAAAGACGGTTCAGCAAAGGTACATTTTTTTCTTGAAAAACAAGCTTGCTTTAAAGCAAACTAATGAGAATAAGTAGTAAGAACTTTAAAAACTCGCGAAACTAATTGCCAAGTCCGGAACGTGATTAACAGCGATGATTCCCCATGTCTACTACAGCCCGCGTAGCATGACCACCATAGACACGACAGAGAGTTGATAAATATTTTGTTCATCTGTCATTTTGTCGATTCAATGACAGATAAACAAAAGATTTGTCGAGTCTCTCTCGTTTCTCCCGTGGTCATGCTAAGCGGGCTGGTGGACGCCGACACGACTATGAATAGTAGATTATACAACAAGTCAAAAAGGGAATTTAATTCGTTGGACTAAGTTGAATCCCGAGAGCAGCGAAGGATTCTCGAGTAGAATTCTGAGCGGGACGAGGGATATCGGAACCAAGATGACTTTTTTTCATGAGACGTGTACTATACTTTTTAGTGGCGATGGTAAAAAATAATTCAGGCTGTCCAATACGTGATGGATAGCCGACGCCAATATTATATTTTAAAGAAGAAGAACTATTATATTACCTGTAACATATGCATGGCTTCTAAAAGCTCCTGTTTGTCAGCCAATAAGCTGGCCGCTTCTTGTTGCGCTGCGTGTACGCACTGTCGTAACACTGACGCCTCTTCCACTTTCCTGTAATACCAACAAAAATATGTTTAAGCTATAAAAAAGTCAGATCGGGCAAACTGAAAAAAAATACACTTTCATACGGATAGATTTTCGGATGTCAATGCACATGCAAGGTTTGAAGGAATCAGAATCGTTCATGTAACGGTGAATGGTTTGAGTTTAGTCGATAGCGAATCTTGAACAAGCTTAATTAATTCAATCACATGATTGAGTTTCGTTAGAGTTGCAAATAAGTCAGAAAAAATCAAAACGAACACGGTAGCGAAATCAAGTTATTTAGGCAAGTGTTCCTTTATCTTAAACAAAAAACTGATTTAAAAAATAAAAATAAATATAATCTCTCACGCTCTCAACTCTCGATTATCCTCTGCAATCCTTGCCAGCGTAACCAAACGTTTCCTCAATTCCTCATTTTCTCTGTTCAGCCTATCGATCTTATCTCTGGCCTCATCCAACTCCGGCTGTGGCTGTGGCGTGGCCGGGGAGGCCACAGTGGAGGGGGTGGAGATGGGGGGGCCAAGTCGCACGACCCCGGCTAGGTCGCGCGTCAGGCGTAGAACTGTCAGATCTATGTCGAGGGGTTGGGGTGGGGGGGAGGAAATTGAGCGCGTTGGACGGTCTTCTATTAGATGGAGTTTTACGTTGTCTATTAATACCTGGAAGTAGAAAGTTGTAGTAAGATACAGTAATGACACAAGAATTTGTGTTGTATGCTACAAGTAAAAAACCAGACTAGTTAGGTAGAGGTTTCATAATTCCCAGTTATGTTTAAGTCCATATAAAAGTGGGCGAGCCTACTAACGATACCATTACCTTTCCAAAACTTTCCTAAAAAACTAAAGAAAATAAAAAAGTGGTCTCTTACTTCAAGTGGCATAGGCGGTACCACCACTTCATCTTCAATCAGCTCAGCGAGTGCCAAAGCGGTGCTCATGTTCAGAGCTATGCTCAGGTCACGGATCCGAGCCTCCAGCAGCTCTTCGAATGGTGCTAGACCCTGTAGGTATTTAAGAGAGGAATATTATGATGGTTAATATAAGTGTTAATAATATGCACTGAGCGTTAAGGCAGTGGGTCCCAACCTTTCTTGGACCAGGGACCGCTTTGGTGTCTTTATTGTAATTGGATCTTTAGAATTAAGATAGTGATAGATGCTCGTACAAAAGCAATCGAAGTGAGCTCGAAAAAATTAGCAATAATTTTCATTTATACAGGGTGACTGGGTCTGGACCGGCCATAGCAAATTCGCATATAGAGGAGACCATTTACTAATTAATTTAAAAAAATATTGAACCTTACTTCTATCCAACTTTTTTTTTGAATTATTTAAGTACTTTTTTTGTTTGTTGGTAGTCTTAAACATTGGAACTACCCTCAAAATGGGGTAAAAATAAAACAGTAGGCTTTTTGTCAAAAAAAGAACTAAAAATTTTTAAGTAAAAAGTCTAAACTAGATCTAATATTTAGCAAATGCTGCTATAGCCGGTCCAGATTTAGTTATCTTGTATAGACATTCGTATGCAGTGACAAAAGTAATATTGTTCCTATTCTAACACATACCTTAGTCTCAGGCTCCCTCGGCATCTGAGTCCTCACAAGCCTGGCTGAGACCAAAGGCTCATCTCTCGGCTCCAGCTCATCACTCTCACTAGCCGCCGGCTCCGTCCACGCGCGCGCCCTCATCGAGAATTTGTTCTGTGTTCAGAGGGACTCGTTACGGGAGGACGGGAGGGTGACGACACTAAGTTCGACAAGAGGGGAGGCCGATACTTTTGAACGCTTAAACTCTGACAGATAAACCTTGATATGTTAGCGAAGTAGATACAATAGTTACGTCAGACCGATTCGGTTTGGCTTCACAGATGTCCGCCGTAATGAGGCTGATTTAAAGAGCTAGACTCTAGTAGATTGTCATTTGTATTTTTGTTTTTTTTTAATTTAGTGATTTTATACTTGATTTGTAGGGGCACATTTTGACAAGGGACTGTGCCCAAATATTTTTTTTTAGCACATCACGCATTTTTTCGTTCAAAAGTATCAGCAGACAATCAGACATGTTAAAACTTCACAAATAAGCGGATATTACATCACAACCACGTTAACAATACTATGTGTGGATGGAGATGAAAGGATTGTGCGGGACATGCAACATTTAGTGGAACACTCATTGAAAAGTATTGCACCACATCAAGAGATTAACAGATAAGAGAAGAAAGGAAGATCTAGACGAAATCCAGACGAAATTTAGACACTCTCGCCATAATTAGTTAGTATTATACAAGTACAGTTAAAGCAGAAAATGTATGCGCTTCAATAATCTTCATGTTTCCGAATTTGTATGAACGTCGAGTAGGTACCAAGAAGTACAAATGGAAAGATTCAAGATTTATCAATCAAATGTTATGAAGAGATTTTTGGAGTAATATTAAATTATATCTCATGTTTTTTTATCCAAATAGCGTTAGTGGGAGCAAGAACCCTGGTCAGTGGTAACAGCATTCTAAAACAGAGGCCGAGACAGTGTTTTTCCCTTTTCTGAGACATTTTGTGAAGAAGATGACCAAAAAAAACTTGTGCCACTTCTGTGCACAATGCTTCTCAAACTGTTATTATGTACTAACACTGTGGATTTATGTGATTCGATTATTGAAAATAAATAAGTAAATAAAAAATTGTTAAGTATTTCTATGGTTGAAACAGGTCTATAACAGATCACAACAGCGCGCGTTCCTTTTTCCGAAGATTGACGATGATTATCGAGCCGCATACTTTTGCTGAGAAATCTCTAGATATTTGTATTTTCGCGTTAAAGGCACTGGTTTTTTTTTTAAAAACGAAACCTTGTATGTCAGTGGTGCAAACCTTTTTTTACATAGAAAATATTACATGCAGAAGCTTAGAAGAGATTTTAAAGAATATCTTTGTAAGTTGTGTTTTGTTTGTTGTTTTGGAATAAATGTATAACATTTAGGATGAGCCAAGATAACGACACATAAAAATATATTTTCTTAGAATGTGTTACTTAGATAACTGTTTTTTTTTAAGTATAAACATTGGGTTAAAAATATGATCAATTGAAACACGAAATTTATATAACCATGCATAAAATATGGACAATTTTGGATAACGGTAGATGTCTCTTCAACCGTTGGAACACCAAGGTCGGTACATCATGGCATAGGGTAAGAACAGGCTGCGTGATGCTTCCTACCTGAGCCTTCAGATGGCGCTGGCGAAGCTAAAATGTGCGGACATGTAAAAGATAGCAACGAAGCATTTGTAAAGATGTTTCTGGTCGAAAGATATTAGTAAAAGATCAAGTATGTGCTTGTGTTTGGATTGACATATGAAATTCATAACTATCGTTACTCCATTATCATGATATATAAGTGAATTTAACAGCTGTATAACTTGGTGATCATCTTATAAATCAAATACTTAATAAACAATCATTTAATGCATATTTTATTCGAAACTTTTTTCACAAATTTCTAACTCTTTTTTTTTCTACTCATTTTAAATCCGTAATATGTTACTGTTTGTTTTTCCTAAATAAATAAATAAATAAATAAACTCAAACACGATAATTATATTGTTGATAATATGCATGTATTTAAAAAAAACAACCAAACACAAGCACAGCGAAACATAGTAAAAAAGAAAGGAGACAGAAACATCTTTCGTCTCACTCACTCGTACACAGACAAACCCCCTTGGCTACGACACATAACCTCTACAATATCTATGGGCACTCAACATAATGATAACCACTACATCGTGTCAAATGATCTATAGATGGTGACCTATAGATCGTTAAATACCTTGAGACGGTTCTTTCGTTTCACGATAGCCGAGCGGGCGGGAATTGCCATAGAGGAAAAAACACACATAGACACATATAGTTAGAGATAAAATGGATGCATTCCAGTTTGAGGACGGGTTTGGGACCGAGCGATGGTCGGGCGACTATTGAGCGTCTGTCCAGAGGTAAAACGACTGCCGTGTGTTAATACGAGTACACTCGGTAGAAAATTACCTTCCGACTGTCTGTTACAGATTATTTTATTTAAATACCAGTAAATACTAGTTAGCGTATATGCGCGCCTAGGCAGTAAAACTGACTCATATGCCGTGTGGGAAAATTTGCTGTAGCGCTGTCATGATGTCTTCTTTATGCCACGTAAAATGAACCTTTTCCTATTAGAATAAAGTTTGTTTTGGAACTATTGTTGCTCTTTCTTTGTTATTTTACGTTACAGCAACCAAACCCAACCTAATGCATTTAATGCTTTTTTTTTCTCAAAGATTGTAAATTATACCTTCCTACCCTCTTTTTGGGACTTGTTATAGTTAGGTTAAAATACCATGACTATGGTTTAAATTGGCTTGGCTATGAATATACACTCACAACAAAACAGTCACTCGATAATCGCTCGCTCGTATACCCGAAGCCTTAATAACATAGTTTAATTTTACAGCGATACACCTTACTGGGTACGAAATACAATGATTGTGATGATACGGTCATGCACATCTGATGAGGCAGCGTCATTGGAATAAAGTGTTGTAGCAGATTTGCCATCAAAAGAGCGTACTGACGTCATGAGCCCCCACTCCCAAGTTTTGATGCGTTTTATCTTTGTCAAAAGGTATTGACGACTAAATCAGTGGATTTACAAAAAAAAACGCGTCCATTATTTTCCACTACTCTTACCGAGGGGATTTGTATTTTATCATGCCTATTATACTGAAAGCCTATTTGACTTCTGACTGGTAAACCAAATACATACCAAAAGTGCATGTGATTTTGATAAAAGTGTATAAACTTGTATAAGAGACTTACATGCGCGTTAAATTGCTTCTCAATACCATAGACACTGCCTCTGCCTATGAAGACTATCATAAGATGTAAGGTCAGAAAATAAAAGATAATGCGGACTTAAATATCGACGCATGCTATTATATATTATCAGAGAAGTAACTCCGCCTAAAGTTACTATTATGTGTTCAGTAAGACTTGTTTTAATACTTGAAATCTTCGAAATAAGATATCGGTATTAGATTGTTTAATAATAATATAAAAGATCTTGTTGAAAAGTATATAAAAGGATATTGGATTATGTTAGTATGTATGTTTACTTTTTTTTTTTTTTAAAAAAAACTCTCAAATATAAGTGTGGAAAAAATATAAAACCAGTGAACGTGTATGATGCTTTGGAAATTAAAAATGTACTAAAAATTACCAATTTTGTTTGTTTGTATTTGAATTCTGTAATACGTAATGTATTTTGGATGTAGGGTTTTGTTGATATTTTTAGTACAATTTGTTGAATATGCACATAGAGATCTTTATTTGAAACTGTTCGGAGTTAGCTGCTGTGAGTACTTTCAATGAAAACTGAAATATTTTTAAATTGCCCGGGATCAGAAGGTTTTTTAACCCAAACCTGCTAGGTATGGGTTAAAAAACCACACTTTTATGGCCAAAATCTGCAAATTTTACATAAGAACGCACGCACGTTCACGTCTTTTTCTTGCCGTTGCAGCTTGAAAGTTGTGCGACAGAGAAAGAAACAATGCTCAACCGAAGTACTTGCTAAGTTACGTTGATGAATCTCGATATTAGTATTTTTTCATATTGTTTTCCCTAGTTGTAGTATTCTGTTACCTACTTTTATGGGCAATTATACAATTATATTTAAAACAACAAACTCCAAAAAGCTTCAATACAAACACCGGCACCCCCCCTCCCCCACATAAGAACCCCCCCACATCAAACTCACCTGGAACTCATCCCAGGGTATTGCGTTACACTCGTCGCTCTTGAGGTCATCGGCAGCGAGGCGGAGGGCAGTCCTACCGCCTCCGCTTTGGTGCACTATGTGGATGTTGTTTAGACGCCAAGTGCTGGTTGAAATCTTTGAAAAAAGGGTTAAATTTTTAGTGTACACTAAAACTTTTAAAACAGTCATTTATAGGGTGTTAACAGACTCGAAGCCATCAATTAAGCATTCGGTTCATCCAACTAAGCTCGCTGAGTAACGACTTTTTTTTTGGGGTGAAAAATCATGTTTTACGGTAAAACTCAATGTCATACTCAAAAAATTGGATGGATTGAATAGTGTAGGGGTCGTGGAGGTGTTTCAAGTAAAGTTCTTACAATCTTAAAATGCATTAAAAAAAAAAAACTTGTCTAAATGTTGGAACTTTGACCCCCAATGTCTCCGTAACTAGAGGGTCCCCAGGTATGGAGTAGAACAAAAAAATGATTGCAATGACAGGGAGAACAAGTGCCTTTCGGCTTCAATCCAATCAAAAGAAATACACCATACCTTAAGAATATGTTTGATTTACAAATTATTTTGAATGAAAAACGCATGCTCCGCAGGCCTCTTAAGGTCGCAATAGCGGACATTGCCCTTTCTCTAATATCTCTTCATAGAACCAAAACAAATGAACCTTGTATCATTATTAATGAGAAAAAATGTTGAAGATCACGATAGACCATGACGACTCAAGACTTGAACAAGAATATTTTTTTCATCCCATCTATTCGAAAAAGACGACTTGGTTCGCCTTTAAGTGCACCCAAAGGTGGTGTTTTCTATAAGAAACTTTTAGCGGGCAGTAATGAGTTTTTAATCCTCTTTATAAGTGCGCCGCAATTATCTTTGCCGCGCACTTTTTGAATTTGGAACATCTTGTGTTCAGCGCCCAAGAAATCGAACGCAAATATTGTTTGAATAAAGACTGGCTGGTGCGACGGCCCATAGTAGCGCCGCGCGCCGGCTGAATACAAAAAAAATAAAAAATAAAATTAAAAACGCGCGAACTATAGCCCGCGTTTTCGTCAATTTTCACGGATTGATAGAAATTCATGATTTTGTTTTGAAAAATGAGTTCTTCAAGTGACAGTGAAAGTATAGAATTAACTCCTGATAGTATTAGAACTGACGCAAGAAATGTGATGGATAATCTACTACCTGCAAAATCCCGGGAGAAATATATGAAAGCTTATGGTAATTTTATTGAATGGAGAAATTCAAGAGGCGCCAAGAATTTTTCAGAATCTGTGTTTTTGGCCTACTTCCAGTACTTAGCCAAAACTAAACAACCTTCCACACTTTGGAGTACCTACTCAATGCTAAAATCAACAGTCAGTTCTAATAACGACGTAAAACTGGACACATATTCGAAATTAATAGCGTATCTGAAGAGGATGTCTGATGGATTTAAACCTAAAAAATCCAAAGTGTTCTCAGTCAAAAACGTGGAGACTTTCCTTAATGAGGCACCCGACAACATCTTTCTTGCCGTAAAAGTAAGTAACTATGTATGTATATATGGTGTATTAGTAAAGTATAACCAGTGTTTTAAAATGCGCATTTTATTGTAACCTGTACTTCGATAGATAGGTACTTGTCTTATTCACATTCGGTTTTGTTACAGGTGGCTTTAATTTTCGGAGTACATGGAGCTTGTCGTGGCAATGAACTTTTAAAAATAACTGTTGATGATGTCGAAAATCACTCGGATAATTTACTGTTAGTAAAGCTGACAGACACAAAAACAAAAATTGACCGATCCTTCGTAATCCGAGGAGAATACAAAACTATTGTACAGAAATACCTGGACCTGCGTCCTGCTGATATAAAGACCAATCGGTTTTTCATCCGTTATCAAAATGGCAAGTGCTTCAAACAAGTTATGGGAAAAAATAAAATTTCTTACATGCCTCAAGAAATCGCTACTTATTTGAAGTTACCAGATATCAAGCTATATACAGGACATTGTTTTCGTCGCACTTCTGCTACCCTGTTGGCAGATTCTGGAGCGGACTTAACTGTTCTCAAGCGACATGGAGGATGGAAGTCGAGTGCTGTAGCAGAGGGATATATAGAAGATTCCATTGAGAACAAGGCGAAAACATGTGAACGCATCGTGGAAAACATTAAATTGCAACCTTCAGTTAATCCATCCATGCCACTGTCGCCGCGCCCATCTACATCCAAACAAAGAGATTCACCGTCACATTTTCCTCAAAATGAGCCACATTCTGACATTATTTCAAACACGCAGAATAAAATTAAATCTACAACAATCTCTATTCCTAATAAAACTGTAACAATTAATTTTCAAAATTGTGAAATTGTCTCAAATGTAAATATAAGTTTTTAGTTGTTTTATTATTAGATACTACTTAATTTCAATTTAGTTGTTACTCTGTTTCATTAAATATCAATATTACAATAAAATATGAGGCGCCTTTTATTTTCTCATAGTGGGTGATGAAAAGTAGAGTGTATCACTCGGGCGCAAAATATATTTTTGGCTCGGGCGACGTACTTTGAATCCCTCGCTACGTTCAGGATTCTACTAAAGAATCCCTCGCTACGCTCGGGATTCTACTCTAGAATCCCTCACTTCGCTCTGGATTCAAAAAAGCGCCCTCGCCGTAAAAATATTATTTTGCTTCCTTATGATACAATCTACTATTTTTTTCAAAGTTAAGAACTTAAATAAATGCAGGTAGGTCAGTAACCGCTTTTGCGATAATAACTGGCAGCAACTTTAGTTTATATCCCGAACGAGAACAAAGTGTTGTGTAAAGTGAGAAACATACGACATCTCTCCTCCTACAGGAGCTGGTGACGGAGTGGTCGCTGGGAGAAGAGGATCGCTCCACGACCTCCGCTGCTACCTCCACTCCACTCACACCACTTGATGCACGGCCATGCTCGAACTCTCTGTGGACATCATCATTATTATTTTCATATGGATATGTATGGACTACACTACATTCGATGTTTGAATCCTATGTTAAAGATTTCTCCTGTACCGGTTGTATAAAGTTGTCACGCTGTGATTTAATTTTAAGAATAGTATGTCACTGTATTCAGTGTGAACAAATTGCTGGTAAACTTAATATAATAAATAAACAAAATAAAATATAAAAATAAAAAATAAACCGACCAAGGGCAAGCCGGGTTCTCGCATGAAGGGTTCCGTGAACGTGACGAATTTACAAAAATAATCTCTTTAAGCACAGCCACCGCCTTAAAGCAGAAGTTAGATGATCGATCAACCATGGGTTCAAATTAAAGTGGTCTTTCGAAGGCCGCAGCGACAAAACTAGTTTCTAAGTAACTATATACAAAAGCGGTGGTAAGGACACGTTTTGACCGGCAACAATCTCACGAGTCAGGGATAATGAGCCTAGTTACAAGTGTGTTACATACCTGAATGCCATATCAGCGTCATCGGGCGATTCGGCAGCCAAACCGACCACAATATATCTGTCGCTGTCAGAGCTCGCAGTCGAGGCCGCGTCGCTTCTCGTGTCGTCTCGAGTTAGGGCGCTGTCTATTGATGTCACTAAAGATGTTAGGCCGCGACGCATTGAGGAGAAACCTGGAAGGGAATGGACTATTAGCGGCTATTCTTGTATCCAATGGATTTGCGACATGGCAACAACGATAAAAGGCTAGTTTCCACCATCAATAAATTGCAAATATACTAGTCCGTCCGTCCGTCGTATAGTCCGTCAGTTGGAATATTGGAAAATATTGGACACGTATTTTTTGTTTTTGTAAATATTGACAAAGTTAAAACGCATCAAAACTCGGGAGTGGGGGCTCGTGACGTCACAACGAGAGAATTGAGAATTTTAAAGCGTCGTATTTTCATAAATTTTGGTCTACGTAACAAAAGAAAAAATACGTGTAAAATATTTTTTGAAAACCTAACTGACGGACTAATTTCGTTTTTTTTTCAGGACATTTATATTTTGAATTGACGATTTAAACGAGTTATGAGGAATTTAAAATTTCTATAGAAAACTTATTTTTCTCATAACTCTTGTTTAAATCAGTGTCCATTGAAAATGTTTATTGGGGAACATAGTTATTCTGTAATCCAATCGAAATAAATACACACTACCTTAAGTATATGTTTGATTTACAAATTATTTTGGTATTACCTTTGTATGAAATACGCATGCTCCGCCGGACCCTTAAATATTTATTATATTCTGTTTTTGGTACTTCTTTGTTGTTATAGCGGCTACAGAAATACATTGTCTGTCAAAATAACTGTCAAGCTATCACGGTTCATGAGATACAGCCTGGTGACAGATAGACGGACAGTGGAGTCTTAGTAATAAGGTTTTACATTTTGGGTATGGAACCCTAAAAAGGATTTTTGGAAAACATTACTAGCAACTAATACATACCTCCAAAACTCATCCCTGGACTAGGCGAGGGCGGTTCCTCAATGACGATAGGCTGGTAGATATCCACCGAGGTGGTGGCCAGCACACCGCTGTCCCGGTCCATCATGGACGGAGCCATCGTCGCTTCGGAACCTACTGAAAGTCACACACGTTGGTACTGACGGCTTTCGATAGGAAATGTAACGGTGTTATGAAACAAAAAATAAAGCGATTTACGAAAATTAGCCTTACAGAACTGCACTCTTTTTGGCCGGATTTTCTTCAGGCATTTTTTTTTTTCAAAGTAGCGGCCACGCATAAAACTTATATCAAACGATAGCTGGCATCAACACAAACAAGTTTTGTATGAAACCAAACGTTCTAGTGTCACGTTTCCGAGATATGAGCTCTCAGTCCATTCACTGATGGCATCTTCAGCACAACTTTGATTTGATCAGACACGGAAAAAAACGTGTATCAATCAAACAAATCGTCGCTTTGAAAGATTCTGGGTCAAATAAAACTTGTTTGTATTGATGCAAGCTATCGATTGATATACGTTTCATGCGTGTCTGATCAAATCAATGTTGTGCTGAGGGTACTATCAGTGAATGGATTTTACACTTTGATAGCTCATATCTCGGAAAGACTTCAGAACGTTTTGTTTTAGTCACAACTTGTTTGTATTGATACCATCGATTGATACGCGTTTTATGCGTTTCTAATCAAATCCAAGTTGTACTAAAGATGCCATCAGTGAATGGACTTTAACTTTGAGAGCTCATATCTCGGAAAAATGACACTCAATAACATTTCCTCATAAAAAAACTTGTTTCTATTGATACCAGCTATCGATTACTATGGGTCTTATGCGTAGCCACTACTTTAAAAGAAAATCAAAATGGCAGAAGTAAATCCGGTCACGCGTCATACAAAAATGTTCCTAGCCCTTTAATTTTAGTTTATGTCGCTGTCGCTTGATTTGTTGCTTTTAACGCCGTCTAATGAAAGGAAGCATGGCGTGGTTAGATTAGTGGCTTTATAAATTGATCGATAAGATTTTCGTGAATTTTCAAATAACGTCTTTGTAAATCAGTTAGGCTGAAGTATATCGATAATTTGGCTTAATCAGCACTAAAAAGTATAAGTCAGAATAGAATATAATTTTATTTCGGAAAAATAAAAAAAATTGTGAAGATGTGCAGAAAAAGGAACAAATAAAAGTAAAAAGATACAGGCACACATCAACTGTTTTTGCGTAAGCATGGGTATGGTACATTTTTTGATGTAAATAAATACTGTGAGCTCGATATTCACAAACGTAATATAAAAAAGAAAATCTGTATGTTCATTACAGGCCAACCGTTTAACTGAGACGACAGTGTATAGAATTTTCTCATATTTTATCTCTGGCAGCAGTAGCACCCAAAAATAACCTTAATTGTTATGTTACCACTCTAAAAACACTGATTTTGATACATTATTTGTCAAGGGTGGTAACCCAATAGCGACCTTATCGCAACGTGTTTAAAGATCACAGTTATATTGATGCAATAATGGGTGTAAAAAGTCCTCCCTGTCATTGCGATAATGTTTTTGTTTCGGATCATACCTGGGCAGGTTCCCAGGTATGGTCCGAAAAACAAACATCCGCAGCAATACATTTTTCGCAGTTAGTTTGATGTGCAGAATGCTTGGTTGACGGCTTTGTGAAAGGTTGGTCTGTGTTTTTTTACTACCTTTACACCTTATAAACAAATAAATGAATATCAATGGAAATTACACACAGCGCCATCTAGTGTCACACTTAGTAATGAGGCTTGTTCTTGGACACCAGATAGTTGATATACTAAATGGATTATTTTTGTTTGTTCATACATTCTTTTTACACATATAAACATCCATGACTCGGAAACAAATGTCCATGCTCATCACACAAACATTTGCTCGTACCGGGATTTGAACTTGGAACAGGTAGCTTCACTACCGCTGCGCCATTCGGGTCGTCGAATAAGGCTTAAGTCAACACAACCCTCCCATACCGCACATCTACCCTTTTTTAGGATGGGAAATCATCAAATAACTTCTCCCACTCTGGGCGGAGCGGGAGGGAGTGTCAGACTTTTATTGACTAAAAACCATCCATGTTCCTTCCTCGCCCTTTATGTTCCGGGGCCACAGTATCTCTTTCGAACAGGCCTGCAACCCCGGCAGACCGCACATCTACCTCAGGCCCCGTCTCAGATAATCGGTAGCCGTGTTACTTTTTTGATAATAACATAAAATGTACTGTGTTAGTAAAAAGTGCTGTTAGAAACACAAAACACGTGTACAGAACCATGGTTATTTAATACATATGAATCTGTAAACCCAAAACTTACTGCAGTTCTCCTCAAGCGGCGTCGACGCGCCTAGCGTAGAGATAGTTTGGTGCTCTGCCCACGGATAGACGTGGAAATGAATACACAACGAATAAATAAGAAATAACGTAATTTTAAATAATAATAAACAGAATATTTGAGAAGTAGTTGAAGGGAAAAAGAGGTGAGAATCTGACTTGTGTATGTGTATAGAATAAAGGATGATTTCCAAGACATGGCTCGCTTCGTATCGGTTAGGAAAGGATACGGGCGACAGCTGATCGCGTCCGGCAGGATGTCGACGTATACGATTGGCTTTGTACCGTGGCTTTCGAGCGTATCTGTTTCTGCTCCTAGTCAAAGAGTTTAATTCCTACCGTATAGCCGACAAGATCCAATCGGATACGCCAACAGGCGATCGGAGACAATTGCGTGTCGCGGGAGACAATTGCGTGTCGCGGGAGACGCCCGCGGTCAAGCTGCTGTGCGCGGCTTGTAAAATAGACTTTAAGTACTGTGTAGTGGGTACACGATTAAAGATTGTAAAATCAGTTCCAATACAATGCGATGCGAGGCGTTTGGTAGAAATCATCCTTAAGAGTACGTTTCCGCTGAAGCGGAGCGGAGACGTGCAAGAATCGATTTTTCACTGACGAGAACGTGATGAGGATTTCAACCGTCTACGCTTCAGTAAAAACGGACACTGAAACTTGAGGTTTCTAAAAGGCAATTTAGGTCCATGTTCACGGAAAAGATAACAGCCTGATTATCTAAAACCAACGGTCACTGTGACATGTTCCCATTTAAAATGTGTTTTAAACTCATGTTTTTAGATAATAAGACCGTCATCTTCTTGGTGAACATGGACATTGGACCTTAATGTTCTTATACCTAAATCTTACATTAACCCCATCTGGTTGACTTAATTCTGGATAATCAATCACAAGGGTAAAATGATTTATCAGCTTTTTTTAGATATGAGATGCAATACAGATTCAAACTTGAAAGCATTTATTTCAAACTAGCACTTCACCCGCGACTTCATCCGCGAAAATTGTGATAATTCGGCTAATTTGCATGACATTAATGTAATTTATAGCCTATGTTACTTAGTAAGCATGTAGCTTTCTCACGGTGAAAGAATTTTGAAAATCGGTTGAGCAGTTCCCGAGTTAAATCGTAACAAACAAACAGAAAATAAAATCATAAATAATTTATAATATTAATTTAGATAAGAAAGCTCACTCACCCAGCTTCAAGTCCTGCAAACTGGACGAGTCCAGAGGCACGCTGTCCAGATCCCTGGAAGACTCCTGTCCAGGGCAGTTGGATGGAAGCACGAATGTTAGCTCCACTGCTGGTACCACTAAGCCTAAAACTATGGTCCTAGAAGGAAAATACTTATGCGTCAATTAATGATACAAGAGGGGATGCCTATTTGCAGCGTGACGTCTTTCGGCTGAAATTATTATAATGATGATGAATGATACAAATGAAGGCTAGTTTCAAACACACCAAATTGTATTTAGTTTTTCTTTTCATTGAGAGACTTGGATTGGAAAAGGAGAGGATTTTGCGCAATTATGGGACAAAATCTTCACTTGTTAGAAATATTGATTACCTATCATAAGTTCGAAAGTTATTTGACCGAATTTCATTTCACCTAAAACTTTTGAACTACAATAGTTTAGTTTTTTTTTAATTCATCAATGTCACGTCTGCCACTGTATCAGTTGACCTATTATGTTGACGATTTTTTTCGTTACTCCGACGTTTTCATTGAACGAAATACTTATTTAAAGTTGTTACATTTAGCCGAAATAACGATTGTTCGAAGTATTATGTTTCCGAACATTCATGCATGCAGCATGCAAACAAAAGCATGCAACATGCAAGCAGGCGTGCAGCAAGCGGTTTCGGGTGACTCCATGCGACCTTATCCACGCAGATGGTCTCACCACCGCAGCTTCAGCATGTTTACTAAGCCGCTATAGTACTCGGTAAAATGAAACTCGAGCAAAAAAATAATGGGAAATGTTTTCGGTTCTCAGAAATATTTCGTCGAGGGAACAAGATCGACATAATATTCAATTATCCAGCAGATTTGGTATCAATATATGTGTAGCACTTCTACTTGGAAAAAGATTATGATATAATAAAATACGTAAGAGAGCAGCGGTGGCCCCGACTTACGAACAGTAAGTCGTGGGTTCTAACCCAGACAGGCGCATTACTTTGTGTAATTTATTTCATCACCGCTGCTCTCAAAACGGTGAAGAAAAACATCGTGAGGAAACCGGTATGTGCTAGAACCAAAAATTCGAAGACATGTGACATCTACCAATCCGCACTGGGCCAGCATGGTGGATATCCTAGAGAGGAGGCCTCTGTCCCAGCAGTGGGAACATTAATAGGGCGATGATATGATGATGATGAAATACGTAAGACACAGAGGCAGATATAGTATAGGTCACTCTATAGCTAGATAGAAACAGGAATAGCTAAATCTTGAGCTGAATTGCCGAAAGTCAATGCTTCATAGATCTTACCCATCTTCAGCGTCCGGCTGCCTCTCCGCGTCGTGCGCCAGCCAGGCTGCCATTTCCGAAATCCTCTCAAGCTGTCTCATGAGGAACAGCATCTGGTAGTGGTTCAGCTGAAGACCGGCCAGGCCACAGGTGCGGGCTACTACCCATATGCGGGAGAAGTTGTCGTCGAAACATATCTGTGGAGAGATAAAGGTATTTATGTTATTTAAGTATTTGAATTTAAAATAAATAAATAATATAATATGATACCGTGGCCCCGGAACATAAAAGGGCGAGGAAGGAACATGGGTTTTAGTCAGTAAAAATCTGAAACTCCCTCCCGCTCCCAGAGTGGGAGAAGTCATTTGATGATTTCTCATCCAAAAAAAAGGTTGATGACTGACAATTGCAATTTTTTGAGAATTAGAAAAACTTAAACTTAGGAAAACTTGCTTACATTTTGCCTTTATGATTATCACCACTTACTATTCGAAAGATCTACAGCATTATTGTTTAGCTAGATAGTAGTATCATGACAAGAAAAGTAAGCAAGATTGTTACTTACTGTTATCATAGAGATGGCAAGCGGAAAAGAGGAACGCAAGAGAGGAGAAGGCTGAACCTCACAGCCGATCACAACTGGAGAAGAGTTGTTAGAGATAGGAAGCCGTGGAAGACGTTAGAGATATATGCTCTGAACCGAGATACATTATTTGAGTACCACCAAAGAAACTCTTATGTCTACATTTATGTTTTGTCTCATATTTAATGGTCCCTTCGATCTTGTCTTAAGAAAAGTGATGAATTCCGAATGATAGTACTCACCCACGCAGTAAGAGGCGTCGCATCCAACAAAGGCGCAGGTTTGTTGTTAGTAGCTCTCGCGCCACAAAAGTCGGCCCACAGTGGCTCAACTCTTGCGCACCATACCGCTCTGTTTTCGCGCCATAACAGTTCGGGACCGATTGCCGTTCCACGATCTATGTCGTCCAAATCTGTGGATGAGTGAATGTTATTTAAAAACACAAGATAGGGGTAAACTAGAAAATGTGTACATTAGGTTAGATGACCAAAAAAGTAATCAGTCGATCAACAAATATTGGACACAATATTGAAAATGGAAATAATATTTTTCTTTTTTTACGTAACTAAAAATGAAGACGATACAGTGCGTCGTAAACTAGTGAATTAGAATCAGAATCAGAATGAGAATGTTTATTTGTCAACATAGGTAGTTACAGAGTCTGTGTGATTGATAAAACAAAAAAGACGGAGTAAACAGTCATGCTTTTTATACAGGAATAATCCCTATTACTCACTGTCAGCATGCAGTATGAACTGCTCATGTATAGGGTCCATATCGTCGGGTCCGCACGGGAACTGTCCGCTAGGGGGCGCGGCACGACGCAACGCAGACAAGATGGCGGCCAGGTCCGCGCGGGTACCGGCCGAGTCTGCAACAAACATGGCCTATAGCCTATCGGTATTTAGCCTGGAACATTAATTTTAATAAGAAGGAAAAGGAAGAGAATTTTGAAGACAATTAATATCGGTTTGTTAAAAAATTTTGTACTATACGCTTCAAGTACTTAAATAACTAGATTCTAAAAAACTAAATTAAATTCCATTACCCTGCGGAGTTTTACTACGAAATAAAAAAATAAAATATATATGTCACCGTAAAATTGTCAAATACTATTATTGTAATATCTCTAGTGATATTGTAAAATCTCGAAATATTGTCAAATGAACATAAAAACGCATTATTCTTCGTGATATGCATGCGATGGTAGTCAACTTACGCGGTGTAGAGGGAAGGAGGGGTCCCCCTTGCCCAGTGGTACAACTCTTATGAAAAGATATTGTACCATTCCTGAGAAATACTGATTAATATAACCTAACCATAAAAGACTTTAAATATATTCCCCTAAAAAGCGTAGTCGACGGAGCCTCGCTTCGCGGGGCCCCTATTTCCGAGTGCAGGGTTTAAAGGAACCTAACTAACCTAACGGGGGGGTGCCCCAAGTCCCGATTATGGGGGCAGAGATACTTCCGTATGTTCAGTTGGCAATAATTCGAGTGTTTAGAATATCGCTAGATAGAAACACGTTATATTGTAATATAACGTGTTTGACAATTTTACGGTGACATATATATAGGGTGTAAAACACGTCATCACGAAGCCGAAAGGCACTTGTTCTCCCCATCATTGCGATCATTTTTTTGTTCTACACCATACCTGGGACTTTCTAGTTACGGAGATGTGGGGAGGTCAAAGTTACAAGTTTTTTTTGTAAAATTTTGACTGTTGACACCTTCAAGACCCCCGTAGTATTCAATCCATCCATCAGCACAATGTTTTAAGTGCGTCACATTGAGTTCTACCACAAAACATAATTTATAACCACAAAAAAAAAAGTTGTTTCCCAGCAAAATTATTGCTGGGAAACAACTTTTTTTTTTGTGGTTGCGTAAAGTTACTTAGTTTGAGGTACAGAATGCTTGGTTAACGGCTTCGTGATGAGGTGGTTTACACCCTGTATAAGTACAAAATACCCAAACCTGACCTTCTCATCTTCATTTTAGTTTTTTTTGCCTAGTTTTCTCCCTGTGGTGTCACTAACTTACCAATTCAATGACTCCACTAACTACCTATCTATACTAATATTATAAAGCTGAAGAGTTTGTTTGGTTGGTTCAACGCGTTAATATTTAGAACCACTGGTTTTAATTAAATAACTCTTTTAGTGTTAGATACCCCATTCCCGAAGGGTTTCTCGATAAATGGGATAACATCCTGTGCTATATAACATCACGCTACGACCAATAGGAGCGGAGCATCAAGTAGTAGTAGTAAGGAAGAACTTGGTGAACAAAATAAAACTAACTGGCTCTAGGAGACTCCCGCACGTTGGTAAATGTAGCTCTGGCGGTACAGATCTGCAGCTCTTTGGGACGGTCGCGCTGTTGAGAAACGTGTTCTGAACCAGCTTCTAGCACCACCTGAGAACAAAGGAAATAGCATGTTACGTACGCTCCCAGAACATCGCACCACCACATAAAATGGAGAAATAAAAAAATATAACATAGTATAAGGCGCCGTAGATGGCGCTCGAGGACTGTCATGAAGTTGACGGCTGCGAAGATAGCAACGCCTAGCTGAGATATTGCACCGGGGAAATTGATCCTTCTCTTGGCTCGCGGACACCGACGGCTCAACATCTCTTATTTTGTACGACATTATAAGTCTATTACTAATTCAATCTTTTAAAATATTTTACCTTGTTTTTCTGAGCTCTTATAATAAGACAAACCATCAACACTATGTCATCTCAAATTCAGAGCATTTATGTTAAGATTTAGGGCTCCATGCATGGAAATAAAAGCGGTTTACACACAATAAACGATGTTTTATTTAGCAGAGCTAATACACAGCGGTCATGAAACAAGTGCTAAAACCGACTTATGACACTGACTTTTACAGAAAAAGAAAACATTACAATAAAGAAAATAGAGGGCGCATTTAAACCTGAACAATTTATATCAAAATAGACCGGTTGCAGGCACTTTAGAATTGACCAAAAATTTCAGCCAGAAGATGCTTATTATTCGGTGATGGATATTGGTTTTGCCTGGTGCCGAAATCCAGCCAATTCCAGGTCTTTAAGCCAACCTTTAGGAGGGAGAGGGAAAACCTTTGGCTTTATCAACGATCTGTTCTAGAAGATACTTACAAAGCTTTGTCCATTCCAAGTTTATCAATTCTTTTGGGTATACTTTTCTGAGTTCTCCCATTTATCATTTGCCTAGCCGTTTCCCAAACTGTGTTGGAGTCGGCTTCCAGTCTAACCAGATACAGCTGATAACCAGTATTTTACATAAGGCAACTGCTTATTTGACCTCGAAAACCCACTACCTAAGAGTTCTTCCCAAAGTCTTCCATTATGCCAGTAATATTAAACCTTACATACCTTAGGCATGATGGCTTCCATCCGGACGTCCATGTAGGCAGGCGGGGCGTCGTCCATCTCCTGTCCGCGCGGTACCAAGTGCGGCAGGAAGGCGCCCAGCCATACTACGCTGTTCACGTCCACGGACACCTGGACTGGACTTAGCTGGACGTAGAGCTTTGGTGCTGGTACTGGGGGCAAAGAAACTTTACGTAAGTAGAGGGCCTGATAGTCAAGCCTGACGTGACGTATGGCCTGAACGTCTCATAGAAGGATTTTTGGGTGTTACGCTTCATCACCTGCCCAGTCTGTCCCCAACTATGTTGGGGTCGGCTTTCAGTCTAACCGGATGCAGTTAAATACCAGTATATTACATGGAGCAACTGCCTATCTGGTCCACAGCCCAGTTAGTACTGGCTAAATAAGCACTCGCTTCCCTCTCATAGAGAGGAGGCCTTTGTCCCAGCAGTGGGAACAATTAATAGACTTGATGATGAATGCGATATCCCTTGGTAATACTGGTTGTCAGAATCACTACATATTATAAAACAAAGTCCTCCGACGCGTCTGTTTGTCTGTTCGCGATAGACTCAAAAACTACTGCACCTATTTTCATGCTGTTTTGACCAATGGATAAAGTGGTTCTCGAAGAAGGTTTTAGTATATCATTTGTACGCGGGCATCAACTAATGTGTAATAAAGAAGCTTTACAACACAAAGGCTCGAACATACAGGCTCATTTTTGGGTTTTCGCGTTTCTGTGTCCCAATACCAAATGTTCTGAAAACTCATATCACAATTTCGCATTTTGTATTGCGACGCAGAAACGCAAAAACGTGCCTTTGTGTGGGAGCCTTAAAAATGTATCGTTGCACGTTAGCGAATCGTGTTACTCTATTATTAAGAAGTGGTTTGTGAGTTACCAGGGAAGAGGACATCTCCAGGATAGTAGAAGAAGGTTAGTTCAGCGTGCAGTAGTCCCGCGTCGCCCGGGAGTGTCGCCTTCTCCGCGCTCACCAGCGCACGCGGCGCCTCGCGGGTGCGGGACCCGGTGGACACCTGGAAAACGACATTCCTCTTTATAGTGTCCGCCACGGGAAGCTATAAATTTAGTTAAATTCTGGTTCGCAACCTTTGGATCAAATTCAAAAATGACAGCCTCAAAATGGCGTCCCAAATGTTTACGTTCCATGATGTCAGACGCGTTCCAGTACCACAAAACATCAGACGACAGCGCTTTATATCGCCAAAATATAACCCGACCAAGTGAAATTGCTCGTTAGTTCTTGTTGATTGAATTGCCGCTACGTATCTTGGTAGAAATTCTTTGTTTACAAAAATTATAGCTTCTCGAGGCGCGGACTATAGTTTAATGATAGGTCATGTACATCAAGCTACTAAGTACAATCTGACAAATTTCTTTAACAACATTTTCAACTTAATCGCTTAAGAGGCCGGCGGAGCGTGCGTCGTTCATAGAAACGTAATACCAAAATAATTCGTAAACCAAACATATTCTTAAGAAAGTGTGTATGTGTCACCGTAAAATTGTCAAATACGTTATATTGTAATATCTCTAGCGATATTGTAAAGTCTCGAATTATTGTCAAATGAACATACTGCTTACAACAAAACGCATTATTTTTCGTGAAATGCATGCGATTGTAGTCAACTTACACGGTGTGGAGGGAAGGAGCGGTTCCCCTTGCCCAGTGGCACAACTCTCATGAAAAGATAATGCACCATTCCTGAGAAATACCGATTAATATAACATAACCTAAAACACTTTATATTCCCCCTAAAAAGCGTAGTCGACGGAGCCCCGCTTCGCGGGGCCCCTATTTCCGAGTGCAGGGTTTAAAGGAACCTAACTAACCTAACGGGGGGGTGCCCCAAGTCCCGATTATGGGGGCAGAGATACTTCCGTATGTTCACTTGACAATAATTCGTGACATTACAATATCGCGAGAAAAAACACGTTATATTGTAATGTAACGTGTTTGACAATTTTACGGTGACATATGTATTTCGATTGAATTACATAATATCTAGGTTCCCAAATATATATTTTGAATGGACAATGATATTTAGAAGAGGGATGAGGAATTTAAAATTTCTATAGAATAAATATTTTTCTCATAACTCTTGTATAATTCAATGTCCATTCATAACATATATTTGGGAACCTAGATATTATGTAATCAAATAAATTAAATACACACTTCCCTAAGAATATGTTTGGTTTACGAAGAACAAATAGCCCCTTAGCATTAGATTCAAAGTTGATTGGGAAATGTCAGTTTCGGGTAGTAATTACTACACAGTATACTGATCATTTACTACGTGACAAAATGACATACGATGAATCGGTGGCTTACTTAAATTATCGGTGTTTTTATTTCCAGTACATAAGCCTTTTTTTTTGGCATGGGAAATCATCAAATGACTTCTCCTACTCTGGGCAGCGCGGGAGGGAGTGTCAGACTCTTACTGACTAAAACCCATCCATGTTCCTTCCTCGCCCTTTATGTTCCGGGGCCGCGGTATCTCTTTCGAACAGGCCCGCAACCCCGGCAGGCTTCACCCTCCCCTTATGCTGACATCTCTTTGAGGCGCGCGTGGAACACGAACGCGCCGTCGACACGGCCTGTCTTCGTTAGACGGCCGGACGGCTAGCTTGCCCATAGCCAACCGTCCACAGGCCCGCATCTACGGTGGCCGGTAGCCACCACGTGGCCCCCGACGCCCGGTGCGTCTCCCGCGGCAGTACATAACCCTCAAAGAAAGATTTTAATAATTAAGTTCGCGCGGAGTACTGGAGTACGGAGATACGAATACCCTTATTAATAAATTATAGCGATTTTTTTTAATGTTCCAGCCTCATTTCTCAAATTTGCTCGCTCTCATCATCTCTATTATACAGGATGAAACCGACCGTCGCGCACAAACATTCGTTAGGCTTTCTTGTTTTTTTGCATAAGTAAAATACTTAGGGTTTTTAGGGTTCCGTAGCCAACTGGCAAAAACGGAACCCTTATAGATTCGTCATGTCTGTCTGTCTGTCTGTCGGTATGTTTGTCTGTCTGCCTGTCCGTCCGTATGCCACAGCCACTTTTTCCGAAACTATAAGAACAATGCTGTTGAAACTTGGTAAGCAGCTGTATTCTGTGAACCGCATTAAGATTTTCACACAAAAATAGAAAAAAAACAATAAATTTTGGGGGTTCCCCATACTTGGAACTGAAAGTCAACAATTTTTTTTTTCGGTAATCCCATACGTGTGGGGTATCTATGAATAGGTCTTCAAAAATGATATTGAGGTTTCGAACATCATTTTTTTCTAAACTGAATAGTTAGCGAGAGATACTTCTAAATTGGTAAAATGTCCCCCCCGCCCTGTAACTTCTAAAATAAGAGAATGAAAAAACTATAAAGTTTAAAATAAACATTTGATTTGATTGAATTTGATTATAATTTATCTTAAATAAGAAGCAATATTGCATTTAATTTCGACTTAAAAAATACATGATGTACATTACCATGTAAACTTCCACCGAAAATTGGTTTGAACGAGATGTAGTAAGTAGTTTTTTTTTAGTACGTCATAAATCGTAAACAGCAATTTACCTTCATTCAATCTGCTACGGAACCCTTCATGGGCGAGTCCGACTCGCACTTGGCCCCTTTTTTTCTAAGTCTCGAGAAAAAACATCTATGTGGGACTTCGGATTCCCTCCCACCTAGCACATTACTAAGGTAATAGTAATTTACGAAACACTGGTGTGGATTCTGTTGTGCACAAACTAAACTTAATTTAGGCTATTGCTATCTTTTACTAAAAGGCAGTGCGAGAAAAGGACGGCTATAGCTATGAACTAAGTTTGAGATGTCGAACTAGTTTATGCCTTGCGCTTCACCGTGTTTTTAGTCGACATGTTTTTACGTGCACCCTTTGTATGGAAATACAAAATTAAATTTGAATTAAATAAAACTATTTAATTCAATTTACTCTAATTTAATTTATTCTAATTTAATTTATTCCAATTTATTTTTTTCTAATTGAATCAATTCTAATTTAATTTAATCCATGTTATTTATTTTAATTCAAATATTTATTTATTTATTTATTTACTTGCTCTCATGCACATCACACATTTTACAATAATAATAATAATATTACTGTCGGTTTTAGTACATGAACCCTGTCAGGGCACTGCAAAGCGCATGCTGATTTGCTGTTGATTTTTGATTGTTAAATTAATATAATAAATACATCGAGTCAAAACTTACTATTAATACAATTAAACAATATAATACCTACATGTCATTTAAAATATGTCTAAAAGTCGTCTTGATGTCCGGTTAACAGTAAACACATTAGGTCATAATAATAACTGAGTCAGATTGAATAGAACAAAAATAACAATAACAATAATAGGGAATAGGTAATAATTACAGTCATGTCATATCGTAAGTGATTAAATTGAATCGAATTAATGAATTATGGTGAGTCATTTTACAGTACAAAATAAAAATTAAAATACAATGTCACTTAAATAAACAGTAATTATGTCTTGACCAGACCGGATCTTGCAGTAAAAATAAAAATAAGTTATAATCGTAATCGTAAATTATGTACCCTATAAAGTTTTATCCTTCATGTATTGGTCTACCGTGTAATAACATTTCTCTATTAAAAGCAATTTTAGTTTATTAAAGAATGCATTTGAATTGTTCTCATCTTTTAAATGTTTTGGTAGATTATTATAAATCGTTGCCATTCTATAGTTAGGGCTACTTTTCATAATTCTTAGTTTTGGTGTCGGTGTAATCAACTTGTTTTTATTTCTTCGGTTATAGTTTTGGTTTGCTTCTATGTTTGATGTAAAGTAATTTCTGTGTTTTTGGACGAACGTAGCTATTTGTAATATATAAAGGGAGGGTAACGTTAATATTTTATTTTTTTATGAAATGTGGTTTACAACTTTCCCATGGCTTAATGTTCATAAGGATGCGTATACACTTCTTTTGCATGATGAATATGTCATTAAAGTTTGTACTTTCGCCCCATAATATTATGCCATAGATAAACCATGCATAAGCATAAGCATAGTATGCTGAGAGCGCGGTCTCATAGTTAGTGTTGCTTTTTAATTTGCTTAATGCGTATATGAATTTGGATAATTTAGTCTTTAGGTTTTCGATATGCTTTTTCCATGTTAGATTATTGTCCAGTGTTAAGCCAAGAAGCGTTAGTTCGTCCCTTTCTGGGATATTTAATGAATTACTTAGGTTATTTATGTTTAGCGGCGTTCGTTGATGTGTTCTGAATTGCAGTAAGTTACTTTTTTTTGTATTAATTTGTAGATTATGTTTCTCTAGCCATGATTTAACTATTTTATATGTGTTTTCGATGTTTGTCAAAGTTTCGGTGCTCTCAGTGCTTCTGAACAATAGCGATACGTCGTCCGCGAATAAAACGCACTTCGAGTGAATTGTTTTAGGTAGGTCGTTTATGTATATGTCACCGTAAAATTGTCAAACACGTTATATTACAATATAACGTGTATTTTCTCGCGATATTGTAATGTCTCGAATTATTGTCAACTGAACATACGGAAGTATCTCTGCCCCCATAATCGGGACTTGGGGCACCCCCCGTTAGGTTAGTTTGGTTCCTTAAACCCTGCACTCGGAAATAGGGGCCCCGCGAAGCGGGGCTCCGTCGACTACGCTTTTTAGGGGGAATATATAGTGTTTTAAGGTTAGTTATATTAATCGGTATTTCTCAGGAATGGTGCATTTTCTTTTCATGAGAGTCTTGCCACTGGGCAAGGGGGGCCCCTCCTTCCCTCCACACCGCGTAAGTTGACTACCATCGCATGCATTTCACGAAAAATAATGCGTTTTGTTGTGAGCAGTATGTTCATTTGACAATAATTCGAGACTTTACAATATCGCTAGAGATATTACAATATAACGTATTTGACAATTTTACGGTGACATATATAATAAATAGTATACACCCTAACACACTGCCTTGTGGAATGGAGTGGTTTATAGTCTTTGTCCGTGATTTTATGTTTTGTACTTCGTTTACTTCTTTGTTGTGGTATTCTATTTCGACATATTGTTTTCTATCTTTCAAGTAAGATTTAAGCCATTTATAAGCCGTACCCCTAATTCCTATGCCATATAATTTTTGAAGTAAAATGTCATGGGAAACCTTATCATATGCTTTAGTCATATCTAGGAACAAACCTATAGCATATTGTTTGTCATTGATGTAGTTATATATTTCTTGCACGTAGTTATATACCGCGAGTGTGGTCGATCTTTTTTGCCTAAAGCCAAACTGATTTACGTCTAAGAGACTGAATTTTTCTAAAAAGTTGGTAATTCTAGTGGACATTATTTTTTCGAATATTTTTGATATAACTGATAGAAGGGCTATTGGTCGGTAGGAACTGGGATCTTGGGGCTTGCCACCTTTTTTAAATATTGGTCGCAGTTTAGCTTCTTTTAATTTATCCGGAAATATACCTTCGTCAATGGATTTATTTATCAGTTTCGTTAAAAGTGGTGTCAATTCATTAATACATTCTTTAATTAGAAAAGATGGTATTTCATCCACTCCGGCACTACGTTTGTTCTTCATTTTGCGTATTATATTATAGATTTCACGCTCCGTGGCGGGTTGGACAAAAAGAGAATTTATTGAAGAGGTAAGAATTGGGCATGTATCCGTCGTGTTGTTAGGTAACGGTTCGCCGACCGAGGCAAAGAAGTCGTTAAAGATATTAGCAACCGTTGTTGGTGAACTTGTAGTTTTGTTGTCATTATAACGCAGGGTAACATTTTTAGTGTGACATTTTGAATCTGGTTTACGGTAATTTTTAATAATATTTTACATGGTCTTGGATTTATTTTGTGACCGCTTCATTTCCTTAATATGATTACATTTTTTCGATAGCTTTATACACTTCTTCAAGATTTTTTCATACATTTTATAGTGTGTTTTTAAAAGTTCATTATTGGTCTTTTCTACAAAAATTTTTAGTAATCTTTTGTGCTCACATGACTTCTTTAAACCTACAGTTAAATATGGTTTCCTTTTATTAATTTTTATTTTTACGCGTTTTTTAGGTATATTTTCATTTAGTAACTTATGCATCTTATTATGAAATTCTGTGTACATTTCGTTGACATTTTGATTTTTGCATAGTATTTCATTCCAATCCGTTTGTCTAAGGCTAAGTTTAAACTGTGATATTGATTTTTCATTAAATAGTCTTTTCGTCACGAAGTAAGTAGGAATATGTTGTTCTAGTCCCGGTGAATGTTGCGAATAGTTGAGGCTTTTATGGTCAGAAATACCAGTGTTGTCAATGGTTAATTTATATTGCCTTTGATTGGTAAATATTAAGTCTATGCATGATGACGTAGTCAGTGTCTGTCTGGTTGGTTCGTTGACGATTTGGTGCAGGTTGTGTTCTAACATTATGTTTTGTAGCCGTTGGTAGTCTTTGTTTTTAGATGATTTGTCAATATTAAAGTCGCCAGTAAAAATTATATGTTTATTTTGAATTTTGGGTTGCACTTTTTTTAATATTTCTAAAATAACAGCAAAAAATTTTTCAATATCGCGATCCGGTCTGTAAATATTAATAATAATTGTGTTTGCTGATATGATTTCTACAGCGCAACACTCAATTACACATTCAATTGACAAGTTAGTACAGTCTTCTAGGTGCACGTATTCTATCCCGTTACGTAAGAGGATAGCTACTCCCCCTCCTCGATGGTCACGTCGGTGGTAGGCAGAAGCAAATGTGTACCCGCTTATTTGGATGATATCCTTTTGGTTTTCGTGTATCCATGTCTCCGTCAGACATATTGATTGGTAGTTCTTATCTTCTATGAAATCCTCGAGTATTTATACTTTGTATGTTTTGGATCAGTATTTTAAAGACGAAAGGGCTCAAGTCTGGTCTGGTTAATGGTGGGTGATACTAGGGTGTGTCTCGTTATGTTTAGATTGTCATAATTCTGTGTTGAAGTCATTCCTGCGCTATAGTCATAATTAGTATTGGTATTACCGTTCTGTTGTACTGTAGACCGTCTTTCTCTTTGTTGTCTTCTTTTCTGTAATGATTCTTTATCAAAAAATCCCGAAACACATAAGCCTAAACTTTTTAAGTATCCCGCATTTTCTAGGATATATTTAGTCATCCTTTTACTAATTAGTTCCACCCGTAGTGGCCGTCGGTGTCCATTTCGTCCTATCCGATTAAGATCTTCAATATAGCCAGTGAGGTTGACATTCAATGTATCTTGAAACGCAAATATAACCCTATCTTCAAGGTCATTTTCTGTTTCATTATAATATTCATTCAGGCCGTGAATTACAATTATTTTAGAGGTATCGTTTGTGGAAGTGTCGCTCATGTTCAGATGTATGTTTTTGTTCTTTAGCTCGACTATTTCTGTTTTAAGTTTAGCGTTTTCGATCTCAAGTTTCTCTATTGTTTCGTTTATGTGAATAATATTGGTATTAATTTTTGTTTGTTCAAGAGAAAGTTGTTCTGTTTTCTGACTTATTTCTTGTTGTAGTTTTAGTATTGCTATATTAATTTCGGATTGGATTGTACTTTTGATTTTTGACAAGATAGATCGTTGTTGTACTTCCAATTTTCTATCTAATAATTGAGCAATATTTTCTAACGTTATTGACTCTGTCGGTAATATTATAGGTGGTATGATTGTTGCTGTGTCTATATTTGTCGGTGGTGTGTCATATTTTCCTGTATCTCCCAATATACTTTGGTCGTCTTGGATCTGGTCGTCAATGGACATTGTTGTGTCGTCAAGTCTCGGTGGGGATTGTCTCTTAACAGGTGTGTCGTCATTTCTAATCTGCTTTTTAGTAATTTTACACGATGGGCAGCACCATGAGTTAATTAATTTATGTTTATTTTCTACATAATACGATGACGTCATGTTGATGCATCGGTAGTGGTGAAGTTTTTGGCAAGTACAGTCCGCAAACCTATTTGGTTTACATTTCACTCACACATCGGTAACAGTCACTGTACGAGCCAACAATGTCAGTCACTCTTTATTGTTGTGTGCGTATACGTAGTCTACACACGGGTAAAGATAAAACAAACGGGATCACAATAAAGGACCAACATTTTATTACCATAGAATGTAGTTACCATGGCTGATTGGTGCGAGCGCCTGCCATAGCTTAGAAGGAATCTCGGTGACTTGAGTTCGATTCCAGCTTTTAGGAATTTTGTTTTGCTTTTTTTACTTTTCTAAATAAATAACTTTCACTAAAATCACTCAAATAAATGGTAGAAAGATAAATAAATAAAATCCATATATTCATTTGTTATTTTTATTAGATAAACATTGGTATTGGTTGAAATGAGAGATCTTATCACTTGGGTCATTATTAGCAAAAACGATCCGTCTCATTTTTCCAATATGTTTCTTCCTTACAGTGGTAAAATACATTACTACACAAAAAAAACTTGTATACAAACTGGTTTCAAACATAATAATAGGCTATAACTATCCACACTAGACATTCGAATGAGTAAAACACTGTTGTTTACCTACTAATTTTATTGACAAAGACAAAGTTTTTTGTCGGTAAGGATGGGCGTAAATTATTTACCAAAGTGGGTAGGGTATATAAATTAATCGAAGTAAAATTAGAGGTGATGTGAATTAACATGTTAGATAGTAAGAAATTATGACAACTTCTAACCCCATAACAATAACATCACTTCACCAGACTATCAATGTATACGAGATGTGGTTTAAAAAAGAGGATTACGGCAACATGTATTGTATAACTAACTATTGCTAAAGTTGGCATTTGTTCACATTAGCTTAACAAATATGCATGCGCATAGGTTTATAATCGTGACTAATAATGAGTCGGCCCACCTTCGTTTTCTATAACTTCTTGTAACCTTCTGCGCATGCTTTTCACCATATTAAGGCATATATTACTTCCCCGTAGCGACTCCCAGGTGGAAGTAACAAGGTCATCTAGATTTTGTTTAGACCTTGCTTGTGATGAGTCCCAGTTTAGCACCATATGGCCCCACAGTTTTCTATGGGGTTTAAATCAGGACTCTTAGCAGGCCAATCGATAACAGTTATGTTTACTTGGTCTCTACGCCAGTTTTGCACGATATGTGCACGATGCACGGCGCAATTGTCTTGCACAAAGTAAATGTGCTCGTCCGGGTAGTGAATCCGTACAGTAGGCAGCATTAAATTTGACAAAATATCCAAGTAATCATAACTGTTACTTCGACCTGCTATTTCTACAAGCTCACCGGGACCCATCAAAGACATCCAGCCCCAATACCCGACAGATATTCGGCCACTAGTCCTGCAAGGCAGAAGGTTACTTAGTTTATACCGTTCTCCACCTTTTCTCCACAATATTTTACGCCCATCCTTATCCGACTTAAATGTTTTTTCATCACTGAAAATCACCACATTGTTCTCCCAATCAAAATCGATGTAAGACCTAGCAAACTCTAGTCGTTATTGCCGATGCGCAGTGGACATCAAAATTTTGCGGGCTGGCTTGCTGCAACGTAACCCAGCAGAATGCAGGTGATTTCTCACGGTTTGTAAGCACACATTGTGTGCTGTTGCTGTGACGCGGGTTGACAGGAAAGGTTCAGCCTTGTGCCTTGCCACGATATCGTGGTGTCGAGCCGATGAACTGGCTTTTGGTTTTGGACCACGTCGAAGGTGTTCCACCTCTCCAGAATCCGCATATCAGCGGACCCATAACTGCACAGTTCTCCTCTGTGAATAGAAAACCAAACATTATTTATAATACTCATAATAATAGCTATTAGAATGTATTTAAAGTATATTAAGTATACAATATTATTTATTTACAATACATATATGTATTATATAAACAAGTTCAAATAATTTCAGATAGGCATGTTTTAATTATACACTGAAATTAGCAAACATAATTATCTATTTTCATTTACGTTATTAACGACAAAAATAACTGTTATAATAGACCCAAATAATTTTATCTTAATCATCTTAATGAAAAAAATACTAGTAACACATTTAAGAAAATATAAAAATAAATAAATTAATTAATTTATTGTTATACATACGGTAGGTATTGCACAGTTACATGAATTATTTATTTCTAGGTTAACATTGCTATGTGAGATAAGTTAGTTAGTTGAGTAGTTAGGAATAATATCTACGTAATATCTAACTGTTACTCACCGATATCATTAAACGTCTTGAAATTTCACTTATTGATACGTTTTGCTCATGAAGCACAACGATTTCAGCCTTTTTAAACATAGACAAATGTTGCATGGTTGGCGAAAGGGTGTATAAATTCGCACGCGAATATAAGTAGCAATCAATCAACTCAGTAATGCAAATACAACAAACGCTTAACAACAACCTTACGCTTAACGTAGCTTGACAACTAAGAATACTCATTTTTATTAGTTAAGGTATTTGAAAACAATATTTTAAAATTGCCGGTAGTTAGTTTTTAAACAGTCAAAATAAAATGGCCTGCGAGTTCCGTGGTTGTCTCAAACGTAGCAAACTTCATTACTAATCCACGAACAGGATCGAATCGTAATAAATTCTACTTTAAGTTATGTTTCAACAAAATAATTATACAGAAAGAAAAAGAGTTTTAAGGCAACACCGAGGTTTGATCTTACGACTTGTAATTTGCTAGTCTAAGACGATAACCATTGCGCCAAACATGTTGTATGAGCATTAAGCAAAATATTATATGTCATTCAATAACGATGAATGATTACTATACATTGGTATACGTTATTGATGTGCCACACGCACACTCATAACGGAGCTTGCTCATTTTAAACAGTGTCTGTGTGCATAGCAATAACTTCACGCACCAGTGTGGGATGTAAATCAATTAAGTGGTTCGACTGTACTACATCTTAGCAATTCTCCGCGAGCTATCGGGTGTTTACATCCAGCACAATTCATTTTTGTGGGTATATGATCAAAACTCTCCAAACAACTCACCTCAGCGGGCTTCGTGCGAGTTGTCGTAGGTCAGGGACACAGTTCGTTAGGTTGATTGTTTTAAAATGTTTTCACTTGTAACTTTTTGTTGACTCAGTGTATCACTTTGCACTTTTGACCACTCGTTAGGTTATTCAATTCTCTGCACTTTGATGTATAGAACAATAGTAAATAGTTACTTTGGACCTTGTTTTTGATTAAAAATCGAAGAGCAATTCGTAACGCGTCTTTGTAACTCAACAGCGCACAGCACCTTTTCACCTTTTCATTTAAGTGTAACCTGCATAATTATTTTACCAAACTTGTATTTGTTGTTTTAATTAATGATTTAATTGTATATTTATCTCCGCATGATGTAGTGCATGCTGTGCTTTTCTATAAGTGATGAGGCGCTTAGACTTAAGTTTGTGATGTACAAATGATATTGTAACAGTGTATTCATTGTTGAGAAGCCATTTAATAAATAAACAAATAAATATTATTTCCAATTTAACATCACGGCTCGAAATTACGTCTTACTTTCTCGTTTTATAAGAGAGAAAAATATAGCAATTGCCTAAATTAAGTTTAGTTTGTGCACAACAGAATCGATACCACTGTCTTTTTATTTTACCATATATTTATTTATCCCTTCATGTTTTTGAGATGTGTTTTTGTGTTTCGACTCGAATGGCGTAGTGGTAGTGACGCTGCCTTACGTTCTTAGGGTCCTGGGTTCGAATCCCGGTAGGAGCAAATGTTTGTGTGATGAGCATGGACATTTGTTTCCGAGTCATGGATGTTTATATGTATATTCAGTATGTATTTACAAACAAAAAAGTATATGTGTAGTATATCAACTATCTAGTGTCCACGATACTAGCTTTGCTTATTGTGGTACTAGGTGGCGCTGTGTGATAATGTCCAGCGATATATATGTCACCGTAAAATTGTCAAACACGTTATATTACAATATAACGTGTTTTTTCTCGCGATATTGTAATGTCTCGAATTATTGTCAATTGAACATACGGAAGTATCTCTGCCCCCATAATCGGGACTTGGGGCACAAGTCCCGATTAGGGCCCCCCGTTAGGTTAGTTAGGTTCCTTTAAACCCTGCACTCGGAAATAGGGGCCCCGCGAAGCGGGGCTCCGTCGACTACGCTTTTTAGGGGGAATATAAAGTGTTTTAAGGTTATGTTATATTAATCGGTATTTCTCAGGAATGGTGCATTATCTTTTCATGAGAGTTGTGCCACTGGGCAAGGGGGACCCCTCCTTCCCTCCACACCGCGTAAGTTGACTACCATCGCATGCATTTCACGAAAAAGAACGCGTTTTGTTGTAAGCAGTATGTTCATTTGACAATAATTCGAGACTTTACAATATCGCTAGAGATATTACAATATAACGTATTTGACAATTTTACGGTGACATATATAGATATTTTTTTTTTATATTACATGTTCTCAGGATCCTTACCTTATAAACAGTGAAGTCATCTATCCTAAGTACAAGACACGTAGTCATCAATTTGCCAAGTTGCTGCAGGATACGCGTTCTCGTCGGCGACCCTGTAAGCAAATAATATTGAAAAAATGAAACACCTCTTCACGAAGCCGAACGGCACTTGTTGTCCCTGTCATTGCGATATTATTTTTGTTCTACACCATGTCTGGGAACCTTCTGGTTACGGAGATATAGGGAGTCAAAGTTACAACTTTTTGACAAGTTTTGACTTTTAACACCTCCACGACCCCCGTACTATTCAATTCATCCATTAGCATAATGTTTTAAGTGTTCTACCACAAAACATGATTTATAACCTCAAAAAAAAAAGTTATTTCCCAGCAATGTTTTTTTGCGTAAAGTTACTTAGTTTGAAGTATAGCATGTTTGGTTAACGGCTTCGTGATGAGATGGTTTACACCCGGTATATCAACATTGAACGTGTATACAAAGTTTCGTGTCTGTGCTATTAGCCGTCGAGGAGTTCTCTCGTGAAGAGGCGAACCAGGCTTCAGGATCAAGTCATGACAGTCATAAAAAGTACTTGTCACCAGAACCAAAGGTGTGTACAAAATTTAAGCTTAACAGCTCGGACTACTTATTTTTTTTTGTCGTACACAAGTAATAAAAAACTATTTAGTCCGTCACTTAGATTATCAAACATTATTTGACTCGTATTTTTTCTTATGTTTCGTAAACCAAAATTGACAAAGAAACGACGCTTTTAAAATTGTCAATACGTCACGCCGTGGTATCAATTTTAGTAAGTTCTGACGTCACGAGCCCCCACTCCCGAGTTTTGATGCGTTTTTTATCTTTGTCAATATTTATTGATTTACAAAAACAAAAAATACGTGTCCATTATTTTACAACACTAACTGATATACTAAACAGATTTGCATTTTTTTGATATTGCCTATTGTTAGAGGAACTGGTATGAAATGAAGTTGCCAGATTTGAAAAATACATACTGTCACCAACTAACAAACAAGGTAAGTTAAATAAAAGCTGTAATTGGGTTTTATCGTTAGGAATGTCTCAGTAGCAACCACGGATTTTCGACTCGTACTCGGTTGATGGCAATGGGCCCGCTCCCTTTTTTGTTTATTTCGGATGGGGAATCATCAAACAACTTCTCCCACTATGGGTGGAGCGGGAAGGAGTGTCAGACTTTTACTGACTAAAACCCATCCATGTTCCTTCCTCGCCCTTTATGTTCCGGGGCCGCGGTATCTCTTTCGAACAGTCCCGCAGCCCGGAGACTTTGCTTTACCTACCGTTGAGAAATATCTCTCAAGCAAGCTGGTTTCCATCACCTGTAGATGCTAGATAGTGATTAGTGATTACCTTGTGAGGTAGTAGTGTTAGTGGACGGAGCATTGGAAGCACTTTGTTGTGTTGGCGGTTGTTTATGTTTGATGCCGTTTGAGACCGGCTCTTCAGGCTTCTCGGGTTGACTTGGCTGCAATAAAAAAAAAATATAGGGGCTTGTGGTTAAGGTCAATGACGGTCTGATTATCTAAAACCAGCTGTTTAAAACACATTTTTATTTTAGAAAGAAAGCGTATGTGCATCACGGCTGCGCCAAAAAGGTCCATTGCAGCATTCATGCCAGACAGGTGATGCTGTCTGACGCTGGTCTTCTAATGAACCTTGAGTTTTAGATAATCAGACAGTTATCTTTTTGGTGAACAAGGACCTAAGTCATAACATTATAAGATTATACTAAGACTTTATGAGTCATGAGTCGATCATTAAGATTAAGCAACGGTTGCCGAGGTCGGTTTGTGGATCGGTGACCGTTGCATACTGACACTCCCGTGCCTTAGAGAGCACGTTCAACAGGTTATTAAAAGTAGCCAGATGACCTATGCAGCTGAATGCCAGTACGTATTTAGACAGCGAGAGCGACTGCCTATCTGACCTCACATTCCACAACTCAGTTAGTACTGGGTGATACGATACACCTTGGTAAGACGGTCGTCAGTTTCGGGCCAGTAACAACTGTCAAAGATCTCTACCTGACAGCTTGGACCAATGGCCTAACGTGCTTTCCGAGGTGCAGAGAAAATTCGGTATATTTTATTGTTATTTTTTTTATTAGTTAAACAGTAAGTTTATGACGAGGCCAAACCTTTTTGGATGTGGGTTTGCCATCGTGAAAACGCCTTCGCATAATATTATAGGTAACGTCCGGTCGCGGAGCACGAGGAATTTGGTACAATGACCTGTTATTACCTATCTCTGTCACTCCCGCGTAAATATACTGTGTATCGCTCGCACAGATGCAATGACCGCCGTCCTCGGGGTTTGTAAACCTTTTGAGATTTAAGGTCATTTATTCTCATAAGAATTACACTATTCACTTACATGAGGATATTAATACTAGACACTTAAAAAGAACAAAAAGTTGAGGTATTACAAAAAATTACGTCGATTTTATAAATATTTTGGAGGTAGATTACAAATCATTGCGGGCAAAATGTTCGTTCGATACATAAAAACAAGTATCTGTGAAACACAGATAAACGGTGACAGGTATGGCTTTTACCTAACACTGTTATTTCTTGTTTGCATGTGGTTTTTTGGTTGGCTCAGTCACGACAAAAAATCTAGACATAAGTAATTTTATTTCTGCCGAATAAGTCAAGTAACTCGATTTTTATAATTTATACTTAATATAACATCTAAATAAATACTTTACTTAATAACAATAATTTATTTAATAAATTGGTTAATTTTCTTTCTCCTTCAAATATTTCATATGTAAACCGCACTTAAGGACGCTGTTACTTTTTTCCACGAATATTAGTGTTTTTCAGGTACCATTTTAATGTACAAGCTGTTACAAATGTGAAAATTTCATGGTCTTAATTTAAAGATAATATATTAATCTCCAGAAAATTATCAGAAAAAATCTATGACGTCATACAAAATTTTCGCACAAATACGTTTTTCCCATCACAAGAATCGCAGAAAATTAAAAATAAAGGGGTCAGAATAGGTACCATTTTAGGTCATTTTAAAGCATATTTTATCTTAATAATTAATAAGAAATTGCGGTAAATATAGTCCTTTACTGGAAATCCATTTTTTTTTGTATTCAAATCGCAACATTTTCCAATTACTAGCCAAAGTATAAACATTTGGCGAATTCTTCATACATTTTTCACTCGCGGTTCGTCAATCTGCGCTGAGACGCGCTCCTCAACGGACGGGTGTATCGCTCTGTCGCAAAAAATAAATACGATTTTATTACTAAAAAATATTGTAGTGTGTATGCGTGTGAGTAGGTACCCCCGGTTGTATAGCGTATTCGGAATGAGTTGAAACTTTTTCCAACGACATTAAAGTATGTACTTACGAGTTTCTACTTTTATTATTAAAGTGTGGTTTAGAAAATATGTTGGGTAAGATCGGGATTTGTGAAATGGATGGGTGGTGTTAAGCAACTCTTAGTAAGGTTAGGATTTGGATGGGTAAGGCCAAGCTGTTCACGATGAGGTTCGGAAGTGGATGGGGAGGAGAGTTATGATTTTAACTTTTTTTTTTTAGGTGTGTATGTACGAATATGGGGAAAAATCAAAAATGGTGCCCATAGAAAACTGGAACGAGCAGACTTCTATAGACTCTGGTCCAAGAAGCGTTGTTGGTACTAGGATACTCATATCATTTGTCGTGTTTGATGCTTTGCAATTACCGAAGCTCATGGAAATCGCGGAAAAAAAAGGGAAAAAAAATAGTACCTACTTTTTAACCGACTTCCAAAAAGGAGGAGGTTCTCTATTCGACTGTATGTATTTTTTTTTTTTTTTATGTATGTTCACCGATTACTCGAAGACGCCTGAACCGATTTGAAAAATTATTTTTTTGTTTGAAAGGGTATACTTCCAAGTTGGTCCCATAGCCACCAAATTGGGATCTGATGATGGAATCTTGGCGAAATCGAGGGAACTCTTCAAATTTTATCTGAAAACGTGTTGCGATTTTGGTATTTTCTACAACAAGTGAAGCATTTGCGTTTGATAAGAACCATTCTACCATCAGATCTGATGATGAAGCCAAGAGTCACGGAACTCCATAATGAGACAATGTACCATAGTCGTGTTTGGGCTTGTTGTAATTGTAACGGTATGCACTTTCCATGTATCAAGCACCTGTGAACCACTAAAAAGTGAAAAATAAAAACTTTTTTGCAAAAAATAAAACCGACTTCAAAAAAAAACAAAAAAGTGAAAAATAACTTTAGCTTCTGAAGTCGGTGACAAAATAACTAAAGCAATCAAACAAAGGTCACCGACTTCAGAAGCTAAAGTTATTTTTCACTTTTTTGTTTTTTTTGAAGTCGGTTTTATTTTTTGCAAAAAAGTTTTTTTGTAAATCAAATTCTTCATTTCTGATTATTATATCATCAGTATAAGAAGTATAAAGCCCTCAACACTTAATTACTGATAAATATAAGCGTAACCTTCACGACTATAATCCTTAGAGGGGTAAGCACAGATGTTCTTCGCACGCCAGATTACACAATTGCTCGCAATAGTTATTACGAGTTGAAAACGATCTGTTTGCCAAATCTTGGAGACGAAATCTTCACGACTGTAATCCTCAGAGGTGTATGCAGCCATGTTCATCGTACGCCGGATTTCACAATTGGTCGCATTAGTTAAATGAGCTGAAAACGATCTATTATCTAGGATTATTTATATATTATATAGGATAGGATTGGATAGGATTCAGTTAAATGTTCCATATAATTAATAACAAAATGTTCAATCGGAACCCTTACAGATACGTCATGTCTGACTGTCTGTCTGTCTGTCCGTATGTCACAACCACTTTTTTCCGAAACTATAAGAACTATGCTGTTGAAACTTGGTACGTAGATATATTCTGTGAACCGCATAAAGATTTATACACAAAAATATAAAAAAAAAATACATTTTTTTTTTCTAAACTCAGAGACACTTCCAAAGTGGTAAAATGTGTCCCCCCCCCCCTTTTAATTCTTGTGACCGGGCGTGTGTTCCGTGCGACACTGAGATGATGATTTTCTTTACGGTAGTCGGCGTCGGTACTGTTGTTTTTGAACATGGGGCAGGTTTTTTTATGTTGGTACCATATTAGGTGTACATATTCTGTTACCCTTAACAGGCGTGATTTTATGTTATGAAAATCGCGAAGAAAAAGATACTATTGATAGGGTCAAGCACCTTCTTTTTTTGCAGTTGGTTGAAAATACTAACCTATTATCACGACAATGCAACGGTACTAAGTAATAGTAACCAAACGCATTTTCAAAGGTCCAAGTAGGTATTCTTCCGGAGTTAATTTCAATAACATTACAAAATAAAACCAAAGAGCTAAATTATTTAGGTGAAGTATAAAATCGAGCGCTCGGAGTTGTTGAATGTGTGCGTAGTGCGTACGCGTGATGTTGCTGTGTGCGGCATTGAATACCTAAATTTGAGTTCAACGAAAACGGTGCAGCGTCCTTAATAGAAAAAAAAATTGTGACCACTGTCGGTAGGTAAAAAGGTCATTGTACGAAATTCTTCGTGCTCCGCGACCGAACTTTAGTCTGGTGACCCATCCACGGGCCAACCAAAGTAAGGGTGGCTTAACCTGAACACAGAACCGAGTGGCTCTTATTACTTAGCCACAAGGTCCTCCACCCACTACCATTCTAAAACGTGTGACTAAAGCGTTACTAACATACCTTAGTACTTGGTGTAAGTGGCCTCGGGTCGAGGTTCTCAAGCAGTGTGGTACAAAATGATGACAGCGCCTGTGCTAGCCACTGACTGTGTGGGGTTGCTGCTTCTCTGCGAAATGTAATATACACCGTGAGATATGACGGTAGGGCGTAAGATAACTTGAAGCTTTAGAGAACCGTTGTCAGAAGATTTATGACTTTGGTTTGAGAGCAATAATCTAAGGATGTTTATTGAAAAAGACATTTTAATTTGTATCAAATAAAAAAGTTTTGTTTAATGTTTACATTCGACCTTCTAGAAGCATTTTAATTAAAATCTTATGTCGGTTATGTGTTGGAAAAAGAAAGCCTATTTTAGGGAAAAATACTCCTGTACTGTGTCATGTTTTGAAGACTTTAAGGTAATTAAAGAAAAAAACAATGTAACTCTATTGAATGACTTTTTCATGAAATACTCATTCAATCGAGTTACGTGAACTTGGAGAGTTGTATTGATGATTATAATTCTGTAACTACAGACGTCTTACAGTCGCGAACAATATTTTAATCAACATACAACCTAGCACAGGCCTGCAAATTACAAAAAAAAATTGGTTGCCTGTAAAGTCGGTATACGGGCGAAAGTTTTACGTGACAACGACTTTGAGTGGTAAAATAATTTTAATGTGAATATTCATTCGTATAGTAGGAAGAAGGATGAAATATGTCTGTCTCTCTCGCTCTTAGGCGGGCTAACCATGCCCGAGTGGAAGGGACGCGTGCCTCTCACTCGCTCTCATTGTGAGCGCATAACGTGAGCGGAGCGTAACGCAGTTTCTTGAAGTGTCACCCTGCAAACCAATTTATAAGACGTTGTCACGTCAAAAAAAAACCGCGCTGCCCTGGAGCATCCACTTAAGCAAAGCTCATACATAAGTCTTTCTCACGTGAGGGGAGTTCATCTATCTTTTCTGTCATCTATACTTAATATTATAAAACAGAAAAGTTTGTTTGTTTGGTTGAACGCGCTAATCTCAGGAACTACCGGGTCAGATTGAAAAAAATATTTTTGCGTTGGATAGTCCATTTATCGATGAAGGCCATAGGCTAAATAGCATCACGCTTTGACCATTAAGAGCGGAGCAGGAATGAAAAATGTTTCAAAAACGGGGTTTTTTTTTTCCTATCGTTTTTCTCTCTTATGTGACGCAGACGGAGTTGCGTGGGTCAGCTATTCTTTCCTAAAATAAAGAAGATATCGAACCTGTATCCTCTCCAATGTCTTCTATCATCAGACGCCTTGTGGTAAGGGAACAGGTCTGCTTGCATGCTGACCAGGGTCACTTGAAGGGCACCGCCGTTCGCAAGAGAAGGCTTTTCTGATCGGCCCACTGCGGGATAAACGTAGATAGAATATGAATGACTTACCTACCGTTACAAATCTGCAATAAATGTGAAGAATATGCATGATGAGTGATGACAGTCTCAAAAAATTGCAAATCTATTTAGTCCGTCAGTTAGAGTACTGGAAAATAATAGACATTTTTTTTTTGTGAATCATTGACAAAGATAAAACGCATCAAAACTCGGGAGTGGGGGCTCATGACGTCAGAATTCGATATTTTTTTTTACAAAGGCATGACATTTTGAGTATTTTAAAAGCGTCGTATCTTCGTCAATTTTGGTTTATGTAACAAATAAACGGGTCAAAGATAATTTTGTTGATAATCTGACTAACGGACTTATCATTATTTTTTGTCGTCTACCTTATTGGTCAAATTACTTGATTTCTTTGTACCTATACTGTACTGTACTATTTCTATTTTGATTAGTTATGTTGTGGCACCGAGTTTACATGTCTGGCATACCGCGCTGTTAACCTTTCCGAATTCATTGTCACATATACGTGACAATTAAGCGCGTGCCTTGTACGCCAACGACTCAAATATATGACAAAAAAATGTGCGGTGAACTATAACACGAAATAAACAATTACGAGGGCACGCACGTGCGTTTATGCTCTAAAGGTTAAACCCACAATGGTTTGTGTTGGTAAGCATAAGTTTTTTTTTCTTCTTCAAAATAGTTAATAGCAATGTTTTTTTTTTAATAATTAAAATATATTTATAAAAAAGAGGAATACATTCAGCTCAGACGTGAGCTAGTTCGAGTACACAATCATGAGTGTAGACTGAACTGAACTACTTTTAAGAGGGCAAACACTCCTTAGAGAAAGTATTAAACTTTCTCGGGCGCATATATATTTTTTAATTTTGTGGCCATATCTAAGCCATAATCATACATCTAAATTCTCAGTTTTGATGTGTGATTAGGTGAGCCACAAAATTAAATAAATATATATGCTCGAGAAAGTTTGATTATTTCTCTAGTGAGTGTTCAAAATAAATGTCTCATTCTTTGTTGTATTAGAGTGTAACACTCAAATACACACATACATACAAGAAAAATTGTGATAGCCCTCTTAAGGTTCGAAATATTTTGACTACAGTTTAAGGACCTTATAGTAAAACTTACGTCCTGGATCATCACACAGGTGCAGGTCTATCCTGGGCGCCAGCAGATGGTACGAAGTCTCTCTGACGTCGTGTTTAGCGAACATTCGCGCCAGGATGTCGCGCTCGCCTGTGGCTGATCTGCTGGATATCTGTTCTCGAGGTTCTTCAATCTGGAAATATGATCATTATTGCAAGGTATATGTTCTGGTATATGTTGTAGGAGGCCAGTTGTTTTCTCTGCGCTGTGTTGTTTCCATCCGTGGAACAGTTAACCTGCTGATACCGTGGTGATCGTAGGTAAAAGGAATAGAATGCGAGGTTAAAATGAACGAATGTGGGGAAAATTTGTTCTATGTTAATCTTCTAGATTCAGCTACGTATTTCATGAATACTAAACGACTGGGGGGTATTTTTTTGGGGTGAAACCTCAATGTTAAAGTAAAGTTAAAGTTTGCACCCCAATATATCTTTAATTAGAAGATTTCCATGTATAATCTTGAACAAAAACTCTCGAGGCTAAATAATAACAGCCGCTCGGGTCGGTCTTTAGGTTAAACTGTGCCCAAGTTGGTCATTGGATGGTTGACCACCCATTATATACCGAGTTTCCTCCGTGGCTCGAAAAGCACGTTAAGCAGTTGGTGTGGTCCCGGCTGTCATTTGTATATTTTTGATAGCCTTACACGTAGTCAGTAGCCATAAAAGTCTGACAACCCGCCTTACCAAGGGGTAACGTAGCTAGAAGCATACCCGAACATAGTTAGAAAAGGCTAGGCAGATGATGAAGGTCTAATATCTAAAGTCCATGTTCACCAAAAAGATGACAGTCTGATTATCTAAAAACAGCTGTTTAAAACAGATTTTGGTAGGGGACATGTCCCTTAAACAGCTGGTTTTAGATAATCAAACCGTTATCTTTTCGGTGAACATGGACCTTAGATATTTACACAGGATTTATTTAAGTACCGGCCTCTATAATCTCGTATGCTAAAGGCTTTCAAACCAAGGTCTTACCTTCCTCAAAGCCTTGATCCTGGTAGCAGCAGCAGTGGCCTTCTGCACGGGTTTAGACAGCGCTATAGCACACGTGAGCATGGCGCGCAGCTGTCCGTCCGTCAGAGCCCACGCTAGGGGTTCAGGACATATCGCGAGGCGGGACCCTATTACTGCGCAGTCTGAAAGAGTATACATCCAGAATATGGGTACAATATCCGCAGTTTCGAACTTTATCACAAGTTATTAAATTCAACATTTTAAAAACCCGGGTACAGTGATTTAGTAGAAATCATTTTCACTTTCATTTGATAGATATTGAGGGAGTTGTTGAATGAATATGTAATCCGCCATCTTGTGGCGGCGGCCATCTTGGACTGATTTTTATCAAACATAGTTAAGAACACTCCCGACTAACATCTGTCAAACAAAAAAACCAAAATCAAAACCGGAAAAATCATCCGTACGGGAGCTACGATGCCACAGAGACACAGACACACACACGCACGCGTCAAATTTATAAAACCCGTCGTTTTTGCGTCGGGGGTTAAAAACTAGAATATGTATATGTAGGTAGATTATTAAAAATAATTAGACCCGTATTTCTCTTTTCTTTCGTAAATCTAAATTGACGAAAATACGACGATTTTAAAATTCCCAATACGTCACGCCTAGGTATTATAGTTTTTAGCTAGTAATGACGTCACGAGCCCCCACACCCGAGTTTTGATGCGTTTTATCTTTGTTAATATTCATTGATTTACAAAAACGAAAAATACGTAATAGACTATCTGACGGAGTAAATAGATTTGTAATTTTTTGATAGTGTTGTCATGCCTATTGTACTTGGTCGTGGAGGTGTTTAAAGTTACAACATTAAAAACACGTCCGGGCGAATGTGGGCTCTATCGTCTTATACGAAAACTTACTTTGGCTTGTGATAATGAACGATTGAATTTAGATTTTTGTTTTTTAAATTGAGTTTTTTTTATTCCAGAGGTCACAGCATAGGGCCTTTACTTCATCTTGCTATCGGTTTGTCGATAAGGTTGAACATTGAATGTTCTTCGATTACTAATAAAGAGTGAGATTTGCCAACGTTTTTACCATTATTACTGATAAGGCTTAACAATGCAGGTCATATACCTGTTTATTGGCTACCAGTTATCATAAAAGTGGGATTTTATACGCAATCTGTTATACCAAAAAAATACTTATGCACCTAATAATAAAGTAGAATATTGAGCGTACCTGACAATCTTTTCTTGATAACAATTCGACAGTGTGTGTTCCCTAATAGTAGTCTCAACGGTGGAAGATTTGCGTTGGCTGCACCATGTGCTCTGGCTTCGATACGGGCGCTTTGCCATTCTAACTCCTGTTGGAAAAGAATAAGGTTTATTATTGTATGTAATAATAGATCCAATGGCAGGAATAAAGATTTCTAGAAGTTTAACTTTAACGCAACCATTACAAGGTTCAATATAGTATTTGGGTTTGAAAATACTAAGTACAGTTACGGATTTTTGGAAATTAAACCTTAAAAAACGTGTTTTGAAGTTCAATTTAGTATTTACCTTAAAAATAAGCAGTTGTCCCGTATCAGGCGATTTGATTCTAGTCAGTCTTAGGTCGCCCTTGCGACCATCAGGCGTTCGGGACTCCACTGTCACTCTTGAGATCTGAAAGAAATGTAGGTATGTTATTAGTATTCAACATGTGCTTCTATGGTGATGAACCTAAAATGTCCTAGAACCAAAAATTCCACCCTGCTGTTGTAAGTGGGAATAAAGTTAAAAGAGTAAAGAAAATTTTGTAATAAAAAGCCCTAAGGATTCCGCTGTCTTAACAAGACGGTTCATGTCCAGAATAACAGTTATGTATATGTCACCGTAAAATTGTCAACCACGTTATATTACTATATAACGTGTTTCTCTCTAGCCTAAAGTTAGGTTCCTTTAAACCCTGTACTCGGAAAAAGGGGCTCCGTCGACTACGCTTTTTAGGGGAACTTAAAGTGTTTTAAGGTTAGATAATATTAATCGATATTTCTCAGAAATGGTACAGTATCTTTTCATGAGAGTTGTGCCACTGGGCAAGGGGGACCCCTCCTTCCCTCCACACCGCGTGAGTTGACTACCATCGCATGCATTTCACGAAAAATAATGCGTTTTATTGTAAGTAGTATGTTCGTTTGACAATAATTCGAGAGTTTACAATATCGCTAGAGATATTACATTATCCCGCGTATGAGAAAAATTATATTGGACGATAACCATTTGTGTTTGTTTGTTTACCTATTTTGGCAGGTTTACGCACGTGATGGCTTGACCTATTAATAAATAGACAGGTTAATGTTTTTTTTATGATAAATGTGACCAAAGTGGTTCAATTGATTCGGCTCGTCATTCTGATCAAACTATTTTCAGGTTTTGCGCATTTAACGTTACACGTTGTATATAATAGTGTATTATTCTAAGTCTTACCTGAACACTGCTGGTGAATGCTTCACAATTAAAATCTATTTGCACGTGGTTCACAGCCACTGAGATTCCATCAATCACCTGGAACAAGAAATAGAAGTTAACATACTAGCAAAGGAAAAGCCATAGCCAAGTCAAAGCATAGTAATGGAATAAAATATGCTTATTCAGTAGGATTTTCTTTAAAGCTGCAATGGCTGTGAGGTGATAAGCAGTGATACCCTAGTGGATAGTCGGGCTGCAAAGTCACAAGTTTCAATTTCGAACCCACGTCAGAATAATTGATTTTTCAGATGCATGTGCGTACCACTTGGTCGGTGAAGGAAAACATCGCGAAGGAACCAGCATGCCTGAGAGATATTTCTTGACGGCATGTAAAGTCAAGACTGAGGCCCATCGGCATAAAACTCTGACACCAGGAAAGAGAAGAATGGTTGTGAGTCTACTAAGCAAGTATGCATACTATACCTACGCTCACAACCAATTATTGCGTTATTTAGAAACATTTATAGAACAATTGATTGTGAATTTCCTTTGATTCTAATATTAAGTGTGTTGCAATTAGTGTGCTGGACTGACATTCAGGTGACCCTCACCGCTGTTAGCAGATTTAACTCATTTTAGCTAACTTGATCTAGGCGCTTGTAAGGTGATCTGACAGAGAACCAGAATTGTCGACATAGTTCACAGAATATGTAAACTGAAGTGGCAATGAGCCTGTCATTTTAGCCGTAGAACTGATGACCGTTGGGGTAGACGTTTTCTTGAGAGACGCCCTCATGCTCGGTCTGTGCGACGATCTTCGCAGAGTGGCTGGTAGCAACTGGATGAGAGTTGCTGAGATTTAAGTGGCGTGCGATTGAGGAGGTCTATGTCCAGTCCTTCCTAACTTGAAGCTTTGGGCAACGCTTCTCTCGATTAGACCCCCACAACTATAGTTTCACCGACTGAAGTTTGTGCTGGCTGGCATTAACCTATTTTATATTTACCTATTTTTATTAGCCTTAATTAATTGTAAGTTATAGTTGTATGGTTACAGTTATTAACTAAATATACTAAAGTTGTTTGGAACAGTTTGTTGTTTCCTTGCTTTCCACAAAGGGACAAAATCTCAAATGTAACTGTTACATTAGAGATTTTGTCCCTTTAGGGTCAAAGGAACAAAAGCCCTAGATGCAAGGTGGGTTGGTATTGGAAAACAAGGAAACAACAAACTGAGTGATGGTAATGAGTACCTTGTGTATATAGCTGTACTTCCCCGGCGCTGGGATGGCTCCAGCTGCACCTGGATTCATCACGCGCGGCTCCTGGCATACTTCCAGAGCTATGTGCACCTCGTCCAGGCTCTGTAGACAACAAATTTTACTTAAAAAGGTACAAAGTATACATGATAACAGTAGGAAGTCTTGCCAAGGGGTATCGTGTTACGCATATCCTTGTGGAAGTCAGAGAGGACGACGTTCCATGTAAAATACGGGTATACAACTGTAGGTGGTTGTTGAAACTGGAAGCCAGCCCCAACATATTTGGGACAAAGCTAGGCTTATTATTATTTAACCGAAAAAAAAAACTACATTACGAAGAGCAACTGTTCCCTTTTTCTGTCTCTCATTGAAAGTTCTTTGCACAATTACTATCATTATTTAACGAAAACTGTTATATTATCGTATAAGAACATTTTACAAAGATAAAGACACAAATACATTAATTCATAAGGTAGAGCAGAGGTCAACCACAGAACTAGTCGTTCCTGTTAGTGGTAAAATAACCGGGGCTTTCCCGAAAAGTAGGTACATCTAATCAAAGACAACATTGCACGTTTCTTACGTTAGTGACGCAAGCCCTCAATATAGAATGTGGTACAGTGGTAATAAACCAGTGATGGGCGTAACTAGTTACTTTAGTAATCTAATTAATAATTGAATTACATTGTAATTTAATTAAAATGTAATCTAATTACATAATATTCAATTACATTGTAATTAGATTACTTTGGATGTGCTATGAAATTAATTACAATGTATTTAATTACAAAATAATTTGATTACAACGTAACCTAATTACATAGTATTCAATTATTTTGTAATTACCTATAATAAATAACTTTAAATATGAAATGTCGCATGCTTGCATCGCATGGCTGCGACTGCGATATAGGTACTGCAACTAGGTATGGCGATCTTTGATCGATTTTTCAGGCCCAAAGGATCGATCTTTTAAATCGATTTGCAGTACTGAATCGATCCAGTGAATCGATGTTTCACCCTTGAAAATCCCCATTAGATTGTTTCTTTCGGTAATATCCATAAAATTATTTACAATTAACCCCGCCGTTAACCAAGCATTCTGTACATCAAACTAAGTAACTTAACGCATTTTTTTTTTTTTGAGGTTATAAATCTTGTTTTGTGGTAGAACTCAATGTAACGCAATTAAAACATTGTGCTGATGGATGGATTGAATAGTACGGGGGTCGTGGAGGTGTTAAAAGTCAAAATCTTACAAAAAAAACTAGTATTAAAAAAACTTGTCAAAAAGTTGTAACTTTGACCCTTCATATCTCCGTAACTAGAAGGTTCCCAGGTATGGTGTAGAACAAAAAAAATATCGCAATGACGGGGAGAACAAGTGCCTTTCGGCTTCGTGAAGAGGTGTTTCATACCCTTTATGGCATTACACCAACTCCCAATAACGACAACAATTAAATAATAAAAGTACTTTTTTGAAGTTGCCAAAATAAGTAACGCTGCGCAGGTGTGTACGTTCTTTTGTCGCTTTATAATCCTAGCCCATAATAAACTCGACTGTCGGCATTATGATCGTACATACCGAACTTTCTAAGAAATCCGCAATTTTTTTGTTTACAAATTGGGATTGCTTGCACACTTTAACTAATAAAATTGACAGAAGATTATTTTTTTTTGTATTATTACATGTTTCATTTTCGTATTTGTCCCATACGGCTACTACTACTAATATGAATGTGACTAATTACGTTTTATCAGATTACTTATGTAATCTGTTATAGTGTAATTGAATTAACTTGCAATTGAATTACTTTGTATTTAATTACAGTAAGTACTCATTGTAATTAGTTACTTAAGTAATCTGTTGCAAAGTATTTTAATTACTAATTACAATGTAACTGTAATTTGTAATTATTAATCTAATTACTTTTTGCCCATCACTGTAATAAACACAGCAAAAAGTATGTGTGCGTTTTATTAATATCTTTCTAAGAATCTGAGCGGAATGAATAGGCGATACAAATGCGATTGAGGAGCTCTTTTACGTTATATACGTATTTTTATTATAGTCACGGTTTGATAGCAAGATTGCATGGAAAACCAAGTCACCAGGGGGCCTAAAATCACTGTTAAACAGAATCAAGAAGCATCAAGAAGGTCGATGTTCCAATGTTATAGCCCACGATTTTTCTTACGTTTTTTGGAATTTGCAGGTCAGTGTCCGGTTGTATATTGATGAAAATATTGTTCGCGACTGTAAGACGTATGTAGTTACAGAATTATAATCATCAAAATCATCAATACAACCCTCCAAGTTCATAACAGGTCGAGGAATGTCTTTGACCTTTAAAAATTAGTTTTGTTCGAAAATTTTCATTTTACGAGCTTTCCTGGAGCATCTGTCTTAATAGGACAATAATGAAATTAAGTATAGTCACACCAATGTGTATACACTTTCCTAAATGTAAATGCAATTTTCGTGAAAGATAACGATTGAAACATGGAGATAGGATCTTTTTCATTAAAAAAAATGAGTTCTAGAATACGATGTTCGTAAAGACATAACATTGTTAATTAAAACAGTAGAAGAAAAACACCTCAAAAGCGATGAAGTGTTTATGTTATAGGCAATGTGTATAATCCGGCATTGTATAGAATGCCTAGGCATTGTATACATTGCCTAAAACGTTCAGGCAATGTGTATAATACGATTCATTTCATACATTGCCTAGGTATTGTATAAAATACCCGAAGCGCATCAGGCAAAGTGTATAATGAACAACCACGGGAAGGAGGCGAGTGCGCGGCGTGCGGGACTACCCCGTAAATAAGTTGCAACTCGTTCGTTAAGACGTATTTTTTTAGTTTATGCATTGGTTCTAAACTGAGAGTGTGATCATTCATTGTTTGTGTGATTATTTAATGGAAAATGGCTACTGATCAGCGGTACTTACTAATGAAAGAAAGGTTTTACTTAGAATTGCGTACCTACTAAAAGAGAATCGGCTTCTACAAAGAATCGAGTGTTTATTGATGATTTACATTACACACAATTGTTGGAGGAAATAAGTACAGCGAAAACGTTAGACAAGAAAACTCCGCGTGATTATTGGTTGCGGAAACATTACGACGTAATCACTGTTGGACAAACCCGTAAGTTGATCTTCCCTGTAAATGCTCTCAACGCTGTTATCAAATACTACGTCTCTGATGATGAAACAACTTGCCTTCAAGATAATAATACTGATCGCTGAAGTGATGGCCTGCGATTTGTTCAGCTTATGAAAAATAGGGCTTTTCATCAAGGTATAAAAAGAACGTGGTCGCTCACAATGGGCCTTATCAAAAGGCTTAAAGTCACCCAAAGGGCAATGGAGAGGGCTATGCTCGGAGTTTCCTTGCGTGATCGAATCAGAAATGAAGACATCCGCAAGAGAACCAAGGTCACCGACGTAGCCCGAAGAATTGCTAAACATAAGTGGCAGTAGGCAGGGCACATTGCTCGCAAAACGGATGGCCGATGGGGCCGAAAAGTTCTGGAGTGGGGACCGCGAACCGGAAGACGATGCGTTGGAAGACCTCCCACTAGGTGGACCGATGACCTGGTGAAGTTGCGGGAATCCGGTGGATGCGAGTAGCAAGGGACCGGTCAATGTGGCGACACTAGAGGGAGGCCTATGTCCAACAGTGGACGTCTTTCGGCTGAGATGATAAAAAGAACACCATACGAAGCTCTATTTGATTCAAAAGTCAAGGTTGGTATTTGTTTGCCGTTTGATGATGCTAATGTAGAGACCGAACAGCAACTTGAAAAAGTAATTAATTTAGCACAAAGTAACCCTGTTGGATTCGAAAATGAAAGAAATGAACAGATTGAAAAGCATCCTTTGGAAAAACATGACGCTATACAAGAAAATCCCGAAGTCCCCACAGAAACGCTGTTTACGCAAAAAAAAACGTTACATACATTACCTATGCGTCAACCGGCATTCTATACAATGCCTAGGTATTCCATACATTTCCTAGGTAAAGTGTAAAATAGTTTGAACATTCAATATCATTTCACACATTGCCTGGACGACCCCGGCATTCTATACAATACCTAGGAAATGTATAGAATGCCTGCATTATACACATTGCCTATAACATTTACATATTATTGTTCGTGACTGTACGTTTTAATTCGTAAAAAAGTCGATCTATACTATAATATTATAAAGCAGAAGAGTTTGTTTGTTTGTTTGATTTTAACGCGTTAATCTCAGGAACCACCAACTCTAATTGAAAAATTATTTTTGTGTTGGATAGTCCATTTATAAAGGAAGGCTTTAGGCTATATAACATCACGCTACGACCATTAGGAGCGGAGCAGTAATGAGAAATGTTGCAAAAACGGGGATTCTTTTTTCCTTTCGTTTTTCTCTTATGTGACGCAGACAAAGTTGCGTGGGTCAGCTAGTTTATAATATTAATTGCGTGTCTGTCCATTATAAGAATTTTAACACGGTAATTTTATGACTCCAGATTCTTGTGTCAATTTCTTCATGAGAAAATGCTTTGCTTCTGTGCATCACACAAATTATGTTCAGTCTTTTAATTTGAGAAACGCCCAAAAGTCAGTGTGGTGATCAGATGACTTTCGCTCTGTCTACACTAATTTTATAAAGAGGAAAAATTTGTATTTTTGTGTTGTATGTTTGCAATGAATAAACTCAAAAACTACTGTGCTGATTTCAAAAATTCTTTCACCATTGGAAAGCTACATTCACCCTGAGTCACATGGGCATTTATCCCCGTACTCCCACGGAAACGGGAACTATGCGGGTGAAACCGCGTGGCGTCCGCTAGTGTTAAATATTTTGCTCCACATTATTGATAGGCATTCAATGTCACGTTCTCAATTTGGAAGCATTTTACTAGCTAAGGTTAGACCCTAAACCAAAGTTAGAATCATGGTGTTGTTTTTATACCTAGTTTGTTATTTATACATTCAACTTCAACTTCAACTCTTAGTTAATGGCTTTTGTGGAAGAGTCACCACAATTTTGCCAATATCCCGTACATCTAATGATAGACCATCAAACGAAGGAGATAGTACAGTGACGAAATTTGGACAGTATTTTATTAAAATCTCAAATCTGAGTATCTGACTAATTTTCTATTTTACACGCAGAGCAAGACATACTTTTTTTTTTTTTTTATTACCAGAGGAAAGAAGAAAAGATAAAATATAAATAATTATATGCATAAATAAATAGAATATTGTAATTTACAACTTAATTTTATTAATTTCAATGAACTTACTTAAAATATGTACAAAGCGGGTAAATACAAGGGAGAGGAGACATTTAGTGGAGGTTGGACGAGGGATATGAGATGGGATGATATCGTACAAAGATAATCGTAATTTAGGACAGCAGAAAAATAAATGGTCTACGCTTCCTTCATCCAGACCGCATTCACAGAGGGAGCTATCCCTTATCCTAAGTTTAGCCAAGAAAGAAGGGGTGCAGCAATGATTTAGCCGAAGCCGACAGATTGTTGAAGTGGTCAATTTATTTGCCAACTGATACTTGAAAAACCAAGGTTTGTGGGGAATCTCAGGTTGAATATCACCATAAAATTTTCCCTTTATGGTTTTAGAAATTTTCCATCTTTGGGACCACGAGTTATACATAGTGGTTGACAGAGTAGCACAAAAGTCATGGGAATAGATTTCAGAATGATCAAGCGAGCCAGACTGGACTGCATATTTATTTATACATTAAATTACTTGCAATACACTGACGCTACGTCTTCCTCCATCCGTGATCCGACAACTTTTTAAATAAAACAATCAACTGACCTTCGCAAATATCCCAAAAAAAAAAAAAGTTTAGTGTAAAAAGTTTATTACTATTGTCTCAAAATGCCGTGTTATCCCACGATTATTTTGAATTTGAAGTAAGTACCTGATAATTTGATTCAATGGCTGTTAATTCAATCGTAAGCTGACAATTGATAAGTATGTATTTCACGTGTGGGTACAGTCACGACCAATATACAGTAAATCCTAATATATATTTTTTACGCTTTCACGCAAAAACTACTGAACATCTTTGGATGAAATTTTGCACTCAGATAGTTTATAACTTGGATTAAACATAGGATACTTTTTATCCCGGGTAGTAAGATCCCATGGGACAATTTTCAAACTTCACGCGGGCGAAGCCGCTGGTAGAAGCTAGTATTTTTATGAAAATTTCAATTGTTACTTCTCGTGAAAATTGCTTTTAAATTTAGGAAAAATTGTGTATCTCGTGACTGTATGTCCGCTGTAATATTAGTACTTAGTAGATTAGATAATATTACAATCAAATCAAAATCAAATCAAATCAAAACATTTATTTGCTAGAATATGGTACATAAGGTGTTACAGTAGGTTTGTTTCAGCATATCCTGCCATAACATGGCGTGCAAATTATATTTTCACAGTCAGTGATATCAATTACTCCAACATGCAACTTTCAGATTCTATTGACTTGTCTTCTAAATATTCCTTAATAGAGTAATATTTTTTAATAAGCAGTAAATTGAAAAGTATCTTTTTAAACAATGTCAGTGGTAGGTCTTGTAAATTATTAGGTAAATGATTGTAAATAATAATCGCCATGCAGTATACATTTTTCATAAATAATTTAAGTTTAATTCGTGGCAACCGAAGTCTGTCTTTATGCCGTGTTCGGCCATTTGGCCTGTCAGTGTTCGTTTCGAATAAATTGTAATTTCGCTTAACAAAAACGCAAATTTCAAAAACATATAAACACGGCAAAGGTAGAACTTTAAGTTTTAAAAAGATTGGCTTACAGCTGTCTAAAAAGTGAGCTCCACAAATTGCTCGAATACATTTTTTTTGAGCTTTAAAAACTCTGTCAAAATCCACTGAGTTACCCCATATTATAATCCCGTATCTAAGTAAGGATGATACATAGCCATGGTAGGCCAGCATTGCAGTATCACGGTTTACCGTTTGTCTAATTCTTTTTAAGACAAATATAAAACGATCTATTTTTGCAAGAATTTTTTCTATGTGTGCTTTCCAATTGCAGTTTTTGTCGATCGTTATACCCAAAAATACACAATTATCGATAGTTGTCAAGTTACAATCATTATAATTAATGTCAAGTTTGTTTATGTTTGAATTGTATGTCTGAAACTGTATGATGTTCGTTTTCGTCATATTTATTTTTAAGTTATTTTTGTCAAGCCAACCGATTGCATTGTCCAAAGCCTGGACAATTTCATTCTCTAAATTTTTGTCAGTGTCACTCTTAAGCATTATTGTCGTGTCATCAGCAAATAGTATGCAATCTTTCCTGATCGCCTCTACAATATCGTTGATGTATATTAGAAAGAGTGGAGGGGATAAGATACCTCCCTGCGGTGTGCCATAATTATTTTGTTTAAATACCGACCTAAACGTGTTTTGTTCATTACGACAGGTTTTTGTTAGTTCCACACATTGTACTCTTTCAGAAAGATAACTTTTGATCCAGTCGTTGGCCTTACCCCGAATTCCATAATGCTCAAGCTTTGAGAGAAGTGTTTTATGGCAAACAAAATCAAAGGCTTTGGTCATGTCTAGGAACACGCAACTTATTTTAGATTTTTGATTTAAACTTTCAGTTATGTATTTTACGAGCGTAAAACATGCTAGCGCAGTGGACCCGCCTTTCCTAAAACCAAATTGTTCTTTTTTAAGAATATCACATGCTGTCAAAAAGTTCTCAATTTTGATACCCATAACCTTCTCAAATATTTTGGATAGAATTGGGATTAGAGTTACTGGGCGATAGTTGTTCATATCCGTTTTTACCCCCTTCTTATAGAGAGGTTTGACAATCGACCTTTTCAGGCGTGTTGGGAATACGCCTTCTAATAAAGACAGGTTTATAATATATGTCAAAGGAGCCACTAGACTCTTTGCACATATTTTTAGTACTTTAGTGCTCAGGTCATCATATCCAGTCGAGGTAGTGTTTTTTAGACTGTGAATTATTTTGTAGACGTCTGATTCATCAACTGGTGTGAGGAAAATGCTTTTAGGGTTTAGAGAAGTCGTTATTTTTACGTCACATTGCATGTTAATTTTAGCGGCGTTGGTCGTCATTGGTTGAGATATATAAAAGTCATTAAATAAGTCACATATTTCGTTTGGATTGTCATAAATTTTACCGTTAACAGTAACGGCTTCAACTTCAGAGTTACTTGTCATATTAGTTGTGTTTGTTTTAATCATGTTCCATGCCGCTTTGCTTGTATTTTTGGCTTTATTAATATAGTCTAAGCTATTAATCTGCTGAGCCTTGTGTATGCATTTTTTCAAAATTCGAGTGTAGTTGTCATACATTTTTTTGTTTTCCTTTTTATTGTGTTTGTAGAGATGGTATTTTAGATATAATGTTCGTTTTTTTATGCAGCATCTCCTTATACCTTTGGTTAGACCTCTATTTTTCACTTGCTTACAAGTATTTTTTACTTTAACTACCGGAAAGCATAGATTGTAGAAAAGGGTTATTATGTCGTGAAATCTATCGAAGGCGTCATTTGTTGTTTGAACCTCGTAGACTTCGGAAAAAGATAAACTTGAGATGCAGTTATTAAATTTAGTTATATTTTCATCACTGAGTTCCCTTACATTTTTAAACCAAAAACTATGAATATCTTTAACTTGAGAATCAGTTTGTAAGTTGGCCGTTATTGATTGTGCTGTTTCGTGGTCTGAAAGCGCTAGGTAGTGAGTTGCAGATTTAGCGTCGTGCATGTTACTTACTATTAGGTCCAAACATGCGTTTTTTCTCGTCGGCAATTTTATGTGGTTTGTCAAGTTATTATTACTAAGTATAGACTTTAAGTCGTTGGATGTTTTATTTGTTTTCAGTGTATCAATATTCCAATCACCACAGATGATGATGTGTTTATTACATTTTTTACATAATTTATTGGTGAGAAGTTCTAGATTATTTAAAAATATGGTGGCATCACATGTAGGTGTTCTATACAACCTTATTTTTTGTTTATACTAAACCCGAAAAGGGGTCATTGTACTCATCATTTTGAACAACTTTTTCTATGGGACGAACCCTGAAATCGCGAAAAAAAAATCAGCTGTTCCCTACATTTATGTTCGCATAACTCGTCAAAATGTAGGGAACAGCTGATTTTTTTTTCGCGATTTCAAGGTTCGTCCCATAGAAAAAGTTGTTCAAAATGATGAGTACAATGACCCCTTTTCGGGTTTAGTATAAACAAAAAATAACCCTGTATATGCACACTACAATTAAGTTAAATTTAATTATTTCGACGGCACAGCATTCGAATTGAAATGGAATGGAGAGAGGTAGATTTTTTATTTCTCTAAACTGTAGGTTTGTTTTTATTAATATACACGAGCCTCCTCGTCGTTGGTTGGTTCGCGAGAAAAAAGATACCAGTTTATAGTTATTTAGACTGAGGTTTTGTTCGCAACCACTTCTAAGGAAAGTTTCTGTTAAACATATAATATCTACGGAACCCAGTTCCTTTTGTAAATTTGAAATGGCTACCTCTATTAATTCCTGTTTGTTAAGTACCCCAGCAATATTTTGATGGATTACCGTTACTTTAGTATATTTAGTTTTATTTCCGAAAAAACCTAGTGTTCGTATCATTACCGACTTGTTTTGTTTTCTCAAAGAAGGCAGTAATTTTGGTTTGTGTAGTTTTCAACCGCGTCGTATTTAAGTTTGCTCTATTTTGGAAAACGTGCTTATTTTTAAATCGATTTAAAAACTCAGTCTGGTATTTCGCGTAGTCAATATTTGTGTTAAGCTTCAGACATAAATGTGATAGATAATATTGGTGGTAACTTTTCATAGTCCTGTCGTTTATGTATTCCAAATTGTGTATTTTTATGTATTTACAATTTTTATAATTTTGTATTATTAATTCTAGGTTATAGTTAATTGTATTTTCGTTTAAATAAGGATTATATTGCACACTGGTAATAAATACAGTATTGTTTCGCAGTTTATAAAGGACGTTGCACAACTCAGTTTTCAAAGCGTACGGGTTTTTGTCATTGGATCCTATCACTAAAATTATAATATCGTCACTGGTCAATGTTTTTAGGAAATCGTCATTGCAGCTGCTAAGAATCTGAGCACTTGTTGCATTGGGCTTGATTAAAGACGTAATTTTGTAGTTGTTATTCCATTTATGTAGCCTGGTTTTAGTCATAGTTTTATTGAGACCGTAGGCTTGCTGGTCTCCGAGAATAAATATTCTATTTTGTTTATCCGTTACACTGATTGGGGCAATTTCTTTCATGCTCTTGTGCTGAGATTGTTGAATCTATCATTAATACATATAGTATTTGTTGATTAACAGGAAAAACAATAAGGAAAACGTAGGAGAATTTTATCTCAATTGATACTTGACGGTGCAATGAATAATTTTTACACACACAGGAAGAATTTTTCAAGTGGGCGTGGATGGCCCAATGTAAACTATGAGAAATACTTAGCGAAAAATACTCAAAGAAACCCCAATTTTGATGACAGCTAAAACTGAGTCTGTGTTGAGCTTATTTTTCTTTCGATGGGTTCTGCCATAATCGCCACGCTTTGCCTTAGGTTTTGCGATCGCAGTACGGTTGTTACAAAAGCTCAGAGAATGCTGCTGCCCATTCTGAAGTGGGGACCGCGAACCGGAAGATGTTGCGTTGGAAGGTATTCCACTAGATCAGTGGTTCCCAACATTTCTTAGGCCAGGGACCACTTTGGTATGATCATTGTTAACAGGGACCATAATGATTCTAGATAAACATGGACACCGACAGGATAATATTTAACTCACACTATACAAAAATTGGACAAAAGCGATCGAATTGAGCTCGAAAAATTTAGCAATCATTTAGTAATTTTGCCTCTGATAGGTTCAATTAGGTTGGGTTGAGCTTGCATATTCTGTGTTAAAAAGTACGAATAACATTTTAATCCTTCGCGGACCGTAGTCGAGGCTCCGGCGGACTACCAGTGGTCCGCGGACCACATGTAGGTTGGGAACCAGTGCACTAGATGGACCGATGACCTGGTGAAGGTTGCAGGGAACCGGATACGAGCTGCACTGGTCAATGTGGCGACACTTGGGGGAGGTTTATGGTTGAAATGATGATGATGAAAACTGAACCAAGCGAATTTGATAAATAAATTAATATTTCCAGGCAAGCATCGAACACCATTCGATAGTGTCGCTGATAAGGATCAAATTCTGTAACACGTTACAGTTTTCATTCACGTACCAAATTAGTTTTAGGTACTTATCCGTGACTAAATAGGTAATACGTAGTAAATAACAAATCTGTTTTTATTTTTACGACTATTTTCCTTGATCCGGCACTGTATACTGCCGGTGTAAACCACCTCATCACGAAGCCGTCAACCAAGCATTCTGTATATCAAACTACGTAACTTTATGCAAAAATTATTGCTGGGAAACTTTTTTTTTTGTTGTTAAATCATGTTTTGTGGTAGAACTCAATGTGACGCACTCAAAACATTGTATTGATGGATGGATTGAATAGTATGGGGGCGTGGCCGTATTCAAAGTAAAAATCTTACATTAAAAACATGTATTTAAACTTGAAACTTTGACCCCCAATATCTCTGTAACTAGGTAGTTCCCAGGTATGGTGTAGAACAAAATCAATCTCAATGAAGGGGAAAACAAGTGCCTTTCGGTTCCTGAAGAGGTGTTTTACACTCCTACTCCTCACTACCTAAGTATTATTCCAAACACTTTTCGAACAAGTGTGTCTCTCGCAGTACACTCGGCGTCACATCAAGTTATACATATCCAGGGTTGTACATGTCGCTAACTTTCGACAGCTAAATTAGCAATAAAACAATCGGTTGCAATAACGATGTTGTGGGAAACGCAAATCCAAACATCCAAGCTACGATTCTCCCAAGCATCGTTGCATTGCAACCGATTTTTTTTTATTGTATGTATAGGTACTGGATGATGGATGCACAAAGTTGTTGAAGTCAACAATGTGTCATTGTACCTATCACCAAAAGGATGACTGGTAGAAAACGCCTATGACATTAAGGTGAAGACGGGTAGCCCGCAAAATTCATTTTTCTTACGTTTTTGCTTTTTGCAATTTGTGGCCAGTGTAACTTGGTTGTATGTTGATGATACCGTTCGCGACTATAAGACTAGTTACAGAATTATAATTACCAAAGTCACCAATATAACCCTCCAAGTTTATAAAGGTCGAGGAACGATTGACCTTGAAAAATTCGTTTCTATCATTTATGAACTTCAATATCAGCCTTAAGTCTGCCTCTGTAGTTATAGTGTGTTATCTAATTATCATCATTCTCTCGTCCTAATCCCAACTTACTTGGGTTGACGCGGCACGTCTTCTTAAACGTAATGTATGTATGTGAAAACAACGAATAAAGGTAAAGTATAAAAGCCGCCAACATATCTATTTGTACATACCTAGTAATGAATAACATGTCTTAAAGGGAAAATATATCTTGAACATTGCCCGAGAGAATACCTGAGTAAAAGTCCTTTCAGAGATACCTTTATGTACAACTAGCTTCTGCCAGCGGCTTCGCCCGCGTGAAGTTTCAAAATTGTCCCATGGGATCTTACTACCGGGATAAAAAGTATCCTATGTGTTAATCCAGGTTATAAACCATCTGTGTGCAAAATTTCATCCAAATCCGTTCAGTAGTTTTTTCGTGAAAGAGTAACAAACATACATCCACGCGACGGAAGCTTAAAAAATCAAGTAATTTCTCCCGTTTTCCCAACATTTCCTTACACTGCTCTGCTCCTATTCATTGTAGTGTGATGAAAAGTATACTATAACCTGCCCAGGAGTTCGAAGAATAACTGATGTTATTTTTTTTAATTGGGGTTGAGTGAGAATATTATAAACGTAAGAGTAAACAAATATAATAATAACAAATCTCCGAACTGCTAAGCTATCGGGAGTTACACGTGTTATTGTGAGTCAACTATAAAAGATAGACATATGCTGTCTTGGGATATTTTTTATATAATTTTATGTGGAATATTTCCGTTATACATGATTTCTATGTAGCTTTAACCATTAAGGCTGCACACGCGACGGAAGCTAAAAAAACCAAGTAACTTCTCCCGTTTTCCCAACATTTCCTTTCACTGCTCTGCTCCTATTAATGGTAGCGTGATGAAAAGTATACTATTACCTGCTCAGGAGTATGTAGAATAATTGTACCAAGTTTCGTTAAAATCCGTCGAGTAGTTTTTTTTTCTATAAATAACATACAGACAGACAGACAGACAGACAGACAGACAGACAGACAGACAGACAGACAGACAGACAGACAGACAGACAAAAATTTTACTGATTGCATTTTTGGCATCAGTATCGATCACTAATCACCCCCCGATAGTTATTTTGTAAATATATTTCATGTACAGAATTGACCTCTCTACAGATTTATTATAAGTATAGATAACTCACAATAAGGGAAAGTAACCGTTGCTGGATATATGTATAAACACAAAACGTCACGGTCGTTCTCCCTGGAGGGACAGACAGGAGTGTAAAGTTCACTCATATAATATGTATTACGTCAAAGTCCTAAGTATTGAAGCAGAATTCTTGGGTGACGCAATTTAGATTGCTATCGACTCGAAGAATAGAGGACGGGCTTATGGCATCGTCTCCATCATATGGGCACAAAAAACAGACTTCAAGATCCCTGGTGAAATGGAAAACCTTAAGAAATCTGCCCGACTTGGGGATTACACCCAGTACCCCTAGAGAATCAACATCTGCCTAGTCTTTCCCAACTACGTTGAGGTCGACTTCCAGTCTTACCAAATGCGGCTGAATACCAGTATTCTACATGTAGTATATGCATGTCTGACCTCCACAACCCATTTAGCACTGGGTAATACGAAATACCTATGGCGAGACTGGTTGTCAAACTTTTAGGCCACTGATTAATAACGACTATCGAAGATCTACAAATGACAGCCGAGACCAACGGCTTAACATGCTTCTCGAGGCGCGGAGGAAACTCGGTATTTACCTATTGGGTGGTCACCCATCCACGGACAAACCTAGGCAAGCACGGTTTCATCTGAAGATCGTCCAGAGCGGCTGTTACTACGAGTATTTAGTAGCAAGACTCGCAAGGTCCTCCCTCATCAGAAAATCTCAACTCAAATTATCAACAGAAAATTTCAAGAAATAAGTCTTGATTCTGAAACAACTGATACACTATTTTCATTAACTTACAATACGCTAGTAACAGCTGCAGGATAACAGCTAACAAAACCACGTAATGATTGGTCGTAAGATCAAGGTTACTAAGTCCAGCCAAGCGACGCGGCTGTAATGCATTATTCATCGTAATCATTGTTTATTTGGGCTCAGTGGCTGTGAACATAAATGATGTTTCTGGTTATGAAGTAGAAGTAATTGTGACGTTTGTTTATAAGAGAATGTATGTTAATTGAAGCAGTGGTTTGGAAAGGGGTTTTTGTTTCGAGCGTCAGGGCGGCCCGCGAAATTCAAATTTTCTTACGTTTTTTGCAATTTGTAATAAGTTACAGAATTATAGTCACCAAAATCATCAATACGACCCTCCAAATTCATAAGGACTTTGAGCGTGAAAAATTCGTTCATCGACTCTTACGAATTTGAAGGGTTCTATTGATGATTTTGATGATTATAATTCTGTAACTTAATACGTCTTACAGTCGCGACCGATATGTTTATCAACATACAACTTAGCACTGCCCTGCAAATTGGAAAAAACGTAAGAAAAATTGAATTTCACAGGCTACGAGTACCTACCTTGAAGCATCCCCCATAAGTAAATATTATTTCTTTCAGTATCTTTTGGTCCTTGAAAGACATTGACAAGAGCCGCTTTGACATGTACATTAGTACCTAATTGTTTTGCGTGACGTATTTAAAAGCCAAGATAGCTGTGATTTTATCTCAAGTATGTCCTTTTTCCTTAAGTGAAAAAATAATTTTGTGTCGTGAGAGACGCGGACTGAGACAGGCAGCAGTGCCGAAAAACAAGGAATGGATTTGGCAGCAGTCAACCTGTCAGAATGCGAACCAGAAGCCAAGGAGGACATTGTTTCTTAGCAAGGATGACCAAAACAGGTGGTTCATAGAAACCACCTTGAACTGAGCATATAGTAAGATCAAATTAATCAGAAGATATTTAAAGTACTCCGACGCACCCAACACTTACCATGTATTCAGAATATAAATAGTTTTTTTCCATCAGTACTTAATTTAAAAAAAAAGCTGCTTCCTACAAAGGTGCAACATTCATGATCCGTGAACAGATTATCAGCAATATCTAAGACATCATACAGAACCTAAAATCATCTATAAATAAACGAGCAAATATTTAACTACTGACGTAGAACAGTGCATAATCATGCAACATGGCGTTGGCAGTCTTACGTAGTTAGTACATAGTTAGGTTTAGGCAGCATTGTTTTAATAACGCGCGTTGGCATTGACACGTTCTGCTAATAAGTTAGAGATTATATCGTCAGAAGATCGAACATAGCCGTCAAACAACAACAACAACAAATACAACAATGAGTTTAATAAATAGATGAACTTTGGAACGCATCAGGCTGACCCCAGATTAGAAGATTTGATTTGTGTTTTTGTGTGATTTTATTTTACGTCATTGATTATGTACTGGTATAAAGGGTGTTCTCCCCGTCGTCATCGGGATCGTTTTTGGTGTTGTCCATGCCTGAAAACATTTTAGTTACGGAGATATTGAATGGCAAAGTTCCAAGTTTTTTTTTTGTTTTTAAGGTTGTGACTTTAATTTAAATAGCTGCACGACCCGTTTACTATTCAATGCATCTGTTACAGTTGAAACTTGTTTTCTCTATTTAAAACTAGTTTTTACTAACTGCCTTTGTTACAACTAGTATCAACTAGATATGAGCGCCGATGGCCAATTCCACGGCGGCGGCGCGGTCTAAAAATTTACACGGCGGCGGCGGCGCGCCGGCGTGGTGTACATTTTTATGGTGGGTGGTGTGGGGGGGGGTGTATTAAGAATAAAGAAAAGAAAACCATATTGTTGATACTAAAGAAAACTATATTATACTTTTATAAAGAAACAGAAGACATAATTCGTATAACATTGCTTATTTACATCACATAAATCACCTTTTTAATGATAAAAAATAACTTGCATCAGTCATTTTAATGAGATCAATCAACATTAACTCAACGACATTGCTTGTCCTTTAATTTTAATCATTTTGCACAGAAATAAAATAAGTCACATTTCTAAAGATTAAAACTAGCATCAATAATTTTAATGAGATCGATATTAACAAATCAAAATTGCTTGTTCTTAATTTAATAATTTTTACAGAAATAAAATAGATCACATTTTTACATAAAAACTAGGTAAATACGCCGAAAAAAAAATCAAAGTCCAATAATTATTTAAAAAAATAAAAGATCACGTTTGATGAATAGCAAAAATGTTTCAGTATTATAAATAAAAAAATAATTTACTGACCAAAACTACTTATTTAAAGACTCTTTGCAAAATACATAATTATCATGGATGAATACTATCCTATTCACTCTGATAGGATTTAGTCGAGAACGTTTCGCAGTTATTACTAGTCCAGCTGTGGAGAAGACTCTCTCGCTCGGTGTGCTTGTAGCAGGTATATTTAAGATTGACCGTGCGAGAGCATATAATGATGGCATACAAGTTTTTTTGTCCCTCCAGTATTGCAGAACATCTCCACCGTAAGGCTGTAAATGTTCAGGACTTGCTGTCGCGAAATAAGTCCAACATTCGTTTTCAACAGCACTTTCGGCATCTTGTTGAGTAGCGCTGTGCTTTCGGGCCAAATCCAGTAAAAAGTTTGCAGCGTTAACGGAAGAACTCGTCCCGACTTCCCCGGCAGAATCAGTAATTTTATTTTGAGGAATGTCTTCTGTCATCAATCGACTTCTGACCATTGATGCCAGAAATGAAACTTTAGTGGTTCCTTTTGTTTTCATAAATTCCTCTATCTCATTAATTCCATGGAATCGACAGTCGAGTAAGGTTGCCGCAACAACCACATCAGTCAAAGGAAATCGAGATTCTAAACCCGCTAACATATTATTTTTTAGCCTTCTTATTACAAGAGGCTCATCATCACCCATTTCTTCCAGCAATCTTTTTATTTCCGAGCGAAATACCAGAGCCAAATTTATAGTTGGCTGAGTTTCTGAACTTAGAATTTCTACAATTTTTTTAAAATTTTCTAAGAATTTTATTAAGGCCTCAATATTTTCATAGTCTATATCTTGTATTACGAGACTACCTCGACCTATTTCATTCAGAACTGTATTTATAGGCTGACGATTTGCACTGTTAGAAATGCTTTTCAGCATCATCAAGACGCTGTGCCATCTTGTGCTTGTGCTCGTTTTAATAGTAGGAGGGGGCTGCAAATGTTTTCTGGAACTTAAAGCTCTTTCAGGTATCTCAGTTGATTCCGATTCAGAATCGGTTGAGTCGCTATCTTCATCCTCTACATGTTCCGCGAATTCTTCAATAAAAGAAAGCAGATCATTTTGTGCTGCAGATGCAGCGGCTTCAACACGTGGTGCCCTGTAACGGACATGCTTAACAATCTTCTTGCATTTTTTTAATAACTTGGATATTTCCCTTGTGTTTGCGATACCATCTACATTGACTAGATTATGGAGAGCATGACCAAGGCAAAGATGGTTATCAAAGCCTAATAAATTCGCAGCTCTCTTCATATTGCCACCTGCATCTGTGACCAAATAAATATTTTTTTGGTCTATTTTAAAAGAACGCAATACTTCCAAAATTGTGTCACGGATTGTTTCGCCGGTGTGTTTCTTGGTAATTTCTATTGTAGCCAGAGTAAATTTGATGAGAGTCATGTCTTCAGAATTAAAATGAAACGTACAAGTGATATAATTACGCCGCCTATATTGGTCGGTCCACATATCAGCGGTTAATGCACCAAAACGAGGACTTTGATTCGAAATAAAATTATTTACATACGCTAGCATACTGTTATACACATCTTCCAGTCCTTCTCGTGCTATGTTGTGCCTCGAGGGCAAATCGTCGGCGGAAACAATAATGTTGTACTTTTTCAAAAAGTCAATCATTGCATCATTTTCCACACTGTCAAATGGAATCAAAGATCTAGCAAACCAAAGAGCTAAATCTCGAGACAAAGACCACTTATTGCTGCTCCTCTTACTACTGCTACTGGTTGTCGGAGTCCTCGGAGAAAAAAACTGTGTTATGCTCGAAGGCTGCGACCTTTGTGTATCTTCTACACCATGTGCATCTTTCAAATGTCTGAGAAGATTACTTGTGGCTATTCCTTTAGAGTAAGCTTTCACTTGGGCCCTGAAAAGTAATAAATGTGAACTATACCATGTGATAAAATGTTAAAGAAAATGAAAAGGCTTAATGTGATGGTTTGACATTTCTAAACAATATCTGTAAAAACATCTAACAATTCCTAACATTTGTAAGTACATAAATGTTTTATTTACTACTAATTTAGTTATATTGACACTAGTTTAAAAGATAATACGTAAATAAAATAAATAGTTAGCTTGAAAGTCTGGAATTTCGGATTACTAATCTTGTTTTTCGAATACTAAATTCAATCTAGGAAAAGTAAAACTAACTTACTTTGAAAACAAACAATTCTCGTCTTCATTTTTTGCATTTCGTAGGCAAACTCCACAAAATACTTGTTCACTTAAAACAGCTCTCCGTTTTCCATTAAATTCTACTGCTAATTGTCCGAATTCTGTCCAGCAAAAACTATGTGTATGTTTTGTAGAAAGATTTTTCAGTGGTGTTATAAAAATGTCTTTTATTTTCGTTTTATAAACATCAATACTAGTCGAAGACACTGCCGCCATTGTTTACGTCACTTAACTATAACACACGTTCGCTCGCCACGGTGAAATATTCAAACTCGACTGAGCGAGCGCAGCTCAGACGCGGTTCGGTCGGTCGAGTGGCGGTAGACTGGTTTGTACATGTCGCGACGGCGCGCCGCGCGTTTCGTTCGACGGCGGCGCGCTGACGCTAAGACACGGCGACGGCGGCGCGCCGGCGCGGCGCTCATATCTAGTATCAACCTGCTGTTCAGTAATAAATATCTTGAAAACTAGTTAAGTACATCATCACAACTTTTTGAGTTTTTTATGACGTCGGTCAATTTAAGATATCTGTGTGCTAAAGTTCCGTAAAAGACTACAATTTTCCCTCAAAGCCTGAATGCCAATTATAAGAAAATGAAAAAGAAGCAACACTGCCTGACACTCTTCTCTTCTTTCTCTCTTCTCTCAAAATACCAAAGACAATTATCATTTTTAACCAACTTCAAAAAGGAGGATGTTCTTCGTCGGAACCTTTTTTTATATTGTTTATGTCACCGTCAAATTGTCAAATCCTACTAATATTATAAATGCGAAAGTTTGTAAGTATGGATGTATGGATGTTTGTTACTCTTTCACGCAAAAACTACTGAACGGATTTGGATCAAATTTAGCACACAGATAGTTTATTACCTGGATTAACACATAGGATACTTTTTATCCCGGTAATAAGATCCCGTGGGATAATTTCAAACTTCACGCGGGCGAAGCCGCTGGCAGAAGCTAGTACGTTATATTGTAATATCTCTAGCGATATTGTAAAGTCTCGAATTATTGTCAAACATACTGCTTACAACAAAACGCATTATTTTTCGTGAAATGCATGTGATGGTAGTCAACTTACGCGGTGTGGAGGGAAGGAGGGGTCCCCCTTGCCCAGTGGCACAACTCTCATGAAAGATAATGCACCATTCCTGAGAAATACCGATTAATATAACATAACCTTAAAACACTTTATATTCCCCCTAAAAAGCGTAGTCGACGGAGCCCCGCTTCGCGGGGCCCCAATTTCCGAGTGCAGGGTTTAAAGGAACCTAACTAACCTAACGGGGGGGTGCCCCAAGTCCCGATTATGGGGGCAGAGATACTTCCGTATGTTCAGTTGACAATAATTCGAGACATTACAATATCGCGAGAAAAAACACGTTATATTGATATAACGTGTTTGACAATTTTACGGTGACATTTACACCTGTTCATAACATAACATCACGCTGCTACGCTGTGAAGGGGTAAGCACAAGTGAGCCACTAAATAGTGAAAAATAAAAACTTTTTTGCAAAAAATAAAACCGACTCCAAAAAACCTTTGTTTGATTGATTTATTTAGTTTTTTATCACCGACTTCTGAAGCTAAAGTTATTTTTCATTTTTTTGTGTTTTTTGGAGTCGGTTTTATAAATGAAAATTTAGAAGTAGCGTAAATACGAGTAGCATAAGCTCAACGTCTTCCTACTCAGTTAAAAGTTCACTGGAGTAAATCAGGTTAACTGAATTAAGGCGAAGACGAGACCGATGCGCAATTAGAACGGATTAGTCACCTTAGTTAGTACCCATATACTTGAGAATTACCTGAGTACTTCGTTAGAAACTCATTAATATTGCACTGAAACAGTTCCGCAAACTTAACTAATCAATACTCGGGATCTTGCATGTTATGATGTTGGCCAAGGTGGTAATTTGTAAATATTTTAAAGTTCTTACAGGTAGCCACTAGTCAAATGCCTGTCAACTGTCTGGCTGACTGGGACTGTAGCTACTTTAACGGCCCATTCACGACCTTACCGCGGTGAGCGGCGGCGGCGTGCGGGGCGGCGAGCGATAAGAACAAATGTATGAAAATGTTTGAAGCACGCCACGAGTCGCCGCTCATAGCGAAAACGCGCGCGGTTTTGTCGGAGCGAATCGCTGCAGCGGCGCGCGGGGCGGGGAGCGGCGAGATCAACAGTACAGGCGAATGAGTGCGACGCCACGAAACAGAGCGGCGCGGATAGCGGTGTAGGTGTGACGGACTCGGCGGCGAACTCATAAACAAAAAATTTTAGACGATTTTGTGGCGGTAATGGATACCGAGGCGTTTATTACTGAAATTTTAATAATGTAATCAAATGTTTCCACACTCATTTTTGTGTACTCATAAAACTTGTCCGGATATTTTCTGTAATCTTCGTATAGGTCACGAAATTCGGCATTTAAATATCGATCTTTATTCAGTTCGTGCACTCCTCTCATATTAAGAATATCTTGTTTTAAAAATATACTGCTTTCTAAACACAGAAGGGATAATTTTGATAACGCCATAATTTTGAGCACGTTCCGACTACCTAAATACGTCCACCTCGGCCGCTGCCGCTAGCCGCTACTGAGGGTAGGTACGTGGCGTGTAAAACGCACCGCTTGCCGCCGCCGCGCCGCCTGCCGCGCCGCTCGCCGCTAAGACCGAAGTCGTGAATGGGCCGTTAATGTTCATTTTTGTTGCGACAATTCAAAAGTGCCTGTAACTGGCCTACTTGAAATAAATGCTTGATTTTGATTTGGATTTTGATCTGGCATGAATACTGAGATTGACCTTTTTGGCGCAGCCGTGAGGCACACAGTACTTAATATGTATTTTTGTCCTTTTGGTAACTTTTTATTATTATTGTGTGTGTGCTTAATACTGACGTCAAATAAACATTTTTCTTTCTGTCTTAGATGCCTGAAACTCTGAGAATCAGTGTTACCTAATGGTATTGTATTATCCAGTTGGTAACAACTGCAATGTGGAGGTCAGGTCCTGCATATTGTAGTCAACTGATCCGGTAAGACTGCACAATCTGACTCCCACACATTCGGATAAAGGCTAAGAAGATTATGATCATGGGTTCAAGAAACAGCTGGCGAGGCAGGGATAACCGTAGTGGTGAGTATAATCTGATTCCCTGTACTTTTATAAATACGCTATAGTAAATGAATAAATAACTAAGTAATGGGCGGTTATTACATAAACATCAAGTCAATCTGATTTCAGTTTATCGTTCAGGTAGAATTAATAAACAGGATATAATTATTAGTGTTGCCCAAATGCAAGACCAAGACGAGACCTTAGCCAGTCTTGGTCTTGCGTCAATACATCCGGTCTTGGTCTTCGTATTGCGCTCTCAGTCTTGGTCTTGCAGCAAGACTCTTGCGAGGCAACTGCTTAGACTAAACGGAAAACGGATGAAACGTCCGGCTTATAAGGTAAAATTCGCGCAAGACCGATTTTGTGCAACACTAATAATTATGTATTTTGAATATAGACAGGCGGCAGAACATACATTCAATTTGCCGACCGTCCGGTCCTCATTGACAAAAATGACAGTATCGATCGATATATTATCAGTATTGCATCGCATAAATTACTCATAGATTGCCAAATTATCAACTAGCAAATAAAGGGTATTTTATCATAATAGGTCAATAACCGTCCCAAATAAATTGGTCCCTGACTGAGTCGCAAAAGTCCAAACTCAAGGTTTGCCAAAGGGCGGTGGAACGTAGCGTAGTGTGTATTAAGCTCAGCGACAGAATTCGCAATACCACAATACGCTCAAAAACTGGAATCGCTGATGTGGGCAACAAGGCTGCTGGGTTGAAGTGGAATTGGGCGGGCCACGTCTGCATACGGACCGATGGGCTGGAGTCGTCACGCAGTGGGTGCCAGAAGACGGGCGTCGTCGCCGAGGGAGGCCTAGACAACGCTGGCGTGACGACTTAGATTCGTTTGTGCGAGATTGGCCGGAAAAAACAGCACAAAGAGAAGAGTGGAAGGTAATGGCGGAGGCCTTTGCCCAGCAGTGGGACAATATAGGCTAACTGTCATGTATTTGATCGTAGTTTGTAAGTATGGATTTGTGTATAGACTGTTGAGGGTACTTGTTTCTCTTGTTGACATATATAAGATGAACTAAGTTGGGGGTAGGTTTGCATCTACACATTGTGTCAGGCTACCTAGCTGAATAAACATGCAGTTACCTAATTTCGTGTTTTAATGATATTTCTGGACATAATAGTGGCGACGACGACGGAGTAAAATAAGTGAAAATGGATCGTAAATGTGTGAAGTTTAGTGAGTTCAACCCACAGACGGACAATTGGGACATTTACATAGACAGACTTAAGTTTTGTTTCGAAGCAAACGGAATCTTGATAGACAATGTAAAACGGGCAAATTTCTTTACTGTGTGTGGTTCGCAAGTGTTTGAAACTTTATTAGCACTAAGTACACCACGAAAAGCCAGTGATGTGACGTTCAATGAGATCATAGAAATTCTAACCAAACATTACAGTCCGAAACCGAACGAGATATCCATTTCATACAAATTCTATAAGCGTGATCAAAATCGTGACGAATCGGCCGCCGAATACATCGCTCAACTTCGGAAAATCAGCGCTAGTTGCAATTTCACTGATTTGGAGCGCATGTTACGTGACAGACTTGTGTGTGGTATGAGGGACGATAGGTTGCAGTACGAGCTGCTTAAAAGGGACAATTTAACATATCACAATGTAGTCGATGCTATGTTGTCATCTGAAAGTGCGGGTAACGACGTGCGCATGATGCGCATGGGGGAAGGCGCCAGTTGTAGCGCCACGCCACTGCCGACACCCGCCGCGCCTCCCGCGCCGGCCGTGACGCCGCCGGAGCCCATGGATATCAACGCGCTGCGCCCGCGGCCCGCAACACGCGCTGCGCCGCCGCGCCCTGCCCCACGCTCCGCGCTTCGTCTTTGCTACCGCTGTGGAGATCGACACGCTGGCGAGTGTCGGTTCATAAACGTGACGTGTCGATATTGCAATAAAAAGGGACATCTCGAAAAAGTATGCATTTCTAAAAAGAACGTAAAAATGAACTTTACGGAGGGGGATGGAGACGCGAATTTAAACGGCATTTATGTCGTCCAAAGTACGACTCGAATAGCGCCATTTGTCATGCATGTGCTGCTGGCGGGTGAGCCCGTCACACTGCAGGTGGACACGGGTGCCTGCTACACTCTAGTAAACGAGCACACATGGCGCCTGCTGCGGCCGCGCCTGCCGCCGCCGCGCTGCCTCGACGCGGCGCCGCTGTCTCTGCGCACCTGGACCAACGCGCCCGTGCACCTGCTCGGCAAGATAGTGCTGCCTGTGCGCTATAACGACATTGAGTATCATCTTCCGTTACTAGTGGCTAAGGGTAATGGACCGAATCTTTTGGGAAGAGACTGGCTTATGCATCTAGGCATTACTATGAATATTAATTTCATATCAAACGGAGATTATACTGACTTGGAGAAAATAATCACAAAACATGGTTATGTATTCAAGGATGGTCTAGGTACGTACCGTGGAGATCCTGTGGCAATACATTTAAAACCGGGCGCTACCCCCAAATTCTTAAAAGCTCGTCCTGTTCCTTACGCCATTAAGGACAGAGTGGGGAACGAAATCGACCGTCTCGTATCCGAGGGCGTGCTTCAGCCGGTGGCGTACTCTGAGTGGGCCACGCCGGTAGTGCCGGTTGTCAAAAAATCAGGCGAGATTAGGCTATGTGGTGACTACCGTTGTACAGTCAATCAAGCAACGGAATCGGACACCTACCCTATGCCTACGGCGAATGAAGTATTTGCAGCTGTAGGAGGCGGAAAATTCTACACAACATTGGACTTGGATCGTGCTTACACTCAAGTGACTATCAACGACGAAACATCTAAACTTTTAACTCTCAACACCTGCAAAGGATTGTATACCGTACATAGGCTTGCATTTGGTGTGAAAGCCTGCCCCGGTATTTTTCAGAGGCTGATGACAGCGCTTCTAGCGGGCATCGGAGGAGTAGCAGTGCTGATTGATGACATCATAATCGCGGGACGTACGTTGCCTGAGATGCTGCAGCGCTTAGACATGGTCCTACAGCGCATAAAAGAAGCGGGATTACGCCTTAATAAAAATAAATGTAAGTTCGCTAAAGAGAGAGTCGAATTCTTGGGATTCATCATTGATGCTGATGGCATTCATCCGTCGCCGAGTAAGGTCGAATCGATAATGAACACACCGGAGCCCCAGAACGTTCAAGAATTACAAGCGTTCCTCGGTTTGTACAATTTTTACGAAAGGTTTATAACACACAAAGCTACCATACTTGAACCTTTGCATCGCCTGCTAGACAAAACGCAAATATGGCACTGGACCGAACGGGAACAACATGCTTTTAATACTGCCAAAAAGGCCCTAACATTTGACATGACTTTAGTGCATTACGATTTAAATAAACCTCTGATTCTGACATGCGACAGCTCAGAATACGGCGTCGGAGCCGTGTTATCACACGTGATGGAAGATGGCAACGAAAGTCCCGTGGCCATGAGTTCCCGAACATTAAGCTCCACCGAAAGGCGCTATTCACAATTAGACAAAGAGGCAACGGCGATTTTGTTTGGGATTCAGAAATTCCACAACTACTTGGCTGGAAGACCATTCACTGTAGTCACAGATCATAAGCCTTTGCTGGGTATATTCAACCCAAGAAAACCGACACCTAACATACTGTCACCCCGTTTGACAAGAATAGCAATCGCGCTCACCTCACACGACTATGATATCCGTTACAAGCCTGGGAAACAGATAGGCAGTGCAGACAATTTGAGTAGATGGCCACAACCAGTTCCTGAGCGACCTGAAGTAGAACTGAGTGAGATTCTGCTGATGGCTGAGAAACCTGAAGATTTCCCATTCGATGCAGACCATATTGCGACTGAAACACTAAAAGATAAAACGCTATCAAAAATAGTGCACTACGTTCAAAGGGGATGGCCTGCCAAGGTTAAAGAGGCGGATCTGCATACTTATTGGCTGCATCGCACTGAAATGTCCTTGCAAGACGGCTGTCTGTTGCTGGGTAATCGCGTAGTTGTGCCACCGCCGCTGCGCGCGGTTGTTTTACGTGCCTTACACAAGACACACAATGGAATCGTACAAACGAAAGCGCTGGCAAGAAGCTACATTTGGTGGCCACACTTAAATGAAGACATAGAAGCACTCGTGGGCCAGTGCAACAAGTGTCTCGAGCACCGGCACATGCCTATCCGATCTCAACATGAGTGGATCACGCCCACCAGACCATGGTCTAGAATACACGTCGACTTCGCCGGGCCTTTTCGAAACAAGAACTTTTTGATCATCGTAGATGCGTACTCAAGATGGCCCGAGGTGTTTATAGTTAACAATATGACCACTGCCACGGTAATCCGATACCTTCGGGTGGTATTTGCGACTCATGGTTTATGTGAGATATTGGTTTCTGACAATGGGACCGGTTTTGTGTCCGAAGAAATGAAACAATTCCTTGACTCAAATAAAATAAGGCACATCACGACAGCACCGTATCACCCTGCCACCAATGGGTTAGCTGAGCGGATGGTCCAAACGGTGAAAGACAAGATACGGAAAATGGATGACATGGCTTGGGACATAAAAATTCCAAATCTGCTACTAAGCCTCCGCTCGACACCGTGTGCTGGAACACAAAAGACTCCTGCTGAACTGCTGATGAATCGAAAACTGCGCACCATACTGGACACGATACACCCAGACCATATACAAAGAAAAAATACCGAACAGCAAGTTTTTGACAATAATCAGAGGCGAAACAGAGAGTCTGAAGTTGGCTGTAGAATTAGGTACAGAAATTACAGCAACGGTCCAAAGTGGTTGTCGGGTAGAATAGTAAATAAAACTGGTCCATCTAGTTACAAAGTGGAAACGGATGACGGTCTCGTCATCAACAGACATATTGATCAACTTATCAAAGTTGCATCACAGGTACAGAGCTCACAAAACGAAAGGAGAGAGATAACTGAGAAAGCTCGAGACCAGATCAGCGAAGAACCGGAACAGATGATTGAAATTCCCAGTGAAGAGTCTTGGGCTGATATTTTAGGAATACCTAGATAATTGCAGAAATAAAGTTATGGTTAAACTGATTCTTTAAATGTACTTGAAATTGTATAATTTGTCTTATGTTTTGTTCTAATTCATAGAATGTTATATTTCTTATTTAATTGTTCTTATTCTTCATGTTAATTTCTAATGTACTATTTTGTGTGTTTACTTGGGGGAAAGGTATGTCATGTATTTGATCGTAGTTTGTAAGTATGGATTTGTGTATAGACTGTTGAGGGTACTTGTTTCTCTTGTTGACATATATAAGATGAACTAAGTTGGGGGTAGGTTTGCATCTACACATTGTGTCAGGCTACCTAGCTGAATAAACATGCAGTTACCTAATTTCGTGTTTTAATGATATTTCTGGACATAATACTAACCAAATAAAAAAAACCTTCCAACATACCCATTCTACATTATTATAAACTCGTAGAAGGCGGGTTGGGTGGATGAGGTGTCTTCGAATTTTAAGTCCTAGCAAGTTTCCTCACGACGGCGACGTGGTTCTTCACCGTTTTGAGAGCAGTCGTGAAGTAATCAATTACTCCAAGTGCCTGGTTGGTTTGAACCGACGACCTAGTTGGGAGCTAAGAGTTCCAAGATTAATATACGCTTTCAAGAGTCCATAATGTTTCATATTATTGAATCTGCCAATGTAAAGTTATTACTTTATTACAACTCTCTGTACGTGTACTTACAATTAATTATATTATCATGGATTAGTCAAACGTAAATGCGGTTGCATAATCTAATTAGTGTAACTATGGTAGGTGACGATCATTCAGCGATACTTGTCGCAATCATTAATTAAAATATTTATTTATATGTAGTCTGGGAGGTGATGAATCATAACTACCTATGTACATATGTTATACAAGATAGAGGGAGGAAACGCATGTAAAAGGTGATGAATGTAGAGGGAGAGGAGGCCAAAGAAAAAAGCGGCCAAGTGCGAGTCGGACTCGCCCATGAAGGGTTCTGTAACAGCAAGTAACACAGTATAAAAGTTCTTGCAGTTTGTTGTAAATAAAAGGTAAATTGCGGTTTACGATTTATGACGTATTAAAAAAAACTAGTAAGTAACTAGATCTCGTTCAAACCAATTTTCGGTGGTAGTTTACATGGTACATCATATATTTTTTTTAGTTTTATAATTCTCGTATTTTGGAAGACACAGGGGGAGGGCACACATTTTACCACTTTGGAAGTGTCTCTCGCGCAAACTATTCAGTTTAGAAAAATATGATGTTAGAAACCCCAATATCATTTTTAAAGACCTATCCATAGATACCCATGAATAAATAAATAAATAAATAAATACCCCACACGTATGGGTTTGATGAAAAAAATCATTTGTGTTTCAGTTCTATGTATGGGGAACCCCCTAAATATTATTCTTTCTATTTTTGTGTGAAAATCTTAATGCGGTTCACAAAATACATCTGCTTACCAAGTTTCACAGCATAGTTCTTATAGTTTCGGAAAAAAGTGGCTGTGACATACGGACGGACAGACAGACATGACGAATCTATAAGGGTTTCGTTTTTTGCTATTTGGCAACGGAACCCTAAAAATAGATTGTTTGTGTGAGTGAGGAATTATATGAAAGAGGATGGTGTAAATGATGACGAGACGTCTGACAGGAGAAAAAGGAAGAAGAAAATGTGCTGCTCCGACCCCAAGTAGAATTGGACAAGCGCAGGAATATGATGTATGTTATAAAAGTGTTAGCGTAACATACAATTTAATTTTAGTGCAACAACAGAACACGAAAAACGAGGTGGCGAGATGACCTGGACGCGCACTGCAATGGTTGATTCGAGGTGGCGCATGAAATGAGCACCTGGAAAGATATGGACGAGGTCTTTGGTCAGCATTGGGACATTAATAGATAATATAAACCAAAACCAAACACGGAAGGTCCTGTCCAGACGCGAAAAAGTTCAATACAGAATATGAAATTTCGAACTAACTAAAACATGAACTGGTAGCACAGTAGGCAGCAGATGTAATGTATTTAAAATAATGTACGTAGGCTCTTATCAATGACCTTGACGGGAGGCACTATTAGTAAACATATTGTAAGTCATGTGTTTTGTAAAATGGTATTGAAAAACAAAATGGTAGCATTCGTGCCAAAATCCGCTCAGTAGTTTTGCCTGACAGACTAACAAACATCGACCCATCCTCACAAATCACATTTATAAATATAATGTAAGACTGTATTGACTGCCTCGTTGGTAGCAAGTGCGACTGCTAAGCCTGAGGTCCTAGGTTCGATTCCCAGGTCGGACAAAGTGTTATTAAACTTTTCCATCAGTCTGGATTTGTGTCCGGTTCATGGCGGGTCGCCCGCTATTACATTGGACAGGACTTAAACATATTTGGCAAAATGTGGGTGTACTTGTCAGCCTCTGCCCTTCGTGGATTTATGTTAGACTAGATTCTACTGGATAGACATTGTTTTTTTTTTTTTTTTTAGAATGAGAAATCATCAAATAACTTCTCCCACTCTGGGAGGAGCGGGAGTGTCAGGCTTTTACTAAAACCCATCCATGTTCCTTCCTCGCCCTTTCACACACACATACACACACATTTTACATTCCGGGCCGCGGTATCTCTTTCGAATAATCCCGCAGCCCCGGCAATAGACATCGATCAGTCTGAATTCTGAAAGGACAGAGTACCTAAATCATTATTTTGTGCATGCGATTTCGAGTAGGAAGTACAGTTTAATCTATATGTTCATATAAAGCATAGTATAAATATGCTTATCAGCAATGGTTTTGTTGATATGATTATTTATTAAATAACATCAGGAAACAATAATAAAATTGATAATAAACTCTGTTTAAAAGTCGGTTTAGATTTGGACCAAACGAGCGAATACCCAACTGGCGAAATGTGAGTGTACTATTTGGTACACTTCTGCCTAACCCTCCGGGGATTCCAGGCGTGATGTTATGTTCAAACGAACGAATGCACTTGCTATTACACAACTTAAAAATGATTTTTGTGTAACCAGGGATAGAGCATTCTTTCGAACACTAAAATATCAAGAACTACAGTCACGGATTTTCACCCGAGTACGGGTATAAACCATAGCCTATGTTACTCGCTGATAATGTAGCTATTCATTGGTGTAAGCAATTTTCAAATCAATCTAGTATTTTTTTTAGGGAGAAGGTGACTATAAATACTAATAAATAGCATGAATTAGGAAAAACGAAAATTTTATCAGCCTAGGGTAATTTAGGATCGGTCACATGTGGTGCAAGTTTATTCGTTACATACAATTAATTTTAAGTTTATTCGTTGTCATGTTACATGTTTTGTATGTCGTTACATTTTTATGTAACGACATACAAAAATTCGAACATAGGAATTTTTGCTTCTTTATATTATTAGGGTAATTTAGGATCGGTCACATGTGGTGCAAGTTTATTCGTTACATACTTACAATTAATTTTAAGTTTATTCGTTACATGTCATGTTACATGTTTTGTATGTCGTTACATTTTTATGTAACGACACACAAAAATTCGAACATAGGAATTTTTGCTTCTTTATATTATTAGGGTAATTTAGGATCGGTCACATGTGGTGCAAGTTTATTCGTTACATGTCATGTTACATGTTTTGTATGTCGTTACATTTTTATGTAACGACATACATAAATTCGAACATAGGAATTTTTGCTTCTTTATATTATTAGGGTAATTTAGGATCGGTCACATGTGGTGCAAGTTTATTCGTTACATACTTACAATTCATTTTAAGTTTATTCGTTACATGTCATGTTACATGTTTTGTATGTCGTTACATTTTTATGTAACAACATACAAAAATTCGAACATAGGAATTTTTGCTTCTTTATATTATTAGGGTAATTTAGGATCGGTCACATGTGGTGCAAGTTTATTCGTTACATACTTACAATTCATTTTAAGTTTATTCGTTACATGTCATGTTACATGTTTTGTATGTCGTTACATTTTTATGTAACGACATACAAAAATTCGAACATAGGAATTTTTGCTTCTTTATAATATTAGTATAGATAGAAAGTAAAGAAAGAAGAAAAGATAAAGCATTTATTAGCCCGTACAGGACAATACACATAAAAAATAACATTATTTACGACTATCATCTTCTTTTAGATAGTAAGAAAGTGATGCTCACTTTGTGAGGACCTAGGAGGAAATGCTTAAAACGTAGACACTGGATTTACATGACATTAAATTTAAACCAGCCCCTAAATAATCTCACTCAGATCCAGCTGGTCCCTTTGCTGCCCCCTCCATTGACGCCCTAAGTCAAGCGTCGTGCCCCTAAGGCGCGGTCGCTTATTTTATATTTTAGGCCCCTGATTGGAAGCCTTATATATGTCACCGTCAAATTGTCAAACACGTTATATTACAATATAACGTGTTTTTTCTCGCGATATTGTAATGTCTCGAATTATTGTCAACTGAACATACGGAAGTATCTCTGCCCCCATAATCGGGACTTGGGGCACCCCCCCGTTAGGTAAGTTAGGTTCCTTTAAACCCTGCCCAGTTGTACCACTGGGCAAGGGAGACCCCTCCTTCCATCCACACCGCGTGAGTTGACTACCATCGCATGCATTTCACGAAAAATAATGTTTTTTTTGTTGTAAGCAGTATGTTCATTTGACAATATTTCGAGTTTTTACAATATTGCTAGAGATATTACAATATAACGTATTTGACAATTTTACGGTGCCATAATATACACTCAAGACACCCACAGGATAGTCCGGTTAAGCAGATGCCAGCCTCATAGTTAGACCTGCGAGATGCTATTAAAAAAAGACATAAGTTACCGAAAAGTTTATTGTGACACCTTTTGTTCTATGCTGTTTGGTAAATTCGCTCTAAATGCCTAAGATATTACTTTTACCATGTCCATGTTCATCCATCTAGTCATCTAGACATTCGCTGCTTTGACCCGAATGGCGTGGTGGTGGTGAGGCTGCCTTACGTTCTAAGGGTCCTGGGTTCGAATCCAAGTAGGAGCAAATATTTGTGTGATGAGCATGGACATTTGTTTCCGAGTCATGGATGTTTATATGTATAATAAGTATGTATTTACATACAAAAAAGTATATAATGTAGTCTATCAACTACCTCGTGTTCACGACACAAGCCTTGCTTAGTGTGGCACTTGGTGGCGCTGTGTGTCTAGCGATATTTATTTATTTTTATTTATAACTTCTACGTACAATCATTCTTTTATTTTTATTTACTCACGGATTAACATTCGATTTAATAGAAAAGGCCAGAAAACACGTTTGATACAAAAGTAAATACGTATAATGAACACATAAGCCTTCGGGGAACGAAACGTAATCCGTTTTCAACAAAGGTACAGGGTATCACATAGAACGGGGTACATTTCGATACAGGATGTACCCGATTAATATTAACGATGTTAATCGAAATCTCTGTTTGTGTAACGAATTATCAAGAGCAAAAGGAAATAATGGATAAAAATGTGGATGTAATCGAATTTCGGATTGTTTTTGTTGTTACGAAATGGGATCATGCTTTAGGGATATTCAACGGAGCTTATTACAGTGATACTTGCTGACCCACGCAACTTCGTCTGCGTCACATAAGAGAGAAAAACGAAAGGAAAAGATATCCCCGTTTTTGCAACATTTTTCATTCCTGCTCCGCTCCTAATGATCGTAGCGTGATGTTATATAGCCTAAAGCCTTCCTCGGTAAATGGATTATCTAACACAAAAATATTTTTTCAATTTGAACCAGTAGTTCCTGAGATTAGTTCGTTCAACCAAACAAACAAACTCTTCTGCTTTATAATATTAGTATAGACTAGCTGACCCACGCAACTTTGTCTGCGTCACATAAAACGATAAGAAAAAAAATCCTCGTTTTTGCAACATTTTTCATTCCTGCTCCGCTCCTAATGGTCGTAGCGTGATGTTATATAGCTTATTCAATTCGAACCAGTAGATCCTGAGATAGCGCGTTCAACCAACCAAACAAACAAACAAACTCTTCTGCTTTATAATATTAGTATAGATAAGTATAGATTAAGATTTATTCATTACTGTCCGAGTTACTTCAACAAACATCTAGCTGTTAGGTATTGGTGAAAGGATTTTAATTAATTTAACAACTTTCCGTTAATGGGAAACTGCAGAGCGCAAAGTTATGATAGAGCAAAAGTTCAGCGATACATCGGATAATTAAGTTAAACTAAGTGAAATGTTTACAACTATTATGTGCATAGTGTTAGATAATGTAATTTAATTTAATTACTGACTAGACTATCACAATTAATGATAGTTAACAAAGTAGATCATTCCATAATATCGTGTTTGATGAGTGATCGCTCGTTCGGTTAAATAATTAATATTTAATAATAATGTTGAATAATAAGCGGTAATAAGATGCTTTCTTTTTTGTCTGATTTAAACAAGAGATACGAGAAAAATAAGTTTTCTTTAGATATTTGAAATTCCTCATATCCTCGTCTATAAATCATTGTCCTTTCAAAATATATATTTGGGAACCTAGATATTGTTACATCGGACATACTAGAACCTCCTACCTCCACCTCATACCCAGCTCGTAACAATATTATGTAATCCAATCGAAATAAATACACAGTTTCTTAGGAATATGTTTGATTTACAAATTGTTTTGGTATTGCGTTTGTATGAACGACGCACGCTCCGCCGGCCCCTTAAGATGCTTTCATTGTTTGAAATTAGAAACACGAGAAGCCTAGCGTTTGTCTTAGGACGAGATCTATACACGTTTCTTAGCACACGTTTTGACACAGAGACGTCCTCGCCTCGTCGTATAGTTTGACATTTATACGACAGGAATAACACTTAGGTAAATACGTGTTAAGTAACATCTATTCATTATAAATTTCGGTCCCTGAGAGCATTACAATTCAGACACCTTTTTGTTCATGAATTTGAAATTAGGTGTAAGTACTTGGTCTGAATACATTGCTCTCACACTTAATTTACCTTGAAAATATAGGAGGTAGTTTACTTATTCATAAGTATACTACCTACTATAGGTATACTTATTTATAATTATTTAAGAAGGTTTTATAAAATTGTCATCGTCTGTCTAGACTTTTCTCAACTATGTTGGCGTCGGTTCTCAGCCTAAACAGATGCAGTTAAACAAGTAAAACTAAATTAAAAAATAAAAAAAAAACACCCGACCCATAATAATGTAGTAAATAATGTACTTACTAAAAGCTAAATAAAAATAAAGTCATCACTCCACTTTCCTTATATCATTTCGTTACTTAGTATTCTTCATTCCCTTTCAATTTTTAGTGAACATTATTCTACTAGTCAAGCCTTTTCATTTGATACTCTTAGTGAAGGAGTTGTGAAAAAAAATGTTATTCGCCATTTTGTGATGGCAGCCATCATGGATTTGAAATCAATAGAATAGTGTATAGTATTATACTATTCAACCCTACGATGCCACAGACCGACACACACACACACAGACACGTCAAACTTAAAACACCCCCGTCGTTTTTGCGTCGGGGGTTAATAACTTTATATGTATTACGTGGAGCGACTGCCTATTTGATCTCTACAACCCAGTCAAAATTGTCTAAAACGATACCTTTTGGTAAGACTGGTTCTCTTTCCAGCCACTGACTATCTATAATGACTGTCAAAGATCTACGAATGACAGCCTGGTCCAACGGCTTAAGGGGCCGGCGGAGTTCAAACAAACGTAATAATAAGTTGTACAGAATATATATATTCTGTTCCCAAATATATATTTTGAAAGAACAATGATATAAAGACGAGATATGAGGAATTTAAAATTTCTATAGAAAACTTATTTTACTTATAACTCTTGTTTAATGTCCATTCAAAACAATATATTTGGGAACCTAGATATTCTGTGACCCAATCGAAATAAATCCACACTACCTTAAGAATATGTTTAATTTACAATTCATTTTGGTATTACGTTTGTATGAACGACGCGTGCTTCGCAGGCCTCTTAACGTGCTTTCCGAAGTACGGAACAAACTCGGTAAGTATGTAATGAGTAGTCACCCATGTACGACCTAAAGATAGACCCGAACGGCTGTTATTAGTTAGCCACGAGCTCCTAGGCTTAAAAGTGGAATTTTACCTTTGCCCTCTAGTGGGACACAAGTATATAATAATAATAATAACTTTTTATATTTTTAAATGTTTTATATATATTTTTTAAATTAAGTATGTACTTAATATTTAAAAATGTAAAAAAATGAATAAAGGAAATAATAACTATAATACATTTAGAAAAACTTCAAAAGTTGAATACTTTATAGTAATATAAGATTTAAGATCTGAGATAAATAGATACTTAATACAAATTATTTAATCAAAATAACAATGTTACGAGTACCTTTAGATGCAGAGGACATAGACATTATCTTCTCATAGATATAATACTAATTATCTCAAGTAACTCGTTTTAATACTAAATAATTACGAGCTACAATGTAGCTTCTGCTTGTTAATTTTCTTCAGCAATATGGTATTATAATATCTAGGTTCTGATATGAATAAGTCTCGTTGCTATTTTTCAACGTCTAGCTAATTTCTAGAAAGTCTGACACTGGGTAATGTTGATTCAAGATAATTAGTTCGATTTTTAAAACAATATCATACTAGCATATAAATATATATTATATATATTTATATCCTGAAGAATATCACATATTTTTCTGGTTTTGTTTATTGCAGTGAATCATATACTTTCAGGAATTATACGAGTAAAACTCGCGTTTAGCTACTGTAGTCGCCTTTACCGGTCTATCGAGATATCCACGCTCCGTGGCTGCTACAGAGAATTTCCTGGTGGAAAACCCAATAGCAGTTTGTCCAACCCGGAAACCTAAAACAGGATCTCATACTCAGCAGTCGCGTTTCCGGCAACTTTACCAACAAGCGAATGCACATAATATGAAACATTTGACATCGTTTATAAACGTTTAAATAATTGCTAAGATAAAAAATGATAACGTCAGTCAACGAATTTATAACTATACGTCTTACACCAGTTTCTAAAAACACTTTTTATTTTTTATTATTATAATCATTTCAATTAGATTTTCATTTGAGTTTGGAGAAATTGTTTGGTTTTTAAGGACATTATTATACTGTCAAAGATGACGCCGGAAAGAGTGTAACATACACACAGGAGATTGTTTGTAATCGAACCCACGTACAGGAGAAATTTGTTTGTTTAATGTTTTATAAAAATCAGTCCAAGATGGCGGCCGCCACGAAATGGCGGATTATATATTTATTCAACAACTCCCTCAATATGAACATCAAATGAAAGGCATTGACTAGTAGAATACTATCGCTATAGTTAATTTTAAATCTAAGATGGCCGCCATCACAAATTATGGTGATTTTATTTTTTTTCCACAACTCCGTCAATATGGGTATACATATAATGAATTGGCTTGACTAGTACAATAATTTACACTATATTGACTATACTACGAGTACATGACTCTATGTGTCGGGGTTTTTAATTTTTTTAATTTAATGTAGGTAACTTGTAAAAAGTTAACAATTACATGACGACATTGTTGCCATCGCAGGAATGTCCTGGATGAGTTTGGCAGTTACAAGAACAGAGAGGCCTATACCCAGCAGTGGGTGAAGTGCAGCACGGGCTGTGGAAGATGATGATACCGCTGACCAGCTGTAGTTACTTATATTTTTTTGAAGTGAAAACTCCTCTAGAGGCGTTGTGCACTTTTTGGGATGGGTAACATATGTTAAACTCGCGTCAGTCAGGACACGTGACCTGATCTAAAATTCATAAGACGGAGGGAGAACTGTTAGTCAAAACTAGGGTTGCATCCGATACCGATACCGATATATCGGCGATACTTACTTCGGGTTTGCCGATACATCGATATCGGCGATATTTTTATGGCAGATTCAACGACACTTTTCAATTTTAAAAATGACGTCTTATACCCAAACTTGAAAAAAAATAGCAGAAGTGCTTTAGTTTCCAAATGAGTTCTGTCGCATCTGAGAGACTATTTTCCACAGCAGGTCTTATTCAAACATACTTGCAAAATCGCCTTTGCCCGCAAAACTTAAGAATACTTTGTTTTTTAAATAAAAATCCTATAAATGTTGATTTTGATTACTATCAGCGGTCCCAAAGACCCGATGTTTTTTTTAGAAGTTCCGCGAATTTTTGACGTGACAACGTCTTATAGGTAACTCGATAGAGCCGGCTGCACGCACGAAAAACATGACTCATGCGGCGTTACCTCGCTGATCGCTCTGAGGCGTTCCATGTGAGGTTTGAAGTGCAAGCGAGAGCGCGGAACGAGTGACAAAGAAGCACAATCGGGCTTTGCGTTCGGCAGCGTTCGACATCCGTCTCTCTCCTACTTGAGTGAGCGATGCGTCTGCGTGGACAGCTGCTATACTATAGTACATTTACATGTTTTGATCGAGTATCAAGTGCAGTGAAAAGTGAATGTGGTGTCAAAAAATGCTACCATTCCATCAGTATTTTCTTAAGACGTTGTCACGTTCAACTATCGTCAGTAAACCGACTTTACAGACAACCAGTTTTTTTACTAGTCTTGTAAATAGAAAAAAAATCTGTGAAACTTACCAACACAATGGGCACAGTCTTTAGCTTGGTCCATTGTATCCTGAATGAAGCTCGGTTGCACTTGGCAGACGTGAGCTTGACCCATCCGGGCAGTTCTAGGAGGTCGGTCAGAAGCTCCTCATCCAAGGTCAAGTCTTGCAGCTCACCGGACCCTCGCAGCGCTGAGAGGGAGATCTGTTCTGGTGACAGATTCTTTGTGAACCTGGTAGAAGAGAGAAGATTTAAGTATCAAATAGAGCAGTGGACTGGTCTAATAGGAATGATGATGACAGTTTAAAAAAAATGCAATCTATTTAGTCCGTCAAATAGACAATTGGAAAATAATGGAAACACATTTTGTGTTTTTGTAAATCAATGAATATTGAGAAAGATAAAATTCGGGACTGGGGGCTCGTGACGTCAGAACTCGCAAAAAATTATACCAAGACGTGACGTACTGAGAATTTTAAAAGCGTCGTATCTTCGTCCATTTTGGATTACGTACCAAAAGAAAAAATACGGGTCAAATATACAATATTTTCAACCGACTTACATAAAAAGGTTTTCAATTCGACTGTATTTTTTTTTTTTCGATAAGTCATCTTACTGACGGACTAATTAAATATTTTTTGACGTCGACCTTATTGCGTGCGGAAATAAATAATGTGGTTGGGATATTTTTCATCTTCTCTCACTCCATTGGGAGACACACAGAACATAAAAAAAACTGTTATTTATGTGTGCGTCACATACGAGACAAAAACGAAAGGAAAAAAACCCCGTTTTTGCAACATTTTTCATTTCTGCTCCGCTCCTAATGGCCGTAGCGTGATGTTATATAGCCTAAGCCTTCCTCGATAAATGGACTATCCAACACAAAAATAATTTTTCAATTTGAACCAGTAGTTCCTGAGATTAGCGCGTTCAACCAAACAAACAAACTCTTCTGCTTTGTAATATTATGGAGAAGGATATTTTTTACTTATGGTTACACTTTTTACTGTTTTTGTATGTTTTGCTTGTTTTATTGTTAGTACCTGGACGACCGTCTGCACGGGTGAATAGAGAAAACGATTTTTCCTAGACATGAGACCTAGAATGGGGGAGGCCCTCCATCTTTATGAAGTATCAAATGAAAGGGCTTGACTTATTTTCTACTAAATCGCACTACTCGTATGCAGCGTTAAGGAAAAGTAGTTCAAAAAAATATTCTTGAAAATACGACCCCATGTGTCGTGGGTTTTTTTTAATTTTAAATTTAATGTAACTTGTAAATGGAGAGTATCCGGCACCTAAATGAAAACCCTGTCAACAAGGAAATCCATTTTTATTACATAATTTAAACATGAATTTCCTTATACTACAAAATCAGTTTTGAAGTAGGTACCTACATTGCAAACTTTGATTATGAATAATTCAACTTATATACTTCATCGTCTCCCATGTTTTATTATTCATACAGTTTATAATGAAAACTGAATAATGAGAAACCTACAAAACAGGACCAGTTTACTTCATAACTGGTGGTCAAAAGATAAACAGGATCCACATCAGTTTCCGGTACCTCATGTTAGTCCTAAAAATGTTTTGGTAATGACCTTTTTTTATCATTCACTTATTTCCTGTCTAATTATTATCCTTTAGATCCAATCATTCATTTTTCTGACTTACTTTTTACATGTTCCTATAAAAAACTTGTATAAAATTGTAGCCCATGGCTATAGGAAACAGGGTCTAAGAAGCCCTGCGGCCTGACCGCCAGAAAAAGGAACTTACTAATTACACGAGTTATGATGGAGGATGGTCTGAAGAGTACTGCTTTCAGAATTAAGTTCTTGATCCAGCTGCCTAACGAGAGCCTCATCAGGTATTGGTTGAGGCTTTTGGCAATTAAGCCATTGGCTGAGAAGCTTGAAGACTATTGGCACTATGATCTCACTGAGTTTTTTGTTTTCATTGTGATTGCAGTTAGAGTTTTATTTTGTGTAGGCCTTTGCTTTAAACACGTATTGAGTGGGCTCATGCTATAGGCAAGCTTTGCTAAACTGAGGTTTTAGAGAGACTGTAATCATCAAGTCTGACAGCTTATTCAGCTACCCAAGGTGGGGAGGACCTGGGACTCTGGGAGCCTGTCATAATCGTCCATGCAGCATGTTTATTTTTAATTTATACGACCACGATTTTCGTTTGCATGAAATTATTATAAAAATATGTTACTTCCCTTTTTTAATCCCTTTTTTAGACCCTATGAACGCAAGGCAGCTTCACTACCACTACGCCATTCGAGTTGTCCATGGAGATTAGGCGGATGAAACAGATAACAAAAATTGTAAAAAATATGTTTTTGTTATTTCATGCCATATTATTTCATGCATTCAGTAAAAAGCTATTATTTTGATATTACAACCAGTAATTTTTGGCCAGACATGTAGCTAAAGGTAAATGTGACTAAAACTTGGGTTCATATCAGTATTTTTGTAAATTTGTAAGTTTTGTGAATTGGTAGAATAAACAATGAATACAGGATATGTGATAATAGGTACATTGAAACATGTGTTACTATGCAAACAAAATATTATTGTAAACAATGTTGAAGATTAGCAACATTTTATTCTAGTGTTTTGTTAATACCCCAGAATAAATATGCTTAAAGTCCCCACTGTAGGAGCCAAATTAGCAACTCTATTGTGGTGGTACAAATTTCGTTTGAAATTTTTGTTAGAATGAAGTTCTAAGGCACTATGCGAAAGCTGATAAGAACTTTATTGTAAAGTGGTTGTTACGTCAGTAACTGCAGGGCCGAATAATACGAAATGAGTGGTTTCGATTTAATAATAATAATAATATTTGTTTATTTATGGCAACTAGGCCCAATTGTTAGTAACATTATTCCTAAAAACTATTGTTAGTAAACAAATACAAAAATTGAGAGGTTAGTTTATTTGATTGGACTAAAAAAATAGAACACTGTTTGTATTGTACAAAGGGCTGGTGTCCGCAACTCCACGTCAAAGCGCGTATTTTGCGTATGGGCTATAATCCACCACACGGGCCCAATGCGGTTTGGTAGATGTCACATGTCTTCGAATTTTTGGTTCTAGGACATGTCGGTTTCCTCATGATGTTTTCCTTCACCGTTTAAGAGCAGTGGTGATGAAATAAATTACACTAAGTAATGCGCCTGTCTGGGTTCTAACCCATGACTTACTTACTGTTCGTAAGTCAAAGTCAAAAAAACAAAAACCCTTTGATACTAATATGTTGTTTGTAGAATTATTTGAAAAATATCAGAATGATCGCATGTATTTTAGAATGGTTTTTACTTGTTAAAAGAATTTTTTAGAGATAAGTTCGTGATTCTTTTAATTGAGAAAAATTAATTGTATTATGTTTTCAAAACACTAATTAATAGGAAGAACATTTTATACTTTTCATACATGTGGAAGCTTGTAATTAGCAAATGTAACTATTTATGCATGATTATTCATGATTGTATTAGTCTGTAAGCTTTCTTTAAAATTAAAAAAATAAATAATTTATATCTACCTTATATAAAATAATATTGTTTGTCTGTATGGATGTATGGATGTTTGTTACTCTTTCACGCAAAAACTACTGAACGGATTTGGATGAAATTTTGCACACAGATGGTTTATAACCTGGATTAACACATAGGATACTTTTTATCCCGGTAGTAAGATCCCGTGGGACAATTTCAAACATCACGCGGGCGAAGCCGCTGGCAGAAGCTAGTATAAAATAAGATAGACTTGGGGATGACGACGATAAGAAATCAAAAATGGTAAAGAGCTGTCTAAAAATGTGTATTTATGTACTTGTACAATAAAGAACTATCACAATAACTATGCAAGTAATCTAATTCATTGCTTTAAAATGAGTTTGTTATCTATAGGTACTTATTTTAATAGCTTTGGAGTGTTTTTGTTATGTTACATAGAACCTGATAAATAGTAGTCTAAAAAGACATGTCAAATACATTTTGGCTTGGAAGGAATATCACAAAGACACAAGACACACTTTCTTCAATGATTTCAGCCGTTTTGAAAATATTTGTATGATCCAACAATTTAAGTTCAGCAAGAGAACATAATAAAGTTGGGTTGACTAACATAGGTAGGTTTAAGAAAAAAATGCATTTTTAAAATAATAAAAACAAAAAAAAGTTAACAAATGGTACAATGAAAAATAGTGTAAACAAGATGTTTCATGAAATTTTCAAGGTCTAGCATTACCCTTGAAACCAATACATAATTTACTTTAGTGCATCAACATACGCAGCTAAAGATAAACGAATTTGACTGACTGATAACTTTATACGGTAGTTTGTCGCGCTTTTACGACTCATTATAATCTAGCTATAGAAAAAAACATTTTTAAACTCAGGAATATTTTAATGAATGGGTATTTTTTATTGTTCTAGGTTCCATTTTCAGCCACAAATGGAGCAAGAAGTTATGTTGATAAGTCTGTTCTTTTGAAATTTACGGCGTGCTCAAAATATTGTTGATTAAATAGCTAAGTATGATAACAATACATAAATAAATCAAACAAAGGACGACATGTGTGCCAAGATAATTACGTTTGTTTCATACATCGAAAGCATATCTAAATTGCGTACATGTTAAACCAAAGGCCTGTAAGCTCTAATCACTGAAAATTAATTAAATTAATTTCACAGCAATAATTATATAGAACAAGAGACGTATTCTACAAAATTAAAGGGCGTACTTACCTCGATAGGTGTTTTAGTAATTGGTTCTTTATTATAGTCACCATTTTAAATGATAAATTTGTTACAATCTAACTAAATAACACGGAATTTATCAAAAAATCATTATCGCACACACGGATTCCCACATCCAAAGGTACTTTTTATGTGAACGAGTGAGTGAATGATTCACACAAAATGTCAACATCGACCGAAAAATAGAAGATATTCTCGACTCGATGGAATACTCGTGTTGTTGTTGTTAATATTAATTCTAAAATAGATGGGTACTATACTTGTATTATGTACTAAATACTTCTACTACCTATTGAAATAACTCAAATTAATCATTTTAGTGTTTCGATAGGAATGATAACAGCATCAGACAGATTTTTATCCAAAATGTAAGCTGCGTATACCGGAGTAGTTCCATGGAAACGGAACGCAAACTCAACTCAGCCAAACCGCGCGACATTTGTTTAGCTGTTGCTAAGGAATTAATCGATTTTCTGTAAGTTTTGTTTTATGAAATTATTTCTCAAATCAATGGTTAATGCAAGAAATAGTTTCTAGTGAAAAAAAAGAAGACGACATACTGGCAGTTTATGGTGTGATCCAAAGGTACTTTTTATGTGAACGAGTGAGTGAATGATTCACACAAAATGTCAACATCGACCGAAAAATAGAAGATATTCTCGACTCGATGGAATACTCGTGTTGTTGTTGTTAATATTAATTCTAAAATAGATGGGTACTATACTTGTATTATGTACTAAATACTTCTACTACCTATTGAAATAACTCAAATTAATCATTTTAGTGTTTCGATAGGAATGATAACAGCATCAGACAGATTTTTATCCAAAATGTAAGCTGCGTATACCGGAGTAGTTCCATGGAAACGGAACGCAAACTCAACTCAGCCAAACCGCGCGACATTTGTTTAGCTGTTGCTAAGGAATTAATCGATTTTCTGTAAGTTTTGTTTTATGAAATTATTTCTCAAATCAATGGTTAATGCAAGAAATAGTTTCTAGTGAAAAAAAAGAAGACGACATACTGGCAGTTTATGGTCTTTGAAACGACATTTGTAAGATTCTAAAAACAAGATAATTTTGACACATGTCTTTTGTTGTTGTTTTCAGAGCTTAATTTTAATTTACAATCACAGAGCATCATATTGTTTACAATACTAATTTATTTCGTACTAGAGCTTCATTGAAAACAATTTTTAAGTATTTATAGAATTAACCGTCAGAGATTTCTTGATTATATTGACTTTATTTTTTTAAATAGAGTTGTAACTAGTAGATAAACAACTTGCTTTAAGTTTATTGGTAGGCGCTTTATTTATCTTTTGGTAGGATATTTTACTAACAGGTTGACTTTCCACGCGTGGTATGTTATTTCTTTTTGTATTTTTAACATTACCATCCTCAGTACCAGTTTTTTAAGAGAAAAATGTTACTATGGTCCTATATTATGTATTTTTGCTTTCAAAGAACTTTTTTTGACCTACTCCCTAGTTCATGTTATAAGTATTTTACCTGGTAGGCCACTATCAGGCTGTAGCAGCTAACAGATAGTAATACAGGTACTTAATAGATAAACCGCCTAGCACTGACGAAATATATAAGTACTAGCAGTGTGAGGTGGCACATGGAAAAGCACGTGACAATCATAAATTACCTACAACACTGCAGACTACACACACAGCGGAAGGTTTGACATCTTGTGGTATTCTTACGTCCACAAACGCAAAACATTACCGTGAAAAATTGTAAATATTTACGTCTGGTCTCGAACCCGTCAAGGTTGATTCAGTAATTAGTTCCACTAGACATTGAGGCACACTATTTTACCTATAATCTCGCTACGTAAACAAGCACCAGTAGGTAAGCTAAATCCTTCTTTTAGCAGCCCACAGTACTTGCACGCTTCCACAATGGCACGCCGAGAGAAAAACGTAGAAATGAACTATATCGACACCGAATTTTCCTCCGGGGACTGTAAACAGATGAAATCAAAATGCTACAAAGAGGAGAATAACAACGAGGTTGATGAACTCTCGAAGGACCTTTCTGAAATGGGCTGTATAGTCGACGGAGTGAAAAGACCAAACATTTGCGTGGAATCCTGCGTCTACGAAGGTTCTGAGTCCGAACATGAAGTTTCTGAAGCTTACAATGAGGAGGACGGGTATTCCGACGAATTTGAGGATGAAAAAAGCGAGGATGAAGACAAAAATAGTGAAGATGAGGAAGAGTGTATTGATTCTGTTAGGTCTTTACCGAAGTCGATCGATAATAGCCGAGAGCCCACTGCGAGGTCTTCGGTTAAATTGACTAAAAGTGGATCTTCTATTACAAGTAAACCAACTGGCTCCGTATCCGGGAGGTCCACCAGTTTTGGGTGAGTTGTTGTTTCTGTCTATGTTGAAACTCAATTACATAGCAATCATTCCACTTCTAGGGTTATTTCTGGATTGGTTATTTGTTATTTTCAGAGCTAGGTGGTCAGTGGCTCGATAGTCTGACAACCAGTCTTACCAAACGGTAGGTTTCATATTACTCAGTACCGTCTGGGTTATGAAGGTCATAAAGGCAGTCAGCTCCACCCGGTCGGACTGGAAGCCGACTCCAAGATATTCATTCAATATATTCAGAGCTCTAAGGCGCCGTCATATCATCAAAATTCTCACATTATTTTGGTCTACAATTGTGATTACTACTTGTGCAAAAAGTTTTGCTGCCCGTTTTGGATCGAACCGAAATGACCGTTTTTTTTTCGAATAAAAATTAAACGAAAAAATGCGCTACATCTACAATCTTCTCTGACATTATCTTCCACTCTTTCAGGTCAGTCTCTGGCACTAAATCCAAGCGAGCCAACATGTCTTTCACGAACGAACGTCTTCGTGAGATCGAGAGGCACAATCATATCCTGCTATCCAAGATCTTGAGTGCCCGTAATGTGCGTAAGAGCTCCATACCGCCCAGAGATCAGGAACTCCCCCGTAGGCCGGTGCCTTCTGCTGCAGTGATCCGTAAGAACCAGCAGAAGAAGATTGATCATGACAATATGGTAAGTGTTTTGGTTACCTAGTGATTTGTGTTTCTATACTTGTAGGGCTAAATATTTATTAACATAATAGTCATTGCCAGGACCCCTCAAGCTGATATATTTAAATCGTTTTTAGACTTTTCTCATTAAGGCAGGCCCGGGTTTCATACGAGAACCTTATTCGTGCATAGGTATTCGTAGGAGCATCTGACAAGCGTTTCATAGGAATGTGAGTTAAATTATACGAATAAGGTTCATTTCGGTTTGAAATGCATTTGGCATGAATTAAGTCAAATTTAGGTCTTTGAATTTTGAACGAAGATCTTTCTAGTTTATTATTCTTCAGGATTTTTTGTAGTAGCTTTGCCAGTTTCATAAACATATTTTTAGCTTTACCCATAATACGGGAAGATTTAATCTTCTTCCCATCTCTATTTTCAGAAAAGGCAGAAACCTAAGCGTTACTGACGTACCTATAGCATCATCCCCCCATCTACATAAAAGTATGTGATGTTCTAAAATGCCTGCCGTCTGATATATCATAACTTTCACTTGCTTGCTGCTATCACACTCGTCGCTAACAGCTTTTTCCTAGTTTTCTAACTAAACCTTAAGGTCTAGAAAAACCACGTAGGGTTTACGACTTTAGGGATCTCTTCAAGGTTTCCTTCTGAAGACGGCCACACCCAAGGCGTCAACAACGCCTAATGCTCTTTGAAAGAGCACCTTTAGAGCAACTCGCGTCTTTTGCCACCACAAATCTTTTTCATGGGACACGTTTCTAGACTGTTCCCGTGTATTGTCTAAAAAATAGGGATATCTGTGGACACATTCTAGATTCCAACTTCCCAGACTATTCACAAAGCTTTTCTATTCTTTCCAGCTCCTTCTGAAAAAGATCCAGCGCGTGAAATCGACGGCATGTAGCACGCGCCGTTGATACAGAAGAAGCGTCCGATGCGCGGGCGCATGTTTATGCCAATGTTGTTCAATGTTATTATACTTAAAGCTACGAGTGATGTTATCGTTCTTAAATTTATTATACGAGTTTATACTGCATTTGGGTTTAACTCTGTTTGACTTCAACTTCATGTTCTTATACACCGTGTTTGCGGACGATATCCAAAAACTTCGACCGGGCATTGTACTCATCATTATGAACAACTTTTACTATGGGACCAAATCTTGAATCGCGAAAAAATTCTGCTGTTCCCTACAATATGTTCGCAATAAGTCGACAAAATGCTTCCTCTTTAATCGTAATTATAGAAGTCAACCAAGTAGGTAACACCTATATGAAGGGGTGAAACAATACTAATCTGTCCAATGTCAACATTTTCATTTATGCGTTCCTAGGCTTCAAATAACTCTTCAAAACCAATCCGAGGTCACAGGGGTGCTAACATTTTTGAAGCGGCTTTTGCATTTTAGATTGCTATAAGCACTTAAGCTGTATCCGTAAATATTGTTGTTGAGTTGGCGACGCCCTTGGGTAAACCCCCAATTAGTATGAGTCCAGGGCCCTGCACGGTCCGCCCCTGATGTACTGTGAACGTATGACCTGCTATCTTGTGCCGGGTGGAGACCCACCGTACCCCTGGTTGTGCGGTGGGTTTTTAAAAGTTAAACCGATACCACTGTATGAAGTGAACGTAGTAATGGGCTGATAAACAATAGACGGACAGAATGACAAACCTGCAGTGTCATTTTGCTGCAGGTTTGGCATTCTGGTCGTCTACTGGCGCGAGACGGGCGACGACTATCTCGCGACAGTGTCCTTAATGGGCATGCATAGGCACCGGGCTGTAGGCCGACGAAGGAGGCCGGCGGAGGCCCGGCACTTCAAGGACAGAAGGTAAAGAGTGTTATTAATTATGCGAGTGAAGCGAGCGCGCGTCATGGACTAGTAGCAGGTTCTGCTTATAATATCTCGAAATTTCATGCTAGTTGGCATGAGGAGCGTAGGCCGACGGCGACGACGAAATTGTGTTACAACACTTACGGTGGTATCGTTTCAACTTTAAAACACACGCCGTACCACAAAGGGTACGGCCAGGGGTACGGTGAATCTGCAGAGCTTGTGGCGACGACCAATTGTTTGATATCAGGTTATAAAGCCGATTAACATGTTGTATAGAAGAATGTAAAAAAAAAAAATATTAACACTGCCAGATGCTTTTCGTCGACGGAAATTCCTGCCAGGCACACTTCAAAGCTCTTTGCTCTATTAGGATAGTTCTCCATCAGCGATGGGTGGCGTATGTGATGTGATGGCTTCCACCATGCAAAGCTGTCTGAGAACATTGCTTGGTGTGAGAATTCGTAGCGAAGCTGTGAAACGGTGTGTAGCAGGTGTGCGGATGCGAACTCTTCAGCTCTAGTTTCCAAGCCCAACACTTTTGCGTACATCACTTGCATCTATGTCTCGCTTTTTTGTACGTACCAGCTCCGGTATTTCCATCTTTCACCAAAGCTGTGCTGAGTGAGGCTGGTATAATGAAGTGGGTAATCGTCATATTGGTGGAATTTTTCATCGCACACTGCCTACCTCACACATCTCTGGCAGAAATGCTTCCTACTGCTAGTGAACCCTTCTGAAGCCTCCACCCGTTTTATTCCCATCTAACAATTGGCAACTGAATAAAAAAACATTAAAATTGTTTAGTTCATGAACCACCATCTGGCCAGTGGCAACTCCTAGTTTAGTTTAAAAGATCAGCTTGTTTTATCCAGCGATGTCTTATTATGATTCTGCAATTCTGCCAGCAAGAAATTTCAACCGATAAATACTCTCTAGGGAATAAGAAAACCCCCCCCAACCCTTGAATAAGTCGTGATCGTGATCAATTTTAGCTGAATCTAAAGAGTTTAAATAAAAATGTTCTCTTAACGAAGCCGAACGGCACTTAATGTTCTCCTTGGCATTGCGATCATTTTTTTTGTTCCTGACTATTGCTTTTTTTTTTTTAGGTTGGGAAATCATCAAATGACTTCTTCCACTCTGGGCGGAGCGGGAGGGATTGTCAGACTTTTACTGACTAAAACCCATCCATGTTCCTTCCTCGCCCTTTATGTTCCGGGGCAGCGGTATCTCTTTCGAACAGGCCCGCAACCTCGGCAGGCTTCGGCCCTTGCGGTCCCCTCCCCATATGCTGTCATCTCTTTGAGGCGCATGTGGAACACGAACGCGTCGTCGACACGGCCTGTCGTCGTTAGACGGACGGAAGGCTAGCTAGCCCAGCCAACCGTCCACAGGCCCGCATCTACGGTGGCCGGTACGTGGCCCCCGACGCCGCCCGGTGCGTCTCCCGCGGCGGCCGGGAAGAGAGGCTCTCTCCCTCTCTCGTTCTGCCACCTCCTTCGCTAGCATGACGGCTTCCCATTCCCACAACCAGGGCCGGACGCGAGAGGTCGCCGCCGCCGATCGCCGCTACGAGTACACGGCGGTGCTCCGCCCACGCAGGGTAGACTTCCACCGTGTGCTCCACCGTGTCCTTCGGTCGATCCTCGCAGTGGAGACACCCGGGCGTTTCCTCCCGCCCGATTCGGTGCATGTACCTCCCGAAACATCCGTGTCCAGTGAGGACCTTTGTCAGGCGGAAGTTGAGGACGCCGCGCGCCGTGGCGCCTCTCTAGCCACTCCTCAAAGAGGGGCCTTACCGCCACTATCGTGGCATGCCCTGCACGGGGTTGCGACAGTCGGTGTCGCGCCGGAGGTCTGTCCGCTGAGCTTCCTGACTATACCTTATTTTTTTTTTGGAACCTAATAAGCTACGGAGATATTGGAGGTCAACGTTCCGACTTTCACAAGTTTTTTTTCAACACTTGTTTAAGGTCATATGTACTTTTAATACCTATGTGCGTTACCAGTTCACTATTAATTGCGACCATAAGCACGATGTTTTGAGTCTTTATATTGAGTTTTACTTTAAAACGTAATTTTTCACCCCAAAAAGAAATCGTATCCCAGCAAAAAAAAATCGTAGAGTTACTTAGTTTGATGTACACTACAGAATGCTTCGTGAAGGATACCCTGTGTAACTACCGTACGTTTCTCGAACGAAGCGTACATAAATCGATGGTAATTAGTGTATCCACCGTGAATAACAAGATAATTAACATTAACTGTGGCGTCAATGAAGAGTATCACACGTACGCCAATAAGGTAGGCCTTCGCATATCGGACGGAACTCGGACATTCTGCAATTTGTCGCAAGGCTAGAATAGATAAAGCTGTTTAAGATGAAAGTATCAGGGTGCCCCGCGAAATTCAAATTTACTTACGTTTTTTGCAATTTCAGGGCAGTGCTAAGTTTCATATTGATACACATATTGGTCGCGACGGTAAGACGTATTAAGTTACAGAATTATAATCATAAAAATCATCAATACAACCCTCCGAGTTCGTAAAACTCGAAGAAGGACCGTGAAAAATTCGTTCATCGGTGCAGGTGATAGCTGATGAGTCTAGCTGACTAATTCTTTCACTCAAACTTCGCTTATTTTCGGCGGAGGGCCCACGCGTTGCGAGGGAAAGAGAAAGAGAGCTATAGAAGACTTTTAGAGACATCTCTTTCCGGAAGAAGACCTCACGGTAGGCCCCCATGGTGGCCTACCGTGAGGTCGTCTTCTTATATTGATATTATATATATGTCACCGTAAAATTGTCAAATTCGTTAGATTGTAATTTCTCAAGCGATATTGTAAACTCTCGAAATATTGTCAAACGAGCATACTGTTTACAACAAAAAGCATTATTTTTCATGACATGCATGCGATGGTAGTCAACTCACGCGGTGTGGAGGAAAGGAGGGGTCCCCCTTGCCCTATGGTACCAAAAGATAATGTATGGTCGAACAAGCTATTTGGTTCACATTCTACAATGTAATTTGTTTGTTCGACCGTACCATTCCTGAGAAATACCGATTAATATAACCTAACCTTAAAACACTTTATATTCCCATAAAAAGCGTAGTAGACGGAGCCCCGCTTCCCGGGGCCCCTATTTCCGAGTGCAGGGTTTAAAGGAACCTAACTAACCTAACGGGGGGGTGCCCCAAGTCCCGATTATGAGGGCAGAGATACTTCAGTATGTTCAGTTGACAATATTTCGAGAGTTTATAATATCGCTGGAGAGATTACAATCTAACGTGTTTCACAATTTTACGGTGACATATATTACAAAAGTCGAAAATTAAGTTTGTATAGGACACACCTGTAGGTCCATTTCCGAGAAGAACACGAATTGTGGAGAACCACATAATTATCTAGTTAACTACATCTGATAAGATAATTAGCATAATTTTGTAGGGTGGAGGCGGCAACAGTGGGTCACTCCTTATTAAAGGTCTGTAACTGGAGACTTGACGTGGTATTGTGTTAGATGCAAATAAAACTAAAATTTAAAGAAAAAAAAGAAAAAGTATATATTAGCCCGCACAGGACAAAACACATCAAAATTGACAGTATTTACAACTAGATTAGATGAGATGGTAGAGGTGGTGGTGGTGGTGGTGGTGGTGGTGATGGTGGTGGTTGGATTTAGTGTAGATATGATGTAGCCGCTGGCTGGAATAGCCAAAAGAAGTCCGCAGAGCCAACACACGACAAACGACACCCTTTACTTAACATTTTTTGTGCTGCAAAGAATATAAGAATAAGAATAAGAATAAGAATAAGTGTGAATGTACGAATAAAAGACAGGCTGTGGCGAGACGGTGTTGCCTTACCCAACCTATTTGTGTCCTTAAACTGTAAAAAATTAAACATTTTCAAATGAGTAACCATGAAGATTCCTGCTGGTTATAACAACCAACCCGAACTGTGCACCATTCTGATGACGTTTCATAACTGCCTCCGTTTCGTAAAATCAAGTATTTTGTTTTTTACTTGCTGAAAATCTGCAACAAGAATATGAATGGGCTATAGCTTGCATATAAATATACTCCGAACGGAGGCCCAAGCAAGGAATAGGTGTTCAGGTGGAGATTTATGGATGACTCTACCCTTTTTTTTTCTCGGATGGGAAGTCATCAAATAACTTATCCCACTCTGAGCGGAGCGGGAGGGAGTGTCAGACTTTTCTGACTAAAACCCATCCATGTTCCTTTCTCGCCCTTTATGTTCCGGGGCGACGGCATCTCTTTCGAACAAGGATGACTCTGCCCTGGAGTGTAAATGTCTGCCTGCCCAGTCTATTATCACTGTTACCGTCTCTACCCTACAGAAAAACTTAAATTGCATTGATTTGTATCGTGGATATATAAACCACAAGGTAAAAATATCTTGACAGTCTCACGTCGTCATACCTAGTTCACAACCATGGCATCATACAAGGTAATATACTCGTGCTTATTAAATTTGAATAATTATCAGTCTGTTATTCAGTGTTATTGGAATTTTCCATCTAGAATTTAACTTCAACCTTTTGGCATTAACGTTTTAGTTGTCATTCCTGCCTTCTTCGAAACTGTCAACTTTTCCTCGTGTCCTAATGTAAGGACTGCCTCAGTGGTTCTGTGGTCTAGTTTCCGCAAACGATCTTCTTAGCTACTGGGTTCGATTCCTAGGTTAGGCAAAGATTTTTTGTTATGCACATTGGCTAAAGGATTACCAAATGCTTATTAATTATGAGAACTATATGGTGGGTAGCTGCTTTAACCGTAAAACTATGCTTCGTGGAGGATCCTTAATATTAATAAAAAATAGTTTGAAATATAAGCAACGTTATGACATAGTAGGTCTCTCGGTTGAACATTGCGTCGAACTGTCCTGTGTTGAGCTAGATAAGCATGTAGTTGTGTGTGTGTACAGACCCCCAAACTATCAAAACTTTTCCTTATTTGAATCAATAATGGAAGATGTCCTGGCAAAACTTGCAGCCAGTAATAAGTCAACAATTATTTGTGGTGATTTCAATATCAATATTTTAGAAGAGGATTCAAATAGCAGTCGGTTATTAAATCTTTTTAAGTCATTTGACTTGACCAACACTTTTATAGAACCTACTAGAGTAACTTCATCTTCTGCTACTTGTATAGATAATGTTTTCTGCAATTGTGATTATTTAGATAAAGCCATAGTAAATTGTTTGCCGTCTGACCATAGCGGACAAACTGTAACTTTTAGGTGTAAAACTCCAATACAAAATGTTCAGATTAAATTCAGACCTATAACTTCTTGCAAATTAAATAGATATAATATTTCCCTACAGAACAAGTTAAGTGAAATGAGCCAAGAGGATATTAATATAAATCAATTGTATGATCGTTTCTTTTCATTAGTTCACACGGAATTCAACAAAACTTTTGAAAAGAAGACAAAGAGTATTTGCCCTAAATTTATATTTAGTGATTGGGCAACTAGAGGTATAAGAAAAAGTAGGGAAAGACTATTTGAGCTTTATAGCCTTAAGCCTTTTATAAACACAGAAACTTTTAGCAAGTATGTTGCTACGTATTCAAAGATTTTTAGAAATACTTGCAAAGTTGCTAAAGCCCTGCACATTAGCAACAAGATCAAAACGGCAGAAAATAAAATAAAGACCGTTTGGAAAGTCATACATAACGAGACTAACAGAAAGAAAATACGTAATAATAGCTATACTTTAGATACAGCATGTGGTCCTAAAAGCTCTAATCAGGAAGTAGCTCAAGAATTTGTAAATTTCTTTACCGAAATACCAATAAAAACTACGGAGGCCCTTAATTCCTCACCTGAAATATCAATTAGCTTATTAAAGGCGAATGTGTCTGGCTGCCTGGCTGAATTTAAATTTAAACACATTAACCCTATAACAGTTATTAAAGCTTTCCGGCAAATTAAAATCAAACTGACCGAAGATTTATGGGGAATGTCTATCAAAGTTTGTACATCTATACTTGAGACCATAGCCCCGTACTTAGCTTTAATTTTTAATTCATGTGTAGACCAAGGAGTGTTCCCAGATTTGATGAAATACAGTAAAGTCATACCTCTTTTCAAATCCGGGGACAGTAAAGATGCCAATAATTATAGACCTGTATCCGTGTTACCAGTTTTTAGCAAGGTTTTTGAAAAAGTAATGCTTAATCAAATGCTCTATTATTTTAACACCAACAGAATCTTGCATGATCAACAGTATGGTTTCACCAAGGGACGTTGTACAACTGACGCTGGTGTAACCCTATTAAAGCACGTTTTTGCTGCGTGGGAAGAGTCCCAAGACGCAATAGGAATTTTCTGTGATCTCTCCAAAGCTTTTGACTGCGTAAATCACGACACATTACTTTTGAAACTGGAGCATTACGGACTGGGTAAACTTGCACTTAGCCTGGTAAAATCATATTTGAGTGATAGAAAACAACACGTTCAAATAAATGGTGTCAATTCACAGGGTTTGAAAGTAAAAATGGGGGTTCCGCAAGGCTCAATATTGGGTCCTTTCCTTTTTCTAGTCTATATAAATGATCTACCCTATTTATTGAAAAACCAACCACATAATATGGTGTTATTTGCTGATGACACTTCCCTAATTTTTAAGATAAATAGACGGGCCCAAAATCTAGATGAGGTGAATAACGCCCTTCTTCAGGTCCAAAATTGGTTCACAGCAAACAATTTGGTATTGAATGAAAAGAAAACTAAATGCATAAGATTTTCATTACCGAATGTTAAAAGTGGTGATTGTGAGATAATATTGAATAAAGAGAAACTCGAATTCGTAGATAAAACGGTTTTCCTGGGGCTTACGCTTGATTCAAGGCTACAATGGGGGTCTCATTTAACATCGCTTGCGGGGCGCTTAAGTTCAGCAGCATATGCCATCAGAAAAATCCGTCAATTCACTGATGTAGATACCGCTAGACTGGTCTATTTTAGTTACTTCCATAGTATAATGTCTTACGGTATTTTGCTATGGGGACGGGCTGCTGATATTGAGTCTATATTTATTCTGCAGAAAAGAGCCATCAGAGCCATATATAATCTTCGTAGGCGCGATTCTCTAAGGGAACTATTTAAGGATATTGGCATCATGACGGTTCATTGCCAATACACCTACGAAAACATAATGTACGTCAGAAAAAATCTGCATCTTTTTGGTAAAAGAGGTGACAGACACAATTACAGTACTAGAAATAGGAACCAACTAGTTCAGCCAGGCTTTAGACTCGCTAAAGTAGACTCATCTTTCATGGGGTACTGTTTGAGATGCTATAATAAAATTCCACAAAGTATTCTTGAACTGAATGAGAAAAAATTTAAAACATGCATTAAACGCACACTATGTAAACAAGCATATTACAAGTTGAGCGATTATATCGCTGATAAAAATGTTTGGCTTAATGCTGGTCCTGCTCCACATGGACAGGGGCGCAAAAATTGATAGCATTAAATGGTATTGTTGGAGCTGCTGAAGATTGTACAACTATCTTTGCATTGTATAAATTCAATATCTTTAGTATTATATAACCTCATATCCCATATTGTGTGAGTGTCATGTACTAGAATGCTATCATTCACTGGAAACCTACGTTTTTATTTTTTATTTTTTGACTTGAATGTGCCCTGGCGGTGGTATGTCATGCTCTCTCAAATGTCTCGCTGATGGTGGCGCGTGTGTCGGACCATTTAGTTCCCTTCAAAATGGTTGAGCTGAATGGTGCTGATCCATGCGTCATGTTCGTGAACGGGCGCTGTCAGTTGTGACTGGTCATCTCTTAGTCGCCATGGTTTATTTGAATTAATTATTTTGTTTTTGAGTTGTATTTTATTTTTGTTTTGCTATGGACACTTTTAACGTGCACATCTTGCTACATTGTTCTCACATAATATACCATCTTAACAAGAATGATGTAACCAAGATTTTGTAACAATATTTTGATTTAAAAGAGTGTCCATGGAGTTTCTTGCCCGTTCTTCTCCATAGAGATCTACGTTAGGGAATGGGCAACTACAGTACTTTCACAGTTTTTATGTCTTGTGACTGGGACTGTAGCTACTTTAATTGTTCATTTTTGTTTCGACAATTCAAAAGTGCCTGTAACTGGCCTACTTGAAATAAATGCTTTGATTTTGATTTTGATTTTGCACATATTTTTTGTTAGGAATTTCTCTGTAGCACCCCCGATTCTGGATTTGTGCCCGTTTGATAGCAATAAGCTCTATTACGTAGGAGTTTTGAACATAACTAGAAAAATGTGGGCGCTAAAGGGACTCCTCCGTCAAGCACTTATGGTTAAAAAACCTACCCACCTAATTTCCTATGTAGAATTTTCGGAAAAAAAAATGTCCTCCCCTCTATGCAATTCTACCTTACTTAGGACTTAGAGGGTAAGAGGGCCCTTTCAAGCCACCTTCAAAGCAACTGCAAACGCAATCCAGTCATGGGAATCCTAGATCTGACACAGCTAACAATAAGATTTTAAAATTAACAAAATTGTATTATTTTCAGGCGTTATTAATCTTCGTAGTATTGCTAGCCATATTCGCTGGAGCCCTCGCACAATTTGGTCGCCAAGGAGGAATGGGCGGGATGAATCGAGGAGGAATGGGAATGAATCGAGGAATGGGCGGGGGAATGAATCGAGGAATGGGCGGGGGAATGAATCGGGGAATGGGCGGGGGAATGAATCGAGGAATGGGCGGGGGAATGAATCGAGGAGGAATGCGTGGTGGCGGTATGGGACTCCCTGGAGGAATGGGCTTCAATCAAGGATTCGGTGGCTAATCAGAGATACTGTTTTGAAATGATGATCTAATAACCAGATTGTTTATATTGCCCTTTGCGTGTCCAAAATTACTAATTATTTAGGCCGACTGCCGTGTAAAATAAAATAAATTTTTGGCGGTCGCGTTTGAGTAAGTAACATTTGAACCGACAAAGAATATGAGGTGGCTCTCAATGTTATTGAAGACGTATATTAATTTTCTTCAATGAGTACCTACTGCATTTCCAAATTATTTATTTGGTCAGTATAAACACTCTGGTCGTTATAACTTAACGGACTTGTATGTAATATAATGAGACGAAAATGTACACTTTACATTCTTTTTGTAATGCGTCATGTCTACCGTAAATAAATTTAGTTTATTTCTTGCTTTTATTTTTAACACGTAGGTATCATAAATAAAATATTTTTATTGCATTTTATCCCACTATTTTATTTTATCTTAAGAGATGTCATACAGAGTTTATGAGACATCGTCGCATAAGTGGTTACCATGGATTCAGCAAATGATTCTGGAGCCCCAAGCGTCAACATTTTTACTTGGAAAAGAAGAAGTGTCAGGAGAGCAGCGTGGTTCTGCGTAATGCAGCAGTTTTGCAACAAACTACGAATTTAGTTTTGTTTCCATAGTGTGCAAGAAGGTTCTTGACTAGGTAGAGAAACTGTCACTGGTGGACACTAGTGACAGTTCCTCTTCCGCTTAAGAGTACACTCGTTAATACCTAAATTTACCCGTGAAACATAAGGGGTGTATCATTTATGTAAATAATGAAAAGCGTGGGACCAAGTATACTGCCCTGTGGAACACCAAAACCGATAGGAAGATGGGCATTTGCAAAAAAAAAACAACTTAAGAGTAGTTTTTGTTCATCGCAAGGTCTTTAACTACTCAAAGTGGATTCCTGCTACAGCTATATACCTTCAAGTGTCTAAAGGAATGGACCAGTTGAGACGTCAAAAACTATTGTAGGATCAAAAATAATGGCATTTTATTTATCGTTTGAATAGGTCTAGACTCGAAAAATTTACAAACTAAAGTGGCAATGCGTAAGGCACATTACTCGCAGAAAGGATGGACGATGGGGCTGAACATTTCTGGAGTGGCGACCACAAACCGGAAGAACCCAGGACCCTAAGAACGTAAGGCAGCGTCACTACCACTACGCCATTCGAGTCGTCAAATATGTATGTATGCTCTATTTTGTTGTGCTGTCCATTAACGAATAAATACTGTTCTATTCTATTCAATAATTTAATAGTTAATCACTGACTTGCTCCCCCGTTATTAGTGATACGTATGGAAAGAAAGAAATAAAAAATATTTATTTCTCGCAAAGTCATGACGTGCATACAATATTAACAAAATAAACATAGAACACATTAATAATAATAATGATTTATAATAATAATGATTTTATTATTATAAATGATTGATGAAATGATATTACTAACACCGTGAATCAATAATTGTCACTATTTTCTTTATCTTTTTATATTACTCTTATCTCTAAAAAAAATGTATGCTTATTGTTCTTACCGCTTTAATTATTGCATTGTATATAACATTAAAATGTAACATTACCTAAGGGGTGGAGACCTGGTGTCCTGAAATACAGATGTCAAGTCTAGCTTAGGCACCAGTCTCCCACAGTATAATTATAGCTGTTACGTAATTTGAACTGATACCTGTCTAATGTGCCTATATTGTGGTGAGAAAATAAATCATTATTATTATTATTATTATTAATACAAACACAAACATTTAAACTAAAATTAGCATTAAGTATAATAATTGTAAGACTAAACGGACAAAAAAATAAAAAATTGCACGCCCGCCGTGAGTGCGACAAATAGGTTACCACTCAGCATGATGCTGTGAAAGAAAGAAGAAAGAAAGAAAGGAAAAATAAACACATTTATTTGGCACACGCCACAAGTGCACACGGTATAAAAATAATAAGAAAAAAAAACTTAAATATTGTTACGAGCTGGGTATGAGATAAATTAATTACTACCGATTAAACAACACAATAACTTTATTAATCACAAAACAATCAAAACTTAATCACAAATACACTACTGTTTACTATTCACTTAGATATCGCACTTGTAGTTCACTTGGATTCGCTTCGTTGTGTCGCTAAAACAAGACTGCCGGTCGCGGCCCTGAGCGCTCTATTTATACTCGCCAACAGACACACCAGAATAACCACGAACATTCGAGAGGGTCATAAAAAAACACTAACAAAAAATAGCAGGTAGATACAAAAAATAGAGGTACCTACTAAAAACAAAGTAGGTATAACCTACTTGTACAAAACAAGCAAATATGAACCTTATGCCCTAGGCGTACGGTCGAAATTCTAATGTCTTTGTATAAATAGGTCGCGAGTTTGTACCTACCTAACTTTAAAACTAATAATAATAGAATTCTCTCGAACTTCTAACGTACACACACTGTAATCACTGGCTTTCTCGAATGTTCTAGTAGGTCCGATGTAACACTGCCCCCTCCTTAGACATGCTCGTCCCGAGCATCATTAGTCCCGTAGTATCGCGCCAACCGGTCTACATGCACAATCTTAGGCGCACCTCGTGGACCCTTCTGTATTCGGTAGGTGACATCGTTGATCCTAGTCACGACTCGGTATGGCCCATCCCATTTTGCTTGTAACTTCGGAGACTTTCCCTTGCTCCGCACTGGGTTATGCAACCACACCAGTGAACCCTCGTCGAAACCCCTACCGTTTGCCTTCCGATCATAACGGGTCTTCATCTTCTCAGACATCTGTTGGCTGGATTGTCGGATATGCTCATAAACATCGTTCAACTTATTACGCAAGTCATTCGCGTAATCTGTTACACTACATGGAGCATCAGGGGGAGTTCCAGTGATTAAATCAGCAGGTAACCGTAGTTCCCTTCCAAAGTTCGCGAAGGCTGGTGTCACAGTCGTACTTTCGTGGACTGCACTTCGGTAAGACAGAAGAAACGGCTGTATGTGCTTGTCCCAATCCCTTTGCTTGCTTTCCACAACTTTCGCCAGATATCTCTCCAACGTTTGGTTGAATCGTTCTACCATTCCATCGGATTGTGGGTGGTAAGAGGTGGTTCTGGTTTTATGGGTACCCATCAATCGACAAGTCTCTTGAAATACTTGCGATTCAAAATTTCTTCCTTGATCGCTGTGTATTTCTAAGGGTACTCCAAAACGACAGAAGACTTCTTGAACTAATTTATCTGCGACAGTTGTTGCTTCTTGGTTAGGAATGGCGAAGACTTCCGGCCACTTTGTAAAGTAATCCATGACCACCAGGAAGTACCTGTTTCCGCTCTCGCTTACTGGAAATGGTCCCGCAACGTCTAGTGCTATCCGTTCCCAAGGGGCTCCAACGTTGTACACTTTTAATGCACCTCTGCTGCGTGTCTGGGGTCCTTTCACGGCCGCACAACTGGTACATTTGCGGCACCAGTCCTCCACATCATCACGACAATGGATCCAGTAAAAGCGTTCTCGAATTTTTAGTAGAGTTCTTTTTACTCCCATATGTCCTCCAGAACATCCATCATGGTAGAGCCGTAGAACATCCGGTACCTTAGCTTTCGGAACAACCATTTGTAGATGACAGCTGTCCCCTCTAGCGTTTTCCCATTTACGGCACAAGACTCCATCCTGGATCACCAAGCTGTTCCATTGCGCCCAATAACTCTTCGTGATGGAACTCATCGCAGCCACATCACTCCACTTGGGTTTAGGAACACCAGCTTTGATCCACTCGAAGATCGGTTTGATATCCGAGTCATTGTGCTGAGCCTGCTGTAGGGTCTCCTTCCATTCATCGCTGAGATCCGTTCTAAGCATCCTCACGGGCACTACTTCCTTAGTCTCTTGCCTGGCACAGTGCTTACAGTCTTCAGGACAAGGTCTTCTTGATAAGGCGTCTGCGTTACCGTGAGTTCTCCCACTGCGATGTTCAGTTACGAAATCAAACTCTTGGAGCAGTTCTATCCATCTCGCCACTTGCCCCTCTGGATTCTTGAACTGTAATAGCCACTTCAGTGCAGCATGGTCAGTTCGTAATTGGAATTTACGTCCCAGCAAATATTTACTGAAGTGCTGCACTGTCTTTACTACAGCGAGTAGCTCCCGTCTTGTAACGCAGTAATTTCTTTCTGGCTTAGATAAAGACTTGCTGAAGTAAGCTATTACAACCTCCCGGTCTCCTTTCCGTTGAGACAGCACGCCCCCAATTCCAGTATTACTGGCATCCGTGTCAACTATGAAGTCATTTTCAGTGTCAGGATATCCCAAAATAGGTGTGTTGCACAGATGTTTCTTTAATTCCTGAAATGCGACGTCGCAGTCCTCGTCCCAACAGAATTGCCTCTTTTCCTCAGTGAGTTTGTGCAGAGGTTTTGCAATGTCCGCAAAATTCTTGACAAACCTTCGATAGTAGGAGCACAAACCCAGGAATGCTCTGACCTGTGTCTTGTCTTTCGGAACTGGCCAATCTTTGACGGCCACTACTTTTTCTGGGTCTGTTTGAACACCTTCCCCCGAAACTATGTGTCCTAAGAAGTTCACTTGCTGTCTGAAAAACGAGCACTTTTTCGGACTTAACTTGAGATTTGCTGTTTGGATTTTCGACAGCACTCGGTTGAGGTTTTTAAGGTGATCTTCAAATGTACGGCCCACGATGATTATGTCGTCTAAATAGACAAGACATGCGTCTCCAATCAATCCAGCGAGTACTTGCTCCATCAGCCTTTCAAACGTCGCAGGAGCGTTGCACAAACCGAATGGCATAACTTTAAACTGCCATAGCCCTTTTCCTGTTGAGAACGCAGTTTTCTCCTTGTCCTTGGGGTCTATTTCTACTTGCCAGTAGCCACTTTTCAGATCAAGTGTGGTAAACCACTTCATACCAGTCAGCGTATCCAGTGTGTCATCGATCCTAGGCAGCGGGTAGCTATCCTTTTTCGTCACGTCGTTCAGACGTCGATAGTCCACACAGAAGCGCATACTGCCGTCCTTTTTCTTAACCAAGACCACAGGAGAACACCATGGACTCGATGAAGGCTCTATAACACCGTCCTTCACCATTCCCTCAATCATGGTTTCTACCTCTTTTTCTCGTGCAACTGGCAGTCTTCTTGGTTGCTGACGGATTGGTAACTCGTTACCTGTATTAATCTGGTGCTGAACAAGTCCAGTTCTCCCTATGTCAGCATCATTCGAAGAGAAAATGTTGGCGTACTGAAGTAACATGTTCTTAGCCTTGTCCATTTCTTCTTTAGTTAAATCGCAGTTTTCCAAAAGCGTTGACACATCATATTTTGTACTACGATTTTTATTTCCGATAGGCACATCTTGCAATTGACGCATCCAAGCTACTTCCTCGCAAGTGCCGATCAAGGTGCCCTTCTTAATCACTTGCTCCTGGTCACTTGGATTCAGTATGCGTACTGCTGAGATGTTGGTGGCCTTGACCAGAGTTCGTGCCATCTTCCATGGGAAGTTATTGTTCACCCTTTCTATTAGAACACTTCGACCTTTGTTTCCAGAATTTTGTGGCAAACAAATTGGCACAACCGTTTCTGATCTGCGAGGAAGAACAATCTTCTTCAAGCAGTACACTTTCCCTGACGGTGCACCTTCCATGAAGACTTCCTCTGAACCACATTTCAGTACTCCTTGATCAACGTCGATCTCACAACGATATTTCCGCATGAAGTCCAAGCCCAAGATGCAATCGTCCACTATGTCAGCCACGATGACATTCTGCTTGTAAAATCTGTCACCCAGTTTTAACTCTACCTCCTTCTTGCCTCGGACGGTTATGTGCTGACCGGTAGCTGTTAGTAAATGTATACGGTCGTGCTTATTGAAGTAGTCCCCAAGAAACCGACTTGCTAGTTTAGAATTGACGACCGTGTGAGAAGCTCCAGTATCCAACGTCAGTTTGCATGGTGTTCCATTGACTTCGCCTTTGATGGTCAGGCTGTTCCCGTCATGTGCTTGCGAGATCAAGATTTTCGGGGCTCTTTCAATACCAGCCAGCACCCGCCCCCCAGTCCTGGCATTTACTCGTTTCCCTGCTGTAGCTGGGCAGTCACTTCAGCAACTCTTCCCTGCTGATCTTCTCTCGGGGTGCTGCGCTTAGGGCAGCTTGACCGAAGATGACCCCTTTCTCCACAAGTGTAGCACCTAGGACTATACCCCTGTGGGCGGTCGCGTACGGGTGATGCTACAACCTCCCTCACGCGGTGCGTTCGGTGGTCTTGCCTCACTGCCTCTACTTCTAAGGCATGGGCCAAGGCGTCCTTCAATGTCTCGTGATGCCCAAGTCTCACGGTAGCTCTAACTTCTAAGTCACGAATTCCATCAACGAAAGCCTGTACCAGATTTTCATCAATCAGTGCAGGGGAAGACTGGTAAGCTTTCCGAACCAGCTTCTCAGCTTCCAAAGCCCACTGCTGTAGGTTTTCGGCACTACGTTGAACACGGTCCTTCAACTTAGCACGGAATACGTGCTCCAGGTGCGCGTCGCCGTATCTGGACTCCAACGCCTCCAGCAGCTGCTCATAGGTAACATTCTTGCCGAGTGCCTCGAGAATAGTTAGGGCCTGGTCTCGGAGGCCCAAGGTGAGCGCGGTCATGGCTTGTGGTTTTGTCCATCCATTTGCCTTCATGACGGCCTCAAACTGTATTTTGTAAGCCGACCACGAAGATGTGCCGTCGAATGGAGGCACTTTAAAACCACGCGAAGATGGTGCAGCAATCACCGAAGCTACAGTCCCGCCTTCAGTCTTCAGTTCGCCCAAAGCCTTCTTTACCCCAGCAATCTGAACTTCGGCCTCCGAGATGCGATTCTTATGCTGGTGGACCTGATCTTTCATCAACTTGATGTCCTTGCCGAAAGTTGCATGTAGATCCTTTATGAGGAGCATCTGTTCGTCTTGGCGGCGGACCTGCTCCTCTTTGTCTCGCTGCAACTGCTCTTCCAATCGGCGAGCCTGCTCCTCTTGACGGCGAGCCTGCTCCTCTTGACGGCGAGCCTGCTCCTCTTTGTCTCGCTGCAACTGCTCTTCCAACCGGCGAGCTTGCTCCTCCTGACGGCGAGCTTGCTCCTCTTGACGGCGAGCTTGATCCTGCAGCAGCGCCATTAAAGCTGACAAGTCTGGCGCCACTGATCCTGAAGAAACTCCAGATGGGCCAGCGACTGGCTCTGACGTAGGCTGGACACCACCCGGTGTCTGTGTCGGAGAATCTCCAAACCGCCTTTGGTCCATATCCTGCTGTCGCTGACTTCTGATACGGATACCGTCCGTGTCGTCCTTTGGTAGGATGGGCATAATTTATCTCTCACTTCTGACACCAATTTGTTACGAGCTGGGTATGAGATAAATTAATTACTACCGATTAAACAACACAATAACTTTATTAATCACAAAACAATCAAATCTTAATCACAAATACACTACTGTTTACTATTCACTTAGATATCGCACTTGTAGTTCACTTGGATTCGCTTCGTTGTGTCGCTAAAACAAGACTGCCGGTCGCGGCCCTGAGCGCTCTATTTATACTCGCCAACAGACACACCAGAATAACCACGAACATTCGAGAGGGTCATAAAAAAACACTAACAAAAAATAGCAGGTAGATACAAAAAATAGAGGTACCTACTAAAAACAAAGTAGGTATAACCTACTTGTACAAAACAAGCAAATATGAACCTTATGCCCTAGGCGTACGGTCGAAATTCTAATGTCTTTGTATAAATAGGTCGCGAGTTTGTACCTACCTAACTTTAAAACTAATAATAATAGAATTCTCTCGAACTTCTAACGTACACACACTGTAATCACTGGCTTTCTCGAATGTTCTAGTAGGTCCGATGTAACAATATTATAAAAACCTTACTTGTAAAAAAACTTAAATCTAAACAAAAACAAAATAGGCCCAGTTCACCAAAATGCCGGACAACTAATGCCCGACGTTGGTTTTCAATTGGACCTGGATTAGTGAGATAACGGATGTGAAGCAGTTTTATGTGCTATTGGGGAACCCACAGAACAGCGCTGGTTTTCAGTGGTGAAAACGTACGGAAGCTAATACAGCGACATTTGATTAAATGGGACAAAACAAACGACGTAAACGGCGTATAACAAACTACCCCCCCAAGTCCTTCCTTACGAAGGACTTGGGGGGGTAGTTATATTATGTAGACTTACTCTACATAATATTTTGCTAATCTTCAGCGATTGGACAGGTGCCTAATAATTCTTTCTTTCGTGTGGTTAGTGCCTACCCTATCTATTTTTAATTGACATATCTTTGAGGTGCACGTGGAACCGTCGACTCGGCCTGTCGTCGTAAGACGGACGGACGGCTAACTAGCCCATAGCTCACCGTCCACAGGCCCGTTAGTGCTTAACCTGGGGCAGAGTTTTTGTTCCGTCCAGGGCTCTCTGACTTAGAGCCTCTCCCCCAGCCGCCGCGGGAGACACATCGGGCGTCGGGGTCCACGTGGTGGCTACCGGCCACCGTAGACGCGGCCCTGTGGACGGTTAGCTATGGGCTAGCTAGCCGCCCGTTCGTCTAATGACGACAGGCTGTGTCGACGGCGCGTTCGTGTTCCACGCGCGCCCCAAAGAGATGTCAGCATAAAGGAAGCCCGCAAGGGCCGAAGCCTGCCGGGGTTGCGGGCCTGTTCGAAAGAGATACCGCGGCCCCGGAACATTAAGGGCGAGGAAGGAACATGGATGGGTTTTTTAGGGGTCTCTGACTTGGCTTTACATGCCGCGCGTCGAGAAATATCTCTAAAAAAAATAAGCCATGCTCGTTTGGTTACCGAAGCAAGTGATGATAATACTTAAATTTAGGTATCGTTGTGCACTCGAAAAGTCGAACAATAAGTTTGTTCAGGTGTTTTTTTTCTAGAAAAACATATATTGTTGAGGAAAAAATAATACATTTGGACAAGACTATTAGCATATGAACAGACCAGTCTTGAATTGTCGCGGATATATAAACCACAAAGAACTTTTTTTGCCAGTCATACGTTATACATACTTAGTTCGCGACCATGGCATCATCCAAGGTAATATATTTGGACTTTCTTTATTTTTGTGTGTCAGAGTGCTCTGGGATGTCCGTCAGGAATTTACTGGTTCTCAGATCGAAGCCTTTCATTTGGTAGTTATGTTAAACGTGGTCATTCCAATCTTCTTTATGATTCTGCTAACTTATCTTTTCCTGATATCATGGTCTGCCTATTCGAGCCGCAAGCGTCCAATTGTGTAATAGGGGAAGATCCTGCCGGCTACTAGTTGTAACTTAAACATAACTGGAGTAGGCTGCTATAGCACCGGACAGTTTCGACGAAGCATCGATATCATCGACGAAGCGCTCTTTGTTTCTCTCTCTAGCAAATGTACTACTGTGTGACAGGAAAGGATAGGAGCACGGACAAATTGGATTCCGTGCTGCTAGACGAGATTTTTAATCCTAAGGGCGTATATCCTGCACAAGGGGGTTGTATACCTACACATGGTATTTTTGTACTATTACGTGCGTCGTACGTGGTCTTTGCTGCTTTGTTTGCGTACAGTCCAGAGGCCCTACTCCCTAACACGCACTCGTCTCCAGACGTGCGCGAGAGAGGCGTAGATCCGTCCGTATGGACGAAACGTTAAGGAGTAGGGCCTGAGCAACGAAATATATACGACTAGCTTCTGTTAGCGGCTTCGCTTTCGTGAACGTTGATAGTTGTCCCATAGGATCTTACCACCGGGATATGAATTTAAGTATCCTTTGTGGTAATCCAAGTTTTAAGATATCTTTGTGCAAAACTTCATCCAAATCCGTTCAGTAGTTTTTGCGTGAAAGAGTAACAAACAACGTTTTCGTTCAATTTCGTATTTAAAATATTAGTAGGAGTTTTAATATTAGTTGTGTTCAAAATTAAGTATGTAGAATAACTTTTGAGTTCGAGATGTTTACCAACTACTTGATGTAACTGCTGAAGGATCATTCGGAGCGCGACTAAAATCGGAACTCTTGTTGGCATGTTTTTAACCGACTTAAAAAGGAAGGGTTTTTTTATGTATGTTCCCCGATTACTCGAAGATGGCTGGATCGATTTGTATTTTTATTGTTTTTGTTTAAAAGGGTATACTTTCCAGGTGGTCGCACAATCATCAAGTCCGGATCTGATGATGGGATCGTGGAGAAATAGAGAGAACTCTTCAAATTTGATAGGCACATTTGAAGCGATTTGGTAGTTTTTGGAAGAGGTCCCATTTCAATTTGGTTAAGATCTGATGAAGAACTTCGGAGATATGCAACGTAACTTCTCAATAAATGATAGCAAATGGACTGGGATTGCTGAAATCTCATGTCTGTCTAGTGTCTACACTAGTTCATAATGTAACATCACGCTGGTATGCTGTGAACCACTAAAAAGTGAAAAATAAAAACTTTTTTTCAAAAAATAAAACCAACTTCAAAAACACCAAAATAGTGAAAAGTTTTTTATTTATTGTGATCTTTGCTTGACGGTCAAGCAAGCGCAAAAGATCTACCGAGCCGTACCGAATAGACCGTCACTGAATTTTAAGTATTTGAAAAATAACAAAATTTATTTCTATTTTCAGTTATTGTTAATCTTTGGAATGTTACTGGCCATATTCGCTGTGGCCTTCGCAAAACCTGGTGGCGGCGGGTACGGAGGTTTTGGTGGCAGGAACCAAAGAGGATTTGGTGGTCGCGGAAACCAAGGTTTCGGCGGTAGACCAGGATTCGGCGGTAATCAAGGTTTCGGTGGTGGCCCAGGATTCGGCGGTAACCAAGGTTTCGGCCCAGGATTCGGTAGCAATGCCGGGTTCCAGGGCTAATCAGTGATACTTACCATATAGAAAAGATGATCTAAGAAGTGGTTCTTAAGTATATGTCCTCAATACGGTACTCCATTCGAGAGATACTGAGCTAGCACCTTCATTACTATTGTAATTGTTCTTCTTTCTATTAATCCCTAAATTATTAAGTACCTACCTATGACTATTGTTACAGACTTTACAAAATTATTGCAAAAATATTAATTGTTATTGATATCCTGACATTCATAACGTGCCAAAAAAGTGGCCACTAGTAACTTGTTATTTACACAGTCTGAAAAATAGGTATGGTTTTTGCAACTTCAGTTCGAGTAGGTAAAATTTTCGAATACTTTGTAAAGTAGGTAACTGTGTTTTTTGTATTTTGTTTCATAACCAAGTGTCTATATATAATATATTGTTGCTTAAATTAATGTGTTGTAGTTGTATATTTTATACCCTTTCATGAAATAAGAAGCAGGGCGATATTTAAGATATAACTATTAATACTAATAAATTGTTGTTGAGAGTTTGGACGCCTGCGCTAAAATACATAGCAACATGTGACGTGATGCGCATGTGTGCGTGGTAGTTTCTAGAGGTGTGTCACGTGTGTTCGTCCATATATTTGTGCACTGACAGTTACGTTTAAAATTTTCTTTATTAGTATTAAATAGTTATAAGTATCTTTAATATCGCCCTGCTTCTTATTTCATTACCCTTGATTTTAAAAAGAACAACAAAATCGATAGGATGGTAGGCACTTGACAAAGAATCTACTTCAGTGTACAGTTTTTAGTGTTCCGTACCTCAAACGAAAAAAACGGAACCCTCACTTTGTGGTCCGTCTGCCTGTCAAGAGATTTTAACTCGAGAAAGCATTAAGGTATTAAGGCATTAGGAAATTAAAACCACATGTCTCAGGTCTGCATTCCCTTGAGGCTGAGAAAAAATCAAACTTCTAAGTTAGGATAAAACGACACTCTTGAAAATTGAATGGCGGAGTTACAGTTCGCTCGCTCTCACGACCACGATCCCCTTCGAACCTAACCTCTGTCCGGTGTCGGGCTGCCGCCATTTCCGAGCTCGCTTCGCTCGCTCTTGTATTATTATTATTTTTTTCTTTTTCCCGATGTATCAGACTTTTACTCATCCATGTTCCTTCCTCGCCCTTTACGAGTATGTTCCGGGGCCATGGTATCTCTTTCATCCCGCAGCCCCAGCAGACTTCGGCCCTTCCGGACCTCTTCATTGTGCTGACATATTGAGGCACGCGTGCAACACGAACGCGCAAGTTTTCTTTTTATGGTGGTGTGGTGTTTAGTATACTAGAGTAACATAAAAAATATATTTCGATATATTTAAACTTCCTACGAAAAGTGTATATGACAAAAAACATATGTTTTAGGAATTCTACACCTTTGTAATTGTATACAATGACAGATTACTTACATTTTAGTAAACATCGACACTCTCTCAAATGAATCAAAATTTATAGGGTACTCTCTGTTGACCTAGAATCATATCAATTTGGTAAGAAGCAATGGCTTACAGCACATGCACCTACTACTACCTACCTACTACTACCTACATACTACTACCTACCTACTACTACCTATAAAGGGTGTAAAACACCTCTTAACGAATACGAAAGGCACTTGTTCTACTCGTCATTCTGATCATTTTTTTGTTCGACACCATACCTGGGAACCTTCTAGTTACGGAGATATTGGGGGTCAAAGTTGCAAGATTTCGACAAGCTTTTTTTTAAATACCACTTTTTATCGCATGATTTTTACTTTAAATATCTCTACGACCCCCGTACTATTCAATCCATCCATCCGCACAATGTTTTGAGTGTGTTACATTGAGTTATACCACAAAACATGATTTATAACCTCAAAAAAAAAAGTTGTTTCCCAGCAATATTTTTTGCGTAAAGTTGCTTAGTTTGATATACAGAATGCTTGGTTAACGGCTTTGTGATGAGGTGAAATACATCCTGTATAATACTACCTACCTACTACTACCTACCTACTACATTTTTTTTTTCATAAGAGCCTTCTCCTGACAATAACAAACACAACAAAAAAGAATTAGTGAAATCGGTCCAGCCGTTCACGCGTGATGCCGTGACCAGGGGAAATAGGGATTCATTTTTATACGAGTATAAAGGGTGTAAAATACCTCTTCACGAAGCCGAAAGGCACTTGTTCTCCCCATCATTGCGATCATTTTTTTGTTTTACAGCATACCTGGGAACCTTCTAGTTACGGAGATATGGGGGGTCAAAGTTACAACTTTTTGACAACTTTTTTTTTAAATATCTACAAGTTTTTTTTGTAATGTTTTGACTTTTAACACCTCCTCGACCCCAGTACTATTCAATTCATCCACCAGCGCAATGTTTTAAGTGCGTTACATTGAGTTCTACCACAAAACGTGATTTATAACCTCAAAAAAAAAAGTTGTTTCCCAGCAAAAAATTTAGCGTAACGTTACTTAGTTTGATGTACAGCATGCTTGGTTAACGGCTTTGTGATGAGGTGGTTTACACCCTGTATATGTCACCGTAAAATTGTCAAACACGTTATATTATAATATAACGTGTTTTTTCTCGCGATATTGTAATGTCTCGAATTATTGTCAACTGAACATACGGAAGTATCTCTGCCCCCATAATCGGGACTTGGGGCACCCCCCCGTTAGGTTAGTTAGGTTCCTTTAAACCCTGCACTCGGAAATAGGGGCCCCGGGAAGCGGGGCTCCGTCGACTACGTTTTTTATGGGAATATAAAGTGTTTTAAGGTTAGGTTATATTAATCGGTATTTCTCAGGAATGGTACATTATCTTTTCATGAGAGTTGTGCCACTGGGCAAGGGGGTCCCCCTTCCCTCCACATCGCGTAAGTTGACTACCATCGCATGCATTTCACGGAAAATAATGCGTTTTGTTGTAAGCATTAATGCTCATTTGACAAAAATTCGAGACTTTACAATATCGCTAGAGATATTACAATATAACGTATTTGACAATTTTACGGTGACATATACACCGTGTTCCTGATGTTATACATTAACTTGGGCATAAAATTAAATTAACCATTAAATTGACCATTTTTTACTATTTTTTTTTACTTTTTTTTTTATTTTTTCATTTTTTTTTCACTTTTAGTGGCAATAAGTAAAAACATATCGTGTTCATCTTAGATTACAAACTCATTTTATCACAACACAACACAAAATGCCTCTAACTTAGGTATTTTGTTCACAAGTGTGCTTTAACATTGCGATATGAAATTCAGTTTGATAGTTTTGGTTGCACAAAGTGGCAACATCTCACAAATAAAGACTCTTTCTCACAGCACAACATAATTAAATTGGTTAAACTTAAATTAGCAATAACTTAAAAACTATGCCATTTAAACTACTACTTCCTTTGTACGATATGTTTAACAAGAGCAATAGAAGTAGCATTCAAAATAAATGGATATCCTCAGGAACACGGTGTACATAGTTGGTGCCAGTTAAGATGGAAATAAAGGTCATTGCTCCGACTTTCATCCCGATGTCGAATTATTAGCGATACTGTCCCTCTATCCTTACAAACCTGTCGCAAATCAGATATCGTTTGAGTCTCATAATATATCCAAAATGACATGATGAGGAACATACACAACAAAGCGCACAACCCAAAAAAATTAGAAATCCAGCAAACGTACCCTACGAAATTAATTAAAAAAATAATTAAATGATAAATGATATTTATTCAGCAAGTAGGTTTTCTCAAACACTTTTACACGTCATTTTTTTTTTTAAAACTAGATTGGGCCGGTGTTTCGTACCTGACTACTCTGAGAAGAAACAGCCGAAACAAACTCAGAGGTCATAGTCTCTTGGGCACGCCACGATAGTGGCGGTAAGTCCCCTCTTTGAGGAGTGGCTGGAGAGGCGCCACGGCGTCCTCACCTTCCGCCTGACGCAGGTCCTCACCGGACACGGATGTTTCGGGAGGTACCTGCACCGAATCGGGCGGGAGGAATCGCCCGGGTGTCTCCACTGCGAGGATCGACCGGAGGACACGGTGGAGCACACGGTGGAAGTCTGCCCTGCGTGGGCGGAGCTCCGCCGTGTCCTCGTGGCGGCGATCGGCGGCGGCGACCTCTCGCGTCCGGCCCTGGTTCAATCCATGGTCCGGAGCGAGACGGAATGGGAAGCCGTCGCCTCCTTCTGCGAAGCAGTTATGCTAGCGAAGGAGGTGGCGGAACGAGAGAGGGAGAGATCCTCTCTTCCCGGCCGCCGCGGGAGACGCAACGGGCGTCGGGGGCCACGTGGTGGCTACCGGCCACCGTAGTTGCGGGCCTGTGGACGGCTGGCTATGGGCTAGCTAGCCGTCCGGCCGTCTAACGACGACGACAGGCCGTGTCGACGGCGCGTTCGTGTTCCACGCGCGCCTCAAAGAGTGTCAGCAAAAGAGAGGGGCCCGCAAGGGCCGAAGCCTGCCGGGGTTGCGGGCCTGTTCGAAAGAGATACCGCGGCCCCGGAACATAAAAGGCGAGTAAGGAACATGGATGGTTTTTAGTCAGTAAGAGTCTGACACTCCCTCCCGCTCCGCCCAGAGTGGGGAGGGTCATTTGATGATTTCCCATCCTTAAAAAAAAAAAAAAAAAAAAAAAAAAAGGTCATAGTCTCTTTTGAAGTCCAGACAATCTTGATTAATTGTTTGAAATTTTGTATTTTCGTTTTTAACACTATTCTAACTTACTGAAACGTCAATTAAAAAAGTATCATCTAAAGGATCTAGGATTTTTTCGCGAAGGACACTTCTTGTGGGCACCCACCTACGCGAAAAGACATTATATGCGCGCATGGAGTTCAGCGCGAATAGACTTCTGCGCGAAAGGAACCTTGCGTGAATGGACACTTGCGCGACTGGAGTTCTGCCCACCTTAATGGCCACTAAGGTTTACCCTGTACAGTAAACAAAACATCACGCCTGTTATTACTTAAAGGTGGTTTATTTTTAATTTTTCCGTCATGAGTGTCGTTTAATGGTATTCGAGGTAGATTATTACAAAAATGAGATCAAATAAAACATCGAAGATGGCGCCAAAGAAAATTTTTGGTTTTTCCGTCATCGGTGTTGTTTTCATGGTTTTTAGGGTCACTGATAACGAAAATGAGGACAAAATGAAAATCCAAGATGGCGTCCAGGTTTTTTTTTGTTTTTCCGTCATAGGTGTCGTTTTCAGTTTTCAGGGTCGCTGATAACGAAAACGCTGAAGACGCCATCTTGGATTTTCAATTTGGACTCGTTTTCGTAATCAACGACCCCGAAAACCATAAAAACGACACCCATAAAAAATCCGTGCAAGTGTATTGATACCTTAAACTTATGCATTATTCTTTAATAAAATACTGAATAAATATAAAGTCAGTGCACATTGTAAGTATTAAAATATTCTTATGACATAACAATCTCATCACAAAAAACAATAATTCTGATCTTATGCCGTTTTTGTTTTTGCGAGGTCATCGCGTCAGGTGTGCAGCACATTATGGTCAAAGTGCATGGGCCGCCATTTTGATTAAACATTCCGTGTCGTAGTTCGCTTACGTTCGGTCGTGTTTCAGAGTGCTATAGTTTCTTTGTTTTTAACGATGCGCCTAGCGATGTTGCGAATGTTGTGATTCGTCTTGCGCGGCGCAGCGCGAAAGCACTGTCCTCTTCCAGTACGGTCGCGTCTCGGTGTGAACTGACGCTAAGTCTACATCCATTCATGTTGTTAAATCGTACATTTAAGCATTTTTTTACGTCACACGTAAATTTATAAATTCGAATTTATTTATTGTTTTTGCTAAGAAACTAATTGTATTATTTTTATAAATTCGAATTGGAACAACACAAGATTCTAAACCCCTGTATGTCTAGCCGACTGGTACTACGATACTCTAGCGATATAAGCATGTATCGCTTATTGGTAGACTTAGGTAATTAGTGAGTGTCATTATCGTTTAATGATGAAAAACTTGGTAGGTAGGTGTGAATGACCTCTATTTCCATCTTAACTGGCACCAACTATAGATAATGTTCACTGACAGCGCCCCCGTTATTAGTGATACGTAATTACTAACCAAGTCGCATCTTTTTTTCGCTACTTTTCGGCAGTGGAACAGGTGCACATTAATTGATAAGTACGTTGTATCGTTGCGCACTCGAAAAGTCGAACAATACATTTGTATTGATGCATTTTCTAAAAACAAACATAAATTGAGAAACAAATACATTTGCATATAAGACAAGTAGCATAAAATTAGGTCGTCAGTTATGTAGTATTCAACGATCGTGGTTATATAAACCACACAGAAAAATGTTTTGCCATACGTTGTTTTGTTCGCGAACATGGCATCATCTAAATCTAAGGTAAAGTACTTTATTTAGTATGGGGTTTTTCATTTGAAGGAGCTCGTGGCTAAATAATAACAGCCACTCGAGCCGATCTTTAGGTTAAGCCGTGCATGCCTAGGTTGCTTTGTGGATGGGTGACCACACACACATACCGTGTTTCTTCTGTGCTTCGGAAAGCACGTCCAGCTGTTGGTCCCGGCTGTCATTTGTCCATCTGAGGCTCAAAAAGTATGACAAGCGGTCTTACCAAGGGTATCGTATTACCCAGTACTAACTGGGTTGTGGAGATCAGACTAGGCAGACGATGCGATTTTTAATTTAGGAATTCGCTGGTTCTTAAATTAATGATGCCTTTGATTTGGTAGCAACGTCAGTCCAGACTACCTATTACTTTTTGTCCTGATGTACTGCCTGCATATTTATTTATTTAATACAACGGTTATACACCAGTAACAGTAATTAATTAATTTCTAACATAAGTATAATATTAAGTACAGTTTTATTTGGTTTTACAGCATTAAATTATAAAATTATTTTGTTAGGTAACAAATTTAAGACATGGTGCCGATTCTGTTGTGCACAAACTAAACATAATTTAAACTATTGCTATCTTTTACTAAAGAAAGAAAGAAGAAATCTATAGCTATGAACTAATTTAGAGATGTCAAACTAGTTTATACCTTGCGCTTCACTGTGTTTTTAGTCGACATGTTTTTACGTGCACCCTTCATTTGTACGGAAATATTAGTTCCAATTAAATGGATAATATTTTTGTGTTCACCAAAAATCTAAAGGTACATCTATGTATGCATTTCTAAAATATTGATCTTAAACCCGTTTAATTGTTTTACTATAATTAAACTACTCGGCCAACAAAATATGTTACTTCAAACAAATTCCAAATTAACACCAAGATATAACACTTTTTTATTGTAGTGCGCTGCAAATATTCTATTGTAACAATAACTATTTTATTCTTCCCCGAAAAATACTGATCGTGCACCAAATATTCCTGAATGTTACACAAAATATTTAGTATGCATCCTAGTACCGTATACCCATTTAAAACGGTTTTGTACAACTTTGATGTTACTAAAATAATTATAATGAAGAACAAATAATGCATTTCGTAAAACATTACTTCTAAGACTTATATTTATTTTACTGAAAATGGTTTTGGCGCGCTTGCGACGCGCATGTCACTGTAAAATTGTCAAACACGTAATATTACAATATAACGTGTTTTTTCTCGCGATATTGTAATGTCTCGAAGTATTGTCTACTGAACATACGGAAGTATCTCTGCCCCCATAATCGGGACTTGGGCCCCCCCCCCGTTAGGTTAGTTACGTTCCTTTAAACCCTGCACTCGGAAATAGGGGCCCCGCGAAGCGGGGCTCCGTCGAGTACGCTTTTTAGGGAGAATATAAAGTGTTTTAATAAGGTTATGTTATATTAATCGGTATTTCTCAGGAATGGTACATTTATCTTTTCATGAGAGTTGTGCCACTGGGCAAGGGTGTTTGACACTTTGTTTAACATTTTGAATTATTAATGTTCGTACTGATTAGTTTAAAAAAACATTTTTATGTGTTCATTTTTTATTAATAAAGCTACATTGGACATTAATTGGTGTTTGATTCAAATACATTTTGCAGTGCATTATCTGAAGTAAAACTAAAAAAATGAATGCTTGTTTTTAAAATTAGGTGTATTACTATTTTTAGAAATTTGCAACAGTCGTTAAATAGATGCTCGTTATGACATATTTTAATGAACATATTCTGGTGCACATTCAGTATATTTGGTGGAACACAGGCAAAATTAGGTAAATGAAATGGGAATAAATTGAAGTACTTTTAAATACCATCCCAATTAAATTTGACAGCTCTAAATTTCGTCCGTCTCTTTCTCGTTTTATCAGAGAGAAAAAGATGGCAATAGCCTAAATTACGTTTAATTCGTGCACAACAGAATCGACACCATGTCTTTCACAAAATCTTGAACACAATAACATGATAAAGACCTGGTTTTGATTCCCGAGTCAGTCAGAGCCTGTCTGTAAAGAATTTTTGAGTAGCAGCCCGGAGTACGGATTACTGTCAGGTTGTTGGTACTAGGCTTACCCCTATTGCATGGAGCTTAAATGTTAGTGGTGAAATGTGGGTAAGTATACACATAAAACTAGAAGGTAGATTGTAGGCAGATCTAACACTGGTTTTATATTTTCGAACTATTACGAACGACGTACTTATACGTGGACTTCTCATCCTTGTTAGTAATAAAAGAAAGTCTTGCAGTGAAACGTATAGGAATTTCCGAAAATAATTATGTAAGCCATGCAGAATTTTGAGTACTTATTTAAAAAAATAACAAAATTGTACTGTTTTTTCAGTTATTGTTTATCTTCGGAATGCTGTTGGCAATTTTCGCTGTGGCCTTCGCACAACCTGGTGGTGGCGACAGCAGCGTCGGAGACGGAGGCGCCAGTGGGTATGCCCAAAGACGCAAAGCCCAGCAGGGAGGTCGTAGCTATGGCTTTGGAGGTTTCGGCGGTGGCCCAGGATTCGGCGGTTTCGGAGGACTTGGCAATGGCGGATTCGGTGGTTAATCAGAGATATTTACCATGTTGAAAAGATGATCATTCTAAGAATAAAATTGTTAACATTGGCCTGACCTTATTTATTTTAATTTTTTCTGAAGGGATATCATCAAATGACTCCTCCCGCTCGGCGGAGCGGAAGGGAGTGTCAGACGTTTACTGACTAAAACCCATCCATGTTCCTTCTTAGCCCTTTGCATGACCGCGGTATCTCTTACGAACAGTTCCGCAGTCCCGGCAGGCATCGGTCCTTGCCTATCTTATGCTGACATCTCTATGAGGCGCGCGTGGAATACGAACGCGCCATCAACAAAATCGCCAATCGCCGCTACGAGGACATCGTTTCGCTAGCATGACTGCTTCGCAGAAAGAGGTGACGGCATAAAAATACAATAAACATGAGAATCGGCAAGGGGGCGTATCGGTGTCCGCGCGACTGGCACAAGAGGCCCAGTCATAAGCAAATGGCTGTACTATTTTTGCCATAAATACATTGCTCCTTAACCACTACCTAAGTTTGTCGCTAAGTGACTGGACAAGCAATTGAAAAATCACCAAACGATAGTTCAATAAGCGGATGCATCGCGTAGTGCGGCCGCTGCTTATTGCAACGAGTTTGTGATGTTTTTGTGTGGGTAAGTTGTACGATGCATGGTAATAAATAAACGATGTGTTTGGTGGCATAAGGTTTGTAATTGATTGTGTATTACGTTCTGTTTTAAGAAATGCGGGTGCGACCGCGACTGCGTATCTAATGCTTTTACTGAACTGCATATGTAGTAGTTGCCGTGTGGTAGGGATAAAGTGGAGACCCAGGATTCCGATACATTTTCGTCTAACGGGCAAATCTCCTTCTTTATTTTATCTATGGGTGACGGCTTCCCATACCGTCTCGCTCCGGACCATGGATTGAACCAGGGCTAGATGCGAGAGGTCGCCGGCACCGATCGCCGCTACGAGGACACGGCGGTGCTCCACCCACGCGGTGCAAACATCCACCGTGTGCTCCACCGTGTCTTCCGGTCGATCCTCACAAAGGAAACACACGGGCGTTGCCTCCCGCCCAATTCGATGCAGAAACCTCCCGAAACAAACATTGTCCTGACCTACGTTGTTCTTAAGTATTTACTACTCGTACTAGTATTATAAATGCGAAAGTTTGTAAGAATTCATGTATGGGTGGGTAGGTGATGGATTGGCACACAGATGTGTTTTTTAATCGGGATTAACAAATGATTAAAAAAATACAGTCGAATTGAAACCTCCTCTTTTTGAAAGTCGGTTGAAAATACTTTTTATCTCAGTAGTACGATCCCGTGGTGCAATAAGGAAACTCCACGCGGGCGAAGCCAGGGGCATAGCCTAGTTCTCTAGATTATCAATCTGTTCAATCAACATGATCAACAATTCTGTTTCCACCAGAATAGAACTCTTTCGCCCAGGCAGTTTTTATTAAAAGTTCACAAAAAAAAGTAACCACAACTTACCTACTCATTATTTACCCAGTTTGCCGTGAAAAATATTATTTTTTGTATGTCACGATTGAGTAAGTTAATTTTTCGAGAACTTCGTACAAATTAGGTAGGTAGGTAGTAGTGTAGGTACCCAGCCATGTGTAAATGTTTATAACCAAAGATGAGTCGCAAAACCACAGATTAAACTTCCAAGTTATTTGTTTAGTCAACGTAAACACAACCGATCTCTTAATAGGTAAATGGACTTGTACCTATACAGGGTGGAATTTCTCAATGCCAATTACTGATCTTAAGGATCAAATCTCTCTAACAAACATGATAAATTAAATGAAGGGAAAACCGAGAAATATAAACTTATAAATTCAATGGGATAAGATAAAGCACATTTACTCGGAAAGGTTTACCCGATTACTTATGTTATAATTAACAATATTTTTGATGTCATTGTGACCTTAAAATGACGAAGAACTATTTAGATTGGTGAATTGCAATTTCCACGTGTTTTTTTGTCTTTTTTTCTTTTATGAGAGGTTTTCTTCTTGAGAAAAGAAAATAGTTTCCATGAACTCGATAGATGGCGTTGATCCGACTACGTTACTGGGTGCCAAAGCCAAAACACTTGAAAAAACACATATCACATACGCTCGTTGACTGATACTTTCGTTTGCATAAGCTTCCGAAAATAATCATTAGGTCCAAGTGAAATTATATGACGTTATGTTCCTTGCAGTAACGTAGTCAAACCAACGCCATCTATCCGGCGACTAGGGAAGATTTGAATAAGAAAATCCCTCACTGTAAAGGTTATATTATTGAATTTATTCTATTCATTTTATAACTTCAGTTTTCACGGGCTTCCTTTCATTAATTTGATTTATTATGTTTGGTAATAATATTTGATCCATATCATTGACCCTATCGTTTCATGTACCTCAGAAAACAACAGAATATTACTTTTTTTCGAATTTTAGTCACGATCCCCGAGTATGGCAAACGAATTTTCAAAAATCTGTGAATGTTTCCTTTGATTAAAATTTGCCATCTCCAGTATTTAAAGTTTTCAATGCCTCCTGGTGGGATGCATTGCATTTGTATAGGCTATTATATTATAGGCTGACCATTCAAGAAAAACATAAAAAATATCTACAAACTCAAACTCAAACTCAAATCATTTATTTCAACTAGACCAGTGGTTCCCAACCTTTCTTAGGCCAGGGACCACTTTGGTATGTTCATTGTTAACAGCGACCATAAGGTCCTAGATAAACATGGACACCGACAGGATTATAACTAGGGGAGCGAATCTTTAACTTACACTATAAAAAAATTGGACAAAAGCGATCGAATTGAGCTCGAAAAATTTGGCAATCATTTAGTAATTTTGCCTCTGATAGGTTCAATTAGGTTGGGTTGAGCTTGCATCTTCTGTGTTAAAAAGTACGAATAACATTTTAATCTTTCGCGGACCGTAGTCAAGGCTCCCGCGGACCGCAGGTTGGGAACCAGTGAATTAGACCATTACGGCACTTTTAAATGTCAAAAAAATCAAAGAAAAATCAAAGCTACAGTCAGAGACACAAGGCATAATAACTTGAGAAAGTACTGTAGTTGCCCATTCTCTAGCGTAGATCTCTATGGTGAAGAACGGGCAAGAAACTCCATGGACACTCTTTTCAATCAAAAATGTTGTTACAAAATCTTGGTTACATCCTTCATGTTGAGATTTTGGGGGTTTACCAGCAGTGTTGGTTGGTAACTCCCTTGTTTGTAGTCTAGAGCGTAGACTTAGGAATAAAACGACGTATGACGGATAACTTGCTGTAATTCTTGTAATACGGACAAGATTGTACTAGTAGTTTATGCGACTGTGCATAATGAAGGGCATTACAACACAAGTGTGGGTTTAAGAAACGAGCCGAAGGCGAGTTTCTTAATAGCATCACACGAGTGTTGTAATGCCTAATTATGTATAGTTAGTTGCATACACTACTTTATCTACCCAAATATCATAAGGGCTCTATGATGGGTTCAGGAACCATAGGGAAATGACCAGCATTGTTACTTGGCCCTTGATTTTTGTGGCAACAGGTTATTAGTTGCATTCGTCGCTGCATCTGGCGGAGTGTTCATGTCAATTTCTGAGTCACTATCACGCATTTTCGACAGAAATAAAGAACTTATCAGAAAAGGAGAATGACCAAAAACGTATGGGCTCTGGTCCAAAAAAAAAACTGCTGCCCCCAGGGTTGACTCCATTGTGGGTTAACTTATAATGTTGGACTTACTATGTGTGCCAATGTGCATCAAATTCTAACCCACAGTTACAGACTAATTCAACAATTTTGAATGTGCAAGTGAATGTGCTACTTTTTTTCAAGTTCACGTTTCAGCTAATATCTATGATTCTATGGGACAGATTTTTTCAGTTCCTTAGAAGAAAATTAAGCATTTTAACCAGTCTTTCAAATGAGCTATGTAGTAAATCTGGGGGCAGAACTTTTCTTTTTTTTTCAAATTTTGGTCCACTTTGGTCATTCTCCTTTGTCTACTCGTAACTGGAAATAAAAAGCTAACGAACAAATGACAGCTCGAAATGGCGGCGTTTCGGATAACTGTCATTTTTTTTTAAATCGTAGGCAAACGAACAAATTCACTGTTCTTGTGTCACTCGAGATCAAAATGTCGTGCGATTTATAATTAAAATCATACTGAATTGGGGATCGTATCGATATCTGATTTAATGTAGATAGGTACTAGAATAGTACACTCACTTGAATTTGACACCTGTTCCAAATTTAAACTCATAACCTACTGTTTTCAGTAGGTTATGAGTTCATAACAGTTCCGTTTATTTCTGCTGGTTGGTAATGCTGGTCATTGCCTATGGTTTTTGAACGCATTAGAGAGGGTTTATGATATTTGGGTAGATAACATTCTTTCTGGCCTAGTGTTAGCGGCAACCGCAAGTCTCCCCGTGTCAAAGTGACAGCCAGTGTTATAAGTTGGAACACAATAGTTAAATACAATATTGATGTGACAAGGCGGATAACCGCCACAAGATTATACATATATGTGAGAACGATGTAGAAAGACGTGCACAATAAGAGCGTCCAGGGTAAAAAAAAAATCAACAATTTAAAATGAAGAAATTCAAATGATCCATGGCAGCTAAGAGAAGACCAGTCCCGACTGACAGCGCCCGTTCACGAACATGACGCATGGACGCTACAGTAGGTACTCTGACATGATAGTAAAATCCTCATTCATTCATAATATAAATGATGTGTCTATTCAAATGATGTGAGATAATTACTTAGTTGAGTCGGATATTTGAACAGACAGTACTTAGAACTGATGATTGAACCTCTGTTATAATGATGAGGCGTGAGGCATATGCAGCCGAAGGATGCCAAAAAAAACCTTTCCACCGACTTCCGACACTAAAGGATTTTTTCCACTGCACTGTTACTCGCTGATAACTATCCATTGCTGAATGAATTTTTCAAATCGGTCCAGTAGTTTTTAAGTATTCGGTACAGTAGTTTTTAAATCTTTCCTCTTTATAGTATTAGTGTGGATAATTATAAATTTTGGTGGCTGATGGAATCAATAGGTTTAGGCAAGTATAGGTAGGTAAACATTATTTCAGACTCCGGAATCCATCTTTTGCCGAAGTTCGACTCGCACTTGGCTCGTTTTGCAGGCTGGTATTATCTTAAAGGTATTTCCCCTGCCCCAGAAGGCTCTCATTGCCCGATATTGTCGCAAAATATGACACCATTATGTGTATTTCCTAGAAAAACATCATGTTCTTGAGATACATACACACATCCATTTGATAATACAATTAGCATGTGTATAGAAAAACTCTTGATTGCTTTGCATTGCGGATATATAAACCACAAGGCAAAAAAAATGTTGGCAGTCTTACGTTATACTTAGTGCGCGACCATGGCATCATCAAAGGTAATAATCAACTCATATTGTTAAGATTTTCTGATTTAAGGGGCCGGCGGAGCGTGCATCGTTCATACAAACGTAATACCACAATAATTTGTAAATCATACATATTCTTTAGAAAGTGTGTATTTATTACTTACATATATATTATATCATTGTCCTCTCAAAATATATATTTGGGAACCTAGATATTATGTAAAGCAATCGAAATAAATACACAACACCTCCAGAATATGTATGGTTTACAAAATATTTTGGTATTACGTTTGTATGACATACGCATGCTCCGCAGGCCTCTTATCGTACTGTAGCAGTTTATTTTTTTATTACTTCCCACCTTTGGGCGGGAAAGAAGTTCATATTGCTTCCTTCTCTAGGGTAGGAATCAATTTTAAAAATAGGTCAATGTTGGTTAGGCAATTGGCTGCAAAAACTCTAACGTAATTAAGAAAAAAATGCTGCAGTCTTGTGAGTCTATAAACAACCAGTGTGAATTGAAAAAAAAGTGAGTCCGCCCGCGGTAGTGACGATGTGTTTCATAGTTAAAATTTTAAATAGAATGTATAATTTGGCGAGATACTAACCCTGAAGCTGTATCGAAATCTAGGTTTTTTTTTCTAATTACTTATTAAAAATGTGTAAATGTTGACCCCAGATTCTGTCAAGGACGGGGTAAATACATTCATCGAAAATCTTTTGCCAGAAATTTCAAAGGAAATAGCGAACAGATAAAAAATAAAACTACTATTTTTACTTTCCTTATATTCAAAATGAAAAGTAGAGTGCAATTCCTATTAGGACTACAGCCGCCCTCGCTACGCTCGGGCAACTAAATACGTCGTACGGGACTTGATTCTTTTCGACCTGTTTCCTATTTGGATCTGATTTTGTTAACACTTAGAATTATTTATTTGCACGGTACCCTAATGATTTTTCTAAATATTAGTTACTCCTTATAACCTTGATCATATTATGAAATCAATGATCGAATACTCTGACACTATTGTAATAGCAGAATCGAGGCCCTGTAGTTACAGAATTATAATAACCAGATTCATCAATACAACCCAAGTTCATGAAGGTCGAGGAACAAATTTTACTTCATTTTACTTCCTGAAAACGCAATCAGGTAACGAAATGCTATTTTGGTCTCGTAGGATATTGAGCATAGAAGGAATGATATTTTGAGAATATTAAGAAAAACATCACACGATGACCTGGTGAAGGTTGCGGGAATCCGCTGGATGCGAGTCGCACGGGACCGGTCAATGTGTCGACACTTGGGGGAGGCCTATGGCCAGCAGTGGACATCTTTCGGCTGAAATGATGTTGATGACATGTTGTGAAAATTATATTTGACGAGGGGGATTCTGGCCACAAGACCTGGATAAGTTGCGTTCCATTTTCCAAGCGACCAAAGTAGCCTTTTGGTACCTGAAATTCCGTTTTCGGGTACACCATAGTTTAGATGGCTAAGTATAAACATTTAAAGGTGGAAACACATGGGTACTTCGCGAAATAAGGTCACTTAATCGACTGGTTCTCAACCTTTCTTAAACCAGGGACCACTTTGGTGCCTTTATTGTTAGCAGGGGCCATAAGATCCAAGATAAACATGGACACAGACGGGGTTATTTTTAAGGGGGTGAATCTTCAACTCACACAATGCAAGAATTGGCAAATAGGATGAAAAACTTTACAAGTCGGCCGAGGTGCGCTCTACGAATTTAGGAATCATTCATACGGAAATAAGAAAAATAAATTCTTCATAAAAATTAGCACGCCCCCTGTGATAGTTTTTATTTATTTATTTTTACTTCTCATGCCCTAAAAGTACGCTAATATAGCCCTACGAAGCGGGTTTAAAGAGACCATTTATTCCCTAGGGAGTAAAACAATAATTCAAAAATTTTACGATCTTTTACTCTGAAACATGATGACAAAAGAATAACTAATCAAAGGTTTTATTTAAATTTCGAATTGGCTTGCAAATATAAAGTGGATTATTGAAAAAAATACCAAATGAACTCTTCAGCGCGAGAAAAATTATTGCAGTTTCTGTGCATCGTTGATTTTGAAAAGTATGTCCAATGTCTCTGTTGCTAGCCACTGCAGTAGTATTTTTTCGATTACACTTTTCCCCCCCAAGGGGGATTATCAGGGGGGAATTGTAGACTTTTCTTTTTAGATTCCACTTTTCCCCCTTTTTTTTTTTTTTTTTTTTTTTTTTAGGATGGGAAATCATCAAATGACTTCTCCCACTCTGGGCGGAGCGGGAGGGAGTGTCAGACTCTTACTGACTAAAACCCATCCATGTTCCTTCCTCGCCCTTTATGTTCCGGGGCCGCGGTATCTCTTTCGAACAGGCCCGCAACCCCGGCAGGCTTCGGCCCTTGCGGGCCCCTCTCTTTTTGCTGACACTCTTTGAGGCGCGCGTGGAACACGAACGCGCCGTCGACACGGCCTGTCGTCGTCGTTAGACGGCCGGACGGCCAGCTATTGCCCATAGCCAGCCGTCCACAGGCCCGCATCTACGGTGGCCGGTAGCCACCACGTGGCCCCCGACGCCCGTTGCGTCTCCCGCGGCGGCCGGGAAGAGAGGATCTCTCCCTCTCTCGTTCCGCCACCTCCTTCGCTAGCATGACTGCTTCGCAGAAGGAGGCGACGGCTTCCCATTCCGTCTCGCTCCGGACCATGGATTGAACCAGGGCCGGACGCGAGAGGTCGCCGCCGCCGATCGCCGCCACGAGGACACGGCGGAGCTCCGCCCACGCAGGGCAGACTTCCACCGTGTGCTCCACCGTGTCCTCCGGTCGATCCTCGCAGTGGAGACACCCGGGCGATTCCTCCCGCCCGATTCGGTGCAGGTACCTCCCGAAACATCCGTGTCCGGTGAGGACCTGCGTCAGGCGGAAGGTGAGGACGCCGTGGCGCCTCTCTAGCCACTCCTCAAAGAGGGGACTTACCGCCACTATCGTGGCGTGCCCTGCACGGGGTTGCGACAGTCGCTCTCTCCATGTCGCCATGAGATCGCGCCGGAGGTCAGTCCGCTGAGCGGCAATTTGCCGCGGCAGCGGAGTTTCCCCCCGGCGTAGTACCTCCGCGCGCCACTCATGCAGGCGCGCGAGGACTATCGCCTCCAGATCCCACGGCGGCAATCCGGCAAGCAGGCCCGCCGCCTCGCGAGAGATCGTGCGGTACCCACGGACCATCTTTACGGCCACCACTTTTTGGGGCGCGTTCAAATGGTGAGCGGCTCGCCGCTTCAACGAACGCGCCCACACTGGGGCCCCGTAGAGGGCCATGGACCGCACTTCCACTTTTCCCCCTTAGGGGGACTTTTAGGGGGGATTTCAGGAATAAGCCTAATATAGGTACTAATTATCTGTGGAGTGTGGATCATCTTAATTGCGAACATGTTGAGAGTTTGTGTTGCGTTTTAAATTGTTACGAGTAATCTGTGAATCAGGTCACTGATTGAAGAAAAAACTGACCGCTCAGTTCAGAATTTTTCTCGAGTGTAAATTTGTTCGGTTTTAAATGACTATTTTTGTCGCACTCAAAGTGAAAAACACAGCTTGCACCTCGAGACTAAACGCCAATTTAATATACCCTCGCTTTCGCAAGCTCGTGAGTCAAACCACCTCGGATATTTATAATGGCTTCGTTTACTCCAGTTAAAAAACATACTAATAAACTTCATGTACAATAGTGGTACATATAGGCGGACTTAATCCCACAAGGCATTCTCTACCAGTCAACTAGGTCGGTTTGAATTTCATCTTCTGTTCAAGTTAAAAAGTACGAATAACTTTTAACCTCTCGCGGGCCTGATTTGATTATCTTGCGGACCATCCATTAAGTAGTTATGTAAATAGTCGACAATTTACATAACGTTCAAGATGTTTACCAAAATCTTAACGTAGCTGTCTAGGTATGTTTTTATAGATTCGTTTCACTAATGGAAAAGTAATCATATTGTGTTATTGCAGACATTGTTAATCTTCGGAGTGTTGCTGGCCATACTCGCTGTGGCCTTCGCACAATTTGGTGGCGGTGGCTTCGGAAACCAAGGAGGTAGAGGCCAGGGAGGTTTTGGTCAGGGAGGCAGAGGCCAGCAAGGAGGATTTGGTCAAGGAGGCTTCGGTCAAGGGGGCAGGGGCCAGCAAGGAGGATTTGGTCAAGGAGGATTTGGACAAGGAGGCAGAGGCCAGAGAGGTTATGGCCAAGGAGGCTACGGCGGCAACCAAGGTTTCGGCGGAAATCAAGGTGGTTTCGGCGGCAACCAAGGAGGTTTCGGACGCCCAGGAGGATTTGGTGGCGGATTCGGTGGTGCTCAACCGCGTGGTTAATCTCACAAATCACCGTGAAATAATGATCAAAGAATTTGTTTACATTGCCCTGAACTAAGTAAATGTTGTATCTTCATACATGGACAAAAAATCGTGTACACTAGTCGCTTACTACTTAAACAGTGTGCCAGGTAAAATATTGTTTTTGAATGTCGTTCTTGGATAAGTGAACTTATCCAATAGTGAGTTCAAATTAATTGTACATAACAATCTATTTATACTCTAGTGAGAACCGCAAATTTTCCAACTTATTTATTTAGTCACTGTAAACATACGATCGGTTTTACCTAAATGGACTTGTACGTAATGTAACGTAGGTGACAAAAATAACATATTGTTGTTGATTTTTTTCCAAGATTTTTTATTTTACCTGTTCCTAACACATAATATCACTGGCCTTAGGCACAGTCTTAGGGCCTAAGGGTTTAGCTACAACGATTAAAAAAAAGTTTAATTCAAAATTGAAAAGACTGATGAGACTCGAGCAGTAAGTTGTAGGTTCGAACTTTCCGGTGCTCTGTGATTCTAACCCAAACAGGCGCATTACTTTGTGTAATTTATTTCATCACCTGTGCCTGGAAACCGGCATGTCCTAGAACCAAAAAATCTAAGACATCTGACATCTACCAATCCGCATTGGGCCCGCCCCGCGTGTGGTACCTACTATAGCCCATTTCCTCTAATAGACTGAGGAGGCCTGTGTCCCAGCCGTGGGAACATTAATAGGCGGGTGATGATGATAAGCAAAAGAGAGAGATAGCGTTTTTTATTTTTTTCATTGTTCTCCTACCCTAAGAGCCCTAACACACTAGCAAGTTGCGAGCGAATTGCATAAAATAATTGAAAAAACAAAATTAATAATTGGACAAAACACGAATCCTTCTGCCAGACGCAGGTCCTCATTGGACACGGCTGTTTCGGTAGGTTCCTGCATCGAATCGGGCGGGAGGAAACGCCCGGACTGCGACCGTGTGGACGGAGCACCACCGTGTCCTCTTAGCGGCGACCACTCGCGTCTGGCCCTGGTTCAATCCATGGTCCGGAGCAATACCGAATGGGAAACCGTCATCTCCTTCTGCGAAGCAGTCATGCTAGCGAAGGAGGTGTCGAGAGGAACGCGAGAGGGAGAGAACCTCTCGCGCTAGCCGCCGCAAGAGACGTAGGTACCGGGCGTCGGGGTTCTCGTGGTGGCCACCATAGGCGCGGGCCTGTGGACGGTGAGCTTTGGGCTAGCTCGCCGTCCGTCAAATGACGACAGGAAGTGTCGACGGCGCGTTTGTGTTCCACGCGCAAGGGCCGAAGCCTGCCGGGGCTGCGAGACTGTTCGAAAGAGATATCGTGGCCCCGGAACATAAAGAACGATGATGGAACATGAATGGGTTTTAGTCAGTAAAAGTCTGACACTCCTTCCCGCTCAGCCCAGAGTGGGAGAAGTTATTTAATGGTTTCCCATTCGTAAAACAAGGCATGCTTGGTTTGGTTTCCTCACGAGGTTTTCCTTCCTTCCTTGGCCTGACTTATTTTACTTTGCAAGAGAAAACTGCTTATGTGTGTTTCCACCAACAAAGAGTCAAGCGAAAACGGCAGCGGGCTAAAAGAGTAGGTAATAAAAATAATGAGCTCGTTTTATTTATTCTTGTTTCATTTCTCATTTTCATTGAATCAGACGACTAAAGAAACACAAAACTATTTTTTGAAAACAAAGTCGGCTTAGCCATTTCCGGCTCATTACTCTTTCGCTATGAAAACCGGCCACCTGCCTGTAGATCGCAGCCGGTTCATATTCTTTAGCGGTGTGACTGAAAACTTGGAGCCTGAAACCAAAAGAAGTTCTAAGACGGTCGCCCAGATGGCGCTGTTTACAATATTTGTACGGTGCTGCGTAGTTCTCTTTAGCCACTTGATTAAACGAATTGTCAGGGAAACACTGTTGGTATATACACACATCAAAAGTGTCTAGGGATCAACATATATTTTTGCAATAACTTTTCTCCTGATTGATATTAATTAAAATTTTCTTTAAGGATTCATCAAATAAAGTGTTTTCGTTTGTCACAGTAACGATAAACCAAGTCACCTTTGCATTAATAAAGAAATTTGCCATTTTCCTAATAAAGGGATTTTTGACATTTGAACCACTAACACAAAAGTTCGAAAAAAAGACTGAAATAACAGTTTTCTTTAAAATTTTATTGGGTAACTTAAACAATTAATAATCCGTGTTTCTACCGCGAACACTAACAACACAAGAACATCGGTTTGGCATACTCAAAATGAGTTCATCCAAATCACGCTGTGGAATGGCCGCCCATGTTCGTTGCAACATCAAAAAAAGGTCTTCTTGCGACTGGATACCCTCCATATTCGGCAGAGCTCTTCTCTGTAGCATATCCCATGCATGCTCAATCGGATTCAAGTCTGGCGACTGAGCAGGCCAGGGCAGGACATTGATGTTAGCTGCGGCGAGAGTCTGTCTTACAACTCTTGCGGTGTGCGGTCGTGCATTATTCTTATTCTTATTCTTTATTGCACACAAAAAAAAACATCAAATATACATATAACTTGCAATAATATAGCTTATGTACAAAGGCGAGCTTAACCCAGAGTTGGGTTTTCTTACAGCAAACCTAATTTTTGAAAGCGAGATTTGCAAAAGAGGATAAACTTACGTATGTGCATTAACATTACATTCTAAATAAACTTAAAAAAAAAACTACATGCATTATCATGCATTATCATGCATTAACTGAAATAAGGGACCGATTTGCACTTTTAAAGGAACGATGACGTCTGATACAATCGTCTCAGCATAAATTTGAGCGTTGAGGTTGCCTCTGATCCAAATCAACTCAGTTCTTCCGCCGATCCAAATACCCGCCCATACCATGATGGTTCCACCACTATAAGGATGGACTTCCTGGCAGGATTTTAATCGCTGTTGGCGTCCAGGGGTTCTCCAGTGTCGTATACGTCTTGTATCCGGTCTCATACCAAAACGAGACTCATCAGAAAAGCACACGAAACGCCATTGTTCTTCTGCCCAATTTCTCTGTTCAAGAGCAAGAGCCCATTGATATCGAATCCTACGATTGTGCATTACTATAGGTGGTACCCGTAGTGGTCTTCGGGAATGAAGGTTCACTTCATGCAAGCGGTTTCTGACTGTTTGGTCGCTAATTAAGTTCCCTGAAGAGTGATGAAGCCTCACGGCTAACATCATGGCGGTTATTGTTGGAGCTCTTCGAGTTAAGATTTGAATGTATCGGTCTTGTCTCCGTGTGGTGCAGCGATACCGTCCTCCATGGCGCTCAGCCACGGTACCAGTGCTTCGGTAACGTGTCCAAAGTCGACTGATAACACTCTGACTTGTATTCAGAGCTAAAGCCACAGTACGTTGCCGGGAACCAGCTTCTATCATTCCCACGGCTCTGAGCATTTCTTCCCTGCTTAAATGACGTCGCCGCTCCATAATAACGTTGGTTTTAATCAGTAGTAGGGAAACAGTAGCACTAATAATGTCTTCAATGCGTTGTATGTTTTTATAGGGAAAATATTGACAGCTGATTTTCATCTTTTACTCGAATTTGATTCACAGTTCCTGATTCAAATTATGAAATGCACCAAAAAGGATCCATATAAATTTATAAAATCATAAATTTATTACAAAGCCACATCTCAATATCAAGAAATCCGCATAAAAATGCTTGATCCCTAGACACTTTTGATGTGTGTAGTATGACCATGCAGCTCAAGGTGGCGTGGTACCTACTTTTTATTTAAGTTCTTATGTTTCCCCCGGCACAAATAAGTTGGTTGAAGACTTAAAGTCAGCACATTTGTGAAAATATCGAATGAAATTGATTAAAAAAAAACAGAATGGCATCATTATTTCCGATTAAGACGACATGCGAAGAAACTCGTGCAGAACTTTATAGTTGGGAGACTGAAACCATTAAAAGTTCTTATATGAAATAATAGATGGCACCACTTGCACTGAATTACCGTTGTTATACTATTTTATTTTAACAAAAGTCTCATTGATGTAATAATGATACAATACCTTACCGCAATAACCTCACTGTTACTGAAAAAAAAACAAGTATTAAAAAAAAAACTTATTTAAAAAAAGAGTGCCTGAAGACAGCCGTCGCAACCGAGGCAGACTAAAAAAACGCTGGCGTTATTGGAATCGTTCTTGGCGTGATTGATCGGATAAGGCGAATTGAAAAACCATGGGGGAAGCCTTTGCCCAGCTGTGGGACCGAGCAGGATGAAAAGTTCGAACTTTGACCTACAATATCTCCGTAACTAGAAGGTTCCCAGGTATGATCTAGATGTCTAGAACAACAATCTGACCGCTAATGGCGCAGAGAACAGTGACTTTCGGCTTTGTTATTATCTCTCTGGTAGAATGCAAAAAGTTAAAAGCAAAAAAACTTTTTTTAAGACAAGCTTTTATTTAAATGCGCTGAAAAGAATAAACTTTTCCTTTAAAACGTATACTTTTAACTTAAAACGTCATAACACAATTTAAATGACACAGAAGCTTGTCGTGAGATTTACGTACTCGTATTTACTTAGTTTGTTTTTTTTTTAATTAACATCAATTAGTTCTAGTTATTAAATTTACTTGATTATCTACACAGATAAATCTCACGACAAGCTTTCCATCATGAGATCAGCTCCATGTTATCATAATATTGCATTGTTCCGCAATATACCTACTTACATATGCGTTTATTTCAGCTCAATCGGTAACCGGGAAGTGGATCAAATTTAACTTGCAAGATTCCATTAAGGCGCTTAGACTAGCTAAATTAGCAACTCTATTTGTGGTTCTTCAAACTTCGTTTGAAACGCTGTTAGAATAAAGTTCTAATCAGCTTGTACTACAAAGTGGTTGTTACGTCAGCCACTGCGGGCCAAATAGCGCGAACTTATTGGTTTCGATCGATTTACAAAAAAACTATTGATTGGATTAAAAAACTAAAACATTACCTATCATGCTAATATATTGCTTGTAGAATTATTTGCCAAAAAATCAGAATGATCGCATAATGTTAGTATGATTTTTATTGTTTGAAAGATATTTTTAGAGATAAGTTCGTGATTTCTTTTTATCGAGCCAAATTAATTGTATTATAATTTCAAAACAGTATCATGCTAGCATATATCCTGAAGAATATCACATCTTTTTCTGGTCTTGTTTATAGCAGTGAATCATATACTTTTATTAATTATAAAACTCGCGTTTAGCTTATGTAATCGCCTTAAGTACCTACCGTACAGACAAACATCGGGACAGGTGAAACTAAATAAAAGCTTGTAATAAAAATAGTACCTACCTACAAATATACGATCTCGTACAGTTCGTGTATTCGTCTCATTAACACTGTGAATCACAGTTGTTTTGTTCAGGATTACCAACGTCAGTTCTGTAAAATTAACAATGAGAAAACATTTTGTAATGAGAGGTTTTCATTTTGACAATAAAAAAAAAATAGTTTCCATGAACTCGATAGATGGCGTTGAGCCGACTACGTTACTGGGTGCCAAAGTCAAAACGCTTGAAAAAACGCACGTCACATAAGCTCGTTGACTGACACTTTCGTTTGCATCAGCTTCCGAATATAATCATTAGGTCCAAGTGATATTATGTGACGTTCTGTTCCATGCAGTAACGTAGTCAGACTAGCGCCATCTATTCGGCGACTAGGGAAGAGTTCAAAAAGAAAATCCCTTATTATTGTAAGAAATATATGACATGATTTTAACGCGTGTGTTTTACTCTGTACTGTGTGTAGTTTTGCATACGTATGGAGATACGTATGCAGAGCTTTCCATCGTGTATGCTCACATAACTTATATCTAGTCAGATTTTAATGTAAGTAATCAGTATTTGCCCAGCCTTTTCCCAACATATGGGGTCGGCTTTCCGTCCAACCAGATGCAGCTGAATACCAGTATTTTACATGGAGCAACTGCCTATCTGATCTCCACAACCCAGTTAGTACTGGGTAATACGACACTAATTAGTAAGACTGGTTGTCAGAGTCTCAGGCCACTGATTAATTAACTGTCATAGATCCACAAATGACAGCCGCGCCAACAACTTAACGTGCTTCCCGATTTAAATGAGTACAACTGTTTAATTATTATCAATACAAGGGGTGACTGCCCAGCCGGAGTTGCGGGCCTATTCGAAAGAGATACCGCGGCCCCGGAACATAAAGGGCGAGGAAGGAACATGGATGGGTTTTAGTCAGTAAAAGTCTGACACACCCTCCCGCTCCGGCCAGAGTGGGAGAAGTTATTTGATGATTTCCCATCCCAAACAAATCAAAATAAAAAATCCTTGGGTTACTGTCCAAGGGCGTCGCGAGGTACGGGCAGGAGGAAGCAGCTCCCCCCCCTTAGAAGCCGCAGAAATGCTCATGAATCTAAAAGTAATATTACGAGTACGTTAAAAAACAAAAGTAGATTCCATCGATAGGCAAATTTATAAGATTGTACTATGAATGGTTAAATCCATATTTGTTTTCACTTTTAACGTAATCTGGCCCATTGCTCCTGCAGTATATATATTAGAATATGTAATAGAAATGCTGCATGAGTGTGTATCTTAAAGCCCGGTTTCCACCAAAGCGGAGAGGAGCGGAGCGGAGAGATGTGCAAGATTCTACCAATCACAGGAAAGACGAGAGACGCGATAAAGACTTGACTTTTATTAAATAAATAAATATCGCTAGACATTATACATACCGCCATCTAGTGCCACACTAAGCAAGGCTTGTGTCGTGGACACCAGATAATTGATATACTACATATATACCTAGGAACTTTTTGTTTGTAAATACTACATACTTAAAATGAATATTAACATCAATTACTCGGAAACAAATGTCCATGCTCATCACACAAACATTTGCTCCTACCGGGATTCGAACCCAGGATCTTAAGAATGTAAGACAGCCTCAATCTCGCACCTCTCTCCGCTCCGTGGAGAGTACCGCTTTGAAGGAAACTGGCTCTTAAGCTCGGCCCATGCTATTGTTATTTAGTCACATCCCATACAGGTGATAACCGATGATTCACTTTAGTTTCAGCTGTTCCATTTGGCTAATGACGTTCAAGTGATTTTAGACCACTTAAAAGTCTAATTTATTTCTCTACGTGTTAGTCCTATGCGCAATTAAATACCAGTATTTAAATAAGCTCTTAAACTAGCTCGTAACTGAGTCATTTGATTACGTTCTTTCAGTTTCAGAGAGCACTAAATTAGATGTGATTCACAAATTCGCGTGATGCAATTTTCTCTGTTTTTAGACAAACATTGACAAATTTATTATTTTTCTTACAGACCTATCGGGAGCTCATAACAATATACTATTCTGCTATATAGTATAGAAACGCAGGACCTATAACACATATAGCATGGCTTTCACATTACGCGATATTATCGCAAGCATTTATAGTATATACTCGTAGCAAGCTCAGTTGACCGCGATCTTTGAAGAGTCTTGCGGTACGGCCGGGGGTAGGGGCGGACGAAGAGGGCGGCGCATGATATAGCATAGCATGAACTCAGCGTATAATAATATATAGTATAGTACAGCGTGAACGTGTCCATAACAAATGTATGATGAGCGATATTGTTGCGCTATGAGCTACATGGTACTAGCTGACCCGCGCAACGTCATCTGCGTGAAGAACTGCTCGCCCGATTTTGTGCAAACTTCACATAAACCATCTACTAAATAGTCCGATCAAAACCTAAACATTTGGTTTGGATAGGTGAGCCCGTTCTTGAGTTATAAAATTACAACGAAAAGTGCATTGATTTTAATATATGTAAGTACATAAATATATTTATCTACACTAATATTATAAAGAGGAAAACTTTGTTTGTTTGTTTGTTTGGTTGTAATGAATAGGCTTAAAAACTACTGGACCGTTTTTAAAAACACTTTCACCATTCGAAAGCTACATTATCCACGAGTAACATAGGATATATTTTATCCCCGTACTCCCACGGGAACGGGAATTACGCGTGTGAAACCGCGTGACGTCCGCTAGTATTATTATAAAGTCTGAAAACCGCTTACGGTTACCTACGGCTACGTTATCAATATTATCATCTTCCTAGCTTTTCCCAACCATGTTGGGGTCTGCTTCCAGTCTAACCGGATGTAGCTGAATACCTTGATTTATGTAGCGACTGCCAATCTGATCTCCACAACCCAGTTAGTACCGGACTTTGGGTACGAAACCCTTAAAAATCATACGATCTCTTCACTTAAAGTACTTACGGGATGTTGCGGGCCTATTCGAAAGAGACACCACGGCCCCGGAACATAAAGGGCGAGGAAGGAACATGGATGGTGGGTTTTAGTCAGTAAAAGTCTGACACTCCCTCCCGCTCCGCCCAGAGTGGGAGAAGTCATTAGATGATTTCCCATCCTAAAAAAAATAAAATAAAAAAAGGAATTACGGGATAATATCCGTGATTTTCTGTCGATTCTGTTTACTATCACTGACGCCCTTTTCAAATTCCCTCCTTCGTCGACAGCACAATTTTTTTTACCTAAAAGTTATCAATAACGGGATAGGTAGTTAACATAACTGCATCATCACAATAATTCAATAACATAATGATCATAAATTAAGTAGGAACATAAAATAGTTATCAGACCGACTTTGTTTGTGCAGAGTGAGTTGTGACCTCTGCATGTTTGTCCCCCGCAAGCATAGCGCTTGTTTATAGAATCCGATGCTACTGGGATCTGATCATCCGACTAACAATGGGTATGACGACAATATCAGAAAAATGCAAATCTATTTAGTCCTTCAGTTAGTGTAGGTATTGGAAAATTATGGACATGTATTTTTTGTTTTTGTAAATCAATGAATATTGACAAAGATAAAACGCATCAAAACTCGGGAGTTGCTTGTACGTACCATCGTTGCCAAACCCAGTACTTACTGAAACTTTTTTTTATCTCGAATCACAGTATTTTTAGTATTGTTACCTTGATGCATATGGTAAACATGGAAAAATACCAAAAATAAACCAAGTTTTCAGGAAAGCTCGGAAAATAAGGATCGTTTTAGCGATCAGTAGTAATAGGCAGATAGGTTAACGCTCATACAACTACCACTTTATCGATTGCCCATCGTTAAAGTGTTAAATCCCTATTATAAATGAAAGAAACACAGTTATTATTAATCTGAAAATCTAATTGAAAAACGTTAATTAACAAACAAATCTATAAAGGAGTATAGTAAGTAACAATACAAGTTTTGAGGTGCTCCCTCACTTGGAGCATTTGCCTGTAATGTAACGTTACAGAGTCGAGCATTACATCAGTGGGGAAAGAGAACCGAGCATTATAACGCGCAACCTGTAATGTTACAGATGCACCGAAACACAGTCCAACAACCACGGCGACGATTGGTATACAATTAAGCAAAAGTTATCCGCTCGCTCCGCCTACGAGCGGATAACGACGACGCCTAAAGCTGAAAATGTTTACGTTGGTCAAGAGCCGGACTTTTATTGAGAGGGTTAAATTGTGTACCTTTTCCTAGAAAGGATAGTCATGATCATCATCAACCTATTAATGTTCCCAGGGCTAGTACACAGACCTCCTCTCTATGAGAGGGAATGAGCTATAATCCACCACACGGGTCCAGTGCGGTTTGGTAGATGTCACATGTCTTTATGATAAAGATAAAGAGGCATTTAATTGTTTAAACATGTGTGACATGATACATGAATATGCACATATGGATGGAAAGATTAAAGAGACGATTGCTGGTTCTAATTCTTTGGTTCAGTTTCTTCACGATGTTTTCCTTTACCGCTTTGAGAGCAGTGATTATGAATTAAATAACACAAAGTAATGGGCCTGTCTGGTATTCGAACACACGGTAAGCAGGACCACTGGGCCACCGCTGCTCCCACGAGTAGGATAGTCCGTAACATGATTGAATAGGTTGTTAGTTTTCTATTAATAACTTCGAAGGTGAGCCTACCGTATTCTATTCGGTACTGCCATGCCCCCTTTAAAACGTATGTACACAATAAGATACGTCGTATTGACGAAAAATCGGTCTGTATAAAAACTAAGTAGGTATTATTGTTCATCTGCCTTATTATTCAGTCCCTTTGTATATCATTGTTTATTCCTCACACATTTGTGCAATTTAATTATTTTCCTTCATTGGTAACAAACAAGAGTTGTTTTTGTTTACGTTTAGTTAGAAATCTTTCGCAATTCAGGTTACTGTGTCGGTCGGTAGTAAAAATCGAAGTGTTTGTTGTTGTATTGAAGAAGTTAAAAGTAGATGTTTCTGTATGTAAACTTAGTTTTACGTAAGATTAGCTAATAGTCTTATTTTATGATCGTTACCCTGATCTATTTTGGCTGTTTATTGTTTTTAGAACTTTCGTAGCAATACGTATGAACAATCAAATGATGGGAATGTCCTGTTCGTTGTTCACTACAAGAACTGATGGACTGAGACAGTTCTGGGCTGAGACAATTTAAATTGCCATAGACACGGTATTAAGAAGAGCAGCAACAGCAGAAGCAGCGTGGTTCAGGCTAAAATTGTAAATGGCCTAATAAAGTACGGTAAAAGTAGCTTAATATTTAAACTAAACAGAATCATTTTTTATTTTTTTTTATTTGATTAAAGGGCTTTGTCGCTTAGCGACCACATCGCCCAGTACAGAAAAGCAAATTACTTACGATCTATTTAGCACTAACTTACAATCTACTTATTACTAGCTCATACAATTCTTTTGCTTTAACAGAATCATAATTCTACTTAAATAATATACCTAATATTAAGAACCTCGTTAAAATGCTTAAAATGGTCGCAGATTTTACGAATTTTAACGTAATTAATAACTTTTTGTTACTTTTGAGGTTTGTGCTATTACTTCTTTTACAAATTGTGGGTCATTAACATCTGCAAACGTTGAATAACAAAAAGTAGTTTCGGTATGAATATGTCACCGTAAAATTGTCAAATAAGTACGTTATATTGTAATCTCTCTAGCGATATTGTAAACTCTCGCGTTATTGTCAAACGAACATACTGCTTACAATAAAACGCATTATTTTTCGTGAAATGCATGCGATGGTAATCAACTCACGCGGTGTGGAGGAAAGGAGGGTTCCCCCTTGCCTAGTGGTTCCACTCTCAAACGATACTGTACCATTCCTGAGAAATATCGATTAATATTGCCTAACCTTAAAACCCTTTATATTCCCCTAAAAGCGTAGTCGACGGAGTCTAATAGACTATTTCCGAGTGCAGGGTTTAAAGGAACCTAACTAACCTAACGGGGTGGTGCCCCAAGACCCGATTATGGGAGCAGAGATACTTCCGTATCTTTAGTTGACAATCATTCGAGAGTTTACAATATCGCTAGAGAGAAACACGTTAAATTGTAATATAACGTGTTTGACAATTTTACGGTGACAAATACACCTTTATAAATGGCAATACAGTTAGGTAAGTCATTTATGTACTTTCTGAAACCATAATACTTATTTACAAGCTTCGTACCTATATCCTATGCAAGCACCGATTAGTCAGTAAAGGAAGTAAATAAGTGCTACGCAAGCACTTCATTCATTATTATAATTAATATACGTAGTTGTCGTAATTAAACAAACAATGATTCAAATACTCTTCGTCCATTCATTGCGAAGTATGACACCATATTTACACGTATTTTAATTATGGAAATGCGATAACAAACATCCATATTTGTACACTAAAATGAAACTTCCCCTATGATAAGGAATTTATTTGCAATGACAATAATTATTCACAGTAACGTCATTGAAGATGAGGTAGGTCCGTACTGACTCTCCCATTCTTCTCCATAGAGATCACGCTTCGGAATTGGCAGCTTACAGAGTACCTTCTTCACAATTATCATGCCTTGTGGCTAGACTATAGTTTCATCTTTTTTAACCGACTTCTATAAAGGATCTTTTAATTTCGCTGTATTTTTTGTTACCTACCTCAAACGCCGTGATTCATCAGCAGTCTAACCGGGTGCTGAATATCAGTTTTTTACATGGAGCGACTGCCTTTCTGACCTCTAAAACTATATCCCAGTTTGTACTGCGTAATAAGATCATAACTCCATGATTATTTGACGATTCAAAAGTGCCTGAGATTGGTCTATTTGAAAATAACGCTGAGTTTTGAGGTCTATCAGTTTTGAGGGTGACGGTTGGCTTTTACTTACGTCTGTCCTACCACGGGTAATCAGCTCCGCAGCTATCTTGCCATCTGCTCAAGAGCCCATATCCTGAATAATTTGCACTATCAATCAGCCTGCAACATTTCCATAGCTGGAATACAGAGTACCTACTGTAACTGTGGTTTAGCAGAAATATAATTCCAGATTTTTACTGGAATAGTTTTTACCTTTGTAACTGCGGGCAACAACTAATTTTTCTATTAAATATTACTATGAATTTTCAAGTCACCAATGAATCATTTAACACAGGGTACCTACCTACCTATATTTACGTTAACACATACGTCAGCTAACTCATTAAATAACATGTAAGGTAGTCATGTACCTAAACTGTGGTCGCAATTTATTTTCTCAATATGTAAACAAATGTGTGTTTTTAGAAAAACTAATTTTATTACACTACAACGTTATTTTTTAGTCGTTTTAGTCCCTTTAAGGGCGGATAGTACACATGAAAATGAACAACTTTTACTATGGGACCAACTATGAAATCTCGAAAAAAAATCAGCTGCTTCATACATTATTGGTTGCCTAACTCGGAAAAATGTAGGCAACAGCTGATATTTTTTTCGAGATTTCATAGTTGGTCCCATAGTAAAAGTTGTTCATTTTCATGAGTGCTATCCGCCTTTAAAGGGATTAAAACGACTAAAAAATAACGTTGTATTGTATACTTATGTTTCAGTTTAATAAGTACCTAAGTAGGTTTTATTTGGTCAATGGAACTGTTACAGATATAGTTTAACAGTCATTTACACAGAATTAAAAAGCAGACAATAAGATTAAAGATTAAGATTAACGTGACAATCATACTAGAGCTGTAGAGTTTGGCTGCCAGTACTTGTTTTTAATAGTATTGGTCATTCTAACACCTACTTAATTTATTGCTTCATAAAGCTGATTTTCGTTTAACTCAAAATAACATCAAATAGAAACAGGATTTTAATAAACTTTAACCAAATTATAAATTACTTTATTTTTCCTCGTAAACAATTGGTCTCGCCGATGAATCATGAAAAACAACTGCACAGACGTTTGTTTGTCTAAAACCAAAGGTTTTACTTGACAAACACAATATAGAGGCCATATGGAGCAATCCTGTGCTTGACAAACAACTTTATTCTTGGAACCATATTAGGTAATGCGAGGTGTTATTGAGAAGGCATTTTGCTGGCAAAGTTAATGGTAAATGTTATTTTGGTTGATTATATTTTGCAGTGCACCTGCACGGTTTCTGATGACTTTGATGACTCCAAGCCCTAAAGATGTGAAGTTTTAGTTCACACAGATCCAGTATGTCCTTTTGCTGTTTACAGAATTACAATTTCATCATCCAACATAACAGTTCGAATGCACCAATAACAATCAATATTATGTTATGAACAATCATCATCATCTGCTTTTCCCAACTATTTTGGGGTCGGCTGCTATAGTCTAACTGGATGCAGCTGAAAAAAAAACAACAACAACAACATGTTATTGGGGATTTTTGGCAATAGCAACCGCAGCAGTGCTTGTTTGATGGTAATAGGATCTTCGGGGATAACAGGCCTAATGTTATAATATTAACAGTTTATGGCAGCATTGCCATCCAAAGTGGCAATGCTGCCAGTCTTTTGGGCACTTTTCCTGTTGGCAGCCATGTGGACGAATTTTTCGATGCCCTGTAACCCCTTTTTGATATTTGTACATATTTTTTCTTTTTATTATAATGTTAGTGTGTATATATTGTAATTAATGATTACTTTTAGATAAACTCAGAATAACATACAGTTTATTATAAACGTAAAATTTTACAAAGGTTGGCTCAGAAAGAGGTGGCGAGAAGATCTGGACGCGCACCGAGAGGCCTGGTTCGAGGAGGCCCTGGATAAGAGCACATGGAAGGTATTGGGGGAGGCCTTTGCCCAACAGTGGGACAGTACAGGCTAATATTAATAAATTTAAAAAACCACTACAGTAACATTACCCTTCATTCAGAGAACTGGGGTACATAATGTACGTTTAGAACATGTGCAATTATAACTGCATTGATAGAAAACAAAAAAAAAAAATTAAAAGGAGACGAAGAAAAAGTAAAACGGAAAAATATTCGAAGAAGGGTGTGTGGCATTTTTCAGGCGTGACTTGAACATGAGATTCCAGCATTATCATCATAGATGCAGCTGAATAACTATATTTTACATGGAGCGACTGCTTATCTGAGACTATGTTTGTCCTCTACAACCCAGTTAGTACTTCTAGCATTCATTTAGTCTCCGTAACTTGAATCCTGTAAGAAATTCTTGTCTCTTGCTTGTCAGCTCTGTCTTGGTATTGTGAATTCATTGCTAGACAATATTAGGTTTTATTTATGTCCAGTGTCAATCCTAGGTGACGTTTCAAGGTCGTCGACGTCATCTACGAAGTTGACTTCAAGACTGAAATCATTCTCATTGACTAGCGGTTAATGTGACGTCACTGGCTCATTCATGCATTTGTGCAGTAGTTGGAATTACCATGAATTTAAGCAATTTTATGCCTTGTTGGGATTGCCCATTGGGTAACGTCAAATGTCGAAAATAAACCTGGATAATGATTTCTTTTCAAAGGACTACTGAAGGAGTTGGTGGCCAAGTTATAATAGCCGCACAGTTTGATCTATGGGCCCTGGCCCCCGTAGGCGCGGGCGTGTGGACGATGAGCTATGGGCTAGTTCGCTCTCCGTCTTATGACGACAGGCCGTGTCGATGTCGCGTTCAGCAGAAAGCAAGGGCCAATGCCTGCCGTGGCTGCGGGACTGTTCGAATGCCATACTGTGGTCCCGGAACATAAAGGGCGATGAAGGAATATGGACGGGGGTTTGAGTCTGTAAAAATCTGACACTCCCTCCCGCTGCGCCCAGAGAGGGAGGAGTCATTTGATCATTTCCCATCCGTAAAAAAATTGTCTGTATCGGTCTGTGGGTGGTGACCATCATAACATAGGTACAGCCCAAGTAACACAGTATAGGAGGTTTAAAACAAATCTATCTACTGACAGTCTATTCATGGTTAATCTTTAGACAGGGGCTTTCTAAAGATGGTTTCAATAAAGAAAATGTATTCTTATAGAGTTTTTTTTCTCAAGCTTGATTATTTTTAGAGCACTTGTTATATAGCACACCTATTTCAAGTATGTCTATAGGTATATTGAATGTTTTAGGATAAAATGCTCTACAAATAGTTAATAAAGCCTAAAGGTACCTAACTTGAAGTAATTTTATAGAAAAGATGGTATATTTTAAGATAAAACATTCTATTATTTCTATTATTTAGCTATTGGTACTCTTATATTTGTATATACACTTAAGTCTTGATAAAATACTTTAATATATATTTTTTAGTTTGTCTAAAAAAGTGATAGGGAAAACGTGTATTTAGTGGTTTTATTCCTAAAAATGGCTTAGTTAAGTGCATTTGTATTAAATATTTGAATTGGATGATTTTATGCAATGGAGACAGTGAAAAAAATTAAAAGGTCTGGTGGCTTTCGTCGAAAAATCGGTAAATATTTAAAAAGAAAAAAAAAAGAAGAAGAGATTCAAGATAATTCAGATTCCGAATCGGAATTTTCTCGTAACTTCCTCCAAAACTCAAGAAATTGTTCTGAGACAGAAGATACAACTGAATTTGAAGTGTCTCCTAGAACATCACAAAATTCGATCCACTTGCCTCAAAAGTGATCTGCGCGCCAGTGGTCAGCAACTTATGCTATACCTAACTCACATAGCCTTGAAGTACTTATTTCAAATAATAATTCGTAAAATAATTTTCAACCTGATACTCTACCAAAGGATCCGAGAACATTGCTCCAGACTCCAAGAACGATTGAAATGAAAAAAATCGGTAATGGCGAATACTGGCATCACGGGCTGAAAATTAATCTCACAAGATATTTTCAAAATTTGACAGAGAACAAAATAGTGACAATCGATGTTAACATTGATGGACTACCTACGTATAAAAGCTCGAAAGTTGAATTCTGGCCCATTTTAATCTATACATTCCTGCTATTTTACACATTGTCTATAGATAAAACAGAAATATATTTTACTTAACCTCTTGAATTGATTAATTAAATTGCTCTGCTATTGCATAAAATGGTCTGCCGTTCACAACACATCAAATTACCTATTCACTGATGAACGTCTAGAAATACTGTGAGAAGATAGAAAGGAATACATAGATGACAGTTACTAGGTAATCTTAAACTATTCATAAATCTGTTTATTCTTTCACTAGATAGTTTAGTATGTAGCAAGTGAAATTATTCTCGTCATAGAGCTAGAGCCATACTACAGAAAATTCTCTAGAGTGTTTGTTCTATTAAATTCGTTTTTCTAGTAAGTAAAAATCTTGACGCCATTTTTATGACCTACTTTTGCTTCAAATGATTTTCGATACATATTCTAATGCTTATTTTTATGTTTTTATTATTAAATTATCTCTAATTAAACATTTAATATGTTTTAAATAACTATATTTCTAATAAAATGAATATTTTAAGCATTAAAAAGCAATTTAAAAAAAATACTCATTAAAAATAATATTCATATGTGGTAAAAAAAATATTAAATCTTGCATTTACAGCCAGCGGGCGCTCTTATTTTAAGAGAGTTTTACATAATATTCGACGATAGAATGTCAATCGCATATAGATTTGCTTGTTTACCCATTATCAACTAGCTAAAACACAAGTAAAATAAGAAATTTGTTACGCCATGATGCAATTCAATTATAAGTTTAAATAACTCTTGTAAGTTCTGCGCCATTATGTGTCGTTGTCTATTACAAATCAAATGTAACTTAAAGTTGATAGTCTTGAGTTAATTTTGGTTAAAAACGTGACGAGTAAAGACTTCTTTAAAGGTCTCAACTTTATCTATAAACTATCTACTAGTAAAAATTGTGGTCTATAAACAGTTTAGTGAGGCACTAGAAAAATCTCTACAGACAATTTGAGAATTTACAACTCTTATCTCTATCTATTCATGTTTTCTTAACTCATTCTTATGAGAACGGATAAGGTTGTGCCCACTTTTACTAAACTGTGTCTATAAGCGTTCTTGATTACTACTAGGGAGATATTTTACTCTTATGGTAGACAATTAAATTAAATTCTATTAGATATCTAATAGTCCGTTTATAGATGCGATTGTGTTATTTGGGAGGGTTTCCTCCATGCCTCGGAAAACACGATAACCTGTTGGTCCCGGTTGTCATTTGTAGATCTTTTATTGTTTATTTCGTGTTTTATTTGTCTCGTTGGTGTACAAGAGCACGTGCTGGCTTGTCACGCATATCTGGTAAAGGCTTTCAAAAGGTTATAAAGGGTGTAAAAAACCTCCTAACGAAGCCGAAAGGCACTTGTTCTCCCCGTCAATGTGATAAGATTTTTGTGCGTTACTTTGAGTTCTACCACAAAACAAGAATTATCACGGGAAAAAAGTCGATTCCCAGCAAAAAGATATGCGTGAAGTTACTTAGTTTGATGAACAGAATGCTTGCCGCCGTTTGGTCGAAAAAATATATTCTTGTCATGATTCAGGATGACTGGCTGCTCAAGTGTTTTGTTTATATCCCTTTTATCTTTTATTACCTTCCCCTCATTCATAAAACACCAGGTTTTCATTAATGACTCGACGAATTATCTTCCGCTAGCAACAAGGACTATCTAATGACGTCATGTCTAGATAGTCGAGTGGACAGAGAGCTTCTGTAGCACGCGTGTTTATTGTAGACTTCACGTGTTTTCATTGTGTTTACCTGAATTACATGTTATTACATATTTTATTTTGTGTAGGATCTTAAACAATTTATTACGCATTGTTTAAAGTTTAAACAATGCGTAATAAATTGTTTAAGATCCTTAAACTTTAAAGGCAAAAAGTAATAAAATATTTTCATAGAAAAGACAAAAAAACTATTGAGATTTAAGGTACTGAAAAGTTAGCTTGCTGTGATTTCTTTTGAAAGCGTTGCGTCTACAAAGTCATATGAAAAATCAGTCTCAGTCAAGCCTGGTCTATAAGTGAAGGAATGAGCTAATTATAGCTCATTCTTTCAACCGCCCGCGTGGTGGATTCATACGTCTTCGAATTTTTGGTTTCAAGACGTGCCGGTTTCCAATGTTTTCCTTAATCGTTTTGAGAGCAGTGGTGATGAAATTGATTCTGTTAAACCTCATTCTAACGAATCAGAATCCGGTGTGAGTTTCTTGATTGGCATTCTAAAAACTTTGTTGATAATTCGAACTTACACTAGCGCCACCCTTATGATCATGTCAGCGAGTTGAACTAAATTGATAGAAAGAGTTATTGGTCGGTGTGAAATTGTCCTTTAATCATCAAGTATACAGTTAACAGTTTTCTGTATGTCTTTTATAGTATCGACCGCTACTCTGAAATGGCGACCCTAAATCAAATTGACCTATGTCATTCATTCTCCTGCCCTTGTCTCAATTGATTTAGGGTCATTGCAACTTCAAAGCAATTATAAACATAGTGCCAGTAATAGAAAAAAAGAAGGAAATTATTTGTCTTGGTATTGGCAGATGATGAAAAGAGATGGGCCCATGTGATAACGAGAGTGATGAATGTAAAGTTAATGAATGTGGTTGTCTGGATGAGAAATAAAGAAAAGAAAGAATTAAACCACATTAGCATATGCCACAAGTGTACTCAACAAAATAAAACTTAAATCTAAACAATAAAGAAATCTTAAAAGCAATATTGTGTGTCTCATGGCTGTGGTCCGGTTCAGCAAACTGCCGTAGCTAGTGTCCACTGGTTTTCAGCGAAATGAACACTAATGTTGTAGCTGATAGAGAAATATAAAACGAAAGCGTAGCTACTTAGAACATCACAAATATATTTTCAGAGAAGGAAGTTGATGTCACAAAGCGCAGATAAAGAAATAATACTCCTATTAGTCATTTTATTTAAAGACGTCAGTCAAATTATCATGTGCCTTTACAACTCAAAAACCAAACTTAGCAATGAGATACTAAAAAAAACATCTGACTAACAATAAAGTAGCTAAAAATAACACTGTAAACCAGTTAGCGAAGAGATAAGAGATAAAAATAAACCATTATCTTTATTATTAGAGGCGATGTTATCAGCTGCTTTGGTTATCGCTATCTAACCTATTTGCATGTCCTCGAAGTGTTCCACACATCCGCAGTATGGGCTGATTAATGGGTAATAAATTGTAGTGGTTGAACTAAAATTACAAAATCAATTTAGCCTTTAATGTCTACCAGTTGGGACAAACGCCGCCTCCCTGTGAGACGCCGTAGTCCGTCCGTAGCCTGTAACTCAGATATTCTTTATACTCTAGGACATGTCAGTTACCTCACGATAATTTCTTCCTGCTAACTCACCACGCGAGTCCTCCGCAAGTTGGTAGATTGCCCACCGCTTAGATTTTATGATTCTGTGACAAAAATTACACGATAATTGTGGCCAATTATCTTCATCTGTTGTTAGGACAAACGCCTCCTCATTGTGAGAGGCAATGGTCTGTAGCCTAACCTAACCTGACTTGGATTTTTTTATTCATTTCCTCACAATGTTTTCTTTCACCGTTTGGAGAGCAGCGTTGAAGAAATAATATACACAAAGTAACGTGGCTCCTAGACCTTCATTCCCACTATCTACTGTCTACTTGTCATCATCATCATCTTCCAGCCCTTGTCCCTTATTATTTGGGATCGTCAAAACATGTGATTTTCTTCCGTGCCCCTGTCAGTCGTCACGCTATCAATTACTCCTTTTCCCTTCATATCATTTCTCACACAATCCTATCCTACTAATATTATAAATGCGAAAGTTTGTGAGGATGTATGTTTGTTACTCTTTCACGCAAAAAATACTGAACGGATTTGGATCAAATTTAGCACACAGATAGTTTATTACCTGGATTAACACATAGGATACTTTTTATCCCGGTAGTAAGATCCCATGGGACAGTTATCAAGCTTCACGCGGGCGAAGCCGCTGGCAGAAGCTAGTACATCCATATTTTCTGTAGTCTTCCTACCATTTACTTGTAACACTCGTTAAAATCATCGCCTACTGCAGTGATGCAGTCGTGATGCTGTTGCTGGCTGTGTACCTTCGTCACCATAACCACGATTCTTCGTGCTGTTCACGCGGCACACTCCCTCCGTTCTCTACTCTCCGATCTTGCAATGTCTTCGGAAACAATCGCGGGTGAAGGGCATTACTACAGTTTCTGACAATCTGAAAGACAAGCTAAGTGCATAGCGTGGGCTTGACAGCTGTGGAGCCATTAGTGACTTTGACAAAGAATGTCTTTGTCAATCATAGTCATATTCACATTCTAATTTCCAGCATAGTGTTATAATTATGCAACAATTTGTAACGATAAGGTGACTTCTATTTAAACAGCACCAGCTGTAGGTTTGTCTCAAGTGAGTAATTCTAGTGTTTGTTAAGGATTCGCAGAAAACTGTTTATGTATGAATCATTGTCTGCAGTATGTTTGTTTGACGAACAGATTGGCTGTTGACAGTACTCCTAACGGAAACTAGGTCGAGATCTCGAAAGCTGCATTGCTGCAATCTGCTGTCAGGAATAATTAAAAACTGATTCTGACCTACGTTTTTGTTCTAAACACTTGGGTTCGATTCTCGGGTCGGGCTGAGTGTTATTGGGTTTTTCCATCACGTTTTGTCTCAGAAGTAGCCAGTCCAGCCCAGATTTGTGCCCGGTTGATGGAAAAAGGCTTGCTCCCTATAACATGAACGTTAACACAATGGTTACAAACTCGCAAAATGTTTTTCTCGCTAGCATTTGGTCGGAAGACGCTCTTTCTCTTTTCGCCTTATGTAATTCATCATAATCAGCTTGCAGCAGTCCACTACTGGATAAATGCAAGAGAATCGAACTGAGTGACGTGTTATAAGAGAGGCCAATTGTACACCGTTCGATTCTCTCGCATTTAATATTTCTTAATACGCTAGGCAAATATCACAGATAATTGCGTAAACAATTAAGATAAAACTAAATGATAACATCAGACGACACAGCGACGTTGAATGACGAGGAGCAACGTATTAACAAACAGATAGCGGCGCCTGCGCCGATGTGGACGTTATTTGCTATCGCGTGACCGCTACCTGATAACGTGGTGGTGTGATGGTTGTAACATCAAAATGGGAGACAGAAAATCCATTCATTAGTGTTACTCGTATAAGTTTCGTGATGATGTGAAAGGATGGAGAGGGAGAGGAAGGCCAAAGAAAAGATGGAAGGATTGTGTAAGGAATGAAAAGATAAGAAAGGAATAAATTATGCCACGAAGTCTGACAGGGAAGAAATTAAGAACCCAAGTGGAATGGGACAGGGGTAGGAAGATGATGGAAGGTATGAGTTTCGTGGACTTGGTTAGTGGGAGTCAAATAGGAAATCACGGCATCCAGGTTAGTTTAGAGGTTTAAATACAAGATTGAATTTGCGAAACCAAAGCAGCCGCCATACGTAAAAGGGTTGCATCTAGACAAGAGAATCGGGAAACATTAGCCTTACTACAGATGCTCATTAAAGCTTTTCTGGCTATAATTGTCGACTCATATGCACAGAGGTTTTTGGAAAACCAATTATGGAATTATAATACCATTCTATACAGATCATGATCATTATCATCGACAAGACGTGTATCATGGTATGTAGAAAACAATCACTGGCCGATGATATTGCAATCACGGGTAAACCTGATGAGATTGACACAAGAGCGCAATGAAGGAAAACCGAGACAGAGTTAGATATCACACGATAAAGAAGAAGGAGCGTGGAGGTACTGATGGTGAAGAAATCCACGTACACTTAGCTGAAAAGCATAATCACTCTTTAAACATCCACTATTACGACACAATTACACAACCCACCATTATCACCAAACTTGCAAGTTCATAGACGGTTAGTAGAAGTCTTTCGACCTTGAATTTCAGAATACCGTTGCTAAATGGCAAGAATTGAACCCTTATAGATTCGTCCTGTGCATCCGTATGCCACAGCCATTCTACTGCGAGACTGTTGGTACTACACACTGGTCACACAAGTCATCATCTTTTTGCTCTTGTTCCAAGTTACTTGGGGTCGGGGCAACACGTTATTTTCTTCCATTCTGCTCTGTCACGCTATCACTCTTCCTTATCTTTCAAGACATTCATCACACAATTCATCGATCGTTTCTTTGGTCTCGATCTCCCTCAACCGCTTGTAAGAAGTCCTATGAATGTCGATGTCTTCAGTTCTTCCACCTGTCTCTTTTTTTAACTCCAATTCACATTTTTTTTTGGTTTTAGTTCTGGCCAGTTTCACCTCATCGAGAAGTTTTCTTCCACTACCGTTTCAAGCACTTGTCCTTCTATTATTTTTGTTGTATGTCCATCAAACGGAATATACCTACTGATAAGAAGCCGGACTGTTACGTATTTAAATTATGTTAACAGGTCTTATTTGTGTGTTTTTATGGAAAAGTTTTTTTGTGAAGAGTACTACACTTTGCTTTGTGGTATATGTTTGTCTTTTGATGGCTTAACTAGGTCATTACTTACCTGTGCGTAACCATCCATTGTAATGTTATAATGTTTTTACTTTGATAAACTTCGGAAAAATTCCGAGTACAAGATACGAGTTCAAGTTGTAAGTGGACCCTTCACAAAGCGGTCTTCCAAGTATTCTATAAGTACATCAAATAAAGTAAGTCTACGCAAAAATAATTGACCGGTTAAGACTTTTTATTTTGGGTGAAAAATCACTTTTGTATTGATGGATGCATTGAATAGTTACGGGGGAGGTATTTAAAGTCTGTGCTTCATCAAATAAACTTAGGAACCCTCATATCTCCGTAACTAGAAGGTTCCCAGTCAAAAGTCCAGAACAAAAACGTGACGGGGTAATAACCGTCTTTCGGCTTCTTTTACCAAAAAACAGGTAAAGGGCTGATAAAGGGCTGATATATTTTTACAGCCTTTATCAGTAACCTTCGAACAAATGATAAGTGAACATCGGTATACAGAGGTTGGATCGGTAGGTTGTGAGGTCTCCCATCACTGTCATTTCAATGATCTACCTTTCATCACACAATCTTTATAATCCACTTTCTCTGACTTGGGTACTATTTCATCAGTAAGATTTTTTTCTAATGTTCCAAACAAGTTTACAAAAAAATAAGGAGTTTCTGTATTTGTCAGAATGTTTTCTGAAGATATACTTCAACACAACTCTTACTAGTACGTTTTTAGAAGTAGCAAACCGTGAAACAAAAACAATCGGGCTGTGAAAACAGATTAAACCACGTTACTTTTGAAAGGCCACATAGAAAAACAGATGCCTTTTTGTTAACAACAATAGATCACTAATAAAGGTTTACCTACGTCATTGTGTCGTAGGAAAACTACCGGCGACATGCTTCTGGAGACTGCAGTTGTTTCAATAAAGTGAACTACAATCGTCGCCTCGTTGGTCTTCTATAGTCACCGCTACGAGAAGCTATACATCATTGGAAGACCAGCGTCAGACAGCTTTATCACCTGTCTGGCATGAATGCTGAAATGGACCTTTTTGGCGCAGCCGTGAGGCACACAGCACATTTCTACTTGTCCTACTCATTGTTTTGTATCTTTTTTGTTTATTATTGTGTGTGTGCTTTATTAACTGACGTCAAATTACGATTTCTACAGGCGAGTCGCAAGAAAAAGATAGTTTTGGAGACGAAGATTTAATTAGATAAAACTTTACATTAAAAATTAAAATTAAATTATACAAGTGACCATGATCGAGGTTTGATTCATAATGGGAATCACACAGGTGTTCCTAAATTCGGAGATGTGACCGTGAGAAGATGTCGCCGTGAAGAGCTGACGTTGCGTTGCCGGGTGGTCCATTTGCGCAACCGCGCTGGGTACAGTGCAAGCGATGCGATGCGATGCGATGCGATAGTTAGCTTAACGTAACAGTCAAATAAATATTTTCTTTCTTTCTTTCTAAATTTTGTAAACACACATTCGGGATCGGAACCTTTGGACCAAATAAAAAAATGATCTTAGTTCAAAATGGCGGTCCAAATGTGTACGCTCTATGAGGTCAGATGCGTTCCAGTACCACAAAATATTAGACGGCAGCTCTCTAGACCGCCAAAATATAACCCGACCAAGTTAAATTGGTCGTTCGTTTCGTATTACACGTATGATAATTTGAGTTGATTGAATGTAGGAGTATTTCTTGTTGATACAATCACCATTGTCGGTACGTATCTTGATAGAAATTCTTTGCTTACAAAAAATATAGCTTCTCGTCGCGTGGACTATAATAGCAGTCGCAAGCGCGACAAGAGGTCCCCGGTTCGATTCCCAGGTGTTATTGGGATTTCTCAGTAGCAGCCACGAAGTCTGGATTTGTGCATGTTGACAATAGGCTCGTCCCCAATTCTTCTGCAACCTTTGGCCACCCAATGCTGAGTGTAGTCTCTTCCAAATCTCTTTTGGTTTGGTTTTGTGTAATGGTTATCCAGTTTCTTCCGGCCACAATAATGAGGTCGTCTGTCAATCTCGGTTGTTGGTTGGTTAGTCGTTTGACTTCCCACATTCCTCCATTCCGTTTATGGTCTCCACTCCAGCAATTTCTTCTCTCATCTTCCATACAGTCTACGGCATATACGGCCCGCTCAGTTTCACTTTTTTTTGCCATCTCCTATACAGGGGACTTAAAGGACCACTTCATGCTTATGACCTTGAGCGAGTCGTTTATCAGCACGGATAAATTCTGAAAAAAAATAATAATTTGTTTTCATACTTTCATCTAAATATTTCAACCGACCTGTACACGATTACTCGCACTATTTTGCTGGTAGCCCCTTAAACATAACTGGTGTACTTTTAAGTACATCCCTGCCTAATCTTTCCAAGATAACATGTTACCTTATGTTATGCTTTTTTTTTTTGGATGGGAAATCATCAAATGACTTCTCCCACTCTGAGCGGAGCGGGAGGGAGTGTCGGACTTTTACTGACTAAAACCCATCCATGTTCCTTCCTCGCCCTTTACGTTCCGGGGCCGCGGTATTTCTTTCGAACAGTCCCGCAGCCCCGGCAGGCTTCAGTCCTTGCGGGCCCCTCCCTTTATGCTGACATCTCTTTGAGGCCCGCGTGGAACACAAACGCGCCGTCGACACGGCCTGTCGTCATTAGACGGACGGACGGCTAGCTAGCCCATAGCTAACCGTCCACAAGCCCGGAGTTATATTATCCTACAATATTATTTTCAAGTACTTAGATAATAATTACATGCTAACTCACTGAGGTTAGACTTGTATGTTCTGACCAATTGTTTTCCAAAGGCTTTCAAGGGGAGTTAGTGGAGTTTCTTGCTAATTCTTCATACATACATACATAAAGATCTTTCCTTTGGAATGGGCAACAGCCAAATTTCACAGTAAAAAGTAATTACCTATGCCTGTGTGTGTGCTTTATCTTTTTGTTTTCATACAATTAAAACGTGCCTGTTACTCGTCTTATTGCAATAAATGTTTTGAGTTTTCGTTTCTTAATTTATTTTACTTCATAATCATCGTCATTGTCATCTCCCTGCCATTTGACATATTTATTTTGGGTTGGTGCAGCTTGCAGCCATTATTCTTCTTTATATCTATACTAGCTGACCGGCGCCACTTCGTCTGCGTCTCATAAATTGAAATATAAGCTATCCTATCTTTCAAGTTGGATCAAACTGCACACTGTGTACAAATTTTATTGAAATCGGTTAAGTGGTTTAGGAGTCCATTGAGGACAAACATTGTGACACGAGATTTATATATATTAAGATTAGCCGTAATCCCGAAATGCTTTCAAAACGCAAAAAAACATTACCTACCTACTTCAAAATTACAGATTTTTTGAGTTCGTCTATGTCAATGCAAATATTATGTTTAATATAATACCTCGTCATTTCAGATCAAACATGACTTGATCTTATTTCCTTTACAAAAACATATTGATATCGCTATCGTAACCATGAAATAAGCAATTTTGTAAAACAGTTGTTTCAATTTTGGTGTAATTTAATCCAAACTATATAGGTACTCGTATTATAAATGCGAAAGTAAGATTGTTTGATACCTGTGCACACTTAAGGACTCCACACTATACTTTTCTGATTTATTTCGTTGCGGGATCCAAAATGTTAAATAATTTTTCTGGGACTTCGTCGAGCTTCATTGTCTCAGGGCTTTTCTGGTGTCGTCACTGTTGATTCAGACTTTCAGTAGTTACAGTGGTTTGGTAACATTGTGGCCGACTTGTCCCTAAAATAAAACCCAAGGAGGTAGCTTAGTAGCAGACAGACGCTTGTAGTACTTCCCCGGAAGATCTCCTTCACAATAAAACCCTCCTACTACGGAATATTTTGCTTCTCAAGTACCCATGCAACTTCAATGTGCAGATATGACAGAATCACGAAGTTCCCTCGTGGAGGCTGCTTCCTATCAGCTAATCCCTTAGTCCACCACCCACGAGTACTGTACATTGCAGCTTAGATAACGTACTCGACACATATCGCTTTTATCTGCGAATATGCGGTAGTGTAGTTTATTGATATATTGTGAAGTGTTTACAGGCTAAAGTAAATAAATAAAGCTTGTTTGTTATGCTCTCTATTGACCACTGCCTTAGCTCATGGTAAGCGGTGATGATAGTGCGAATCCTGACTAAAACAGGTATCATATGGGGTGTTAAACACCTCTTAACGAATCCGAAAGCCACTTGTTCTCCCCGTCTTTGCGATATTTTTTTTGTTTTACACCATACCTGTGAACCATCTAGTTACGGAGATATTTTTGGTCAAAGTTCCAACGTTTTGACAACTCTTTTTTTAATTACAAGTTTTTATTGTAAGATTTTTTCTTTAAACACCTCTACGTCCTCTTTTCTATTCAAACCATCCATCAGAACAATGTTTTAAGTGCGTTTCATTGAGTTCTAGCACAAAACATGATTTTGCACCACAAAAATACTTACTTAGTTTGATGTACAGAAGGCTTAGTTGACGGCTTCGTGATGAGGTGATTTACACCCTGTATAATCACGCCGTTAACCCCGAAGAAATAGGCAGATGTGAGAGGTGTCCCAATAGTTAACCCACATTTCGCTAGTTATGTTTAAGTCCCATATAATAGGGGGTAAGCCATCAACTGGGCACAAATGCAAACACCGTGGTTGCTACTGAGAAATTTCTGATAGCAAAACCCAAAAACACTATGCACGACCTGGTAATCACGCCAGGACCTCATGCATAGACCACTAACGATGCGCGTTCCTTGACTAGGCAGAAGTAGGTAAGTACACACACCGGCACAATTAGGGGAACACAAAAAAAAGGTTGTTTTTTTTTGTTACTCGTGAGTAATTCGTCAAGTGGTTCATTTATTTAAAATGTTACCCTCGTATAACATAACATTTTGAGACATTTTGACCTTTTTCAATGATCTAACAGATATTATACCCTCTTTAGTTTTTGTTGACAGTCAGCGCTTTTAAGTGTTTTTGATAAGGATTTTGTTTGTGCAGACAATAGTGGCCCTAGCTTATTTTGTTGTTTTTTTTTGAAGAGTTAACATTGTATTGCATACAAAATGAGTGATTTGCCAGCAACCGAAGTCGCCAGAGCTGTGCCAATGATCGAGGAAGGTCACACATACCGTTCAGTGAGTCGAACGTTGGGTGTATCAGTATCTGTGATCCACCGTAATGTTAAACGATACAGACAGACAGGATCCTACGTACGGAGGCGGGGACAAGGCAGAAATCGTGCAACCAGTGCCGTAGACGAACGTTTTATAAGGGTGCAAACGTTGAGAAACCGTCGTCAAACAGCTGTCCAGACCCGCGAACACAAAATCTGGGCCTATAAATGGGGCAAAAGGCATTACATGGGGTTCCAAGATCTCTGTTATGTATCTGTGTGCAGTCAGAGAACCTCCATCGAAGATGACCAAAGCTGTACGAGCTGTTAAACTTATGCCACCCCACACCATAACGGACCCTCCACCATACGACACCGTTTCGGTAAAATTGGCTTGATGGTACCGTTCTCCTCGATACATCCACATCCTTTCCCTCCCGTCGATGAAATTCACACAAAATCGGCTTTCGTCAGAGAATAAAACTCGACTCCATTCATCGGACCAATCTTGGTGCTTACGAGCGAACGCTAATCTTGCAACTCGATCACTTACCTCAAGTTTAGGCGCCTTAGCTGGTACATACGACTTTAAACCAGCTTCGTTTAACCTTTTTCTTACTGTTCGTTCACTTACACGCACGTTACGCACTTCTTCCAAGAGATTTCGAGTCTGGACAGCTGTTTGACGACGGTTTCTCAACGTTTGCACCCTTATAAAACGTTCGTCTACAGCACTGGTTGCACGATTTCTGCCTTGTCCCCGCCTCCGCACGTAGGATCCTGTCTGTCTGTATCGTTTAACATTACGGTGGATCACAGATACTGATACACCCAACGCTCGACTCACTGAACGGTATGTGTGACCTTCCTCGATCATTGGCACAGCTCTGGTGACTTCGGTTGCTGGCAAATCACTCATTTTGTATGCAATACAATGTTAACTCTTCAAACAATAACAACAAGATAAGCTAGGGCCACTATTGACTGCACAAACAAAATCCTTATCAAAAACACTTAAAAGCGCTGACTGTCAACAAAAACTAAAGAGAGTATAATTTCTGTTAGATCATTGAAAAATGTCAAAATGTCTCAACATGTTATGTTATACGAGGGTAACATTTTAAATAAATGAACCACTTGACGAATTACTCACGAGTAACAAAAAAAAAAAACCTTTTTTTTGTGTTCCCCTAATTGTGCCGGTGTGTGTAGGTAGTTGCATAAAGATATAGGTTAGGACTTTAGGAGATCAGTCTGGACAAATCCAATATGGATAGCATGTTAATCTCTTCTAAGCTCTTCGCACTAAGAGACAAATCTGGCAATTTTAAACCAGTGGTAACTGATTGCACTGAAATTTTGAACTTCTTTGGTTCTGGTGATATTACCTGTCCTGCAGCCAGGATCTCCTCCTCAAGAAAGAACTCGTCAAAGGTAAATAGCACGGGCATCATGAAACTTTGTATGCACGATCTTTGAAAAATAATTGTACCTATAATTTTGTTCCTTAGCACGTTTTAATAATATTGTTTTTTTTTCGTTTTCATTCGATTTCCATCTATACTTAATAATAAAGCAGAAGAGTTTGTTTGTTTGTTTGTTTGGTTGAACGCGCTAATCTCAGGAACTACTGGTTCAAATTGCAAAATTATTTTTGTGTTGGATAGCCCATTTATCGAGGAAGGCTATAGGCTATATAACACGACTATTAGGAGCGGAGCAGGAATGAAAAATGTTGCAGAAACGGGGATTTTATTTCCTTTCGTTTTTCTCTCTAATGTGACGCAGACGAAGTTGCGTGGGTCCGCTAGTACTGAAATAAATGACCAATATGTCAACCAGTATGTGACATAATTATGGTCTTTTTAGGGTTCCGTACCCAAAGAGTGAAAACGGGACCGTATTAGACTTCACTGTTCGTCTGTCTGTCACCAAGCCGTATCTCGTGAACCGTTTAAGCTAGTTTGAAATTTTCACAGGTGATGTGTTGCCGCTATAACAATAAATACTAAAAACAGAATAAAATGAATATTTAAGGGGGCTCCCATACAACAAACGGTTTTTGGCGTTATGTCTAATGTTGTATAGATAATGGTACGGTACCATTCGTGCGTGAGTCCGACTGGCACTTGGCCGCTTTTTATTATAATTTGAAAATAGTTTAATTAAAAAAAGCCAAATGTCAACCAGTGTGTGACATAAATGGCCTTTTTTATTTGAAAATTGTTTAACTATTTTTACTTATTGTTATGTGTCATGAATACATTTATTTTGTTGATAATGTGTGTTGTGTTTTGTTTTGTTGATTTTTTCATTTAAGGGAAAACTTGTTTGCGTATCACGTTATTTACAGAAATAAACTAGGTATTCAGCTTTTTGTTGTTTGGAAACCTAGCTATATATATTTAAATACATACAGCTGTGTAGATACTTAATATAAATTGAAAATCGTGAACGGATTTTATAATGAAGATCAGTGACATAGAACTTTGAAGCAATGGGGACTGAACTGCTGTTTTACCTTATTTAAATATAAATTACCTGGGTAATTCTCACCAAATTCCGAAATTTGAGATTTATTTATACTTATTTTTTTTTTTGAAATTTTGTTTTTTTTTTGCAGAAATCTGAAAAATAGCTTTAATAGATATATTTAAGAATATTGGTCTTCCATATTTTGCAATAAATTTATAAAATATGAGTGTTTAAAAAATAAATAAGTGAGGGAATGATTTTGTTATTTAATACTACCATAACATACATGTCCAAATAAAGGAAAACATGTAATTTTATTATATTAAACAATGAAATATCAAATTGTTAAGAAAGGCAAATCAAAACTTTGTACATATAATTAACGAAATAAACTCAAATATGTTTTAATTTTATATTTTAAAATAAAGATTTAAGAAATAAATTAATGAGGGAATGATTTTTACTATAAAATAAAAAAAACATGTACAAATAAAGGAAATTATGTAATTTTATTACATTAAACAATGAAATAACGTTTTGTAAAGAAAAGCAACTCAAAACTTGGTATTTATAGTTACTGAAATAAACTCAAATATTTTTTTCATCATACCCTTTCTTTTTAATTTTTTTTTCCACAGCACTCAACTTCTTTGGTCGTGCCATTTTTTTTCCTTATACATTTACCTGTTTTCAATTAAATACTATTATGTACAAGTTGCAAGGCATAAATAAAAATATCTAGAAGAACCGTAGAATACTGTATAAATCATTCCCTCATACAACCGCCATTCCCTCACTCGTAAAAGCTGTGAGGGAATGACCGTGAGGGAATGACGATTTTTAACAAAAACTACAAAAACACCAGCACATACCCTCAATTTGCTTGTTGCATTTCAAATATACATTTTACTCCCAAAAACGCATAAAAACAACAAATTATATAAATGTATACTAAAATCCTTAACCCATATATGTAACGTGAGGTAATGACCACCCCAAATGTAACTCTTAAATATTTTTTACTCAATGTTGTTTTGCACAAACTCACCTACAGTTGAGAAAAAATCGCCATCTTGAAACATTTGAGAGTGTTGCCAGGTACTAAAAACTTAAGGTTGCGTTCCTAAATATCGTTTGATACGTGCAGAAATCAGATATTTGTAATACTGTGAGGGAATGATTTTATTTGGTGGGACATATTTAAAACCGAATTATTATATTTTTAATTCGTTGCTGTAAGATGAAATTTTTAGACAGAATAACACATAATCTACTAATAATAAATATTCGCATAATTTCGCTATTTATAATACTGATTTATTTAAGATGATTAGACATTTTAGTAAGGTTTTTGGACTAAGGGACAAGGTGAGGGAATGACTTTCACGGTAAAAAAGTACCCATATCTTTTATTTCTTTAGAGGTAATACGTTTTCTTTTTCAGCAATAGTAGTATAGATAGTGTGCATTGAAATAAAAGAAAGACTTACGTAGTCAATGCATATGACTCGGCACCAACGCCTCGGGACTCAAATTTCGCAATTTGGTGAGAATTACCCACCTATTTGTTCCCCGCACTGGGCTAGTTTGGTGGTATGTTACCTTTCACATACAGGTTTATGTCCCAACAGTGGGCCCAATGAATAGTGGGCCCAGCATACAAGGTGTAGTTTTGTATTTTAGTCAATTTTGGAGCTAGTCACAAAATACATTAATAATCAATATACTTAAACGATTTTTTCAAACCTGCATTAAGAATTTTGTTCAAAATTCTTCAGATGGGAATATTTTTACGTACGTCATCACTCTCATTGAAAATCGTTGAAAGTATACTAATGCACTCTTTAATAAACGTCGTTCGTGTATTAATTAAAGTTTTGACGCAAAACAACATAACATGTAAACGAATGCGAATTGATTACATCTCAAAGTACTAAAAAAACTTTATTTATAACTTCATTGCATTTCTGTGTTTTGAATACTAAGTAAATAGGGTATGTTTTACAATGGAACATTCAAGATTTAACTCTACAAATATACATGGGATTTTCAGCTTTATATATATCGGTTTTTCAGTAGATAATTGCGTGTTTGTTTGCGATGATACATATTCGGTGTGAGTTGTGTTTTGTGTACATTATTAGGTAAAACAAACTTTTGATGCTTACGTCAATCGCAGCTGGTAAATTAATCGGTGATGGAGTAACTATAGTATTTGATTGTGACTTTGCTTACGTTATTTACTTGTTTTAACAGACGCAAGTAGAAAATATTTATTTACATAACTTTGTTTATTGATGATTTGGCTAGTGTTCGGTCATTCATTACTTCACTTTTGCGTTTCATTCAGAGGTTGTCGATCGTTCTATCTACAATCTACATGATGTCTTTTGACGTAGTTTCTAAAATTCAGCACAGAAATATGTATCTTAGTGTGTAATTAGGAACAAAGTTGACACTTAGACTATACAACGTGTCACAAAAAGGGTACAGACATATAAAAGGGTGTGCTATAGACCATCAAACTGAACCAGATTCTCAATGGGACCATCGTAACCGTAACAAAAATAATCAGCTCTTTCATACATTTGGTCGAATAGGTATTGGAATTTAGTATGGGGCCGTTGAACATTTTTTCGGGATTACAATGCGATGGTGGTTCCATGGAGAAAGTTGTTCAGTTTTTTCTGTTACACGTTGCTACTACTAGCTTCAGTGGTAAAACTTGGATCAAACTGGCATAGGCAAGTGGAGAGTGGCACAAGAAAAGAGAGGCCTATCAGTAGCGAAGGATCCATACAACTCGATTCCTATCAGCTTCCCGTTGAAAAATGGCAGTCCAGTATTCTGTAGGCAAATAATATAATCACACTAAAGATTTGTACTCCGGCTTAACCTCTTATAAAAACTGAGCCCTCGCTACTGAGGCCGATACCCTACAGTGGGTCAATTCAGGCTGTGGATTATGATGAGGAGACTGTATCTATAGATATGGCCCAATTCTTTTGCCGTGTTACCCTAATTTCATACAACTGGCATTGACCGATGGGTTATACGTTTTTTTTTGACGTGACAACGTCTTAAATTAGGTTGCGGCTGGGAGTCACTTATGAAAAAGTGTAACGCCCGGTAACGTTACGATGAGTCACCGAACGAGAGAGAGGCCCGCCGAATGCCTTGCGTCTCTCTCCCACTCAACTATGACGTTGTCACGTAAAATCTTCGCCCGTAAAACCGACTTTACAGGCAACCATTTTTTTTTTTATTATTCAATTTGCTTAGCTACGCCAAAAACAATAAAACAGTAAACAAACAAAAAATCTCTATTATATTTATATAACAGTCTCTAGATAATATACATACGTCAATGTATGTAATCTGATGATGAATGACCGTCTACTGGGCGCTCAGATATCAGCCATGCTGACAATCTGTCCACTCAGACGTGACGATGTGAACATTCTTTTATCAATATCAAGGTTCGATGATTAGAGTTGCTAGATGTATTTAATTATCTTTTGATAAAACATAATAACATAACATAACAGGAGGAGCTCGTGGCTAAATAATAACAGCCGCTTGGGTCGATCTTTAGGTTAAATGCTTGCCTAGGTCGGTCTGTGGATGGGTCACACCCTTACATACCGAGTTTCCTCCGTGCCTCGGAAAGCACGTTAAGCCGTTGGTCCCAGCTGCCATTTGCCTATCTTTGACAGTCGTTACAGGTAGTCAGTGGCTCAAAAAGTCTGACAACCAGTCTTACCAAGTGGTATCGCATATTACCCAGTATTAACTGGGTTGTGGAGGTCAGATAGGCAGTCGCTCCATGTAAATACAGGTATTCAAGTGAATCCGGTTAGACTGGAAGCCGACCCCAACAAGTTGGGAAAAGACTAAGCAGATGATGAATAACATGACGTAACATTACGCTTGTAATCGACGAAGGGTAAGTTAGAGGTGTAGTTAAAGTACACCGTAATAGAGTGCAAGCTTATAGTTTTCAGCAGCGGAGCAGCGCTGGCCCAGTGGTGGCGGTGCCGACTTACGAGCAGTAAGTCGTGTGGGTTCGAACCCTGACAGGCGTACTTTGTGTAATTTATACCATCACCACTGCTCTCAAAACGGTGAAGGAAAACATCGTGAGGAAACCGGCATGTCTTAGAACCAAAAATTCGAAGACATGTGACACCTACCAATCCGCACTGGGCACGCGTGGTGGATTGTGGCCCATTCCCTCTTATAGAAAAGAGGCCTGTCCCAGCAGTGGGAACATTAAAGGCTGATGATGATGCTGATTGTTATAGTTTTCATCATCATCATATCGGTCTGGAATCCCCACTGCTGAGTTTAGGCCTTCTCTTTCTTCTACCACTTCCCGGTTCTGTGCATCCCTTGTCTAGGTGTTACTCGCGATTTCGACGATATCGTCGACCCAAGGAGGCTTAGGAGGACCCTGGTTTCTTTTACCTAACCTTAAGCACTATTCGGTCAAAGCCTTGCTCGCCCTATCAGCCATTTCCGCGTCTAGCCAGAAGTAATGCCCGGGTCCACTTGAGGCGCACCATTCCCAAACGTTGTAGACTTTCGTCCGATAGTGAAATCAGGTACTATAATCACTCGGTGTAGAAAGGCTATGCCCAACATGGCCCTTTGTGCCACTCTTACTCAGTGTTGTTATCAACCGGGCACAAATCCAGGTCCCGGGGCAAACAATTGTCAAAGATCTACAAATGATATAGCCGGGACCAACAGATTAATGCGCATTATCAGCGTATAATGTTCTCAGGTTCTCACTTTTGGGACACAGGCCTCCTCTCTATGAGAGATAATGGGCTATATTCCACCACGCGGGCCCAGTGCGGGTTGGTAATGACACATGTCTTTGATTTTTTGGTTCTAAGCCCCTTCGTATACAAGGCTACACAAATCTTCGATACTCAACGATTTTAGTCTTCAAGCGACTGCCGCCACACAAATCCATTGATGTCGTCGACATTATGGATTTGTATGGCGGCAGTCGCTTGAAGACTAAAATTGTTGTTTCTCTAAGATTTGAGTAGCCTTGTGTACGAAGGGGCTAAGACAGGGTTTTCGCACGACATTTCCCTTCACGGTTTTGAGAGCACTGGTGATGAAATATATAACACTAAGTAATGCGTCTGCCTGACTTCAAACCTACCTACTTACTGCTCGTCAGTCGTGGCCACCACAAAGGGCCACCGCTGCTCTCCTATTTGCGTGGTTTCCGAGGAATTGAGAGGTCTTGGTGCGTAATGGAATCCATTCATAGGCGTCTGCAAGGATTACAGACTATACACTACAAAGTCACCATGTCGTACGTGTCCCGGAAACTACTTACCGAAAACGAAACGGCTGATTTGTCGGCGCCATGACAGCTGAACGCGTATGAAAGCATGTAGGCGACGATTGGTGTGTAGAATCCATTAGCATAACACTTATGTAGGTAATTGTAATGAGCACATAACAATTTTTATCCCAGAACACAATTAAAATGCATGGGAAATGTCTAGACAAGTCGGTAAAGAGAGCGGAATGAAAACAAATAGCAAATCTAATGCGTCAGAGATGGCCAAGATATTAAAAGTGCTTTCTTTCATAACGCTTTGATCATGTATTGGGGAATTGGATGTAAGGCACTTCCTAATTACGTATGTAGGTAAACACTTACCCAGATTCAAAAGCGATTTCCTGGCGGAATATCGATATCAATCCTAATAATTTGGGTTCCAAAATAGCTTCTAAAATTTGACGGCACTGTTGGCGCAGTAAATAAAAATAAATTCATTTATTTTCAAGTAAATAACACCCATTGCCAAATAAAACTTAACATCAAATAAAGCCAACTAACATCACAATAAAATAATAAAATAAAATAAAATCTAAACAATCACCTAGAATCAAATTAAATCAAAAACATATTCAATCAAATAAATTTAAATAAAATCCATAATCTAAGTCAATAAATTAGAATTAAATTAAAACTAAACAAATTAAATCCAAAATCAAAGTCAAACAATTCATAAATTAATAAATAGAACCAAGCAAATTAAATAAAACGAAGTCAAAATAAATACATAATTAATACCTTCTCTCCGACACTGGTACAGCAACATGTCTGCTGGAACAATGCCGGATGAAGGGGTAGTCCAGTCTTCCTGCAACCATCGCCAGTACAATGTTGGGGCTACCCCGTACCCTACGCACCAAGGACGCGGCACGCTTGCGCATGGTCGCGTGAAAGCAATCGTTACGCGCCTCAGCGAATATACCCGAGGCGCGGCAGTATCGGGGCAGCCCCATCACCGCCCTGAACGCATTATTATACTGGACGCGGATGGCGCTGTAACTGCTATTAGAGTAGTGAGCCCACATACTGCATGAGTACAGCGAAGTACAGTACGCTCTAAATAGCGGAGCCTTTAACTTCCCTGGAGCATCGCGCAAATCTGCGGGCGATCATGTTAGCTCTAACAGACAACGCCCTCCGCTCCCGCTCCATGTGTGCGTGGTCCTTGAGGTCGACAGTCAAAACATGCCCCAAGTACGTAAAGTTGTCAACCCTTTCCAGAGGAACCCCATTGAGTCTGATCGGAGGTATGTTTCCCGGATATTTTGCACTGGAGGTCTCAAAACCCATACACTGGCTCTTTTTTATATTATATAACAAACCGTGACCCCAAGCATATTCCACACATATCCTTATAAGCTTTCTCAAGCCGCAGGCCGAAGCGCTCATCAGCACCATGTCGTCAGCATAACTTAGATTATTGACACATGTACCGTCAATGTGACAGCCACATGCTGGCTACTGAGCGCCACGATCAGCCCGTTCACGTACAGATTAAAGAGGGTATGTTAAACCCCCCTGCCTGACTCCGCATTCGAGTTGATACGCATCCGACATTGCCCCCGCCCACCTAACACTATTAGACTGGTGCGCATACCAGTACTGGAACACGCTGATGAGTTTCGGTGGCAAATCTATGCTCCTCAGCTTGCTCCACAGCAGGTCATATGCTACAAGGTCGTAAGCCTTGGACAAATCAAGGAAGCACACATACACGGGCGTTTTACGATCTGTGTAGTATTTGACGGTATGCTTAAGGCACAGTATAGTACTTTCAGTGGACGGGGACGGAACCCGAACTGGTTGTTGTGCAGTGTAACCGATCTATTTAACTGTGCGTTAAGCAAACCGTCAAACACCTTAGCAGTCACAGTGGCAAGAGAAATAGGCCTCTTATCAGTAAGGTCACCAGTTTTACCACCACTACCACTGTTTTCATAAAGTCGTCTGGCAGGTAGGAGTGGCTCACGCATAGCGAGTAAAACATAGCCTAGACCCTGGCTATATGTGACCTCGCGTGTTGTAGGTGCTCAATGCTGAGCCCATCATGACCCGGGGACTTACCTCTCGAGATAGACCTAATGGCTTTGGTAACATCCTTCGCCCGGAAGGTAGTCCCTACCTCCCGACTGCTTACGTCAGCATTGAGCACCTCCGTGGCTTTACCCAATGGAGACTTCACTGAAAAAAGATTCTTAAAAAGATTAGCAATCTCCTCCGGGTTATTCACACCATCGATGCTCACAGGTAGACCAGGGCGTAAGTTTTATTTTTTGGTGCCCTTCCAGAAACCACGGAAATCCCCCTTGCAATGTTTCACACCTAGAGCGTCCATTCTTATTTGGTCCTGATGATTTTGGCACCATTTTAATCGAGATTTGAACACTCTCCTGCTGTCGCACATTTCTCTTTAGTAATCTCATTCCACACAGGCGGATCCCGCGTGATGAATTATTGAATTGGTCAACTGATCCCGTTGACTAATTTTATGATTTGTATAGTCAAGTAGAAAAGTTTCTTGATTTCATTTATGTGGTGAATCCCGTTGGCCCCATCGCCCGTGTCCACACTGGCGGGGTACGTTATGTATGTAACTATATCGTACATAATCGAATATATTGATACAACACCACTCTCAAACAATCAAGATAACTCCGATACTTACCATTTTTACGAATGACGTAGGTATTTCAAAGGACAGTGCGTCGTTTTACTACATTAAAATGTGGCGTCGTATCTTTTGTTTTGTTTTAATAAACGTGTTGTTTAATAGACTAATTATTGTACGTGTGTCATAAATGATTAGAAATGGTTATGAAATTAATTACTTAAGTGAGATATAGTATGATGGGAAGTTGGAACTTTATCTTGTATCTTAGCTTAATATCAATTTATCTTAGACACTAAGAGGGTTGTGAAATTACTTTTACATACATTACATCACGCCGGTAATCTATTATTTAGCTCGTGGCTAAATAATAGCAGCCGCTCGGGACTATCGTTAGGTTAACCCGTGCTTGACTAGGTTGGTCAGTGGATGGGTGACCACCCTTACATACCAAGTTTCCTCCGTGCCTCGGAAAGCACGTTATGCTGTTGGTCCCGGCTGTCATTTGTCCATCTTTGGCAGTCGTTACAGATAGTCAGTGGCCCAAAAAATCTGACATCCAGTCTTACCAAGTGGTATCATATTTCCCAGTATTAACTGGGTTGTGGAGGTCAGATAGGCAGTCGCTCCATGTAAAATACTGGTATTCAGCTGCATCCGGTTAGACTTGAAGCCGACCCCAAGATAGTTGGGCAAAAGCTAGGCAGATGCTGATGTTGACATCACGCTGGTAATCCCCAAACGGTTAGACAGATATGTACATTGTACACCCACATATCGCTTGCCATGTTTCAGTCAATAGGGTGTAAGCCTATTGCCACCAACCGGGCACAAAAGCAGACTGCGGCTGGTACTGAGAAATTCTTGATGGATAAACCTATAACACTTTCTACGACCCGGGAATCAAAACCAGGTCCTCATCCTCAGCAGTCAATGCTTGGGACCACTAGACCAACGAAGCAGTATCTAGCAGTAGTAGGACCTATCTTTTGTTACATTCACAATACACGATGCAACAGAGTATATACTAGAAAGTAATATCTTGAGACAATGAAGATGGATAGCGAAGTGTCAACGCGTCATTTTCACCTAACTCCCTCTTCGTAGCAAGCCGTAGCAACCGTCTACGAATGCTACGAGAAAATCACTGTTCAGACACCAGCGAAAGTGCGAAATATGACGTCTTGATAACGTTGAAATTGAGTTAAGTTTTTCGCACAATACGAGTATGACACGATATGTCGAAAATTTTACTGTAAAGTAAACGATGTAAAGCTCAATGTTTCAATGAGTATTGTCTGTCGAGTCTGCGTAATGTGCCTGCAATTGAAAGGTGAGAGGGTGAAGGTGTGGGGGTTTTGAGGGCGGGTTTGTTGGTGGGTGTTCGTACTTTGAATGTAGGGGAAATCTCTGAAACTCATGATCAAATTCTAAAATTTCTTACACTAGCAGAAAGTACATTATTCGTTGGTGTTACAGCCTATAACTTCTATTAATATCATGCATATTAGCCAAGCTATCGCATTTTTTGCGGGCAAAGTCACGGACCAAGTGCTAGTTGCATATAAAACAATAACAAAATTGATTATGTATGTAGATGTTTTTACCAACCAGCCTATTTCGTTAGAATGGAGGTAAATGTATTAATTATCAAACAATACAGAAATACAGACAAGTATTGAATATGCATGCTTTGTTTTGTTTACATGGCGACAGCCCAGACGGGTGTTCTATTAGCATATATTAACTTTACGTACGCACGGTGTATCACGCAAACGGTTCATGAACGATTGGGTCAATGAATGCCACTTCAGTCTAAAGTGTTCGCAAGCGCTACTATTTTGCTGCTTGGGCTCGATACTAATATATATTTTTAAATATAATACTAGTTTCTGCCCGGGACTTTGTACGCGGATCCTGTTTCTTATGCCAGCGACAACGGGGTCTTCAAAATCGAAGATCTGAAACGTTTGATGTCGAATTCTAAGAGCCCGGGGACGGGAAAATGACGGATCTTTCCCACCTGAGCAACACGTACCGTTTATTTCTTTTTGCCATTTTGTACTGTTTAGCTTCACAAAAAGTACAATTTTGAACCATACCTCTGATGGCGAAATATGTGGCGTATTCAATCATAGGAGTATACGTAAATGCACTGCCTTCCTTATCAATCCAAGGAAGGTCGCCATGCCTTACGGCTATATCTTGAGACACATCCGATTCTTCAGATGAGATCGACATACTGTTTAGAGAATGTCGAAGTCGATCGGATCAAACGTTCGTTGCACTCCTTTTCTGTCTCTTCATGCTGTACTCCTGCAGTTCTTTCTCTCTCACTTTCTAACTGATTATGAATATTTTGTTGTGTACGTGTTCGGGACAATATATGATAATCTCGATCAGCAGTTAGTTGCGCATCACGTTCATCACTCGTTTCAAAAGACCTGTTAGTAGGGTCAGGGTTTAAAGGAACTAACTAACCTAACGTCGGGGTGCCCAAAGTCCCGATTATGGGGCCAGAGAAACTTCCATCGCATACCTTTCACAATTTTACGGTTTCACTTCGATAGATTATTATCTACCGAAAAATACTGCGTCATATTGTAAGGAGTATCAGAAGTTCAGTTGACAATATTTGGACAATTTACAATCTCGCTAGATAAATTACAGGATTTTTTTTTGGCTTTTACAATTTTACTTTGACACATTGAACAATAAACGAGTCATATAGATATTTATAGTACAGTTAAAACAATAAAAATATGGGAAAAAGGCGGAACTTTGATCCCCAATATCTCCGTAACTGAAAGGTGTCAGAAGAAAAATTGTGAACAGTATGGTCCAGATAATAGTACATTATGGTACAAGTGTGTAATGTTGGTGATTACCGCTGAGGCGCTATTGAGACCCGAGCCGTTAGGCGAGGGTCTTAAGAGAGCCGAGGACGGTAATCATCAACACACACGTGTATCATACGACGTTTTTCAACACACTTGAGAATAAAATAATACTAAAATAGATATTTGACTTTGGAGTTTTCAGGTAGTAAACTTTCGATAGGTAACGTTAAGGGCTGCACATCTTATATCGGGCGGTGTACAAAATAAATCATTTTCTTCATAACTAGTACTTGTAGACATTTGAATTAATAAATAACTGTAATTTCAACAGTGAAAACGAGTTGTGAATTTTTTTTCGCAATGGCGGGAATAATTAATCCGTTTTCCTATGCGCGCGCATCTAACAATGGCGATCGGCCATAGACTAAAAGAATGAGGTTTCTTTTTTTTGGCTTTTCGCGGATAGCGATTTATCCACGTACGAAATGGGGAATTCAAACTTTTATTTAATACTTACAGAGAAAACAAAAGTTACATTTGAGTGAAAGTTTTATTTTTTAGAAACTTATAAGTTGAAATTATCTATGTAGATACGAAGTTGCATGAAATGAGCAAGCAATAGGTACATTAATTTATTTGTACTATTGAACGCGATCTTTTTTGTATCGAAACTTTTTTAAGAACAAAGCAATTCAACCAATAAAATTAAAAAAAAAACCCTATAACTCACTTGTGAATAATAGTAATGAAAAAGTCACAGTTTGATTACAGGTGTCATTATGTGCCTAATTGCGGTGAAATTAGAGGCACTTTATGAGCAAGTGTGTTGAAAAATAAATATCGCTATGACGAGAAGAATAAGTGCCTTTCGGGTTTGTTAAGGCTAATGCTGGAGAGTAGCCCACGAACAACTTTTTCAAGGTCAAAGACATTCACTTAACCTTTATGTACTTGGAGGGTTGTAAGTAATGATGATTCTGATGATTATAATTCTATAACTACACGTATGTAGTTATAGAATTACTGCAAGACGTATCTTGCAGTCGCGAACAATATTCAACCGACTTCCAAAAAGAGGAGGTTCTCAATTCGTCTGTATTTTTTTTTATCAATATATAAACTAGCACTGGCCTGCAAATTGCAAAAAAAATAAGAAAATTTAAATTTCGCGGGCTACCCTGTGGTTTTCACCTTATTGGTATTTTTACACTCTTGATATAACTAAAGTAATTATACTTCTTACTTACGAATACAAATGAGACGAGATAGGAGCTCGTGGTTAAATAATATCAGCCGCTCGGGTCGGTCTTATAGATTAAGCCGTGCTTGCCTAGGTTGGTCTGTGGTTGGGTGACCACCATTTTTTTTTTTTTTTTTTTTTTTAGGATGGGAAATCATCAAATGACTTCTCCCACTCTGGGCGGAGCGGGAGGGAGTGTCAGACTCTTACTGACTAAAACCCATCCATGTTCCTTCCTCGCCCTTTATGTTCCGGGGCCGCGGTATCTCTTTCGAACAGGCCCGCAACCCCGGCAGGCTTCGGCCCTTGCGGGCCCCTCCCCTTTTGCTGACATGTCTTTGAGGCGCGCGTGGAACACGAACGCGCCGTCGACACGGCCTGTCGTCGTCGTTAGACGGACGGACGACTAGCTAGCCCATAGCCAACCGTCCACAGGCCCGCATCTACGGTGGCCGGTAGCCACCACGTGGCTCCCGACGCCCGGTGCGTCTCCCGCGGCGGCCGGGAAGAGAGGCTCTCTCCCTCTGGGTGACCACCCTTACATACCGAGTTTCCTCCGTGCCTCGGAAAGTCCCGGCTGTCATTTGTCCATCTTTGACAGTCGTTACAGGTAGTCAGTGGCTTCAAATGTCTGACACTAGTCTTATCAAGTGGTATCGTATTTTCAAAGTATATAACTGGGTTGTGGAGGTCAGATAGGCAGTCGCTCCATGTAAAATACTGGTAATCAGCTGCATCCGGTTAGACTGGAAGCCGACCCCAACATAGTTGGGAAAAGGCTAGGCAGATGATGTTGACTTACGAATACAGATACGTAAACAAAATCACATGAAAAAGATTAATTTATTATTATTATTGTCCTGCACACATATTACAACGTGCAATTTGATAACGTCACTCAATAATAGGTAAGTATGTTTATTGTACAAGATTATTATCTTCTTTAAACCATTGTAATTGCAGGTACTCCTTATAGGATTACACTCTTGTCTTGCAGGAAAATTACGATAAGACGTTTTGAATTACTTACAGATTCTACAAAACGAAGTTATTGGTCGAAGTCGTGTGCACTATCTTTGAATGCAGCTTAGTATGGATTAAATACTTGATGACGTCACTGGTTGAGTTATAAAATATACCTCATGCACTTACGTATACAAGTACTGTTTTTCATTAATGAAAGAAGTTTAATGAGGAAAATTATGAATTAGTCATCAAGATAATTAGAAACAAATCAAGAAGAAAGAAAATACTTTTATTTGGTACGCGCCACAAGTACACAAAGTATATAAAAACAACATTAACGAATTAAGGAAACCATAGATTCATGGCTGGGTTTAATTAAAAATATATTTCGCGTTTTTTTTTTTCATATAATAAAGTAAGTCAGTATGTCTAGCAAAGAAAGCACTAAGTAATATAGATTTTGTTGATATCTACGACTTACCATTTCGAAGCTATTTGGCGAAAATCTATACTAATATTATAAAGCTGAAGAATTTGTTTGTTTGTTTGTTTGAACGCGCTGATCTCAGGAACAACTGGTTTGAATTGAAAATATATTTTTGTTTTGGATTTTCCATTTATCGAGGAAGGCTTAAGGCTAACATCACGGTACGACCATCAGGAGCGGAGCAGGAATGAAAAATGTTGCAAAAACGAGGTTGTTTTTCCTTTAGTTTTTCTCTCTTATGTGACGCAGACGAAGTTGCGTGGTTAAGCTAGTAATTACATATGTAGGCAGACTGTAGGGATGTTTTTACCTGGTACGAAATATTGGAAACACGTCGTTTTTAAAACCTATCTGAAAATAAAAGTCAGAATTAGGTCATGGCTACTGAAAATTTATGCACATTTACTGCACTAGCATGCAGTAAACCGGAAAGAAGTCAATTAATAAGGATAATTATTTTAATAAAAAAATAATATTTAAAACACGTCTAAGTGGAACAACTAATTAATTAATTATTCTGAATAAGTTGGGTTTGTATTTATTTTATTTTATCTTAAACATTCATAATGATGACCGGAAATTAGCAAAAATGACTTGCATTTTCTCTTTACATGGCAATAAAACATTAATAAATTATACATTCAGTAAATAAAGTAGGTAGGTGGGTACTCCTCAAATAATTATATCAAATAAATACTCTTGAACATCTGATCAAATGGAGTTTTTTTTAATAACCGTGAATGTCAGGGTTGCCACCACTATAAAATACAGGGTGGGATTTAACAATCGCATAGTTAAATCCCCTAATCAAAAAAAATCCCTGGAGGGAAAGTAGTCTGAATACTGGAGGACTGGAGATAGCAAATTTTACTCAAAGGAGTCATTCCTTTATTTTTTTCCAGTCACTTCAGTTTTTCTAAAATTATTTTTCTACACTCGGGCATCGAACCCGGGATGACTTAAGTTCGACATAATAACATTATGCATTTTTTTGACATCAATCGATGAGGTCAATCATATGGATCACATCTCTCTAACAAACGTGATAAATTAAATGAAAGGAAATCCATGAATAAAAGTGCTATCTTGTTGAATTTGTCTTCTTCTTCTTCTTCCTCCTGGCTATTATCCCAATTTATTTGGGGTCAGCCCTCCTAGTATTTCTGCGGCTCCTAGTATTTTTGTCTCTGTCGTTGTGTTGCTCGCTGTCCATGTCCTTTGCTAGGGTTTGTAGCCAGGTTATTGGTGGTCGTCCACGGCCTCTTTTGCCGTCTTGTCATGACTCTTTTTGTCATGTAGGCATCATCCCACCTCATCACATGTCCGTACCAGCGCAAGCGGTTTTCGCAGAGCTTATCCTGTATCTTTGCGACTTTTAACGTACCACGAATTTATTCATTTTTTATCCTGTCAATTTTTGAAACACCACCAGACCAGGCGTAGCATCTTCATCTCTGTGGTGAAAATCCTTTGTTCATCCGTCTTCCTCATAGCACTAAGATCCATATAGTAGAGCTGGTCTAACTGCCCTTTTGTATACATTGCCTTTAACTAGAATTGGAATTTATTTAATCGCATTGAATTTTTAACAGACTGTTCTTTAGATTTCATGGTTTTCCTTTCATTTAATTTATATTTATACAAAGAATATTTTTGTAACTTTTTTAGAAAAAATATTATATTTGTTCAATATAATGGTGGTAACCCTAGTGTGGACAGGGAGTATATTCTAGATGAAATACAAGTTGCTGGAGCTGTTGTAATAAGTAGGGTCGAGGTGTCACGTGGCTAAAACATAAACCTAGGTACAAGTGAAGCCGACCTCAAAATAATTCGTAAAAACCTACAATCTAAATAGATAATCATCATTACCTATCTAGATATTGAGCATACCTCGTGTAACTCAATTATTTTCGCTTCCAGTGTTTTTATTAGGTTCAAAAAACCTTCAAGAACAATGAAAGCCATTGACACCATAAAACAGTTATTTCGGCGTTTTACTATTGCGCAGTTACACACTAAATGTGAAGTGACACTGCTATTTCATCATTCTCTTATCGAACTATAATAATATAGTCCTATATATCACAATACAGACCAGTAAATTCTGTCCAATTTCAATGTCAGTGATGATTTGCAGATTGTATCTCTTGTAAGATATTCTTTGGCCCCAATTAATCGTAATCACGGAATTTTATATTGCTCTGAAAATAAGTAATCTTGGCGCCAATAAGAACGCCACGTTGTTTTCGTTTCTAGGAATAGTATGATACTTATTTCTTTTTTCTAAGTACTTATAGGAAATCGTGGTTAGATAATAACAGCCGCTCGGGTAAATTTTCAGGGTAACCCTTTTCCTGTCCCATGAGCCACATATGGTTCAGAGCGATTGTTTAACTATTGTCTCTTTTCGTGGACAATGTGTTAAGTCGTGGATGGGTGCCTCGGAAAGCACGCTATGACTTGTAAATCTTTGACCGTCGTTACTAGTAGTCAGTTGCTTGAACGTCTGACAATTAGTCCAACCGAGGTGTATCAGTACTAACTGGGTTGTGACGGTCAAGTAGGCAGTCGCTCCATGTAAAATTCTAGTATTCAGCTGCATTCGGTTAGACAACATAGTTGGGAAAAAGCTAGGCAGATGATGAATCATTTAAAAGTACTTCAGGCCTTTTTCACACGAGGTAGCACTTCAGAACGTTGCCTCCCACGATTCTACTATTCTGTAGCTTTTTAACGCACTATCCGACTAAATAGACCTTTGTTAAATACAGGATAATTATCTTTTATCCCAGTGGTGTGTTCCCTCTGCAGTAGTCGAAGCCCCTAACTGAACTCTTATTAAATAAATGTTATTACTCCGTATCGGATTTCCTAGCTGATAAATTCTAGTTGTGTGTCAATGTTTGAATGTTTGATGATCAACTGCATCAATGTTTGCATGCCAAAATGGTAGAATGTACTTACCTACATTCTGAGCAATTAAATGACTATTCCATTCCATTCCATTCCATTCCATTCCATTCCATTCCATTCCATTCCATTCCATTCTATTCTATTCCCAAGTCGCAGGCTAAAGCTAGTTAAAAAAATATCCGCCAGTTTGAGGAAGAATTGAACCATGACAGTAAAAATGTTTACAAAAATGTTTACAAAATATGAATTAGACTTTTCCCAGAATCGAATGACTATTGTGTGTAATTATCGCTCATATCAGCACAAAATATTATTGTTTTATGTTTTTGTCGTTATCAGGGCCTAGTTACTGTGATAAGGGAAAACCAATTGATTAGAATCGACAGATATTTGCGATTAAAGCCTTTTAATATCTACTTAACTTGTCAAACAAATAATATTGAATTACGCGGAATTTGAATCATGATTTCGTTTGTGTTTTCTAGATTTTTTGTGAATTAAATTATTTTTTCTGTTTTATTATATTGCTGAATCTATGATGATGAATCTATACTTAATATTATAAAGCAGACGAGTTTGTTTGTTTGTTTGGTTGGTTGAACGCGCCAATCTCAGGAACCACTGGTTCGAATTAAAAAAATGTTTTTGTGTTGGATAGTCCATTTATCGAGGAAGGCTATATAATCATCAACGCTACGACCATTAGGAGCAGAGCAGGAATTAAAAATGTTGCAAAAACGGGGATTTTTTTTCCTTTCGTTTTTCTTTTCAATGTGACGCAGACGAAGTTGCGTGGGTCAGCTAGTACATTATAGTAGGAATCAGTCAGGGTATAAAAATAAAGGGATTTCAGTGCTTCATCATCTGACTGCCTTTTCCCAACTATGTTGGGGTTGATTTCTCGTTCAACCGGATAAAGCTGAATACCAGTATTTTGCATGGAACGACTGCCTATCTAACTTCCCCAGCCCTCCCTTCTCTAAGTACTGGGTAATACGATAAGGCTTGGTAAGACTGGTTGTCACACTTTCGGGCCACTGACTAATGGGCTAACAACTGTACAACTGAGAGCTACAGCTCTCCAATTGTAAGATTTCTTGTGCAGAGAGTAATTGGTACTAACACTAGATAATAAGTTATTTTATATTATGTTACTAACACTCTATGGATCTTTTTGTGTCCGAATTTAAATAAATAAATAAATAAGGATCGGCTGTTTGTTCGCAGAACGGATGGCCGATGAGGCCGAAAATGTCTGGAGTGGCGACCGCGAACCGGAAGACGTTGTGTGGGAAGACCTCCCACTAGGTGGACTGATGACCTGGTGAAGGTCGCAGGGATCCGCTGGGTGCGCCTCGCACTGGACCGGTTAATGTGGCGACACTTGGGGGAGGTCTATGTCCAGTGGACGTCTTTCGACTGCAATGATGATGATTATAGTGGACAGTGGTCCTTATTAGCTCTAGATCGAAGGAATTGACAGTAATAGGTAGAAGCATTTGGTCACGAGTGGGATGACGCTAACTAACAGTCACTTTAACGAAAATATTTACTAGAAAATTAGAACAAAATATTTTGGTTCATGTTTTTCTTCGAATAACTCGGATAACACTTTATTTTTGTGAACGTTTTCCTTTATAAATACATTTATTCTTGCGGTCGATAACAAGTTGGTTTTCGAATTGGTAGGTGCCCATTGCAAGTAAACAAAATTGTCTATTCAATAGTCTGTTTTTATTGCGTTAAATAAAGTAGGTGAATATCTACATCAAAACAAAAGTAGTAATTTCTATACAGGCACATTATTATTGAATATACAACATTAATTTTTGTTAACACTAAACCCGAAAAGGGGTCATTGTACTCATCATTTGGAACAACTATTTCTATAGGACAAACTTGGAAACGCGAAAAAAAATCAGCTGTTCCCTACATTTATGTTCGCATAACTCGTCAAAATGTAGGGAACAGCTGATTTTTTTTCGCGATTTCAAGGTTCGTCCCATAGAAAAAGTTGTTCAAAATGATGAGTACAATGACCCCTTTTCGGGTTTAGTGTAAACAAAAAATAATGTTGTATAATATTATTCTAGTAGGCTTAATGGCTATGTTTCGTTTTAGTAAAGTAATCAATCAAAACTGTTGAAATACCTGTAACGACTGTCAAAGATGGACAAATGACAGCCGAGACTAACAGCTTAACGTGCTTTCCGAGGCGCGGAGGAAACTCGGTATGTATGGGTGGTCACCCATCTATAGACCAACCTAGGCAAGCACAGCTTAACCTAAAGATCAACTCGAGCAGCTGTTATTATTTAGCCAGGAACTCCCTACTTCTCCTGTATACAGGGTGTAAACCACCTCATCACAAAGCCGTTAACCAAACATTCTGTACATCAAACTAAGTAACTTTAAGTAACTAAAATCTTGCTGGGAATCAACTTTTTTTTTTGATTTTATAAATCATGTTTTGTTGTAGAACTAAATGTAATGGATAGATTTAATAGTACGGGGGTCGTGGAGGTGTTAAAAGTTAAACTACGAGTATTACAAAAAAAAACTTGTCAAAAGGTTGTAACTTTGACCCCCCGTATCTCCGTAACTAGAAGGTTCCCAGAAATGGTGTAGAAAAAAAACGCATTGATGGGGAGAACAAGTGCCTTTCGGCTTCGTGAAGATGTGTTTTACACCCTTTATAGGGTTGGTGGAACTTATTGATACTATACCTTGCTTGGTGGAGTACGAGGGGCATACGCAATAAACTCCACAATACGGTATTTACATAGACCAGCTGTATTATAAAACTAAGAAGACGGGTATTTATCGCGAATTTACCTTTAATTTAATCCCGACGTTTCCACCGGATTGCACCAGCCGTGGCCGCGGGGAGATTGAAGTATTGGAGGTACCGCGACAGCAAAGTGAAGGCGTTTATTCAACTACCCTCACTCATCTTCATAAATGTTAATTAGGGCCGGTTCACACTAGGACAGCACACTACACTAACAGTGTCCGTATATTGAGGTGACCAGCTGTTATGACGACAAACAAACTTCTACGTAGATAATATCATTATACGAAGCTTCTGACGCAATGTCGCGACGTTGTTGTCAGATACATTATACACCGTGACTTTTTAGTCGTCTTACAAAGGTAGTCTAGTTCATGTATCCAATGACTTATGGAGATATTAGGGGTCAAAGTCACAACTTTTTGACAAGTTTTTTTTTGAATACAAGTTTTTATTGCAAGATTATTACTATAAATATCTCCATGAACCCCGTACTTATTCAATCCATCCATCAGCACAATGTTTTGAGTGTGTTATATTGAGTTATATCATAAAACGTGATTTTACACCCCAAAAAAAAGTTGATTCCCAGCAATATTTTTTGCATAGGTAAAGTTATTTCACACAAAACCATCCTTTTGGGCTTCGCCACAGTAAATTAATTATTCTACTGAGCTGACTTCTCATTACCATTGAATGACACTCTGTATATGGAGCTAAGGATATTCCCAATGGCACATAGTAATATGAAATAACGGACCACTATTATAATAATGTCATGGGATTCAACGGCGTACTTAGGGTATAACTTGCCATAACCAGCTATAGCTAACTGTAACAGTGTCTGTACATGTTAATTTAAAAAAAACACAGTCCTAATTGTTCCGAGTACGATAATTGAGTTTATGGCTTTCGTTTCCAGAACGACCTTTTGTTATTAATATCTAATCTTCGTTCAGATCCAGCCTGTCCCTATGCTATCTTACCCCAAGCTGAAGGCTCGGAGTCGTACTTCACTGGGAGAGCGTTCCGGGGTCACGGTATCTCTTTCTAACAGTCCCGCAGCCCCGGCAGGCTACGACTCTTGCGGGCCCCTTCAATGCGCTGACATCTCACATCTCTTTGAGGCACGCGTGGAAAATAAACGCGCCGTCGATACGGCCTGTCGTCATAAGACGGATGGACGGCGAGCTAGCCCATACCTCACCGTCCACAGGCCCGCGCCTACGGTGGCTAGGGTCACCAAGTGGCCCCCGACCGACGCCCGGTGCGTCTCCCGCAGCGGCTACAGGAGAGAGGTTCTCTCCCTCTCGCGTTCCACCACCTCCTTCGCTAGCATGACTGCTTCGCAGCAGGAGGTGACAGCTTCCCATTCCGTCTCGGAAAATAAATATAATAGCAAAATAGGCCGGTTATGCAGAAGCCAGCTTCAAAGGTTGACCTGCGACCATTCGAAAATAAAAATATATTTCGATTTTTTTGTTTTACTGTTAGATCGTGCCATAAAACGTGATTATGGACCAACATAGTTATTCAATGAACTTTAAAGAAACTAGAACTATAAAACTCTTGTTTTGTTGTAAAAGTAATCTGAACACTTGTGTTTTTTGATTGTTTTTTTTTCATATTTACATTTTTTCTCAAATCACAGGCGACTATAATGCCGACTGCTATAAAAGTTTATTTTTATTTTGGAAACCTGTTATGCGATACATTTTATGTTTAGGTGACAAACAAATTTCCTTCTACTTCAAGTTCTGAATAAGAATATAAGTATGTTTATATAAAAAAGAAGAAAAGCATTACCTAGAGGTCGCCATAAAATTCTTCCACATTGTTCCTAACAGGGATAGCCATAGCCAAGATGGCTAGCACCATTGCGCATTGCCATATGGGATAGCAATGCTGATTCTTTGCCCAGTTCTGAATCCACTGATTATAATGAATGCAAATGACATTCGTTCAAACAAGATTCATTCATGGACATAAATTAGTTTAAAGTTGACAATAAAGCGATTCAATAATTCCAAATTGAAGATGTTATTTAGAGATCCATTTTTAACGGTCCTTTATCAGCTTGACATGAATGCAATGTCTATGGTTGATGGAAAAGGGGAAAACATAATGACCACCAAAAATAACTTTTTGACCACTAACTTCTATTACCTAATATATATAATCGATCACCAAATTTTAAACAGGTGGTTGATGACAAATTAGTTTTACCATTTTTTTTATAAACCATTCAGAAGTTCGCTTCGCGGGGCTCCGTCGACCGGGTCTCCCTCAACTCGGATACAAGCACGTAACAGTTCAATTTCTGGTGGTCAATAACTAATAAAATTTTTTTTTGGTTCTACTTTCACGATAAAATGGGAATCAATTTTGGTGATCATTTACTAATTTTGGCACTCAAAAGTGAATCTATCTGAACTCCAGAATCCAGTTCATACTGGGTAATACGATACCACTTGGTGAAACTGGTTGTCAGACTTTTTGAGTCACTGACCACCTGTAACGACTGTCGAAGATGGATAAATGACAGCCGGGACCAGCAGCATTTTCCCAAGTATTCCATTAATAAATCAGTCGGTGCATCTACACTGAAACCAACACGTGTTCTGCAATCTGCGATAAATCTGGAGCAAAACCGCACACACCTCAGACACTCAGTCAATGACGTCTGATTACTTACCTATATTTTTTTAAACGTCTGGCGAAGATGATAATTTTATTGATTTTGGCTCGATCACAGCCACACTGTTGACTCTGGTTTGACCTTAAAAACTTTCGCGTGTAGCGACACGTGGGTATTGAGGAGTATAATAAAATCTTTGATTGAGTCTTTGTGAACAGCTGCGTAATTTATGGGTACTTTATTGAAAATAAGACAAGAAGTGATAGATCAGTCGTCTGACCCGCGGACAACCAAGTCTTGAGCTCGAATACAAGACACCTTTGATTTTCAGATTCATATGCGTATTGTGTAATTATCTCTTGTTTCGTTCATCATCATCATCATCATCATCAGCCTATAATGTTCCCACTGCTGGGCCACGGCCTCTTCTCAATGAGAGGGAATGGGCTATAATCTACCACGCGGGCCCAGTGCGGATTGGTAGATGTCACATGTCTTCGAATTTTTGGTTCTAGGACATGCCGGTTTCTTCACGATGTTTTCCTTCACCGTTTTGAGAGCAGTGGTGACGAAACAAATTACACAAAGTAATGCGCCTGCCTGGGTTCGAGCCCACGACTTACTGTTCGTAAGTCCGGGCCGCCACCACTGAGCCACCGCTGCTGCTTGTTTCGTTCGGGGAAGGGAAACATCGTGAGGAAACCCACTTGAGAATCATTTTTTTTGAGCCAAGTCAGAGGCCCTAGGGCCGTATAAATACTCTGACACCAGGTCCTAACCTAGTGTCAGAGTTTTTTGTAGTTAGAGCCTACTCTAACTACATCATCATTTGCCTAGTGTCAGACTTTTACTGACTAAAACCCATCCATGTTCCTTCCTCGCTCTCTATGTTCCGGGGCCGCGGTATCTCTTTCGAACAGTCCCGCAGCCCCGGCAGGATACTTGATTACCCTGAGTCCCCATTTCTAGTAAACAGAAATTTAAAGGATCTTAATCTAGCACGTGGGCACAGTGCGAACTGATAATAATCCTAAGTAGTGTGGAAAGGTAAAATAGTCTGTTGGCATGGTTAGATCGCTGCGATGCGTGTCGCAGCCTATTGTCGCTCGGAAAAAACAGTTTGTATGACCTTTTTTCTGATCGGAAATCATCAAATGACTCCTCCAGCTCCGGGTGGAGCGGGAGGGAGTGTCAGACTTTTACTGACTATAACCCATTCATGTCCCTTCCTCGCCCTTTATGTTGTAGGGCCACGTTATCTCTTTCTTACAGTCCCGCAGCCTCGCAGCTTTTAATGGCTTACAGGTAGTGGTTCCAGGTCTGGCTGTTGGTGAGGTTGAATATTTGGAAACGCATCCAAGATACAGGATAGATTCCTAAACAGAGAGGGCAAAGTCTTTTTTAGAAAGAAATGCTTTCAAACAGTGCTTGACGACAGTTGATGGAAATATGTTGGGTAGAAAAGAAAAATCAGGACACTGAGTGTGTCGACAAAATGTGATATGTATGAAGTGTTTGCCATCCTAAGTGGTCCCATTACACAATGTCGTCGGATCTATCCGTGTAAGGTTTCGTCGGGGTTCAAAGGCGGATAAGTATACCTTTTATTTTGATAGTAAGACGGTTTTCTGTGTATGAGGAGTATGTTTTGTCCATAAGAACATCAATGGCCAAAGATTTATCTGCAAGAAGTTGCATAATGGCGGGTCTGTTAGGTAAAATTACGAGTATTATCATAATACATATGTTAATTTTTTAAATACCTGTTTTTATTGTAAGATTTTTACTTTAAACACCTCTACAACCCGCGTATTATCCAATCCATCCACCAGCACAATATTTTAAGTGCGTTTCATTGAGTTTTACCACAAAACGTGATTTTTCATCCCAAAAAAAGTGGTTTCCCAGCAATAATTTTTGTATAAAGATACTTAGTTTAATGTACAGTACTGAATGCCTGTCTGACCTGTATACTGACCCCAGTTATACTGGGTAATACATTACCCTTTGGTAAGGCTGGTTGTTAGATTATCGGATCACTGACTACTTGTAACGATTGTTAAAGATGGATAAATGACAGCCGGGACCAGCAGCATTTTCCCAAGTATTCCATTAATAAATCAGTCGGTGCATCTACACTGAAACCAACACGTGTTCTGCAATCTGCGATAAATCTGGAGCAAAACCGCACACACCTCAGACACTCAGTCAATGACGTCTGATTACTTACCTATATTTTTTTAAACGTCTGGCGAAGATGATAATTTTATTGATTTTGGCTCGATCACAGCCACACTGTTGACTCTGGTTTGACCTTAAAAACTTTCGCGTGTAGCGACACGTGGGTATTGAGGAGTATAATAAAATCTTTGATTGAGTCTTTGTGAACAGCTGCGTAATTTATGGGTACTTTATTGAAAATAAGACAAGAAGTGATAGATCAGTCGTCTGACCCGCGGACAACCAAGTCTTGAGCTCGAATACAAGACACCTTTGATTTTCAGATTCATATGCGTATTGTGTAATTATCTCTTGTTTCGTTCATCATCATCATCATCATCATCAGCCTATAATGTTCCCACTGCTGGGCCACGGCCTCTTCTCAATGAGAGGGAATGGGCTATAATCTACCACGCGGGCCCAGTGCGGATTGGTAGATGTCACATGTCTTCGAATTTTTGGTTCTAGGACATGCCGGTTTCTTCACGATGTTTTCCTTCACCGTTTTGAGAGCAGTGGTGACGAAACAAATTACACAAAGTAATGCGCCTGCCTGGGTTCGAGCCCACGACTTACTGTTCGTAAGTCCGGGCCGCCACCACTGAGCCACCGCTGCTGCTTGTTTCGTTCGGGGAAGGGAAACATCGTGAGGAAACCCACTTGAGAATCATTTTTTTTGAGCCAAGTCAGAGGCCCTAGGGCCGTATAAATACTCTGACACCAGGTCCTAACCTAGTGTCAGAGTTTTTTGTAGTTAGAGCCTACTCTAACTACATCATCATTTGCCTAGTGTCAGACTTTTACTGACTAAAACCCATCCATGTTCCTTCCTCGCTCTCTATGTTCCGGGGCCGCGGTATCTCTTTCGAACAGTCCCGCAGCCCCGGCAGGATACTTGATTACCCTGAGTCCCCATTTCTAGTAAACAGAAATTTAAAGGATCTTAATCTAGCACGTGGGCACAGTGCGAACTGATAATAATCCTAAGTAGTGTGGAAAGGTAAAATAGTCTGTTGGCATGGTTAGATCGCTGCGATGCGTGTCGCAGCCTATTGTCGCTCGGAAAAAACAGTTTGTATGACCTTTTTTCTGATCGGAAATCATCAAATGACTCCTCCAGCTCCGGGTGGAGCGGGAGGGAGTGTCAGACTTTTACTGACTATAACCCATTCATGTCCCTTCCTCGCCCTTTATGTTGTAGGGCCACGTTATCTCTTTCTTACAGTCCCGCAGCCTCGCAGCTTTTAATGGCTTACAGGTAGTGGTTCCAGGTCTGGCTGTTGGTGAGGTTGAATATTTGGAAACGCATCCAAGATACAGGATAGATTCCTAAACAGAGAGGGCAAAGTCTTTTTTAGAAAGAAATGCTTTCAAACAGTGCTTGACGACAGTTGATGGAAATATGTTGGGTAGAAAAGAAAAATCAGGACACTGAGTGTGTCGACAAAATGTGATATGTATGAAGTGTTTGCCATCCTAAGTGGTCCCATTACACAATGTCGTCGGATCTATCCGTGTAAGGTTTCGTCGGGGTTCAAAGGCGGATAAGTATACCTTTTATTTTGATAGTAAGACGGTTTTCTGTGTATGAGGAGTATGTTTTGTCCATAAGAACATCAATGGCCAAAGATTTATCTGCAAGAAGTTGCATAATGGCGGGTCTGTTAGGTAAAATTACGAGTATTATCATAATACATATGTTAATTTTTTAAATACCTGTTTTTATTGTAAGATTTTTACTTTAAACACCTCTACAACCCGCGTATTATCCAATCCATCCACCAGCACAATATTTTAAGTGCGTTTCATTGAGTTTTACCACAAAACGTGATTTTTCATCCCAAAAAAAGTGGTTTCCCAGCAATAATTTTTGTATAAAGATACTTAGTTTAATGTACAGTACTGAATGCCTGTCTGACCTGTATACTGACCCCAGTTATACTGGGTAATACATTACCCTTTGGTAAGGCTGGTTGTTAGATTATCGGATCACTGACTACTTGTAACGATTGTTAAAGCCAGGGAATCGAATTCAGGACCTCCATGCTCAGCAGTAACACTTGCGACCACTCGACCAACGAACCAGTTAGTAAATTAAATTATTATTATAATTATATTAATAGTATACAGGTGTGATCGCAGACACGTTATCCGTCACGTTTATAGGTGGTGGCGTATTAAATAAAACAATAAATACTAAAATTAAAACACATGTTATACGCGCATCTCAATAGGGCACATGACTTGTCGACTTATGCGAGAAATGAATTTAGCGGTCATCGTGTCCTTCATACTACTACATGATAGTTGCAAGGACCTGTATTTAATAGGTGTGACCTGCCCCGCCTCAGTTTCGTAGCGGTTTTTAAGTTTTGACACGACATTCAGATTTCTTTTATATTATAACTAGCTGACCCACGCAACTTCGTCTGCGTCACATAAGAGAGAAAACAAAATAATGAAAAATCCCCATTCTGGCAACATTTTTCGTTCCTGCTCGGCTCCTAACAATTGTAGCGTGATGTTATATAGCCTAAAGCCTTCCTCAATAAATGGACTATCCAACACAAAAAGATTTTTTCAATTCGAGCCCGTAGTTCCTGAGATTAGCGCGTTCAACCAAACAAACAAACAAACAAACTCTTCTGCTTTATAATATTAGTATAGATTATTTCTGTTCAATATGTATGTAATCGAATGAACATACATTAAATGTGTGTGCGTGTGTGGTTAATTGATCAGATACTTATGTCTATACGTGGACGAGGAGGAAGGATAGGATATGAATCGATGGTGTTCTGTGGTTTTTAAGGGCTAACATCATGACTGTATGTCATCATCTGCATATCCTTTTCCCAATTATGTTGGGGTCGCCTTCCAGTCTTAACTAATGCAGCTGAATACCAGTCTTTCCATACGATACCATTTGGAAAGACTGTTTGTCAGACTTTTCGGGCTACTGACGACGACTGTTTAAGATCTAAAAATGACAGCTGGGACCAACGGTTTAACGTGCTTTCCGAGGCACGGAGGAAACCTAGTATGTAAGGGTGGTCACCCATCCACGGACCAACCTAGGCAAGCGCGGCTTAACCTAAAGATCGACCTGAGTAACGGTTGTTATTCAGCAACGAGCTCATCTAGTACGCAGTAGAGCCATTACTGAAAAATAACATTTTTAACATTGTTTTAAAACAAAGACATATTTTCCAACGTGCGTATTTCTGATTTGTTATTTACCCATCACAAGTTAGGTACGCTCAATATCTGTCTATGACGTTCTTTGCGTGAAATTAGCGTGAATATACACTGTCATGGAAATGTTCACGCTTTGGTTATTGTAATTAGTTTATTTTGTTAATGTAATCTGCGTTGTTCGGTGATGTGGAATATTTAATTATTGTTTACGCGTTGCTTGAAGGTCCCAGCAGTCAGTAAGATACTCGTAGTTTACAAACCAATCAAATGACATACTTTTTAAGAGCTGTCAAAACGCAGTTGTATCAAAGATTTTGTAGGGCAATAGCACGCTGTGCACAGAGCATCTATACAGGGTGAATTTTAATTAATGCGACAAAATGAAATTGGAGCTTCAGTTACAGTAACATAGTAATTATAAACTGTTTTTTCGACAATCTAAATCGTTAAAAAAAATTACGAGATTATCGTTTTCAAAAGGTCCATTGATGTTATTATCTTTATTTAAGTACGAATTAGGCAAAATTAGGTAAATGACCGCTATATTGAGCACTGCGATGAGTCGGACGAGATTTTTTGATACTTTTATTATTTTAACGGTTTTCGTAACACTGATCAATTATTTTTTAATTTTACATTTGATATTTTATACATTTTCTTGACAACACGTATTATTGTATATTTCAATTTGTCGCATCTATTCAATTTCACCCTGTGTATACTGGAAAACGCTGTGATGACTGGTTGGTCAACTCAATGTGTCAACTATTTACTGATTTCAAAGCAACAAAAATCGAATTTGGCAATTAATTCAAAATGAATCGGGTTTTCAGACCCAAAATATCGTCTGTTTTAGAGATTGGTGTCTTGGAATTATTGTTTTATGGTAATACTAGCTTCTGCCCGCGACTTCGTTCCCGTTTGCAACATATCTTATTACTGCTCCGCTTCTATTGGTCATAGCGTGATGTTATATAGCCTATAGCTTTCCTCGATAAATGACTATCCAACGCAAAAAGATTTTTTCAATTCGAGCCGGTAGTTCCTGAGATTAGCGCGTTCAACCAAACAAACAAACTCTTTTCTTTATAATATTTGTATACATCTACACTATTGTAGATCGTTTATAGTCGTTATAGGAAGTCAGTGGCCTGAAAGTCTGACCACCAGTCTTACCAAGGGGTATCGATTTACCCAGTATTAACTGGGTTGTGGAGGTCAGATAGGCAGTCGCTTCATGTAAAATACTGGTATTCAACTGCATCCGCTTAGACTGGAAGCCGACCCCAACAAAGTTGAGAAAAAGCGGCCAAATGCGAGTCGGACTCGCCCATGAAGGGTTCCGTAGCAGCAAGTAACATAAATAAAAGATGACGTTTTAAAAAAAACTACTTACTAGATCTCGTTCAAACCAATTTACGAGGGAAGTTTACATGGTAATGCACATAACTTTTTCGGTTTTATTATTCTCTTATTTTAGAAGTTACAGGGGGGTATACATTTTACCACATTGGAAGTGTCTCTCGCGCAAACAAATCTATACTAATATTATAAAGCAGAAGAGTTTGTTTGTATGTTTGTTTGTTTGGTTGAACGCGCTAATCTCAGGAACTACCGGCTCGAATTGAAAAAAATCTTTTTGCGTTGGATAGTACATTTATCGAGGAAGGCTATAGGCTATATACCATCGCGCTGTGACCAATAGGAGCGGAGCAGCAATAAGAAATGTTGCAAGCGGGAAAAAAGCTTCCGTTGAGCAGGCGATGCGTTGCGATATCAAAACTTCACGCGAACGAAGTCGCAGGCAGAAGCTAGTGATTTTAGAAACCTCAGTATCATTTTTGAAGACCGATCCATAGATAAGTACCCCATACGTCTAAGATTGATGAAAAAAAAAAAGAGTTTCAGTTCTAAGTATGGGGTACCTATCCCCAAAATTTATTGTTTTTTTGAGCCTCCATATTATAGTGGAACATAGATTATCATTGGCCAGAGAACTCAAAACACCGAGAGATTTGGAGAGGAATTGGGAAGACCTTTCAGCTGTGGGAAAAAAAGGAAGAGAGCCATAACACCATCGATATAGGTTATTTTATTTACTTGTTTGGTCTCATGCACATCACACATTTTTCAATATTCATCATCGTCATCATCTTTTCAGCCGAAAGACGTCCACTGCTGGACGTACGACAAGTTTCGCCATTCGCCATTGACCGATCCCGTGCGATTCGCATCTAGCGGATTCCAGCAACCCTCACCAGATCATCTGTCCACCTAGTGGGAGGCATTCCAACCCAACGTCTTCCGGTTCGCGGTAGCTCCAGAACTTTTCGGCCCCATCGGCCATCCATACTGCCGGGCACTAGGGGCCATTCCTGTGATGTGCTTTTCATTTGGGGGGTTTCATTATTACTAGATGGTATATAGTATTGTAAAATGGATTGAATTGTGGCGTTCCTATGTTACTGTTTTTATTTTGAATTTGGTAAGTTTCGCTTTAACAATAGCTTAAGCATGATCTGTTTATAGACAGTTAATTAATTATACAATTAATCGGTATTGTACCCGTAGCTTCATCATTTGTAAATGTTTTGATTTCCAATTATTAAGTAGTTACATAGTGTGAGATCATTGTTTCGCGTAAAAGTATTAGCTGGCTCTGTGCCAGTTGTATTCAAAGGTAATTTCAACCAGGAACTGTGCAAACTGATTGTCATGAATCTGGTTTTATTAATATACTCTGATAAAAGAATTTGGACCATAAAAACTTTGATATTCTTGAAGAAATTGGAGGTAATTTGTTAGCTCGGTTGGTCACTCAGTGGTCGCAAGCTGAACAGCTGAGCATCGGGTAATGGGTTCGATTTCCTGGTCAGGTACAGTTCTATCAGATTTTTTGGTTCTATCGGATTTCCCTCCTTTTTTTTCAGACGGGTAATTATCAGATAGCTTCTCTCATTCTGGGCGAAGCGGGAGGATTACTGACTAAAACCTAGCTAACTGACAAATTGTGGGTTTACTAAGGATACACCATTACCTAACCCCTGCGAAGAAAACATGTAATGATGCTATGTGTTACGTCAATTAGGAGCTAGCAACAATGTAATTTAAAAAAATATTATGTATGAGAACGTAGTTATATACTTGGTAAGAATATTTATAGAAAATCTACCTAAGTACTTATATGCAAATGTGATAGTATGTTTAATTTAGGTAATCAAGATTATTTTATTTTCAGCACGGGGAATAACATTTGTTGATAAAAATAAAACAGTAAAACGTCTTGTTATAAATCAAGATTTACTATACCTTGACATTTACATAAGTATTATAAACTGTATATTCATCGACTGATTTTTTTAAATATCTGCAACGGTCGGGTCGTTGACTCTTGCGTGTATGACCAGGAGGTCTGCTCTCTAAGCACGAAATCCGTAGTTTCGACCGAAGTTGCTATCGTTTACTACTCCGTAGGTATCATTTAGGTTCTAATAAATGAATGACAACACGATTGGTCATCTTTCCTTACTTCCAATTTGTTTTCAAAACTCATAAATCGGAAAATATTAGGAAGTAAGGAGAAAGAAAGAAAGAAAAAAGCATTTATTAGCCCGACAGGACAACACATAAATAAAAATAAAAAAAATAATAAAATGGTAAAATTGTGATTATAACACTAGCTTATAGTAAACATAATGAGAGAATAAAAAAAATAATAACGAAATCATAAGAAAAACAAACAAAATACAAAACAGAATTTGTCCTGTATAAGACCAAAAGGCTCCTATCTCAGCATGGTGCTGTAACATTAAAAAAAAAAAGTAGAGATCATTTCAAACTTTCAAAGTATATGCTACTATTGACAGGCCTCGTGAAACGCTGCTTTCTCTCGTAGCGCCCGGCGTCACGCTCGCGCCCCGCCCGTGCCTCGTCTTTTCTATGTGCGTTAAAAAGTCGTGAAATCGCGGCGGCGCGCGCCGCACAGTGGTCTGGAAATCGAGCTCATACAACTTATGTACCGTTAGGCGCCGCTTCGCGCGTAGAAAATTTTTGAAGTTTTGAATTTTCGAAATGTGATTTTTCAAATGTTTGCCATGGTTAAATGACGTTGACGATCGATTTACTTATAATATAATTAGATTTAGCCTGCTAATGACCTTAATGATGAAAATAATTAAAAAAGGACGTTGATTTTAAAGGTATTTATTTAAATTTCATTCCTAGAACCTCATTCGTTAATCACCGTGGTTAAGGTTAAGATATTATTAGATACTAATGACATGAGCATTAATGTAATGGAACTTTGGGTATTGCTTTGCACGTAGTAATTTTTTTAAACTAATTTTAATTTTTTCAATAAATATAAAGTTAAAAATCTCGCAACAATAAACGATTTTGAAGAAATAAATATATTACATTATAAAATTTACTTAATATCAAGACATTACAACAAAATACGTCTTTAATATTATGATTCACTACAAATATCTACAGCAAGGATAACAAAAAATAATAAAAAAGCCAGAAAAGAAGAAGAAGAAATAGCTCAAATACTACTATTTAAAATAAGCGTTAGTTCAGTCATGACTATTTCAGCGATCTTTTATCAGTATTACAACTCTAACTACTCGGTTAATAGAAGGCTGCAGTGCTTCAATCTCAGCCTCAATCAAAGTCTGTTCTTCCACGATGTTTAACTTATTTTCGTTTGAAAACTAAAAATAAATAGGTCTGCAAAACATAGTGGAAGATGGCTTTGGGTTCTCTCATACCTTTTCATCGCCACAAACTAAGCGCAGAGGCACAAAAGAACACATAAAAATACTAGAATCATCTTCGTCGGCCATAGTTTGCTTATACAAACTTTGCCCTGAAGCACCATCAAAGCCCCACTTGCATATAAGTGTCAACTCTTTGTCATTCAGTGAAGATTCCACACGTAAGGATTTTCCAAGCCTAGCCACAGTTTTGTCCAAAATTGCTTGGAGCTTTACTTTTACCTCTCTTTCCGTGATGTCTATGGTATCTTTTGGGGAGTAGCAGTCCTTTTTCGCCTCAAGGATAGCAGTATAAGAAGGATACAGTGGTATTCCTTCTTCTTTTGCACAAAATCTTAATGTTATATACTGCCACTTCGAAAGCTTCAATGAGGTAAAAATACCTAAAGCTTTGTCAGCAGAATATAAAGGCACAGTTTTGTTTGTATTTAACAATTTCTTTATCTTTGTAGCCTCTTCGGGATGCTCCGATACCATTTTAATGATATCTGCTACATTCTTGTTTTGTACTTTTAAACCAGTTCCATGAGCAAGGCTTTCAGTGCTATGCGTTAGGAGCTCTTCCACTCTCCTTCTCTTCTGTAAAGGGCCTAGCTCCACGAATGGTTTTCTCGACGACACAACTCATGTTGATGTTCCAACACTGCACGTCTTCGGTGTGTAGGATGTTGATGCACCCTCATTTACACCAAAGTCAGAACTGGAACATGGTTGCTGCTCTAGCGACGACACCACAGAAGTAGTCATTTTTTCTCTCAAGACCTCGGGCCATTTGATGTTCTCTTGCAGCCAGGTGTCATACTTTTTTATATATGTACGTCTCGTGCGATTACACGAGATCCATTTCTTCCTTAAGTTACTCACATAAATCTGACAGAATTGTTTCAATTCCTTCTTTTCATTTTCCGACAATTCAACAGAATTCTCCAAAGCTTCAAATAAAACATTGGGCTCTGAAAAACTACTGTTGTTTGCCACAAACATGAAAATGTCCAAATTGGTACCGAAACCTTCCATTACAACACAAATATAAGGTAATAAGTTAGCGCGCACAAGTATTGAGAGCTACTGATAAAATTAGAGTCAATTGTCCTGTTTTTATGCAACTACCCTTATTATCGTTCGCTATTCTCTAATTAGTTACCAATATTACAGACAATAAAATTGTATTGTGATTGGGGCCCATTTGGCCCTGCTAGAGCTAGTTAATGCTCATGTCATTAGTATCTAATAATATCTTATCCTTAACCACGGTGATTAACGAATGAGGTTCTAGGAATGAAATTTAAAGAAAAACCTTTAAAATCAACATCTTTTTTTAATTATTGTCATCATTAAGGTCATTAGCAGGCTAAATCTAATTATATTATAAGTAAATCGATCGTCAACGTCATTTAACCATGGCAAACATTAGAAAAATCACATTTCTTAAATTCAAAACTTAAAAAAATTGCTACGCGCGAAGCGGCGCCTAAAGGTATATAAGTTGTATGTCATCTTGATTGCCGTGTATAGGACTATAGCTTGTGTAAGCACCAGCCTAACAGTTCCATTAAGTTTCGAGAAAACGTACTTTTAGTGTTTTCTCCCATACAAAAAAAAAGTAAATATTTTTTTTTCTCACGCGTATTGTGACTTGTACCATCCATACGTTAATATGATATAAAGGGAGGTATACCAGAGCCATTACAATTTTTATTTTTTAAATTCTTTACAAAAAGTTTCTATGAGTATGGAGCTCGATTTCCAGACCACTGTGCGGCGCAGCGCGCGGCGCTCCGTCTGCGCCTTGTCCGCGCCCCGCCCTTGTCTTACGTCTTTTCTGTGTGCCCTGCGCCTTAGAGAGTAGACCACGCAAAAATATTGTGTTAAGATTTTAGCAGGTGGCATTCTGTAGTTTAGATTACTCCTTTGGGAAAATGTGTGAGTTTATGTAATGTTAAGTTCCTACTTCAAGAATAGAAATATAAAGTTAAGTATATAATAAAATTCTCGAAACATGAAATAAAATAAAATAAAGTTTTTAAATATTGTGTTCAGACAGTCTTTTTAGGGTCCCGTACCTCAGTCGGCAAAAACGGAACTCTTATAGAAACACTTTGTTGTCCGTCTGTCCGTTTATCAATCTTGATCTTTTCCTAAGGAACGCGTGGAGGTATCAAGCTGCGACTGAATATAAAACACTCAAGTCTGCTATTCCATATAGTGGGGAAAGAAATCAAACGTGTAACTCGACACGATTACAAGATATGAGTCGCAAATACTTACTGAGACTTCACAAGGGAATCAAAACCTAGTTAAAATTCCCGCCCGTTGACCTAGAGTCACGAAATTTGGCATCAAGCAATGTCTCACAGCACATACAAACAAACAAATGTAAAAACCGTAACTGCGTTGTTTGGTAACAAATCCCCTTCAAGTTATTACAGAACCCTCGGTACGCGAGTCCAACTCGCACTTGGCCGTTTTTTTTCTTTGACAGCAATTTTAATAATTATCACCTAATTACCTACATTTTCCTTCCCGAAAGTAAAAGTTTCCGAGAAAACCCTTTTACAAACTCAAAGATCATTATCCTCCGTTTTTGGTATCGTGCCAAGCATTTTACACACTCGCGAGGATTTCCGCGAAACTCCCAGTTTCTCGAAAAACGGGAGACGGGAATGACGCATGTTTCACCGTATATTCTGACAGGTAAATAAATAATATTCTAAAGGTTTATCTTATTGCTAAAGCGTGATTTACATTGGTAGAAGATTAAAAAAAATAACTTCCCTTAAAATGTTTATATGCCATTCAAAATGTTAGATATTTTTGAATGATTACATAATTATGTTTATGGTATTAGCTAATATCATTTAAACCTGTATGTGCCAATTGATAAATAAAACATTGGCATTAAAATATTACTCGTTCATCCATACCGAAGTTTTTCAGTTGCTATTTTAAAATATTCAGAGAAATTGGTATTTTCAGAGATACTTTAACTGAATCTTTATTTACTTTAAATAATAAGTAATTTGATTACGAACTGAAACTTACACAGATTTGTCCCGCAGGAAACCGGTTGGAACAATCTTCTTTTGTAACTTCGGGCCTGGTAACCGTATTTTTAGGTAAGTTCGCGCCTGGTAATCGTATTCTTAGGTAACTTGTAAGGCGTACGGCAAGGGCCGAAGCCTGCCAGGGCTGCGGGACTGTTCGAAAGAGATACCGCGGCCCCGAAACGTAATGGGCGAGGAAGGAACATGGATGGTTTTTAGTCAGTAAAAGTCTGACACTCCCACTCGCTCCGCTCAGAGTGGGGTTGATGATTTCCCATCCGAAAAAAAGGTATCTTCGCGCCTGGTAATCGTCTTCTTTTGTAACTTCGCGCCTGGTAATCGTCTTCTTAGTAACTTTGCGCCTGGTAATCGTATTTTTAGGTAACTTCGCACCTGGTTTTCGTATTCTTAGGTAACTTCGCGCCTGGTAATCGTTTTGTTAGGTAACTTCGGGCCTGGTTATCGTATTCTTAGGTAACTTCAGGCCTGGTAATCGTATTCTTAGATAACTTCGGGCCTGGTAATTGTATTCTTAGGTGACTTTGCGCCTGGTGTGAAAACAGCTTAACGTTGTTCTCCGTATCGTAGTGTTGATTAATGGCATCGAATTAGATGTTTAGAACAATTGGAGGCCGACCCTCGAACAAGAGGTAGTGCCGATCCATTCGTTACGGAAATCTACGGCAGAGGTCGCGAGGTCAGCTGGAACAGGTGGCGAATGTTATTTTGAATGATACCAGAAGTGCCGTAAGTCCAGTTTAGTCCTAGCATATGGGTTATGGGAATCAGATAGACAGTAATTTAATGTAAAATACTATTCATGAATACAACCTGAAGGTGGACTGAAGCTTGAACATATTGTACGAAAACTCTGACAACCCTTAGAAATAACGCAGACAAAAGAGCAAACAATCTGAGACGCAACAGAATTCACAGACAAGAAATCTGAACCGTGGGGTACAAAGTTGATGTAAGAACAAGTTAAGTTTAATAGCACTGATATCAGTTTGATAGTAACGTAGACAGAAATCTTTTTTTTTAATCATAAAAGTTTTGAGTATGAATGTGGATGGGTATTTGAGTAGAGGAAAACCAAAGAAACGATGGATGGACTGTGTTAAGAAGGATATGGTAAGAAAAGAAGTGTCTGATGAGATGACGAAAAATAGAGGAGTATGGAAGAAGAAGACATGCTGCGCCGACCCCAAATAAATTGGGATAAGGGCAAGAGAATAATGATGATAGATACGAAAAGAGAAGGTTTGTTTTTCAAATGCAGTCTGGCTGATAATAGGAGAAGATACTGACCAGTAATAATGTCATATAAATTACGCCTGCTTTCCTCGAATGGTTAGACAGAGATGTACCGATACTTAGCCCGGTCGGTCATCGCGCTGACACTAATTGTCATTCGTTTTAAAGGTAGTTTCGCAAAATAATTCCTAAATTAGGGCTTATGATTAGGGAAGGGAGGGAATTTTAGATAAATCTATTTGGATGGAACGTCTTGTACAATTACGGTCAAACTTCACTTCAGGTACTTATTTATTTATTTAACACTTCAAGCACAAAAGTACAGAGGCGGACTTAATGCCATAGGCATTTTCTACCAGTCAACTTTTAGGTGATGCAGAGACAAGCAGTGGTAGGTATCATTTCTGAAAATCTGAGAATATTTTTTTTAATACTACGATACACTACAAAGATGTATAAAATACAATGCATATTTGTCAAATACTATAATTATATATTAAAGTAAATTTAAATAGACATTTACACGGACTAAGATTATAAAGCAGAAGAGTTTGTTTGCTTGGTTGAACGCGCTAATCTCAGGAACTACCGAATCGAATTGAAAAATTCTTTTTGCGTTGGATAGTCCATTTATCGAGGAAGGCTATAGGCTATATAAAATCACGCTACGACTATTGGGAACGGAGCAGGAATGAAAAATGTAGCAATAACGGGGTTTCTTTTTTCCTTTTGTTTTTCTCTCTTATGTGACGCAGACGAAGTTGCGTGGGTCAGCTAGTACTAAAATAAAAAGACAAATAATGACGAAAACATTACATTTGTGACGGAACTGCCAGCTTCTTCCGAATGTAATCGCGAACTCAATCAATTGTACTTCTACGTTCCATCCTCGAGATTTATGTTAACTATCTAGATGTTTATAATACGCATTTTGCGAAAAAAAAATTACGTTTATTATTGAAATCACTATAATGAACTCAAGTTTAATCAACAAAGTGTATATAGCATAATTAATATCGTCAATTGCCTCTGCAAAAGCGGTACAGCCATCAACTATAAGTGGTCTGTTATAAAAGCGACTGAATACCTTACAGACCGAAGACATTCCGACCTCGCCGCAGAGGTCCAGCGCGTAATCCCCGTTCAATCCCTCCCCGACCCTTGCTCGAGTCAGCGCGCGATGCTGAGCCTGTAGTATTAAAACAGTCCCTAAATAAAGACAACCAGATCCAGCCTGTCCCTTTGCTGCCCCCAGCGATGCCTTAAGCCGAGGTCCGTACCCCACAGGGGGTGCCCTTAGAGCGCTGTCGCTTAGTTTATAGTCATTTTTGCCCTGGCTGGAGGCCTTAAATTCAAGGCATCCACAGGACTTGCCCGGTTAAGCAGAAGCCAGTCTTCTCAGACTGAACTGCGAGATGCCCTACAATAAAAAATAAAAAAAAAATCGACAGAATACCAAGGAGTTACCAGTCTATCCTGCAGTTTTCTTGTATGACTTCAATCGAGAGGCCTTTCCAAAAGGAAAGCTCAGCAAGCTGCAGAGGTTGAAGCATGTCTTATTCTATGCGCTGAAAAAAAATATGTATCAATACCGCTATTAAATAGCGTATTCTTTATCCACCAGCTAATGGTAGAAATAATCGCATTATGAATTGGTTTTTAAAAGGTTAATCATAATCTCTCAGTTTTAAGATTTGTCTCTGTGAATTTTGCTCATTTCCAAATACGACAATAACGTTTTTGCAGGACATATCTGGACTTTATTTGAAAAGAAAGGTATAATCAAGAATACGTACCCATATTTTACCAATTCATTGTGTTTTCGCTTTTAATCGGGCCACCTAATTAAAACATTTCTAATTTATGATGTGTCTATTAAGTTAATTATTTAAATCACTGCAGCAGCATGGCCATCGTCTACGACCTTTGAATCAGCCTTTGTTACTCGGTAAAGATAGAGAAGAGGTAGCTTTCTAATGGTGAAAGAATTTTTGAAATCGGTTGAGAAGTTCTTGAGTTAAATCGTAACGAACATAAAAAACATTTTTTTCCACTTTATAATATTAGTGTAGAAAATCTGAGCATGCTACTCCCGACCTCCGCCATTTTGGCGTGTTCTCGGTCATTGTCAGGGTCTGCATGTATTGATTATGTGTTCTGTAGTAATTGTACAACCATACAGCATTATTTGTTTTAATTATTTCCGGTTTTACTTGCATGCTTTTGAATTCTTCAGCGTCAAAAAAGGTGGTGACTGTATGTATTTTGAAAACTCTGTAACGCGTATTTTTGGACTTCAATTACAGGTAAATACGGTTTTTTTGCTTTTCTATGGTTGGATGACTTTATTATTATGTTGTCTCCATAAGCAATTAAGAATTCGTGACAGTGTGTGGTGACTAGTGGTATGGTGTTGTATGTGTCAGTTTAAGTCCGCATTATTACTCTGTCAAAAGAGCTACCATGTAGTTTCTTCATACGAAACGACCAACCCGAACCGTGCACCTTTTTCTCGACGATTTATTATATTTAAAAGTACCCATGCAAACCTTTAAGAAATAAAATATTTTGATTTCCCAATAAAATATAGGAATAGCTCTACAGGGTGTATTTCACCTCATCACAAAGCCGTTAACCAAGCATTCTGTATATCAAACTAAGTAACTTTACGCAAAAAATATTGCTGGGAAACAACTTTTTTTTTTATAAATCGTGATTTGTGGTATAACTCAATGTAACGCACTCAAAACATTGTGCGGATGGATGGATTGAATAGTACGGGGGTCGTAGAGATATTTAAAGTAAAAGTCATGCGATAAAAAGTGGTACTTATTTAAAAAAAAGGTTGTCAAAATCTTGCAACTTTGACCCCCAATATCTTCGTAACTAGAAGGTTCCCAGGTATAGTTTAGAATAAAAAAATGATCTGAATGACGGGTAGAATAAGTGCCTTACGTACTCGTTAAGAGGTGTTTTACACCCTTTATAATGTAAGGTTAAACATTGTCATCCATCATCAATTGCGATCTTAGATTACCTAATCCATGAACTAAGATTTATTAGATGACGTAATTATCTGTAATATAACAATAAAATATGTTATGTTAGTCTCGCCACGTACACAAAAATGCGCAGTTTAAATTGAATCGGTGATTTTCCATGTGGATTGTCCAGCGAATTGCGCAACGATGTCGATTTAGATAACAATGATAACTGCTGTTATTTCTATTATTTTTGTACATAAACAACAACGTTGATTGCCATCTGTAATTATCCATAGATATTGTACACTTATTATATGCTTGGTTACCGGAAATGTAATTCCATGGTTTTGTTTGTTGTTGAACCTTGAAACATGCAGACAAACATACAGATTAAAAATGAGAATAAACCATGTGTTTGTTTGTCTGTATACATAGTTTGGGTATTGTTGACAGGGGAAGTAAATATGTATTATGATAAGTAATAGGATTTATAGTATGCTTTATCCTCAAATCTTCTAACTAATATGAATGCGAGTGAGAATTGATGGTTAAGTGGATAATTGTTACACTTTCATGAAAGAAAGAAAGAAAGAAAATACATTTATTTGGCACACGCCACAAGTGCACGCAGTTTTAAAAATAAAAACAAAATAAATAAAAGATGGAAATCAAAAACAATAATAAAAAACTTAAAACTAAACAAAAAAAATAAAAATTAACAGTGTGCCACGCAAAAACTACGAAAACGGATTTGGATGTCTATTATTACTCGTGTAAACATTATATAGGATTATTAACCCTGAATGCCGTGGCATCACCCGCATAGAGTATGCAGGTGATGCCGCGGGCATTACTTAGTAGTTTTAGGTATAAACTCTTAGTTTGGTCTGTGGTTTGGTGCAGTGGAAAGAGCACACTCTTAGTTGGTTATAAACTTAATGATAAATTAAAGTTATAAAATGAGCCAAGAACGATTAGCATTTAAAACCCTACTCTACAGTATTTCTAATTGATATTACACAAATAGAGGTCACCCATTTTGTACGATTTCCTCAAGCTACCCCCAAACCTGAACCCTATCATCTTCTAGATAATGTTTACCACAACACCAAAAACATGAAAGGACATTATTATCCCTTACAAGAATCCCTTCCCATATTCTCACGGGGCCGCATTCAAAAATATGACAGGCAAAAAAGACAGCGACATTAATATGGGGCCCTTTCCGAATTACATCGCCCCTTGGTTCCCATGGGTATTGTATGGGACGGGCTGGAGGGATGGGAACATCCACTTGTGCTATAGAATATCGTAGTACACATCCTGTTTAAGATTTTGTTTTGTTTTTGACTGAGGAAGTGTGGCTTATTGTAAAGAACGAGGTTTATTAGCGGGAATGAAATTGATTGAAAATAAAACGTCGTAAAGGACTTGTACTTGCATTGAGACGGTTTGCTGGTAGGCAAATTTTATGTCGGTTTCCAAACGTTTTTTGCACTACCTATTATTGGAATGAAAATAACAGCTCTCAACTTAGGGTGCTAGGCAACTGGGCCTACCCCAGTTGTAATCGTCCCTTTGTGCCTATTGGCCTTGTTTCGTTCTGTCTCCTGCTGATATGGAGGGAAGTGGAAATTACAGTTTTTCCTCTCCTCCGCTATACTTTCTGATTAATTTCGTTGCGGGATCCAAGACAGTTAAATTGATTATCTGGGACTTCGTCGAGCTTCATTGTCTCGGCGCTTTTCTGGTGGTCGCCACTGTTGATTCTGGCGCACAGGAGTTACAGTGGTTTGGGCGTATGTGGCGGGCTTGTCCCAATTATATTCCACACGATGTTTTTGTATACTGATTTAACTGTTTGCTGAAAATTAATCTAAAAAATTGAACCAAACGAAAAGAAGAAAAGCATCAAGAACGTTTAAAAATTCGTCCAAATTGCTGTGAACAGGAAAAGGGCACGTGCCAGAAAGCCACTTTGGATGGACCAAAAAATAGGCCAATACTCGGGTCACTACACACTGAGTAAAAATATTAAGTAAACTCAAAGTGAAGAGATCATTACTTACTAACACTTTTTTTTTTTTTAGGATGGGAAATCATCAAATAACTTCTCCCACTCTGGGCGGAGCGGGAGGGAGTGTCAGACTTTTACTGAATAAAACCCATCCATGTTCCTTCCTCGCCGTTTATGTTCCGGGGCCACCGTATCTCCACCCTATCTCTTTTGTATAGGCCCGCAACCCCGGCAGATCATTACTTACTCTGAAGTTGCTTTTTTCAGATGCCATTTCAAGTTTATCTCAACTCAGCATATTCCAGCTCAACACACAAAATAGGTCTTACAGTAGTATAAAAACAAAATCAAAAGTCATGTACTTTGTATCTGTGTCAAATTATGCTGATAATCAACACTTTATTAAACTCAATAACACATAATACAGACCCTCGAAACACTCTTCGTGCTGAAGATCATATAAATATGTAGGATCTTTTAATAAACTCAAGTGCGTAATTAATTAATTGACGTAGGTACACAACACATTTCTGCAACCAAGTACTAAAAAAAAAGCCCAACAAAAACGTGCTAAAACAAAATAAGTACCCTACGTATTTCCTTAAATGAGGGGTGGCTACAATGACGTACTCTCTCCCCCCACCCCCTGAATCTGCGCACTTGTATCGTGAAACAGACGTACTTCAGCCATTGTTATGACGTCACGTTACGGCTGATTCTAGGAACTAGAAATTAGGAAAGGCGTAAATTGGGAATTGATTAAGTTTGGATAATGTAATGGTTAGCTATTATTATCGTGGTATGGGCATGTGATGCGGGGGAATGAGGAAAATGTCGTGGAAAAGTTTTGAGTATGAATTTGGATGGGAGGAAAGTAACGATGGATGCACTGTGTAAAGCAGCGGTTGGCAACCTTTTGCAGGCAAAGGCCACAAGCTGACAAAATAAACTATAGGCGGGCCGCACTTGTGATATTAAGCCCTAGAAGATCGTATATGTACCTTGTTAGATCCCATTGAAAAAACGAATAGCAAAAAAAAATACGAAAAAGCCTTTGGAAAATCTAGTTTTATGAAAAAAAACCACTGCATATATCAATCTATACTTCTATAGGTACTAATATTATAAAGCAAAAGAGTTTGTTTATTTGTTTTGTTTGGTTGAACGCGCTAATCTCCGGAACTACTGGTTCAAATGAAAACATTTTTTTTTGTGTTGGATAGTCCATTTATCGAGGAAGGCTTTAGGCTATATAACATCACGTTACGACGATTAGTAGCGGAGCAGGAATGAAAAATGTTGCAAAAATGAGGTATTTTTTTCCTTTCGTTTTTCTCTCTTATGTGACGCAGACGAAGTTGCGTGGGTCAAATAAAATTGATAGAATTTTTGATAATTGTGCTTTGTCGCTAGCGACTTTGTTTTGGAATTTTGACACATCTTTTATTGCTAAGTGTCGTTAAAATTGGTAATAAAACGAATCTTTGGTAGCTCTTAACTTTTTAATGGATTTTTATTTAACTATCCTATTTCCGCACAGACAAAATTAATAATAAGAAAAACGATCATATATTTAACCAGTGGAGTAATCCCTCCCGAAATTTAAAAAAGACGTGTGGCACTCGGGGACTGCCGTGGTAAAGCTATTTATTGCATTTGTTTTTTTACGGGGGGTGTTAGGTTATTTTCTTTACGGAATTTCTGGATTCGGTCTCCACGCTCAAGGCCCGCGATAAAAGCTATACAATAGCTTAAAAAAAACTAGTAGTAGTAGTGTCACCTTAAGGCTGGGTCCACACTATACGGTCCATCAAAGTTCGTTTGTGCATTTATTTGATAATTATAACTTAGTTAACAAAACATTCACGGTCCGCGGGTTGCCGACCGCTGCCGCGCTGGTGTAAAGGATGATTTGTGGCAAGAATGGAGGTGTCTGATGAGATGACGGATAATAGAGAAGTATGGAAGATACTGCGCCACCCCAAATGAGTTGTGATAAGTGAAAGAAAATGATGATGAATATCTTCTTCTTATATATAAAATTCTCGTGTCACAATTTTCGTTCCCATACTCCTCCGAAACGGCTTGACCGATTCTCATGAAATTTTGTGAGCATATTGAGTAGGTCTGAGAATCGGCCAACATCTATTTTTCGTACCCCTAAATGTTAAGGGTAGTCCACCCCTAAATTGTATTTTTTTATTTTAGAGACAAAATTTTAAGCTTTTATTTTTTTTATGATACAACATACAAAAATACATACAATCCTAAATTTTCACCCTTCCACGATCAACTCTTATTTTTAATAGCCATTTTTTTCCCGTTCGTTTTTCTCTCGTATGTGACGCAGACGAAGTTGCGTGGGCCAGCTAGTTAAGCTATAATTATGAGATTAAGGTATCTATTGGCTTGGCTTTTATTTTACTTACCTCTATATTTATGAAAATATGAAAGTCGGTTTTAAACTGCAACGATATTTAAGTCTGTAAGTAAAGTGTAAGTAATCATCTGCCTAGGTTTGTCAGGCAAGTTCAAGTCTTTATAAATATATTGATAAACCATCCTAATTTGGACCCTGACAGTTAAATAACAATTTCGAATGATTTTCTATAAGAAAACATTATTTTTTCCAATGAAAAACAAACGAAACAATACAAAAACATGATTCCTAACAACAAGCAAATAATTGCAAAATAAATTGGTAAATGTTGGTAATGACGTTTAATTAAGCCAAACGTCAATGACCCCAGCTTCGTCGCAGACTGGCGAGAGGTCGCGGGATCGATTTCAGCCCCTGATGAACTTTTGTGAACCCTTAATTGGTTGTTTTCATAGTATCGTGTGGCGTTGTAAGGGTTGGCTATGGTTAGGACAATATTTAAGAATGTTGGAAAGATACTTTCTTTAGGAGCTCATGGATCTTTACGCTAAGCCGTGCTTGCCTAGGTTGGTCTGTAGATGGGTGGCCACCCTTACATACCGAGTTTCCTCCGTGCAGGAAAGCACGTCTGGAAAGTCATTTGTAGATCTTTGACAGTCGTTACAGGTAGACAGAGACCCAAAAATGTCTGACAGCCAGACTTCCCAAGGGGTATCGTATTACCCAGTGCTAAATGGGTTGTCTATCTGACGATAGGCAGTCGCTCCATGTAAAGTACTGGTTTCAGCTGCATCCAGTGAGACTGGAAGCCGACCCCAACATAGTTGGGAGAAGGCTAGGCAGATGATGATGATGTATAGTTTTAAGTCTTGATTTCCATTCTTCTGCTTTCGTGGGGATGCATGGTACGATTGCGGCGTCTGTGGCGCCTTCTAGGTCCTCTACAGGGCGTGTTGGGGCACTTCAGACACTGCCAGCAAGTGGGGCATCGTCTAACCGGAAGAATCTTTAATTATTTTATTTATTTATTGATTTAACACTTCAAGCACAAAGTACAGAGGCGGACTTAATGCCAAAGGCATTTTCAATTCACTACCGCCTACAGTACTTTCTCAAGTTATTATCCCTTGTGTCTGTGACTGTAGCTTTGGTTTTTCCTTGTATTTTTGACATTGAAAAGTGCCGTAATGGTCTAATTGAAGTAAATGATTTGAGTTTGAGTTTGAATTAAAATGTGTTCAATGGAATGATGAAATGTTTTCATTACTTATACAACTGGGAGGAATAGCACAAGATCGATTGGTTTATCGCAAGATTAATCGCAGATTATGAAGGGTATTTGAAAGATAATTATTGTTTTAATAACAAATACTAGGGGTTAACGCATAGTTCCCAGGCTATTGATAGAATATTTTGCATTACTGCTCGTTAAGAGGAAATAAATTAGGAATAACATTCTAGGATTACGTCGTCACATCATAGCGCTTGTGATCCGCTTGTGGGTTAGGACGAGGTATATCTAATAGGTCTACCTACGAGTCCTAGTAATGACGCAAGTTCACTCACAATTTAATTTTCTAAAGGGTGAAAAAAAACATCTCTTAACGAAGCCGATAGGTACTTGTTCTCTCCATCATTCATTATCATCATCATCATTTCAGCCGAAAGACGTCCACTGCTGGACAAAAGCCTCCCCCAAGTGTCTCTTGCGACTCGCATCCAACGGATTCTCGCAACCTTCACCAGGTTATCGGTCCACCTAGTGAGGTCTTCGCATCGTCTCCCGGTAAGCGGTCGCCACTCCAGCACTTTTTGGCCCCATCGGCTATCCGTTCTGCGAGCAATGTGACCTGCCCACTGCCACTTAAGTTTGGCAATTCTTCGGGCTACGTCGGTGACCTTGGTTCTCTTGTGGATGTCTTCCTTCTGATTCGATCACGCAAGGAAACTCCGAGCATAGCCCTCTCCACTGCCCTTTGGGTGACTTTAAGCCTTTTAATAATGCCCATTGTAAGCGACCACGTCTCGGTCCCTTAAGTAATCACTGGTAACACACACTGGTCATAGACTTTTGTCTTGAGACACTGCGGTAAGTTGGACGAGAAGATATCGCGCAGCTTCCCGAACGCTGACCTGCGAGTACCTAACTGGACCGTTTGTCCTAGGTATACATAATCATCTACAATTTCGAGTGCAAGGTTCAGGAATGAGTGTGACAAGGGCATTCAACATGACCTTCGTCTTGTCCATGTTTATTTTTAGACCCACTGAGCTGACTCTGCCCAATAGCCAGATCTCTTGAAAATACCTTGGAGCCTTTGTTCCACTCGATCGCGTCTTTAATGCGCTCGGTATTAAAGCCCGCCGCTTTTCATGGAAGGTTGCTCTTCATGGATTTAGAGATCTGTCTATTGAGCTGCCGGTATTTCGACGCCTCGTCTGAAGACTGCAAGATCATGTCCCGCCGCTCCTTCATGTGCTTGAGAGTTTGATCGGAAAACCTCTTTTTCTGATCTATACGACGTGTCTTGAAGAACTTAGACCTGGTCGTATGGACAGTTTTCACGAACCCATCATTGTATTCGTCCACTGAGCTCCCTAGGCACTCGAAACGATTCTGGAGTTCAAGCTAAAAGTTCTCGGGGTTTTGGATTTGGATCTGTGCTGGACGGAGCGTAGACTTTATCAGTCGAGACCTTTCTAGCTTAATATTGATGTTCAATGTGCCTCTTACCATGCGGTGATCGCTCCCGGTTTTCACCGAATTGATCACAGAGACATCATTGAACATTTGCTTCTTGGTTGACATGATGAAGTCAGTCTCGTTTTTTGTTGCACCATCTGGGCTCTGCCAGGTCCACTTTCTGTGCTCACGCTTTTTGAAGAAGGAGTTCATCATATAGAGGCCCTCCTTCTCCATAAAACTAGCCAGTTGGTGGCCCGGTGGTTCCGACGTCCAACTCCAAATTGCCCCACCTGCCGCTCATCCCCGTCTCGTTTGCCCAGTTTCGCGTTGAATTCCCCATGACAACGGTGAAGTGAGTTTTGAAACCATGCATGGCTTTAAAGATATCCTCATACATGGTCTCCACTTCGTCGTCGGGGTGTGCCGAGGTCGGGGCGGGCCTGTATGACCTTCAGCAAATATCTTGAGGATATTCTGAGTATAAGGTACGCCACCCTGGTCGACACACTCTCGGTCTTCACCACGTTGTTCACAAGGGACTTGTGGATGATAAAACCAACACCACCCTGGGACTGGCGGTCACCCTCTCGGAAATAAAGCAGGTTGCCGGATCTTAGAATTATCGTGTCCTCCCGCTCTCTTCGGACTTCAAATAATCCCACAATACTCCATCGCAGCCTGCTCAATTCCTCTTCGAGTTCCGCTATCTTCTTGTCGGGCTGGAGTGTACATGTGTTATAGGTTGCCAGGCCCAGTCGTTGGTATACGGTTGGCAGCCGGATCCCATTCGGGGATTCTTCGCACCCCTTGCCACGCCATAACCTCGTCCGCTGAAGTAGTCGAGGGTAGACGGGCTGCCGGGCACTAGGGCCCATTTATTTAATGCGGCGTCCATTTGCGGAGTTTTTGCCATAATCACCACGCTTGGCAGGCGGGTTGGCGATCGCAGTACGGTTGTTACAAAAGTACAGAGAACGCTGCTGCCGATTCTCTGGTAAGTCCCTTAGTCGCCTCTTACGACACCCACGGGAAGATATGGGATCTATAATTGCTTTTTTTTGTTCTACAGCATACCTGCGGGAACCTTCTAGTTACGGAGATATAGAGGGTCAAAGTTCAAACAATTCGGCTAGTTTTTTTTTTGAAATACAAGTTTTTAATGTAATATTTTTAATTTAAACACCTCTACGACGCCTGTGCTATTCAATCCATCCACCGGTACCACGAGTTCTAACACAAAACATGTTTTTCACCCCAAAAAAAGTCGTTTCCCAGCAATATTTTTTGCGTAAAGTTACTTAGTTTGATGTACAGAATGCTCGGTTGACGACTTCGTCATGAGATGGTTTACACCCTGTAGGTGTCTGGCGGGGATTTTTCACCACACACACAAAGTGTCTGGTGGTGAAAGGAGGGGACATCATCAAACGACTACCAGCCCTCCTGTAATTATCAAAAAATCACGCTTTATACTCGTAGTATGACTTAGTACATGTTTGTTATCTGATATTTGCCAAAGCCAGAGCGCGACCGACTTTTCATAATATTCATACTTCTACAGAAAGAATTTCAGCTTTTATAAAATGGCGTAGTTCTGGTGAACACGGGTCCCCACGGGAACACTTCTTTCATAAGCATAATTTACATGGAAAGAAAGAAAAAGTGTTTATTATTCCGCACAGGGGAAAACAAAACCAAACGGTTAAATTAAAAGTAAAACAAAATAAAAAACAAACGAATTTGATCCTGTACGAGGCCAAAAGATAAAATCCCATCATGGTGCTGTGGCATTTAAAAAAAGTCACAGCGTTACATGAACTTAGGGAACGACAAAATGAAATACCTACCTACTGAATTTATTTACCCTCCTGTAACTTCGTAAGATCAATAAATAAGTCCTACTTTCCCACACCATGTCTGTGTTCCGACGCCGTATTTTCCCATAAAGTAGGTCAGGAGACTGGCTCCAGCATGGCTAGACGAAATCCCACAACTTATATAAATGTAAAAGCTCAAATTTTCGTTACATAATGGTTTCTAGCCATGTGGGCGTGAAGTTTTTTGGCTGAATCCTGGGTATTGGCTTTGAATCAGAATTTTATTATGTAGAAGATTTCGGACTGTTTAGTACCTAGAGCAATTATTTAAGGCACTTAGATGGCCTACGCCTACTTTTACTAGATTATTTTTTCAATCTTCATTTCATTTATTCTCTGTTCAATATGGTTCTTAAGGGGCCGGCGGAGCATGCGTTTTTAATATAAACGTAATACCAAAATAATATGAAAATCAAACATATTCTTAAGGTAGTGTGTATATATTTCGATTGTATTATAGAATATATTATCTATGTTCCCAAATAAATATTTTTGAGAGGACAATGATAAAAATACGAGATATGAGGAATTTAAAATTTCTATAGAAAAAATATTTTTCTCATAACTCTTGTATAAATCGGTGTACATTCAAACTATGTGTTTGGGAACCTATATATTTTGTAATCCATTCAAAATAAATACACACTACCTTAAGAATATGTTTGATTTACAAAATATATTGGTATTACGTTTGTATGAAATTCGCATGCTCCGCAGGCCTCTTAAAAATTATCAATATTTTTGGCAAGATTATATTCTACCATTGGAAGAGACTGGTGCCTTTTTTTTTAGGATGGGATTCATCAAATAACTTCGCCCACACTGGGCGGAGCGGGAGGGAGTGTCAGACTTAAACTGACTAAAACCCATCCATGTTCCTTCCTCGCCCTTTACGTTCCGGGGCCGCGGTATCTCTTTCGAACAGTCCCTCACTGTGCTGACATCTCTTTGAGGCGCGCGTGGAACACGAACGCGCTGTCGACACGGCCTGTCGTCATTAGACGGACGGACGGCTAGCTAGCCCATAGCTAACCGTCCACAGGCCCGCGTCTACGGTGGCCGGTAGCCACCACGTGGCCTCCGTCGCCCGGTGCGTCTCCCGCGGCGAAGAGACTGGTGCCTGAAGTAGGTTTTCGAAGAAGCCCGTGTTACAGGTCATCAGGACCAGAAATAGATATTCAATGGGATTAAATGAACTTAGAGGCTTCTAATGATGAGTTTATTGATTAAAATTCCGTAATTACATAAGTGTTAAGGTTGCGAATCATATTTTAAACAAAATAGAACGTGACACTTCCCTGCAATTATTTTTTTGGGATGGGAAATCATCAAATGACATTTCCCACTCTGGGCGGAGCGGGAGGGAGTGTCAGACTCTTACTGACTAAAACCCATCCATGTTCCTTCCTCGCCCTTTATGTTCCGGGGCCGCGGTATCTCTTTCGAACAGGCCCGCAACCCCGGCAGGCTTCGGCCCTTGCGGGCCCCTCCCCTTATGCTGACATCTCTTTGAGGCGCGCGTGGAACACGTACGCGCCGTCGACACGGCCTGTCGTCGTCGTTAGTCGGTTGGACGGCTAGCTAGCCCATAGCCAACCGTCCACATTACCATCCTCCTAAATTAGTTAATCAAAAAATTTAATTGCACGTAACGTTCTGTGTTGGTTAAAATATGATTCGCAAGTATCGTAAACTCGCGCCTGTTTATTATTACACTTCAAGCAAAGTACAGAGGCGGTCTAAATGCCATAGGCATTCTCTAGCTGCCAACCTTTAGGTGATGCAGAGGCAAGCAATAATTTTGTTAAAACTACGATAACATACTAGGATATTAAAATAATATACTCCAGAATGTTTTCCACAACGATTCTTTCATACTCTTCTTGCTCATAAAAACTGCTATATTTTTCCAAAAGAAGCTAATCCACATTTCTTCATAGAAAAAAAAATGCAACTATCTCTAGGCCACAAATATTGGTTCCGTGCGGGGACCGAACCCGATGCAGCAGTCAATCAGACAGCCACTGCACAAACCGTGCCATCAACACTAAAGATTATACGACGCGAAAGTGAAGCATACGTGTCCTAATTCTAAACTTTGGTTAATACCTAGTTCTACATTTAGAATACAAGGATTTTCCCCACGGCAGCTAATAGAAACCTATTAACCTCACACAAATCAAGCACCGTAGTGGTAATCAACGTCCTGCCACTTACGTAGACTATTTTAGTATCTAGGCCAGGGGGCGGCGGTTCAAGGACTCATTCTGTCTGCCTAGAATTTTCTACGCCAATTTGAAGGTCAAAGGTGAGTTCATTGAATATGAGAGGTGGAAACGAAGGTCGGTAGATTGTCTCTTTCTTTGGACTCGGTTTTATAAAAAAATAATTTCTCAGGTAGAAAATGATAAAGAAATGATTTTCTATTCAAATGCTTTATTCGAAAATGAGAACATAATACAACGAGGCAGGTAAAAAATATTGGAGATGATTTTTTTCGAAGTTATTGAAGGTTTTGAAAGTTCATTGTACGAAAATTGAGCTGAAAATTAAAGAAGTTTAAGGTGGAAATTGAAAGGGAAAGGAATCATTTGTTTTTTGTTATCCTATTCTGTTTCACTGCTGGTAAAAGGCCTCTCCCAATCCCTTATTCCTTTAAAACTCTCCCAGTATTTCGGCTTATCCTCTATCCATATTGATTTCAGTAAAATTTTATTGAACAACCCAAAGTTCGTTGTTGTCATCGAGGGTCATCATCTTCCTGCCCTTGTCCCATTTTATTTGGGGTCGGCGCAACACGTTTTCTTCTTCCATTCTCCCCTGTTAGACGTCACGGCATCATTTACTCCTTTCTCTTTCATATCAGTCTTTACACAATCCATCCATCTTTTCTTTGGCCTTCCTCTCCCCCTCCATCCATCAATACTTATGTCCATCACTCTTTTAGTCACATGCGTTTCATCCCTCCTCATTACATGTCCATACCAAGCCAAACGACTTCCTTTCAATTTTTCAGTAACAGGTGCCACTTTCAAACTTCCTCTAATATATTCATTTCTTACTTTATCCATTCTTGTCACTCCACACATCCACCTCAACATTCTCATCTCCGCTACATGCAATCGTTTTTCATCCATCTTCTTCACAGCCCAGCATTCTGATCCATACAATACGACAGGTCTAATCACGGACTTGTAGATTTTCCCCTTTAACTTGAGGGGCATCCGTGGGTCGCAAGTTGTTCCAGTGACCTGTCGCCATTTCATCCATCCTGAGTTGATCCGGTGCGTTACGTCCCGGTCTACTTCGCCATTTCCCTGAATAAGCGACCCAAGGTACCGAAAATCGGAGCAGACCGGTATGGGCGTTCCGGCAAGGGTTATTGGCACAGGACTGGAGAGACCGCCGAAATCACAAAACAAGTATTCCGTTTTGGTTCTACTTAATTTCAGGCCAACATTCTCCAGTCTTTGCCACCACACCTCCAATCTGCTCTGGACCTCTAGGCCACTCTCGGCAACTAGCACAATGTCGTCGGCAAAGAGCATGCACCAGGGAGCTTCTTCCTGGATGTCGAACGTAAGAGCGTCCATTATCATAAGGAAGAGGTAAGGGCTTAGAGCCGACCCTTGGTGCAAGCCGACTGAAACATTGAAGCTGCCGGTAGTGCCTGCTGTAGACCGTATTTGAGTTCTACATCGACTATACATAGCACGGATCAACTGCACATACTTCCCAGGCACACTTTTCTCCTTAAGGGCCCACCACAAAACCTCACGTGGTACCCGGTCGTATGCCTTTTCGAGGTCGATAAACACCATGTGCAAGTTTTTATGTGCACCTCTATATTTTTCGCACAGCTGGCGGATAGCGAATATGGCATCCGTCGTTCCCCGACCAGGCATAAAACCGAATTGGTTCTGTGAAATTTCACTCTCTTCTCTCAGTCGCCTTTCAATAACTTTTTCCCAAACTTTCATACTATGTGACATTAGCTTTATTCCTCTATAATTGTTACACTCCAGCACATCACCTTTGTTTTTGAAAATGGGCACCAGCAAACTGTTACACCATTCGTCAGGTATGGCTTCTTCCAGCAACAATTTATTGAAGAATAAAGCTAACCACGTCCATCCGTCCATCCGCAATAACTTCCATACTTCAACCGGTATTCCGTCCGGTCCTAACGCTTTACCATTCTTCATTCCATTTACTGCAATCCTTACTTCATCCACGCTAACCTTTCTCACTAATCCCTCATTCACTGGTTTATTTTCGAGTACCCCACTCCAGTAATTCTCCTCATTCATTAGTCTTTCAAAGTAACCCTTCCATCTATCCTTAATTTTCTCATCATCCGAAATAACCATTCCAGCTTCGTCTTTTACGCATTTGACCTGACAAACATCCTTCGCCTTTCTCTCTCTACCTCTAGCAAGCCGGTATAGGTGTTTTTGGCCTGCTGGACTATCCAGTGTGTCATAGAGTTTATTCTGGGCGTTTGCTCTCGCTATAGCCACAGACCTCTTAGCCATTTTCTTGAGAGCATCATACTCACGCTTCTTTTCAGCTTTCAAACTAGCACTCTCATTTCCAACACTCTGCCATTCTTTGAACTTCTTCTTTTTATCCTTCAGCACATTCTGTATCTCTGGCGACCACCACCATGTATCCCGGTCTATCGTGCCCTTTCCTTTCGTCTCTCCCAAAATACCTTTTGCTGCGCTCCTTATACACCGAGCCATCTCATTCCAACATTCATTTACACTTTGATCATTCATATCACCCATCTCTATCATTTTATCCACCACTCGTTCTATTAATTTCTTCGCACAATCATACTTCTCTAGCATATGCCATTTTATTTTAGAGGGAGGTCGCTCTTTTTGTCATCGAGGGTAATTTTATAAATTCTTTACTTATGCTGGACCCGACTGCCTCGTTGGTCGAGTGGTCGCAAGCGCGACTGTTGAGTTCCTAGGCTCGATTCTCAGGTTGGGCAAAGTGTTTTTGGGTTTTTCCATCAGAAATTTCTGAGTAGCGGCCACGGGGTTTGGATTTACGCGCGGTCGATGTCAATGGGCTCGCTCCCTATTACAAGGGACTTAAGGGACAACATACCTGGCGAAATGTGGTTGTACTATTAGGTATAGGTACTTCTCTGCCTAAACCTTCAGGGATTACAGGCGCTATGTTATGGTATATTATGTTACTTATGTTGTTAAAACGACGGGTGTTATAAATTTCACGTGTCTGTGTGTGTGTGTCTGTCTGTGGCATAGTAGCGCCCGAACGGATGAACCGATTTGGATTTACATTTTATTGCTTGAAAGGTGAATTAGTCGGGAGTGGTCTTAGCTATATTTGATAAAAATCTGTCCAAGATGGCCGCGGCCACAAAATGGCGGATTACATATTTCTTCAACAGCTGCCTCAATATGGGTATCAAATGAAAGGGCTTGACTAGTGGAATAATATAGACTATGGTAAATTGAAAATCCAAGATGGCCGCCACCAGAAAATGGGGAATTAACGAATTATATTCGATTTTACTCTTAGTATATTTTGTCGGTGTTTTTTTTTTATTTTTTATTTAATTTTACTTGTTATACGTTCAAGCTGCCCGGCTGTCCCTGCTGTCATTTGTCCATCTTTGACAGTCGTTACAGGTAGTCAGTGGCCCAAAAAGTCTGACAACCAATCGTACCAAGTGGTATCGTATTACCCATGCAGCATTAACTGGGTTGTGGAGGTCAGATAGGCAGTCGTTCCAAGTAAAATACTGATATTCAGCAGCATCTGATAAGACTGGAAGCCGACCACAACATAGTTGCGAAAGGATACTTTTAAGCTGCTCTTGTAGACTATACTTTATTTTATTCTGCTCAAAAATAGTTAAATTAAGTAATTGAGTTTTCAACTCAACGTGCGCTCGTCAGACGAATATCGTCACCGAGGTGCGTTGACTTCAAAAGGAGGAAAAACAAGCGCTTAGTATGCAAAACACGAGGAAAACTGGTCTTTATATCCTTTTGAGGGCATTATTTCTTCGTGACGATGAGTTTCACTGGTGTTTCGGTTTTAGGGGACACCATTTTATATTCGTATTTCAAGGAACAAGATTTGAAATTGTGATGTTGCTTTTGTGGTATAGTTACGTTGTGGGTTGGCGTAGACTGACAAACGATTATGCAGTTTTGTAATGGTTAGATGCAAGTATATATTAGGGAAACTACCGAACCATAAACACAGACTCTAAGTAAATGTAATGTATAGATAAATAAACAGATTTTGTTAAGCCGTCACTGAATACGTTTTTATTATGTCATGATCTGATTCTGATTTTTACTATTTAAATTGTTTCATGATTTTACGCTGCATAAGTATAGCCTTCTTCAAATGTCATCTCTAAAATATATTATGAAGACAATTCAAAATTTTATGCTTCTAGACAATTTAGACTCCGCAGTTTCAGCTGTGCGTTGATCGATTAGTCAGTGAATCAAACAGTCAGCCAGGATCTTGAGTGATTGGTTCTTGAACGAAGTCGCGGGCAACAGCTGTATATTATAAAGACTATCTCAGAAAGTAACCTAGTCTAATTTGGTCTTCATGTGAGTTTTAAGGCGGTAAGACGAGCTAAATTAGCAACTCTATTTGTGGTGGTTAAAACTTCGTTTGAAATGCTGTTAGAATAAAGTTCTAATAAGCTTGCACTACAAAGTGGTTGTTACGTCAGCCACTGCGGGCCAAATAGCGCGAAATGAGTGGTTTCGATCGATTTACAAAAAACTATTGATTGGATTAAAAAACTGAAACAGTATCATGCTAATATATTGCTTGTAGAATTATTTGCCAAAAAATCAGAATGATCACATGCATTAGTATGTTTTTTATTGTTTGAAAGATATTTTTAGAGACAAGTTCGTGATTTCTTTTTATCGAGCCAAATTAATTGTATTATGTTTTCAAAACAGTATCATGCTAGCATATATCCTGAAGAATATCATATATTTTTCTGGTCTTGTTTATAGCAGTGAATCATATACTTTTAGTAATTATAAAACTTGCGTTTAGCTCATGTAATCGCCTTAATTATTTAATTAATTGAGTGAGTTGATCATTATTATATCTGGACCTTAAAAGAAACTATGAACTCTGAGTTTGTTTCGGCTATATTCTCTTCTCAGAGTAGTCAGGAATTAAACACCGGCTTTATCTAATTAAAAAAAAAACTGCTAAAAACTTCATTTTTATTTACTGGTTGCTTTTGCTTCTTAGCGAGTCAACATTTACCACAGACCACAGTAAAAACAGCATATGAAACTGCCTCATCAAGTCTCCTTTTTTAAACATTATTGTAAAACAACTATTGTTTTTAACTGACAACGAACACTCCAAGATGTCTGGTTATCTTCTCAAAGCTTTTCAATATGCGTCCGTCCGTCTGTCACTGCAATTATCTCGGGAACAATAGGAGCTTCTTCATTGTAATAACCGATTGTCTGGACTGGATGTCTGTCTGTTTAGATAAGAGCGAGAAGTAATTGAAATCTGTCTCTTGCTAAAGAGCCTGTCTGTCTGTAAGTTTGTCTGTCACGATTGTTTCGGCCTAATTTAGTTATTTCTATAATTAGTAACTTGTAATGTTTGTAAGTTACAAAGATATAACGGTCGTTTAACTTGACTAGTTTTTGAAATAGGTTTTTTTATTGGTTGAGTCATTTGCATGGCCATCGGGAGGTGTGATTCATAGTTGTAAGTACTTATTTATATTACAATCAAGGCTTAGATTTGTGCACGGTTAATTGTTTAAAGTTTAGAGACTTGCAAACCCTTTGGGGACTCGACCCGAGTGTGATGTTTAGATGCTGGAATGTTAAATTTAGACCCCAATCGTGGATTGGAAGGCTATGGACGAGGACCCAAATGGCGTAGTGGTAGTGACGCCGCCTTACCTTCTTAGGGTCCTGGGTTCGAATCCCGGTAGGAGCAAACGTTTGTGTGATGAGCAAGGACATTTGATTCCGAGTCATGGATGTTTATATGTATAATAAGTATGTATTTACAAACAAAAAGTATATATATAGTATATCAACTATCTAGTGTCCACGACACAAGCTTTGCTTAGTGTGGCACTAGGTGGAGCTGTGTGTTAATGTCCAGCGATATTTAAATATTTATTTATTTATGGGGGAGGCCTTTGCCCAGCAGTGAGACAATATAGGCTAATGAAAATAACAAGAATCTGAGTAGTAAGTCCTTTGAGAACTGACTAATATAATTTTATCTACGGAATATGCTGTATTCATACAGGGTATACCAATAGGTCATCATCGTCAGCCTAGCCTTCTCCCAACTATATTGGAGCCGGCTTCCAGTCTAACCGGATGCAGCTGAATACTAGTTTTTTAATAGGGTATCAGTATACCAATAGGTACGGAAGAAATATGTAGGAATTTGTCCATATTTATATCTAAGGATTCTATTCGACCCGCCAATATATACCCCAAATCAATTCTTACAGATATTCACCTAAATATATTCATCAGATTCATAAGAAATAAAATTGAGTTCTATTTTCCTCTGAGACCGGCAGTAAAAACAACAAATAGAAAAGGTTATTGAGAGCAAGAGCCTTCGAGACTGGGGTTGAATCGTTCAACCTGAATTCTGCGGTAAGGATGAACAAAACATACCTTTTGGAGTAAAGGTACCTCACCTACCTTATCGTTGTAGGTACTCGTAAACAATGGGAATTTTTAAAAGAAAGATATAATGTATGGTATGCCATAGATCAGGGTTTGCCAAACTTATTTTGTCTACTGCCCACTTTGAGAACAAATAAATTTTGAGTTTTCTATTAAATTCCTTAAAAATCCTAAAATATATATATATATTTTTTATAATATTAAAATATAAAAGCAAGTAATAAACTGCTAAAAACTAACAACTGTAATGTTAGCTAAGCTAGCTATTATAGCTTTAATTTAAATTATTTATTTAATGTATTTTTTCTAAATGTCGGGCAAATTAGGTAATAAAGACCCAATTTGCTCGACCATGGAATCGAACCAAAGAAAAAACTGAGATGTCGGTTGATGGAGATATTGTATACCTGTATTTACGAAAAAAAAGATTCATCTACCTACCTAATCTACTAGAAAGTTCCCAAACAAATTGAAAGAAAGAAAAGAGAACAAATATAATTTAGTGTCACAGAATCGCACAGCATCTCAATGCAATTCGATCTACTACTAGTAGTAAACTAATCCTACAACATAATATCCACAAATATTACGGCTGTTTCCTATCAGAGAGAGACAGGGAAATAACCTCTAATACGGTGAAAATAGGTAAAACATTACAATAACACATGATGTCCGTAAATAGTAAACAGGATAATTACCATATTTCCTCTTGGTGTCATCGTGATGATGTCACTTCATGACACTTGCTGGACTATGAAACACGGCATCACGGCATGCTTCAGTAAAAGTTCACCGTACGTCACACTTTCTATGCGGTTTTCAGACATAACACATACAATTTTGTAATACCTTATTTGGGACTGACGTAACGTATCCTTTTCACAGTCAGTTTTCACCCTAATAAGGATACTGAACCTGCGATCAATGTTGCTACCTATTAGGCCAAAATAATCTAGATTCTAGTGGGTAATTTGATTCGAAAGTAAATGTACTTACTATTTTTTGAGTCTAATCATTCCTATTACATTTTACACACTCATCATCATCATCATCATCATCTCAGCCGAAAGACGTCCACTGCTGGACATAGGCCTCCCCCAAGTGTCGCCACATTGACCGGTCCCTTGCTACTCGCATCCGCCGGATTCCCGCAACCTTCACCAGGTCATCGGTCCACCTAGTGGGAGGTCTTCCAACGCATCGTCTTCCGGTTCGCGGTCGCCACTCCAGAGCTTTTCGGCCCCATCGGCCATCCGTTCTGCGAGCAATGTGCCCTGCCCACTGCCACTTAAGTTTAGCAATTCTTCGGGCTACGTCGGTGACCTTGGTTCTCTTGCGGATGTCTTCATTTCTGATTCGATCACGCAAGGAAACTCCGAGCATAGCCCTCTCCAATGCCCTTCGGGTGATTTTAAGCCTTTTGATAAGGCCCATTGTGAGCGACCACGTTTCGGTCCCGTATGTTATCACTGGCAACACACACTGGTCATAGACTTTCGTCTTGAGACACTGCGGTAAGTTGGACGAGAAGATACCGCGCAGCCTCCCGAACGCTGCCCAGCCGAGTCGGATTCGACGATTGACCTCTTTCTCCAAGTTAGACCTACCTAACTGGACCGTTACAACCCACTACACACTACAACCAACAAAATACAAAATTCTGTAATGCCCAATTATATCTGGGCTGAGAAGATACTGGTTGTGGAGAAATGGGTGTGAAATACTGGTATTCAGGTGCATCTGGCTAGACTGGAAGCCGATCACAACATAGTTGTGAAAAGACAAGGAAGATGAGAATGTGGGTCAAAACCTGCCCAGTTAGAATTCTTTAATAAATCAACCTTTAAATAGGCACCCACACAAAAACAACCTACTTGGAAAACCTCCTACGTACATCCCTTTCAGAGAATCAGTCAAAACAGAAAGTAATATATTCAAATCAGGCTGAGAATTTTCACTTATTAAACAGCAAAGTAACCTATCCCACCTTCACCTTTAGTGCAGTCAAATTGGGGGCAACTTCGGAGTGAGAGATAGTCAGCTATAAACTTGTATTATAAACCTTATTTTTACACCTTAAAACTTGTCTCAAAACCTATTATCGTAGGGTGTCCATAAAATAAAGATACATTTATTTGTTAAAACATGCGTATACATGCAAATTAAGCACGCAGGATGACAGAAGACACAGACAGATATTCCAAGGTCAAAGGTAAAAAAATCTACTTTGTACACATTTATTGCAAATATTTCGTTTCCTATGGGGTTTTATGCTACCTATAGTTTCAATATAAAAATTGTAGAGGATTAGGGTTCCGTTTTTTGCCATTTGAAGACGAAATATTTGCAAATAAGCAAATATTTCGTTTCTTATGGGGTTTTATGCTACCTATAGTTTCAATATAAAAATTGTAGAGGATTCAATTCTTTACATCTTGGTCAAAATTTAGGTTTATACAAGTTTACAGCGGACTATCTATAACAATGTTAATAATTATAAAAATATAAATAATTTTCCTGGACGTTTCCTAATGTTTTCAATCGACTTTTAAAGAAGAAGGAGGAGTTTCCCAATTCGGATGTTTTTTTTTTGTTTGTTCGCGCATAACTCCGTCGCTTGCCAACCGATTTCCCATAGTGGGACCCATAGTCACCAAGTCGGGATCTGACGATGGAATCTTGGCGAAATAGAGGGAACTCTTCAAATTTTAGAAGATAACGTTCAGCGATTTTGGTATATTCTACAACAAGTGAAGCATTTGCGTTTGATAAGAACTATTCTATCATCATATCTGATGATGAAGCCAAGAGTCAGGCACCGGAACTCCATAATGAGACAATGTATCCTAGTCGTGTTTGGGCTTTTTGTAATTGTAACGGTATGCACTTTCCATGTGTACTAAGCACATGTGAACCACTAAAAAGTGAAAAATAAAAAAAAATATGCAAAAAATTAAACCGACATCAAGGTCAGCGACTTCCGAAGCTAAAGTTATTTTTCACTTTTTTTTTACAAAGTATAAAGTGGCCAAATATTATTATGAGACACACTACAAAAACTAGATCTAGGTCAAAAGTACAGTAATTTTCAGTCCAGATGCATTTTTATTCCCCGTTACACCTCGTGAGTCATATATTTGCACCATAACCATTAAAGGATTTCACCGTTTTGCGTGAACACTGTGTGACTCAGTAGTTACCGTTTTGTTCTACTTTTGAAAGAAAAACAGGCCTATTTTAGTGTTGTTTTTGTCCTCTATGTAGGACATGAGACAATGTATGCATTGGTGTAATCTAATCAGAGAGATGACTTGTAATAGGATATTGAGACACGTTCTAGAACGTGCTTTTTCTTTGCTGAAATCAAATTATTACATCACACTTGCAATCCTGAAGTATTAGGCAGCGGTATACACGCATATTTCGCCAGTTCTGTTTGGGTAACCGCCTACCGGGTTCAAATTCAGACTTTGCCCGATCTGGTACACGCATTTGACCACATTGGAAGTGTCTCTGGCGCAAACCATTCAGTTTAGAAAAAAATGATTTTAGAAACGTCAATATAATTTTTGAAGACCTATCCATACCCCTAACGCATGGGTTTGATGAAAAAAGAAAATGAATTACAGTTCTTAGCATGGGGAACCCTAACTAAAATTTATTGTTTTTTCTTCTATTACTGTGTGAAAATATTAATGCGGTTCACAGAATACATCTACTTACCAAGTTTCAACAGCATAGTTCTTATAGTTTCGGAAAAAAGTTTCTATAACATACGGACGGACAGACAGACAGGCATGACGAATTCATAAGGGTTCCGTTTTTTGCCATTTGAATACGGAACCCTAAAAAGCCACTAAAATAAGCACCTATTCGAAATTATGTTATAAAACAAAACCTGAAATAGATTCTGCGCAGTTCGTAAACACAACACGACGTGAAAAAAGCATTTGAGATTTTTTGTTTTCTTCAATAGCTAAGCTAAATAAACGACTAAGTATTAATGCTCCACAAAAAGGTTAAACATTACATTGTGTACTAGATTTTTTATTTGGTCTTATAACGCATTCCTGTCCGAGTTCTTTTAACTGTATTTTTAACTGTTCTATTCGTAGTTACTCTAGAAAAAACGATCAAATGGACGTAACACATTTTGATTGATGTTTTCTGCGTTGCTACTTCGTGTTGTTTTGTAGCTGTTTTATTTTTCAGAAAAACATGATTATTATAATTAGGTAGGGAATAGGGTAGACGACCAAAAAGTCTTAATAGTCCGTAAGATTATAGATTTACTAAGAATATTGGACACATATTTTTTTTTCTTTTTCACGTTAACAAAAATTAAAGACGATATAGTGCGTCGAAAACTCGTCACATTTCGGTAGGTAAATTTTTCACGGAAAGTGACGTCACACAAAGTTACAACGCATCATAGATCATGTGTGGGGACACATGATCTATGATGCGTTGTAACTTTGACATTTTTTGTTACCTAATTTTATAAAACACGTTTCCAATATTTTTCGATAACCTAACTGACGGTCTGGACAGAAGCATTATTTTTTTAGTCAGTCATCTTCCCAGATTCAGAAGTGTCTGATGAGATGACGAAAAATAGAGGAGTATGGAAGAAGAAGACATGTTGCGCCGACCCCAAATACATTGGGATAAGGGCAAGAGAATGATGACCTTCCCAGATTCTAAAGGCCCAGATAAAAGTCAATGTTTTTTTGAAAAATAAAAATATTGTTGTCCCAGCAATAATTTTTGCGTAGAGTAACTTAGTTTGATGTACAGAATGCATGGCTGACGGCTTCGTGAAGACTCCTTTTGCACCTTCGATATTTCCCCAGATAGGTGTCAATGTCCGATGGGTATTGCCTTGCCTTAAAAGTAACCTCATTACTTGAGACAAGGTCGAGGTAAAGGCCCGAGGTCCATAGACCAGACTTTATTTTTTTAAATCCATTTTGTATGACTCAAGTCAGTTATGATTCAGCCTCCGGCCTTGGTGGTCTGGTTGGTTGTTTGTCTCGTCTGGGTACTGCCCCTGGTTGTAACGTCTGTTTTGTTATTTTTCTGAAGTATAAATGATCTATGAAAGTTATAACAAAAATAAAATGGTCTTCTCAAGTTCATTTATTTAATCGAACTCAATATATATATTACTAGCGGACGTCACGCGGTTTCACCCGCGTAATTCCCGTTCCCGTGGGAGTACGGGGATAAAATATATCCTATGTTACTCGTGGATAATGTAGCTTTCCAATGGTGAAAGAATTTTTAAAAACGGTCCAGTAGTTTTTAAGCCTATTCATTACAACCAAACAAACAAACAAACAAAGTTTTCCTCTTTATTATATTAGTGTAGATAGCATTTTGTTTGTGGCGACTGCCTAAATCTGACTTTCACAACCCAGTTTAGTATATACTGGGTAATACCCAGGTAAGACTGGTTTTTTCGGGCCACTGACTACCTGAAACGACTGTCAAAGATCTCCAAAATACTGCAGGAATAGTTAGGTTATTCATTTGTAGATCTCTGACAGTACCTGCTTTCCGAAGCACGGAGGGAACTCTGTGTGTGGTAGTGCTGAATAGTTCCTAATACGCACATACTTCTTATACAATTGGAGTGGCCCATTTTCAGGCGATAAGGGGAAATAATCTGGGTAAATCCACGTGTGGAAAACCACTTGGCGATTACAGTTGATTGTAACTATTGCTCATACAAATTAATAGCTGTTTTGTTTCCTAGGATAATTATTTTTCCGTAATAGCTGCTTAATTATTTCTTTAACAATACGGTTCAGGTAATAATATGCCAGTATTAATCGCTTAGGAGTTTCCTTATGACTTTGTATCCTCGAGGGGCATGGCATAGGCCTGCTGTGCCATAGGGCACGGACTTTTAACTACTTCCTTATTTGTAGATACTTATGTACCTAGAAGTACCTAAATACTTCTCTTTGTTGTTGAATGGCCCCCCACCTTTTTGTGATTACTTTGATTTTCGTTACATAAAAACTGAAAAATAAACCTGAAAAACATCATCTGCCTAGCCTTTTCCCAACTATGTTGGGGTTGGCTTCCAGTCTAACCGGATGCAGCTGAATACCAGTATTTTACATGGAGCGACTGCCTAACTGTCCTCCACAACCCAGTTAATACTACAAAATACGATAACTCTTGGTAAAACTGGTTGTCAGACTTATTTGGGCCACTGACTACCTGTAACGACTGTCATAGATGGTCAAATGACAGCCGGGACCAACAGCTTAACGTGCTTTCAGAGGCACGGCGGAAACTTGGTATGTAAGGGTGGTCACCCATCCACAGACCAACCTATGCAAGCACGGCTTAGTCTGAAGATCGATTCGAGCGACTGTTATTATTTTGCCACGAGCTCCCGAGTCGGGTGTGACCACCCTTAATACCTAGTTTCCTCCGTGCCTCGGAGAGTACGTTAAGCCGTTGGTGCCGGCTGTCATTTCTATATCCGTGACAGTCATTACAGGTAGTCAGTAGATTGAAAGTCTGACAGTTGGTCTTACCAGGGCGTATCGTATTACCCAGTACTAACTTGGTTGTGGAGGTCAGATAGGCAGTCGCTCTATGTAAAATACTGGTATTCACCTGCATACGTTTAGACTGTAAGCCGACCCCAACGTAGTTGGAAATAGAAGGCAGATGATGAAGAGCAGAAAGATCATCTTTCTAAGTGAGTATAATTATGTGATGATGATGAAAATGAAATTGAAGGTTCCTCCGATGCTTATTTGAATTGCAGGAGCGTACATTATAACAAAAGTATTATTAAGTTAACCTTTGAAACAGACTTTAAATAATAAACCACAATTCGTTTATATTATGAATCTAGTGGCATACTAATTAAATACATGATCAACAGTGGAATATTTTCCCACTCATGACCTTACAATTTAAACACCTAGGAATCTTCTAGACGCCACACTGTCGTATCAACATGTGTCTATTACTCTAGGTGACTTAGCAAAACGGGGGAAAACAATATATCTGTTTAGATACTTGTATATTATGTACCTGTGTATCTATGTACTTGAAGTTTATCTCGCGTGAGAATATAATTTGTTTCCTGTACATGTTATGTGAAAATGTATGGCAGTGTTTGTTTTGTGACATAATTAATGTTTGGTGTTGGAATGTTGTAAAATTTTTTCAGCATTCACTGTTGTTGCTAGCCTGCATTATCCCACTGCTGGGCAAAGGCATCTCCCCATGATTTCTAGTTGTTTCGATCTAGGGGTAATGTTGGCCATTGGTCATTAGTTTTGTCTCGTCCCGCCATTTTCTGCGAGGTCTGCCGCGACGTCTTCTGGCTATATCAGGGCTTCATTAACCGTAGAAAAATGTATTTTAACACCTTTCAATTAGAGTTTTTAATTACTTAGTGTTAACAAAGTAAATAAAATTCAGGAAGTAGGTAGTAGTAGGTAGGTAGTAGAAGGTAGGTAGTAGTAGGTAGGTAGTAGTAGGTAGGTAGTAGTAGGTAGGTAGGTAGTAGTAGGTAGGTAGTAGTAGGTAGGCAGTAGTAGGTAGGTAGTAGTAGGTAGGTAGTAGTAGGTAGGCAGTAGTAGGTAGGTAGTACTTTTGACGCAGACGAAGTTGCGTGGGTCAGCTAGTTTAATCTATAATTCAAGATAAGCAGAACCATTTCTAACATGCAACACACGCTGCTCAGTTTTATCGATACATCTATAAACAACATTGATTGAGTGTCTATGTCTATTTGCAATTTAAAATTAACATATTTTTATTGAATGCATAAATGAAAGTATACTCGGGACTCATAACAAAAAAAAATTGGTTGTCTGTAAAGTCGGTTTACGGACGATAGATTTACGTGATAACGTCATAATCATTATTTTATATAATAAAACACGTGGAACGGTGGAACGTTACTATGGAACGTTACTATGGAACGTTACTATTTTTCATGAGTGTTGCTGGTATTATCAATTTATAAGACGTTATCACGTCAAACAAACATGTTTTTAAATTGTCTGTCTGATTATTCCGTCGTATCTCCGAAACGTCTTGACTAATTTTTGACGGGACTTTACTGGCAGATAGCTAGCTGATGTTATAAGGAGAAACTGTAACTTTATTTTAGAAAAAAAGAAGGTTCCGTGCGAAAACATGAAAACCAATGAAATTGTTGACAAAATCAGATTCAAATAGGGAAGTATTTTTTTTATAAACACTTAACGCAGACGAAGTTCGCGGACAGCTGTTGCAAAAAATACAACAAAATCCGATACTTTTTACCAACACAAGATCCAAAACATCTCCCTTCTCAAACGAAATAAAATGTTCGCTCTACCTTTCTGCCATCGTAAATTTTTGCACCCCTCACATCACCCGAGCTTAGGGGAGGCTGGGGTACTTTAGGACACTCTGGGGTGCGGCGTGCCCCAACGTTTTATTGGGCCTATTTTCCCCGAATACCATTGGGCTGGTTACACACGAGCGAATCAATATTAAATGTATGTTTTGTCTTTGGTCGGTCGTAAAACTGCCTCGAGATAGGTTACGTGTAGATATGGCCTTATATTCGTTTTCTTTACGGCCTGGGTTATTTGGTGGAGAGGCAGTGTATTTTCGATAATTAATGTACTAAACGTAGGTATAATTTGCTTTTTCTTTTTAAATGTGATTTGGACAAGGAAGGAAAAGAAAAAAACGTTATTATTACAAAAGAAGTGCCTACTGACCATAAAAGGATTTTAGTTTATTTAATTTTTAATGGTTTTCCTATACCTATATTACACAAGTTACATTTAAATAAAAATTATAAATCCCCCGACATAGGTATATACGGTCATAATTTTAAAGTTTTTTTTTATTTAATATTTTTCATTCCCTTTCAATATAGTGTAAGTACATTATTCTACTAGTTCAGCCCTTTCTTTTTTACCTAAAAAAAAAAAAGTAAAAAAGTAGTAGATAGTGAAAAAAAAACTAATTCACCATTTTGTGGTGGCGGCCATCATGGATTTGAAATTTATTATAGCGTATAGTATTCTACTAGTCAACCCCTTTTATTTGACACCCATATTGCGGGAAGTGTTGAATAAAATGTACTCGTAATTCGCCAATTTGTGGCGGCGGCCATCTTGGACCGATTTTCTTCAAACATACTTAAGAACACTCCCGAATAATTCACCTTTCAAACAAAAAAATAACAAAATCAAAATCGGTTCATCCAACTTTATCATTCTTCACACACTTCAGGTCATAATATTTTCAAAAACACACAATGTTCTCACTAAACACAATTCACACGGAATTGTAAACCAGTAATTGAAACTACGTACGAATTACAAACGTTCCTCGAATAGTTTTATAACTAGCATTACTAGGTCAGCCAATAGTGTATTGAATCCTGGAACTAGCAGTATGCGATCTAAATTAGAAACTAAAAACAGATCAGAAGCTATTTTTGTACAAAACAACAGTTTATCTCTGAAGTAATTTGAAGATAAGAGTATTACGTTGCACTAAATGAGGTCAGGGTGTAGTAGGTAATCAATTTCACGTAGAAGTGTTGACCTAGTCTGGTTTCCAGGTAGGTCTGTTTAAAAATCATCTGCTTTCAGTCTTACATAACATCATCATCATCTACCTGCCCTTGTCCCATTTTATTTGGGATCGGCGCAACCCGTTTTCTTCTTCCATTCTCCCCTGTTGGACGTCACGGCATCATTTACTCCTTTCTCTTTCATATCAGTCTACACAATTATCCATCCATCTTTTCTTTGGCCTTCCTCTCCCTCTCCATCCATCAATACTTATGTCCATCACTCTTTTAGTCACATGCGTTTCATCCCTCCTCATTACATGTCCATACCAAGCCAAACGACTTCTTTTCAATTTTTCAGTAACAGGTGCCACTTTCAAACTTCCTCTAATATATTCATTTCTTACTTTATCCATTCTTGTCACTCCACACATCCACCTCAACATTCTCATCTCTGCTACATGCAATCGTTTTTCATCCATCTTCTTCACAGCCCAGCATTCTGATCCATACAATACGACAGGTCTAATCACAGACTTACATAACATCATGCCTATAATTTTCGAAGGGGTGAGCAGAGGGGTAGATAGCTAATGGCACACGTAAACATTTCACCAGTAAGGTGCTTTCATACCTTTTTCATGATCAGTTAGACCCGTTTTCTATAACTTACTTACCTACGAATAACTGTCAGTTAATATACCACGTCTCGCAGGCGCAGCTATCGATGTTTCCATAAACAAAGTTAGCTGGAAATATTATCCTATTCGCGCCACCTAATTACCTGTCGCTTGATTCATAGAAAAATCAAAGAATGATTTTCTGTGACGTTTTGATTCTAACTAGATGTAAGCAAAATGTCAAACAGACAGAGATAGCAATTACCTACCGAAACCGAACAGTAAGTTATTGAAAGTGGCTGTAAGACTGTCATTGATAACGGGATATTTTCCGTGATTACTATTTGTTTTGATATTTCGGCGTTGCAAGCACCATGCTCAAACTGTTCGTTTTCTTCTTCTTCGTATAAAATATTGATCGTGAACTCTGAAAAAATAAGTGTTTAAAAAATAAATATTTTCAAAAAAATCGCGTGAGTCAGAATCGATGTCTAAATTTTCCACTGAAAATTATTTTCTCTGCAGACAGTGGAATTCACGTGATCACAAAAAAATACTACAGTTAATAAAGTAAGTAAACCACATACAATTTCTTCAAAGAAACACTCACACTTTTTTGTAAAGAAAACTAAACAACTGAAGAAAACATCTGTGCTAAGAAATGCACAAACGTACTTATTCAATGTGCAGTAACGTTGCATGTCTCTACACTATTTGCATTCGAAGGTCAGAAAGCCAGTGTAGTGCTGTTGCTGGTGTCCTCACTTCAGGAGCTTCAATCCGATTAACCGGGTCAAGCTCAGACGGTAGATACCTGTCCATCTTAATTGTGTTGTTCGGATATGCGCATAAGTGTTGGAAATATAGGAATATTGACGCGAATAAAAATTTGTATGGGTATCGATTTTGTCTAAGCGTGGGAGACTTGTATGTACAAAGTAATGATGATAAGGCTTTTTTATGATTAAAATAAGTGCGAATGTACCTACCTGATGAGTTTTTAGTAGGGAAATGTTATTTACGATAACTACCAAGATGGTTCGTTACCCGAGATCGATACACAAATTGGAAATCCCAGCTCAGTATACCTACTTATCATTCCCATAATCATTAGACACAACTTCCAAGAATCTTCAGCTCTGCAAAAAGAAAATCAAAACCCCACGTGTTTACGCAAAAAGACGTTAAATCTTACAAAGGTGTGTTTCTTCTACGTACTAGGTATGAGCAAAACGGTTTTTACACGCCTCTGGTGAGCGCAAACCTTAACGCGAACACATACAAAGCTAGTGACGCCAGACGTACTGCACACAAACGAATTTATCGCGGCCCGAGAGGGTATAAATAGGCGCGCCGCCCACCCGCCCCGCACTCTGCAACGAGCACTCACGAGAGCACGTCGCGTTCTATAACTCTTACTCAATATCAAACAATAAAGTTACTACAAGTATCCAACATGGTTGTGAAACTAGAAACTGTTACCGCGCTGTACGCTGATGTTTACCCGTCGCTGCCCAAACACCGCGATATGGACACCGTGGTTACTGACTGCCCGAGGAGGCAGAAGCTGCGGGGAACTGCACTCCCTGCGCTGGTGGAAGATGACTCCGAAGAAGTCTTCGAACCCGAGCAGAGGTCCTATGTGATGCGCACTGAGGGCCTCCGCCGCCAGAAGTCCATCTCGCCCCAACGCCAGAAGCTGCGCCGCACTCTGGCCCTGCCTTCCCTGTCTGAGGATGAGGAGCCTTGATCCACTCGCTCCCGCATCCCGGATGAAGTTATGAAGCTGTGGCCGGCTGTTCGGCTTCAACCCTCGGGTCCTGAACGATTCTGAAGGTATACTGTGAAGTTTGAACCGCCTGGAGAAGTGACCCTTTGGAAAAATCACGGTTGAAAAGTGTTGGGACAAAATGTGAAGTGAAACCAAAAAGTTGTATAGCCAAAGTATATGCCAATGTAGGTGTTAAGTCTAGAAATAAGTTTATATCGGGAATAAAATGTGTTTTTACTGAATGTACGTCTTTATTTTACTGTTCTACGTAAGTACACCTTGACATAATTCACAACATTGAATAAAATCAAGGGCAGTTTCCTTTTTCGCTAAGTCGTTTAAAAGAAAACTTTAAGTGAATGATACAGAATCCTTTATCAACAAACTGAACAATATACAGGAAACACTTGATCTTTTTCATTACAATAACATGGAAGACAATGCAGAAAACATTATAGAAATCCTTGAATCATGTGTCATGTCTGCCCGAGTCTGATTTACACAAAAACAATGAATGTCACAATGACATTATACTACTTAAAGCATACACACTTATATCTTCTACAGACTTAGGTAGAGCTACAAACGGAGTCAAAGCCCTTTGACCTGCACGGAGTATAAACATATAGGTCAAGTTTGGCGAGAAATTACAACGCAACGAGAAGCTACCGGTCATCTCTACTACAAGGGTATAAAACCATGCGGCCACGAGAAAAATAGTAATTTTTTTCATCGACTTTGCTACCTGCAACAAAAAAAAAACAACAACACACTCTGTTTTCAAATCAAGATTGCATAAAAGAGTCTGCCTCATTTTATTATGCAAACAACCTCTTTGGAAGCTCTTAACCAAAACAAACAATCTATGCTGTAAACATTACAAAACTCGACACTCGTAGAATATCGCCAATACTTGGCACTGAACGTTACATAAAAAGAAATGGCATTGATGACAAGCAATTTGTTAAGAACTCAACCTATTAAAATGTCAAGTAAATACTTTAAATCTTGAGTAAATCTTGACTTAGTTGCTTAATATTTGAGATAGTTATATTTAGACGATAACTTATACAATTTGTTTAAGATGTCTTTAGCTGCTTTTGTCTGTTAAAAAGTAAGTAAAGGTCAAAGTTACTAATGATTAAATGTAACATAACATTACGCCTGCAATCCGCGGAGGGCCAGGCAGAAGCGTGCTCATTTCACACCCACATTTCGAAAGTTTATGTTGAAGTGTGAAGAGTAGGACTATTGGCATCAAAAGGTACAAATGCTGACAAAATGTATTACAAACTTTTTGCCAAGAAGCCTTTGTTTATTACGGCTTTACAAGAAAAATACGAAGTGTATCCAGTCCAATGTAAAAGGTGCCGAGACATTTAAAATCAACCATACTAGGTATAACCATATAGCGTGTATCTAATTGTGATATAAGTAAGCTACTACTCTGCTAGTCCCTGTGGGGAATACTGGCCCTAATGTTATGTAGGACAAAATTTTACAGAATCAAATACGGTTACGTTAATTAGAACAGATTCTTTGCGTTTCTTTGCGTTTCAAAAATGAGAAATTACTATTGAATTCATTCGATTGGTAGGTACTGTTAAATACATCATTATACTCCAGCATATTTATGATTTATATTTCCCGTAAACAAGGAGAATTCGTTAAGGAAAATAAATAACTTGTTTTGAAAACAATGTTATTGCGACAAATGATGTAAGAACAAGGCTATGTAGTCACTTTTTGTATTTAATAAACAGTGTCGCCTTTGACCCGCTCAATAGGATAGGTACCTATTTATGTATTGTCTTAAACTACGTTTTAGTGAAGAAATGATGTATCTCGTAAAATCATTTATTTATTTAGTTACTCTAACAAAGAATATACACAAAACACGAAAAAAAGAATCGACGACAAAAGTAGCACGTAGGTCTCCGCCCAGAGTGGGGGGGGTCATTTGATGATTTCCCATCCTTAAAAAAAAAGGTGTACTCAGGAGACCACAGCATGCATAATGAAATGTATAACCAAGCAAACAAAACAAAATTATCGAACACTTAAATATAAAATTAACATCAACACACATTTGGTAATAAAATTAGAATAAGAATGACACAATAATGAACAAACAGATAATTTTTTGAGGCTGTTTTTGTAATTTGCGAGGGAATCACAGATGTCAAGATTTTACTTGACCAACGAGATAACTGATAGGAATTTGAATTTTTTTCGTACAAAATAACACAACCCAATTTTCTCAATATGGCTGCCTTGTGGCTTTCCACGGAGTCTGGAATTCATGCCCGTTTGATGGCAATAGGATCACCCCGTATTACATCGAACTTAAACATAACTGGCGAAATGTGAGTGTAACTATTAGGTACAAATCTTGTCTTACCCTTCAGGGTTTTTTTTTTTTTTTTAGTTAGTTTTCTACCGCAGACGTGGGGGTCCGCGCTCTTATTTACATTTTATGTATTGTTTAATTGATTTAGAAATAATTAAAACTACGATCGTGCTCCATCATTGGACACGTTACATTAAACTAAGCTTATTATTAGTAACTTATGATCTACGTGAGTCCATCAAATATATATATATTTATATTTAATTACTAATTAAAATTAACAAAATTAACAAAAATCTACACCAAGCTGTTTCATAACTGCATGGCAATGTGAGTCGACCGGCAGCAACCGTCGGCACCCGTTCACGGACATGACCTGCACATCCGCGCCGCTTAGCTCAACCATTTTGTGGGGAACTTAGCGACCGGATGTGCAGCGCCACCATCGGCACTGTTTTTACGTGAGTATGACAGACTCACCTTGCCATGCAGTTTTACATTCTCTTTTTGGTAACAGAGTTGTTTGGGAGTGGGATGTATTGGCTTTGGGTTTTGGGGTTAGGATGGGGGTTTTTTGTTAGTTACGTCGTCTGATCAGGGACTTCGCTAGCCTGAGCAAAGCTTCTCCACAACGACTGTGTCTCGATGCTGCATGGCCGTCTTCAGGTTGTACTCAACGACCGTTTTAGTTGGCGCATCCATCGCTCTCTTTGCAAAGCGGCCAGTGGCGTCATCGGCGTCGTCGGTGTAATAGACGCAACTGACTGTATGTCTCGACACCGCCACTACCGCGTGGGAAATGCTGTCGTGGATTTGGAGTCTCCTAGACTTGGTGTTGATGATAATCACGCTGTCGAAGGTAAGACCCTGGGCCTCGTGGATGGTTAGCGTGCGCGACCCTTCGCCGGAGCCGTATCCCTGGCTCATGAGAACAGCTTTCTCTTCTTGCGTATGAACCAGAAATAGGGTGTTTTGGGCGGTGCTCGGTATTTGCGCTCCTGTGTAACCTTTCACGCTCAGTGAGTGGACCCGCGACAGCGACAGCTTGGAGGAGTATATACCGGAGTATATCTCGCTCAACGCAAATGCCACATCCATTGGATTGCGGTGTGTGCAGAGCAGCTCCTGGGTGATGCCAGCCACCAGATTTGGACGGGTATACCTTAGCTCGAAAAGGTTCTCTCTGTCCAGAAATGGTAGCTGGTTTATGTCTCCGATGAGGACAACCTCGCTCGCTCCTGACAACTTGACTGCCATTACTATGGCCCCAAAATGGTTCATAAGAGCCTCGTCCACCGTTAGGCGGTAGCATTTCTCTTCTTTCTTGAACCCGTTGGCTAAGATTGAGGCCATAGTGCGCACCTTTGTCTTTACTCGGTCTCCTAAGCGGTGCGCGAGCTTCTCTCTGAGGTCTTTGGCAGCTTCGGTCGTCGTGGTGGCGACAACGTCATTCTCCTCATCGAAGTGTTTCACCACCCAGGTTGTCTTGCCGCAACCGGGAACTCCGTTTACCCACCTGATATTGGGCACCGTCCAATTTACCTGAGATGCTGTGTTGTCCGGGATCCCTGAAATGGACTGTGCCATTTCAAGGATCTTATCGTCCAGCATAATCTTGGTACATTTGGCGGTAACCACTATTGGGTCGTCATTTGGGGTTCTGAATGTTATTTTTCCCACGCGTTCCGTTTCCTCCTCGTCAAGGGCCACAAAACCGTTTTTTGCGCTGTAGGCTGCCATGTACGACCCTGTCATTTCCCCTTTGATGACTTGGGATTTAACGTTGTCGTACACCGCTGCCTCTGCCTCCTTGAGTAGTACCTTTAGCAGTCCTTCTGTGTTCCTTTGAAAGGTCTGCAGGATCTTCCTGCATGTCATGAGGTTGACCTCTCTGGTCGCCCTCACGATTGCTACGTACTCAAGGAAAGCGCTCTTCACGTGATCTGTGGTGCCCGAGTTCATTGCGAGGACAGGCGGGCTGACCTGTCCTTTATCTGCTCTCGTTGGTGTAGGCTTCCATTGGGTTGGTTCTGATGGTGCCTTCCTGAAGAACCTCTCCACTGCTGCTTCTTGTTTCTCGGCCAGTGATGCGCGGCTGGTGCTTGGGAGCAGTGCTTTCAGAAAAGTACCGAAGGCTTTCAGGCGACTCCTCGACCTGGCTTGGTCCTCTGGGCTGATGGGGGCACTCTGCTCCTTTGCAGCTTTTTCGGCGGCTGCCTTCTGCTGAGCCCTCTCTGATCCGCTTTGTGTGGTCGTGCTAGTTGTGGAGCTCGTCGCGATGGCTGTTGGGTCTCTGGGGGCTTTCAGGAAACTTAAAGTTTCCCCTCTGTCCTCATAGACGACTACCTCATGTTGTTCCGAGGCTTTTAAGCAGCCGAAGCGGTCTGCGACGTCTCCTCTCTCTCCTCCGACCTTCATCGCGTCAACGCTTATTGTGCGGGCTGTGACTGGCATGTGTTCTCCGGAATCCCTGATCTTTTGAAGCAATGAGCTTGCCTGAGCAAATGAAGTCTCCTCCTGCCACTCGAGTAGTGCGATCGTCTTTCCTTTGAATCGCACTAGACGGCATCGGTGGGTGGCTACTTCCACTTGAGGCAGTGTAGCGTACTTACTGCCTTTCATGCTCGTTTTGGTGGTGCTTCCGTTGATTAAGCCGGCAAGGCCTGGTGAGATAGGGATACGGGCTCCAGCTCGGCTTGAACCTATGCAGAAGCTTATGCCTAGCTTTTCTGTGTCTCTGTTCATGAACAGAGCGACACCTCTCAGCCTGACACCTGGGACTCCATCTCCTCCACATGCCAGGAATTCCGTGATGGGCATGGCGGTGGGCGCTGGTTGTAGGCTAGCTTCGGCTGTTGCTGCTTCTGCCGCTGGCACTGGCCGCTCGTTGGTGTTTACGTGTGTGTCTTGTGTAATGATGAGGCGTGTACGTGTTATGCTTTGTGTTGTTGTTGACTGTGTTGCAGTTGTTGTGGTAGTTGCTGTGGTCGGGACTGTTCGCCTGGCAGATGTTAGTCGGCTTCGACGTTGTGAGGTTACGTCCGTTTTGTTAGCCTCTGCTGCGACTATGGCGACTTTGCTTGCAAATGCCAAGAATGGTTTTCTGGTAGCCGGTCTCCCCATGATGGTGTGGAGTATGGACTGGCTCAGCTGGGTTTCGATCTTGGCTTCCAGCTCCATTCTGTCGTGACTGAATCTGGGGCATTCAAAGAGTAGATGCCAGACGATTTCGTCGCAGCTGGGGTCACAGACGCACGAGGGACTGTCTTTGATGTGAAAGCGGTGGAGATACGCAGAGAATCCTCCGTGTCCTGTTAGGACTTGTACATGGACCGGTGTGAGAGCTGTGTCTCTGAGTGTTCTTTTTGCCGCTAGGACGTCTGGGAAGAACACTTTCGTGACCGATCCTGTACTCGAGGATTCGTAGCGCACCTGCCACTTCTTTATAGTCCCCTCCCGTATCAGCATCTTAAGTGACTCAAGATCGTCACTTGACCTGCTGAGGAGTCCGTCCGTCACTCACCATTTGGCACAGCAAATCAAGAGATGCGTCCGCGAGATCAGAGAAGAAGGCCGACAAGTGAGGCTCTTTTGGCTAAAGGCCCATGTGGGAACCCTTCAGGGTTTACAGGCGCGAAGTTATGTAAAATAACAACGAATATTTTTCTCCGAAAGGTTAGCAGATGGCACAGTCATATTTCGACATTTAAAGACCCATTAACGGAAGCTGGAAATCGTTGGTTCTCACTGTTATTTGCAGATCTTTGACAGTCGCTAGTAGTCACTCACTAGTAGTCGCAGTCGCGGGTAGTCAGAAGTCTGAAAGTCTTCCGAGCTGTCATGTACAAAGGTGGAAGGGTGTAGCACAGTTTTGGGGCCCAGATTGGCAGTTGCACTATGTAAAATACTAGTATTCACCCGGGTCTGGTTAGACTGGAAGCCGACCCCAACATAGTTGGGAAAAGCCTAGGCAAATGATGATGGCGATTATGGGCTAAATTGCCAGTAACACGTCCTCACATCCAGGCCAACTTTATTGCCATATTGTCAATGTTTCCACTCCATAATTTCCACTACCGACCATCATGAAAACACGATTCAAAAACAAAAGGCGACGCGGACATTTGTTTACAATTCCAACGCAAATATAAGTGTCAATTGGCAACACGAAGAACATTGGCTATTGTCAACTGATGGGTTGGCAACCGGCTGCGACTTGCAACTACTCACATATCTGTTTGAACAATTGATATCAGTAAATACGACGCGATGTTCGCACACGAGGTCTGATGGAGACGTATCGTCGTAAACGATCCGTCAATTATTGGCATATCAGACTGTTAACGTCTGATTAGAGAGTGAGGTCTTTTGTTGTGACGGCACTATCGGTGATAGTAGCAAATCACGACTCTGAAAATGATCTGAACAGTGCACTAGATAGCAAGGTAGCTCTACAAAGAAGGACTTTTAATTTGTTTCGGACTCATCTATGTAATTTTTAAATATTTTTACACAAATGGGCTTGCGTGAAGAATAATTGTCCTGATGTAAAGCGATGATGCGGCCTAGGCTGGAGTGGGCTTGCCTAGAATAAACAGATTCACTCGAACTTTGAATAGATCCAGATTATAATGTTCAGGGAATAGACAAGTTGGCAGTGAATTCCACAGACTGGCGCTAGTGGTTCGCGTAGTAAGTGTGTTTTTGATAATTTAACATTTAACCAAACACTACACACAGGGTAAAACTTTTCTACTTTAGGGCTACATAGAATAACAATAAGTAGATTTTTGTTGTAAACTTCTACGGATATAACAATAGCAATTACTATATTACATGGAAATATCGATGAAAGAAATAATGAATGGAATGTGTGAAAGGTAATATTGCTGTAAAGAAGTGAAATTTGAGATGAATGGTGACAAGGATGAAGGAAACAACTGCATGGTCCCCAAAGTGTAATCCATTTCTTGAACAAGGGAGGTTGCTGACGCAAGTATTTAGTTATTTTTAAGGGTACAACCCCACACACCACACCACACCACACCCACACACACACCACACACCAACACACACCACAAACCACCACCACACACCCAACACACCACACACACCACACACACACACCACACCCACACAAACCAAACACACATTACCCAAAACCACTGCAACTTCTAAGCTAGAATCAACAGTGATGACAACCGGGAAAGCACTGTGATAATGAAGCTCGACGAAGTCCCTGAGAAACTTAATTGTCTTGGATCCACAATGAAATGAATCAGAAAACAATAGCGGAGGAGTAAGTAAAACTTACTTTCCACTCCCTTTTACATCAGCAGGAGACAGAACAAAATAAAGCCAATGCACAAAGGGACGTATACAACTGGCCCAGTTGCCTAGCACCACGGATACATATACTCAGCAAGTCAAGTATTTAGTTACTTCTCCACAAGTTATCTTATAGATACTAAAAAAACATAATACGTAGTAACTCGTGCACAATAAATAAATTTATACAGAAACACGAGGTACCGTTTAAGGTCGTCTACATATGGACAGAGACCATATTTGATTTACAAAATGATGTCAATAAATTGCTCAGCATCAATTTACAAATACGCATGGTCAATTTGAAACATATTACAGGGAGAGACTCTTTTGAAATTCTCGTGGATCAAATATTTACATTAGTAGGTCCCGTTTTTAGTATTATTGATGCATATTTGAATAGTATTGTTGATCTTCAGATAAAATCACGCGTGCCAACGTCAGTCCGTGAATTTTTGACAATCCATTACATACCTACTGAGTTTCCTCCGTGCCTCGGAAAGCATACTAAACCTCGGAAAGCATACTAAGTCTTGGCTACAGAAATGTTAAAAATGATATCTATGGTCTTGGCTGTCACTTTTAGATCTTTGGGCAGTCGTTACAGGTGACCTGATAGTTTGTCAACCAGTCTTAGCAAGGCGTGTTACCCTGTATACTAACTGGGTTGTGGAGGTCAGATAGGCAGTCACATGGTTGGGAAAAGGCTATGGAGATGATCAAGATGAGATCTCGCTCACTCATAGTCAAAATCATATGTATTTATCGGTCCAAACGGGACTTGCAAGTTCAACCTTCTGAGTGTCACTTACTCGCGCAACCTCAGCACTTTTTACGATTCGAATATCTCTTCTGGACTATCTATCTTGGGGACTTGGGTTTCCGCACTTAGTCCGTAAGATGGATCATTGTGCGTGTCTCTTCTGGACATTTATAACAGGTTTTCCGTTTGTTTATTTTTAATCAAAGTTTTTTCTCTGCCTTTATTGTTCGTTTGGTTTGTTTAGGTAGGGCATCGCTCTCAAGGCTTCTTACTATACTACTATATAGCCATTATTTGCGATGTTTGTCCATTGTTCTTGCAATTACTTGTTTAGCCCTGTGTTTCTTGATAAAGGAACGTAATTGCTTGCTTTATTACGACGTTGTTAGGGATAGCCTTTTCCTTTTGTTCATTCACTTGTTTTAGCCTTTGCCAACGCGATATTCGTATAATACCGTGGATTTGGTAATCTAATTCTGTGATGATTCTTCTATTATCATGATCGGTTTTTATAATGGATATTGGATATGAAGCCAGAAGGCACTTCTCGTCCACCATTGCGATTTCTTTTTGTTGTGTTTTAAGCATACCTTCTAGTTACGGAGATATTGGAGGTCAAAGCTTTCATAACTTTTTTAACTAAGTACATACAAGTTTTTTAAAGGTTTTACTTGACTTTAAATACTTCCATTACCTCTGATCTATTCAATGCTTCCACCAGCATCATGTCTTAAGTCCGTTAGACTGAGTCCTATCGAAGAGCGTGATACTCGTATTATACCCCAAATATGATTTTGCATAAGTGATACTTAGTTTGAACGCTTGGTTGACGGCTTCGTAACGGGACCGCATTTACTGATTGTTTCTTCTGCTTCTGCTTCTTCAGTTAACATTCTTTGGGGTTTTTTGCTGATGTAGCTACTACATCATTTCTCAGATTGTTGAAATCTGGGGTTTCTGTTATTTGTTTATTTCAAATGGGATTTGGTTTCTGCATAAGCATTTTCAAGTGTGTTCCTACTACCACCAACGTATTTTGCAATATTATTATACTTAATGTTTGTACTTCAATTAACATCTTTTTAACTTGACCTAGTAACTTGCTAACACCTACATACTTTCGGTGCATTCTCAAGTATTTGGTTTTTGATATTAGAACAGTCATAACGTCTGTGAAGGGTCCCTAGTGGTACACCCACATTTTCACAGTTATGTTTAAGTCCCGTTTAATAGTAGACGACCGGTTGTCAACTGGCCACAAGCCCAGAGTCCGGGTTATTCGCCAACTGGCGACTGTGAAAATCGCGAGGTCTCGCAAGTTGTCACCTTTTGATTTTTTTGTTGTTGCCTTAAGCTCGCGCGATCTTTTAAATCTGACGTCAAATACGTCAGATGTACAGTCAGCTGCGTAAAACTCTTATAAAATGCATAGTCTAATCTGTAAACGAGCAAAACTTGTTTTGTTTTAGATATTGTTTTCAATCCGTTTTCATTTGACTGTACTTCATAACGACAAAAAAATATATTGAAAGGTCCCAACTCGCGAACACTCACGAGTTTTACAGTCGCCAGTTGGTCACTGATAGAAAAACCCTATAACCCTTACATTGTCAACACCTACATTCCTCCAAACTTCGGGTTTTCGGTTATTCCACTCCTCAAGTCAATTGTTTTTGATATTTCATTTTGGAGTATCTAACTTGAAATCCACCTACGTAGAACCTTGTAGTATTACTCTTATTTGGTTCAACATGAACTTTGACATTAGCATTACCATCTTCATATTCGAAGCTATAACTAGAGTAATTTGTAGTCCTCCGATTTGGAGTATCCTAGACTTCAAGTCCACCTACGTTAGAACCTTGTCCACGTCTGTTAAAATTTAGTTCTTCATACAGTTTGACATTATAATTTCCCAACACCGGCTTATTCTCGCCCACCTCCGAACATAGGGCTTCCCCCACAGTCCGCTAAATACGAGATAGTGTCATAGCGCCTACGCTAGACGCTTAGTTAGTACGGCTTTATTTTAGGAGTTTGCATTTGAACCGTTTGGCTGTGTTCCCGCGAAATAGTTGGGTTTTCTACGCTACTTCATATGACAGTGAATTATACAATTTAAATCCCTAATTTTGGCATCGCAAGCTTTTAACTTTTTTTTTTACTGTTAGGTTTATAGATATGGGTGGAATGGTGAATCTATCATGGATTGTGAATGTTGGATGGATAGTAGCTCCATTTAATTTAGCTGCATCTAGTTAGATTGGAAGCGGACCCAAACATAGTTGGATATATCGCTAGGTAGATGATGATAGTGTATGCCTCATGAGTTGAATGCCACATTGGGCAGTTTCTTATCCAACTTAGGATAGATAAAATCAATTATAACAAAAATAAATAAACACTACACACAGCGCCATCCAGTGCCACACTGAGCTAGCCTTGTGTCGTGTACACCAGATAGTTCTTAAACTACATATTATATATTTTTGTTTGTTTGTAAATACATACTTCATACACTTATCTTATAAACATCCATGACTCGGAAACAAACGTCCATGCTCATCACACAAACATGATGTTGGGGAATAACAGCAAATCTGAAATGCGACTGCACTGGCCGTGTCGTCATGAACTTGACTGCTCCAGGGGAAACGGCCCAAATCATCACTCACTGGACGCCTGAGGAAGGAAAACGTTACTGTCGAGATGAACTGATCTTATTCATGAGGATCCAGGTCAAAGATTAACACAACATGGGGGTTTGGTAAGAGAAACGGATGCCAAGGACCAGCAACAGTAGACAATGTAAAAAAAGGTGCTTTTGGAGTATCAGACAAGCAAGTGTGATGCACAATTTACATCACAATCTCTGAACATCGAATCTGAACAGTTTGGCAAACGTAGCTGCGTAGTAATGATTATATCACCAGTGTTTTGAATTTGTACAAAAGAGTTTCATTATCAGGGTCGAAGCACGTTGTTGAAAATGTTTTCTTTTGTTATTTCGGGGGACCAGGAAAAACAATTGAAAATCGTTTTCATTTGTTTTCGTTTGGTTTCGATGCCGAGTTCATGATGCCGTATGACGTAATGATAATGGTAACTACATAATATCACTTAATCACGTTTTTCTTTTAAGGGCTAAGTCCAAGTGTTATTTGGTTTTTCAATTAGGATTCATGTTAGCAATAGGATCGCCCTCTATTGGCCCTTTAACTTCATTGGCGAAATGTGTACACACTACGCTACACTTCTGCCGTGTCTTTTGGCAAAATACGGGTGTGATTTCTATATCATATTCTGGCTGACCCACGCAACTTCGTCTGCGTCACATAAGAGAGAAAAACGAACGGAAAAAAAATGGCTATTAAAAAATAAGGGTTGATCGTAGAAAAGTGAAAATTTTGGATTATATGTATTTTTATATGTTGTATCATAAAAAAACAAAAACTAAAATTTTTGTCTAAAAATAAAATAAAAAAATTTAGGGGTGGACTACCCTTAACATTTAGGGGGATGAAAAATAGATGTTGGCCGATTCTCAGACCTACTCAATATGCTCACAAAATTTCATGAGAATCGGTCAAGCCGTTTCGGAGGAGTATGGGAACGAAAATTGTGACACGAGAATTAATAAGTTTCTTAGCAGCCCCCGGAGAATGAATTTTGAGGAAATTCAATCGTATGCCACCTGTCTTGGGGATCAAAATAGAGAACAAAAAACCAAAATCGCCAGGATAACCAGCCTTGGGGTTTTTGCAATTTGCAGGTCAAAATTGGGTTACCTTGGCGTTTCCCCTAATAGGCTTGTTTCCACCATCAATAAATTGAAAATCTATTTAGTATGTCAGTTAGAGTATTGGAAAATAATAGACACGTATTTTTTGTTATTGTAAATCAACAAATATTGACAAAGATAAAACGCATCAAAACGCGGGAGTGGGGGCTCGTGACGTCAGAAATCACTAAGAATGATACCGAACAGTGACGTATTGGGAATTTTAAAAGCGTCGTATCTTCGTCTTTTTAGGTTTATGTGACAAAAGAAAAAATACGGGTTAAATATTTTTTGATAATCTAAGAGACGGACTAATTAGATTTTTTTCAGTTATCTAGCCTATTATAATTAACGTATGGTCTTAGAATCTTCGCTAGATTCATTTCGCTACAAAAGGTACCTACCTACGGTCATTGCCCCCGTTTTGTTTCTCAGTTTGCTCCACGATAACTTCTAATGATGTATTGTGTGCACGCGCGAAGCGTCACCTGATGACAAATGGTATTACTATGATAACTGCGCTGCGAATTATCACTAGTAAGTATTGTTACGAGCTGGGTATGAGATAAATTAATTACTACCGATTAAACAACACAATAACTTTATTAATCACAAAACAATCAAAACTTAATCACAAATACACTACTGTTTACTATTCACTTAGATATCGCACTTCTAGTTCACTTGGATTCGCTTCGTTGTGTCGCTAAAACAAGACTGCCGGTCGCGGCCCTGAGCGCTCTATTTATACTCGCCAACAGACACACCAGAATAACGACGAACATTCGAGAGGGTCATAAAAAAACACTAACAAAAAATAGCAGGTAGATAGGTACCTACTAAAAACAAGTACCTACCTAACTTACCTAACCTACTTGTACAAAACAAGCAAATATGAACCGTATGCCCTAGGCATACGGTCGAAATTCTAATGTCTTTGTATAAATAGGTCGCGAGTTTGTACCTACCTAACTTTAAAACTAATAATAATAGAATTCTCTCGAACTTCTAACGTACACACATTGTAATCACTGGCTTTCTCGAATGTTCTAGTAGGTCCGATGTAACACTGCCCCCTCCTTAGACATGCTCGTCCCGAGCATCATTAGTCCCGTAGTATCGCGCCAACCGGTCTACATGCACAATCTTAGGTGCACCTCGTGGACCCTTCTGTATTCGGTAGGTGACATCGTTGATCCTAGTCACGACTCGGTATGGCCCATCCCATTTTGCTTGTAACTTCGGAGACTTCCCCTTGCTCCGCACTGGGTTATGCAACCACACCAGTGAACCCTCGTCGAAACCCCTACCGTTGGCTTTCCGGTCATAACGGGTCTTCATCTTCTCAGACATCTGTTGGCCGGACTGTCGGATATGCTCATAAACATCGTTCAACTTATTACGCAAGTCATTCGCGTAATCTGTTACGCTACATGGAGCATCAGGGGGAGTTCCAGTGATTAAATCAGCAGGTAACCGTAATTCCCTTCCAAAGTTCGCGAAGGCTGGTGTCACAGTCGTACTTTCGTGGACTGCACTTCGGTAAGACAGAAGAAACGGCTGTATGTGCTTGTCCCAATCCCTTTGCCGGCTTTCCACAACTTTCGCCAGATATCTCTCCAACGTTTGGTTGAATCGTTCCACCATTCCATCGGATTGTGGGTGGTAAGAGGTGGTTCTGGTTTTATGGGTACCCATCAATCGACAAGTCTCTTGAAATACTTGCGATTCAAAATTTCTTCCTTGATCGCTGTGTATTTCTAAGGGTACTCCAAAACGACAGAAGACTTCTTGAACTAATTTATCTGCGACAGTTGTTGCTTCTTGGTTAGGAATGGCGAAGACTTCCGGCCACTTTGTAAAGTAATCCATGACCACCAGGAAGTACCTGTTTCCGCTCTCACTTACTGGAAATGGTCCCGCAACGTCTAGTGCTATCCGTTCCCAAGGGGCTCCAACGTTGTACACTTTTAATTAATAATTATAATAATTAATAATAATTAATAATTAATAATAATAATTAATAATTAAGAATAATTTATTTTAAAAATAAGGTATTAAGTATATTGGTAAGGTATAAGGCCCCCAATTCCAGTATTACTGGCATCTGTGTCAACTATGAAGTCATTTTCAGTGTCAGGATATCCCAAAATAGGTGTGTTGCACAGACGTTTCTTTAATTCCTGAAATGCGACGTCGCAGTCATCGTCCCATCAGAATTGCCTCTTTTCCTCAGTGAGTTTGTGCAGAGGTTTTGCAATGTCGGCAAAATTCTTGACAAACCTTCGATAGTAGGAGCACAAACCCAGGAATGCTCTGACCTGTGTCTTGTCTTTCGGAACTGGCCAATCCTTGACGGCGACTACTTTTTCTGGGTCTGTTTGAACACCTTCCCCCGAAACTATGTGTCCTAAGAAGTTCACTTGCTGTCTGAAAAACGAACACTTTTTCGGACTTAACTTGAGATTTGCTGTTTGGATTTTCGACAGCACTCGGTTGAGGTTTTTAAGGTGATCTTCAAATGTACGGCCCACGATGATTATGTCGTCTAGATAGACAAGACATGCGTCTCCAATCAATCCGGCGAGTACTTGCTCCATCAGCCTTTCAAACGTCGCAGGAGCGTTGCACAAACCGAATGGCATAACTTTGAACTGCCATAGCCCTTTTCCTGTTGAGAATGCAGTTTTCTCCTTGTCCTTGGGGTCTATTTCTACTTGCCAGTAGCCACTCTTCAGATCAAGTGTGGTAAACCACTTCATACCAGTCAGCGTGTCCAGTGTGTCATCGATCCTAGGCAGCGGGTAGCTGTCCTTTTTCGTGACGTCGTTCAGTCGTCGATAGTCCACACAGAAGCGCATACTGCCGTCCTTTTTCTTTACCAGGACCACAGGAGAACACCATGGACTCGATGAAGGCTCTATAACACCGTCCTTCACCATTCCCTCAATCATGGTTTCTACCTCTTTTTCTCGAGCAACTGGCAGTCTTCTTGGTCGCTGACGGATAGGTAACTCGTTACCTGTATTAATCTGGTGCTGAACAAGTCCAGTTCTCCCTATGTCAGCATCATTCGAAGAGAAAATGTTGGCGTACTGAAGTAACATCTTCTTAGCCTTGTCCATTTCTCCTTTAGTTAAATCGCAGTTTTCCAAAAGCGTTGACACGTCAAATTTTGAACTGCGAATTTCATTTCCGGTAGGGACATCTTGCAATTGACGCATCCAGGCTACTTCCTCGCAAGTGCCGATCAAGGTGCCCTTCTTAATCACTTGCTCCTGGTCACTTGGATTCAGTATGCGTACTGCTGAGATGTTGGTGGCCTTGACCAGAGTTCGTGCCATCTTCCATGGGAAGTCATTGTTCACCCTTTCTATTAGAACACTTCGACCTTTGTTTCCAGAATTTTGTGGCAAACAAATTGGCACAACCGTTTCTGATCTGCGAGGAAGAACAATCTTCTTCAAGCAGTACACTTTCCCTGACGGTGCACCTTCCATGAAGACTTCCTCTGAACCACATTTCAGTACTCCTTGATCAACGTCGATCTCACAACGATATTTCCGCATGAAGTCCAAGCACAAGATGCAATCGTCCACTATGTCAGCCACGATGACATTCTGCTTGTAAAATCTATCACCCAGTTTTAACTCTACCTCCTTCTTGCCTCGGACGGTTATGTGCTGACCGGTAGCTGTTAGTAAATGTATACGGTCGTGCTTATTGAAGTAGTCCCCAAGAAACCGACTTGCTAGTTTGGAATTGACAACCGTGTGAGATGCTCCAGTATCCAACGTCAGTTTGCATGGTGTTCCATTGACTTCGCCTTTGATGGTCAGGCTGTTCCCGTCATGTGCTTGCGAGATCAAGATTCTCGGGGCTCTTTCAATACCAGCCAGCACCCGCCCCCCAGTCCTGGCATTTACTCGTTTCCCTGCTGTGGCTGGGCAGTCACTTCAGCCACCCTTCCCTGCTGATCTTCTCTCGGGATGCTGCGCTTAGGACAACTTGACCGAAGATGACCCCTTTCTCCACAAGTGTAGCACCTAGGACTATACCCTTGCGGGCGGTCGCGTACAGGTGATGCTACAACCTCCCTGACGCGGTGCGTTCGGTGGTCTTGCCTCACTGCCTCTACTTCTAAGGCATGGGCCAAGGCGTCCTTCAATGTCTCGTGATGCCCAAGTCTCACGGCGGCTCTAACTTCTAAGTCACGTATTCCATCAACGAACGCCTGTACCAGATTTCCGTCAATCAGTGCAGGGGCAGACTGGTAGGCTTTCCGAACGAGCTTTTCAACTTCTAGAGCCCACTGCTGTAGGTTCTCGGTACTTCGTTGAAAACGGTCCTTCAACTTGGCACGGAATACGTGCTCCAGGTGCGCGTCGCCGTATCTGGACTCCAACGCCTCCAGCAGCTGCTCGTAGGTTACATCCTTGCCGAGTGCCTCGAGAATAGTTAAAGCCTGGTCTCGGAGGCCCAAGGTGAGCGCGGTCATGGCTTGTGGTTTTGTCCATCCATTCGCCTTCATGACGGCCTCAAACTGTATTTTGTAAGCCGACCACGAAGATGTGCCATCGAACGGAGGCGCCTTAAAACCACGCGAAGAAGGTGCAGCAACCACCGAAGCTACAGTTCCACCTTCAGTCTTCAGTTCGCTCAAAGCCTTCTGCACCCCAGCAATCTTAACTTCGGCCTCCGAGATGCGATTCTCGTGCTGGTGGACCTGATCTTTCATCACTTTCAGGTCCTTGCCGAAAGTTGCATGAAGATCCTTTATGAGGATCATCTGCTCGTCTTGGCGGCGGGCTTGTTCCTCTTTGTCTTGCTGCAACTGCTCTTCCAACCGGCGAGCCTGCTCCTCTTGACGGCGAGCCTGCTCCTCCTGACGGCGAGCCTGCTCCTCTTGACGGCGAGCCTGCTCCTCTTTGTCTCGTTGCAATTGCTCCTGTAACTGGCGAGCCTGCTCCTCTTGACGGCGAGCTTGATCCTGCAGCAGTGCCATTAAAGCTGACAAGTCTGGTGCCACTGATGTTGGAGAAACTCCGGATGGGCCAGCGACTGGCTGTGACGTAGGCTGGACACCACCCGGTGTCTGTGTCGGAGAATCCCCAAACCGCCTTTGGTCCATATCCTGCTGTCGCTGACTTCTGGTACGGATACCGTCCGTGTCGTCCTTTGGTAGGATTGGCATAATTTATCTCTCACTTCTGACACCAATTTGTTACGAGCTGGGTATGAGATAAATTAATTACTACCGATTAAACAACACAATAACTTTATTAATCACAAAACAATCAAAACTTAATCACAAATACACTACTGTTTACTATTCACTTAGATATCGCACTTCTAGTTCACTTGGATTCGCTTCGTTGTGTCGCTAAAACAAGACTGCCGGTCGCGGCCCTGAGCGCTCTATTTATACTCGCCAACAGACACACCAGAATAACGACGAACATTCGAGAGGGTCATAAAAAAACACTAACAAAAAATAGCAGGTAGATAGGTACCTACTAAAAACAAGTACCTACCTAACTTACCTAACCTACTTGTACAAAACAAGCAAATATGAACCGTATGCCCTAGGCATACGGTCGAAATTCTAATGTCTTTGTATAAATAGGTCGCGAGTTTGTACCTACCTAACTTTAAAACTAATAATAATAGAATTCTCTCGAACTTCTAACGTACACACATTGTAATCACTGGCTTTCTCGAATGTTCTAGTAGGTCCGATGTAACAGTATCAATAAAGCAGTTGATATGTCGTTGTTGATGCTACGTCACTCCTGCGTTGTATAAATAAAATAAATATCGCTGGACATTACAGAGCAGTGGCAGTGGGCAGGGCACATTGCTCGAAGAATTACGGATGACGGCCGATGGGGCCGAAAAGTTCTGGAGCGGCGACCGCGAATCGGAAGACGATACGTTGGAAGACCTCCCAGTAGGTGGACCGATGACCTGGTGAAGGTTGCGGGCATCCGTTGGATGTGCGAGTCGCAAGGGACCGGTAAATGTGGCGACACTTGGAGGAGGCCCATGTCCAGCAGTGTACGTCTTTCAGCTGAAATGATGATGATGATGATGATGGATATTACACACAGCGCCATCTAGTGCCACACTAAACCAGTCTTGTATCGTGGTCACCAGACCGTTGATATACTACATAATTATATACTTTTTGTTTGTAAATACATACTTATTATACATACCTATAAACATCCATGAACCGGAAACAAATGTCCATGCTCATCACACAAACATTTGCTCCTACCGGGATTCGAACCCGGGACCCTAAGAACGTAAGGCAACCTCACTATCGCTGCGCCATTCGAGTCGCTGCGTATGATCGTGTATCTTATATTAGGTACTTAGATAGGTACTAGCTGTGCCTCGCGGTTTCCGTTTTTTTTCTCGGCTCCTTAATTAGTAGTGTTACACATAGTGTACTGTTAAAATATCCTATAATCTTCATCAAGAATTGGGCTATCTCATGTATAACGCAATTGCGATGGCTCATTTTCGTTAATACTAACCATGGCTAAGTATATATTATTACTAGCTGACCCATGCAACTTCGTCTACCTCATCATCATCTCAGCCGAAAGACGTCCACTGCTGGACATAGGCCTCCCCCAAGTGTCGCCACATTGACCGGTCCCGTGCGACTCGCATCCACAACGTCATCTCCATCTCGTCTACCTCACATAAGAGAAAAAGCTCAGAAAAGAAATACATTTTCCAATACGGTTTTGCAACATTTTTCATGTATTCTCCGCTCCTATTGATCGTAACAATAGTATCGACTTTCCTCGATAAACGGGCTATCGAACACAAATCACTTTCAATTCCAACCAGTAGTTCCTGAGATACCAAACAAACGAACAAAAAAATATCTTCAGCTTTATAATATTTGTTAAGACTAGTCTGATATGTCCCACTGCAGGGCTAAGTCCTCTTTCATTCTTAACATTTCTCTCTGTCTATGGCTATTTAGCCCCAACCCTTTTGATAAGAGTACAGCTCATCACGCCATCTCCATCTAGGCATACCGGCCGGGTTCTGTTGTTTGCAACTCAATCTGTGGCCCCTTAGCCTAATTTTTGTATTAAATAGATATTATAAAGTTTATTTCAAAATCTAAAAACTAAATCAAAGCGTTTACTGTCGGAACAAAGATGAAAATTAAATCAAGCTACAGTCAAAGTCACAAGACATAAAACTGTGAAAGTATTGTAGGTAGTTACGAATATTAATTTGCGTCGAGTATACGAAGATTAATTTGCGCCTATAACATTTTAGGCCCTAGACAAAAAATCTAGAAACACAGGAAAATCTCATGAGAACTTGTGACTCCTGTCTATTCGAAAATGTTTCTGAACGAAGACCACCCCGTTTCATTCATTTAATAATTCATTAATTGCTTGTTTCATTAATTCACAATCAACAAAGAGGAATAAATAACGAGTTTCAAAACCGCTCTATACAAACAATACCAGTTTTTCAACAACAAATAAACATTCACAGTTTCGCACGGTAGCATACGTTTTTCATAAACTCTATTTATATGAGCAGCGTGAGAAATTATATAAATATACCGTGGTTATTTAATTTTAATTTAGTGCCGGCAAAAACACTAGTATTTATAGTACACAGAATTCGTTTTTATACAACTCATACTTTGTATTATAAACGCAAAAGTCACTATCTATCTGTTACCTTTATAGGACTTTAGGGCTGAATGAATTTTGATGAAATTTGGCGCACAGTTCGACCATGACTGTGTCTCGTTAAGCGCGCAGTCGGTCCCGGTTGTCATGTGTAGATCTTTGACAGTCGTAACAGGTAATCAGAAGCGCGTAGTAGAAAATCAGACAACCAGTCTTACCTAGGGGTATCTTGTTAACCAGTAGGTGGCTTATAAAGGTCTGATAGACAGCTGCCCCGCATGAAAAAGGTACTGGTAATCTGGTATTTAACTGCATCTGGTCAGACTGTAAACCTCTAGGTAGGCAGGTTATGTAAACGCAAGACCTCTCCTATTATGGGCTTTCGAACAATGAAACTGAACAAGTTTTGGTCTACGAGTTCTTGAAATAAATTCTAAAAAGAAATTGGACTTTCTATAGGAACTGACGTGATGAGCTGATCAACATGTTAGATTTTTTTTTTTAAGTTAGGTGTTTCCAAAAGTCACAGAACAAAGTTATTCAGTCTAATGGTTTCAGACACCACAATAGAGGTCTTTCGTTTATTATATTACTAGCCGATGCCCCCGGCTTCGCCCGCGTAAAACAATATACAAAAACCTTCCTCTTGAATAACTCTATCTAAAGGGTGTAAAACACCTCTTCATGAAGCCGAATGGCACTTGTTCTTCCCATCATTGCTATAATTTTTTTGTTCTACACCATACCTGGGAACCTTCTACTTACGGAGATATGGGGGGTCAAGGTTACAACTTTTTGACAAGATTTTTTTTAAATACAAGTGTTTTTTGAAAGATATTAACCCCTCCCTAAAACATCGTGAGGAAACCGGCATGTCCTAGAACCAAAAATTCGAAGACATGTGACATCTATCATTCCGCACTGGGCCCGCGTGGTAGATTATAGCCCATTCCCTCTCATTGAGAGGAGGCCGTGTCCCAGCAGTGGGAACATTATAGGCTGATGATGATGATGATAGGGACCGACAGACGCGGCGGGAGACTTTGTATTATACCTGTAATATGTAGTGAAGCCCTGTGCAGACAGATAGAAGATGAGTTACACTATGACGTGTGTAAGGAATAGAATTTTATCCGTGTAGTCGTTTCCGACTACCACGCGAGAGAAGCCGTAGGCAGAAACTAGTGCACCTATAGCTTGAATATTTCGTCGTGTACATGCCCTGCGAACACCGGTTTATTTCAGGTTAAATTGACAGAAATATCGCGGTTCCCACAATAGTTTGTCGTTGAGTATTATATAGTTTTAGGTTTATTTCTAGTGTTTTCGTGACCCAATTCAAAATGTCATGTCTTGTTCATGTTTTCTAAGCGACGATCTTGATGCAAAACTTCGATGAAGTTATAAAAAAACAATTGCCCGCGACAAAATTAATCGGAACATATTAGTATAATAATATCATCATCTGCCTAGCCTTTTCCCAACTATGCTGGGGTCGGCTTCCAGCCTTCCTTTCTAACCGGATGCAGCTGAATACCAGTATTTTACATGGAGCGACTGCCTATCTGACCTCCACAACCCAGTTAATACTGGGAAATACGATACCACTTGGTAAGACTGGTGTCAGACTTTTTGGGCCACTGACTACCTGTAACGACTGTCATAGATAGACAAATGATAGCCGGGACCAACAGCTTAACGTGCTTTCCGAGGTACGGAGGAAACTCGGTATGTAAGGGTGGTCATGGTCACTCATCCACAGCATGGCTTAACCTAAAGATCGACCCGAGCGGCTGATATTATTGAGCCACGAGCTCCTCCTTATTAGTATAATAATATGGCTATTGTATATTTCCGTCAGAACCGTTAATTTTGTGGGCGTTTTTAATAACGCTAAATGCCATTTGGATATTTCCCATCATCAGTCATCGCTATCAGTCCAGACCACAAAAAGTCTTAATTATGCAACCGTTACAATGTATATCAGTATTGATTACTTTGCTAATTAAATAAACATTCAAATTACCAATTAATACTAATTAAAGCAACCTGTAATACAAGACAACACACGTGTGATAGTGCACTGACTTCTAGAACATATAACATCTCGCCTGTAAGTCCAATAGGGTAAGCAGAAGTGTACCTATTAGTACACCCACGTTTGGTAAATTAGGTTGAAGTCCCACGTAATAGGAAGGGCTTATTCCACTAATCCCCCTTAAGAGAATCCCCCTTAGGGAGGAAAACTGGACCCTAATGTAAGAATAATCCAGAAAGTCCCCGTTTAGGAGCCTATTGCCATAGATCGGGCATGAGCCAAGACTGCTCCTTTGAAATTCTTGATTCAACAAATCCAATAACACTACACTTACGGTCGAGATTAATATGCAATCCATAATCGAAGATATAAATCGATCGCCGATATATACCAATCTATGGATCGATCTCCAAACCGCGTCCCAATAAAGAAAAATGACGATCCTGCTGTCGATCAATCCGCAGATAATATCTTGAAATCCTTTCCCTTAAAGTACTTACGGGAATAATCCCGTGATCAGTGATTTTCTTTTGTTTTTACGAGCACCCAAAACAAAACAAAAAAATCCAAGAACAGTTTGTCTGACCGGTACGAGTAATTCACCAACCCGTCCCACTTGTCGATGGCCCATTTGGGACGAGTTGATGAAAATCAAAATAAATAATATTTTCATTGTGCAACTCGTCCCACGTTTCTTTTTGAGTGGAACTTTAAACTTTATCAACGTTTGGTACAGTTATTAAGACAAGATATAACAACAATCGAAACAAAAGTACTAGGCTATCAGGAATTGAAGATGGTATTCCAATCACAAGTTTACTCTGAAATAATAGTAAACAGAAGTACCTACGCTTACTAATCGAGTTTCATCCGAAGAAAGCAATTTAAGCAGTTGGTCCCGACTGTCATTTGTAGATATTTGACAGTCGTTACAAGCAGAAAGTAGGTCGAAAGTCTGTCAACCGGTCTTACCAAAAGAGTTTCAATTGACTTAGTTCTAACTGTGTTGTGGAGGTCAGATAGGCAGTCGCTCCATGTAAAATAATGGTATTCAGCTGAATTCGGTTAGACTAGAAGCCGACCCCAACATAGTTATTAAAAGGTTAAGCAGATGAATGATGCTGGTGAATTGACGAGTTTTACTGGCAATATCTTTGATGAATTATGATGAAAAGGCTAGGCAGATCGGCCACACAGTAACCTGTAATACAAGACATTACACGTGCGCAGTGCACTGACTTCTTGACGCATAAACATTAATTTATGTGCCGAAGCAATAAACAATAAACATTTACAACCAATAATTATTTATTTATTATGGAAAATTACGAAAGTGTAGGAAATTATGTAAACGTTCTGTGGTTTACGAGTATTTTTTTTAATGTTTTTTGATGGTTGTGTAACATGCTTAAAAGTAGCATTGCACATATACATTTTTTTAGTGACAAAACTGGTTTTTACTGCGTAGTAGTAGGGTATCTAACTGCCAACCCACATTGAGCAAGCGTGGTGATATTCATTCCATTCCTTCTATTACAGGCAAAAAGAAAGAAAATGCCGAAAGGAAAGTTTTGAGTTTGAATGTGGATGGGTATAAGACTATAGAGGAAGACCAAACAAACGATGAATGAGCTGTGTAAAGGATGATATGAAACGAAAGAAGGTGATGACGGGTAACAGACAAGTATGGAAGAAAGAGGCATGCTATGCCACCGACCTTAAATGAATTGGGACGAGGGCAAGAGAACGATGGCAGGCAAAAAAAGTAGATGTAGTGGTGATTATTGGAATTGGGGTCCCAAATGCAGAGATTTCTTGTGTTTCATGAAGAAGTCTGGGTTAGCGTATAAAACGCCTGTGCCGGCTTGGTTTCCCAAAAACAGCGGTGGAGCTCCATGATAAAGCTCTAAAGTAATACCATGAATTCTTTTTTTGCAGTGTTTCGGTTGGGTATCGGGCTAGTAATTTCACACACATTTGGACATTTTATCTACGTGTCCAGGATTTGAGACGCGTTAGCAAAACTTCGACGGGTAAACCGGTCGTCGTTGTCGGCCTATTCGCTAATGAATCACATTAAAATTTACTTTTAGTTCATAATTTACAAAAGCATGGAGATGAGAATTATAATTTTATTCTTGTCAGATGAAAATTAGGGTGCCGAGTCCGATCCAAAGTTCCAGCCGACCCAAATTACGCTCTATTATCATAATCATGAGTAAATGTGCTAATTAAAATTCCGTTTATTATGAAAGAAGGAGAACAATCAAGGAGAACAGTTCCTGGAAGGATATGGGGGGAGACCTTTGCCTAGCAGTGGGAAAAACAAGGCTATTAAAAAGAATGCTCACAAAGGCGACGGGAATCATGTTTAGGCAATTAGTGTATGTATTATTAAAGAGCCATGCTCGGTATAACGCGCTTAGATCGAGTGCGAAACACCGAAATCCGCCGTCGGACGAACGGCGTCGACGTCGGGGACCGGGCAGTGCGCCTCAAATGGGCCTGGGCAGGACATCATGGAGCAAGGCTTTGACTGAGTGGTGGCCAAGGTCAGGCCATAGAAACCAGAGCCGTCCTAAAGCTCGTTGGGTCGACTACATCGTCTAAGTTACGGGAAATATCTGGAAAGGGGACGCACAGAATCGGGAACTGTGGCAGAAAAAGGGAAGGCCTATACCCAGCTGTGGTTAATTCCAGGCTGATTATGATGATGATGATATTAAATAACTAAAAAATAAAACAACCGCCACCAACCCGAACTAGGTCTGCTTGATTGGAAGCTGTGGGAAAACTGAGGATCTTGATCAGCCTTTGGTGGTTAAATCAAATCAAATCATAATATATTTGTTAGCACATGTAAAAAGTATAGATCACATATGTTCATAGTAGTACTGTTCATAGATCGCATACCTTCATAACAATGAATTCAGTTGATTATAACAGTGAGTGGTGCTTTGAAATTTTGGAAATGCAAGCCCATCTAGAGTTAAAGAATAGGATTGTGTACTGAAAAAATTTAATTAGTCCGTAAGTTAGATTATCAAAAACTATTTGACCCGTATTTTTTCTTTTGTTACGTAAACCAAAATCGACGACAACACGACGCTTTTAAAATTCTCAAAACGTCACGCCGCGCCGCCGCCCTGAAAGTGCGTTTTGACGTCAAGAACTCCCACTTCCGAGTTTTGATGCATTTTATCTTTTCAGTATTCATTGATATATTAAAAATAAATTCATGTCAATTATTTTCCAATACTCTGAACTGTATAGTCTAAACTAACGGACTAAATGGAATTGCAATTTATTGATGGCGGAAACTAGCCTTTTTTTGGATGGGAAACCATCAAATGACATCATTGGTTTTACGCACGGCGTACTGTATCTATTTCATAACAGCAACTAATATAAGAATGCGCGAATTAGAAATCGAAAACTGTGTGCAAATTCACAGTTCGATGATCAATCCTTGTAAGTGCTTGACTGACGAAATACCCAATTCATCTTGTCAAAATTGCGAATGATCCAGAGAATTCGTATTCTGCCAAAAATAATTTATTAAAACAAACTTATGAATAAAAATGATTCAGTCTGGCGTCTATTTGAGTTCGGTCCAATATTCTTGGGACTTACAAAGTGTATAAAAAGATGAAAAGTGCTTTTATCGAGCATGTGATTTCTATATTTAGCATTGATAGGTATTAGACTTTATGAGTCTACGCTACGACACTTTGACCATGTGGCCAAATTGCCCCCAGCTAAGATCTGATCCGTCGATTTTTTTCTTTTGTTCTTCGCACATTATAATGATGGTCATCATTTGTAGATCTTTGACATTCGTCCGCATAGTCAAATAGGCGAAAGTAGAACTACCAATCCTTATGTTTATTGGATAGTGGAAGTCAAATTAGTCGCATTCTGGAGCTTTTTAATGTCTGGAAGGTTAAACTGGTCACCGGAATACCCTTACGCCCGGACTTCCCTTTCTGAAGAATATCATAAAAACGGTCAGTGTATGACCTTCTAGGGCGTGCCCACCGTATGTCCAGCATTGCCACACATCTATCTGCTTAGTGGCCTTTCGGTCATTCTCTTCACATGACCCAACTACCAAAGCATACCGTCTTTTTTAAACTTTCACGATCAGAACACATTATAAACACAATCCAATACTTCAGTCTCCCCGCGACCACGGCTGGTGCAATCCGGTCGAAACGTCGGGATTAAGTTAAAGGTAAGTTCACGATAAATACCCGTTTTCATATGTTTTATAATGTACCAAAACATACTCTTTATTTTTGCGACTACATTTTCTTCTTCCAAAATGCTTCTGAAAAGGCTAAGCAACTGATGGATATATGCTCTCTAATATTGTATGAGTATAGTAATAACATCAGCATTCGATATTGCTAATAATACTGGAGTACATAATTCTTCGTCAAATGTATTTGATACCAAGTGGAAATTTACGAAGCGTCAGGTAGGCAGAGTTCAAAGTTCACGATTCTGTCGTACATTGATCTTTCTTCGCTTTCACAAAATAAATATTTTTGTAGCTTACTATTCAGTTTATTTCCACTAGTTATTGTGTTTACGGATAAACATTTATTAAGGTTACGCGGAGCAAAAACTGTAAGGTTCTAAGATCACGCCTATTTTGCGCTTAGAGGTGAGGCAGAGGTGAACCTAGAGTAGGCACCCACGTTTCGCCGTTTGATTGAAGTCCCATGTAGTCAATACAGGTTAAGCTGTGCTTACCAAGGTTGGTCCGTGGATGTGTGACCACCCATTATATACCGAGTTTTCTCCGTCCTCCTTGTGCAGGTCACACTGATATCCAGGGTGTAAACAGACTTCACGATACCGGTACACGTCACATCAAACTAAGCCACACTGTTTCGTTGCGTAGTGTAGCATTAGATGGCGCTGTGTAATAATGTCCAGCGTTATAAGTAACTCTACGCAACAAACAAATAACAACAAACTATTGCTGGGAAATGACTTCTTTTTGGGGTGAAAAATTATGTTTTATGGTAAAACTCCATGTAACGCAATCTAAACATTATGGTGATAGATACTTTGAATAGTGTGAGGGCCGTGGAGGTGTTATAAGTAAAGTTCTTACATTAAACACATGTATAAAAAAAAACTTGTGAAAAAGATAGAACTTTGACCCCCAATATCTCCGTAACTAAAAGGTTCCCAAAGAAAAAAAAGTTAAAAGTTAAAAAAGTATTTATAACCCAAAAGAAATGTATCCGCGCCATTTGCGGCGTTGGACCTCTCGATTCATGCAGACCTCTTTTCAAAAAGTCGGGCCTACTTACACTTGCTAGCTTATACATTTTAGAAGTAGGGATGTTTGTTAAAAAGCACCCGAACCTGTTTACTAAAGTAATAGAAAATAAAAAGTTTATCTCTAGAGATCCCACTAAACTGGCCATAACAAGATGTAGAAGCACTCTCTTCCAGAACAATTGCTATAGCATGTCGGTCAAAATTTTCAATAATATACCGAAACAAATCAGAGAATTACCAATAAATTATTTCAAAAGGAAACTGAAGAAGTGGCTCTGTAATAACGTGTTCTACACAATAAACGAGTTTTTGTCAAACCCATTTATAATGGGTAAATAGCTTATATTCCAATTTTACTGATGTTAATATTTTAACTTTATTATTTTTTCTTGCCTTGTATTGTTTTTTTATTTTATTTTATTCTACACATGAGTATTTTTAATTCTAAAATAATACTGTTGTCAAAGATAAATTGACATTCTAATGCTTCTTAGATGTTTTGTTATATTTTGTGTTAGATACTTTAATTTTTAAGTTTGCATGCTGATGAAGTCAGCGAAATATGTGAAACCTTTTTAATTCATAAGACCATCATGTAACGCACCATATTTCATGCAAATAAAGAATCTTGAATCTAAAAAAAATATCGCCTTCATAAGCGAGGGAATCGCGGCAATTCAACGTATTTCTACATGAAAACTCGTGGAGGCGGCTCTTAAGAGTCTTTTTACACCCTTTATAAGAAACATCGTTCTATATTCTTGCTCATTCACATAGATCGCTAGACCATGTAATGACCGATCATGCCTCGCATGGCAGATGGCATATACCTAGGTAATTACTGAACGACGGAGGTCGAGCGAAAAGCGGTTACATCGCTAAATGTCAGGCATATAATATGCACCGACTTCTACTTATAAGGTAAGGTAGGGTAAAATAAAGTAAATTGACCGTTAAAAGAAAAACTAACAAGTGGTTGCGTAAAAGTTTTAATTGGGTTCAAATACTTATTTATGTAGACTGTTCAATTAATCAAAATAGAAATTCATTGTACACTAATCATTTCGTTTTTCATACAAACGTAATACCAAAATAATATGAAAATAAAACATATTATATTCATACTCAAATTTCCTTTCGGCATTTCCTTTTTTTTCGCCTGTAATAAAAGGAATGGGCTTTATCACCACGCTTGCTCAATGTGGGTTGGCAGTTTGATACCCTACTACAACGCAGTAAAAACGAATCCAGTTTTTCATTTAAAAATGTTTAAATGTCATTCATACTTAAAACTTTCCTCACGGCATATAACTGAAATCACAATAGAATATGAAAGATTTGCTTTTTTTTGGGCCAACGGCCACGGATACATTGACTTGAAGTAACATAGAAAATATGATTTTTTCGTTTTGTTATGTCCTTCAATAATGTAGAAATATTCACTCATCAGTTATTTAAGACATGACGACACCGTACCGTTAAACTTGCAATTCAAACCCATTGCGAATATGTTTGAATGAGCTATAAAACACACATACTAGCATTATCTAACAACCACTACAAACTTAAGTAGGTATACGTAATGTATATTTTATTGCAATACTAGTCATAGTTGTCACTCTATTTGAAACGTCGCATGCTATCATCACATGGTCTCTACTTATACGTATTTTGCCACTATGATATCATTATCATCATCATCTCTGGACACAGGCCTCCCCTAAATGTCGCCACATTGACCGGTCCCGTGCGACTCGCATCCAGCGGATTCCCTCCACCTTCGTCTGTCCACCTACCTCGTGAAAGGCCGTCAACGCAACGTCCAAGTCACTCCAGAACTTTTCGGCCCCTTCGGCCATCCGTTCTGCACTGCCACTTAAGTTTAGCTTATGCTTAATTAAATAAATACGAGTACATCATATGACGCTTTTAATTCCCGAAGACGTAGGGGGAGTAATATCTTAAAATTGGCATGCCCATACAGGGTGTAAACCACCTCATCACAAAGCCGTTAACTAAGCATTCTGTACATCAAACTAAGTAACTTTACGCAAAAATTATTGCTGGGATACAACTTTTTTTTGAGGTTATAAATCATGTTTTGTGGTAGAACTCAATGTAACGCACTTAAAACATTGTGCTGGTCAATGGATTGTATAGTACGGGCACGGGGGTCGTGGAGGTGTTAAAAGACAAAATCTTAAAAAAAAATAGTGTTAAAAAAAAAACAGTCAAAAAGTTGTAACTTTGACCCCCCATATGTGCGTAACTAGAAGGTTCCCAGGTATGGTGTAGAATGTAGATCAAAAAAATGATCGCAATGACGGGGAGAACAAGTGCCTTTCGGCTGCGTGAAGAGGTGTTTTACACCCTTATATATAATATATGTACGTAATAGAGGGCGAGCTTCAACCGAACACAAATCCAGACACCCCAGAAACTAATCAACCTAGCTGCTACTGAGGAATTCTAGACTGAAAATACCAATAATATTTGGCCCTACCTGAGAATGGAACTGAAGACCTCATGGTCAACATGACCACTAGACCGACGAGGCAGTATACAAAGTAATGTTTATTCATAGTAGTCTCACCAGAAACTTTATATTGTCACTTACGCGATATCAAAACAATTAATAATCACAAAAGATATCAGAGCAAGTGACAATGGTGTCGATTATCAGAGCAAGTGAAATTTGACAGCTCTAAATTGCGTCCGTCTCTTTCTAGTTTTATTAGAGAGAAAAAGATAGCAATAGCCAAAATTAAGTTTAGTTTGTGCACAACAGAATTGTTGTGTTAATTGGAATTAATATTTTCATACAAATGAAGGGTGCACGTAAAAACATGTCGACTAAAAACACGGTGAAGCGCAAGGCTTAAACTCGTTTGACATCTCTAACTTAGCTATAGCCGTCCTTTTCTCGCACTGCCTCTTAGTAAAAGATAGCAAATATAGCAATAGCCTAAATTAAGTTTAGTTTGTGCACAACAGAATCGATACCCATATAAGTTTAGTTTTAAACCGTGGAAGCTTAAAACAGTGTAAATTCCCACCATGTTTGACACATCGTATATGTCATCCCATAGCCTTTAAACCCACCCAGCAACAATATAATCATATTATGTATAACTCACTACTTACTTTATCAACTAGTTTTTGTTCAAGCTGACGTCATTATGGGTAATAAGCCCAGTGTTTCGTACCATACGTTTCCGAACGCACGCGTCTTGACATTTCGAGCATCTGACAGCTTTTTTTTGACGTTTAGTACTGTTTGTCGTGATTCATTACGAATTCACATTGTATTTTGTTAATTGATTGAGATAATTACCGAATCTAAGAAAATCTCCTTTGTTTGCAAGAATTTTGGTTGTGAGTAATCGTTGATTAGACGAAACGCCCCTAATTGTGTATTAAACCGGGCTTATTTGTTAATTGTCCGCGCCGAATTTGAGGTTAGCTACCACGCGTGTGAAATTGAATAAAACATTAAAATTGTGAAAGTTGACGTGCATTGTGCAGTTGAACTATTATTGTGCTTCGTCCAGACGTGTTATACGCTGCTGGGGCAGCGTCTGTTGAAACATAGTCGGATCTGGTGAACCTCTCGACCACACATCACTTTACACATACCCACACAGACATACAGTACCAGAGCCGGCTTGATCAAGGACTAGTCATCCCCTTCAGCCCACCGGCACCAGGTAAGTTACCTTCATAAGGGCGATTTGATTTGTCTCCGCGAATCGCGGAAGGTTCGGTCATACCTTGCCCTGGGTTTGGACCGAACATTTTGGTAGCAGAGCGTGGTTAGTGAACAAGACAACCTACCTGTGCCTGATCGATTGGAAGTCTAGAACATTGAACTGATTTGTTGCCGTTGTCAGCCGGGCTCTCACATTTAATTAAAATTAATTGCATTGGCACACATAAGTACCCCCTTTCTGTTGTGCTGGTAATATAAGAATATTGTGTTCAGTGTATTGGTAGATATATGTGTGCTGTGATAGTTTAATATTGTTGATTTATTGTTGTATTGTATTTGACTTTGTTGAAATCATAATAAGGTTTGGTTGCAATGGCCTCACTGAAGGCTGTAAAGGAGGCGGCCGCTGGTTTGGTCTCACAGCTGAGATGGTTCACCTCAGCTGCGGCCACAGTTGAGCGTGTGGACCTAGAAGAGGTCACGCTTGCTCGATTTGAGCAGTTGAAGGAGAGACTCAGCGTTGTGGACTCTACGTTCACCCGTTTCAACGAGCTCATCGGGGATGTGAGTTTGGAGCTGTTGGGCCAGGCAGCCCGTGACAAGGTTGCTGCGGATTATGACCAGATCTTGTCACTGGGGGATACCTTGACTCTGCGAGCCCGGGAAATTTTGAAGAGCCGGATGCCTGTCCAGGCCAAGCAGGAGGCCTCGGTTGCTACGGCCCCCGGCCTATTGAGTAGACTGCCCACTCTGGAGCTGCCACATTTTGATGGTCGCTTGGACCACTGGCTGGGCTTCCAGAACCTGTTCGACAGTTTGGTTGATGCGCGCTCGGATCTCAGACCTGCCCAAAACTTGGCCTATTTGTTGTCAGTCCTGGAAGGTGAGGCCCGAGCCTTGGTGCAGCACTTGTCGGTGACGGATGCAGCCTACCCTACCGCTTTGGAGCTCCTCTCCCGGCGGTATCAGAACAAGCGCTGCCTGGCTGATGTGCACATCGGCCAGATTTTGGGCCTACCGGCCATTGCCAGCGTGTCGGCGTTGCGCGCCGACCTATTGAACCCATTGGTCTCGGCGACCAACGCCTTGCGACGCTTGCAGTTGCCGGTGGACCAGTGGTCCTATCTGTTGGTGCACATCGTTCTGCGGTTGCTCCCCGCTGACTTGAGGTCCCGCTTTGAGCAGAGGTATGGTGGGGATAGTTCCACCCATCTTCCACCCTTTGACGACCTCCTCAAATTCTTGGAGGACGAGTGTCGCTTCATGGACAACACTTGTGGTGCAACGGCGTCGCGCCCATCACCTTCTAGGCCAAGAGACCAGGGACGGACTAGGGCCAAGGGGCCTGTTGATAGTCGCCCCGCCCCACGTTTTGCTGGCACCCGGAGTCGTCCTGATTGCGACTATTGTAAGGCCACGGGACATGATATGGCAAGATGCCCGGAGTTCTTGGACTTGCACGTGGCCTCCCGTCGCCGAATTGCCAACGCACGCCGCTTGTGCTTTTCTTGTTTGAGGGCTCATTTTCATCGGGACTGCCCCGAGCCCCGCCCGTGTAGAATTTGTAAAGGCGCTCACCTAGAGATTTTGTGCGCCAACGCGAACCGCTCTGGCAGACCAGCTTCTGATGGGGGTTCGCGCAGGGGAGGGTATGACGGCGACAAGCACCGGGCCTCTGGCACGCCGGTTGGGAACCGGGTAGAGGCCCGCAATTTTGATGACCAGTCTCCACCCCCCGCGCAAGCTGAACGGGAGCCGCGCGCGCGCCATTTGGTCTCCCCTCGCAGTGGTGATCGGGAGCCGCGCGCGCGCCATTTGACCTCCCCTCATAGGGACAATTGCACGGCGGCTGCTCGGCAACAATGGCCAGACCAGCACCGCTACCTTTCCCCTCCGCTGGCGGAACGCCCCCGGTTGGAGTCGCGCCCCCCGCCCTTCAGGCATCCGGTGGGATATGCCCTTCCGGCGATGGCGAGCGGCTCGGGGCACCGCGCGGACGAAGCATTTTTTTTTTTTTTTATACGACGAAGCATTTGAATGCTACCCTCGTCGTGAACGACGACAGCCTGGACGCGGCGATCGGTCGCCGCCCAGGCATCGCTAGGAAGTTGGCGCCTGCCCCGCTACAGGACCCCCCCAGATCGAGACGGTTTTGTTGCCAACGGCCTCGGTCAAGGTCTGGGGACCCTTGGGTGACTCGATTGTGGTCCGTGCCATTTTGGACACGGGAGCCCAGGGTTGCCTTTTGTCTTCTTGGTTAGCGGGACAGGTCGGCCTGAATGTGAACGACTTTTCAGGCAAGATTCAGGGAATTGGCGAAACGGCTGTCACCACTGTTGAGGGAAGGACCTGGTTTGAAATCACCCCTGTGAGTTGTCCCGTACCCTAAAATTGGTGCTCCTGCCCTTGTTCTGCCGAATATATTGGGCAACCATCCCCAATGTCAGTTACCTTTGGATGTTCTACGGTTGACGTCAGGCCTGGATTTGGCTGACCCTCGGTTCGATTCCCCTTGTACGGTTCATTTGCTGTTGGGCTCCGATGTGCTGGGGAGAATAATGTTGGGAAATATGAAGGTCTTGCAGCCGGAGACCCCACGGCGCCACGGGAGGGGCTTGGTGGCTGTCTCAACCATCTTTGGCTTTGCAGTGATGGGCCCAGTGTTGAAAGTTCCCCCTCCACCTGAGCCTGATTTTGTGTTGACATCCGGTTCCGCTCTCTCTGACGCCGTTCAGAGGTTTTGGGAAATTGAAGAGCCCCCTCAGGTGGCCCGCTTGAATCCGGAACACGAGGAGTGCGAGTTGTTCTTTCAGAACAACACCGGTCGACTCCGTTCCGGTCGGCTTGTAACCCGGCTGCCCTTTGTTGCGGTGCGACCACCTCTCGGCCAATCCAGATCCACGGCCGAAAAAAGATTGTTGGCGATGGAGCGTCGCATGAGCAAGGACCCGGTGCTGCGGCAAAAATACGTAGATTTTATGCGTGAATACGCGGACTTGGGACACATGTCGGTGTCAAATTTAGATTGGCGCTCGGTTGAACATTTCTTCCTTCCGCACCACGCGGTCCTCAAGCCATCCACCGGTAAACTGCGCACAGTGTTTGATGGGTCCGCGCGGACTTCTTCCGGTGTCTCGTTGAATGATTGCTTGCATTCCGGCCCCAAATTGTTGAGGGATCTTTGTGACGTCATCACGTCTTTCCGTCGTCATCAAGTAGTCTTTGTGGCCGACATCAAAATGATGTTCCGGCAAACGGTTATTCACCGGGATGACAGACGTTATCAGTTGATCCTGTGGCGGGAGAACCCCCAGGACCCCATGATTGTATACGAGCTCAACACGAACACGTACGGCCTTCGATCAAGCCCCTTTGTTGCTATTCGTTCGCTTTGGGAGCTCGCGGACCGGGAGCGTTTGAGGTTCCCTCGAGCGTCCGCCATCTTGAAAACGGACCTTTACGTCGATGACGTCTGCACTGGAGCTCCCACAGTTGAGGAAGCTATCCTGTTGCGTGACGAGTTGGTCCAGATTTTGGCTTCCGCTGGCTATGAGTTGCGTAAATGGGTGTCCAACTCGCCAGCGCTATTGGACGGAGTGTTAGAGGATCATAAGCAGGATCCTCACTTGTTTGAGAACGTTGACAACCCCGCCATGTTGGCCGTCCCCGGCGTTCAGTACCGACCAGTCCAAGACACCTTTACCTATGATGTCGACTTGGAGTCACCAACCACTTGGACTAAACGACTGGTGTTGTCTACTGTTGCAAGGACCTTCGACCCTAACGGTTGGATCTGCCCGGTATTGTTTTGGGCGAAATGCTTCCTTCAGCGCCTTTGGACCGCTGAACTCGGTTGGGACGAGCCACTTCGGGAAACCCTGTTGGAAGACTGGCTCCAATTTGTATCCGCACTTCCTGCGGTCAACGAGGTCGCGCTACCACGCGCCATCCTCCCCCCTGGGGGTTATACTGCTACCCTTCATGGGTTTTGTGACGCGTCTTCCAACGGTTATGCCGCCGTTGTTTATCTGCGTACCGTCAGCGCGACAGGCCAGGTGAAGCTGTCACTGGTCATGGCCAAGAGCAAGGTGGCCCCCCTCCGCACGGCATTGACCATCCCTAAGTTGGAGTTGTCAGGGGCGGCGCTTCTGGTGCGACTACTGAACCACGTGGCGCATACGTTGGGTGGAACTGTGGACATTCGGGCTTCTTACGCATGGACGGACAGTCAAATTGTTTTGTGTTGGTTGAAGACGTCCGTCCACTCTTTGGAGGTTTTTGTTGCAAACCGAGTGTCTCAGATTCAGAGTTCTGAAACGTCGTTGATTTGGAGGCACGTGCCCGGAGACTTGAACCCCGGCGACGTAGCCTCACGCGGGTGCATGGCCCCCCGTTTGATTGCTCACCCCCTTTGGTGGGGACCGGCCTGGTTGACTCGCCGCGAGGATGATTGGCCTCGAACGCCAGTCTTGATGTCGGATCCTTTGCCCGGACTTAAGGTGTTCGCTGTTGGGACAAGGGACCCTCCGTTTGACCCGGAAATTTTGTTAAATCGGTACAGCTCCCTCGACAAATTGTTGAACGTTACCTCGTGGATCAGGCGCTTTGGTCATAACTCTAGGAATCCAGGGGACAAGCGCCTGTCACCGGTTCTCTCTCCTCAAGAGCGACAGGAGTCACTCCTCCTTTGGGTCCGCTCTGTGCAGGCTGCACACTTTGAAGGGGAGATAGAGACATTGAAGGCGGGTAGGGTCAAGTTGTCGGGAGCCGTCAGTAAGTTGAATCCCTTCGTGGATAACACGGGTCTTTTGCGTGTTGGAGGCCGGCTGAGGCACTCTAGTCTTCCTTATGGGGCCCGTCACCCGCTTTTGTTGCCCAAGGAGGACCATTTGGTTAAATTGTTGGTGACCGATCGTCACATCAAGAACTCGCATGCCGGTTGTAATGCTCTGTTAGCCATTTTGCAACGAGAGTTTTGGATTTTGTCGGCTCGTCGTACCATTCGTAGCATCGTCTTCCGTTGTATGCCGTGTTATCGGACTAAGGCCTCCACTATGCAGCCCCTAATGGGAGACTTGCCGGCTGATCGTGTCAATGAGGCGAGGCCATTTGCTGGCGTCGGAACGGACTTTGCTGGTCCCTTTTCGGTGAAGACGTCCACCCTTCGCAATAGTAAGATTGTCAAGGCTTATTTGTGCGTTTTTGTCTGCCTATCAACCAAGGCAGTGCACCTGGAGCTGGTAACCTCCCTCTCGACAGAGGCCTTTGTAGCAACTTTGGATAGATTTGTGTCTCGCCGTGGGTTGCCTTCTTTGATTAGATCTGATTGCGGTACTAACTATAAGGGTACAAGTAACTATTTGAAGGAAGTATACACCTTCCTTAATGAGAGCCAGGTTGACATTGGTAGTAGATTGGCCCGCCGAGGGGTCACTTGGTTGTTTGACCCGCCAGCCTGCCCCCATTGGGGGGGTATTTTTGAGGCCGCGGTGAAAGCGGCAAAGGGGCACTGGCGAAGATTGTTGGGAGACACCGTTCTCACTTTTGAGGAATTAACTACGGTATTTTGCCGCATTGAAGCTGTGCTAAATTCGCGCCCGTTGTGCCCGCTTTCTTCGGACCCGAACGATTTGGAGGCTCTAACACCGGGCCATTTCTTGATTGGACAGCCACTTGTCGCCCTGCCGGAGTACCCTCTTGTTGATGTGAGCCAAAATCGGCTATCGCGGTTTCAGTTGGTGCAACAGCTCGCTCAGAGCTTTTGGAAGCGTTGGAGCTTAGAGTATCTGCACATCCTCCAGCAGCGCGTCAAGTGGACGGACAAAACTCATCCGCCCAAGATCGGAGACCTCGTCCTGGTTAAGGACGCCAACCTCAAGCCTTTGTATTGGCGCCGGGGGCGCATTCTTAATTTGGTGGCTGGCACCGACGGGGTCCCTCGTTTTGCTGAGGTTTTGGTAGACGGATCAGTCATGAGGAGAGCGGTCGCAACTTTGTCAAGACTTCCAATTGATTAGCGGACGGGTAGGCCCGTCCGGGGGGGGTAGATGTTTCGTACCATACGTTTCCGAACGCACGCGTCTTGACATTTCGAGCATCTGACAGCTTTTTTTTGACGTTTAGTACTGTTTGTCGTGATTCATTACGAATTCACATTGTATTTTGTTAATTGATTGAGATAATTACCGAATCTAAGAAAATCTCCTTTGTTTGCAAGAATTTTGGTTGTGAGTAATCGTTGATTAGACGAAACGCCCCTAATTGTGTATTAAACCGGGCTTATTTGTTAATTGTCCGCGCCGAATTTGAGGTTAACTACCACGCGTGTGAAATTGAATAAAACATTAAAATTGTGAAAGTTGACGTGCATTGTGCAGTTGAACTATTATTGTGCTTCGTCCAGACGTGTTATACGCTGCTGGGGCAGCGTCTGTTGAAACATAGTCGGATCTGGTGAACCTCTCGACCACACATCACTTTACACATACCCACACAGACATACAGTACCAGAGCCGGCTTGATCAAGGACTAGTCATCCCCTTCAGCCCACCGGCACCAGGTAAGTTACCTTCATAAGGGCGATTTGATTTGTCTCCGCGAATCGCGGAAGGTTCGGTCATACCTTGCCCTGGGTTTGGACCGAACACCCAGCGAACCCGTCGGTTTCCTAGAAATTCGGCATTATCAGTTATCATAATGTAATTGGCATTATTGTCCTGTTAGGTCCTGTAGCTAGGGCAAAAGCAACAGGATTATAATAATGGTTCCCATAGTTACACTTTTATGCAGGCCTACGTGACCATATCCATTTGCCTATAAAACCCAACAATTTTCAACGTTATCCTTTATTTATTTTAAACTTCAATCAATTTAATGTAAAAAGTAATTAACAGATATAATGTTAGTATGGATTAAACCCCACTTCTAAGCAAAACTGAACTGTATTCTATTTAGCGGTGAAATAAAATCGTACACAACATTAATTGGCAAAACCAGTCAGCTGATCTTTACACAATTTCTCCCTTGTAGTTACCGAACAATAACACAATCGAAAAAAATCGGTCCAGTAGTTTCGTACCTAATACCGGTAACAAAAGTTACAAATGGTAACAAAAAATCTGCTATACTTTGCCCAGGTGCGACCGTGGGACTATCGTTGAATGAATAAAAGATGTTTAACTGTTCACCTTAAAGTCGACCGTCCACTGCTAGGATGTGTGTAAAGAGAGTTTTCGTCAGATCCAGCCTGTCTCTTGCTGATCTCTTCCAGCGACGCCTTAAGGGGGATGAGTCAGGGTAATAATCCAAATTAATCCAATTAATCCAAATTTTCTTACGTTTTTTGCAGTTTTCAGGCCAGTGCTAAGTTGTTTGTTGATGGAAATATCTCATCGCGACTAAGACGTATACGTAGTTACAGAACTATGACACAAAAGTCATGGAACGACTTTGACCTTGGAAAAATCGTACCTCGATTTTTATCAACTTATGAACTAAGTTCTACGGGTTATTCCCCGCGCACGCCTCAGTGGTGCTACGCCGTCGCGGATACGAGTGCTACGAAGCATTAGGTGACAGTCACGCGAGTTCCATATTTCTTGTTCAACCAAAGGTGCCCAACGCGGATAAAGAAGTTTTCATTTTCCCCCCATCTCGGAAAGAGTATATTTTGTTCTTCAATATCTGAGTGCAAAAGCCGTTTTTATCGTCTAGCTAGAGGATAAAGTAAATTTGAATTTAGAACATCATGGGCACCGCAGTGTGTGAATTCAAAACATAATTAAACCTATTTACTTCTACCTCTATGTTGTCGAATTTATCATTTTTTTTAAATTTGTTAATAACTCAGACTCGGAAACTTCTTGGTGTACTTTTTTTAATATGTTTTACGCCTTATAACAAGGAACTGAAAAACCTAAAATGACCACACCACCGTCTAGCGACGAGGATGTTTATTTGACGCCAACAGAATTAACTTTTGTTAATAATGCGCAATTTTTATTTGCGTTTATTCATTTCCTCGCTGAGGTGGGATGAAAAGTTACGTGTTGCACTCGAGTGCAAAGATTTTTCACCTCGTGCTCTTTTGATTCCCTCGCTAGCGCTCAAGATTCTAAGTTGTGATGTGCAATTTTAGAATCTTTCGCTTGCGTGGTCATCAAAATTGAGCACGCGGTTAAAAAGCAACTTTGCACTCTTGTTTAACAAATAACTATTTCACTTCAAAAACTACGTGCACGGAGAGATCTGCCACATTATCTGCGCGGTTCATTTGATTCCACGCCGTGCATTTGGGCTTTTTAGCCAACTGATCCCACAGAGACGGGAGCCGTTAGTCCACTTGACCTAATGCTTGTTTGGATTGGTCAACTGGACCCAATTTTGTGATTTGTGGATCGCAGTAGACAACCGAAGTCAAGCTACAAGGTGAAGCTACACTTACGTAGCTTAGCTATGGGCTACTCTGGTGCGATGCCTTTAAATATGAATGGCGAATGTGCGCGTGAGTTGATTGTCAAAACAATTCACTTATTCAAGTTATTCATACGGTATAACATAATATTGATAATATTCTAATTTCAAATGTATTTTATGTTTAGTTTTGGTGTACTATTCTTGTTGTTTTTTCCGGTCCAGCCGAATTTTGAAGCGATTATGTGAATTTCGTAATTTGTTTAATTCAATGATTTGAATTTGAGATACGACTATTGTTGTTTCCTTAAATGCTGCATGAAAAGGAAATTTTATTTAAAGTAGGTAACTTTAAATATGAGTGACGGAACATGTCTTATTTTTGTAGTTTAGTATTTGTGGATAATTCTTTTAGCAAATAGGTTGATTTTGAATGTAATAGCTTTTAACAAGTACCGTACAGTTTAAATGTTATGCTACATTTCAAATTGTACTTTTCGTTTTTACAGATAATCTGTGGGCCTTGATTCTGCTATTACGTTAGTGCCAGAATAGGCGATCATTGAAGTCATAATGATCAAGTTCTGTCAAGTTTTGACAAGTTTGGTAATCTACTAATATAATGGCGTCATTATGAATACTCAATGAACAACCACTATGACCCCATTAAAAGAAATGTCATAGAATATTAATCTCGTAGGTACATGAAATCTGGAATGAATAAAGGTTCGCATTTAGTAGTAAACTTCGAAAACCATTTGGAATGATGGTTTTATAATAATGGCAATACGAAAATGCCATTAAAACACAATTTTATTACGAGACCATTGATCAACCATTGTGAATTTGGCAGATTACGAACACTAAGCAAAATGACAATGGGATGAGAATGAAATCGTGTTAGAGTGACGTATTTATTAAAATAGCAGAATTAGGCTCCTGACCTAAATAACACTTTAACATTAATGATAACAACTGAAACTAGTTTTTGAAGACATGGGTAGACCAAACTCCAGGATTATTTAGATAACAAAATCATCTTTCATTAAGTAATAACCAGCCATTTTAATTTAACCCGGCTAAAACGTCTTACACCTTTAAAAAAAACTTAACCCTGTATATTCTCTTTACATAAAAACGACAGTCTCATACTTATTCTTAAACATACAACCATGTAAGGATATATAAACACTGCACTACTCCTCGGTAAGCTGACCTTACCTTAACGGGCAAAACCGACGCGTGCGCACTTTTACTTTGATTGATCTCGATTTATAATATAACATGCCTTTATATGGTAAAGCAGCGAAGATACTAACGATGTCACTAAATTATGACAAGTCCCGGTGACGACTTTTCGAAGTAAAATGAGGTCTACATAAAACGAGATGTAGGGGTAAATCGAGAAGTGATTTTAACGTATGTTACTTTCAAGTATGTTTTTTTAAATTAATTATTTAGAGACCTGTTTGAAGAGCTCGTGGCTAAATAATATCAGCTGCTCGGGACGATCTTTAGGTTAAGCCGAGCTTGCCTAGGTTGGTCTGTGGATGGGTGACCACCCTTTACATACCAAGTTTCCTCCTTGCCTCGGAAAAGACGTTAAGCTGTTGGTCCCGGCTGTCATTTGTTCATCATTGGCTGTCGTTACAGGTAGTCAGTGCCAAAATAGTCTGACATCCAGTCTTACCAAGGGGTATCGTATTACCCAGTATTAACTGGGTTGTGGAGGTCAGATAGGCAGTCGCTTCATGTAAAATACTGGTATTCAGCTGCATCTGGTTAGACTGGAAGCCGACCCCAACGTAGTTGGGAAAAGGCTAGGTAGATGATGATGATTTAGAGACCTGGTTATCCTCAACCAGGTCTCCTGCCCGTGGCTAAATAATAACACCCTCTCGCGTCTACTTTTAGGCTAAATTGCGGTTGCGTAGGCTGGTCCGCGGATCGGTGACTGACCATTAAACGCCGAGTTTCCTCCGTGCTTCGAAAAGGCTGTGAATCCGTTGGTCTCAGCTGTAATTTTTTGGATCTTTAACGGTTGCTCTAGGTAGTCAGGCGCTTGAAAGTCTGAACATCAGTCATCCAAATCATAATTCTTTATTTATCTCTACATCAGAAGTTACAGTTGCTGATACCTATAAAGAGTGTAAAACACCTCTTAACCGCACCGCTTCGTTAGGAGACACTTTTGCTCCCCATCATTACGATCTTTTGTTTGTTCTACACCATACCTGGGAACCTTCTAGTTATGCAGATATTGGGGGTCAAAGCTACTACTTGTTGACTATTTTGTATTTTATTTTATTGTAAGATTTTTACTTTAAACACCTCTACAACCCTCGTTCTATCCAATCCACCAGCACAATGTTTTAAGTGCGTTACATTGAGTTCTACCACAAAATATGATTTATCACCTCAAAAAAAAAGTCGAATCCCAGCAATAATTTTTGATGTACAGAATGCTTGGTTGACGGCTTCGTGATGAGGTTATTTACACCCTGCATGAATAATCTTAAGCAGGTAGCGAAAGGTGTCTGAAGTAGGAAAATCCTGAGGTGCAGATCACCTACTCTGCGGCTTAGATACTAACCATAGATATAATAACAATCGTTTTTTTCACGAACGTGGTTGACAACACACTAACTCTCGGTAACGGCTATTTTTTCAATAGCTGAGCGAAACGCTCAGCACCACGTGGTCGCCGACACGTCCCCTTGCCACTTCTCCAGTTTTTAATATTTCTGTGATACTAACCAATACTAATAGGTTGTGGAAGTCAAATAGGAAGTCGTTCCTTGTATAATAAAGGTATTCAGCTGCATACGGTTATACTTGACGACCCGATTGGCGTAGCGGTAGTGACGCTGCCTTACGTTCTTAGAGTCCTGGGTTCGAGTCCCGGTAGGAGCAAATGTTTTTGTGATGAGCACGGACATTTGTTTCCGAGTCATGGATGGTTTATATGTATAATAAGTATGTATTTACAAACAAAAAAGTATATATGTAGTATATCAACTATCTAGTGTCCACGACACACGCTTTGCTTAGTGTGGCACTAGGTGGCGCTGTGTGTTAATGTCCAGCGATATTTATTTATTTATTTATATTTATACTGACAGTCGACCCCAAAATTGTTGTAAAAAGGCTGAGCAGATGATGATGGGTAGGCAGAACTTAGCTTTTCTAGCGAGGTATTACTATCACCTCGTTCTCGTTACTAAATATTTGGTTTACAATAAGGCCATGAGATCCAGAAATAATTAGTTTATTTGCATAATAAGTTTCGTCATACAGTTAGCAAGATCAATATTATTTTGCGTCGTTAAAGTGGTCAGGGTTAAGGTCGATTGTCGCTTATCAGTTTTAATGTTGTTAAAATGGAAAAATTGTAGAAGATGAATGGAGGAATACTGAAGAATGTAATGACGAGGAAGATTTCATGCATGTCTATTACATGCATGAAATCTTCCTGGTCTTGCTCCATCCTATTTGGCGTGGGTGCAACACGTATTCTTCTTCCATTCTTCTTCTTTATTTATTCTCCCCTGTCAGACGTCTCGGCATCATTTTCTCGTTTCTCTTTCATCACAAAATCCATCCATCTTTGACCTTCCTTCCTATCCCCTCGATCCATCAACATTAAAATCCATTACTTTTTGGTAACATGTGTTTCATCCCTCCTCATTTGGAGACATAAATGAAATATGTACTTACATATGCACCGCACCACACTTGTAATGGCAGCTCGATCATGGTTGTGACGGAAGTAACTGGTGCTTATAGCACAGGAGTCCTCCTAGTTTAAGCCGCAGCCTAGTTTCAGCTGACAAATATTAGTCACAGACTCTCTTAGATAATACTTATTTTTCCACAGCTGTTTTATTATTTCAGTCGACTAAGTACGTAAAATAAATAAATTGTAAAACTCTCGTGACAAACAGCTCAGTACAGCTTATTCAGTCGTCTAATAATAAGACACAGTCATTGATAAAGTTAATTTCATTTAAATGACTAATTTAAACGCAAATAGTAATTGTTTGACAATAGTATTTAAATGGATATAAATATAAATCTATTTTCGAGTTCTTTAGTTTACATAAGTAGGAGCGTCACTAATATAATTTACATAAAGATTTGCTAGTTCTGCACATGCGTAAAAATAAACGTAAAAGGTAAAATAAAACTTCCAAATCTCTTTTCAAACAAAGTGATTTTCTTTCGTTCATATTTCACTGCGCCATAGAATCATTTCTACAATCTTTCTTTCTAATACTTTGTCATTCATTTCTTCCATTCTTCAGCAATATCTTTTAAGAACCACCAAGTCATTGGTCAAAAAGATACCGACTGTGCGTAGTTTGGCAACTTTTGTACTCTTTTAACTTGGGTCATTGTAATTTGTTATTTAACCGACTTGAAAAAAAAAGAGGTTCTCAATTCGTTGATTTTTTTCTATTTGTGTGTACCAAACTTGTGTGTGTCAATCAATGAAAGTTAATGTAACTGTAGGATTTGAGAAATATCCTGATTTATATCAATTTTACTCCTTTCTGGTTTTACACCATCAATCCCTAAGGACGGCGACAGTTTTGGCTCGGTTTTAGTTTGCAACCGTTACGTATAACTGGCCCATTTACTAGTTTTTTGCATCTCAGACAAACATATGACCTTCAATTTGGACATAGGGGACATCCCATTCATGCAAACTTGGGGTGCCCAAACTGCCAGACATCAACGGTTTTTGAGATACAGGTCATCCCTTTGTGGACCACCAAAAAAAAAAGATAAAAGCACGTCTTACAAATAAAGGTATTGGCACAAAAGATTTGCAACGGTCATCTTTTTGTGCCAGGTGGACCATGGCACCGGGTAGGACACGTGGCCTTCAATAATAATATGCCTGAAGTAACAGGCATGTGAAGTGGGTAATGTGCGGGGCGTAAATATGCTAATTAAGTTTAGTTAATTATGCTAAATTATTTATGAGATTGAACTGTTGCTATCAGCAGTAATAACACAAACTCTAAAATATGGTAAGTAATAAAACACTTATTGCAAAAACCGACTTCCAATAAAACACAAAAACGGTGAGGTATTAAGGCGCTTAGACGAGCTAAATTAGCAACTCTATTTGTGGTGGTTCAAATGCTTCGTTTGAAATACTGTTAGAATAAAGTTCTAATCAGCTTGCACTACAAAGTGGTGGTTACGTCAGCCACTGCGGGCCAAATAGCGTGAAATGAGTGGTTTCGATCGATTTACAAAAAAACTTGCTAATATATTGCTTGTAGAATTATTTGCCAAAAAATCAGAATGATTGCATGTAAATTAGTATGTTTTTTATTGTTTGAAAGATATTTTTGGAGATATTTTCGTGATTTCTTTTTATCGAGCCAAATTAATTGTATTATGTTTTCAAAACAGTATCATGCTAGCATATATCCTGAAAAATATCATATATTTTTCTGGTCTTGTTTATAGCAGTGAATCATATACTTTTGGTAATTATAAAACTCGCGCTTAGCTCATGTAATCGCCTTAAGTACTTTACTTTCGGTAACTTTGTTTTTTTCATTGATTTTTACAGTATCTTCACAAGTTCTTGTAATGAATCAATTTCATTGTCATCATCTGCCTAGCCTTTTCCCAACTATGTTTGGGTCAATATCAATTTTACATTGTAACCAGAAATTAATACTTTACCTTTTTTGGAGTACCTAGGTTAAAAATATTAGCTGATCAAAACAAAAGTTGTGAAACTGCACGAAAACCGGTCAAACAGCTTAGTCAGAGTGACAAAACTTATAAACTATTCAAAGTTTTTGGTAAATAAATAAATAAATCAATATCGCTGGACATTACACGCAGCGCCATCTAGTGCCACACTAAGCAAGGCTTGTGTCGTGGTCACCAGACAGTTGATATACTACATATATTATATACTTTTTTTGTTTGTAAATACATACTTAAATCGTTATTTAATTTGATTTCTGCATGTCCAAAAACTCGAAGTGGTTGAGAGATATTTATAAACAATATGCTTAATATAGTCGTCTCAAAAACCTGTTAGTTAAAATTAAAACAACTATCAGCCAACACACCGTCATCGACGACCATTATTCAACGGATATCCCACGGAACCGGATCTGTATGGAACCAAAACTGGCATAGTGCCGATATGATAAGAGGTCCTATTCGAGTATAATTTATTTATTTTCAACTAGCACTTCGTCTGCGAAAATTGTGATAACTCGGCAAATTTACATGATATCATTATAATTAATATCCTATGTTACTCAATAAAGATGTAGCCTGCTAATGGTGAAAGAATTTTTAAATCGGTGGAGTAGTTCTTGAGTTAAATCGTAACCAACAGGTAAACAAAAAATTTAATCTTTTCTCTTCATAATATTACTAGCTGACCCGCGCAACTTCGTCTGCGAGTGAGGGTTAGTTTTTTTTAATAAAAAGTATCCTATGTTACTTCTAATACCTCCAAAAATATGTGTACAAAGTTTCATGATGATCGGTTGAGTAGTTTTCGCGTGAAAGCGTAACAAACAAACTTACATTCACATTTATATAATAATAGGGAAGTAGGGATAGGGAGTTTGTTTAAGTAGTGTAGAGTATAAATAATTCAGTACTTATCAGAAAACCATAGTGATAGAAACTTACCATAAATATACCTAATGTTACATGTTCGTACATAACAGTGTGAGTCTGTTGTTATTTTGCAAAAAAGTTTTTATTTTACTTTTTAGTGGTACACTTGCGCTTACCCCTTCACAGCGTATTGGTATTGGTGTTATGTTATGAACTGTAAACAATAGACAGACATGATGAGATTTCAGCAATCCCAGTAGGTACATTTGATATCATTTATTGAGGAGTTCCGTTGCCTATCTCCGAAGTTCTTCATCAAATCTTCACCAAATTTAATTGGGACCACTCCGGGAAAGTACTCTTCCAAGACCTATCCAAATCGCTTCGTGTTTGCCTATAAAAATTGAAGATTTCTCTCGATTTCGCCTCTCGCGAAGTATACCGTTTCCAACAAAAAAAGAATTTTCAAATCAGTTGGCAAGCGACGAAGTTATGCGCGAACTTTATATTTATTACTTCCTCGAAAACTGGTTCTTTTCGCACTACTATTAGTTTCAAAATGCAGCGTATTTCACACGCGTGCATTTTCCATGTTTTTTCCACACACGTGCAGAAAGTAAAATTGCCACAGATAATTAATACATACATATACTTAGTCCGAATCGGTTCATTGCATAATTTAAAAAAACATTCACCTCTGACCATAGAGTCAGAGGTAAATGTTTATTTTTTTTCGGGAAGCGGTTTACGTCTTTCTTTATAACATTTTTTGAAAATTCAAATTGTGTTTATACAATCACTATCGGTGATAAACATGATTATTTATAACTAATATTTACTTTTATAAACAAATTAACATTTATTTGTGTTCTAAACAATAAATTTTAATTTGTGTTTGAATTAAACACAAATTAAAATTTATTTTTTATTTAGGCTGTATAACGGCTTCATACCTTTGCCTCTCCTTGAACATGGCGAAAGCAAAGCGCGGAAAAAAATAAAATTTAAATCATAGTCTCGCGACATTCATGACACAAATATTTTACATTTGTTTATTTTATTTCTTCAAAAGTGTATTGAAAAACGTCGTTTGACACACGTGGACATTAATTTGTTATTGCAGTTCTCGGCTCTATAACACACTCGCCTTACGGCTTGTGTTAATACCGCCTTGTACTACAATAACAAACTTTCTCCACTTGTATCAAAATGTACTATAGAAACATTCGAATTGAAAACCTCCTCCTTTTTTAGAAGTCGGTTAAAAAACATTTTGCACAAGCACAAAAGATGAACAAGTTTACTCGGTCATCTTTAGCGGTCTATCGTGCTTCCCGAGCATGGAGAAAACTCGGTACTTATGAAATCTACGATCACCCATCAACCGCCTAACCTCGGAAAGCGATGCTTAACCTTGATAATAATAATAAAAATAATAATAATAAAATTTATTCAGTTCGCATAACAATGTACAATATTAAAAACTAGTACAGAAGACAATGATCTTTAAGCGCTAAGTTTTTACAAATTCCCTGGACTCCACACTAGGATACCCTGTGTCGTGGGGTCCAGTCTCTTCCCAAGTAAAGGTAACAGGTTAGCTTTAGCTGAACTAATGACAAAAGTAAATAGAAAAAAAAAAAATGATTTAACATATTAAAAAAAAACTATTAAAGTACATAAAACAATAACAAAAAAAACCGGCCAAGTGCGAGTCAGACTCGCGCACCGAGGGTTCCGTACAAACCTGTAGGTATATAAGTAAAAGTAATATACTATGTGATGTAACGAAAAATTTAAGATTTTCGGAATTTTTCCTATATGTGTACTTTATAACGTTGCTTCATGCCAAATTTCAAGATTCCAGGTCGTCTGGAAGTATCCTTTAGGTTTTGATTCCCTTGCGAGTAGTTGCGAGTTTCAAAATATGCGGCTTTAATTGCTGTATCTTTTGATTGCGTTGACGTAGAAGTTTGATTTTGTTACAGCTTAAAGATATTATAGACTTGAGTATTTGTTAAGAATTTCAATATAATACCACTACGCGTTCATGAGTAAAGGGGTAATAAGTTTAAAATTATTAAAAATATTTTTATTATATGATGTAACTAAAAATATATGCTTTTCGCAATTTTTCCTTTATCTGTGTTATAAGACGTTGCTTCGTACCAAATTTCAAGATTCTGAGTTCACGGGAAGTACCCTGTAGGTTTTGATTCCCTTGCGAGTGTCGAAAATTTGCGGCATAAACGGGAGTATCTTTTGATCGCGTTGACTTAGATGTTTGATTTTTTCACAGCTCCAAGAGACCATAGACTTGAGTATTTGATATGAATTTCAGCTTGATACCTCCACGCGTTCCTGAGAAAAAAGGTCTTGACAGACAGACAGACAGACAGACAGACAGACAGACAGACAGACGGACAACAAAGTGATCCTATAAGGGTTCCGTTTTTACCTTTTGAGGTACGGAACCCTAAAAAAAAACAAGAGAAAAATAATATTGATAGTAAAAAAAAATAAATGGAAGTGTGTGTGTGTATGGGCGTGTGTGTGTGTGTGTGTAATGGTGAAGTGTGGTGGGTGTTAGGGTATGTATGGTGTATATGAGTGGGTGTGGTGTATTTGGTGGGTGAGTACGTGCATGGTTTGTTACTATATTACGACTGTATACACAAAAGGTGTTCTGTTTCGTTATAGTTTTTGGGATGCAGCCATTTAAATATAACATGTTTAAGAGAGCTGTACGATAAGGTGAGTATAGTTTTATTGTAAGAGTAGAATTTGGAATAGAGGTAGGGCCCAAGAAATGCAATGATTTGTGCGGCTATTAATAATAATAATAATAATAATAATAATATTTATTTGCGTAAAACATGGTATAAAAAGATCTTACAGTACAAAAATGGAACATACATGTTTTGCCTAGATTAAACACAGCATGCAAATATTTGTAATAACAATTTCCTCAACAAAATTATTATTAGACTACAATAACGCTATTTATGTTCTAGAAATTGTTTTATACTATAAAAGTTGTTGTTAATTAACCATTCACACAATTTGTTCTTAAAAGTATATCTGGAGTTTAACATTTTCAGATCAATAGGTAATTTGTTATAAATTCGTACACACATAGATAAGCAGCTTTTATTGTACTTAGCAAGCCTGGGAGCACTGTTTAGTACGAGTCTGTAAGGATCTCGTCGGCTTCGAGGATTCGTATCGTTTGCTATTTTAAATAACTCCTTGTGTTTCCATACAAACATACACATTTCATTAATATACAGACAAGGTAGCGGTAACAATCCAAGTTTTTTAAATACTGGCTGACACGATTCATCAGGCTGAAGTCCGTATAGAGCCCTAATGCATTTTTTTTGAGCAACAAATGTTCTATTTTGGTCGGTACTGTTACCCCATATTATAAGTCCATAACGTAATAAGGATTCCACATACGCATGGTAGGCTAATATAGCTGTTTTTAGATTTGTACTTTTTTTTACTTGTCTAAGAGCATACACAAACTTATTTATTTTTCTTGAAACATTGTCTACATGTACTTTCCAATGTAGATCTTCATCAATTGTAACTCCTAGGAACTTGGTATGTGTTACTGATTTAATTTTGGGTATACTTAATTTGAGGTTAAATTTATGATTATTCGATTTATTAAATTGTATATAAACGGATTTGTCAAGGTTTAATTTCAAGTTATGTATATAAAGCCAGTTAATTAAGATGTCAATTGTATTGTTAATGTCAGTTTCGTGGTCATAAATTGTATTATATTTTTTATCGGATGTCACAATAATTGAGATGTCATCCGCAAACAATATGCACTTATGTTTTGTTATTTTAATTATGTCATTTATATATATCAAGAATAAGATCGGCCCTAGTATGCTTCCCTGTGGGACCCCAAACTTATTACATTTATATTTCGACGAGTGTAATATAGCAGCTCCTTTGATTGGTAGAAGATACAATGTCTTCGACTTTTTGGCACCAACTGGGTAGAATATTATGGCTGTTTCCTATTGCGCGTAGCAACGAAAAAAATCAATCACCATTATATCGAACCACTACGAGTATTATATCCGGCAAATGTAATATATATCTGCGTCAATAGTTTTTTTGGGTAATGGCGTCATGGTTACTTCGTTTTCGTTCATATTGTTACTCACCTACGTCATGTCTGTGACGGTTATCGTCGTTTGTTTGGTTAGGTTTAGGGTCCCGTGGAATATTAAGAAAAACCTTTTCATCTTTAATAGATTGACTAAAATTAAATAACTAGTGCAAAAATTCAAACTCTCCTGTTTGAATTTTTGGACTAATTATTTAGTTTGAGTAATTCGTTCTTAACGTTTACGAAGACAGTCTCTTCGTCAGTCAGCTATGTACAGATTTAAATTCAATTCAATTTCTTTGATTTCAGACTAATGTGTCAAAGTGTACAGTGTGTGTGTCTGTGTGGAGTGTGTGTGTGTGTGATATACTCGTTTGGTAGAGTAATTGAATCATTTGTAAAGATTTTGGAGTGGTCCCAAAATACTAGCAACTCCTAGCGAATTAATGACTGAAGATATTTCATATTTAAGTTTTCCCATCACATTATGGCCTACAAACTTCTGACGCTACAACACACCTTGTTATGATTGCCCATTCATCAAATTAGACCTAGCGATCTTAATTTAGAGCTAAAATATTATACTAATAAGTAGGTACATACACATATGTACGTAAACTCAAGGAAATTGACTTGTTTTGGCTGAAGAATTATTGCTACCCTATGTGGCAATGCTCTCTGCTTTTTGGGCACTTTTCTTATTGACAGCGATGTGGACGAATTTTTCGACGTACCTACTTACTGTAATTCTTTTCCTAGTTTGATACTTAGTTTACATATTTGTGTTATTATTTTAGATCTACTTAGGGACTGAATTAAAGTCTATGGAATTTAATTGTTTATTAAATAGACATATAGAGTTGTTAATTTAGCTCATGTAGTCGCCGTAAGTGCGTAGTACTCGCAACCGTCGTGGGTGCATGGCATGTGTGAATGTGGACGAAGCAAAAGCAGTATGTAAGGTCGTAGCAGGTCCTGCCGGGGTTACGGGCCTGTTCGAAAGAGATACCGTGGCCCCGGAACATAAAGGGCGAGGAAGGAACATGGATTGGTTTTAGTCAGTAAGAGTCTGACACTCCCTCCCGCTCCGCCCAGAGTGGGAGAAGTCATTTGATGATTTCCCATCCTAAAAAAAATAAAAAAATGTCGTAGCAGTTGTTGTTCTGTCTTACCCCCATGGGAAAAACATGTGAGTTTATGCAGAAATATATGGTGTTACCGTAAAATTGTCAAACACATTAGATTGTAATATCTCTACCGATATTGTAAACTCTCTAAATATTGTCAACTGAACATAGGGAAGTATCTCTGCCCCCATAATCGGGACTTGGGGCACTCCCCGTTTGGTTAGCTAGGTTCCTTTAAACATTGCACTCGGAAATAGGGGCCCCGCGAAGCGAAGCTCCGTCTACTATACGCTTTTTAGGGGTCATGTTAAGTGTTTTTAAGGAATGAATGAATTTCTCAGGAATGGTACATTATCTTTTCATGAGAGTGGTACCATTGCGCAAGGGGGACCCCTCCTTCCCTCCACACCGCGTGAGTTGACTACCATCTCATGCATTTCACGAAAAATAATGCGTTTTATTGTGAGCAGTATGTTCGTTTGACAATATTTCGAGAGTTTACAATCTCTCTAGTTATTTTATAATCTAACGTGTTTGACAATTTTACGGTGACATATGCATGTATTGAAGATAGTTCCATGCAAATCAACTGACGAGGTTTCAATCAAGATAGGTAAAGTACTCGTGATTACCATATCTTATTGATGTTCATCTTAAAAACTAGTATATACCTACCACCAACCACGTCTCCTGCAACGTGCAACAAACAACGTGTTTCTATTTAACTAATAATTATGTGCTTAAGAATAAATATGTAAATATAATGAACACCAGTACTTATATGATCATAGTTTATGAGCTTGTCTACGTGTCTACAATTGTTAAATAGTAACGTTATATTTTATTAGCATCTCTACATAGTATCAGAAATAACAAAACATAACATTACGCCTGCAATCCCAAGAGTTAGGCAGAGGCTAACCTAATAATAAACCCATTGTACTGTGCAACGGGCTGGTTTCCGCAACTCCACGTCCAAAGCGCGTATTTCACAAGTTATGTTTAAGTCCCATGTAATAAGGGGCGAGCCAATTGCCATCAGACGGGTCAAATTCAAAAGTATTAGAAATGTCTGGTAATTTATGGGTACTTATGGCCCCAGGGGGTTTGTCGGGCTGTGCATGAAAATCATGAACGAAGCAAAGCAATATAATTTATTTTAACTTATTATGCAATGACTTGGTTACTCAGCCAATATTAGTTCATAATTAAGAGTAGCTCATGATTCCTGAATTGTGAATTTCAAGTTGAGAATTTATCAACTCATTCAAAATCAAAGCATTTATTTCAAGTAGGCCAGTTACAGGCACTTTTGAACTGTCGAAACAAAAATGAACATTTAAAGTAGCTACAGTCCCAGTCACAAGACATAAAAACTGTGAAAGTACTGTAGTTGCCCATTCCCTAACGTAGATCTCTATGGAGAAGAACGGGCAAGAAACTCCATGGACATTCTTTTAAATCAAAATATTGTTACAAAATCTTGGTTACATCATTTATGTTGAGATGGATTAATTGAAAATGGATTTATTTTAAATGTTCAAGCATAAAACGTAAGAAATCTTCAATTCAGATTTCGCTTACGACAAAGTAATAAGTCTTCATAACAGACAAAACAAAATCGATATCCGGAACCCATGTCTCCCAAGCCAAGTTTAACCAATATTATTTTCTGCCCCAAACCCACTACACCGGCGCCATATATTATCTTTGATCAAACACGTTCGAGATCACGTTCTCCACGGTGTGTATGTACCCAGTCCTCGAATAAACGAGTGACGTCAGGGCATAGAAACTAGTCTCCTAATAGCACATGCTGCTAATTTAGTAAGGGAGTCGTGACGCGGAGGTTCAAATTCGTACGCATAAAGGTTAAAACAAACTGGTGATTCTACAGTTCATTGAACCTATGTTTAGGTGACCGGTTGATGTTTGGTTAAACTTGGTTTGCAAATACAGCAAAACACTGTTTGATTTCACTTGATGAAGTGATAACATTTATTTACTAGCTGACCCACGCAACTTCGTCTGCGTCACATAAGAGAGAAACACGAAATGAAAAAAGTGTCCCCGTTTTTGCAACATTTTTCATTCCTGCTCCGCTCCTAATTATTGTAGCGTGATGTTATATAGCTTTTAAAGCCTTCCTCGATAAATGAACTATCCAACACAAAAGAATTTTTCAATTCGAGCCCGTAGTTCCTGAGATTAGCGCGTTCAACCAAACAAACAAACTCTTCTGCTTTATAATATTAGTATAGATAATATTTTAATGATGATTTTGATATAATATTTTATGGGTAAAACATGACCTTATTAATATCAAGCCTTCACAAATATATTTATTGAGTTACATATAAGTCATTTGAAATAGAACTGAGCCCTTCTATGAAATGTCAAGTTATTATCGTATCATATCGAATTGGAGATCGATGCCAATAGACTTCCATCACTGTTTTGAGCTTTCACGGCTTATGACTAAGCTTACATTTACGCTGACCGAGATTTTCAATTACTCCGAACTCACAAAACTCACTAAAAAAAAGAATAATTGAAATTCATGGAAGAATCTACATCCAAAACCAGTCTAAAAAAGTTTTAGACTTCCTAACTCACATAAGCATTTCGTCCTTGTACAGTTCCATTCGCAGGAATGTAAAATTCTATAAAACGTGCAGTCACCGAGTGCACTTCGCACGTCTCCTTTAATGATTTACGGATAACTGGCTTTAATGCGATGATTACAGATTTATAATTTATGTCCCCTAAGATGATTGAGGCTGCAGCACGTTGGATTCCATGCTGCACGTTTTCCAGAACGAGGTCTCCAACGAGACTTTGACTCGTGTGGATGGCACGAGTCAAACACGTTTTGGGTACATTGTTTTGAAAACTTGGCCATAGTTGGGTGAAGGGTAGGTGAGTTATGTGGGCAAACTAATCCGAAGTATACAACTTGTATTTTTAGCACGAAATTGGCAAGAAACGGTTTTACTTAATGAAGGTTATCGTTTGTGAGCTCACCAGATGGCGCCACTGGGGAGGGTTCTGTCATATATTTTATTTTATACTTTTAAGTCTCTAACTCCATGAATAGTTTATTTTATTACGTATAACAACATAGTGTACACTTCAGATAATGATGTTGTATTGTAAAGTATGAAATATTAATACAACAAGTATATATATTATTCTTCCTCCAAGAACAAACAAATTAGTCAGGAATGGCTCAATCTTGACCACAATCGTGAAAATAAGTAAAACGTCATGAAAACATAGCACGAACACTATAACTGACATTTTGGAAGACCTTACTCTACACGAACGCTTCTAGCGGTGAATTCATGCGCGATAGCATTTGAAGCCTTTATTCGTTTCCAAATTTATTTGTTTTCCTACCATTCTTCATTATTACTAGTCATCTCATTAGTGACCTCCTTTCTAGCCTTATCATTCTTCACATAGCTGATCCATCGCTTCTTTACTCTTCCTCAACTCATAAGTAGTAATTCTTACGAATTGCACTTAGATGTCGTAAATCTTATCTTCGTTTAGGACAAAGTAGTGTAATAACCAAATACGTTTACGTTATTAATGCGTTCTTGTTAGGTCTAGTCACTAGACATCACAAGAACGCTTGGTAAACTTGTTCTGAAACGCACCCACTGGAGTCTAGTGGGTGCGTTTCAGAACAAGTATCTATCTATAAATATTTTGGTTTTTGTCTGACTTACTAGCCATAACCATTCGTATAAAGTGAGTTCGTCTTTGTCCCGAGACAGTGTTACAATAACAGTGTCATATTGTCACTGAGAGCCATTGCAAATATAAATATTAAAGTTCAATTTCGTGTCTATCAGTGCACACACGCACACACACACAGAGGCATTGTCTCACTCACATTCTGACATAAACGGTTACCTAATACCTATCCTTACAAAAAATCTCGTTAAACACGTTCGTACATTTAACAATACATCTCACTCTACCTGCATCCATTCACAAATCCGCGCACACGCAACAGGATACGCCATTTTGTTTTGACGTCAAAGAAACCGCCAAAAAGTTTATTGTTAACACAGGAAGGCGCCGTGACGGTCCAAGAATAAAAGAATAATCATTCAATTGTTACTAAAATAGGATGTGCTAAATATAAACTGAGATTGTTCTTGGATAGGGCTGAGATGATGACTGATAAAAGATGCTGTGTGGGTGATAAATGGTCTTCATCGGATCTGCTGCGTAGTACAGTATTTTTATCATACTTGCATCGTCTGGTCCTTATCTGGTCAACTACGCAGATGATGTCTTCCTGTATACTGTGAATGATTTTATCAAGACACCTAATGCAGATCTTTTGCCCAGTATATGCAGGATTTTTCAGAATAAGGATACTAACAGCTGACCTTCAATATGGACAGAGGAGAATTCACATCTTGCAAAAAACGAACTTGCTTGGGGTTTCTTTAGGTTAAGATGCTGGAAAGAACGAAGAAGAAGAAAGCTCCGGGGCTGTGGGACCGTTCGAAAGAGATACCGCGGCCCCTGAACGTAAAGGGCGAGGAAGGAACATCGATATCTCCTCCCGCTCCGCCCAGAGTGGGAGGAGTCCTTTGATGGTTAGAAAGCTGAAGTGACAGAGGGCCGGCCATGTCTGTTAAAGAACCGACAGCCGCTGGAGTAGACAAATCCTAGGGCGGAGACGAGATTACGGTAAGCGTAGTTTAGGATGCCTACTTGGTTAACCCTACCTTACCCTACTTAAAAAGTGGCAAAGACGAAATGATGCAGGTGCGGAGAAATCTATGTCCAGCAGTGAACTGATTGGCAATTTATTATCGATCTGTTTTTATTACTACGGCATCCCTGAACGTTACTGAAAAAGGAAAATCTTCCAAAAATCCAAAAAACAACAACACTTTGTTATATACAAATCTTTCACCAGTCAAAGAAACGTGTCGCCAGTCAGGATCCGCTTCACGAGCTACAATTAGCCGGACGCTTTAATAGAGTGGTCAAGGCCAAAGAGAATTATTATAACTAATTAAAATTCAATTAACGTTATCAACACGACTTCCTTGAACGTGGTAGTTAAACTTTCAAATGTAAATGACTTCCTCGTGTACGAGTTTTGAGGCATGTGTAAACGCAATGTACCAAGATCCTGGACCAATCCTTCATCAAAATGGTTCTTGTCGGAGAGACCACTTCGAAGAAATGTTTTATGAGGACCCAAATTAAAAAAATAATCGGGATCTTTATCAACACACTGTCACTATTTTAGAATTTATTTTATTAAGAGTATGTTCCATAGCTAGAGGTAGATCACTTCCGTGGACTTGTTGATCTCTCTTTCTGCTCGTCTTCAGGTACCCACACCATTACGCGTCTGGCCCGTCTAGTGGATTAGACAATGTGTCTCAGGGATATTGTTTTTTGCTAATTACACTTTAAGAGTGGTGGTCTACGCTTGGAATACCAGTAGGTGATGATCTTTGGCAGAACCCTGGCACAAGTTGGTAATGTTTAGCGTCCACCGGTATGCTCATTCAGCCAATCTTCACCGCCTAGTAACCAGGCTTTCCCCTTAATCCTTTCCACCCAAGGGTCATAGGGGTCCCTGTTATCAACGCCTGCCCTCGCTGATAAGAGCAAATTCCACGCCGGCAAAAAACCCATTGTTTGAGGAAAAACTTATCGAAACTGATACGCTGTAGTTACGTATTTCCGGATTCTGTATGCTGCTGTGCAGTTATCGCTTATGGTAATCGGACATGGGTATTTTTGGGTTTTACCCGAAGTATTCTTTTTGTATTTTTTTATCCTGTTTAGAGTCTGGTTTGATGTCAAGAGGCCCGCCCCCTTTTACATGGATTAACCATTTCTTGCGAAATGTGGGTATACTAACAAGTACAAATCTTCCTAATACTTCGGGGTTTACAGGTGATGTCGATGTCTTGTATAATCAGAAATATCAAATATTTATAACAGATTTTTTTTTTTCTCAGAATCAGGTCCTAGCACCTAGCAAGGCGTGGTGATGGCAAGTGTAAATAAGCTGTGACCAAGTGACGTCGAAGATCTGGAAAAAGAATTGTTGGTCTTCTAGCGGCGAGATGAGCAGACGACATTGTAGCCACAGGGAGTAAATTCTAGAAGAGGCTGGCGAAGGACCGTAGAGACTGGCATATGCAAAGAGTGGCCTTATAATAAGCAGCAGTGGCCGAAGTTGGGCTGTGAATGATGATGATGATTAAATCTTATACAAAGGAAAATGAAGCTTTATCCTTTATCCTTACGTGTACTATTTGAACCGGCTACAATAATTACGCTGCAACTATTTAATATCTATGCAGCGTGTATCATTCAACCTTCTTTGATCTTTATCAATTACTATCAAAAGTAAGTCATCTAAGTATAACGCCTCCCAAATTAGAACAATAGCCGGCCATTGACTTGAATGACAAAACCGTCTGCCTCATTGTCTCGATATGTCTCGTGACTCCAGGATTATTGTCCTAAATACGACCTTAAAGAGAGTTGTGACCGATTTTATTTCTTTTGTTTTTCTTGCGAATTCAGCTGGAGACCTGTATTGAGATGGTCTAGAAGTCTAAATTCGGTTTCTCATGTTTTAGTCTGGATTGTCTGTGAGCTTGGTGCTAAAGGCAGTCAATTCACAGGCCGAAATTAATATTGATTCAATGACGAATAAAATAACATTGTAATCTATGCATATAATAAAATCGTTGAGACCAAAGAATCTGTACATTGAAGATTTAACAAAAATAACCGACCAGAGTGACTTAAAATCAGTAACTGAACATATTAAAACCATTTTTTAAATTATTGTTTGTTTGTTTGACCGCGCATCGCGTAAAAACTGCTGGACGGCGAAATTATGGAAAATTTTGGGAAAGGGGGAGTAAAGTTTGTATGAAAAAAAAAATTTGATTGTTCTAGAAACATGAAACTCAGAGTAAATACTTATTATTAAAAATAAAGAAATACTTGTTTCAGCGTTTTAAATAAATTTCATCCAGAGACGCAAAAAAGAGGGTTTTGTGTTTATGAATATTAATGAAAAAATGTATCCTAATAAATCACAGATAACGTCAGCGACTAGTACAGAAGAACAAAACTCGCAGTTTTTTCTATAACTCTCTAAATATTTTGCACCAAAATATTGCCGGTTTACTGAACAAATCGGACTTAATGACTATTCAATTGAAAAATCTTGAAAATCAAGGAACTATTATAGACGTTCTCTGTATATCTGAACATTTTATTAAATCTGGCCATGAAACTTTGTTGTACGTTCCTGGTTTCCATCCCGCTGCTTTCTTTTGTCGCGAAACAAATCGCGGAGGGACTTGTATTCTAGTTAGAACTGGGCATCAATATAAGGAACTGCCAGATATTGCTAAGCACTCTGTGTCAGGCGTTTTTGAAATGTGTGGAATTGAATTGACATCTCATTCTATTATTGTGATTTGTGTTTATAGAATTCCTAAATACAACTATTTGACATTTTATGATAAGCTTGACATTGTTTTGAGTAAGTTATGTTTGTTCAATAGAAAAAAAAATTGTATTATGTGGCGATTTAAATATTGATACGTTAAAAAGGAATAGGATTACTTTGGAATTAGAGAATTTTTTACTGAATTATAACTTGACATTAGAAATAAATCAACCTACCAGGCTCAGTAGTAACACATGTATCGATCATTTCGCGCATAACTTGCGAAGAAGATGTAAAACTGAAATTATGGATCTTATCCTTTCTGATCACACGTCACAGATACTCAGGGTTCCCATAAATAGAACATGCCGGTTAAAATTCTGGAAAACTGTTAAAAAAGACTACTCCACAGAGAACCTCAAAAAGTTCCGCGAATGCATTCGAAGTTTAACCTTTTCAGATGTATATGCATGTAACGATGCCAATATAGCTTACAAAAGATTCTATGAAACGTTCTCCCTATTCTACAAACTTTGCTTTCCTGATAAAATAATAACAATTCATACTAATAAAAACTTAAAATGGGTATCGCGTGGCATTAAAAGCTGTAGCAATAAACAAAGAAAATTACTGTGGACATACAGACTAAATCCTGTATTAAATAATAAATCTAACTTTAAAAAATACTCTTTACAATATAAGAAAATTATAAAGCTAACTCAAAAAGCTCAAAATGATAATCATATAAAAACCTCGAAGAATAAGTCAAAAGCTACATGGCAAATTGTTAATAGACCTAAAAACAACTATCCTAAAGAACAAATAATGACCATTAATAAATCTTATCAGACCTTTTCAAAACCTTTTGACATCGCAAATACATTTAATAATTATTTTATAGATGACATTGAGAATAATATTAAAACTGACATAGAATTTGACAATAAATTAGATAATCCAACAAGCCAATCAATGTTCATGCAGCCTGTTTTAGCAAACGACATGATTTCGGCAATAAGATCACTTAAAAATACAAGTACTGTAGGATTTGACGGTATGTCTACAAAGGTGATAAAATTTGTGAATGAACTTATAGCACCCGTATTAGCTCATATTATGAACCTTGGCATTGTTGACGGAGTCTATCCTGAAGACTTGAAGAAAGTTATTATTAAACCACTACATAAAAAAGATAACAAAACTGATATGCAGAACTATAGGCCAATAGCTAAAATTTCTGTTTTTTCCAAGATCTTCGAAAAAATCATTTATAGGTCTCTGTATTGTTATCTCAATAAATTTGACTTATTATGCAAGGAACAATACGGCTTTAGGAAGAATACCACGATCAACATGGCAATTTTTGATTTTTTACGTAGTACTTTGCTGGCAGTAGACCAAAAAACTCATGTCTGTGCTATCTACACAGATATGACCAAAGCCTTCGATTACGTTAAGCACGACGTCTTGTTAGACAAGCTGAGAAACTACGGTATCAGAGGTAACATTTTAAAACTACTCGAATCCTATCTCTCCAACAGAATGCAATGTACAGAGATTGCAAGAATATGTGAAAAAACAAAATTTGAAAAGAGTTTTTTATCTCAGCCTAGATTAATAAAGTTTGGTGTCCCACAGGGCAGCGTCCTTGGGCCACCTCTTTTCTTGATCTACATAAATGATCTGCCAAAGGTGACTCAACATCAAATGGTGATGTTTGCAGATGACAGTACTGCCATAGTAAAATGTATTGATCGTAATATTTATCAAGATGACATAAATAATACACTAGCGGACATAATTAATTGGCTTGATAAAAATAATTTAATTATTAATTTAAAGAAAACTAAAATAATGCACTTTCACCAAAGAACTGAAGTACCAAAAGTAAATATTAGACATAGTAACTGTGATATTGAAGAAGTTAAAGTAGCCAAATTCTTAGGTTTATTCCTTGATAATCAGCTTAACTGGAAGGCCCACATTGAGGACCTAAGTAAGAAAATAAATAAATCAGCATACGCACTTTTCCAAATTGCAAGAAAAGTTAATATGAATGCCCTACTAGTTGCATATCACGGGCTAGTAGCCTCAATTTTGCGATATGGTATTGTTTTTTGGGGCAACTCGACTGATAATGATATAGTTTTTAAGGCACAAAAAAGATGCATAAGATCGATGTGTGGTCTAAAAATTGATGATAGCTGTGTACCAATTTTTAAATCGCTGAAAATTCTTACCTTACCCTCATTATATATATTTGAGATGAGTGTTTTCGTCAAAACAAACATGAGGTTGTTCGAAAAAGTGTCAACTTTACGAGATGTTGCGATTCGTAGCCAATACGCAAACTCTTTAAATAATCAGCGTTGTAAGACGGCCTTAGTGAGAAAGAGCGTCTTAGGCATGGGACCGCGCATATACAATAAATTACCAGATGTAATAAAAAATCTGAATGCTACTCAATTTAAAACAAAATTAAAGCTGTTATTAATTGAAAAATGTTATTATACGATTGATGAATTTTTGAATGATAAATTAATGTAGACCTGTTTTATTTATTTTAACTGGAGATTACACGCAGTAGACAATTTCTAGTTGAATATTGACACTTATAGTAATTAGCATTAACTGTAGAAACTAGCTCCTATTGTGACATTTTGATTATTTCTATTTTTTGTTTTTATTGTTTCTTTATCATAATCCTATAAATTTCGACATATTTTCCTATCAAATAATTTGTGTATACCTCTCGCATGATTAATATTTTATTATTTAGCATGCAACCATATATTTGTACGCCTCTTGGCATAACATAGCGACCTCTCTTTAATTTAAGAACTGTATTCACTACCTATGTTACACAAATAAAATTGATTTTGATTTTTGATTTTGATTTTGATTTTAAAATTAATTAACTTCATAAAGAATAAATTCCAATGAAGTGAAAACCTATAAAATTTGCTGCATATACTTTAATTCTAATACAGGTAAATATAACTTCTCATTGAGAGGAGGCCGTGTCCCAGCAGTGGGAACATTATAGGCTGGCGATGATGATGATGATAACTTCTCAGTTTCTTTGAATTTAGATTTTTGAGGTGAAGATTGAATACGCACAAAATAGCAATATAATGACTATCGATTTAGCTTTAGTGACTCATGGATCAATGCACAGCCTAAACCGCTGATCGTAGGGACCTGAAAGTAGCAGGTCGTGTTCTTTATTATGATGTAGGCATCTGGTATAAAAGACTTTTCTAAGATTGTACCCCTAAGGGGGTATAAAAGCCTCGTTCCAATCTACTTGAAATTATGCATAAACCTTTTTAACAGGATTGATGGATGACGTGTTTCGTATTTTATTGAAATTAACACATACAAATACACATTAAAAAAAAGGTAGACAATTATTTAGACCATGGCGGTGATTTGCTTCGAAGTTGATATCAGTACTCGGAGCTATTTTAAACTACATTTTATTTTGACACATGTTTGAAAATTGGAATGTCTCGAAAGCTCTAGACGTTATTCACTTTTAAGACACGGCCTCATAGGGACAGGCGGATTAAAACATTTTTGTTTCAAAATTGTCACCAAAGGTATGTCAATGAAGATGGGAGGCAGTTGGCCTTGCAACAGATCCGCAAGAGCTGATTTACAACAGTTAGATCGCCTTTGGGGCGCTTTCAATTTAGATGTTTCGTGTCGGCGCTGTTACTGCAGTGCATATTGACGCCGCACGGTTGCCGTACCGTGCGCTTTGTATGAAAACAAACGAACGTACTGCTTCGTCGCCGCAGCGACACGACCCGAAACGTCTAAATTGAAAGCGCCCTTAGGATCATTTTATGCAACTTGATGAGAACCTTTAACCTAACTAGAGTACGACTTTCATCGATGATCTGACGATGGAGATGGAAGACAGCAGCGAGAAGTCCCCAAAAGTTTACAGCAGCTAGGTATATCGTGTTTCGGCTCACTTCATGCACTCCGATGAGAACTTTAGACCTGGCTGGAGTATGACTGTCATTGACGGTCCAACGATGGGAACAAAAGGCAGTTGCAAGAAGTCCACAACGGTTTACACCAGTTACATCGTGTCCCGGCTTATTGCAATCACGTGCGAAGAAATTGTTCCTCTTAAGCATTTTAAAAAAAAGTCCGCGATAGCATATGTTGACTCACACTTTCTCTAAGCCTCACTCGCAGACGAAGTTGCGCGGGTCAGCTAGTGTTTTATAAAGCAGTGAAATGTATGGAAAGTACCAAACATGTAAATACATACGGTATCTATTATGTGATCGTCAGATCTCAATGCTCAATACATAATTGAACGTTTTGAAAATCGAACACGAATTCAATGTGTCGTGAACAGACATAGCTTACACTCTTTGATGACGTGCTACATTGTCCTTCTGGTGCGCGGCCCATAGTAGGTAAGTAACAAGTAGATAGTCTCCCTTACTACCCCTAGTCTCCTTTAGTTCCTTAGTTTCCCTTTACTTCAGCAACCTTATTCATTTCGGGATTTTATAGGGAGAAAGAGACAACAACAAATCCGACCTTTTTCTAAAAAAAGTGTCATTTTCGCAACCGGTTAAAACTAAGTGTGACACGACCTTAGGTAACAGAAACCATACAGTATTAGATAAAACATCTACTGCATTATATATTTATAATATCAGCCGTTTACATAATGACACGGCAGTAAAATAAAATAACAATAAAACATGCATATTTGAATCGGTTTGTATAATTTGCGACGTAGTTAAATGGCTTAGAAACAGAAAAACGTGGACTTGATCGGAGCATAGATTAAAGATAAAACCTTATTTGAGATCGAGGTAAACAAGGATTGCATGTTCTTAATATGTGAGGTAGTTAATGGTCTTTATGTAAAATCTAATGGATAAAACCTATATTAAGCGTCGAGCTATATTTGTGCAGTTTCTTGGTAATGTACTCTCGTTTAACTGCACTGACAAGAGTAAAAAACAGTATTTTACTGTTATATTTTAATAAACCAAATTTTAGTGCACGGAGCTATATTTCAAATTGCCTTACAGTTTGGTACTGTTTTTTAATAACAGTTAAAAACTTCAATGAATGGCTTCTTTAAATTAGCGTGGGGAATCCATGATAAGTTTGTCACGTGGCGCGTTGCACCGAGTATGTACCTGGGTACTAGCCTAACGAAAGCAGACATTGTCGTACACTTTCTTGTGGAAAAATTCTGACGCACGTATATTAAGTATGTTTTCATCTTTATTTAATACATTTTCAAATTCATGTATTTAGACCTTACGGGAAAATTTTCATGAATTATTACTTAAGTACCCGTTATTCATATGCGTTAAGTAGGCTACAGACCCGTTTGTATATTAGCATGAAGGTAACTAACTACATACGGTGACTTAATAACTGAAAAATAACCTAAAATATTCACTGAAAACGTTTTTGTATAACTTTGTTTTCCACTTTTGGAGTGACATTGAAAAACATGAGGTATTACTGTTATGATAAGATAGATTTTTAATGCATATGTAAATGATATGATGTTGTCATCTTCCGTTGTGCTTGGAGGTTGTCTGACGATGATATGGGTCGTCTCGTGACCTAAAGAAGGTAATTTCGCATAGCATAGGAAAACTGAAGCGAGTTTCTTCCGTTCTTCGGAAACCACGCTAAGCCGTTGGTCCCGGCTGTCATTTGTAATCTTTGGCAGTGGTTACAGGTAGTCAGTAGCCAAAAAGTCCGGCAGCCACTCTTTAGGAGTCATCGTGTTACCCAGTAGGTACTTCCTGGGTTGTGGAGGTTAGCTTGGCAGTCGCTCTATGTAAAATCAGCTCCATCCGATTAGACTGGAAGCTGACTTTTTTTTTTTGTTTTAGCAAATAATTTTGTTTTTTTTTTTTTGTTTTTTTATTCTTAATTTCTTCTTAAATTCTAGCTTCTGCCAGCCCTATGTAACTACCAGAGTCTGTCTGCATCCTGCTACTATTTCCAGAGCGACTTTGACCCATGAATCTCGACTCGAGGTCCGAGGGTGTGTCATACTGAGTTATGATGCGAGGATGTTTCCAGGATGCTGGGAGACGTAAGACGTAGTAGGTATTTTTAGATTTAATGTTCTTGTATGTAGATGTCTTGATTTTTAGACGCAAAAGCTTTTTTCAAAGACTTCCAATTTTATAATTTTCTATCTAATTTGTGTTCTATCGAAGAAATAAAGAAAAAAACAATCTATCGGTATTTCATTTTTGAAAGCCAGGTAGATATACATTGCCATGTCGACGGCGCGTTCGTGTTCCACGCGCGACTCAAAGAGATGTCAGCTTAAGGGGAGGGGCCCGCAAGGGCCGAAGCCTGCCGGGGTTGCGGGCCTGTTCGAAAGAGATACCGCGGCCCCGGAACGTAAAGAGCGAGGAAGGAACATGGATGGGTTTAAGTCAGTAAAAGTCTGACACTCCCTCCCTCTCCTCCCAGAGTGGGAGAAGTCATTTGATGATTCCCATCCTAAAAAAAGAAAAAAAAAAGAAAAGGGAGACATTTATATTATTCCGCAAGCATGGAAGGGGTCCGCAAGGGCCGAAGTCTCCTGTAAGGGGCGAGGAAGGGACATGGATGGTTTTTAGTGAGTAAAAATCTGACACTCCTTCCCGCTCCGCTCAGAGTGGGAGAGGTCATTTGAAGATTACCCATCCGAAAAAAAAACGGTAACAAACACAGACTTAAACCATAGATTACCGCCATTAATCTAATTTCGGACAAAAATGTCGACTCCATCTTTGAATCCGACTGTCTGAATGTCACTATAATGTCGCCAGATGACATTCAACTGGTGGCACCACTCTATTGTTTTAATTTCCACACAGTTCATTTCTATAGGTATTTGTTAGTCACTAAATAACTTATTTTGAGGCTAACTTACCTCATATTGTGTGGGAATGTGAATCTTGGGTTTTTCTAAACAAACAGAATAGGTGCAATTATTTAAATGTGTAAAAAGAGACAAATGCGAATTAACAGACTGAATAAAATGGTTGAAAAATCGAAATTTCAACTAAAATATCGATTTTAAACTTTATTACTAAAGGTTTAAAGATGTTTGGTAAGTTTTGTAGTTTTGGGTAGCTTGATGTGGTTTCTGCCACTAATAGACATCGCTTTTCATAACTTTAATAGTTTTTTACGGAAAACGGTGACAGGTATTCCCCATTGTGTATTACCCATCCCATAACTATTTATATGTAGGTAAATAGGCAGGTAAAATATATGAGTGTATATATAAGTAGAACATAACCTTTATCATTGTTTTGGTCATAAATCATATACATATCGTATGGTCACGGTTACCCAAATAAATAATAGATTTGTTTCTAAAAAGATAAAGTATAATAACATAATTCTCTTGTCCCAGGAGTGGGTCACACATAATATTAAAACGCGGGCTCGCCGTGAGATGGTTTCATGTTAAATGCTGGGGCTACACTATCGCGATAACGCGAAGATTTGCGTTGTCGCGACACGTATGGCCAAAGAATTCGTCCTATCGCGATAAACTTCGCGAATACGAAAGCCTTCGCGCCGCTGTCGGTAAATTGCCGCACATCAAAGGGTTTTGTCGCGACAAAGTTCGTGTGGTTGGCTACACTTCGCGCGCTTAAGTTGACTGCGATACTCTGAGAGGTTTGAACGTGTTTGATTGAACTTTTTAATCACGGATTGGAATAATGAGAGGATAAGGAAAGATGTAGTAAATAATTGTTAGCCGCCATGTGATACATCGCAACCGCTTCTTCCATGTTTTCCCGCTAATGAATTATCGCGACATTCTAGATTATCGCGACAGTAGAAAGGTTTTTCCAAGTGTGGCCAATCACTTCGTCATAGAGCGAACACGAACTTTTATCGCGACAACGCGAACACGAATCTTCGCCTACAAGTCTGGCCGTAGCAAAAGAAGAACAGGCAAAAAAAACCCAGACCCGACAGAAAAGTAACATACCTCAGTTTTTTTGTTATTATTTATATAATCATATTATATAGTTTTTATATTCGAAATCAATGGCTAACACCAAAATATTGCCTTATGTTTTTGTTCAGGCTTTACACTAAAAAAGTACAAAATGCCTACGTATCTACACAATTCGTAAATATATGTAACTAAATGACGTACAAAAGTAAGTAGTTATAATAAATCCCGTAATAAAAAAAAAAATGTTCGTATAGGAAGTTATTTTAATTTACGTTTTTTTTTTTTTTAGTCAGTAAGAGTCTGACACGCCCTCTCGCTCCACCCAAGGGCGAGAGATGTCATTAGATGATTTTAAACCACCTTAAAAAAAAAAAACGTAAGTTGAATGTTGTACTAGGAGTTTAAAAATTATATAATACAGCTGTATCTCCAGGTCTCCTGGATGCATCCCATAACTATTTATCGTCATTTAGTTACATACATTACGAATTGTGTAGATAAGTAGGCATTTTGTATTTTTTTAGTGTAAACTCTGAACAAAAACATAAGGCAATATTTTGGTGTTAGCCATTGATTTCGAATATAAAAACTATATAATATGATTATATAAATAATAACAAAAAAACTGAGATATGTCACTTTTCTGTCGGATCTGGGTTTTTTTTATATGGGACGTGACCGTTCTTCTTTCTTGAATTTTTGCTTCTAGAACCATGCCAGTTCCCGCATGATTTTTCTGTGACCGATTTGAGAGCAATGTTGATAAAATATTCCACAAAAAGAAGCTTGCATGGGTCCAAACCCAAGACCCACTTCATGTTTACTTAATGCTCCTCTGCGTACCTTCTCCCAAATTATTAGGATCTAGTCTAACCAAATGCAGCTGAATACCAGTATTTTACATGAAACGACTGCCGATCTAACCTCCACAGCCCAGTTAGTACTGGGTAACACGGTGCTCTTCAATAAGACTGGCGGCTTCAGATTTTAGGCCCACTGACTGTCAGTAACGACTGTCAAAACCCTACAAATTCCAGCAGGGAGGAAAGGTTTTGCGTGCTTTCCGAAGCATGGAGGGTATTCGGTATGTAATGACGGTCCCCCTTCAAGGACCGACCTTAGCAAGAGCGGTTTAACCTTGAAGATCGACCCGTGCAGCTGTTATTATTTAGCCACAAACCATGCCAGGTCCGATACTAATATAGACATATTTCTATGGTTACCTTACCACTATATAGCTGTAAAAGGATCTGTTGCGGCAAAAGGTGAAGTAACACTGCGTGTCTTTTGTTTTCTTTCAATGCATGTCTCAAATGTGTACCAACAGTGTCTCTGTCAACGTCATTTGAGCGCCCAAAAACCCATGTACCACTACAAGCAACTAACTACTGCTCTAACAACACATAGAAAACAGACTGCCTACCCTATATTTAGGACACTGACAGCTCAATTCCACAGACCACAGCTGATAGTGAGTGACTTAAGTGATGGGTTGTCATCAAATCGTTTACAAACATTGCTCTAGGCGTGGGATGGTGTGGCTATTTTGAGTGTTGTGAGCGTTTCGAACATTGTTTATCAACCTAATTGCGGTTGAACGAGAAAATACCGACGCATACGAACTTGACATTGAGCAAACAGTGTGAGACACGCTATTCTCCCTAGGAGGATACTTCTTTTTCATAGATGATGAGGTGTTTTCCACCCTGTTTCTTAATCCTCGTACTTATTTCATGCATAATTAATAGCATAACATCAATCATTCTCGTAGTTGAGTTTGTATTGTGCCTGGGAACCAATATTTGGCCCGTCGCATATGAGAAAGACCGAACGAATTGGCTTAGATCAATCAGACTTCGGGAAATCAATCTAAGAAAAATCAGAACACCCGACCTAGGAATTGAATCCCTCACGGTCCATGACGGTCTCGTCATGTCCTGTGCATACTTCTGATGCAACCCTAAGTTACCATTGACCATCAACTATAAGAAATGATAAACGTCAAAATGAAACGAATTATTTACAACAGAACAATAGATAATAAGAACTAAGTAAGAGAACCTAGTGCCTGCAGTAGGAAATGATAATAGGATTAATGAATAATCTATGTTTTTTACAAAACAGTAAAGGTTAATCGACGGTGGAAGTTTGAAATATTGTAAGGGAAATAAAAATGCTGTTGGATTTTGAACTTTCAACTCAATGCTTAATGTCTCTTACAGCATTTCACCACTGTCACCTTTTGTAACACTCTTTAACAACAGACGGTCGTCTTGCATGCAGTTGACAGCTTTTTTTATCATTCTTACCTTTGTCAGGGGTTATCAGGCCAGAGGCATTGTATTTCAGCAGCTGCCCAAATAATGGGTGACGATCGAGATCAAATGTTTTCATAACATATCGGCAGTGTAAAGGTAGGTAGAGCATAAGTTTGTATAGTACAAAGACATTCCGATAGATATATTTTACACAAGCTGAGCTCTCAAGGCAATTTCTCATCAGAAAAGAATGACGAACTGCCATACAAACTATTATCCCACATGTGCGCGTTCAGAGCACTGGAAAGATGGTGAAACGCGATCAAGAAGGTTGTTCGAAGTAGACTGTACCAAGTGGTCCGCACCGCTTGAGACGTGCCATATTATGTGGTAGTGATCCTAGCATTGAGGGACCGGCGTAGCACAAGGGAGTGAATGTTTGGTATAGCTTGGGAAAATTGTTTCATGTCCAGCAGTGTTCTTTCTGAGATTTGCTAAATTGATTGATTTTTAAATATTATAACGCAATTTATATATTAAATACTAGACCTTGTGTGAATGGGAATCCCAAGATCCTACTTCTGATATGACTTATGTGGTATAAGTAATATTCTTTATAAAAGCTCGCTTAAACTCAGGAATCAAGAATGAAATCCAGGACCACCCTTGAAAATCTCTCTTGCAACTATTATACCAGACTAACGGGCCCGGTTTGGATTGACTTGTACTTACATTCTAACTTAGTAGATATATAGCTGTATTATGAGTCTAGACGTCTAGACTTAGGGTTTTCCTAATTAGTTTCAAGCTGTGATATTTAATTGAACTGTAAGCTATGTTATAAAAGGTCAGACAAAAAATAATAAAAAGTCTGTTGCAACATGAAATTTATTTTCACTAGTACATTTGGATACAAGTGGAAAACCATTAACAGCAAAGGCAGAATTCACCCGAGCCGTAAGCGAGGGTGTTATGAATACGAGAACTGCAAATACCAAAACTGGAAAATTTTAATGACATATTATCATTCCGAATAGATTGTTTTTCTTTTCTACATAATTAAACCAACTAGAAGTAGCTTGTGCTTGACCGACATCGAACATTTTAAATCTTGGATATGAAATATTTTTTCAGATTCTTAATAACAATTTCTGCGAAACTTCAGGCCAAGGCTCGGAGACGAGCTGAATGTTGTGACAGAAAATTGGCAGCATTTCCTGAACCAACATTGATTTACCGTTGACTAAAAATAAAATACTCTTTTATGTTCCACTAATAAGGGTGATATTTGCACTTTAATTGTTTTTTAAATACCCTTTTACTTTGGCTTTGCACTTTGAAAGGCGCCTCGTGACTGTCTCAAATTATTTGTTGACAGACTGACCATTTTAACTTAGCTGGTGGCGAAATGTGGAACTAAAATAAACATGTACTGAATTTGACAGATTGCCTTTACAAGTAGCGCCACCTTGAGGTATCAAATAATATTGGCCTACGTGTGAATGTTTTCACAATGAGTTGTAATGTCATTGTTTACTTTTAATAGAAGTGACAGGTGATTTAAAATAACAGTTACATATTTGGGTGATATTGTTATGTAGAGAATTTTATTTTTTATTGTAGACTGACTGCGTTGTTTATAAATGTAATTGGTGTTGTTATTGTTTATCATCAATTAGGAATTATTGTCGCGAAGCCAACGACGGAATGTTTTGACAACACTAGAAATTTTTGGGTGGCAAACTCGTGATCATCTGCCTAGCCTTTTCCCGACTACGTTGGCGTCAGCTTCCAATCTAACCAAATGTAAATATCGCTGGAAATAACACACAGCGCCAACTAGTGCCACACTAAGCAACGAGGCTTGTGTAATGAACATGGAATGAACCAACATATGTCATCAGCTCCAATTATAAAGCGTGTTATAGTAGACGTTTTATTTAAATAATCCAAGGATTTAACTGACCGATGCAATGACCGCTTTATTACGTCTAATTATTATAATGACTATTATGTTATAAGAGCTTATGGGATAAATACAATAAAACAATGTAGGAATAAATAAATAAATATCGCTGGACATTACACACAGCGCCGTCTAGTGCTACACTAAGCAAGCCTTGTGTCGTGGTCACCAGACAGTTGATATACTACATATATATACTTTTTGTTTGTAAATACATACTAATTATACATAGTACTGAGTAGTAATAGTACTGTAATGCTTATTCAAATAACTGATAACAGTAACACCTAAATCGCATTGTTTTCTACAACAACAACGACAATTGACAACAATTATAACAATGCGATTTAGGTGTTATACTTAGGAATAATTTCCATAACATCACATTACAGTACGAAAATAAGTTATTATTTGGAAAAACCGCAGAAACAGCTGTTGACCTCTTGGATTTGTTTATTATATTTATGAATAGACCTCGGACTCTGTGATGGAAAGAAAGAAAGAAAACTGACTTGACTTGGCTTATGTCGCAAGTGCACAAAATATAACAAAAATAGGAATTAAATAAAAGAAAAAACTTAAAACTAAACAGTATAAAGTAAAGCAACTTAAAACTGAACAGAATAAACAGATAAATTGTGTGTCTCACGACTGCGCCAAAAAAGACCCAGTTCAGAAAACTGCCGAGGGTGTCGAACAAAACCAGTACATTACAATCAATCAACATACAATTGTAAAAATAAATCAGAAAGACTAGCCCAGCTTTTGACACACTTGGATTTTTTGAAGGATTGACATACAGGGTGTAAACAACCTCATCACGAAGGAGTCAACCAAGCATTATGTACTTCAAACTAAGTAACTTTACGCAAAAATTATTGCTGGGAAACAACTGTTTATTTTGGGGTGAAAAATCACGTTTTGTGGTATACGTAAATGTTACAATGGTATCAAAATTAAGACATCCGTCTAAGTTGATTTAATCCCGTTGGATGATGATTGAATCATGAAAAAGAAAATAACGTAAGAAAAATTAATACTATACTCGCGAAATGTAGCTATATAACAGTTACACAACTGAGGACTGCTCTCTGACATTGTAATATCTCTTCTATCTGTGTTAACAAATAAAAGTTTCTTATTCTTATTCTTCAAGAAATCCAGACGTGATGTTATGTTTCATAAAACATTCATTGATCGGATCCGTTTCAACATGAAAAAAACAATTGACAATGCAAAATCACGTGCACGTGATTTCAGGTAAAACCTAATTAAAAGAAATCGCATGACTTTAACTAACAATGGAATAACTCAAAGAAATCTCCGGGTTTTTCACCATTTCCCAACAAACGCGGGTATTCTTATGTCATTTACAATACAATAAAAGAAAGGTTTTTCAGGATGACGTTAATCGTTTATCTGTGGCACGCGAATCTTAAAAAACTACGCCGTTTTATCGTTTAACATGATAATTAACCGAGTTTATCGCAAGATTACAACTGATAGGATAATTATCTTAGTGGTAAAAGTTTTTTACGTAGTTATTAATTTCTATTGCAGCATATTTAAATGCGGGTTGAATTTAGTGTTGGGTTTCCAAGTTTTTTTTTTGCCGTATCATGAACATCACCCATCTAGGAAGTTGAGTTATATTTTTACCACTCCTGCACTGTTTATTTTAATTTCGCTGCGGGATCTACAAAGACTTGAAAAAAAACCATACATAAAGATATCTATCAATTAGCTTTCAAAAATTTATTTAAGGTAGTGTAGTGATAAATTTTAACCATCTACAAATTCATTAGGCTATTTGACTTTGCATTACAAAAATATTGGATAAGTCGTGACACTACGTTGCATTGGAGTCACCCTACGCCAAAATATCCAGCAGGATATAGTATCTAGCAGCTGCTGTAGCGTGGGTACAAATTACCGCGATTAACAGTGAGCTGGTCACGTTTCTCGAAAGACCAATGGCCAGTGTGGCAAAGGAGTCCTAGAGACAGTCTATCGGCAAATGAAGTGTGGGATGCCCCCAATCTCTTGCCCTCAAATTCAAATCTAGAGACAATAAAAGTGGTCTTAAGCCAAATTACATGCACTAGCCTTAACTTAGCTATGAGCTTGATATGAAGCCAAACAGTCTGCCATAAAAGCAAAACAATAATAATCCACCACATGCCTCCTCCATCACGTGCTCACTCAGACTCAACCCACAGCGCAGTGTGTGCCAGCCGATTCATTGCCAAACCATTTTAAGCTTTATATTCATTGAAAAATGCATTGTATCGCTGTGTGCTGAGCTCCCACTTCGGTGTGACTTAAGCGTTGTCGCATGACACATCAGACGTGGGATACAAACTAATCAAATAAAAACCGCTGTTGTGCAACGCCATGATGTAATAGACAACAGACTGCAAGGTTGTTCGTCGATACATGGAATTTATGTAGATGGTTTGTTGTCGTATTTCCCAAGCTAAATCATCGATGTAAATGTGCTGTTAATTGTATATTTAATACAATATGAGCCTATAGGCAGTTTTGGCCATCCTTCAGCTGCTCATTTTGCAGTGTTCCTTCTGCACTTATCCGACCTATTCTATTCAGATCTTCGGTAAGGCAAATGATTTATCGAAGTACTATTAACTAAAATGCAATGCTATTACTGAATTTATTTTTCATTTTAAACCCAGATGGTTCAAAAAGCAAACCAATAACAGGTTTAGCTAAGGATTGATAATGGTAATACCACCAGATTGAATGTGCAGAGCATTTTTAATATTTGAAGGTCATATCAGCTTTATCACTATACTTCTGGCGGATTCCCAATTAATTTGGGGACGGTGCAGCATGTGATCTTTTTCCATACTTCTCTATATTACTCGTCATCTTAATAGACACCTTTTTTCTAGCCATATCATCTCTTTACTTTGGTCTCTACTCTTATTCCCATCCATATTCATAATCAAAACATTCCTCACGACGTTTACTATTTTCCTTTTTATTATTATAAGCCTATATTGTCCCCTGGCTAATGCCCTCCCTTCCCTCTTTCCTCATTTTGCGATCTATTGTGATAGTAGGCCAATCCTTTGCGAAAAAGACTAGCTCATCCCGCCGTCTCCTTCTGGGTCTGCCGCGTTGTCGTTTTCCGCTACTTGTTATTCACTGAGTGATTACTTTTTATGTAGGCTTTAATCCATAACAGTACATCCAGTACACTACGTTGTATGTAGAAGATATGTCGTAGGCTGAAGTACTTCAAACAATGACGGTTTTGTCACGAAGTCTCCATTGACAACAGTTTTGAGAGCAGAAGTGCCAAGGCGTTCCTTCAAATCGCTCTTCATCATGTTTCTACTAATCTACCAAAGTTATGGCTCTGAAATCAAAACAGTCTTTGTACACTTTCTCATACCACGTGTAGGTGAATCAAGCAGCGTATTCACAGCTACATTGATCCACAATCAAAGCCCTAAGTACTAGTTTTCCAATAAAACTTCACACGTGTATCGTAACCATTCACGGTTAGATTCACATCTCGTGCCTCGTGTAGTGAGATTGCATTTGTGATTGGCTACTACGTTTTAACTACACATTTACAAACTTTACTTATCTGTGGAATAATCAATTTTTCATATGAATTATTAATTTTATTGCAAAGTTTGGGTACCAATTTTATTTCCGAGGATGGAATAAGTCAAGAGGCACTTTCGGAGTCTGGTCTAGTGGTCGCAAGCACGACTGTTTAGCATGAGGCTTGGGTTCGATTCCCGAGTCGGGCGAAGTAAGGTAGTCTGGATTTTCACCCATTTTATGGAAATAGGCTCGCCCCTATTACATGGGACTTGAACCAAACTAGTAAAATGTGAGTGTACTATTAGAAACACCTTGGCCTATCCATTTGTGGAAATTTGTGTAGCAGACCTTTGATCAGTCAATATGTTGATCTATCTGACTACGTTCATGCAAGTTGCCTATAGGCCATTGTGTTTAAGATTATGCAATTAACAGTTCCAAGAAGATATCCAATTAATCAATTGATATAATAAACAAATCATTGTATTAGTACGTTACAGTAACGACGACCCTCCTGTCACATGAATGTCACAAGAAACATTGTTAGACGGCCACCTGTACCTACTGCACAGATTAAAGTGATTATCCTTAATAAGAAATCTTGTTCTAAGACAAGACAAACCTTGCCATGAATGCTGCCTTCATCAGAGTGCACGACCCTCTTAAAGCCGAGAACACACTTAAGATAAAGAAAAGTCGTCAATAGTGATTAAATTGTCATATAAATTGCAATCAATAAAACCGCACAACCCCACAGCCAATTCCTATAGTTCTGAACTAGATAGCGGTAAAGTCACAATGTTATTCATTCATTTAAAAGTAATTATCATAGGAATAATAATTTAATCAGCAAAAGTTGAATAAGTTATCGAGGTAGGTATTTCGATAAGAGTTGATATTTATAAACAATGTCACAGTTTTGTATTACGCAGGGATTTCCAACGTTGTGATAAGAAACCGCGACCACAATATCAATGTTGAAATTGTTGAGTTTTTGACACATATTGTTGAGACCACAAAACATAAATTATCGCGCTTTGTATTTTGTGGTAGGTATTTTTTAGTTGTTGGTATTTTCCACGAAACTAATATGCATATCAGGAGGTTTTTTTATTCGCTGAATAGAGTTTGTTAGGTACTATAATTTCCTCAAAAAATCCACATTACAGAAACCTGAAATTAATTTTATCATCACAGCACACTGGTCAGAGTTTAAGTATCTTGGCAAACAAAAAGTCGTTCTTGTGACTGTACACCACATAGCTACGGTGAAATATACACACTACAGGGGACATCTGGACATCTAAAATTCTAGACACGATTCATTAAGATGATTTTCTTAACTAAACACATTGGCTACCTCGTGACATCGGTTTATCAATTCAGTTCACACCTCGCTACATACAGTTCTATTTGGACAACACCACAGGAATTTTAATCTGGATTTCATTTATAGAACCGACTGGTTTTTATTTCTTGACAATAGTCAGAGGTCGCTTAGTTCACCCTCCGAATCACAACATCATTGGTAATAGAATAAATGGCATCATGCAATTTGTATCAAAGAAAGGGTCCTCTAACCAAACCGAAACCAATTCGCCTCTATCTGCCTTTAACAGGAAGTATTCTCGTTCTCTAACTGGACACTGGACCCTCAATTTATAGTATATGTATTCACCAGGACACGAAAGAACCAGAAATAGAAGATTCTTCTTCTTTCGTGTGGACGGTACGACTTGTTTTACCAAGAAGTATGGAAGAAGAAGACATGCTATACGCCGACCTATGGTCACGAGAATTGTGATGATCTTCTTTCTTTATCGTGTAGTTAGTGCCTTACCTGGTGTCAGAGAGAGAGAGGGAGAGAGTCTGTGGCATCTTTAAGGTCCTCTTTAGTGCAGGTGTTGGGACTCTTCGGATACTCCAGCATGTGGATCCTCCACATCGTCTGGTCAGGAGCACCGCCGCATTCATACGGCGTATTTGCGGCCGCGGGATCTTTAATATCTCCCATTTGGCCAAATTGTGTTTACAGCGAATCAGAAGGTAAAGATCAAATCTATTCGTCTCGGATAAAGAAATCCAACGAGACAAGATCATGCACAAAGAATTGCATATGATGATGCCGAATGACCTTTGAACTCATAATATTGATTACAAAATTAATCTTGTTTTAATTTATCATCAAGCATTCCGATCTCAAAGATGACTAAATCTCATGAGTCATAAGAACGGTCAGCAAAACAAACTGAATGTTAATAATAAAATTGACACGTGCGACGAAACTGCGCGCGCGCACCTCGTGTGTCGAATCGCAGTTAATCACACGAACCTGCAGCTGACGCATGGTATTTTGTAACAGTTGAACATTACATGTTATTAAATAGATTTTAGTTACAAGATAGTTCCTAATTGAATGGTTTTAGGGGCTTTTGTAGAAACTATAATGTTATGTTTAATTTAATTTCCGTTCTATAAGTACGTTAAGGTCAAGGGCTTAAACAAAAATACAATTGTCCCGCTTGTCATTAGTACATTCTAAGTCAGTCGTTAGTAGTCGTTGGTAGTCAGTACCCCGAAAGTCTGACCATCAGTCTTACCGAGGGTTATCGTATTACCCAGTCCTAACTGGGTTGTGGAGATCCAATAGGCAGTCGCTCTATGTAAAAAACTGTTTTTCATCTGCATCCGGTTAGACTGGCAGCCGACGCCAACATAGTCTAAGCAGATGATGATGGAGTAATCTTCTTTACAAAATAAGAAGCTAATAGGTAAGATTTCTAGTAAATGGCTGCGTGACGGACGATAACGATAGACAGCTGTTTTTCGAACAATAATATTTGCTGCCGCGTAATCCAAAATTCTAAACTGAGAATGCCATACTTCTCTAAACACCAATAAAAAATGATTGTAGTTTAGAGAAGTATGGATTCAAAAGGACCCATTTCTCTGCAGAAATATTTTAAAACTCTAATACATAATATCTGCACACATAGTATCTCACAACATAACATAACAGATGTGATCCCCGAAGCGTTAAGCAGAGGTGTACTTCGTCATCATCCTGCTGTCCTTGTCTCATTCTATTAGGGGTTGGCGCAACACGTTTTCTTCTTCCATTTTCCTCTGTCCAACGTCGTTACTACAGAGGTGTAGTTACTCACATCTCACACATTTCACCACTTAAGGTTAAACCCAATTAAAAAGGAGACAAGCCGCCAGTCTCACCGTTAAGCTCACACCTTACGATTTCCTATGATTCGTATCAGGCGGAGCGTAAAGGAGTGTCAGACTTTTATTGACTAAAACCCATCCATATTCCTTCTTAGCCCTTTTTGTTCTAGGGCTGCGGTATTTCTTTCGAACAGTCCCGCAGCTCCAGTGTTATTAGGCCCTAATGTCACTGTTACGGACGACGCATCGTGATGTAGCTACGGTCGACGCCCCACACGAAAATAACACGTGCATTTAACACGAGTAAATAACACCGTTGTAATGTACATAGTTTGACAGTAAAAGTGATTGTTTGGTTATTAAGATATTGTAAATAAAGTATGATTTTGGTATTAGGGAAATGTTGATATGTAGATTTAAAGTGGGATTGTTTCATTGTCCCTTAGGTAATAAGAGGTAAATAGTATTGTAAGGCGGCAGGCAATGCGAGTCGAAAGGGAACCGACAAGTCGAAACCTGTCAGGAGTCCCAGACGCACAAACGCCAAGGCGCGACTGTAACTCAGCGGCGCTGTGATTGGTCGATCGCACTCCCTACCGCCCCGGCCGCCCCCGCGCGCGCCTTCAACCCCGATAGTTGTGAAAATAGTATAAAAGAGGGCTAGCCGGTCGCTATGGGCTCTCTCTCTCATCACTCTCCGTTGACTCTACACGCAAGACTCAAGCAACCGACTAGCCCTGAACCTGAAGAATAAATTAGAACTCTGAAGATAAAGTCCGACATTGTTATTTGAAGAACCCATCATACAGTCCACACCAATAGTCTGGTCCTTCGAGCGCCGGATCAAGAAAGAAAAACGAATCAGTGAATCAAGATAAACGCTCGTCGCGTGTTGAAGTATTCAAGATCATGTCCTGGCACTCAAGAATGAAGACAAGAAGCGTAACAGCTAGGGAGAGTGAATCGGAGTCGGGCTACGATAGTAGGCGGCCACGTACGTTCGAAGAGCTGCCAACGTCGCCGTCGACCATCGCGTCCGCGTTGCCGCGCACCCCGTGTGGTGCGCCCGTGGCTGGGACCAATCCCGCTGCCCCCGCGCTCACGACCGCGCCCGCCGCTGCTACCGCTGCGAGGAAGGCTGCTTTGACTACGTCGGAGAGCGCGTCCGCCGCACCTGCTCCCCGCCCCGAGGCGAGTAGTGCTACCGCGACCGCGTACGAATACGGGGAATCGCTCGCGACGCCGTCCACGTGTTATTTATCCGCACAAAATCCCGCGCTACAGGACTTGGCTAGAACCACGATGGCCGCGCGCGACGTTTCTGTGAGGGATACGGCAAGCACAATTCGTTCAAGAAGATCGTACCGCAGTGACGTGGCACGAGTCAAGAAGGCAGAATACGAGGCACAGAAGAGAATCGCCGCCATTCGTAACGAGCAGCTGGAGATAGAAAAGGCGCTCGTCAACAAACGGTACGAGTACGAGGTATCGGCGATCGATGCGGAAGCAGAGGCCAGGGAAGAGGGCTCAGTACACAGGAGTGAGGACCGGGTGGACGAGTGGCTCCAAAATATTGACCGAAGTCACCTCCCAGTCCCGAATCAAGTGCAGGAACAGCAGCCCCCGCGTCCCACCGCCCCGCACGCGTTTCAAGAAATTACCACGTGCGAACAAATTACCACGCGCGAAGGAATTACCACGTGCGAACAAATTACCACGCGCGAAGGAAATACCACGTGCAACCACCCCGCCACATGTGTCGACGCCACAACCAACGCCAGACATGAACAAAAGAGACAACGATCGGTCTCGCGCTCGCCCATCCGAAGAGAGCGCCGCGCAGGGATGGAACAGTTGGCCGACACGTTGGGCAAAATGATGCGAGTACGGCCGCCGCCGCGACAAGTGACTGAATTACCCGTATTTACGGGAGCGGCCATCGAGTGGATGCCGTTTAAAGCGGCATACGTCGACTCATCGAGCGTTTACAAGTTTACCGCAGTTGAAAACTTGGCAAGATTGCGAAACTGCATCAAGGGTGAAGCGAGAGAGGCAGTGTCTGCGCTCTTATATACGGCTTCCGACCCACAAGTAATAATGCGAACACTGGAACAGTACTACGGGAGGCCGGAGATACTCATGGACCGAGTAATGGAAGATTTAAAGAAATTACCACGACTCACGAGTGCAGCCAGTGAATTGAACTCGTTCGCAGTGAAACTTCAAAATATCGTGTGCGTTTTATCTAGTATGGATAATCGCGGATATATGTATAACCCGATGTTGGTACGTGAAATTATAGAGAAACTAAGCCCGCACGTTAAGTCAAGATGGTGTGACTACGCTTCGGAGGAAAGGGAATCGTCGCGTGAGCCGGAAATAACGCTGTTATCCAGGTTCCTGATGCAGGAGGCGGACCGAGCTATGAGGTACGCCTTCACGAATGTTACGTCGGCACCCGCTCCGAAGAAAGAGACAAAGAACGTGTCACAAGCCAACCCGAAGAGGAAAACTGGACGGGAAATAGTTTATACAACATCGGAGAAACCAGAAGAAAAGAAACTCGAGTGTTTGTGTTGTGGCAGTGATCACGAAGTACCTAAGTGTCCCAAGTTCCAGAAGATGACCATCGACGCAAGGTGGGAGTGGGCACGCACTGAGAAGGTATGCTTCAAATGCGTAACTAGACGTCATCGGCGCGATCACTGCCGAGCAAAGCGATGCGGCACGAACTCATGCAGCCGCCCGCATCACGCGTTACTACACAAGGAACGCGAGGCGTCGTCGAGTGATAAATCAGACAAACCGACCGACGACGTCAACAAAGAAGCAGTTATGACCGTCTCCGCATTAAGTAGTGAGTCGCCACATGTGTTATTGAAAATGTGTCCAGTAATATTGAAGGGGCCCGGCGGACAAGTATCGACCTACGCACTGATGGACGAAGGGTCGACGACCTCGCTCGTCGATGAAGACTTAACTCGTCGCATACAAGTGATTGGCCCAACATCGACTCTACGGATACAAGGAGTGACATCACAACCACACGAAGAACGCAGCCAAGAGGTCAAACTGCAGGTGCGCGGCCAGAACGGCGGATTTCAAGAATTACGCGCACGCACGATGAAAAGCCTGCGACTGTATGGCCAGACAGTGGATAGGTCGACGTTGATGCAATACCCACACCTCCAGGACATACAGAGGGACGCATTCTTTGATAGTGCCACGCCTAAAGTATTGATTGGCGCTGACAACTGGCACTTAATAGTGACACGAGAGCTGCGCATGGGCAAGAAAAATGAGCCCGCCGCTTCGAACACTCAGCTGGGATGGGTGATCCACGGGACGGCGCCGCGCCTTACGCTGAACAAACCCGAGGGACAGCTAGTACTCCACCTTCACGACGTGTCTGTTACAAGGCAGACAGAAGAGGTACGTCGCGTAGAAGAGTTGGTGAAGTCACACTTCAGAATAGATGCACTGGGGGTTTCGTTGGCGAAGAAGGTCAAGCCAGAAGATCAGAAGGCAATCGACGCGGTCCAGGGCAGCATGAAGAAGGTTAACGGTCACTTTGAAGTCGGGTTACCATGGCGTGATGAAGATGCTTCAATGCCCAACAATTACAACTGTGTCGTCAGGAGACTAAAGACGATCGAACGAAAGATGGACTCATCACCACACTTCGCGGCACGGTACAGTGCGCAGGTCAAGAATCTGCTTGACAAAGGCTACGCGCAGGAGTGCGACGGCTCCGAGGAAAGATATAAGAAGATATGGTACCTGCCGCACTTCCCTGTGGTAAATTCGAACAAACCGGGGAAGATGCGCCTCGTGTTCGACGCCGCACACTGCTACAGTGGAGTGTGCCTAAACGACTATCTGCTGGAGGGACCCGACCTGCTGCAGTCACTACCGGGAATCCTGTTCCGGTTTAGAGAACGCCCGGTAGCCGTCACAGCCGACATCCAAGAAATGTTCCTCCAAGTAAAGATAAAAGAACAGGACCAAGCCGCACAGCTGTTTCTCTGGCGGGAAGGAGACCGCTTGGAGCCACCAAAGAAGTATAAGATGACCTCAATGATCTTCGGTGCATCGTGTTCACCGTTCATCGCACACTCGGTACGAGACACCAATGCGAGACTGTACACGCAACAGTACCCCGACGCCGTGAGAGCAATAACCACGAGCCACTACATGGACGACTACGTGGACAGTTTCACGACCGAGGACGAGGCGATCAAGACTGCAAGTGATGTCATGAAGATACACAAAAACGCGCACTTCAACCTGAGGGGATGGTGTTCCAATAAAGACGGCGTAGTGAGGAACGTCGCTCCAGAGAAGCAGGCGCGCGACACACAAGTAAGACTCGGCCAACGTGAGGAGAACACTGACAAAACACTGGGTCTGCTATGGCAGACAGGCTCCGATAAATTAGGCTTTAACACTGGGCTGGGTCGGCTGTCACCCGAGGTGAAGTCAAAGGACAGAGCGCCGACCAAGAGAGAAGCCCTAGGAGCAGTGATGGCTGTCTACGACCCCCTGGGACTCATCAGTCACTTCACTGTCACCGGTAAAATACTTCTACAGAACTTGTGGAGACACGGAATAGGGTGGGACGAGGCACTCCCTGAAGAAGACGCGCAGCACTTCGACGAATGGATGCAGAGCCTGAGTGAAGCGACACAACTACGCATACCCAGGTGCTACGCCAAGGGAGCAGACGACCTAATCGAGCTGCATGTCTTCTGCGACGCTAGCGAGCAAGCGTACGCGGTCGCAGCTTACTGGAGGATCCGGAAGCCGGACGGAAGAGTCGACGTGAAGTTAGTCACGGCCAAGGCACGAGTAGCGCCCCTGAAACCCGTCACCATCCCACGACTGGAACTACAAGCTGCAGTGATGGGCGCACGACTAGCTGAGTTGGTCCTGAAGGAACACCGGGACAAGCCCAGCAGAGTGACGTATTGGACGGACTCGCAAACTGTCCTACGCTGGATACAAAAGGATGCTGCAAGGTACACGCCTTTCGTAGCACATCGCCTTGGGGAGATTGCGGAGCTGACCAACGTCACCCAATGGAGATGGGTGCCCACCAAGCACAACGTAGCGGACGACGCTACACGCCCCCACTACACCGTACACATGAAACCGGAGGACAGATGGTTCACCGGCCCCGCGTTCCTGTATGACGACGAAGAGTCCTGGCCCAAGGAGCAGGTCAAAGAGGACACACCTGACAGCGAAGCCATGTACGTGACGACAGAAATTAAAAAGGAACGCCCTTCTCACCTGCCTGACATAAGTAGGTTCTCGTCCTACGAGAAACTACTACGAGCCACAGCCGTGCCTTTCCTTTTTAAAGAAAAATGTAAGGTCAGAGCCAGCCAGATGACCGTCGACCTGATCGAGAAGGCCGAGAAACTATGGCTGAAACAAGCGCAGCTCGACGATTACGAGGAAGAGATCCAGTTGCTTGAGAAGGGGAAGCCGGTGCCCAAGTCCAGCAGCCTATACCGACTGGACCCCTACCTTGACGACCAAATACTCAAGGTACGAGGCAGAATAGGGCACGCAACAGTCAAGGAAGTGACGAAGACACCGGTGATCCTACATGGCAAACATCCGTTCACCCGACTACTGGTAGAGAACGCGCATCGCAGAGCCGGACACGCCAACAACGAACGCGTCATCAACGACCTGAGGCAGAGATACTGGGTGGTCAACTTACGCCCGACGGTGCGAGCTATCGCGCAGCGCTGCCAGCTCTGCCGAATAAGAAAAACAACACCGGTGAGGCCAACTCCAGGAGACTTACCAATTGAACGACTCACAGAGGCGCAGCGAGCCTTCACACACTGTGGCGTCGACTATTTTGGACCCATGGTAGTGGTCATCGGAAGGAGGCACGAGAAGCGATGGGGAGCTTTGTTCACCTGTCTGGCCACGAGGGCAGTCCACCTGGAGCTGGTTTCCAGCTTGTCCACCGACTCAGCGTTGATGGCAACAAGAAGAATGGCGGCGCGACGAGGTTGGCCTAGAGTAATGTACTCGGACAACGGCACCAACTTCAGAGGGGCAGACGCCGAGCTACGCACGGCCTACAAGGAGTGGGCAAAGGAGTTCCCTCACTCCGGGCTTCAGTATCGCATGAAGTGGAAGTTTATAACCCCAGGAGCTCCGCATATGGGGGGAGCATGGGAGCGACTGGTACGCTCCGTCAAGACGGCGCTAGGGGCGACTCTGCATCAGAAGGCGCTAAAGGAAGAGGTGCTGCTGACGTTGCTGACAGAGGCCGAACACTCGATCAACTCTCGACCTCTGACCCACGTCTCCGTCGATCCTAAAGATACGGAGGCCCTCACCCCTGACCATTTCCTCATAGGTACCTCCTCAGGGCTTCCTCGCACTGGGCCTTGTGAGGAGGCTACACGCAAGCAGTGGAGAACTGCCCAGGCGCTCGCCGACCAGTTCTGGCGGCGCTGGGTAGACGAGTACCTGCCTACGCTGGTGCCCCGAGGGGCGTCAGATGACCAACGGCGGCCCATCCAAGTCAGCGACCTGGTCGTCGTCATCGACTCCGCGCTGCCGAGAGGGACGTGGCCACGAGGGGTCGTGGAAGCCGTCTACAGTGGTCCTGACGGCAAGGTGCGATCGGCTGACATCAGGACGACAGCGGGCATCCTACGGCGTCCCGTCACGAAGCTCGCCGTCCTCTGCGTGGGAGAATAAGGCTACGGTAGCCCTGCGCCGGGGGGAGGATGTTACGGACGACGCATCGTGATGTAGCTACGGTCGACGCCCCACACGAAAATAACACGTGCATTTAACACGAGTAAATAACACCGTTGTAATGTACATAGTTTGACAGTAAAAGTGATTGTTTGGTTATTAAGATATTGTAAATAAAGTATGATTTTGGTATTAGGGAAATGTTGATATGTAGATTTAAAGTGGGATTGTTTCATTGTCCCTTAGGTAATAAGAGGTAAATAGTATTGTAAGGCGGCAGGCAATGCGAGTCGAAAGGGAACCGACAAGTCGAAACCTGTCAGGAGTCCCAGACGCACAAACGCCAAGGCGCGACTGTAACTCAGCGGCGCTGTGATTGGTCGATCGCACTCCCTACCGCCCCGGCCGCCCCCGCGCGCGCCTTCAACCCCGATAGTTGTGAAAATAGTATAAAAGAGGGCTAGCCGGTCGCTATGGGCTCTCTCTCTCATCACTCTCCGTTGACTCTACACGCAAGACTCAAGCAACCGACTAGCCCTGAACCTGAAGAATAAATTAGAACTCTGAAGATAAAGTCCGACATTGTTATTTGAAGAACCCATCATACAGTCCACACCAACAGTCACGAACCGGGCAAGACGAAGACGTGCTCCGCCGATCTTAATTATTTCTTGATTTTTATATAATTGTTATTATTGTTTTTATATCGTTTTTATATTTTGTTTTGTCGAGACAAATAAAAACTTTTTCTTTGTTTCAAAAATCCCGAGTCCGACCTGTTTAAATGGTCGATATTTACCCGTGAACCCTATCAAATGGCCATGGCAACTAACAATGACGAGCGACATTCAATAAACACCGAGTTGCTGCCGTAACCTGATTCTGGCGCCAACGCCTGCGCCGGCGCCGCTGAGCTGTCAAGTGTCGGGTTATGTCATATTATGCACTTGTTGTGCTGACCTTACTGAGCTACCGATTAAATGAAATTAAGTAATACTGTGGCTTGAATATTTGGATCACTTTATACTTGCTTTTAGTAATGTTTCCTAAATGACAATAAAAAACCTAAATGCTGATCTTCCTAGATTAATTTGAACACTTCTTGAAGTTTCTTTTTAGAGATACATTACACTTCTTCAAAATTTTGATGGAAGGAGAGGCAGAGACAAAGAGGAATAAATGATGCCATTACGTCTGACAGGGGAGAATGAAAGAAGAAAACAGCTTCTCCAAATTTGTCCAAACAACTGCAAAAGTGAAGGTTTTTGCTATTTAAAAACTTAAAATACTCCGAGAAATGGGACACGGTTCGGCCCGAGGAGTTACCATGACGTCTTAAAGCATGGTAGTAATTTAAATGCCACTCCAGTGTAGGACAGAATCGAAGCTGAAGAGGACGTCTAGCGCCATCTCTGTCCCAATCTGGAATACAAGATTAAAACAATACTGCTTTAAGACGTCATGTCACCAGGGGCCTTATTCTGGCATTTTAATAAATTCGTCACTCCAACACGATTCCATTCTCATCCCATAGTCATTTTGATTAAAGTTCGTAATCTGCTAAATCCACAATGGTCGATCATTGGTCGGTCAATGGTCTCGTAATAAAATTGTGTTTTAATGGCAATGTCGTATTGTCATTATTATAAAACCCTTAGTACAAATGGTTTTCGAAATCTACTACTAAATGCGAATTATCATTCTATGACATTTCTTTCAATGGAGTGTCATTGGTTGACCATTGGAATCATAATGGCGCCATTATGTTAGAAGAATTAACAAACTTGTCAAAATTTAACAGAACTTGACCATTATGAAATCAATGATCTACTACTCTGACACTATTGTAGTAGCAGAATCGAGGCCCTCGTATTATTACACAGTCCATACTAATTATTGAGTTGCGTCGGTCAGATATTTCACTAGAGTTTTCTTGCAGTGGTAAACTGTGGATAGATGACCTAATCAGTCTATTTCTCGAACTGTGATAGACACACTCTTATTTGGAGTAACACGTGCTACCGTAATTCGACTCATGCGCAGCTCTCGTGTCGAATAACACTTGTCATAATCATATGCTGTTGTCATGCAGTCGTGCATAACTTGCACTTTACATCACAGCACATGTAATAGTTTATTTTATGACACCGCTAATAAATAAATGTAGTTTACTATCGAGGTCGATAGGCCAAACAAGTCGATTTTGCGTTCTTAAGAAAGAATCTGGGTCAGAAAAATAATGTTAAAATTAGCGCAACATGTGTCAAAGTCCGTAACAATGAGCAAACCTCAGAATCATTCGAGTAATTATAGACTAGTAAGAATAACATCGGAGTAGCAGAAATCATCAGGATCTTTTCAATAGCAGTTGTCAGAATTTGTCCCTAATTGATGCTTGATAATGGCTCGTCTTCTTTTAGTACATGGCGAAATGTGGGTCAGATCGCAATGACGGGGAGAAGTGCATTTCGACTCCGTTAAGAGGTTTTTACACCCTTTAGAAGAAGTAAGTTTGAGAGTGTAGGGGTAGGTAATCTCTGGAAGTAATGATCTAATTCTAAAACTATTTCACTGGCCGAAAGCTACATTATTCGTGGGTGTTATAGGTTTTAAATCACATATACATCATGCATATTAGCCGAGCTATTGCAATTTTAGCGGACGAAGTCGCGATCGAATTAAAAACGTGGCCAAACGTTGTACCCAAGTAAGTGAAATCTTAGTAAATAACAGTAAAAATATGAACCATAAAAAATAATAACATCTTATCATACTTAATCATAATCACCAATACAACGCACTTGACGTATCGCAGTGACGTTTAACGATACCCTGCGCCGGCGCAACTTACGTAACGTATACGTAACGACAGTAATCGAGCTGATCTAATATGTGAGTAGGTATGTATTTATGTGTTTTTTTATGTTGATATAATTGAAAGTGGATGAGCGTGGCAACACTGGTAGTACTGATGTAGTTTTTATGAGGATTTGTTGAGTAATATTATTATGTGGATGGATTAGTATACTTCCAGGTCATATGGCAATTCACTTGCATAGTAATTTTTCACCAGCCACTTGTAGTTACTACTTATCATCTTCCTTCTCTCTTTCTATCTCTTCACTTTCTGTAATTTTCGGATTCCTATATAATTATGACTTGCTGTGGTGAAGGAAAACATCGTGAAGAAACTAAATCAGTATCCCTGGGTGGAACGACCCAATCCGCTTGTATATGATGCTATATTTTCTGGGCATTTTAAGACTGTTCCAGGACCAACATTATGTCGTAATGGGAAGACTGTCACCTCCTTCTGCAAAGCAGTCATGCTAGCGAAGGAGGTGGCGGAACGCGACAGGGAGAGAACCTCGAACCTCCCAGCCGCCTCAGGAGAGGCACCGGGCGTCCACAGGCCTGTCGGGGGGCACCTAGCCCGCCGTCCGTCTTATGACGACAGGCCATGTCGATGGCGGTTTCGTGTTCCACGCGTGCCTCAAAGTGATGTCCACATAAGGAAGGGGTTCGCAAGGGCCGATGCCTACCCCGAGGCTGCGGGACTGTTCGAAAGGGATACCGCGGCCCTAGTACATAAAGGGCTAAGAAGGATCATGAATGGATTTCAGTCAGTAAAAGTCTGACCATTAGCGGAGAGGACAATATAGACAAAGATGGGTCGCGATCTTCAGCGTCGATGGACCGAGAATATTTGGAAAATGTTTTAACTTACAAGAGAGGCTTAACTTGAGAGCCATAAATTAATTTTGTAATACTAATACTTAGACCACGGTTTTCTCACGTATTTGATTCGAAGTGGTCCGACTTACTGCGATATCGAACAGTGCGTTTTCTTCATGAAATGATTTCAGTCCAGGTGTAACAATACGGGCAATCCCAAAAAAACATAGATACATAACAATAATCCGGCGAAATACTGTAACAGCTTCCCATCATTATAATTTCAGGTTTTCCCCTGTTTTGTATTTATAAACATTGTTATTTACCACAATCATAATAAGCGGTTAATGCCGCTCCAAAAAAGCATTGTTTGTGTAAGTTTTGGCCTCTAAATATGGCAACTGGTTTCCCCCATACAGTGCTGATAATGGCAATAATAAACAGCACGTATGGATGCTGTAATTAAGTTAATATTATACTTTATCCTGTAACAATATTTATGCTGTTATCTGCAGAATTTCCCATGCTATGTAATGTAGGTAAACATTGTTATGTCCTGTTAGGGGGACACTACCTGGCAGCATCGGGCACACAATAAGTGTGTGTAGTTATGAAATACCTATATAGTAGAAGTTTGAACGGATAAGTCTCTTTTTGTTTTTCTTAATACAATTCTGCAACGTACAATCTTCTTCCTAGGGTCGTGTTTAGAATCGCAGCAAGAAATACATCATCATCTGCATAGCCTTTTCCCAACTATGTTGAGGTCAGCTTCCAATCCAACGGGATGCAGCTGATTAATAGTATTTTACATGAAGCAACTGTATTTCTGCCCTCCACAACCCAGTTGGTACTGGGATAGTGATTGGTAAGGACTGGGGCCTAATTCTGCTATTTTAATAAATTCGTCACTCCAACACGATTCCATTCTCATTGCATTCCATTGTCATTTTGCTTAAAGTTCGTAATCTGCTAAATTCACAATGGTCGGTCAATGGTCTCGTAATAAAATTGTGTTTTAATGGCATTGTCGTATTGTCATTATTATAAAACCCTTAGTACAAATGGTTTTCGAAATCTACTACTAAATGCGAACATTTATTCATGCCAGATTTCATGTACGAGATTATCATTCTATGACATTTCTTTCAATGGAGTGTCAGTGAAAAGTCATAATGGCGCCATTATGTTAATAGAATGAACAAACTTGTCAACATTTGACAGAACTTGATCATTATGAAATCAATGATCGACTACTCTGACACTATTGTAATAGCAGAATCGAGGCCCTGGTTGTCAGATTTTCGTGTCACTGACTACCCTTGCAAACTCGACATCTACATGATGGATTCTCTCATTCAGTGTGTAGAGGGGCAATGATCACATATCTATCTGCTAAGTGTGGTAACCACTTTGTAACGCAGACCGTACGTCTACATGACGTTTTTGAGAAGAAATAGCCGAAACGAACACAGAGGTCATCATCATCATCATCATCAGCCTATAATGTTCCCACTGCTGGGACACGGCCTCCTCTCAATGAGAGGGAAAGGGCTATAATCTACCACGCGGGCCCAGTGCGGATTGGTAGATGTCACATGTCTTCGAATTTTTGGTTCTAGGACATGCCGGTTTCCTCACGATGTTTTCCTTCACCGTTTTTGAGAGCAGCGGTGATGAAATAAATTACACAAAGTAATGCGCCTGTCTGGGTTCGAACCCACGACTTACTGTTCGTAAGTCGGGGCCGCCACCACTGGGCCACCGCTGCTCTCGCACAGAGGTCATAGTCTCTTTTAAAGTCCAGACAATCTTGCTCAACTCACATGAAAACTGTGGAGATTACCTAGTGTCTGAGATGGTCTTTTGAAGAAAGAACACACAGATTTGAGTGGACCTGTCCAGTCAGTGCAAGGTATATTTCTAACTGCACACAAACAAAGATATTAACGAGTAATGGTTTGTGCACATTACATTTACAATAACCGTTCACAAAGAAATAGAACACCAATGTTTTATTTATTATTTCACAATATATAACGTTTCTTGATACAAGTTTACAACTGAACGTAATGGAAACTTTTGTACTGTTAGCGACCGATAAAGGAGTAGGTAAGTAGGTATGTTTATATACTTTGTAATAAAAATTATGTAGGTACCTATATTGTTTTAATGTTCTGATAGCCCAGAGGTTAGAGGGCGCTTGGTAAGAATGATGAAGCGGGTTCGAGATTGGGCTGGTGAAGACGTGACTTTAAAACATCATCTGACAAAACATCACGCCTGTAATACTTGAAAGGATAGGCAGAGATGTACATATGTGACCTTGCTCCGCATGAAATTATTACACAAATATTACTTCTCTATTTGATCCAATTTTAAGGGTTTTAATACGTTTGTTCGGAACCCTATTCCTTTTTCTAAAATAAAACCCTGCAGCTTGGGTTACTCGTTATAACAATAGTTACATGCCAGTAAAAGTCCCGTCAACCAGCCGTTTCGGCGATTAACCGGAATAAATAGACACACAGATAAAATATTTTTGTTTGCTTGTAACGAATACCGTACATATGTACTTTCATATGCATTGAGTGAAACCCGTTATTTTGAAATTATAAACTTTATATTTTTTTAAACGTGTAGATTAAAAACCATCAGCCAATAGTAAATCATTCAAACATTACCTGACGAAGAAAGTAAAAGCCAAATTTCCAAAAGTAGATCCGTTAGGTAATTTACATTTTACAGTCTCATCAAAATTCTTAAACACCTACATAATGATTACTTCAAAGAGAACAATAAAACTTATATACAGACTTTAAGTACCTATAAAACCATATATCTAATGCTATATTACTTTTTAAATGTGATATTGCCACCATTAGACACGGCTCAGTGTCAATATCAAATGTTTTTAAAGTAATTTAATCTAAAAATGAAACGCAAGCTGCCCTACAACTATTTTAATCACCAAGTTCAAACGGTGAATGAAATAAATTATATACTCTGATCTCATACGTAAATAATATGATACGGATGAGTTTATTGCTCTGGTGATAGTGACGTCATCGGTTGACCGTGACCTTCAGAGATACTTCATCATCAGCCTGGGCTCTTCCCTACAACGTTGTAATCGAGATTAAAACAAGTTATATTTAATTAAATAATTAAAAATCCCCGACACAGGGTTCATTATATCAAGGTATTTCTGTTTTGGAACGAAGTTCTTTAACGTGACTTTCATTGATACCCATTTTGAGGGAGTTGTGAAAAAAAATGTTAATAACAATTTTGTGATGGCGGCCATCTTGGATTTGAAATTTTTACAGTGCATATGATTTTACTAGTCAGCCCTTTCATTTGATACCCATATTGAGGGAGTTGTTGAATAAATGTGTAATCCGCCATTCTGTGACGGCGGCCATCTTGGATTGATTTTGATAAAAAAGAAAGGTGAATTAATCGGGAGTTTTCTTAGCTATCTAAGAAAACTCCAGTCTAATTCACCTTTCAACAAAAAAATCTAAATCGGTTCATCCGTTCAGGAGCTACGATGCCACAGACATATACACACACCCACACAGACACGTCGGTTTTGCGTCGGGGGTTAAAAATAGAGAAGTATGGAAAAGGATATGAATTGCCGACCCCAAATAAATTAGGATAAGGACAAGAGAATGATGATGATGATGTTAATGATGATGGTGATGATGATGATAATGATAATGATGATGATGATGATGATAATGATGATGTTGATGATGATGCTGTTGGGGTCGACTTTTCTCAGTCAGGCACGTCAGTACCTAACTCGACAATATTATGCATAAATTCAAAACCGTTTTTATTCCTCAAAAATGCCTTGTATTGGCCGATATAAACACAGGGGTACACTTGTTTAACATTCTGATTACACTTATTTTTACAATTTAATATTTTATGTAGCGTGTTTTTTTGTGAAACGGAAACGCAAATTCAGAACGCATGTCAAACGCATGTTGTTATGTGTCAAAGAAAAACTTTTATTTGGAAACTACTCAAAGTTACACTAGATGTTATTGTAATTGCACTGTTTGCTTGAATAAACCACATACATTAAGTCAAATTATATTAAGGGTAAAAATTTTGATGTGAACAAGGCAGAAGAAATTGTAGAAATTTTATTTTTTTAAGCGTCGAGCACTCCTTGAACATAGTTTTTAATTATTTTATTGGTTTGATAGACTGTACTTTATTGATTAATGTGAAGAAAGAAATACATACATATTCCCTATTGGTTCCAGACCCAGCATTCTTTCAGAAAGATCTGAAGAAATTCTACACACAGGTTTGCATAAACATATACAATTAATATATATTCTTTACGTTTAGTAGATGAAATGCATACCAATAGCCCAGTATAAATATGGATCAATTGCCTTTTTTTTCTTTGATGATTTCAGTCATAAACACATTCTGTCCTTTCATCTTTAACAAGAGGTAAAATAATTATTTCCTTCAAATTTCAATGAAAAATAAGTGTTACTACTAACACGAAATTATTACAAGCTAAAATATACCTTCACATAATTTTTCGCAATTTCCCAGATTAGCAAAACGAATAAAAATGACAACACAAATAAAAGTTAAAAGGAGTCTTTACAGCGAACCTCACAAATCCTCCATCATTTATAAAAAAAAAGCCACAAAAATTACAGAAATTACGAATAAATCTCTACAAAAGATGCTCTTGTTAAAATATATAGTGACATTAACATACAGAAAGCTGTTTTTCTCGTTAATATTACGTCATTTCGTGTCTTCACCGCTTTTCCCCGAAATCTCACGAAGCGATGACCTAAAAACGCTTAAATCAAAATTCACGGAACATTATTTCAGTGATCGACTAAAATATGAATTGGGACAAATACGTTATAGTTTTTAAAAGACGAACTGTCACGATCAAATAGAAAACATTTAATATTAGCTCCACATCGTGAAAATTCGTATAAATCGTAAAAATATGTATAATTTATGGGAAAACGTAGCGTAGGTGCCTCGCTGTCTCTGATGTGTGAGGTGAGCTGTATTTGTGTTTTTAGATTTTCTTGTCTTACTGTGGAAAATTCTAGTCTCAATTTAGACGAAGAATTACAAAAAGCTCTGAAAACCTAAGTTTCAGAACACACCAGCTTCATTAATAACTCTTCTAATTCTCTGTTGAAAATATAGTTTCGTTTCATTCAATATGCCAGCATAACTTCCAATACGAATATGTTTCCACAACCACAATTCAGCAAAATACACTTTCCCTAACCCTAGCATTTTCCCAAAAAAAGGAGAACAAATCTCATACAATACAACGTTCGTCAAATAATTTTCGAGCAAGCAAAGTAACCAAATCTGACACCTTATAGACGAATAGTCTTTGATTTAATGTTTTCAATCACCTGTGACGTTTCCGTACCTCAAGTCGGCAACAAATACAAAAGCGTAAATATAATTTATCAACCTAGGGATTCTTAAGTATTAACTGGGTTGTGGAGGTCAGATAGGCAGTCGCTCCATGTAAAATACTGGTATTCAGCTGCATCCAGATACACTGGAAAGTGAAACCGACTCCAGCATAGTTGGGAAAAGGCTAGGCAGATGATAAACCTAATGGATTCTTATAAAAGATACTATTCGTAGAAATGTTTAACAAAAAAACCGCTAAACTATTATAGCTGTGACTGGGATCACCTCAGCAATATTACAAACTTACTAATCTCACGATCTCCCAAGCAGAGCCTTAGTAGAACTGTCACTGTCAAAAAATATTAATATGTATTAAATTATAATTTGACATTTTTACGAAAGCTGCTATGTTATAAAACAGATCACGATGTATTTTCATCGTGATGATTTGACAAAATTGTCGTTTGTCCTGATGCCTCTCAGTTAAATAAATATAATAAATAAATATCGCTGGACATTACACACAGCGACATCTAGTGTCGCACTAAGCAGGGCTTGTGTCGTGGTCACCAGACAGTTGATATACTACATTATACTTTTTGTTTGTAAATACATACTTATTATACTCGTACATATAAACATCCATGACTCGGAAATAAATGTTCATGTCATCATCATACAAACATTTGCTCCTACCGGGATTCGAACCCGAGACCCTAAGTACGTAAGCCAGCCACACTACCGCTGCGCCATTCGGGTCGTAGTTAATTAAATAGGACCCTGACCTCTCTTATCAAACGATTCCACAGCTATTGCCAAAGCTATCTGACCTACAACCCCCTTACTGCCGCTCAATTTCTTCTTACTCCACGTTTATCATCCATCCCTATTACCCAACCGAAACCTTCCAGAAGGATTGCCTCTACGTCATTCAGACGAGGATTTTTCCTTTATTTTCCCCGCGTCAGCTTCATTAAGGGCGAATGCTTATTTACAGATGCGAGGAAATGTCTGTATTTCTGTGTGTGTTGGGAAAAGTATTTAGAATATATTGGGTAACAGTCGGGGTAATGATAATTATTTGCGTGTAGGAAAAATTTATACAAATATTCGCTTGTTGTGTCTGTCTGTGTGACCACGTTGTACATAATTATAAAGGACGGAATGGTTGAACCTATATAATAAACTACGCCACGGATTTTGATACAGTTTTCATCATATTATTATTGACTTTATTCCGAACGGTACGTGTTTTTTGTCAAATTGTAAAAACTGTGCGAAACGGGCAGAGTTATAGAATATTGCATAGCTACTCGCTCGTATACACCATTTACAGCAACGGATTCTCTTATTATTTTTTTAAATCTTCAAGAATTTTCCCTATACACCGTTATTTTTTTGTCGTTCGTAGTATCTCGAAAAAAATATCAGCTGCTGCCTAAATTTTTTCGAGTTACGCGACCAATAAATAATTTATAAAGCAGCTGTTTTTTTTTTGAGATTCAAAGTCGTTCTCATAGTAAAAGTTGTCCATTTTCATGAGTCTGTACTATCCGCTCTTAAAGGGATTAAAACGACAAAAAAATTACGTTGTATACTAACGCTCTGTGTGAGATAAAAATAACCAAAAACATAAGTATTGGAGATAGTTACCGCAGCTTCAAAAAATCCTTTCACTTTGACTAAAAGCAGTTTGGAATTTTTCCACCATGTAAACATTAGAACCACATAATTAAGTCTTTCAATAATAACAGCATATCAAGCTCATTAATATTTATGGCAGTCTCGCTTATCTGCTAGCCTAGTAGCTCAACCTATTATTAACTAGTTTAGCTTCAGTTAACTTATAACCGATGAGAATATAAAAGTGAAAACTAGTCAAACTAGTATGCAAGATAAGAAGGCTGATAAAGCTATACTTAGATACCTAGACACCCACCTACATTCTGATTTTCCACGTAACTAATTGAAACTGAAGTTGGTAAATACAGAGAAAGGGGGAAAGCTGAAAATCTCTTAAGGCGCTTACATGTGCTAAACGCGACTTTTATAACTACTAAAAGTATGTGATTCACTGCTGTAAACAAGACCAGAAAAATACATAATATTTTTCAGGATTAATTTGGCTCGATAAAAAGAAATCACGAACTTATCTCTAAAAATATATTTCAAACAATAAAAAACATACTATTATGCATGCGATCATTCTGATTTTTTGGCAAATAATTCTACAAGCAATATATTAGCATGATACTGTTTTAGTGTTTTAATCCAATCAATAGTTTTTTTGTAAATCGATCGAAACCACTAATTTCGCGCTATTTATCGTCGCAGTGGCTGACGTAACAACCACTTTGTAGTGCAAGCTGATTAGAACTTTATTCTAACAGCATTTCAAACTCTGTATTATAGACAACTTTTACACCAGGATGTATAGCTCGTGGCTAAATAATAACAGCCGTTCGAGTCGATCTTCAGGTTCAATCGCACTTGCCTAGGTTGATCTGTGGATGGGAGACCCCCATTACATACCGAGTTTCCTCTGTGCCTCGGAAAACACGTTAAGTTGTTGGTCCCGACTGTCATTTGTAGATTTTTGACAGTCGTTACAAGTACTCACTGGCCCGAAAGTCTGACAAGCAGTCTTACCAAGGGGTATCGTATTACCCAGTACTAACTGGGTTGTGGAGGTCAGATAGGCAGTCGCCGCATGTAAAATACTTGTATCCTGCTGCATCTGGTTAGACTATATGAAACGGCAACATAGTTGGGCTCGGCAGATGGTGAAGCGTTATTCCGGAGTTGGAACTGAAAAAAGTAAATACAAAGTTTAATTAAAATGACGGAAAACCTCTTATCTTCTTGTATTTACATTATGAACAACTTTTACAATTAAAACCCTAAAATCGTGGAAAAAAACTATGATGTGTACAATGACCTCTTGAGAGTTTTCCAGTCATTTTATACACAACAAGTCCTTTATGAGAACGATGAACCCAATGACAACGTAATCAAGTAAATTCGAAAGCAATTTTCCGTAAGTAAGCAATTATCTTACTTTACTATATTTTATATCGAGGGACTAAACGAAGCCATGATATTCCAGAGGTGGTTTGACTCCCGAGCATGCGAGGGAGGTCAATGAAACCGAGGGTATATTAAATTGGCGTTTAGTCTCGAGATGCAAACTACACTTTTCACTTTGAGTGCGAGAAAAATAGATAGTCAATTTAGTACTAAAACATTTGTTTGTTATTCCTTCAGTGCATGAAACTTTCAAGTTTTTAAGTAAATCTTCCGCGATTTTGGCGGCTGAAATTATCTTCAGTCTTTTGCTCTTTGCTCGACGTCAAACTCTTCACTTTCGCTGAAAAAACTAATTTTATTAATAACGAGACCAATACAATCAACAAGAATTCTGAAATTCAGTTTTTTCTCCTAAACCAGTCGCAGATTAACAATTTAAAACACAAGGCATCACCTTCTTTGCGGGAAAACCATGAACTAAAACTCCCAACATTTTCGCAATGAAGATGTATGGTCCACACTCCACAGATGATAGTATATTTACTGGCTGTTTGAGTTTGTCTAAGTCACAGGAAGGAAATTAAAAAACGAATTACTTTTACTCCCTAGGGAGAAAAGTATGGTCACTTTGGTCCCGCTTCGTAGGGCTATATTGGCGTACTTTTAGAGCATGAGAAGTGAAACGGTACTTTGTTTGTTTGTTCCTAAGAGATTTTATATTCCCTTTTCTCACAGGGCTAATTAATCGTTGGTCTACGAATAATGATGGTAATAACCACTATGAAAAATATATGTGATCTTATCGCCAAATATTCCAATATTAACTAGTCTGGAAGAAAACTATACAACCTACTTTCAGTCAAATGAAACCCTTGAACTTTAAAATTCACGCTCTGTAATTCTGTAAACATGCCAACAAAAAAGCCATTGAGACCAACATTTTAAAATATACCCAGACAAACTGGCATTTCTATCAACACATTAATTTAAACATCTTTATTAATATCACGCAATATTTTTTTGCTAAGCCGCGCCCACATAGGAGAAAAATAACGTAGATTGTCCAATCAAATTGGCAATTAATCAGACAAGATAATTCATTTGTCTGCAACATATATAGTTTATGGCAAACGGTTTACCAAGTATGAGGAAGTCTGGTGGTTGGAAAAATGCCATAATGTTGGAGTACTGATAACAGCTAAGCTATAGAAATACCTAAACTCAGGAGCCTAATTCTGCTATTTTAACAAATTCGTCACTCCAACACGATTCCATTCCCATCCCATTGTCATTTTGCTTAAAGTTCGTAATCTGCTAAATTCACAATGGTCGGTCGATGGTCACGTAATAAAATTGTGTTTTAATGGCATTTTCGTATTGTCATTATTATAAAACCATTAGTACAAATGGTTTTCGATATCTAGTACTAAATACGAACATTTATTCAAGCCAGATTTCATGTACGAGATTAATATTCTATGACATTTCTTTCAAAGGGAGTCTTACTGGTTGTTCATTGAGAAGTCATAATGACGCCATTATATTAGTAGATTACTAAACTTGTCAAAAATTGACAGAACTTGATCATTGTGACTTCAATGATCGCCTATTCTGACACTCTCGTAATAGCAGAATCGAGGCCCTGTACCAGTGATAGTCCAGTGGTACGAACCCAAGACACGCACCTCTGATTTTTCAGATTCATGTGCGTATTGTATAATTATCACTTGCTTCGGTGAAGGAAAATTTCGTGAGGAAACCAGCATGCCTGAAAGAAATTTCTCGACGCCATGTAAAGCCAAGTCAGAGAGTCATGTCCATGCATGCCCAGGCATAAAAACTCTGACACCAGGCACTAAAGCTAAAAAGAAAGAAGAAACTGTATTCCAAATTCAAATACTATGACGGGAGTTTCTTGATGTACAGTTACTGGGGCAGTGATCCCTACTATTATGTGAATGTATGTTTGTTTGTTACGCTTTCACGCGAAAACTACTCAACCGATCATCATGAAACTTAGTACACATATTCTTGGAGGTATAAGAAGTAACATAGGATAGTTTTTATTTAAAAAAAAAACTAACCCTTACTCGCAGACGAAGTTGCGCGGGTCAGCTAGTAAGAAATAAAGAAAATATATATCTTCAACGTTGAGCGTTGCTTTTCATTTGTAGATATAAAAAGTGAAAATGTAAACGGACCCTTCGCGAACAAGCACTCTGTACACCAAATTAAATATATTAGTAACTCTATGCAAAAATGATTGCTGGAAAAAGAAACTTTTTGGAGTGAAAAATCACGTTTTACTTTACTCTAAACATTGTGGTGATGCATTGACTAGCAAGAGGTATGGGTGGTATTTCAAGTAAAGTTTTTACATCAAAAACTTCTAATAAAAAAAACTTACGAGAAAGTTGGAACTTTTAATCCCCATATTGACGTAAGTATCATCCGCAACAAAAAAAGTTGAAGTTCAGAACAAGTGCCTTCGGCTTCGTTAGGGTATTTTCACACCCTTTATGGGACATTTCTTGTGGCACTCTATTTCTGTATCATGTTATTTTTAAAGCAGCATTTACAAAATCTAATCGTTGGCTCAGCCCGATCTCCCTGAACTACTTTTAGTATGGAAACCACAATTTGACTTGTGGTCAAGTGGAAAGTTCGGAAAAGATGGATTTATTCTGTCTTCGGTCATCGCCCTAGTTTAGGGCAATACCTCTTTCATGACTTGGCCTTATTCTTGGCCCACATCCAACAGTTGATAAAATCAGGAAGATGTAGAACTCCACAAGTAATACGCATTATACGCTTAAATACGCATTTACTGAGCCACAGCGCATGCGTTGCAACTTTTAAATCACATTATCTATACAGGGTGTATTTCACCTCATCACAAAGCCGTTAACCAAGCATTCTGTATATCAAACTTAGTAACTTTACGCAAAAAATATTGCTGGGAAACTACTTTTTTTTTTTGAGGTTATAAATCATGTTTTGTGGTATAACTCAATGTAACACACTCAAAACATTGTGCGGATGGATGGATTGAATAGTACGGGGGTCGTAGAGATATTTAAAGTAAAAATCATGCGATAAAAAGTGGTATTTAAAAAAAAGGTTGTCATAATCTTGCAAGTTTGACCCCCAATATCTCCGTAACTAGAAGGTTCCCAGGTATAGTGTAGAACAAAAATATGATCAGAATGACGAGTAGAACAAGTGCCTTTCGTATTCGTTAAGAGGTGTTTTACACCCTTTATATTATAATGACCGTTTTTTATAAGAGATTGTTTTGTGTTCCCGATATTTGATTGTTGACGACCCGAATGGTGTAGTGGTAGTGACGCTGCCTTACGTTCTTAGGGTCCTGGGTTCGAATCCCGGTAGAAGCAAATGTTTGTGTGATGAGCATGGACATTTGTTTCGAGTCATGGATGTTTATATGTATAAAAAAGTATTTACAAACAAAAAAGTATACAAATGTAGTCATATCAACTATCTAGTGTCCACGACACAAGCTTTGCTTAGTGTGGCACTAGGTGGCGCTGTGTGTTAATGTCCATCGCTATTTATTTCGGCGCTGTTGCAAGCACCATGATCACGGATAAATTGGAGTTATTGCGGTTGGGTGTTTATGAACAGACAAATCACAGTTGCGGCAACATCTACGTTTGCCCAGTTTTTATTATTTACTAGCTGACTCGCGCAACTTCGTCTGCGTCTCATAATTTGAGATTTAAACTATCCTATCTCTCAAGTTGGATCGAACTGCACATGGTGTGCGAATTTTATTATAATCGGTTAAGTGGTTTAGGAGTCCATTGAGGACAAACATTGTGACACGAGATTTATATATATTAAGAATATGAAGAACGTCACAAAAATCTAGATGTTTGCGGGTTGTCTGTTGCCATAAGAAATTGTGTTGTTGCCGAAGACCAAAATTGCATCTCCCAAGCAGCAGATCCTAAGAAGGTACGAGTATGTAACACAGAAAAACTGGGAATTTCGTATACCATTGGTATAAGCCAATAAAACGATTTGAATAAAAATCACCTCATTACTGATAACCTAGTTAATGCTTATACATACACACTTGATCCCGGACTTGTTATTTTAAAACATTTATTATAATTCTTGGAAACCAAGTATACTGAGAAAAGTTAACTATGGATCTAAAATATTCCATTGTTCACTTGGGAAGCTAATGTGAAAGGTACCACGAGCCTAGGTTCCTGATGAATTATAATCAGTAATGTACCCACAGCTGGGACACAGACCTCTTCTCTATTAAAGAGTGTGGGCTGTTTAATAATAATAATAATAATAATAATAGAGCCCTGACCACCGGCAGCTCGGACCCTGTCCCCAGCGCTAGTGAGCTACTGTTTTTTATATTTTTAAATGTTTTTTTTAAATTTAGTTTTGTAAATAAATATTTAAAAATGTAAAAAATATGTAAAATAATGAATAAAGGGAATAATAATAATAATATATCATTTAATTCAGGTAACAAAAGACCCATATCACATATACCTTACAGACTAACATACATATTAATAAAAACCACTAAACATAAATAAACTATTGTACACGAAGAGACGGCGTCATGCTGCGCTGCGTGGCGTCGCGTAGCCTTCCGCGGAATCGCCGATATACGACACCCTTCGGCCAAAACTCTTCCTTGAGGAAGGTCTCAATATGATGAGTCGGAACTCGCACCACGAACGACTTAAAATTCGTGTTGTGGCGCGACTCCAACTTCTCAACCCTCAAGGACCAGCTAGTCTTCACTCGGACATACTCCACGATCTCCTCAACCTTCGTGGTGTGATGTAGACGGGACACATAGAGCTGCATCGTCGGTATCGCCGGACGCAGCAGCATATTGGGTCCTGCCAGCGCGGTCCCGCACTGGTTCCGACTAGGCGGCTTCTTCCTCTTCTTCTTCTCCACCATCACAAAGCCATCCTTGTCACACGAGGCCGTTGCTGGGCCTTGCTGTTTTGAACCCCCGTTGGAAGCTTGACAGAAGCTCTTATTTCCCCCCTTCTTCACCTGCGAAGCAGCCTGCTGCTTCTTAATCCACTACGTGGGCCCGTGTCTAACCAACCAGTCTACCTACATACCTCAGGTATACAAGCGTGATGTAATGTTCTAGAAAAACAAAAAAATACGTGGTATCTCACTGTTTACAAATTGGTCAGCTGTTGCCAAGAAATTGATGTTTTTATAAACTCTTCCTGAAGATTATTTTGTAATAATTTGTATCAACGAGTGTTGGATTCGTATCAATTTTTATATGTGACTCATGAAAAGAGTTTGGTCTACTTCTAGATCGGTAAATAGACTTCTAGACACGGTGGGTGTGACGTGATGAAACAGCTGTTAGGAGATATTTTACGAACATAAATTACGGATCGTCCACTTAAGGGGGTGGTGTCTGCTAACGAGAGGTTTTCTCCTCTTTGATGAGTGCAAAAAGTATATGTTGCTTATTAGACTTTAATTTGTACAATTGAAATAACTCTAACTTTATTATTACTAAAGCTGATCCACGCAACTTCGTCTGCGTCACATAAGAGAGAAAACGAAAGAATAAAAAATCCCCGTTTTTGCAACATTTTTCGTTCCTGCTCGGCTCCTAATAAACGTAGCGTGATGTTATGTAGCCTAAAGTCTTCCTCGATAAGTGGACTATCCATCACAAATAGATTTTTTCAAATCGAGCCGGTATTTCCTGAGATTAGTGCGTTCAACCAAACAAACAAACTCTTCTGGTTTATAATACGAGTGTTAGCACAGATTACCAGATAACTCACTCCATACAAAATTTTCAATACCTACCGCTATAATAGCCTACACTTTCAAGTCGATAGACGCTGCGAACGAAAATGTACCTAACCTTACAAACGTAAAGTGGGGTTGCTTTGTAGATCGCGCAGCCGTCAGGATATTGTGAATTGCTAGGGCTGCCTCTGTCGACGAAGATGACGGGATTTTTAGTATAGACGTACAATATAAAACAAAACATGTTCTATAATGTATCAGAATTTATAATTGTTTTAAAAATAAGTATAACAACGAAATATGTATAAAAAGAATAGTTAAAAAATCAACGTAAAGGTGGTTTATTTTGATGTAATGATTAATATTTTTTCCCTTCCTTAAATTCCTAATTGTTAAACTTTAACATAGAGAATATTCGAAATCGGTCAAATAGTTTTAATAAGTTCAAGTTATCTTTGGGGAACGTGCGTACGTGCGCGCCGCGCGGCTGTTGACAACCCAGTGCGCTATGGGCTACCGGTTGCCCGGCGCTCGGTAGGTGATTAGCGCGTGTAAGTACATGGAGTGTAGTATCTGTCATCTGTGGTGTTAGTGTAGATATGAATAAATGTTCAAAGTAAAACACTTTTTCTTTGAAGTTTCGTAACTACTCCTAAACGGCATTAAGTTTTAATTTTCTTTTTTACACACAAATATTTGTGGCTATTTTCTTCACAAAGTGTACAATTGAAATTGTGATCTAATGGTTTATTAGGCTACAATTAAATAAAAACCACTCATTTCGCACTATTCGGCCCGCTGTGACTGACGTAACAACCACTTTGTAGTGCAAGCTGATTAGAACTTTATTTTAACAGCATTTCATACGATGTTTGAACCACCACAAATAGAGTTGCTAATTTAGCAGATACCACAGCCTTAATACACAGGGCGGCCATTAGGTCCGCCCAAACCTTCAAGGAAATAAAGGTGTGATGCTTTAAAATACAAAGTTTACCTAATTTTTGAAAGCATTGCAAATAACTGATCGAAAAAAGTACACCCGAAAAAGCAAATTGCCAAAACATACGGTGCAATTCTAGTTCAAATTGACAGTTAATTTAACATCGCGCCTGAAATCCCGAAAGGATAAACAGAGATGTTCCTAATAGTACATCCACATTTTCACCAGGTATGTTTAAGTCCAATGTAATGGGGTGGGGATACTGCCATCTGCCATCAACCCAGGCCAATTCCAGGCTCCGTAGCTGCTACTGAGAAATTTCTGATGGAAAACATAAAAAAAAAAAAAAATAGAAACATCCGAATTGAGAACCTCCTCCTTTTTTAGAAGTCGGTTAAAAAACCAATTTCCTTGACCTGGGAATCCAACCCAAGACCCAATGCTCAGCAGCTGCGCTTGCGATCACTAGACCAACGACTTTTTAACATATGTTTGAAAGGGATCTTTTAAACTGTCCACCATTGGTCCGCATTGGCCCTGGATCGAAGGATTCGGAAGTCATGGTGAGATCGACATGCCTTTGCCCAGCAGCGGGATGGCACAAGCTAACAGTAGTATAAAGGGTGTAAAACACCTCTTCACGAAGCCGAAAGGCACTTCTTCTCCCCGTCATTGCTATCATTTTTTTGTTCTATACCATACCTGGGAAACTTCTAGTTACGGAGATGTGGGGGTCAAAGTTACAACTTTTTGACAAGATTTTTTTAAATATAAATTTTGTTTTTGCAAGATATTAACTTTTAACGCCTCCACGATCCACGTTATATTCAATCCATCCATCAGCACAATGTTTGAAGTGCGTTACATTGAGTTCTACCACAAAACATGATTTATAACCTCAAAAAAAAAGTTGTTTCCCAGCAATATTATTTGCGTCAAGTTACTTAGTTTGATGCACAGAATGCTTGGTTAACGGCTTTGTTATGAGGTGGTTTTATACCCTGTTTTATAATCATGCAGAAAAATTAAAACAAGCATCAACAAAGAGAAAATATAATTTAATAAAATTTGAGACACTTCTCCAGTGTCAGAGCAAATTGGGTCAACGAAGTTAATTCTGAATATTTATGTAATTACTTCACAGTCAATAAAACGGTTGACACTAATATAATAAAAGAGAACCTTGTCAGCTTACCCCGAATTCTTGAGAAAGTTGCTACAGAAACAGGAAAATTTACAGCAAAATAATAAGATCAGGTTCGAGGCAAAGTACAGGAAAACCACAATATTTTGACTCGAAACATTTTGTTTACACAACTAAATTACGTGTCCAGACTTAAGAGAAGTAAGACAGTTCGGACTTGACCTCTTTTTACATTTTGCCCAACATATTACGCGATTTTCCTGGTTCGAGAAAATTATACATGATAAGTCTGACTCAGTATTTTTTAACCATCATGACTAGAATATTTTTTGTGTTGGACTTTGGATATAACGTGATGATTCATGGTTATGCATATTTTTTATAGAAAACACTAGCTAACAATCTACTACAGTTGATAAGCTATTATGGGGTTGGCTTCCGGGTTAACCGGAGGTAGCTGAATATTTATAGTTTTCGAGCGGTAGCGCCTTTTTATCTCAATTTTTAGACACATACCAAAACCAATTGACCGTGTGAAAGATAAAATAATTGTGGCTAGAAAAGAAGGGTACATTCTTCATCTTTACAAGTCGAAGAACTGAAACTGTGTTAGACAAATATGTAGCCACCTGCACAGCTGTAACATTTGCTTCGATTAGATCTTCATAGGTGCAAGTGGTTGTGCAGGATGGGCAGAACAGGAGGTTGAGCATATCCTGCAGAGTTTAAAATTGAAATGACGACTAATCGTTTTTAAAAAGATGCCTAATAAATTGGGATATGGGCAGGAGAATCATGGATTTAAACGAGACCCAGAAACAACAATGTCTTATCAGAAGCAGTGCAACACAAATATTTTGGTTTCAACCCGAGTGGTCTTCAGCAAACATTGTGAGTGCTACTGCACTTATCTCTTGTTTGTTGATAAGGATCGAGGCCATACGTGCAGGATAAGCAGAGTAAAGTAAACTTACTTAAGCCACTACATCACACACTACTGACATCTTTGTTTCGCATGTTATTTATTTTACTAAAAGGAAACCATCATCAGCTTTCAGTCTTAAAAGTATGCAGCTGAACACTATGATTTTATAGGCGACCAAACCAAACCAGACCATAACCAAACTTGTAGAGGTCAGATATGCAGCTATCTGAATGACGATGATCCTAGAATTTGGCTAGAAGTTGAAAAAAATAAAAGATTACTCAAAGAAGTTATTTTACTTTTAGTTACTATAAGCACAAAGCATGTTTCCTCTGGGCTATATCGGAGTTTCTTTGCGGGATCGAATCAGAAATGAAGATATCCGTAAGAGAACCAAGGTCACCGACGTAGCTCGAAGAATTGCCAAAACTTAAGTGGCAGTGGGTAGGGCACATTGCTCGCAGACCGACCGCGAACTGGAAGACGATGCGTTGGAAGACCTCCCACTAGGTGGACCGATGACCTGGAGAAGGTTGCGGGAATCCGTAGGATGCGAGTCGCACGAGACCGGTCAATGTGGCGACACTTGGGGAGGCCTATGTCCAGCAGTGGACGTCTTTCGGCTGAAATAATGATGATAATGATGATTCCTATTTGTTAACTTCATCGCAACTACACGCGAGACTAAAACCCGCACAGACCTTGAACTTTAAAATTAACAAAACGCATTTAGAATCAGCAACAACTTCGCGTAAACTGCCGTAAACAAAGTAATTTAGCAAACAACTCGTGAAACAGAATTTATAGTTTGTACGAGTGTTTAAAAATAAATGAGACTACTTTAAATAATTAGTAGTAGGGAAATGAGAATTTGATTGGCAACGCAAAAGCAAAAAGGATTGAAGAAACATGAGACTATCAATTTTATAATCATGATTTATGGAGTTTCGATGAAGTTTTTAACTTATTAGTATCATACATTCTCCTGTAAGTACTTATACCAAATTATTTGGGGTCGGCGCAACATGTGAAGGACGGAAGGTGTTTTGGGGGACTGCCTCTTGTTGTAAGCTTTGACGTTCCAAACAGCCTCATTTGAATAAATGACTTTTTTGTTTTTTATCATGTCTTCCTCCAACCTTCTCTATTGCAAGTAATCTCATGAATGTAAACTTTAACTTAATAAAACTAGATCATGAATCACATTAATTTAAATAATGGCCCCATAAGTCAGCCAGAATGGAATTGCATCTTTATAAAGATCAAATGATTTGTACTTAGATCAACCCTTATAAAGACTCCGAAGCCACGTTGTAGAGACAACACTCTGCACTCATCATCTGCCTTGCCTTTTCCCAGCTATGTTGGGGTCGGCTTCCATTCTGATCAGATGCAGCTCAATACCAGTATTTTACAAGGAGCGACTGCCTATCTGACCTCCACAACCCAGTTAGTACACTGCACTCATATCTAAAAAAGAAATGCAGTCTAAGATGACCCTCCAAAATTAAATCACAGCGTCTAAAAAAAATAAAAATTGAGCGTTTTTTAAACACAACTGACATTTATGAGACAGCCTATACTTTCGTTTGACAAACTCGATGATTGTCAACCATCGTCCTCGTTACGGTTTTAGAACCGACAGCTAATATATTAGTTCAGGAATAAATGTTGATTTGCGTCATAGTGTCACTGACAAATCTAAAAAGAAGTCTATTGAAAGGTCACGCGGACGCCGCGCCGTCTCGCGGCTGGGGTATTTTAAGACCCCGAGTCTCGCCGGTGGGGTATTTTAAGACCCCGGTGAGAAATTGCCTTATTGACTTGTTTAAGATGTCCATCTTGAATGTGTTACATCGTAATGAAGATACATTTATTGGGTTTACTTTTAGAGGTTGAGAGGAAGGTTAGGTAAAGGTAAGTTTTCTTCAGGGATATTGTATTTTAGATGCTTTTTTATATCTTAAGCATATGTTATGAGGCTGCGGGACTGGAAATTATGTATTTCGTATTTCTCCGCTATTATTTTCTGATTAATTTCCGTAGCGAGATCCAAAACAGTTAAATTGATTCTCTGAGTCTTCTTCGAGCGTCAGTATCGTCAGTATTCTGACTTTCAGTGGCAGTTGTTTGAATTGTGGCGGTCTAATGCCAAAAACTAAAAGTACGGATGTAGGAAGTACCTAATCCACGAAAGGCAAAGGATTTAGTTGGATTAGATCCAGTCAAGATATGAGATATAATATACACGTGCCATAACACAAGAACTAGATGTAAACTGGTTGCATGATAATATAATACGAGCTAATGATAAATCGATAACATCCCGTCCGATAAAACTTTAACTTACACTAGAAAGATAATGCTCCGAATAAGATTTAAATATTGAAGAGTCAGAATGTTTACTTTCAATATTATTGTCTCGTATACATTTCCAATGTAACATGGGTTCGCTTTGTATAGATTTCCCATACAATGAGAGATCTTTGTAAACTGATTTTGAATAGCTTTATCGGTCGTCCTGCGTACTAAGATTCTCCTACGACCTAAACTTGCAATAATTTTGCAAACAATTTTTACTGACGAATTTACGTCAGCTGTTAACATTAATCTTCTTTATTCATGATTTTCCGGCCAATTGCAACTGTGAACAGCTGGCGCTCTAATTAACTGACATACTCGTAATAATTCCGGATGTCATAATAAATGACAAATAGTTTTATTTACCTTTAACCTTGGCATCTTTACGCACACGTAGAAGTATCTTCAATCCGTTGAAAGAATTTTGATGATAAGTGATCGGTTGGTGGTATACTATCCAAATACCAGTCTAAACGGATGCAGCTTAGCACCAGTATTTTATATGGAGCGGCTGCTTATCTGACCTCCACAACCCACTAATACGATACCCCTTGGTAAGACTGGTTGTCAGACTTTTGGGCCACTGACTACCTGTAGCGACTGTCAAAGTTCTACAAATGACAGCCGGAACCAGTGGTTTAACGTGCTTCCCGCATAGGGGTAAACAGGCATCGCATGTGTCGTCACTCATCCACGGACCAACCTAGGCAAGCACGGCTTACCCTAAAAATCGACCCGAGCGGCTGTTATTATTAAGACACGAGCTCCTTTCAAGCTTCTCACGTTCACTAGTATTAAAGCATATTTTATAACGACCCACCTCGGGTATTTTCAGTTTCAGTCCCTAAACGAAGCCATAAAATACCCGAGGTGGTTTGACTCCCGGAGCTTGCGAGGGAGCTAATGAGAGCGAGTGTATATTAAATTGGCGTTTAGTCTCGAGGTGCAAACTGTACTTTTCACTTCGAGTGCGAGAAAAATGGACGGGAAGACGTTGCGTTGAAAGACCTCCAACTAGGTGAACCAATGACCTGGTGAAGTTCGTAGGAATCCGCCGGACGCCAGTCGCACGGGACCGGTCAATGTGGCGACACTTGGGGGAGGCCTATGTCCAGCAGTGGACGTCTTTCGGCTGAAATGATGATGATAATTGCATCCCAATTTTAGCAATGAACAAACTTCGTCAACTTCGATGTTCAATTCAATATTTCTGTCAGATCCTTAAAAACATCGTTTCTTTAATCTTTACTAACCTTTTAACAGATCAAAGCGTTAATTAAGTACACTTAACAACGTATGTATGAGTATTTTAGCACCTTCAGATCTTGGAAGCGACGCCCTTCGAAGCGCGAAGTGACATCAAATCCCTACCTAATGATGCCTCCGTCCATTTTGGAAATTCGTATTTGTGTAATTCCCAGTTATATTTGACGACCCTAATGGCGCAACGGCACTGAGGCTGCTGCGTTTATTATTATTTATTTAGGGTCCTAAGTTCGAATGGCCGGTAGGAGCAAATGTTTTGTGTGATGAGCATGCAATGGACATCTGTTTCCGAGTCATGGATGTGTTTATATGTATAAATAAGTATGTATTTACTATCAAAAAAGCATACACAGGTTGAATTTTTTCTTTTCAATGCCACCTCGAGGGAAAGTACTCTAAATACTGGAGATGATAGCAAATTTTACTCAAAGGAAACGTTCCTTTTTTTAAAAAAAAGAAACAAATCTACATTCACAGATTTTTGTAAATTTTCCTTGCCACACTCGGGGATCGAACCTGGGATGGATCGACTAAAGTTCGAAAAATAACATTCTGTACCTTTTTGACATCAATCGATAGGATCAGTCATATGGATCAAATCTCTCTAACAAACTTTATAAATTAAATGAAAGGAAAACCACGAATAAAAGCTCTATCTTATTGAATTTATCCGAGTGAATTTGTAACTGTCCTTTGGATTTTATGGTTTTCCCTTCATTTAATGTATTATGTTTGTTAGAGAGATTTGATCCATATGATTGACTCTATCGATTGATGTCAAAAAAGTACAGAAAATGTTTCGTACCTGACTACTCTGAGAAGAAACAGCCGAAAGAAACTCAGAGGTCATAGTGTTAAAGTCATTTAAAGTCCAGACAATCTTGTTTAACTCACATGATAACTATGAAGATTAGTGTCTGAGATGGTCTTTTGAAGAAAAAGCTATACCGGTTTTAGTTGACCTGTCCAGCCAGTGCAAGCATTTGTCAGTTATCGTGAAGCGCGACTTAACAAGGAGCTCAACGAAGTGATGAAGGATGCCCAAAACCCTTGAAATTGTTATCAAAATCCAATTCAAATCGGGAAGTAACATTTTTATGTTAATATCGAGCATCAGTTAAACAGCAATAAGGTCACAGGTCAGTTAAAGTCCTTCTATTACGACCGTCTTAGGTACTTTTGCTAGTTACCTGTCAATTATCCTCTTCACACCCATCTAAGCATTAAGCAATAGTAAGCATACCCTTTTCAGTTTTGACCTACTTCAAACTGCAACCAAATGAAATGATGTGGTCATGCATCTTGAAAATGTGTATAAAATAATGAGGACAAGGTGTTTAATTAGGTTATTGACTGCAGCTAAGATATAAGACTAAACGTAAACAAGAACAAAATCTAGATTTTTCACAGTATTTTTTTGGCACACGGAAAATTTGGTCGATGTTAGTTGACGGAAAAATACGACAGCTCACTTTTTCATGAACGTTCAGTTTCGCTCATTAAAAAATCAATGCACAGCGTTCTGGGGTTTTCTGTGCTTATTATTAAGGACGTAGTTTCCAGTCTGACAATATCCCTTGGTAACTTTACCAAGGGATATTGTATTACCCTGAACTTACTGGGTTGTGAAGGTTAGATAGGCAGTCGCTCCATGTAAATGCAGATATTCAACTGAAAGCAACTGGAAGCCGACCCCAACATACCTAGTTGAGAAAACGCATTGTTTCATGAACAGACATAGTTTCCACGCTTATTTAGGAAATCCTAAGTGTTTTCACAAATATTTGTTTCAATAATATGGGAAACTTTGGCAATAACCCGTCTGACCCCGAAATCCTTTGGGAAAACCTGATTTTGGTATTATTCGGTTTCCATATCGTAATATAAGCTTATCTTGTCATCTGTGGACCAGACAATAGGTACAATGTAACGCGATAAACTGTGATAAAAACTCGAGTGGGTTTATTCTTTTGAATGTCGAAAACGGTAAATATTATGGTGTGTTTATCATGAACTTGGTTCATGGGGTTAAACAAGGTTGTTAAAAATCATTCTGGAAAAAAATAGTAGCATAACGGGTGTAAAACACCTCTTCATGAAGCCGAAAGGCACATGTTCTTTCAATCATTGCGATCATTTTTTTGTTCTACACCATACCTGGGAACCTTCTGGTTACGGAGATATGGGGGGTCAAAGTTACAATTTTGGGACAAGTTTTTTTTAATACAAGATTTTTTTGTAAGATTTTAACTTTTTACACCTCCACGATCCCCGTACTATTCAATCCATTCATCAGCATAGTGTTTTAAGTGCGTTACATTGAGTTCTTCCACAAAACATGATTTATAACCTCAAAAAAAAAGTTGTTTCCCAGCAATATTTTTTGCGTAAAGTTACTTAGTTTGATGTACAGAATGCTTGGTTGACGGCTTTGTGATGAGGTGGTTTACACCCTGTATAGGTCGATATCCCAAACAACTTTGAGTATCTAGAGATAGTTACAAAATGTTACTGGAGTTAGCGTGTTTTACAAAATGACATGACCCTTATCCGAAAGTCGTTGTTTTTTTTATTGTGGAAAGGTCTTTAGGTTTATTACTCTCTTTAGACCATATCCATTCTTAAAGATCTTTACTCTGCAAGGAATCTACAAATAACTGGGGACAGTTAGCCGTTATTCAGTGAAATCCCTCTACTTACTAGGGTTAATCTTATTCAGATGTAGATATAGTAAATGGTAGTTGGGTCAACTATATGAATAGATACTCACCATTCTACCAGTCTAATCTGATGCAGCTGATTACCAGAATTTCACATAGAGTGACTGCCTATCTGACCTCCACAACCCAGGTAGTAATGAGTAATGCAGTACCCCTGAGAAATAATGGTTGTAAGACTTCGTGTGTTTTGTCGGGCCAGTAACTATCTGTAACGACTGTCAGTATACTAGATTGCCTAAATTCAATATTTAACGTTACAAACGAAAATAATTTCAATACAGACAAAAAAGGCGTTTAAGCCCTCGAAAACTAAGTCGAGATAAAGCAACAAAAAACAACCAGTCATGTTTAACTAGAATTTCCGCCACAAAACCCTTCACACGGCCTAAAACACTTAGCATAAAAAACTGATACGATATCAGATGCCATCGACACTTGAATGGCTGAATATCAAATATTTACTACATTAATCATGGCACTCCTTATTCTATTAATACGAGTAAATACTGGATTTATATTATATTACTACCTGACCCACGCAACTTCGTCTGCGTCACATTAGAGAGAAAAACGAAAGAAAAAAAACGTCCCCGTTTTTGCAACATTTTTCATTCCTGCTCCGATCCTAATGATTGTAGCGTGATGTTATATAGCCTAAAGCCTTCCTCAATAAATGGACTATCCAACAAAAAAAGGATTTTTCAATTCAAGCCGGAAGTTCCTGAGATTAGCGCGTTCAACCAAACAAGCAAACAAACAAACAAACAAACAAACTCTTCTGCTTTATAATATTAGTATAGATTATCACTTAACATCGTAAGGAAACCAGCATGCCTGAGAGATTATTCTCGACGGCATGTAAAGCCAAGTCAGACAGAAACCAGGAACCTTTGAAAACTCTGAAACCAGGTTAGGTTAGTACCTAACCTAGTTTCAACTCGAAAAAGAAGAAGAAAATTATGAACTAGCCACGAACTACGAGTAGCATACAAAGTGGAATTTTTCAATGCCTCCTAGAGGGAAAGTGCTCTAAATACTGGAGATAGCGTATTTTACTCAAAGGAGACATTCCTTTATTTATACAAATCAACAAATCTGCATTCACAGATTTTCGAAAATTCTTTTGCTACACTCGGGCATCGGACCCGGGATTAGTGATGTAAAATGAAAAAAAAACAAATTGTTTTTTTTCACTTTATTGAAAAAAAACATGAAAAAAAACTTTGCATCGTTGTTTTTTTTTCTAAATTTGGTTTTTTTTCTAGCCTACGTTTTAGTTAAATTATAAATTAAATTTATAAAGAAATCAAAATATTATTTATTCATAATTCACTACTTTCAACATTGAATTACAATTCAATAATCTTTTTTCAATTTATTCTTCATCTTCACTTTCTGTATCAGTTTCAGTGCTTACATTGGTCTTGTCAGAGTCAGAATTTTCGTCTGTCTCTTCATCTTCATCCATCTCCTCTACAGATTGAATTACGGTCATATTTTCTATGCCTGGTGCTTCGTTATGTTCTTCTTTTGTTTTTTCAGATTTCAATCTCAAATTGTGAGCAATATACACTATTTTGCTAGCCCTGTCATTTGTCAGTCTATTACGTTTTTTGGAATGAACGTCAGAGTAAGTACTAAATGTTCTCTCGCATGCTGCCGATGTAGTTGGAAGTGAAAGAAATTTGAGGGCTAGTTTAGACAAAGCAGTCGACTTGCAAAGTCCTGCCCACCAGGCTATGGGAGTTAGCTTAGTTACTGAAGACCACAGAAAAGTTTTAGAAAAAAACCTTGTTTGGCAATGTAATTTGCAAGCTCTGTCAATACTCATCGATATCTGCTATTTTCACAGCAGTATTATGTAGCAGTGTATGTTTGAGTATTTCTCTAACTTTTTTTTCTTCAGATTTCGTCAGGGGGTTCTGGACCTCGTCTTTCAATATTTTTTCCATCGAATCTTCAATTTTTTTTTTTAATGAAATTTTGGTACTATTTTATCAGAAAAGTACCGTAGATTCAAGAATAAACCTAAGACTCTATTATGTAATCTTAAGTATTAATCTTTAACGGTAAATGCCCGAACAATTTTAGAGTTATTATACTCTTGAAAAAAAACAAGGCCCAGAAAAAAAACAGTTTTTTATCAGGTTTTTTTTCAAGGTTTTTTTTCACATTAGAAAAAAAAACGGTTTTTTTGCAACACTACCCGGGATGGATCGAGAAAAGTTCGACAAAATAAAATCCTGTACCTTTTTGACATCAATCGATAGAGTCAATCATATGGATGAAATTTCTCTAATAAACATAAGAAATTAAATGAAAGGGAAACCATGAATAAAAGTGCTTTATCTTGTTGAATTTATAACAGTTTTTTTTTTTATATTTTCCCTAATTTAATGTCTGTTAGAGAAATTTGATCCCTATGATTGACCCTATTGATTGATGTCAAAAAAGTACAGAATGTTATTTTTTTCAACGTTAGTCGGTTTGATTCCCGAGGATGTCAAACAATTATTTGTAAAATCTGTGAATGCAGATTTAACAAACAAATGTTTTTAAAATAAAATTTGTTATCTCCTGTCTTCAAGCACTTTCCCTCGTGGCATTGCAAAATTCCACTCTGTATACTCAAACGACAGCAACTGCAGAGGAAACAAATGAATGCAGCCTTACGAAGCATGCCACGAAACATTTACGAAGTGACACCATTCATGCGAATAAAGCAAAAGAGATGGACAAGCGTGTTGCTTGAGGGTTTGAAGCAAGTTGTATCGTAAAGTCACATCGACCGTGACAGTGGACGTTTACAGTGTTATTAAACAATTAAAAACCCCGACATTGATACTACTTTAGGGAAAACTGATAAAAATAATAAATGCCGATAACGGATTACAAGAAATTAACAGTAAGTGTCATGTTTTTATCCTCCTCTTTAATTGATACCTATTGCATTTCTTTTTTCCTCAAATATAAAAGCGATGATTCAGAGACCGGCTTTGGTTTCGCTTTTATACTGCTTTGCGTCATATTTTTAACGATCTTCGAAATATTTTGGCATACTGTTGGTACTCGTAATTTTGCATAGTAAACATTCATATCGATTATGGGCGCAGCATTAGTCATCGATGAAACGTTCTTTACTTTGGTCTCGAATTAAAAACTATGTCTAGTTAGACTTCAATAGAAAAACGAAAATCAATGAAATTGTGGTACCCTGCAACTGTGTTGTAACGTTACGGTATAAACGCGCTAGGCCGTAGTCTACTCTAAAGGACTACTACATACAGGGCTACTACATTCTTGCACTTAAAGGACCAATCCGATGCCACCTCAGCGTGCAATCTCGACACGAGACTCACTAGAGCGATCGCCCTTTATCAAACACAAACTACAAATCGCCAAAGCCAAAGTTGTCTTTGGAACCCAATAATTAAACGGAAGTAAAATCACTTGGAACTCTTTCAATGAAGTACCGAACACCACAAAACCATAATGGCTTGAACGACAGGGATTTAGTTGCGTCAGTTAGACTGAAAGCCGACCCAAACATAATAGAGAAACGACAAGGCAGATGGGGATGAAAATATGATCAAAAGAGCACTTCTTAACACAGGACTGGACAGGTTCACTCAAATCTGTGTGGTTCTTTTTTCAAAAGACCATTTCAGACACTAATATCTACATGATCCTCATGTGCATGGAGCAAGATTATGTCTGGACTTCAAAAGAGACTATGACCTCTGAGTTTGTTTCGGCTGTTTCTTCTCAGAGTAGTACAAAATAAACATCATAAATTATCATTTAACAAATAAAATAAAAGTAAAAGAAATACTACAGGAAATGATAAAAAATAAAAGCCTCAGATGCTGATAAGAAAGACCCGAACATAATTATTGCCACACCCATAACCACGCACATTAATATAAAAGCCTATTTATACCTCCGATTCCTGACATCACCGTGTAGCCACGATGTCTACAGTACGTGCACTCCTCCTGGACCGTTGCCAGAAGCCGCCCAAAGCCAGGAGGGGCAATAAATCCCGCAGTCAAGGGTACCTTTGATCTTCGACGAGCTGATTTATGTACTGTCAAAAAACTGCGCACGATCATTGAGATGTGTATCCGTTATTTCCTTGATGATAGTAGGAGATGGCGAGATTGAATCTTTTTGGAGATTTTGGATCAATTTTGTAATTGCTGTAGATGGGGTTTGATATTGGTTATATAAATATAGGTACACAACATAATATCACCCCAGTAATCTGTAGGGTTAGGCTGAGGTGTATCTAATGGTACACCCACATTTCGCCAGTTGTGTTTAAATCCCATTTAATAGGGGTGAGCCTATTTCCGTCAACCTGACACAAATCCGGGCTCCATGGTTGCTAATGAGAAATTCCTGATAAAAAAAAACAATAACAATTTTGCCCAACCCAGGAATCAAACCCAGGACCTCATGTTCAGCAATCACGATTTCAACAACTAGACTAACGAGGTAGCCAAGGTACCTATATAATTTATTTTTTTAGTTTCATCTGTCGTTTATATTGACTGAAGTGAGTAGGTACACAAACATGCACTCATTTCCGCAACATAAATGATTGTAGATTTTCCGTCCTTGATACCAATACCATAAAACAATTTAACTTAAGAGGCCTGCGGAGCATGCGAATTTCATACAAACGTAATACCAAAATAATTTGTAAATCAAACAAATTCTTCAGGTAGTGTGTATTTATTTTGATTGAGCTACAGAATATATAGGTTCCCAAATAAATATTTTGAAATTAAGAACATGTTTGATTTTCATATTATTTTGGCATTACGTTTATATGAAAAACGCATGCTCTGCCGGCCCCTTAACATACAACATACTATAGCAAAAAACTTTCCATGAAAAATAAATACATTGTCCAGATAAATCAGTACATTCCGATAGTACACATTTGATAATATCCGATGCATCAAACCTTGCACATGCGATTATCTGTCACAAAAACAGTCTTATCAGTCAAGGGAATCTAGATCAGTACAAAAACACATGTTCAGTATCCTAATCGCATTCGTAATTTGGAACAAAACAACAATAATTAATTGATTGATTGCATCTCGGTAAACACAAATTGTCAATTACACAAGGATAATGCTCGATGCAACATATTCTGGTTCTAGAACGACGGTCACATAGTTTTACTTACGACTTTGCTTGGGAATAAAAAATCTGCTTGTGTAGTTGCTACCATCAGGGCTAGCATGGGCAGGGGATAAAGTTTTATCCCCTGCCCATGCTAGCCCTGCAGGGGCCTAATTCTGCTATTTTAATAAATTCGTCACTCCAACACGATCCCATTCTCATCCCATTGTCATTTTGCTTAAAGTTCGTAATCTGCTAAATTCACAATGGTCGGTCGATGGTCTCGTAATAAAATTGTGTTATAATGGCATTTTTATTCTATGACATTTCTTTCAATGGAAGGCTCCACTGGTTGTTCATTGAGAAATCATAATGACGCCATTATATTAGTAGATTACCAAACTTGTCAAAACTTGACAGAACTTGATCATTGTGACTTGATCCATCATCATCAGCCTATAATGTTCCCACTGCTGGAACATGGCCTTCTCTCAATGAGAGGGAATGGGCTATAATCTACCACGCGGGCCCAGTGCGGATTGGTAGATGTCACATGTCTTCGAATTTTTAGTTCTAGGACATGCCGGTTTCCTCACGATGTTTCTCTTCACCGTTTTGAGAGGTCATAGATAATATTGGTCATGGACCCATCTACATTTATTAAAGATCTTAACTTTGAAAACCTAAAATAAGCCTGTTCAAGTCTTTAAACGTCATCTATCTTCAACATTTTTTTCTAAAGAAAAGCGATACATAGTTCATTTGTTTTGGTTCGTATGAAGAGGAAAAGGGGAAGGATTATGGCCGCTATTTTCATCATCATCATCAGCCTTTAATGTTCTCACTGCTGGGACAGGCCTCTTCTCAATTGGAGGGAATCTCAGTCTTTGTCATCATAGCTGTCAGCAACTACACATCACCAATTTAAGCCCGGATCATCCACTCTGACCCACAGCCATGATACGCTCGATTGCGTGGCTAACAAAGAAATTAAGCGAGCAAGTAACGTTGGTAATAGATAACCTCTTCGTGCATATCCCACGTAGTGATGGACTGGTTAGTTAAAACTGATGGACAGGCTGGTGTCCGTAACTCCACGTCAAAGCGCGTATTTTGCGTATGAGCTATAATCCGGGTCAGTGCGGGTTGGTAGATGTCAGACGTCTAAGAATTTTTGGTTCTAGGACATGCCGGTTTCCTCACGATGTTTTCCTTCACAGTGTTTGAGTGCAGTGGTGATGAAATAAATTACACAAAGTAATGCGCCTGCCTGGGTTCGAACCCACGACTTACTGTTCGTAAGTCGGGGCCACCACCACTGGGCTACCGCTGCTCTCGCGTAGCGATGGACTTAGCCCTATTGAAGAATATGAATAATATGCATAACTTACAACCAGTTGGACATCGCAGTTGTACCACGGGTCGGGAGTGTAACATAACATCACGCCCGAAATCGCCTATCGCCTGTCACACCTATCGACCTGGCACAAATCCACCATCCGTGGCCACTTTTGCCAAATTACCGCTGAAAAACTTCAATTACACGTCTCCCAACCTGAGAATTGTATCCAGGACCTCATGGTCGACCACTACACTAACGAGGCACTCCATTCAAATATAATGTAATGTTTTCTACACACTGTGTGGAAGAGATTTCTAATGAAATGAGCAGTTTTCTGCTCTTCTATGTTAGTAATATATATTGTCCTGTTAAGTATTTTGTGTGTACATACATAAATAAATAATGACGTAATAATAACTTAACGAGACTTTTCAAACCGTAACACAATAACAAATTCATAATACATAGATCCCAGAATTAGCAGGATGTTTACAAGAGGATCATACATAATACATAAACAAACATTTTCCTTCTGCATCAAATATATCCTCAAACTTCTTCAACAAACAAAGAGAACCGAAGTTTTCCTTCCTCCAAACCGAGGAAACTTCCAGCTTCATTAATAAACAACAAAATACGTCTTAACTTAATCAATAATCAACTAAACGACACTTGAGGAAGGAAACTTGGTACAACTACAATGGTAATGAAGTATGCCAAGAATTCTGCTAGCTAAGGGACCGAGTTTTCCCTATAGACTTGACCTACCTCATAATGGGACGTCCAGAAGAACAAACAGAAGGTAAGTGGTCATTGGTGAGCAAATGGGTCTATTGTAGAGAATAGACCCATCTGGCACGCAATGCTATGCAGAGGCGGCGTAAGGCGTGGGCGGTGTGGGCCACCGCCCACGGCCTCGCGGTGCAAAGGGCCTCGCGCCTCACAGCCGAAAAAAAATATTAAAAGTGCGGAAATCCAAAAGTACACGCCACAAGGTTCAGTATGAAGTTAAAGTACATTCCAAATCCATGCATTTAGGATAGTTCGATGGTTCGTACCTAATTTCCCCATACATCGATGTTTGACAACGATGATAATGATAACCTTAGACGCGACTAGTCTAAGATTTATATAATATTTTTCTTTTTTTCGGATGGGAAATCATCAAATGGACTCATGGAGTGTCAGATTTTTACTGACTAAAACCCATCCATGTTCCTTCTTAGCCCTTTGTGTACCAGGGCCTCGGTATCTCTTTGGAACAGTGCCGCAGCCCCGGCAGGCATCCGCCCTTGCGGTCCCCTTCCATTGCTGACATCGCTTTGAAGCGGGCGTGAAACACTCGCGCGCCGTAGACACGGTCTGTCATCATAAGACGAACGGACGTCGAGCTAGCTCATAGCTCACCGTCCACAGGCCCGCGCCTACGGTGCACGTCCGGTGCGTCTCCCGCGGCGGCGGCTGGGACGAGAGGTTCTCTCCCTATCGCGTTTCACCACTTCCTTCGCTAGCATGACTGCTTCGCAGAAAGAGGTTACGGCTTCCCATTCCGTCTCGCTCCGGACCATTCAAAATATTTTTATCTGCGTCTTTTCTGTTAGTATTTGCACTCGACTTCCATTTTTTTCGCGGGCTCACTTATTCATTCAAGCAGCTACCGCATGCAGACGCAGTCGCACTTCATGTTACTTAAATAATAGTGTTACATATTTTTAACCGACTGCTAAAAAAGGAGGAGGTTCTCAATTCGGATGTTTCTATTTTTTTTTTTTTTTTTTATGTTTGTTCGGGCATAACTCCGTCGCTTGCCAACCGATTTGGAAAATTCTTTTTTTGTTGGAAAGGGTATTCTTTCCAAATGGTCCCATAGCCACCAAGTCGTGATCTGATGAGAAAACCGACTTAAAAAAAAACAAAAAAGTGAAAAATAACTTTAGCTTCTGAAGTTGGTGACAAAAAAACTAAAGCAATCAAACAAAGGTCACCGACTTCAGAAGCTAAAGTTATTTTTCACTTTTTTTGTTTTTTTTTTAAGTCGGTTTTATTTTTTTAAAAGGATAACACGTGTTTAATTATTAGATATTCGAGGGTGATACCTGATTTATTTAGAAAAGAGTCGTAGTTACAGAATTATAATCATCAAAATCATAAATCAAATCCAATTTTTAACCGACTTCTAAAAGGAGGAGGTTCTCAATTCGGATGATTCATTTTTTTTTTTTATGTTTGTTCGGGCATAACTCCGTCGCTTGCCAACTGATTTGGAAAATTATTTTTTTGTTGGAAAGGGTATTCTTTCCAAATGGTCCCATAGCCACCAAGTCAGGATCTGATGATGGAATCTTGGCGAAATCGAGGGAACTCTTCAAATTTTATATGAAAACGTGTTGCGATTTTGGTATTTTCTACAACAAGTGAAGCATTTGCGTTTTCAGATCTGATGATGAAGCCAAGAGTCACGGAACTCCATAATGAGACAATGTACCCTAGTCGTGTTTGGGCTTGTTGTAATTGTAACGGTATGCACTTTCCATGTATCAAGCACATGTGAACCACTAAAAAGTGAAAAATAAAAAGTTTTTTGCAAAAAATAAAACCGACTAAAAAAAAAAAAAGTTAAAAATAACTTTAGCTTCTGAAGTCGGTGACAAAAAAAAACTAAAGCAATCAAACAAAGGTCACCGACTTCAGAAGCTTTCAAAGTCAAAGTAGTTTTAGTGTTTGTAGTTTTTTTTTTTTTTTTCAATTACTTTGAACAGGTTGACATTTGTATTAATTTTTGTTTAAATGACTTTGACCATTCTTGACATTTTTTATTGTATGTTCCATTCATTTTTCCATTGACATGCCACTTATCTTCAATTTATAATTTTATTGTTAACCAATTAATTATTTGCATGCCCAAATGACGGCAAAATGTGGAGGACTTTATTAAATTAAAACAGAACATCTATGTACCCATGTTTGCAAAAAATAAATGATTTGATTTGATTTTTTTTTACTTGATTTGACCTTTGTGAACTTGGAGGATTGTATTAATGATGATTATAATTCTGTAACTACATAAGCATAACTATGTCATAAAGTCGCAAACGATATTTTCATCTACATACAACTTAGCATTGCTCTGCAAATTGCAAAAACGTAAGAACATTTGAATTTCGCGGGCCACCCTGACCTTCAAAGTACAAATATTAATTGTTCCAGTAGGCCCCCCATTCTTAGAATAAATCCTTGAAAAGTCTAAAGTGGCTAAGATGAAGTAGTTGCTTGTTTATAACGGGTGAAGAGTGCATTGAAAAACAAAATCTAAAATAAAAAACTAAAAACAGTAACAATAAATTATCATGTGATAACGGGCTACTACGGAACCCTACACTGCGCGTGGCGCGACACGCACTTGGCCTGATTTGAATTTTCGAAGTTTAGTCATTGGAGATCACTATGGAGTTCAGGAAAACCAAAAGTAGATAATTTCTGTTTTTTCGAAAAGTTCTTTTTCTTTTTTTTTAAAGTTACAAAGAAGTATTAGTAAAAACTTAGATTTGTTTCTTTATTACAAAACTGATCAATTTGAAGTGATTTTTTATTTTCCTTTCGTTTTGCACCATCCGAGGGCCTCGCTAAATGTACCTTGCCCACACTAAATTTAGGTCTTGCGCCGCCACTGATGCTATGGTTTTTTCTTTGTTGACAACCTAGAGAATGTCAACAAAAAAATACAAGATACGGGATAGTGAAAAAATGGCATGTAATCAATGTTTTTGGTTTCCAATACCATCTAGAGCAGAGGTTCTCAAACATTTTTTCCTGGTAGACCACTTTGAATTTGTTTTGGTGTCGGTGGACCCCCTGTAGCATTTTCTTTCAAGCCCGTGAACTAAAAAAGAAAAGCAAGACATTTGCAATATATTTTTTTCGCACTATCTGTTAGGATTGCATGAGGATCGTTGTTCCCAAGATATTTTTTTGGCAAAAATCCGAAAATTGTAATCTTCTGGCTTCGAAATGTTTTTTTTTTATGACTTAACACGACTATTTTCATCGAAATACAACCAGTCATCACCGGAACATTTGATCTTTATTACTCTTTCTAGTACCTAGCTTAATATCTGGCTACATTGATCAAGCTAAGCCAACATTTTGGTTCTTTGGCATCGAACCCAGGTAAAATTTCGTGGACCCCCACTTACAGCTTGTGAACCCCCACATTTTCTTCAAGCCAATGTAGACCCCCGATGGGTCTCCCGTAGACCCTTGGGGGTCCACCTGGACCACTTTGGGAATCACTGATCTAGAGCAAGAAACAGACCCAAAAATAGTTCTAGCTTTAAAAAAATCTTGTTATTTTTAGCAAAACATTGCTTAAGATAAATGATTTCGATTGCTAAATACTTTAGTTCTCTGGTGAATTTTAAATTCCCCAGTACACGAAACCTATCTTGTAACCTAGCCTCGTTTGCGAGAAAACCTCTTTCATCATTATCATCATTTCAGCCCGGATTCATCCACAATTGCTTATAGCTTCTCCTTTTCCGCCATTATTTTCCATTTGGTGCGTGCAAATCAATTTGTTTCCTATTCGATTTGGCTGTCTTTAGCCTTCTGCTTTACGTAGCCCTTATGTAATTCATTATGTATTATCTTACATAACAGGACACAATCAATATTCAATACTTATCTATTTTAGCAGCCGGTTCCAAATGACTTTGAATATGAAGTATCTGAGTCATTGTTTGCGTCCGGATCGACTAGTCATGTTATTATTTAGTCTATCGGGAAATACTGTTGCGAAAATATTCTATTTGTGTGGTTTTTAGTAAATAATTGAGGTCAAAACTGCATAATATTTACGCAAGGCTGCAATTTACGTACGTACCTAACTGCCAACCATACAAATTAAAAGTATGAGTTAAAAACTGTTGATAGATTTGTTATTAGAAGATCAAGTACTGTCTGTGATATTAATACAAATATGCAACAACCTGGACTCAGCTGACTGGGTAGAGGATAGAGAGGATATTTGACTAAATCGCGTTTAAAAGAGTTTCGTTCCTCTATAACAGCTTTCAACAAGATTGATGTAAGGCTGGAATGTGAAACCTGAAAGTTTTTTCTATCTCTATTATGGGATCTCCCTTTTCTTTGGGGATGAAGAACTTTACGCCCTAATCATCATACTCTTATATTTACAGGGCTTTAAAAAAGAGGGTTCCGAATAGATTTTTGAACTTTTGTCGTAGAGCCCTTAGTTATAACCCTAAAGGTAAGTGAACAAAAAATTTGTCGACAGACCGAGAGTCGACAAATTTTTTGTTCATCTGTCATTAAATCGACAAAATTACAGATGAACAAAAGATTTGTCGACTCTCTGTCGTTTCTACGGTGGTCATGCTAAGCGGGCAGGTAGTAACCATCTATTGGTGGTCTTGGGTAGACCATCCGAGAGTAACCAACGTCATAAGCAAACATTACGATTACTACAGACTTGAAGTCTCACAACCATATTTCTTTGCAATTGTTGAATGAATATCTTTTTGCAATCATCTGCTATTGCACAAATGCATTCATTCACCATCAACAATGGTAGATAAATAGATTAAGGTCACTATTGCATTGAGTGAAGATTACAAATCTATTGGCTAATCTTTAAGTGCAATCATGACCCTTTTCCTCAGTCGACATTGACGTGTACAGAATGTTAAGCAGATGACTCCCCTGCTTAATTGTCTGCTTGTTTGTCTTTCTACGTGTTACACCTGTGTTTTAGATTGAAGTCATTTTAATGAATTACTATAACAGATGTCTCAGATGTTATGCCTCGTTGGTCTCAAGTGCGACTGCTTAGCATGAGATCCGGGTTCCATTCCCGGTTTGGGTAAAGTGTTACTGGGTTCTGCTATCAGGAATTTCTCAGTAGCAGCCACGTAGTCTAGATTTGTGCCCAGTTGATGGCAATAGGCTCGCTCTTTATTACATGGGACTTAAACATCTCTGTCGATCTGTGGGTGTAATGTTGGTACTTGGTACACCTCTACCCAACCCCCTTTTATTATTATTCACGTGTATTATTTTTCTTCACTCGTATCAGTTACGACTTCTACAACCTGCAGTTAAAGACATCTTATACTACAATTCAGAAAAAATATTTCCGGTGCATGCAAGGATTACATTATGGAAGTACGTACTTCCATTGTTGCGGTAGTGCATAAGACCACTTTCAAAGGGAATATGGATGTAGTCGTTGAAGATGAGCCTGTGTCTAGAGGCTGTATAAATATAATGATAATGATGGTGAACACTTTGGGAATAACTTCCCGGGAACCGGGAAATGACGATTGATACAAAGTTCAGGTAAATTAAAGTCAGAAAAATTAAAATGATGAACCATGTAGAAGATTATCGTTCTCGCTAGTATCTGCTAACACTGATGACGTAAAACGTGGTAATACTCTAGAACTTTCAAGGTGCCATGCTATTGAACTATGCCATTGAACTTACACAACAGTTAAAGTAAACAAACAATAAACAACAAGTGAACACATGATATAACTAAAAGAACTTACAGAATGCCATTGTATCAGTACAAACCAAACAAATATAAACCAATAATCGACGTAACATGATGAAAAGGCGGTCCTATTCTAATGTCAGAAAGGATTCAATCTTTTGATATTGATTGGTCATTATTTATTTGATCGTCTCTCCTTTATTGTACAGGTTTATTGTAGTGTGTTAATTGGATTTACTTCTATAGAGGACTTCCATTATGTAATACAGCCCCAGACAAAGGTGTTTTGTTTTCTTTGCATCAGAAGAGGTAAGATTAAATACCTCTCTTTCAGGTTTTGAGTAGGAAATGATTTCATGTGTTTGGCTTCAAGAGTATGGGAGAAGAAGACATGCTGCCAATCAATTGGGATAAGGGTAGGGAATATTGATAGCTTCAAGTGTACGGGGAGACTAAAGATAAGATAGAAATAGGAATTTGTGAAGGATGGTGTGAGTAGTGGGTGAATAATGAGATAACGGAACTATGCTGCGCTGATATGAAAGAAATTGGAATAAGGTAATAGAACAATAATGTGTTTTTTTTTCTGATTCATTTTGACAAGACAGTTTAATTATTTCCCTGGGACCTCGTCGAGCTACATTGTCTCAGTGCTTTTCTGGTGGTTGCCACTATTGATTCTGGATTTCAGGAGTTCTTTGCAGAAGTGTTGGAATAGTGTCTCGGGTTTGTTTGTCCCAGTAAAAAAAAGAACTGCAATAATGTTGAATTAATGTAGTTTCAATCTTTGACTAATAAGTGACATACAATATATGAAATATCGTGTCACTTATTTTGACCGTACATTATCAAAATAACAAACATCATCTTCCACGTCATCCTCTGCAGCTTTATTTAGTCCTATCGTCTTAACAAAAATGGTTTCAAAACGATTAAATAGTGTTGCTATGTGTTTATCAATGTTTTAAATAACAGGTTCGGCGCCTGCTTTTATCTCTTCTTATGTTTTCGTCGCTTTCTTATCATCGACACCGTCACCTGACTGGTCTGACCTTGATTTCAAAGAAATGTATATGTTTTTGCAAATAGGCTAGTTTCCAGCATCAAATCTATTTAGCCCGTCACTAAGAATATTGAGATATAATGGACACGTATCTTTTGTTTTTGTAAATCAATAGATATTGACAAAGTTAAAACGAATCAAAACTCGGGAGTGCTGGCTCGTGACGTCAGAATGCACTAAAATTTATACCGCGGCGTGACGTATTGAGAATTTTAAAAGCGTCGTTTCTTCGTCAATTTTGGTTTAAGTACATTACAAAATAAAAATACAGGTCAAATATTTTTTGGTAATCACAACTGTCCGCATGACCGTCAGTTAGATTAACTTATTCGATTTTTATTCTGTTTTTCTTTGTCCAAAATTACATAAATGTTCGAAATGGCTTTGAGAGTGCGCCTTTGTGAGATTCTTTTCTGTACCTATGTCATTGTCATCTGTCTTTGAAAGACGTTACAGGAACCGGAGAGGCGGAATCGATGTAACGTTATGAAGTCCCAGTGTTATTCAAAAAGGTATATTATACAACAAACTTACCTAACTACTATTTATTTTACTGTAACACATTTGTCTCAGAATTTAGCCGGTGAAGATAACTACAAGATTTGAATCCAACATCAACATACAATTATAGATTCACATGTGTATACAACACCGCGTAATGTAGTAACCTCAGCAGATGTGTAGACACATAACAGCTTGAGGAACTTCATAACAATTTGAAAACAAAAGTCTATTTATATATCGAAAATATCCAATACACTACACATTACTATGTGAGAAATGTAATCAAAAACAATAATGATCTAAAAAGAGAATGTAGATAAAAAAAAAACAAAGCATTTTTTTCAAGTAGGCCAGTTACAGGCGCTTTTGAATTGTCGAAACAAAGATGATAATTAAATGTAGCTACAGTCCCAGTCACAAGACATACAACCTGTGAAAGTACTGTAGTTCAATTCAATTCAATTTATTCAAGAACAATTTACATTGTGTTTGAAATCTTAATCTAAAAATAAATGAATAACAAAATATACGTCAGCTAAAATTAACCTAACCTAACACAAAATTATAGAAAATATTACAAAAATTAGATTTATTATTAAAAAAATAAAAACAATACAAAGAAATCAATACTAATAAAAATTCAAAAACATTACGCCTACTTAATAAAAAAATAACAACATAACATTACTATCTATTATTACCCAGTCTCACATAAACTGATATCTATAAAATTAAGAAGAGGATATGTCATCGTCTATCGAATACAGACATTTCTCCAATAGTCTTGACTTAAATGAGCTTTCATAAATTATAGTTTTTAAGTCCAATGGCAACCTGTTAAAAATCCGCACTGCTTGATATTGAGCACTATGCTGAACAATATTAAGTTGGGGAATTATTTTGTTTTTAAAATCTTTTCTGCGCGTACTTTCTCTCACCTGTCTCTCCTCATCTGTTTCATAGTTATGTAAGTATTTTTTTAAATTAACCAGCAGTACTAAAATATAGAGGCTGGGCACAGTAAGAATTTTTAAATTTATAAAGTGCGGTCGACAGCTCTCTATTTGCGATATCCGGACCATGGTTCGTATGGCCCTTTTTTGGAGCACAAAGGCTCTCTGGCAGTTATATTTGTAACTATTCCCCCAAAACTGAACACTATATCTTAACCTAGATTCTATTAGAGCATAATATAATATATGTAGTTGCCCATTCCCTAGCGTAGATCTCTATGGAAAAGAACGGGCAAGAAACTCCATGGACACTCTTTTAAATCATAATGTTGTTACAAAATCTTGGTTACCTCATTCCTGTTGAGATGGTGCATTATGTGAGAACAATGTAGCAAGATGTGCACGATAAAAGTGTCCATAGTTAAAACTAACAAAAACAATTCAAAAATAAAATAATTAATTAAAAAATAAAAACAAAAGCCGTGGCAACCAAGACCTGACCAGTCCCAACCGACAGCGCCCGTTCACGAACATGACGCATGTATCAGCACCATTCAACTCAACCATTTTTAAGAGAACTAAATGACCCGACACACGCGCCACCATCAGCGGGACATTTGAGTGAGCATGACATACTCTTAACCGCCAGGGCACATTCAAGTCAAAAAATAAAAATTAAAAACGTAGGTTTCCAGCGAATGATAGCATTCTAGTACATGGCACTCAGATATACGATGAAGAAAGGGTAAAACAATAAACAAGGCAGATAACCGTTTTTTGTTTAAAATTATGTAATTCACGTCCTTATTGTCTGCCTAGCCTTTTAGCAACGATTGGGAGTAAAAATAACCTTAAAAAAGCCCAAAGGCACAAGTTGTCGCCGTCATTGCGATCATTAGTTTTGATCTAGCTAGACCACTGGTTCCCAAGCTGTGGTCCGCGGACCACTGGTGGTCCGCAGGAGCCTCGACTACGGTCCGCGAAAGATTAAAATATTATTTGTACTTTTTAACTTGCACAGAAGATGCAAGCGCAAAGTTCTAAATTGTTTTGAGAATCTCATACTAAATGATTGCTAAATTTTTCGAGATCAATTCGATCGCTTTTGTATACTTATATAATCACTGTCTTAATTCTAAAGGTTCTCATCACATTATCCAATTTTGTATAGTGTGAGTTAAAGATTCACTCGGAATCCTGTCGGTGTCCATGTTTATCTAGGACCCCATGCTCCCTGTTAACAATGCACATACCAAAGTGGTCCCTGGCCTAGGAAAGGTTAGGAACCACTGAGCTAGACCATACTGCTTTTTGACATCTACCAATCCGCACTGGGCCCGCGTGCTGCATTATAGCACATTCCCTCTCATAGAGAGAAGGCTTGTGTCCCAGCAGTGGGAACATTAATAGGCTGATGATGACGATGATGATACAATATTATTGATTGCAGTATACAGTTATTGGTGTTATTCATCGGCTGATTTCGATTCGGCACTACGAAGATTTTTATTGTTACTACTAGCTGACCCATGCAACTTCGTCTGCGTCACATTAGAGAGAAAAACGAAAGGAAAAAAAATCCCCGTTTTTTGCAACATTTTTCATTCCTGCTCCGCTCCTAATAGTCTTAGCGTGATGTTATATAGCCTATAGCCTTCCTCGATAAGTGGACTATCCAACACAAATAGATTTTTTTCAATTCGACCCAGTAGTTCCTGAGATTAACGCGTTCAACCAAACAAACAAACAAACAAACTCTTCTGCTTTATAATATTAATATAGTATAGGTATATCTCCGTCTAACACATTTCTTTTTTCTTAGAAGTTTTTTTTATACTATTGTGTCTTCTGATGACCTTTGTATAGTTATGTAAAAATGGAAAAATCACGGTTTTCGCCACGAGATGAAGTAAAAAGCTCTTAGCCACGTGCTCCGGTTTATTACCAACGTATTTTGTTTATTTTCAACGCGCTTTGATAGCACGTTTTAAATCTTTTTCAAGAAGTGTTTAGGTAAAACATCGTGGGGAGGTCATCAATGTTTTGTAAATAAGGAAAAACTGTGATTTCCTTGAACGATCGTAAAGCCAGCAAAAAATTTGCTCTGGCGCACGTGAATAGTAAATATTTTGTGCTGTGTTGGATGCTGACAGTAATTTACTGACATCATGGTGACTTTTAGTACCTCTGTATACCTACGTCACGAAAAAAGCAACATCTGACGCATTTATAGATCCTCAAAAAATCTTGGACATACTGTGAGATTAAAAGATGGCCAGGAAAAGCTTTGGACATAACATAAGTAACATCACGCCTGTACTCCCGGACTAATGAGGCAGCGGTGTACCTAATAAGTAGTACACACACAAATCCTCGGTTATGTTTGAGTCGCATGTTAAGGGAAGCCAGCAGGGGAGCGAGCCTATTGCCGTCAACAGAGCACAAATACAGTTTCGTGGGAAATTCATGATACTCAATACTCAATACTTTATTGCGTTCCATAATGTGTACATGTAACAGATGGTATGTTATAATATCGAATCAATTATGGACCCTGTCGGGCACAGCAAAGTTAATTTTTAATAGGAGAGAGGATGAAGGCGCTGTTTGTTAAGAAACAAATTAAATAAATATAAAATAAAAAAAACTGTGATTAAAAAAAATGATGTAAAAATCCAGTACCACCATCTGTTGAATAATTAAAACAATCGAATTCCGATCGAAGCATTAATATACAACGTGTAACGTTAAATGCGCAAAACCTCAGATACCCCAAATTATTTTTAATTCAGTTGACTTAAATCTTAGGGGAAAAAAAAACATAAAAAAATACAAGGTTTCATGTGCTGTTTTAGTTTCATTGGCAGTTTGATTTACTGGTTAGAACTAATTATCCCGCGTTTGAGAACATTTAAATTAGACGACAACCGTTTGTGTTTGTTTGTTTACCAATTTGACGGGTTTGAGCTCGTGATGGCTTGACTTTTATTAATAAAAAGACAGGGCAACATTTAAAGAGGATTTTCTGAAAAATGTGACTCATTCTAAAAAGTGGTTTAATTGATTCTGATCGTGAATCTGAACAAACTATTTTCAGGTTTTGCGCATTTAACGTTACACGTTGTACATTTTTTTTTTTTACTTTTAAAGGCCACAACTTTTTATAAATAGTTGCATTTAAATAAAAAATAATCAACCAATTCCGGAGGAATGCCCATCTATACTAATATTATAAACTAGCTTCTGCCAACGGCTTCGCCCGCGTGAAGTTTCAAAATTGTCCCATGGGATCTTACTACCGTGATAAAAAGTATTCTATGTGTCAATCCAGGTTATAAACTATCTGTGTGCAAAATTTCATCCAAATGCGTTTAGTAGTTTTTGCGTGAAAGAGTAACAAACATCCATCCATCCATATACACACAAAGTTTCGCATTTATAATATTAAGTAGGATTTTTTTTGATACAGTCGTCATACCTTTTATGTATTGCCTAGGTAAGTAGTTTTTTCACGATAACCCTAAGACGTCAGAAGCCAGATAGACTCATTTAGAAACACTCCAGCATTTTTGTATCACAAAAACAATCTGATACTGTCGATACCCATACCAATAACAACAGTGACGATAACACAGAGCCGTGCCAAATCTACGACATTACATCGATATAGGCGACACGCCCTCGCTTGTTCACTATTTATAATACTACATACTCGTAGTAACCAATTCGTCCTATCTTCTGTCTCTCTCAGATATGGCGCAGTTGCGAATGAGAGAAAAAGAGGGCAGAAAAAAACTGAACAAAAAGCTTCAGGGTTGTCGATTGTAGGTGAAGTGGAAAAGTGGTCCTGTTTTTTTTGGGAGATTAATTACGAATTGTTTTTCGTATTTTTGCTTTCAACTAAAAAGTTCACTGTAGATTCGGACTAAGTATGTATTTTTTTACTAAGTGTGAATGCGGTACACCCAATCAGACAGACAAAGACAATTTGCATGTTTTAGTGGACACATTTTTTTTTTTGAATATGCAAATTGTCCTTACGCACCTGAATTTAAGACAGCAGGAAAAATGCACTTACTGCGCTATTACCGTGGCCACCTACATGGCTCAAGTGATTCGACAAAACATCCCATTTCATCGATATGAAAGAAAAAGAACTGACTTTTTTTCTTATCTTTTGCAGGAGAGCAGCGGTGGCCCAATGGTGGCCGACGAGCAGAAAGTTGTGGGTTTGAACCCAGGCAGGCGCAATACTTCGTGTAATTTATTTCATCACCACTGCTCTCAAAACGGTAAGGGAAAACATCGGTAGGACCAAAAATCGAAGATATTATACATCTACCAACACGCACTGAGACCGCGTGGTGGAGTATAGCTCATTTCCTCTCATAGAGAGGAGGGTCCGTGTGCCAGCAGTGGGTATATTATGGGCTAATTATGCTTTATGCTATTTCCGGTGAACGAAGAGCTAATAAGATCAATTGTATCTAAATCAGCTTACATTAAAATATCTCAATTATTCTTAGGCTCCAACAAAGATGTATACACGGTTTTTCTCTTAACGACCACCCCTAATCCAATCATTCCGTCGTCACACAGTTCTGAGAAGCAGCTGGCTGTCTGCCAACCCTCGGAGCTGAAGGTAAACGCCTCCGTATTTACAACTTTCCGGTAAATAAACTGCGATGTCTAGTGGACGAGCCAAATGTTACGACTTGGTGAAATGGAGCGTAATTGTCTGAGGTTACTTCCATATAAGATGTCTAACTAAGTGCGTTGCAGGAAAATGGGATATGACCCATGACGATTCTGGATGAGTAAAATTAAATCGATTGGAAACAGAAATGGACAGACACTGTTACTCATCGTATTGACGAAAACTCGTAACGTAATAAAACATCACGGCTTGTAATCCCCCAAAGATTAGTCAGAGGGTATCTGACAAATTCACCCACCTAAATTTCGCATGTTATGTTTGTAATAGACGGCGACGTTTTTTTTCTGTAAGTTTGCTAGACAATTATTACCTCGCTGATACCGCTTATTTTGGAAGGAGTTATATCTCCTAAAAGGAGACAAAAGGAAGGTGAGATCTATTTCCATTGAGAACGTCTTGTGTTCCTTTTTACACAGTTTTTGTTTTCTCGTCTTCTCTTAAAAATCGTCAAAAATTATTGTATAAAAAAATTACAGGCTGCGAGATTGTAAAAATCCCACAGTTTATATCTTCAAATAACCATGCACCCATAAAGTGACATAACGGACATGAGAATATCATCCGATCACATCACATCTTTTATCAAACACATTAGAAATGTCATTTTAAACATAAAACAAAGTAGAATAACAAAAAAAACACCATATTATCATTTTTATTATACACGCGTATTATGACAGTCAGACCATTCACAATAACATCGTTACATTCCGTCAGAAAAAGTTTTGTTTCTTTTTCTTGAGCGAATCTTCGCCTTTATAATCATCTGATTAATACCGGTTTAATGAATGTCCACTATTATGACAATAAATTATAATACTGGGTGTTAGCCCGGCCACGCGTCCTACAAACATCTTTCAAAGGCTCTAATTTTTTTAAGTGTAAACTTCTTCAAGCGCTTTGAGTACTTTTAGAGTGAACAAAAATCATGGAACTCGCGTGATTGTCACCTAACGCTAACGCACTTCTATCGCCAGTCCCCAGACTTCCCCGCATTTTTTAAAGGAGGTTGGGCAAATAGTCTTTAGTATTCATAAGTATATGGATGGATTTGAATTTAATGCTGATGGACAGACTAAACACGCTACGCCATCTGTTTAAAAAAAAACTATTTGTTTTTCAGATTACACCTACATTTTAATGTTATCTTCCGCGATTAATATTAATTCGATTGTATTTATTTACATACTAGACCCAACCTACAAAACAAAAGAATTCCACTTTATTCTCAGGTACTTATTGTTAAATCTACCGAGAAAAAAAGTCACGGAAAATAAGAATCTTCTGTACGGCACCGAATTCGTCTGTAATGTAATAATTGAGATTCACTAGTCAGGGGGGTGAAACTTGCATACATTGGCTTCAAACAAAATTTTCATAGATAGTGCTGCTATCTGTGTGTTAAGGACACAAACTACTTAACTGTTTGACAGCTTACAACTGTCATAAATAGAACAGCTATTTTAGACAACTTATCAGTGAAGTAGATAGCCTAGCGGTGACAGCGGTTGCCTTGTGAATAATAGTTCTTAAAGTTCGAATCCTTAGTCAAGAATTACTGTTTGTATTTATTTTGTTGAACAGAAACTAACAGCGCCATCTAACAGTTGAGGTACACAGTTTTAAAAACGAAAACCAGAGTTGCGCATCTATCTTGTATTATATAGTGTATTATTTACGTCACTACTTTCTGTTGATATGGAGGAAGCGGAAATTCTGGTTGTCATATTTCTCCGCTTTTCGCGAAATCCAAGTCAGGTAAATGGTTTCTCGGCGGCGGCGACCTCTCGCGTCCGGCCCTGGTTCAATCCATGGTCCGGAGCGAGACGGAATGGGAAGCCGTCGCCTCCTTCTGCGAAGCAGTCATGCTAGCGAAGGAGGTGGCGGAACGAGAGAGGGAGAGATCCTCTCTTCCCGGCCGCCGCGGGAGACGCAACGGGCGTCGGGGGCCACGTGGTGGCTACCGGCCACCGTAGATGCGGGCCTGTGGACGGCTGGCTATGGGCAATAGCTGGCCGTCCGGCCGTCTAACGACGACGACAGGCCGTGTCGACGGCGCGTTCGTGTTCCACGCGCGCCTCAAAGAGATGTCAGCAAAAGGAGAGGGGCCCGCAAGGGCCGAAGCCTGCCGGGGTCGCGGGCCTGTTCGAAAGAGATACCGCGGCCCCGGAACGTAAAGGGCGAGGAAGGAACATGGATGGGTTTTAGTCAGTAAGAGTCTGACACTCCCTCCCGCTCCGCCCAGAGTGGGAGAAGTCATTTGATGATTTCCCATCCCAAAAAAAAAAAAAAAAAAAAAGGTAAATGGTTTCTTTGAGACTTCGTCTAGCTTCATTGTCTCGACGCTTTTCAGGTGGTTGCCAATGTGATTCTGGCTTTTAGGAGTGGCAGTGATTTGAGAATAGTGTGTCGAGCTGTACGAAATCAAATATTGGATTGTCACACTACTAGCGAATGCTCAGGGGCGGTAAGAGACTAAACTACTATTATTTTTTTGGTAGCATGAGTTTCCTGGTCCTAGACAAGTCTATCGTCATTATCTACACCAATTTCGATGCTGTGATTCTTCTCACCAGTTCACGAGGAAGTCATCCAAGGCATCTCGCCATCTTCTCCAAGGTCTGCCGCAATCCCGTCTAGCTGTCTCAGAACTCCAGACTAGCCATAGCCAAGTCAATGAGGTAGCGGAGCTGACTGTTCGGGTAAAGGCCTTTGTAGTGCGCTTCAAGCGAATATAGTCTTTCGTGTATGTATGCTGAAGGTTTATTTAGGCAAGAAATTTCTTAATAATCACTACGATTACGGTTTTCTTGGCAATCTAATTGGGCTATCATCGCGGTCCGTGTAGGTAATCTATATCAAGATAGAAAAGCACCTTAGTAACATCGAATCTACACACAACAAATTCAAGACCGAAATTATGTAAGAATAATTTTGCTGGTACTACATCAAGTTCTACGCAACTAGGAATTTTGCCATATTATGCTACAAGGTCTAAAAAAACCCTGCCATAACTACGTAGAAACATAACGAAGTCGAATAATAAAATGCACGTGCCCAAATTTTAACCTACTAAAAACAATAAAAAACTCATAGAATTTCAAAATTCCATACATTTCCACATTCGTTCTACGCAATATAATAATAAATACTTTATCTAACTGGGTCAAGGCAACGTAATAGACATGTCTGCTTAAATGTACGCAGTAAAGCTGAAAATTATTCATTCACTAATTGATGGGTGCGACAATTCATTCATTAGTTTATTCTTTACTCAGAAATGAATGGTAATGAATGCTTTGGGACTGAGGTGTAACTAAATTCTGCGAATGTTTGTTTTTAACCGACTTCTAAAAAAGGAGGAGGTTCTCAATTTGGATGTTTCTTTTTTTATGTTTGTTCGCGCATAACTCCGTCGCTTGCCAACCGATTTGATAAAATATGTTTTTGTTGGAAAAGGTATACTTTCCAAATGGTCCCATAGCCACCAAGTCGGGATCTGATGATGGAATCTTGGCGAAATCGAGGGAACTCTTCAAATTTTATAGGATAACGTACAGCGATTTTGGTATTTTCTACAACAAGTGAAGCATTTGCGCTCGATAAGAACCATTCTACCATCAGATCTGATGATGAAGCCAAGAGTCACGGAACTCCATAATGAGACAAAGTATTCTAATCGTGTTTGGGCTTGTTGTAATTGTAACGGTATGCACTTTCTATGTGTATCAAGCACATGTGAACCACTAAAAAGTGAAAAGTAAAAACTTTTTTGCAAAAAATAAAACCGACTTAAGAAAAAAACAAAAAAGTTTAAAGTAAAAAGTTTTAAACCTCTTTCACTTTATTCAATTCATATAAAACTGTAACTAAAAAAAAACAAATAATCTCTGTGTAGTTTGTGGTGTGCCTGCACAAGCAATAAAATTAATTAAAAAGTTAAAAAAAAAACGATCTGCAATGTTTCAAAACGGAACGCAGCAATTCTAATTTGAGTTTAAATATTAATATGACAAAATGACAACAAAGCCATGGGAAATTATTTACAAACATTCAAAAAAGGAATTCATAATTTCGAAACAACGGAACCGGGATGGAACTCTCAACTTTTCCGCGAGTGAAAATGAAAAAAGTTTTTGTCTGTGGTAAAAAAAGTATACTACGTATGTTTTTAAACAAATAAAGCATTCATTTTATCTCATATCCTTTAGGTACGTTTTAATGTGAAATCTTGTGTTTTATCGTTTTGTCGATACGTAGCGATAAAATGTTGATAATTGATATCATTAGTGATACAAATTCGTAATAACAATGTTTCTTGTGCTATCTGTGGTTTAAATTAAATTATCTTTTAGTCAGGTGATACTTTAAATAGGATTTTCCTGCCGTTAAGATTAGAGGCATACGTAATATGGACTGAGTCACAAACCGCATTGAATGGCGTGATAAATTAAATTATTAATGTTTCAGTTAGATTATTATAATATACTTACAGCAACATTTATTATTTTAGTTCAATGGTGTTATTTTTGTCTTGTACGTATCTTTCACAATGACCGATAAATAAAATTGCATTGCGTTTACCTAGATTCTCAAGAAAATATTTATCAAAATGACGTGAACGTCTGCGAAAACTTATGACATTTTTCACTTTCACACCGTAACGAAGCGTATAGTCTGCCACCGACTGTGAGTATCCCCAGTACAAAATGTACGAAAGATTTACTATAGCCGCCGACTGACTCGCCTTTGTTTTTCTTAGATAGGTTTGATTTGAATACTTGCTTGAACCTAACATAACCTTTGATTTTCAAGAAACACAAAAAACTTACCTAAATTCTTTTTCCATCTTGTCAAATGTTCTAAGAGCTTGCACACATAGTTCGTCACTTCGCCAGTTGTATTTCCTCGTAGTAAAATATAGTAGGATGTTATTGTGATCATTTGTTTTTGGCCTGCACGTGCTATCAGCCAATGTCAACTATTTTTAAACTGTATTTCATATTTAGAACACTATTGTCATGTTTGAATGCAGAGACGGGTTTCGTTGCAGCCTTTATTGGTGCTTTGAATTTGGAATAAACATAATACTTATTAACTAAAAAACAAAAGACGAATGCACTTTACTTCATAGTTTTAAACGCCAACAGTCAATTTTCATCATTTCAGCTGCAGGCGGAGGTGTACACTCTACAAAGGTAGGTATACTTCCTTGTCAAAAAACTCAGGACTTCTGTTAACAAATTCCTGGTATTTGCCCGACCAAAGAATGATCAGGAGTTCAGGACCTCAATTCATGTTTAGCAGTAAGTACCACTTGGGGTCCTTAACCTGACCAACGTCGAGGCAGTTTGCCTAATAAAACCTCATCAATTTAATTTTCCAACCAACTAAAGTCCGTTCCTGTATGTCGCTCCATATAGCGAACAATTATCATAAGCCGAGGACACACAAAAGATAAACTATTCTGAGCGTGTTCTCTTGAACATTTGTACAACATTTCCTCAACTAAGGGCTTGGACACAACATTCAGCTTTGTTGTGCTTCATTTTTTTTTTCTGCTGAAGACTCAATGCAAGAACAAGCCCGATGCTACTGCACAGCAGCTCACACAGCTCCTTGTAAATTATATATTTCCTAGTCCAGGTCAAGGTCAAGATTCTCTTATTGGGACAATAATAATAATTATTATAAGCCTATATTGTCTCACTGCAGGGCAGAAGCCCAGGATCGCGAAAGGTGGAAGGGAGAGGGGGGGCCCTCTCCCTTCCACCTTTCGCGATCTAATGTTATTGTAGGAAAAACCTTTGAGAAAGAGTCATCCGCCACCTTCAAAGAAGAGCAGAAATTTTAACATTACTTATTTCTTTTTTTCCTGAGTTTTTAAAAACACTTTACTTTGGAATATTTGAAGTAGGTTAAAAACTGGAGATCAAACACTGCTTGAAAAGTTAATTTTAAATAATAACGTGTCAAAAAAGTTGTAACTTTGGCCCCCCATATCTCCGTAACTAGAAGGTTCCCAGGTATGGTGTAGAACAAAAAAATGATCGTAATGATGGGGAGAACAAGTGCCTTTCGGCTTCGTGAAGAGCTGGTGTTTTACACCCTTTATTTACATTTGAGAGCAGAAACATTTTGCTCTAACAAATACTACCCATTGTATCCTACTCCTTACAGACTGCAACCGGATGTCGGGTCGCATAACGACTTAAACATACAAAGTGTCAAGATATTAAACATTCTTCCTATATTAACTCATATAATTATCCTAATGACAAGGATGTACATACATTAGTAACTAAGTAGAATCGTGCTTCGTTTGCCAATCGGGGACCGAATGACAAATTGTTGAATCATTCATTTCCTTAATTATCCTTGACTGGTTTATGTTAAGTAGATGCCCAAAATGCAATGCGATGTATATCGCACTACTACCTATTAGGTTGCCTGCAATTTTCAACTCCATAACACCCTCAGCCTATGGCTCGGGTGTAAATTCCACCTCATCTGCAATGACAAAGTTTCCCCACTTGTATCAAAATGTAGTATTTTTTTTACTTTTCCTTCATTGTTATCACTGATAGACTATCACTTTAAAATACTCCCTTGTACTTAAACGGCCGTTTTCTATAACTTACTTACTAACGTATAACTGTTAGTTAATATGCCTACGTCTCGTAGCTATCGGTGTTTCAATAAACAAAGTTAGCTTGAATTATCCTATCAAGCGTCATCTACCTGTCAATTGATTCATACAAAAACAAAGAAAGCTTTTCTGTGACGTTTTGTTTCTAACGGTCCAAAGGCTAAAATAAATGTCAAACAGTCAGAGATAGCAACCTTCCGTTACCTGTTAGTTAGTTACTGAAAACGGCCGTAAGTCATTATTGTCACTTAACCAGTCTCAAAACATCAAAAAACGACGAGTACAAAACTGTAAGAAAAACATTAATTAAAAGAATCATCATCCCGTTTGACACCACATGAATAAAATACTAACAAAGGCAACAATATCAACACTATCAATTTCAGAAAACTTCATAAGTACATTAGTCGACAGTCTACCAACTGTCAAAATATACTAGCCTAGCCACACTAGCACTCAGTGTGCGAAGTTCTGAAGATTCCATTAAAACTAAAATAAAACAAAATGTAAGTAAAAAACATAACACAGGAACACATTATAATAAAGCAAAAACGCGCTAATGCGTGTCTTTTTTCAGATTCACGTGACATTTTTCTTCGCAGCTGTGTTGTGGTATTTTTACTAAAAACTACATGTCACGTGGTCAAATGAGTCGTTAGTAAATTACACATACTATGACAGGGATAAACAGCTCAGAGATAATGTGGTTATGGCTGGTAAATAAATTATAAACAAAACATAACGTCCGTAATTCCCGAAGACATAATGATGAAAGGGGGATTATCAGGGGGGAATTGTAGACTTTTCTTTCAGATTCCCCTTTTCCCCCTTAGGGGGAGTTTTAGGGGGATTTCAGGAATAAGCCGACTTTTAGTACGTCTGTAAACCTACGTCATGAAAAAAAAACGGGTCCTTCAGAAATTTTGAACATACTGTGAGATTAAACGATGCCAGAAGCGGCTTCAAAACACCAGTAATCATCGAAGGGTTTGGTACATAATAGCACACCCAAATATCGCCAGTTATGTCTAGTCCCATATAATAGGGGGCAAACCCATTGCCGTCAATCGGGCACCTTTCCAGACTTATGCTTAGCAGTCGCCCTTGCGGTCACTAGACCAACCAGTCAGTCACCCATCAGAAAAGCAAACAAAGTGATTGAATTGATCTGTACATTTATATCTCACTATATTGTATATAGTATGTTGTAGTTGTATGTACGTCGTTGCGAGTTTAAAACCTCTTATGTGTCACTTTTGGCAAAAACACTTTTTTACGCCAGCCTGTTTCACATTTTCAAGCTCTATCGAATGCAAAAACTCTCATGTGTATACGACGATTTAATCGTCATTTGTTTACCAATTTCAAGATCTACAATGTGCTTCCTAATAAAATGTTGGTGCTTAAAATATCTTATGTGTCAGTATACACATACGAGTTTTTAGTTCTATGTCAAACTCGGGGCCTTTCGGCAATTATTAGATCAAAATATCTTATGTGCATCAGGACGAGAAAGGCGGGTATTTTTTAATTATTTACCTATGTCACTTTAGACCAATAATATCACGGAGACGAGCGAGACAGATAAATCGTATGATTACTGTCCAATCGTAGAAGATAGATGTCGCTCATTATAGGTATTAATGCATTTTGTCAGTGCGTGCAGGTCGTTACTTGTTTCGCGTCGCATAGAACGAAAGTTTATTCGATTTGTGAGTGTAACAACATAAAATATGAGTAAACCGCTCTGTCCAAGTGAGATTGAGTTATTAGTTAATAAACAAAATACAGGTGATTCTGAATCAAGTACTTTGGTACGATGGTAATACCTCTGCTGTACAAAGACCACTTCCATGCACCGTTAAAGAGAACAAAGAAGCCCGCGTTGCCGGTAAATCGTACCTTGGGTATAAAAAGTTAGCTGACAAATGGACAGCGTGCGTTGAGAAGCCTGAAAGAATTTTAAAACCACGTTGCTCACACACATGTGTAGCTCCGAAATCTAAAAATTCTTTTCTTTGTGCTCTTGTATCCGACGAAGAACGTGAACAAATTCATAAACGTTTTTGGAAGCTCAGGACTTGGCCAGAGAATTTAAATTTAATTTTAAATGGCGTTTATAAAAGCATCAGCAGTGAGACGGTGTATAAGACGACGACGTACATCTCAACAAAGGTCTACAAACAAAAAACAAAGTGGCCACGATATCTTCATCAATAAATTAGACGCAAAATGCACTAGAGTGAGAGTGTGTAAATTATTTTTTCTTAATACACTTTGCATTGGAGAAGACAGTTTTCGCCGCTGGACTAGAGAGGTTGATACTTTCGAAGAAAATATTGAGGAACAGACTGCCGAAAACACTGCACCAAGTTCAAATATTATTGCTAGGCCAGGAAGGAACGTTGAGTTGACAAGAACTGTTAAGACATGGCTGGATATTTTACCAAAAGTGCCGAGCCATTACTGTCGTTCTAGCTCGAAAAAAATTTATGTTGAATCGACTTTTCGATCTGAACTCCACATGCATCAGGTTTTTAAGGAGTGGTGTATAGAAAACCAATACAGAGCTGCCTCTAGAAAGACATTTTCGAAGGTAATGACTAAGGAAAATATCAGCATTCACCATCCTCGCAAAGACCAGTGCGACACGTGCTGTAGTTATAAAACTGGTAACATTTCCAAAGAAGAATATGATAGCCATATTTTAAAGAAAATTGAAGCCCGTGATGCCAAAAAGAATGCCGTAGCTAGTGCAAACGAAAAGGTTGTGGTTATAACAGTGGATGTTCAAAGTGTTTTGCTTGCACCAAAGCTATTGGCTAGTGCATTGTACTACAAATTAAAATTACAATGCCATAACTTCACGGTTTATAACGTTCTATCTAAAGACGTAACAATTTACTTTTGGCACGAAGCAGATGGTAATGTGACTGCTAATGAATTCACATCTTGTTTAATAGACTACTGTCAAAACCTGCCACTTTCCACAGAGCGCGTGATCATCATTTCTGATGGATGCGGACACCAAAACCGGAACCGAATTTTGTCAAGTTCCCTAAGCGATTTGGCGCAAAGAAGGAAAATTTGTATCGAACAACTTTACCTGGAAAAGGGGCACACTATGATGGAAGTGGATAGTGTTCACTCCACTATTGAGCAATACATAAAACCACCAATATTCGCTCCCAGTGATTATATCACCCGGATAAGACAAGCTCGACCACAAAAGCCCTATGATGTCAAATCCATTCACCATGATTTCTTTCTAAATTTCGAAGAGATGGAATCGAACCTAAAATCCATACGGCCTGGCAAAAAGAAGGGAGATCCTGTCGTGGTGGACATTAGAGGTCTTAAATATTTATCTGACGGATCCGTATTTTATAGGTTAAGATATATCGACGAGTGGTCCGTACTTCCACAGCGAAGAAATAACCAAAGAAACGGTCTGGTATCTCCAAACCGATTGTACAGATCTCCGTTAAAAATTACTGAGAGCAAGTTTAAACATTTACAGGAACTGAAAATGGTAATAGATCAGGATTATCATCCGTTTTACAATGCATTACAATTTGATCCGGGTACTTAGGTAATGCATAATTATATCCACAATTATATGGGTACCTCAGAAATTAATAGTACTTTGATTTGTATCTTTTATTTTATGCAATTTTTTTATTCTACTGTTATCATAACCTAATTATTGTTTTCTGAGAAATATATATACAACCTTATTTTTTGTTTATACTAAACCCGAAAAGGGGTCATTGTACTCATCATTTTGAACAACTTTTTCTATGGGACGAACCTTGAAATCGCGAAAAAAAAATCAGCTGTTCCCTACATTTAGACGAGTTATGCGAACATAAATGTAGGGAACAGCTGATTTTTTTTTCGCGATTTCAGGGTTCGTCCCATAGAAAAAGTTGTTCAAAATGATGAGTACAATGACCCCTTTTCGGGTTTAGTATAAACAAAAAATAACCCTGTATATTTTTTCATTATATCTAATAGTTTTTTATTTTTATTTTTCATAGGCATTTTTATTCAAAAGCTCTGATGTGATACGTAAAGCGCAACGAAAATCTCTTATGTGTTAATTGAAACTGTTTTTTTTTTTTTTACTATTATACTACTTTCAATTTCAACTAACAATAGCAAACTAAAAAGCAGGAAATCATATGGCTGATACCTATATTTTTTGTTGTAGTTGGTTTCATTACATTTTTTTCAGTAGACGGTTTATATCGATTTTCTCATAAAGTTGAATTTTACACATAAGAGGTCTTAAAGTCGCAACGACGGATGTTGTTGTATGTACAGTTTTGTATGTAGGTTTAATATTATCTAGGTATATGTTCTCGCTGCTGAGGTGAAAAGTTATATGTGTTACACGAGACCAAAGTTTTTTGCATCTCGTGTCTTTGAATCCCTCGCTACGCTCAAGATTCTAAGCTAGAATCACTCGGCACGTTGGTGATTCAACTATACACTCGCAGCAAAAACTCATTTTGTTTGCTCTCTTGTTGCACAAATAACTATTTTTAACAGAATGTTTTGTATACTTTTACCAAAGTCATTCTGTTTAAAAGTTTGGACATCCCTGTCTACTTCGTCGTCACCTCATCTTTACTCACCTTTGAACGTAGGAGATTATACTCACTTTAAATGTCCAACAAGCAGACAAGACAAGATACTACGAAGCAATGAACTTTGGCAAACTTCCTAGAATGTCACTCGGCGATTTTAGGAAGTTTCTAGTAATTATGACCGTGTTAACTTTCCTATTGCCTTTGTTACAAGTCCTTATCCTAAAACGTACTCTTTAGAACTGTAAAACTTTTACTCCTGACCTATCGTCACTTTTGGTCTAGATACAGCTCATCATTCATCATCGTTTTAGCCGAAACACGTCCACTGCTGGACATAGACCTTCTCCAAGTGTCGCCACACTGACCACTCCCATGCGACTCACGTTCAGCGGAACCCCGCAACCTTCACCAGGTCATCAGTCCACCTAGTGGGAGGCCTTCCCACGCAATGTTGTCTTTCGGTTCGCAGTCGCCACTCAAGAACGTTGCGGCCCCATCGTCCATCAGGAACACCTCAGTTGCTTTGTATTCCGAAATTCCAAAGACTTGCCCCGTTATTCGTGTCCTTTATTGAAACTGGTTTGGGCCTCATTCAGTTCGTCCTTGTGTGGCTGAACCTTGCATGGCTAATGATCAATCTAACTCATGAACAGACAATTTCATCATAAATCAATATAGGTAGGTAGTAAAAAAACACAATTCTGGATATACCAAGCGGACCCGACACTAATCTAAGCCAATTAAAAAAGAACTATAAACCCACGCATTCAACTGCGTATTTACCGTGACGTGGTTAAGTACTACGTCGCTGTCGGCCTGACCACAAGGTTATCAATAGATAAAAAGCTAATTATATCCTACTGCGTTTTCCTTTCACTTTCAGATCGGCTGGAAAACAACTCCGTTGACCGCAGTCGCGCCTCTCGTGTCTGCGTCATGCGAAAGTATATTGATAAAGTCTGTTTTCAACCGACTTCCAAAAAGAGGAGGTTATCAATTCGTCGGTATTTTTTTTTTTTTTTTTTTTTTTTTTTTGTGTTTGTTACCTCAGTACTCTCGACTGGGTGAACCGATTTTGATGGTTCTTTTTTTGTTTGAAAGCTGGTGCTTCCCGTTTGGTCCCATTTTAGTTTGCTGAAGACCTGATGCTGATCTTCGGAGATATACAACGGAACTCTTCAAAAATACACAGCAAATCTGCAGTGATTGCTGCCATCGCTTGTAGGTTCATTGTTTATACTATATTATGACGTAACATCACGCCTGTATGCTCTGAGGGGGTACGGACATGTGTAAAATACACCCGATTTCGAAAATATTTGATACCTCAGTACTTTCTACTGGGTGAACCGATTTTGATCGTTTTTATTTTATTTGAAAGCTGGTGCTTCCTGTGTGGTCTTATAATCATCAAATCAGTAGCTGATGATGGGATTCTGGAGAAATAGAGAGATCTTCACATTTTATAGGCATCTAGTGTGCCTATAAAATGTTGCGGTTTGGGTAGTTTTAGGAATTGTACTTTCTCGAAGTGATCCCAATTCAATTTGATGAAGATCTGATGAAGAACTTCGGAGATATGCAACGGAACTCCTCAATAAATGATAGCAAATGTACTAGGATTGCCGAAATCTCATATCTGTCTATTGTTTACTGGTGTAAACAATAGACAGAACAGACAATAGACAGATTTTAGGTTATGAACTGGTGTTCATAACCTAAAATCACGCCGGTACGCTGTGAAGGAAGGGGTAAGCACATGTGAACCACTAAAAAGTGAAAAATAAAAACTTTTTTACAAAAAATAAAACCGACTTCAGAGAAAACAAAACAGTGAAAAATAACTTCAGAAAAAACGCTTCAGAAGTCGGTGACAAAAAAACTAAATCAATCAAAAAAAGGTCACCGACTTCTGAAGCGTTTTTTCTGAAGTTATTTTTCACTTTTTTGTTTTCTCTGAAGTCGGTTTTATTTTTTGTAAAAAAGTTTTTTCATACTTCTAGATGTATTTGTTTTCAAATTAGAATTAAAAAGAGACTTAGAATAATAAAGTAGAGGGCGCGTCTTCTTCCATATGTCTTCTCTATTACAGTCCAACCATCGTTTCTTTGATCTTCCTCTAAAAAGAGACGTACTTAGACTACATTCAATAATATAACCGCTGTGTCTAACAGCATGACGTTTTGCAGAAGAATTCCTTATGTAGCTAAGAGGAAAGGAAGAATGTTAGAAAAGTGATCCTCTATAAAAGTAAAGTACAAGGTTTTATGTAAGTTCTTCGTATTTGCCGGTGGGAAACTCCATCTGGTGAAAGTCTTGCCTTTTTATTAATCAATATAGTCGGAAAATAGCAAAATCAATATTTGTATAATTCTGCAAACGGATTCGCGAGCACTGTTTTAAACGGTTTATGTAATTTTCTTGAGCATGTTTTTGAACGATCCTCCATTATCAAATTAATTATTTATTACTTAAAAGAGAAAACAGAATCTCTTTGACTTTCTTTCTAAACAAACTCTTTAAATTTTCGTCAACAACGTTTTCTGGCTTGATGATTCGTGTTTTCCTTTTTCAAAAATGTCTTTAATTTCATTATTATCGTTTATACAGACTTGATCTCTCTGTCAGAAAGTCACTTAAGTACACTAGGTAACAGATAAAATAGATTATTAAGTAAACAGTTTAAGCAGCTAAGCGACACTCGTAACCTTTCAGTTGAGGAAGATCGACGTCGTGGAAGACTATTTCATTTTCAACCAACGCTTCGGGTCGCAAAATTCGTCTAGTTACTACGGCAAAAGCGCGGGGAACGAAAACAGCATGCATTCGTTTTATCTAGACCACATTTGTTTCAATCTTCCATCCACACATGCGTTTATATAACAAAAAATCCTCAACGACTTCTATCAGACAATCACATACTTTATGATAGTTTATCACTGCTTCGAACCGGTTTCAAGTAGACTTTAACAGGAACGTAAATTAATATCTGGATATCGCTGGACTGTGTCGTAGACATGATACCGATAGATACGAATAGTGAAATAGATAAAACTAGCAATTAGTTTGAAATCAAAAGTAGAACATGTTTTGATAAGGTATTTATAGATCAGGGGTTTCTGGGTGTTGTAACTTGTAATCTATGAGGTTATTGCGAAGTTGGTAGACGACAAACCAACAGAATAGCTGAAAATCTAAATGTTTCAAAGAAGGCCAGCTTTGACTCCTTGTTTTCGTCCACAGTCAACCGTTTTTCTTTTTAAGAAGGATTATGTCCTTTTTTTTCGAATGGGAAATCAAACCCTCCCGCTCTGGGCGAAGCGGAAAGGAGTGTCAGAGTTTTACTAACTAAAAACCCACCCATGTTCCTTAGCCCTTTGTGTCGCGGGGTCACGGTATCTCTTTCGAACAATCCCGCAGCAAGGATTATGTCCTAACGTCATCATCAGTCTCCAGCCAGTGTTTGTAGACGCAGGCAAATACCAGTATTTTAAATAGAGCGACTGCTTCCAAATCCAGTTCTGATCAACACGATACTCCTTGGCAAGCCATGGTGGTCAGCCTTTTAGGCATTTTGCTACCCTTATGGGCTGCCAAACATCTATGGCGTTTTTGACAAACAATTTTCAAAAATAAATACCTATCATTGCATTTCGTATGACAGCAAAGCACGTTTGGGTTTGCATAGGTAATGAATCGCTACTGTTGTCTACCCATCCATTGGCTGACTAATAGTTCAGTTAGTTTATCAAAAAATGTTGACCCGTATTTTTTCTTTTGTTACGTAAATCAAAATTGGCGAAGAAACGACGCTTTTAAAATTCTCAATACGCGTACTGACGTCATGAGTCCTCACTCCCAGGTTTAGATGCGTTTTTTCTTTGTCCACTATTTTCCAATACTCTAACTGACGGACTAAATACATTTGCAGTTTTTTGATCCTGCCGTCATACCTATTGGTCAGTCGGAGAATAGGTTGACACGTGCATCTGTTATCATTCACCCACAATCTAGATTCTGCATAGTTACGAGTAATTACCAACCACAATCATATTGACATCTTAAGCGTCAATAAACAGTCGAAGAAATTACCCCCATGTTAGCTCATGTTATCATTTCGTACACAACGATAGTCAATGCTGACGTATCTGGAGTTGACTTTGATCGATCGACTTTCATTGACGTACCGGATTGGGTCAGGGGGCCACGTGAAATGGATTAATGGAATCTCTCCAATAGATCGATGTGTTGCTGTGAAAACATGGGTGCAGTATTATCTAAACACCGTGTATTTAACATCGTTATACAGGGTGTAAACGGACTGTCATCATCATTTTCATTTCAGTTGAAAGACGTCCACAGCTGGACGAAGACATCCGCCAAGTTTCGCCACATTGACCGGTCCCGTGCGACTCGCATCCAACGGATTCCCGCAACCTACACCAGGTCATCGGTCCACCTAGTGCGAGGTCTTCCAACGCATCGTCTTCCGGTTCGCGTTCCCACTTCAGAACTTTTCAGCCCCATCGGCCATTAGTGCTGCGAGCAATCTGCCCTGCCCACTGCCACTTAAGTTTGGCAATTCTTCGGGGTACGTCGGTGACCTTGGTTCTCTTGCGGATATATTCATTTCTGATTCGATCACGCGAGCAAACTCTGAGCATAGCCCTTTCCATTGCAAGCATTCTGTTCATAAAACTAAGGAACCTTACGCGAGAAAGATTGATGTGAAAATACTTTTTTTTTGGCCGAAAAATCACATTTGTGGTAGGACTCAATGTAACGCACTCAAAACATTGTACTGCTGGATGCATTGAACAATGAACACGGGTCATCATCATTATTACGTCATGAAGGTATTTCAAATTAAGTTATAAAATCACTCTCACCTCTAAACAGTATAGCTGCAAAATATCTGGTGACTATAATAATTGTAGTGACGTTGGCGGACACTAAATAAGTTATTTGTAAATAAAACTCGAGTCCTAGAAATTATTTCTATGAACAACCCAAAAGCGGTCAAATTAAAGCATGTGTAAACTGAGAGTCCAAAATATACGAAAAAAATACAGTCGAATTGAGAACCTTCTCTTTTTGGAAGTCGGTTGTAAAGTCATGAGGGGTATACAGTTACCTCAAATAACAAGTTTTTTAAAACTTGTACTTTTAAAGTGCAATTAGATACGAATTTACGGGTGAATAAATGTCGAAATACGATAATTAAAGTCCAATTGTGTTTGTGTTGCTACAGATGTTTTGTGTTATCGAAAGTGTTTCAAATAAAAGTGGAACACACTAATATTTGGTTTTTAAAACTAGGACAATCGGTTTTTCAAGGACAGAAAATGATTGTTATTTCTCTTTTTTTTCTCTAGGTCATGCTATCCTGCAGCTGCGCAGAGGTCTCCCGGAAGCCTTTCCCTCAAGTCTTGCCCTATTTTATTAAGTAATTGTAATGTTGAATCTTCACAAGTTTTGTGTTTAGAAACATAAAAATCACCTCAATAGCTTAGGGGCTACGATGGCTGCCGGGGCTGCGGGACTATTCGAAAGAGATACCGCGGCCCCGGAACAGAAAGGGTGAGGAAGGAACAAAGAACAAAGAACGAAGGTCAGTAAAAGTCTGACAGGAGTGTCAGACTTTCCCGCTCCGCCCAGAGTGAGAGGGGTCATTTGATGATTTCCCATCCGAAAAAAAAGGGGCTACGGTGGGACATGATGCAAATATGCAAACAAAAATCGTTGATATTTTTTTTTATTAAAATAATTTGTATGTCAATTGGCAAAACATGGCGTATTACCTAATTTTTAAGATCTTGTTGTAATTGTTACCTATGTTTACGAATAAATATTCTGATTCTGAAACCCTTCTTTTTGGATTGACCGATGTCGGGTGGAAAGGAACGTTATTACAACCGTGGTTTTCGACAACAATATCTAAGAGTTTTAAAGAAAGATATACCAGGGTTAATTATTGAAGTGAGCGTGGATAACCAAAGCCGAAACTAAGAGTATATAAGTATTCAAAGGAGTCTTGGCTTACCTTATTAATATTGTATGCACGTCATGACTTTGCGACGAATAAACATTTTTTCTTTCTTTCAGAAACATTTTTTCTTTCTTTCAGAAAGAAAGAAAGAAAAAATGTTTCTTTATTACTTTTAATGGAAACTAAAACTTCCTCATTGGATTTTTGAAAACTCAATATTTCAGGAATGCATCTGGATCGCTTATTTCATCGATAGTGTCGCATGCTGCAAACTAAAGAAAGAATTTAAATACGTAACAGTATGCAAACAGTTTGTAGATCTATGTTGTAAATACGAAAACCTTTGAAGGTGATTCTCCTTATTTGGCGCCTCCATTCGATTATTCCTATAATCCACGAACCTAGCTACTTAGATAATAATAGCTAATACTTTTACAAAAACCAGCACCATCCTCCAAAATCTGCTCCACAACAAAACACGCAAAACAAAACAAAAAGCCCAAAGTATTACAAAATCCTGAAATATTACATCAAGCTCTGATGTAACACCACATTGATTTTATTACACTGCATAAAAAAGGGGGTTACATAAAAACATTTCTCGCGAAAATGGGTGAAAACAAAGCTATAACCCGGTTTTACGGGTAACCCAGATTTGCGAGCTATATATACAGTTATGACGTCAGAAGGAAGTTGGGTTAACTGGGCAGTTATATCATTAAGAGGGATTACATCGGAGCCCGCGGATTTGCCCGCTTCAAAAGCTCTCTGATGTAGGATTAATTTTACGTAATTCTCTGTACCCACTTTTTGTGAAAAACTTCTCATAAACTGCAATATTAGCATTCTGTATAGACAAATAGCATAATTAATTTTCTTATTTTGTCGCTTAATGACACAGTTTGAAATATCGATCTACGTGTATCTGAGACTACATTACCGGTTTGCTTTGCAAAATTTAACGATTGATACATAGTACAACAGCTGTTGGTCTCGGCTGTCATTTATAGATCTTTGAAAGTCGTTACAGGTAGTCAGTGGTCCGAAAAAGTCTGACAACGAATCTTACCAAGTTACCGGTTAGACTGGAAGCCGACCCCAATATAGTTGGGAAAAGGCTAGGCAGATGATGATACATAGTACAGCAATATACCCCACAGGTCCTTAAACTTATTAAGTTCTACTAGAATAAAATACCACAAAACAGACTTACCAAGAACAACAGACATTCTCAAAATCCAGCTATTTCGCAAATTAGGTTCACCACAGCCATAAAGGTCGTGATCTTCAAACTTTATATCCTCACCCCTTTCCTTGAAACAATCTCCAAATAGACACGGTATTAGAACCACATCGTAAATCGTTTTATTCGGGGGAACTAAGTTTACTGGACTCAGGTTAAGCTCGTGACGTAGTATCCGGATTTAGAACTTTGTGTAGTATGTCCCAAGGTGGTCCTTATGAAGAACTATTTAAGATAGTGTTGTTAGATTACTTCCAATCCATTTAAGACCAAAAATGGAGCGGGTATAATTCAATTTTTCGATAAGTCCCATTCTCTGACAGTAGCCAATCAAGAAAAAGCCTGCTGATTAGTTTTCTCTTACCTACAGATTTTGGCGCTTTTGCGGCTGATATGTCAATCTATAACTGGACTGTCCCATCCAGTTGCCTTAATATTTTATATCCTGAATCCATCTAAACTGCCTATAATACCACCTCAACATCGCAAGCGCAGCCGGCCTACATTCTCAGTTTAGTAACCTCACTACGTGACGTAAATCCTGTTTTCGGAACCTTAAAATCTTATGAGCTTAAATCGGTCTTAGTATAAATAAATTTACAACAAGATAAGTACATCATATACGGGTTGTCGAACTTTAAACACTGATTCCGGGAAAATGTTCTCCTGTCAAGATATCTTACACGCCGTGAAGCTTTATTTGTAAATGACGAATGGTATACAAAATAATGTATGGCTGTCTGACGGTTCAAAACTATTGAAGTATTCGAAAAGTTTTATGTGTTTATTCTAAAATTGTATCGATAAGAATCTATTTTTAAGATTTCAAGATTATACATTTCTACAAGAACACATTAATATTCAACCGAATCGGTAACGGTAACCTCTGGATATATTGTCGTTGATCTCGATTTAAAAAAAAAATAAAAGCTGATGTGGAGCTCAATTAAAGAAGATAAAAGGAACAATATGATACACTGATGGTTTTGCGCAAAAGAAGCACTTTTCTGCTTGCAGGTCTTCGTGACAAAACCAACACTATCTTGAGTGTCTCGGTATTGCCAAGAATGCTGCCGCATTGGATAAAACTCCACAGATAATAAAACATGCCTGCCTACTTACAGTAGTGGGACTATTGATGCTAACAGTAAGGGTGTAATCCGAAGTAGATGCTATACTAACAATAATATACCGTTATTTAGGATCTTCCAAGTTGCAATAAAACAGCTTACCCATCAACTAGACAACATTGCCAAAACAAAAGCATATCACCAAACAATCTGTCCAAAATCTTCGCAAAAAGAACACAAGGCACTCCTAAAATCCATCAGCTATCAGAAATGAGGAATTACATACATTACGTCAGTGATCTAGTTAGTATTGAGAATAGAGCAGCCGAGGCGAATGAACCAGTAGTTGTTCAAGGATACGCGAGTAAAGGGTATTTTGGTACACGTGTTGTGGACCGTGCCCATTGGTTCAAAGAAAGGTAAGAATGATGAAGATATTTAATTCGAATGTTTTAGAGTTAATAATGATAACACTAGTGTAAAATTGTTAAACTAGTAAAGACTGCTATGGGTGGAAGCGACCAAGAAGGCTGTATTATGGACCGAGGGGTTTACACTGCAGAAGACCGCAATCAATTGGGAATGCGTCGCATGTGATCCCGATCCGCGCAGCATTGAGAGTTTGACGAAGAAGAAGAACAGAAGTATAAGATTAATTTTAATTTCGTTCCAAAATTATACAATTTCAAGGTTTGCATAGCAGAAGTAATAAGCACAACACAAATACGGATTATTTAAATGTTACATACAAAGGGAGAACAGTGGTTGGAGCAAATAGATAGTTAAGTAAAATCTCTGGATCAGTAACCGTCGTTAAAAACCAACGAAATATTTCAATGTCGTCGACAAAAAGTATGCATCGATGAAAAGCTAAACTTGAAGAAATATAAGGGTTTTTTGAAGTAGAAATTTAAAAACGAGCAAATGGATTGGCTATTTATTGATTCACACAAGATTCTGTGTGCAATTTAAAGAAAATATTTCAAACAGCTAAGACTACCCACATGAAACGAATTTTGGCTCCACACAATTAGGAAGCAATAAAACCCAAAGATACCACCAAATCAAGATCTTTCAAAGAGTAAAAAAAGAAACAAATACATCAAACTGATTTAAATCACTAGCAATAAGGAAAAGTCGATACCAACGGAAGAATTCCACTAGAACCATCTACTATTTCTCTGAAAAGAACCAGTAGTTACGATAAATGGACGTCCATTACCGATTTATTACCAAACAAACTGAATTACGGTTGTAAAACAACATTATTTGCGGCTGAAGACTTTATTGTTTATTTCAGAGAATACGAGAAGTTGATGGGTTTCGAATAGATAGTTTTGTTGAAGAAACAATTTATAGAGCGGTTTAATGTTCTTGAGTGGCGCCTATGACAGAAATTTTAAAAATGCTTGCAACATGTTTTTCCTCGATTCATTTTCTGCTATTGGTTCATAACTTGGAATTCTAGAAATTAATTAAAAGAGAGAGTCCAGACCACTAGAATACTGCACGTAACTATAAATGTCTCTGTAGAGGGAAGTGGAAGTTATGTTTTCCTACTCTCCCGCTATTCTTATCTCATTGTGGGATTCAATACAGTTAAACTGTTTCCCTAGGACTTCGTCAAGCTTCGGGCCTGTGGGCGCTGAGCTATGGGCTAGCTCGCCGTCAACGCGCGCCGAGCGCGTCAGCAAAGTGAAGGGGCCCCTTCACTTTGCTGACGCGCTCGGCGCGCGGCAAGGGCCGAAGCATTCCGGGGTTGCGGGACTGTTCGAAAGAGATACCGTGGCCCTGGAACATAAAGGGCGAGGAAGGAATATGGATGGGTTTTAGTCAGTATAAGTCTGACACTTCTAGGCCGCCCTTCTAGGCCTTCTAGGCCTTCGCGCCTTTTTCAGGAGTTGTAGTGATTTGGTTATATTAAGGAGCACTTACAAAAATAAATCTTAAGATGTGAAACTCGCCTTTTGATTGTCACCTAAATCAAACAATAGTACGATCACCAGAAATGATAACATTTCTCAAATTATGCAGGATAAGATCAGCTTGGTGCAATTCGAGGTCGGTAGATTCATAGCTTGACTTTTAGACGTTTAGAAATGATACTCCTTAACTTTAAAACAAAAACCTCGGCTTTCAAATTCGTCAAGTCTACACCCCCCATTACTTCCCGAGAGTAAAGCCCTCTTCCCGATGACGTAAACAGCTGTATGTGCGCACACGCACGATCTAGGTTACCACTCAACTGGTGAAGATCCTTGTGGTGAATCTGTGATGCTGTAATAGATATTTGCGGAGAAGGCGACGTTCGCAGATGCTGTCAACTATGATATAATTCTATTTAAGTCTATGTGCTCTGAAATAGAGCCATGATAAACATTTGCAATGTTGAAAAGGAAATCAACTATCTTGGTCTTGGGACATGTGATGAGGAGGGAAGAATCGAATGTGACTAGAAGAGTGATTCATGTAAATGTTGATGGATGAAGAGAGAGAGGAAGACCAAGGAAACTATGGATGGTTATTAAAGAAAAAGATGTTAATGATTGCGTGACAGTTGACATTGGAGAATGGAAGAAAAATGGTTGACGTGTTGTGCCAACCACAAGTTATATGGGAAAAGAGCAAGAATATGATAATGGTAATAAACATATATGCAATGTTAAATTGACGTTTTACACTTTACAAATGCAATAGGAACCTATTTTGCATTACCTCTTTGTACAAATGATATTGATTACAGGATCATAGAAGGAAGTATTGAAAAGATACTCTTCTCAAATCTTGACACACAATCTCTCTACTGTTGATCACTTCAGATAAAATGGGGGAAAGCCTAGTCGACTGCGTAATCCAAAAGTGTTTGGATTAGAAAATAGATGGGTAAGCTGATGTAATAGTAGCCAAAGGAGACGCCCAAAAGTGGTACAAAAAAGTCTCAATTTAAATTTCATAGTAATTATTTTCTTTTCTTTTTTCTTTTTTACGACATTACGCGTCAGGGTTTGATTTTTGAACAGGGAATTTAATTTAAAGTATAAAAATATGAATATTTTTTTACTCCCTTTACATGACGTTCACACAACCGGTCATAGAGATGTAGAATGTTACAGAAACTATTTCGATAAATCGACTTGATAAATAAATTCCAACCGTTTCTTTTTATTTAAAATACCTGTAATGTTTGCTTTAAAAAACATTTAACGAATTATTCGTATAACATTTGCTTTGTTTTTGTTGAATAACGCGGCAAAACCAATGTATAAAAGGGCTCGTTTTCTACTTGTATGGTTTCGAAGTAATCTTCGATATTATAAAATTACTCCGAAACTCCGCTTTTTTTTCCAAAAATAACTTTTGTCTCCAACAATACATATTATACTCCAACAATACATACATAATATGATAAGTGACCCTTAAAATAGTAGTTTATGCGGCTGTGCATAATACCTAATTATGTATAGTTGCATACACTACTTTATCTACCCAAATATCATAAGGGCTCTATGATGGGTTCAGGAACCATAGGGAAATTACCAGCATTGTTACCAGTGTAATGCAATAAAAAATAAATTAAACATATACAGAAGCAAATAGTTGCATTCGTCGCTGCATTTACGATATCTGCCGGAGTGTTCATGTCAATTTTTGAGTCACTATCACTCATTTTCGACAGAAATAAAGAACTTATCAGAAAATTTGTCTACTCGCAACTGGAAATAAAAAGCTAACGAACAAATGACAACTCGAAATGGCGGCGTTTCGGATATCTGTAATTTTTTTTTAAATCATAGGCAAACGAACAAAGTCAGTATTCTTGTGTCACTCGACATCAAAATGTCGTGCGATTTATTATTAAAATCATACTGAATTGGGGTTTCGTATCGATATCTGATTTGATGTAGATAGGTACAAGAACAGCACACTCACTTGAATTTGACACCTGTTCCAAATTTAAACTCATAACCTACTGTTTTCGGTAGGTTATGAGTTCATTACAGTTCCGTTTATTTCTGCTGGTTGGTAATGCTGGTCATTGCCTATGGTTTTTGAACGCATTAGAGAGGGTTTATGATATTTGGGTAGATAAAAAAAGTTACATTTTGACGCAGCATGGTACGGGATTCCATATATCCATGAGCATTGTCCTGTGGGTGGGCATTTTAACCATAACATAGGCATTGTAAGACAGATGTGTAGCTTATAGTACACCCACATTTCGATAGTTATGTTAAAATTCCATGTAATACGGGCGAGCCCATTGTCATCAAATGGGCACAAATCCAGACACAAATGCGGGCACGGAAAAATCGAACACGGGAATCGAACCCAGGGCCTCACGCTAAGCAGTCGCACTTTTACCAGCTTAATCAGCCTACGTTATCACTGCTATAATATCAGCTTCTACTACTTGAACCGGGCCACAAACACATGCCCAGTACGGATTGGTGAATATCACATATTCAAATTATATTGGTTCTAGAATATTTCAATCTCTTCACGAATGAATACTAAAAGCATTAGCAAATACTTTTAACATTGAGCCATTGAAAAAAAAAACGAAACTTGTAAACACAAGAGTAATTTCACGTAAAACATACATTATTTTGCTATTAATAGGAGCGTGTGTGTCATAAAACATTATGTGCTAGTTAGTGGTGGTCTCAATAACACCGATACGGGTTTATGATACCTCTCAAGTAAACAAAAGGCTTACTACGCAGTTAGTGAGTTTCTATCGAACAGCCCAAGTACCTATAGTACAGGAGGCTGGTGTATTTCTTTATGTTATTTATTTGATCACCACGACTCTCAAAAACGGTGAAAGAAAAGATCGTGATGCACCCTGATCCCCGCGTCGTCGTCGTGGATTACGGCTCACAGATCAAGTGAAATCGCCTCAATATACGGACACTGTTAGTGTAGTGTGCTGTCCTAGTGTGAACCGGCCCTAATTAACATTTATGAAGATGAGTAAGGGTAGTTGAATAAACGCCTTCACTTTGCTGTCGCGGTATCTCCAATACTTCAGTCTCCCCGCGACCACGGCTGGTGCAATCCGGTCGAAACGTCGGGATTAAATTAAAGGTAAATTCGCGATAAATACCCGTCTTCTTAAGTTTTATTACGGCTCACTTCGTCTCGCAGAAAGGAACCTTTGTACAGTTTTGTGGCTAATAATGCTAATGCTGATATGCCAATGACGGTTGAGGTGCTCCAATGTAATTTTAATCTAAAGCCTAATGAGGTTACACCATAATAAAAACACCCACTCGTGTCGATTCTAAGGTGTACACAACGATGGTCGAAAACGGAAGGCCTCCTATAACTCGTAGATTCGATAATCGTTAAGAGAAGTCCGAAGCCCGAAGTCTGTCAACTACTCTTTCCAAGGGGGTCTTGACCAGTAAATTGGATTTTTGGACGTCAGGTTGCAAGTAAATTAGCAGTTTTCATCTGGCTAGACTGATAGTCAACATCAACAAAGTTGTAGGTTAGGCTAATGATGAGGTTAACGTCAATTGAGACTGTACCCAATGTAAATTCATCTAATACTTTTTGTTACAACGGAAAGATTCATAAGACCAAAGCGCGTAGACAAAGTGTCATCATTGCACCATCAATTCATTTCCATATCTTGATTTATTACATTACACGTGATAGACACGATCACATCTAATGCCACAGAATCAATTGACCCCGTGACGAAATAGAGCTGAATCTCATCGTCACCAATGAACACCATGACTTTCAAATCTCGGTCATATGACTTAAAATATAAGAAGTCACGCTACTTAAGATAGAAGTTCAGTACTATCATCGTTGATCGATTGGAATTGATTTTGTTTATATGATTTTGATTTGATATGATTGTGCCACCCGTGTTGCATGTGATAAAATCGTGTGAAAGTCATATGATAGGTGTGTGAGATAATTTGCTAGGAGACTGATTTGCATGACCTGGCTAGGTTGATCTTTGGATAAACAATTAGCGGTTGTAAGTATTGAATGTGGCAATGCAGTGTTCTCGGGATTTTGGTTACATGACTATATGACGTGTGAGAGTCGTGAATCTTACATGCCTTTTGTAGATTGTCTTTAAACCGCTGGTTTATAGTATTTAACTCGCAAGTTCAACAGTCGTAAATTGTGAACTGTTAGGTGCAATATAACTCATTTATTTTCGGTTGTATTATGTATTTACGAGGTGACTGCTAAGATGACGAGTTATGGAGAAGAATGGAAGAAGAAGACATGCTGAACCGACCTCAAATATATATGTCAAGGACAGAAGAATGATGATGATATCAATCTAGCGGTTCTAGACAGAATTTTATGAATAAGCAACGAGAAGAGATACTCCGTGAGAACTGATTGGTATTTCAAGGATTTTAACTACTATCTTTACATTTTGCTTGCCAGGATGCAGACTAGCGGATTGGTCGTGCAACTGCATTTATAGGATTTGATTCGAACCTGCCGTTTTCATGTTCCGGGGCCACGGTATCGGCCCCGGAACATAAAGGGCGAGAAAGGAACATGGATGGGTTTTAGTCACACTACCTCCCTCCCGTTCCGCCCAGAGTTGAAGGATCATTTTGATGATTTCCCTTCGAGACAGATTGGATTAATTCTAATCTTTTTCGCATTACCTTAACAATATGAGCAATTACTAGAACATGGCTCATTGTATCAAAAAAAGGTCTAGGCAACTGTTAGTATAACTCATTTCCAGTACGTACTAGTATAACCTTTATTATTGCAGTAGTCCAATGAACTTAACATTATATCATCATAAGAAGGCGTGGGACTTATTTTGGCATCTCACGTGGAGATAAACTGGTTTAGATCTATGATCAGATAACATCTATAGGCCCGTTATCAGATAAGGTTGATAATGTCAGATATGGAACAATCCCACTACATTGCCGAGTGATATACGTGGCAATGTGACGTGTTTTATCTGGCGCCATCTTATTGATCGATAAGCTATTTAAGAATGGCAAATCCTGTAATACTTCCGACAATCAGACCTTCAAAGTTCTTCCTACCCACGAAGTAGCAAGGTTTCTTGGCAGTGCATTGCAGTGCAGTCTAACCTCATCAACAACAGGTCACTAATATCACCCTCCAGGACTTGAATGAGGTTAATGACAGACCTGTCCAGGTTGTTACTGGTTGGATAAAATCTGAGTCATCGATTTGAAAAGAAGAAGTAGTACCATATATCATAACAGACTGTAAAACCGTCTTTCCTTGATCACTTCCTTTTTAAATTGAATGGGCCCAGTTGATGAATGTATAAGACTCAATTGCATACTCCATCTGATTCATCATCATCTGTCTAACCTTTTCCGAACAATATTGAGGTTGGCTTCCAGTCTAGCCGGATGCTGCTGAAAACTAGAATTTTAAATGAAGCGACTGCCTATCTGACCTCCACAAGCCTGGACTGGGTTATACGATACTCTGTGTCATCTGATTGTTGGAAACAAAACAAAAAAATATTCCCTTCATCACTAAAGGCCAACAGTTTCCAAGAAAACTAGGTGAAACCCATTACCGATACAAAATTAAGTAGTCCTTGACAAGTCTTCGAGTAACTTACGAGTACACCACATGTATTCAAACGTAATCGCCTCTATGTAGGGCAGCCTAGATCGATAGCTCTCAAGGACTCAATGACCCGTGACCGTATGCGTATTTAGAAACCCTACTCCGACTCTCGAACATTGACGACCCCGGAAATCCTATCTGATATTCTGATGATACCCGACATATGGATTACGTATACGCTTTGGCCCGCGAGGTGGATTACAGGCCACTCCCTCTCGGATAGAGTAGGCCGGTGTTTCAGCAATGGGAACATTATAGATCCATGTTGTGGCATTATATGGATTCGTTAAAATGGGATGGGTTTTAGTCAGTAAAAGTTTGTTACTCCATCCTGCTACTCTCAGAGCGGGAGGAGTCATTTGATGATTTCCAATCCGAAAAAAAGGACTCTTTCTCCTGCGCCACTTCGAACCAGCTTCGTGATGCCCGTCCAGATGACTTCGCCACTTTCTAGGTGGACTTGTTAACTATTAAAACTGAAACATTAATAATGAAACATTGAAAAGCCATGAACAGCAAATCATCTTCGCGAAACACTTCAAAAAACCGCAATAGCAAACATTGTCCTAAACATGTCATATTTCTATATGGAAAACTACTGAAGTAGTATTTGTTTATCCGCAGTCAAGCGTTCACGAATGACATTATGAATAGTAAAATACAATGGCGTGCTTACCTGATGGATTGAGGTTGGCTGTTAATTATAAATAAGTTCCGGTGTTATTGTTTCCTACTCTGAAACGTGCTTGATTTCCTTGGCAAGAAAACTGGAACGACAAACCCAGAGTTTCATTAATCCATGGGCTATTGATTTTCGCCTGTATATTCTATCCAGTAAATGAGATGTCGTGGTCAGATAGGCAGTCATCATCTGCCAACTATGTTGGGGTCTGCTTCCAGTCCAACCGGATGTTGCTGAATACCAGTATTATATTATCTGACCTCCACAACCCAGTTAGTACTGGATAATTCGATACCACTTGGTATTAAGACTGGTTGTCAGACTTTTTGGGTCACCTGTAGCGACTGTCAAAGATGGACAAATGACAGCCGGGACCGGGCCGGTGCCGGGCTTTCCGAGGCACGGAGGAAACTTATATGTAAAAAAAATAATGTGGTCACCCATCCACAGACCAACCTAGGCAAGCACGGCTTAACCCAAAGATCGATACGAGCGGCTATGATATTTAGCCACGAGCTCCTCAGGTCAGATAAGCAGTCGCTCTATGTTAAATACTGGTATTCGGCACAACTGGTACAGCTGCTTCCGAAGGCGACCTCTATATCTTCACTCGTCATATTTACTCGTCATTTAATAAATGACGAGTAAAAATATCTTTACGGCCTCGTTAATCTAATGGTCGCCAGCGTGACTGTTAAGCATGAGGTCCGGGGTTCAGTTCCTTGGCTGGGAAAAGTGTTATTAGGTTTTTCTAACAAGTATTTCTCGGTAGGAGCCACAGAGTTTGGATTTATGCACAGTTGATGACAATAGGTCCGCCCCTATCAGGACTTAAGGGGCCGGCGGGCGGAGCATGCATTTTTCATACAAACGTAATACCAAAATAATTTTTATATCAAACATATTCTTAAGCTAATGTGTATTTATTTCGATTGGATTGCAGAATATCTATGTTCCCAAATATTTTTTGACAGGACAATGATACAAAGACGAGATATGAGGAATTTAAAATTTCCATAGAAAACTTATTTTTCTCATAACTCTTTGGGACCTACCTAGATATTCTGTAATTCTATCGAAATAAATACACACTACCTTAGGAATATGTTTCATTTACAAATTATTTTGGTATTACGTTTGTATGAAATACGCATGCTCCGCAGGCGTCTTAAAAGTTAACTGGAAAAATGCGGGTCTACGATTAGGTACATATTTGCCTAACGCTTCCGGAATTACAGGTGTGTTGGTGTGATGTTATGTTTCGTGTATTTCATCTTTCTTACCTTCCTTTTTTAGGGTTCCCGTAGCCAAATGGCAAAAAACGGAACCCATATAAATTCGTCATGTCTGTCTGTCCGTCCTTATGTCACAGCCACTTTTTTCCAAAACTATAAGAACTATGCTGTTGAAATTTTCACACAAAAATAGAAAAAAAAAATTGAGGGTTTCCCCATACTTAGAACTGGAACTCATTTTTTTTATTATCATCAAACCCATACGTGTGGGCTATCTATATATGGATAGGTCTTCAAAAATGATTTATATAGAGGTTTCTACTATGATTTTTTTCTAAACTGAATAGTTTGCGCGAGACACACTTCCAAAGGGGTAAAATGTGTGTCCTCCCCCAGTAACTTCTAAAATAAGAGATTGATAAAACTAAAAAATAATTTATAGTGTACATTACCATGTAAACTTCCACCAAAAATTGGTTTGAACGAGATCTAGGTAGTAGTTTTTTTTAATACCTGACGATTTACCTTACCTTAACTACAAGAACTTTTATAGTATGTTACTTGCTGCTACGGAACCCTTCATGGGCGAGTCCGACTCGCACTTGGCCGCTTTTTTCTATTATTCATCAGAACTTTGGCACCAATATGCCACTGCTTACCTCAGTGTTATGCTGAATAAAGGCGTGGTTTGAAAGTGAAGTTATTAAGCCCCTAGAATTCATAACAATGTTGTTATCAGTAAGCGTCGCGTCCACCTGTCAAGATTTCTTAGTCATAAGTCAATCAAGAAGAGATAAATAAACTTATTCATAGCAGGACCACCCAGTAACGAATACTAAATAAAACGGGTAAACAGAGAAATCAAATTTTAACTGGGACTGTATCTAGTTACATTTAATTTTCATGTTTGTTTATCGATTCAAAAGTACCTGTAGTTACAGGTACTTTTGAATCGTCGAATTAGGCCAGTTGGCCTACTTGAAATAAATGCTCTGGTTTTGATTTTTGATTTTCGTGTTCAGCTACATCCGGTTAGACTGGAAGTCGACCCCAAAATATATTTATTTTTTATTTTTTTTATTTCTTAAAAATTAATAGAGGGTTTTATCCACATGGATACGCCAACCCCATTTGTACCTTATCACTACTCTTACACCACTAAAATTAACATACAATAACATTTAATAATAATATTCTTATAATATATATTTATTTATTTGCTCTCATGCACATCAAACATTTTACAATATTAGTGTCGGTTTTTGTACTGTTTTAGTTAGTTATAAAATGAATAAAGTCTTAATAATAAATACTTGGTTTATTATAAGCGCTCAGTACATGACTAAAAGAAGTAAGTACATTTTATAAACTGTCATCTTGACTTCCCGTTTATCGTCCACTAGTGATGTGACATCAACATAGTGATGCGACCTACTCATAACAGTACATGAACCTGCTCAGGGCACTGCAAAGAACATTCTGGTTTGCTGTTGATTTTTGATCGCTAAACTAATATAATAAATAAATCGAATCCAAACTTATCAATACACAATCTATACTTAAAATTATAAAGCAGAAGAGTTTGTTTGTTTGTTTGGTTGAACGCGCTAATCTCGAGAACTTCCGGCTCGAATCGAAAAAATATTTTTGTGTTGGATAGTGCATTTATCGAGGAAGGCTTTAGGCTATATAACATCACGTTACGATTATTAGGAGCGGAGCAGGAATGAAAAATGTTGCAAAAACGGGGATTTTTCTTTCGGTTTTCTTTCTTATGTGACGCAGACGAAGTTGCGTGGGTCAGCTAGTTAAACAATATAATACATTTCATTTAAAATATGTCCAAAAGTCGTTTTGATGTCCGGTTAACAGTAAACAATACACATTTATAGAAAGGAACAAGCTAGACCGATGATGATGATGATTTGTCCAATAATGTTTGAATCCCATTTAGTAGGGGCATGACTTTTGCCATCATCCAGGCACAAATTCCGTATTCAGCCTCCTTCTAAGAAACTCCTGATAGCAAAACACAGTACTTCGCAACCTGGACCACAACTTCTTCCAGAAGAGAAGTTTTCTAGAAGTCTCTCCAAAAATCAAAAGTTTTTGGGTTTAAATTTGAGACCTATAGAATAGAATTTCTCTTTATTCGAGTACCCACGACTCAAAAGCTGGTAGTAAAACTTACTACTATGTTGGTTAGCATTGATAAAAACAAATAAAACAACAAATATAGGTGGATCACTGCTGCGACAAACCCACGAGTAATTGCACAGCAGCGACCCACATAAACACAGTCCAGACCACGGGGTCTGGACTGAAAACGTTCGACTCGTTTCCGATTCAACAACTCGTATATCTGTCTCCTTCTAGCATAACGAAAACGACCGAGATAGACATACGACTTTCCGAATCGGAAGCGAGTCGAATGGTTGTGAATAAGGGGCCAGGTGACTGGCAATCGTGCTTACGATACTGTTGCTGCTGCCCCACACCCTGCGCACCAGGGAGGCGCACCTTGTACGCATTGTTACGTAAAAACAATCCACGTGCGCATCAACAAACATCCCCGACGCACTACAGAAGCGGGGCAGCCCCACCAGCATCCTAAACGCATTATTATACTGAATGCGCACTGTACGATCTTTACGTGCACCTAGCCCACAGGCTGCACGTGTAAAAAGAAGTACAGTACGCTCGAAAGAGCGTGATCTTGACTGGAAGTTAGCATCGTGTAAACCTGCGAGCCAACATGTTCGCTCTAACCACCTAATTGCCAGTCCGAGAGTCACTGCTATAGCCAGCCAGCGATTGTGCCATCTGTAGCCTTGGTGATTTCAAGACCCAGGTGGCAAAACACAAAAGTTTATCAACACCTATTGTACATTCGAAGGTAACTCCATAACATTACGGTGTTTTGCTTTTAATCTCTAGTTAAAACGTGAACGTGATGTGGACACGTGTAGACACATAACATTTTTAGTGTTTTTTTAATAATTTGGTCATTTTCACCTTGAATGTGCTGTTATGTTTTATCGGTGGTTGTAGTTTTTCTTACGCTTTTGTAATGAAGCACGTGTGAGGTTATTTCACTTTGCTAGTATATAGAAACGCACGCTAGAATGGCAGAACTATTTACTATAACAGTAACACTATTGTGTATAGATTATTGTCCTTTTATTTATATTTTACAAATAAACTATGTTTTTAAATAATAAAAAATTAATATGAAAAAACATTTTAAAATATATAAAAAGATTGTAGGTATCGGGAACAGGACCCAAGCTATAGGGGCTCTAGAGAGAGAAACCTCCTAACAATACGAGCCGTGTCCAGGTGTACCGCTTTCTGAATCAAGCCCTTGATCCAGCTACCTAACGAGAACCTCCTCAGGTATTATTCGAGGCTCTTGGAATTAGTCACGCGTCGAGTCCACATCCCACATGTGCACAATCTCGCGAGCCAAGTCAAGATATTTGATTTGCTTATCAGTTATTACCATTGCCGGTGGAAGGAAAACAAAAAAAAAACAGACGGGCGGGTCGATCTTTAGGTTACCGTGCTTGCCTAGGTTGGTCTCTGGATGGGTGACCACCCTTACATAATGAGTTTCTTCCGTGCCTCAGAAAGCACGTTAAGTTGTTGGTACCGGCTGTCATTTGCAGATTTTTGACAGTCGTTATAGATAGTTAGTGGCCCACAAAGTCTGACAACCCAGTCTAACCAAGTGATTTCGTATTACCCAGTACTAACTGGGTTGTGGAGGTCATGAGATAGGCAGTCGCTCCATGAAAAATTCTGGTATATTCAGCTGCAGCCGGTTTGGTTGAAAGCCGGTTGCGAACATAATGCAAGTGGAGAACAGTCAATAAGAATGGGTAGGACATGTCCAGCTGTAGACGTCTTTCAGCTGAAATAATGATGATCTAGTGGTAATTAACTCCGAACTAATAAACTTGTGCACCTACTACCACCTACCACCTACCTACCAACCAACCAACCCACCTATAATTATCTTGTATGTCGAAAAAGATGACGATGTACATTCGAGAACTTTAATTGAAAAGCCACTTTCACTACTTTCCAATTTTGCACTTTTATATTATATTCGCTAAACCCGATTTGCATTACACGGCTAAAATACGAATAATGGCAAGTGGATCATAAATTAAAGCCCTCGACTGTACTAGATTAAGGGCCAGTTTCACCGGTTCCGGATAAAGTGTCGGTTAGTTATCTGATAGTGAATACCATCTACCACTTAAAGGCTGGTTATAACTAATACTTTATCTACCAGATATCGCTATCCGACACTTGTGAAATCAAAAGTGTTAGTTTATCTGGCAGATAAGTTCCTAATAGGCTAACCGATACTTTATCCGCAACCGGTGAAACGGGCCCTTAGTCCATAAATTAAATACCATGCTGAAGATGCATGTTCTTAGGTAATGTAAACTCTAGACAAACATCATAGGTAAATAGAATATATAGTACATAAAATGTACGTATATTTAATGTTCAAATTACCATAAAAGGCAGACGGTCATCTCATGCTACAAAGTAAATATACGTCGTGTTTGTTCAGTCTGAAATGAGACCTTGATGAGATCTTCGTGATCGATTACTTTGTACTTTTGTACCAATGTCAAAAAACTATTGAGACGCAATAAAACGTTAGGACCGTTATTGCCACATTGAGACTTTCACAAATTTCGAAAAAGACTGTTTTAGGCTTTCACGGTTTAAAACTAAACTTATATTGTCACTTACGGGATATCTTCCGTGATTATTTGTAATGATGAGCTCCCGATATTTCGACGCGCCATGATCGCGGGTTGACTGGAGTATGCGGGTGGGTTGGAAATTAAATTGTTACGAGCAGACAAATCTGTCTACCCTCTTTCTTTGTCTTTTGCTACAAAATGGCTTCAAATTGTCGAGTACGTGGAATCCAGTTTTGAGTATGCTCAAAAGTAGCAGCCGGCATCATACAAAAAACTCCGCAAAACTTGGTGATACTGTGAGTGCGTTTTGTCGTGACTTAGTGTCGAGTTCCAATAGTGCGCGTAGCAAAAGACAAAGAAAGAGGGTAGACAGATTTGTCTGCTCGTAACAATTTAATTTCCATCCACCCGCATACTCCAGTCAACCCGCGATCATGGCGCTTGCAACAGCGTCGAAATATCGGGAGCTCATCATTACAAATAATCACGGAAGATATCCCGTAAGTGACAATATAAGTTTAGTTTTTGTCGAAAAAGAGTTTGAAAATCGGTCGAGTTGGTAAAAATTATATAAACTGACGTACTCTTTATGTACATTCCTCCTTCTGAAAATGTCAGAAATTTTCTACAGAATTTAAATCGTGCGTAATCCCTTGAAACATGAAAACTGTCCCTAATATAACCCCGACCCTTACTCGAGCTAGCCCGCAATACTGAGCCTATAGTTTTAAATCAGCCCCTAATAATAACGTCGTTCAGATTCAGCCTATCTCCATTCTGACCTCCCCAACGACGCCATAAGCCGAGATAAGACTCGTTCTCCACAGAGGGTGACATTAATTTAGCGATTAGTCGCTTAGTTTCTAAGTTATTTCGCCCTTGACTGGAGCCCTTATAATCAAGGCACCTACAGAATATACTCTTTAAGCAGAAGACAGCCTTCATAGGCTGACCTGCAAGATTTAAAACAAAAGCTGATATTTAATAAAATAACCAAATTATTGTATTTTAGCGTCGCAGAATCCCGTAATCACAAACCAAATAAAACACGAACCGAATCTGGTCCGACCTCTAGAACCGATCCGGATCAATAACCAGTAACATACGATAATGTTATATGTTCATAGTTAATGTTATTATTACTAATAAACAGCAGAAACTTGATAAACGTTCTGTAGACATGGCAACAATTACTTTTGTTTGTTATTTGTCTTTTATTTTAATATCTTTTAATATTTGTAAATATGGTCTTACGTAGATTGATACACGCGTCATATATTATTATCTCAACGTTATGAATATAACAGCATCTCTTTAACTGTTGAAGATTTAAGTCAATAGTTGATGGGACTATTTAATTAAAAATACCTGCACAACATAACAGACAGACAACAGAACAGATACATCGAAGGTATTGTGCAATTAAAAGACAACGAGAAATTAACAAGTTAATCTTGGACCCTTAGCACCATATCTTCTTTTGCCATCATCATCATCAGCCTAGTAATGTCCCCACAGCTGAGACACAGGCCTCCTCTCTATGAGAGAGAATGGGCAATAATCCACCACGCGGGCCCAGTGCGGAATGATAGATGTCACATGTCTTCGATTTTTTTGGTTCTAGGACACATCGGTTTCCTCACGATGTTTTTCTTCACCATTTTGAGAGCAGCGGTGATGAAATAAATTACACAAAGTAATGCACCTGCCTGGATTCAAATCCACGACTTACTGTCCATAAGTCGGGGCCACCATACTGGGTCATCGCTGCTCCTTCTTCTTCTATCGGTCCCTCATTACTGAAACTCGTGGTCACTGAACCCCTTTAAAAGAACAATCTGTCTCCATCGACTGCTGTCCAAAATTTTCATCACCACCTGCTGAAATTTGTTTGAGGACATATGTTACTTCTTTTACTAGGTCTGACCATTATGATGGCGACCTCGTGTTTTTTGCCTGCCTTCACTGTCAGCACAATATACCCATTTTATTTTATTTGCAATTCGTGCAATCGTAGGTTTAAAAAGGTCCTGCTTACGAGTTTTGCTGTAGATTCGGCATCTTGGAATAGCGGCTAAATCCCTTACTCCCATCGTAGAGTTTTTATCAGTAGGGGTTTAATTTAACACTTCGTTTTCCCCAGATGGACCAGAATCCACGAGCATATCCTCACCAGAACAGAAAGCTCTGTTGCTATGGCAGCAATTTGATATAATATCTGCCAACTGACCCATTTTTGTTAACAAAAACAAAAACTTTCCTCTTCTGAACCAAACAAAAGATAATACGTAGGCATGGCAACAGATAATTTACATTCATTATCAGTCACCAGGCAGACCACGCGTGCCAAATCACAGCGAAGAAAACGTCAACACTTTTATATTTACTCTGTTGTTTACTACTGAAACTCTGCAAAATTCAAGATCTAATTGAATGTCGTCGTTCTCTTGTTTGATTTTTGCAGCTTTAGGAGATGAAGAATCGAAGCGGCGATTGGCGGCGGCGACCTCTCACGTCCGGCCCTGGTTCAATCCATGGTCCGGAGCGAGACGGAATGGGAAGCCGTCACCTTCTTCTGCGAAGCAGTCATGCTAGCGAAGGAGGTATCGGAACGCGAGAGGGAGAGAACCTCTCGCCCCAGGCGCCGCGGGAGACGCACCGGGCGTCGGGTGCCACGTGGTGGCTACCAGCCACCGTAGACAACGACACCGAAAAAAAAAAGACAAGGGGTATGAAGAACAGGGTGTTAACTTCTTCATTCCCCATAGAAAAGGTAAGACGGGTGTTGTCTGATGAGCTATAACTAAATTCTTCATGGGTCGCTTTCAAAGTATAAAAGTATTGGCATAAGCTTTTCTGCAGCAAGTTTTTCAGTATCGTCATCACAAATAGAATTTCGTTTTGATTAGGCATATAGGCATACTACTCGTAACTAACAAACAGAATAATGTATCAATGGGTTTATTCTCAAGTTGCGTTCCGGCACAGTTTTTTGTTCCTGTTTGAAGGGCAGGTATGCGTCACAAGTGACAACGTACTTACAGACATTCTACAATGCTTCGTTGGTATTGCAAAATACGAGTGTCGTAGCTAGCAAGTGAACAGCATGATTATTTGAACACACACTAAAAAAGTGTCTGGTTTTCTCTTAGTGGCAATTATGTCCTATGAAAAAGACTTGCGTCAATGCATCTTTTCGTTTTTAAAGAAATCAATGACACATTTTTTTCAGAATTCCAACAAATGTAGGCCACACAACAAGTAGCAATACTCGCAATACACAGAACCGGACACACCACGCATGATTCATCCAAAAATGTCACACAAGCTGGAAGTGGACTGAAATTCCGAGGACCTTAGGGCTCTCGCCCACCGTAACTTTTTACAGTGATGCAAACACAAAACGGCCGCGATACCATCGATCGCTATTTTCTTTCACCCACATTTCACGATGCAGACGCAATTCAGCATCGCTGCATTCAGGATTCAGTCGAGAAAATATTCGTGCATTTGCATCGTTCGCATCTCTACTTGCGACATGCAAATCCGACTAACACACGATAGCAAAAACGCAGAAGCGCGTTCACGAAATACAGTAGTCTCGCTAATAGGTACAGTCAACATTATCCACCATGAAATTAATACGCGACCGCCAAATGACTCATCTGCCTAACCTTTTCCTGTCTTTTTTGAAGTCGATTACCAGTCTAACCAAATACAACTGACTGCCAGTATTTTAACATTAAGCGACAGCCTATCTGACCTCCTAAACCCATTTACAGGACAGTAACATACCCCTCGGTAAAACTTGTTGTCAGAATTTCAGACCACTTACCCCTGTAACGACTGTCAAAGATCTGCATATGACCACCCGGTACTAACGGGTTGACGTGCTTTCCGAGGCACAGAGAGAACTCTATATGTAATTAATGGTCATCCATCCACAAACTAGTTACGAGTACTATAATCACGAGCGCAGCCATGAAATTAATTCGCGACCGTGAATGCGTCAAGTGGTTCAAATGATGGCGAATTAATCGGTTGATGACGATGTCATATCGTCATTGGACCCATCAGCGGAGCATATACGTGAACTAGTGAGTACTGGTGCGGGTTGATTTTGTTAGGATTCTTTCTGTACTAATTAAGATGATTGTGGACAATGACCAGCATTAATTCCAAGACTCCTCAGTGGGGTTAACATTTTGTGAAACCCGCTTACTCGGAATGTCTTTAGAATATATTGCGAGTACAATTAGTTTGAATTAGAGAAGAGCTCGTAACTTAATACTCACAGCCGCACAGATCAATCTTCAGGTTAAGCCGTGCTTACCTAGGTTGGTTTGGGGATGGGTGACCACCCATTACTTTCCGGGTTTCCTCTATAAACACATTAAACCGCTGGTCCCGGCTGTCATTTGACAATTGTTACAGGTAGTCCCGTGGTCCGAAAGTGTGAACCCGGATTCGATACCCCAGTATCGAATTACTCAGAAACAACTGGATTGTGGAGGTCAGATAGGCGACCGCTCCATGTAAAATACTCTAGCTGCATCCAGTTAGGCTGGAAGCCGACCCCAACATAGTCGGGAAAAGACTAGGCAGATTAATTCCGAAAATACTCGATACAGGTTTAGATGCAGAATGTAATACTGTAAAAACTTTCCCGTTCACAAGATGCAAGTCATCATGCAACATGCAACCCAATGAGATGAGAAATGCAACCTGATGCGTGAATTCCACGAAATATCAAGCCACAGCGAATGCTGTCCGTGACTTTTGGGAGTGATTGAGAAACTCAAATGTGCTATCATGTGGCTGGCATATCCATCTTTCCCAAGAAATGACCATAAAGCGGACGTGGTCACCATTACCATTGAATAATTATTAGTTATTTGTTATACAAGAGTGCAAAGTTGTTTTTTTATCGCGTGCTCAATTTTGATGACCGAGCAAGCGAAAGATTTTAAAATTGAGTCACGAGCGCAGCGAGTGATTCAATACTTAGAATCTGGAGCGTTAGCGAGGGAATCAAAAGAGCACGAAGTCAAAAATCTTTGCACTCGAGTGCAACACGTAACTTTTCATCCCACCTCAGCGAGGAAATGAATAAACGCAAAAACAATCCGCATTATTAACAAGTTCAGTTAATTCTGTTGGCGTCAAATAAACTTCCTTGCCGCTAGATAATGAGTGGTAATTTTAGGTTTTTCACTTGTTTTCAAGTTGGATTCCTTGTGTTTAACCTAAGGTGTTAACAATATGATGTGAAAAGAAAATGGCGCGCTCAAAACATATTAACAAAATACTCCATACACAGAGTCTGAGTTCTTAACAAACAAAAAAAAATGTACGATAAATTCGGCACCATAGAGGTAGAAGTAAATATAGGTTTAATGATGTTTTAAATTCACATACTTAGTGCACACGATGTTCTAAATTCAAATTTACTTTACCCTCAAGACGATAAAAACGGCTTTTGGACTCAGATATCGCAGAGCAAAAATACTCTTTTGGGGGGATGAAAAAAGTATTTACATCAGCATTCTTCTGCCCATAATAGAATTAATTTAGGATAGGCGTAACATGTTCTCCTAGTCTTTATCTCCTTTCAAGCGATATCATCCAGATTTGAAGAACACAAATGTGTTCGAATAAACACATTTTTTTATATAAGTCTGTTAATCAAACCATACTAAACCAGTGACTACCAGTCCAGGTTGACTCAGAGGGGATTCTCCCGCCACTAAATTAATTGAAGAATGAACTAGTCTGTGCAATGAGGATTGATGTATCCTGAAATTTTTGTGGGCCGCGAGTCAGTTAGCACTCGTTCGAAGTGACTCAGTGACGAAATATTTCTGTGTCACCGGCCCAAATGGGAGGGTCATTGGTATGGTCATGTGGTACCTCTTATCATGTTAACATTGATTTTTGGAGGCGAAACTTGTTAGGAATTCAAGGGAAGTATTCAGACAGTGTAAACTAGATCATTTTCAGATAATTAACCTGATTCCATGTTTCCTTCTTTGGTCTACCATCGTTCCTTCCTAGTTGTTTAAGACTGCAGAGTCGTGTATGCTACTCACAGCTAAAAATGCCTGCCTAACGGGGTCAATAATCGTGTTTTTTTCAGGTTTTGTTTTGTGAAAAAAAACAGAAAAAAACAGTATCATAGCCTCAAATCACGCGGTACGGTATAGTCCACCATATCAGTCTTTCAAATCGGTGGTAATCTAAATTGTTTCAGCCTAGAGTTGAGCCACTACTTTGAAGCCTTCAGTAGCGCCGTCCACGTGGCTGAGTTCTGGTCGAAACAAATTAAACAAAACAACAACGGGAATCATCGACACGAAGAAGAAGAGGTATTAGCGTCCATCAGTTCCTGTAATTAACAACAACGGGGCACGGAGGGTGCTTTATCGTTTGTCGAACAGCACCACATTTACACCGCAGGGTAGAGTCATCAATGAATCTGAGCAAGTTGTCCTTCTAATAAAAAAAGGCATTAATAGTATCATTACGTTATGTTTTTTTTTTTATGAGAATGTTATTAACCTTTCATTGCCTATCTGTTTCACTGCACGCTTTTTGAAAAACAGGTAAGTAGACACAAATTCTTATCACGTTTAGCTTATTTAGTATTTATTAGCCATGCTCTAAATTACCTAATGTTTCTAAACAGTAAACTAGGTACGAAGGTCTGCATCTAAGGGTGCTTTACAATACAATTAATATTGTATTTTTCTTTATAAAGACAGGAAACACAGATCACTTTTGGAAATTGATTTTTAAAAAAATGCTGACAGAGTTGATGTTACCTTAAAGCAAAGACTTACCTATACTTACACCAAATGACGAGACATTCGATTTCAAACTTACTTAAGTAACAGGTGCTTTTAGGAATCATCATCATCATCATCTCAGCCGAAAGACGTACACTGCTGGACATAGGCCTCCCCCAAGTGTCGCCACATTGACCGGTCCCTTACGACTCACAAGGAATTTAATTTATTTAAAGTGGCTACCGATAGTAACGCCTGCGTACCGATTGCTAATCTCAGCCTTAACTTCATTGATATGCAGTATTAAACCAATCAAATCTAGTCTCAAAAATTCTGACACCAGGTCAGGTACTAACCACACGATAAAGAAGAAGTAAAACCATACATACTTTTTTTATCTTTTTTATTATTCAAAATACGATGACGATGGTTTGTGAATGTACCCTAACTTGAGCATCAGACGTGACGTCAAACGTCATAATTTAAGCAAACGTCAATCGCGTCATGCCACGCTTGACATCAAAAGACGTAATTGATAGCTTATCCAAACAAATCCTAGTATAATTTTGTTTTTATCGCTTACGTACGATATTTATAAGTTTACTGTAAGAAACCGGTTTTAATGTGTTTTTAACGCTTGATTTAACGTCATCTGACGTAGTTTGTGTTAAATTCTACGTCAACAATGCAACGTAAAATGGTTTTATAGGTTTTTTTTTTCATGTACTTGAGCATTCTATGGAAAGCTGAATCTACATAAAGCCATAAATAATTAACGCAATTCAAATAGATACTACGCTGAAGTGGAATGAGGCTGGACACAAACGACTATTGAACCAACGACTCAATAGCTTTCTTTTCAGTGACAACAATCATCGAGCAGATCCCATATGGAGATTAAAGAGAGAAATAGAGAAACAGTACTGAGGAATTTGCAGTGCAATAAGAAGACAAAAACTAATGATAACAATTAGATCATAATTTCTAGTTCGATGTCAATTCCGATGAACAGGTCAAAAGTGTTTGATGTCTTCTTCGTAGGAAACTTCTACAAGTAAAGCTTACTTTAGCACTAATAGCTAAACAAATACTAGAATATCCGATTAATTAGCAAATCTAGCACAAATATTAATCATTTATGAAGGTTACGACCTTACGAGTAAGCTGAAATCTGATTTATCTCCAGCTTACAGTGTTTCATCAAGGTCAGGTGTAAAGCGTAAAGGTCATACTCATCTACACTAAATAAAGTCTATTTCACAGTTGTTTCACAACTTTTGACAAGAATTCCAGGCTAGTTGAAACTTTACTCATCATTTGCTTAGCCCAGCCATTCCCCAAGTTGTCCAGGGAATCCAATGGATGCGAATCGCACGGGACTGGTCAATGTGGTGACACTTGGGGGAGGCCTATGTCCAGCAGTGGACGTCTTTCGGCTCAAATGATGATGATGATGAAGGCCTCAGGACTTCTGGCAGACTAGCGCCTCTATATATTCTAAGTTGTGAGTACTGCAAAGAGTATCGTCGAGTGTGATAAATAAAGCGATATTTCATTTTGGTAATTTTTCTGTAGTCACATGAGTAATACAGATTAAATTGTCATAAAACGGAACTGTGGCCTTGTGTATTATGTGTCGGAAGGTAGCATTATATTTCTGATAACATTATGCATCATAGTTGACGTTTGGTTAAGTGTTTTCAAGGTTGAAATAGCTATCAAGGTTAAATAGCTACCAGTTCTCTTGTTCCTTTTTCAGAACGGAAAATTGACTGAAACTGCCATAATTGTAACCTTGATTGAAATCTAACAAAAGATGGGCATCCAGAAGCTTATCATCTGTTTAAAAGTTATGACTAAATAATAACAGCCGCTTGGGTCCATCTTAAGGTTAAGCCACGATTGCTTACGTTGGTCCGTGGATTGGTGACCACCCATTACATACCGAATTCCTGCGTACATCGAAACGCATTTGGTTGCGGCAGTGGGCCGAAAGTCTGACAACCAGCCTTACCAAAAGGTATTGTAACACCCATTACTAATTTGGGTTGTGTAGGTAAGATAGGCAGTCGCACCATGTAGATATTCATCAGCTGCATCAAGTTAGAGTTCAGAAACGGCTAGACAGATGATGACTCTGGTTAATTAATAAACTAACCAGATACTGGCAAGGAAACAGGGTTATAATATCGAAAGCACTAAGGTCCATGTTCACCAAAAAAATTACGGTCTGAATATCTAAAAACAGTTGTTTAAAACACATTTTTGTATGGGAACATGTCACAATGACAGCTGTTCTTAGATAATCAGATCGTTATCTTTTCGGTGAACATGGACATAATTATACAAACCTACTACAGTAGGTCCGGTAATAAACAATTGAACATCTACTATGGGTGGCACTACCAAACAATGTTGAACATGTATTCAACAAACATACAATGATGAAAGCAGTTTCTATTACCAAAATAAATAGAAAATTCGCGCTAGCAACTAAACACTCAGAAACTCAAATAGACTATCTAAACACGGATATTAATTAGTCACGTGAGCACTCTGGCGCCATCGCCTCTCTATCAAAATAAGGCACGCGCCGCTGATTTGTTTACTAAACCTCAAACCAAGTGTTTTGATTGGCAGATCGATTTCACATGATGTATGAAAATTTGAATTGATCTTAACTATCCTATGAACTGAACGATCGTAGGTATAAACACTGTTTTAGGCTTTCACGGTTTAAAACTAAACTTATAGTGTCACTTACGGGATATCTTCCGTGATTATTTATTAGGTTGAGCTCCCGATATTTCGACGCTGTTGCAAGCGCCATGATCGTGGGTCGACTGGAGTATGCGGGTGGATGGAAATTAAATTGTTACGAGCAGACAAATCTGTCTACCCTCTTTCTTTGGATAGTAGGTATACTCATTGCGGACATAAAACAGTGGCACCCGTGGCTTTCCGTTGACGTCGACAAAAATAATTTGAATTGACATAAACTGTCGAAAGGTTATGTCAATCCGGCTGAAAATCGTTGTAGAAATTACGAGACGCATTGAAAGCAAATGCCATTTGTCAATGTCCTCTGGTATAGATTGAAAGTATTTGCAGGATATGTAAATACTCTCGTTAAGACCAAAAGAATCTTCCACGATGTGTGAAGCACAGAACGTTCGTTGTGGCGATGCTACGAGTTAACGTCCAATAGAAAACATAGTGCTTCCAGATTCAAGATCTATTCGATCTATTGAATGATCCGCTGCTCTCCAAACGGTGAAGGAAAAACATCGTGAGGAAACCGGCATGTCCTAGAACCAAAAATTCGAAGACATGTGACATCTACATCAACGCCATCAATATGACGTTATTATTGCAACAGAAACTTGGCTCGATGATGCAATAAATGATGGCGAAATATTGGACTCTAGATATAAAATATATCGTAGAGATAGATCATCAACTATTCTGGGTAATAAAAAGGGCGGAGGCGTGCTTATCGCTGTATTGAAGTCGATCGGTAGTATTCGCATGGCAAAATGGGAAACTGACTCTGAAAATTTGTGGCTGAGACTGATGACTACAGTAGGAAAAAAGACGCAATACTTGAACATCTGTGCAGTGTACTTGCCTCCACCCGTACAAGTACAAACACTGGACACGTTCTTGGATAAGGTTACCTCTGTGGTTGATTCAACGGGCAGTCATACACTCATAGCTGGAGACTTTAATCTGGGATTCATCAAGTGGGAACTGGATAACACTAACCCCCAGTCTGCAAGTATGTCCGCAAGTAATTATAATAACTCGTTAGGCTACTCTTTTGTTGACTGTTTATCTCTTAATAGCTTACAACAGCTGAATTATGTGAAAAATCTCTAGACCTAATATTATCTAACTTTCACGGTGTACTTGTCGGCGAATGTACTGAACCATTGTCAACAATTGACCCTTACCATCCCCCCTATGTATTGAGATTACTGGTGCTTCGCCATCATTTCTAAAGTGTAAGCTCTCTGCAAAGTTTAACTTCCGCAAAGCAAACTACCAATTAATTAACGAGAGATTAAATCAAGTCAATTGGATTAAAAACTTTTCCCAATGTCAGGATGCCAACGCTATGGTAGAGGAGCTCTATAAGATATTGGACGACATCATAAGTTCATTTGTGCCAAAATCCAAAATAAAATGCAATAAATACCCCTTATGGTTTCCTAAAAGTCTTATACGCATTTTGAACGAAAAGGAAAAACTCAGAAAACGATACAAAAAGTATAAAAACCCCCGTGACGAGTATGAATACAAGTTATTGAGCCAGAGAGCCAATCAAGTTATCAAAAGTAGTTATGATAACTTCTCTAAAAAGATGGAGGAGGGCATAACCCATAATCCCAAACTCTTCTGGTCCTTCGTCAAAGCAAAAAAATCATGCTCAAGTGAAATGCCGTCGGAATTGAAGTTAGACACTGAGGTGGCGACTTCAGGCGACGACGTCTGCGAGCTTTTTGCGCGTCACTTTTCGTCGACATTCACTCAATCGGGCGACTTACATTCTGAACATCAGTCCGATGACGCGCAGACCTACTCTTGCAACACGTTAGGCAGCGTTGCTTTCTCGGAAAAAGACGTAATCAGAGCACTCAGAAAGCTTAATGTATGTAAAGGTGCAGGACCAGATGGTCTACCACCTATATTTGTCAAAAGATGTGCAGTCGGTCTGTCTCTTCCACTCAAATTCATATTCAACCACTCTATTAAAAGTTCCCAATTTCCTGATAAGTGGAAGCTAGCAAATGTAGTGCCCATTTTTAAAAAGGGGGAGGCTGACGACGTGAAGAATTACCGACCTATCTCTATTTTGTCTATATTTTCTAAAGTTTTCGAGTCTCTCGTGTGTCCTATCTTAACTGCTCATGCCAAAATAGAGATGGCTCCACAACAGCATGGTTTTTGCGCTCAAAAATCCACGACAACCAACTTAGTTCTTTATGTTAATGACCTTTGCAAATTAGTGGACTCACGCAAGCAAGTAGACTCTATTTACACCGACTTTAGCAGTGCGTTCGACAAAGTAGACCACAAAATATTGCTGCAAAAGCTGTCAAACTTGATATTTGGTCAACTTTGGCTGTGGTTTAAATCTTATCTGACCGACAGAAAACAAAGAGTTGTAGTAAAGGGTCATCAGTTTCTACCTTACGCTTCAGCATCCGGAGTCCCCCAAGGTTCTCATTTGGGCCCAATACTGTTTATTATATTTATAAACGATATAGTAAACAGTATCAAGCACAGTACCTGTTCCATCTTCGCAGACGACTTGAAATTATATCGGGTCATTGACTCAAGTACGGACATTACCCTACTCCAGGAGGATCTCAATTCTATAAATAGTTGGTGTACTAAAAATCACATGTTTCTTAATGCTGATAAGTGTAAACATATAACATTTACAAAAAAACACTCTAAACTTGCTTCTTCATACTCGCTCAATGGAAAAGTACTTCAAAAAGTCGTCAAAATCAGAGACTTGGGTGTTCTCCTTGACAGTAAGCTCACCTTTGTACCTCATATTGACTCTGTTGTTTCTAGGGCTGCTAAAACACTAGGATTCATAAAAAGGACCTGTTACGATTTTAAAACAGTCCAAACCTTAACAGTACTCTATAATTCACTTGTACGGACTGTTTTGGAATACGCATCACCTGTTTGGAATCCAATTTATGGTTCACACGTAAATCGCATAGAACGGGTTCAAAAAAGCTTCACGCGCTATTTGCGGTACAAATCTAAGAGCTGTCCTCTGGACGCTGATTACCCTCAAAGACTAAGTCATTTCAAAATGATAACTTTAAAACAGCGAAGGCATATTAACGACATGATCTTGCTTCACAAAATTATTAATGGATCCATTCAAGTTCCGAAGCTTCTCGTCGAAATAAATGTATCTGTCCCTCGCCATAGTACACCCAGATCTGAACGTATCCTGGATGTGTTCACTCCATGCCCAACAAGAACAAACCTCGGAGATTCGGCACCTATGAACAGGTTGATGAAAACGTACAATGAGCACCATAGACGTTCCAATAGCATTGACATCTTCGCCAACAAACTATTACAATTTCGAAAACAATTGTTTTTGACTCACAGTGGCCACGGTTAATATTTGTATTAGTCTATTTTATTTTATTTTATTACTTAGACACTAATTACTTAGGTACGCATTAATATTGTTACATAGTTTATAATTTCCAACTTAATATTATTACTTACATATTAGTTATAGTCATTGATTGTGTTATTCCTTAGAGCAAAAAATTAGATTTAGTTATTTAATTTTCTTTTCTTTTCTTACTTTTTAGTTTTCGTGTACCTAGTTTTGTTTGTGTTTGTGCTTAAGGTACTTTAAGTTACAAGTATATTTAAAAACTTGAAATGCATGTGAGTGCTGTGCACACCTGTAAGTGACAAATTCACTCTAGATTTTAAGCAAAAATTGTTACATTACCCCAAAGAATGTAGAGGAAAGTCACCAAATATGGAATAGTATCCTAATATGGAATCCCTTCATTTCTCTAAGACCATAAGTATGAAACGCAACACTCGACCATCTTCTGTTTCATTCGGTCTACTAACTATCGCACCCACACCATCGAGTCAGTTGCGCGAATGCTTCACGTGTGGCAGGCGTGTTTTGTTTTGTTGTCGAGCAGAAAATATTAAAGGTAAGTAATAAACGAGTATTACCAGCTGTTATGTTTGTTTACATAAGTGTTATACTATTTAGTATATCGGTATTATGTTTATTTCACCATTTTGTGATCTTTTGTCATTAAAATATTGTGACTTTAAAAAAAAAAATTATAAGAGTTTGAACTAGTACAAAAATCCAAATATGGACAGTCGTACTTTTACGTACATTTGATACTTGGATCTGTGTCTTTTGCAAGTAATTATGTAACTTCTTTCATTTATCACAATATATTATATTCATTGAATTGATCTCAAAGATATAATGTCCATTTTTGTTATTGTTATGTTGATTTATGCTTATATTATTTATTTATTTATTAACACTTCAAGCACAAAAGTACAGAGGCGGACTTAATGCCATAGGCATTTTCTACCAGTCAACCTTTAGGTGATGCAGAGACAAGCAGTGGTAGGTGTCATTTCTGAAATATATATAATATATTCCATATATGGATACCTATTCCATATTTGGTTACTCATTTGTGATTTTGTTTTTTGTGTTAGATTTTAATTTGATAATTAATATATTTGATTAAAGGCTGTTAATTACTACATATAAATGTATGACTGATTAGTAAAAACATTAAACTGATTTAATTTATATGAAGTTTTTTTTTTATATCCCAAAAACAAAATGGTATTCCATATTTGGTTACTTTCCTCTATTAGTGAATAAGTCGTTGGAGTGCCATAATTAAATAAATAAATAAATAAATCTACCAATCCGCACTGCATATATATTATATGCAGTGCGGATTGGTGCACATATATTATAGCCCATTCTCTCTCATTGAGAGGAGGCCGTGTCCCAGCAGTGGGAACATTTTAGGCTGATGATGATGACGATGAAGATTTCTAAAACGACATTTTTGGCAATAACAAAGACTCGATATCTCTTTCATCCAAGTACAGTAACTCAAACACCAGATAGAATCAAAAATAAACCTAATCACGTTCCCAGCATCAATTCAAGCAAATTGTTTTAGGTATTGATAAAATTAGATCAGCACTAGGTCGAGTTTACTAAACACAATCCATTTTACATTTGTTAAGTTATCAAAACATTGGTCAAAGTCCAAAGTATTGGCAACAGCGAATTTGAAAAGAAAACAAAACAATTGAATGTATGTTTTCTTTTACAGATTTATACCAATGCAGCTCTTCTATTCATCAATTGGTTTGTCCTTGTAACATACTAACAATTTCTTATTAGATTTAGGTTGATAAAGTATTGTTCTATAATCTATAAAACTAAGTTACTAGTTCATAACAATTGTTTTTACTTTATAAAACTAGATTACGTTATGATAACATTTCTGTTGATTGATTTTTCGGATCGATCCCGCGATGGTCTACTTTATTACGTTAGAAAATAGATTTGGAATTGTGACGTTTAATAACTGAGTTATGCGTGCTGTGGTGGGGGATGCGTGTTGGAGGGGGCGCGGGGCGATGGGCCGCGCTCAGTCTAGTCCGAGCAGCCTTAGCGACAGCACGCCTAGCCCAGTAATATTGGAAACAGTGTTTTATTATACAACCCTGAACAAAGACACCACCCTGATATACGGTGGCTTTACTCTAAACCCTAACTAGCGTACGAGTGAACACCACGGGAATTCTGAACTCTACTATATAATTAAAAGAAGTTCTGCCTTGTTCGTCTATTGGACGCAAACGGTCCTGGGTTCGATTCCCGAGTCGAGCTGTTTTTTTTTTATTTTTCATCAGGACTTCCACAGTTAATGGCATTGTCCTCACCGCCTATTACTTAGATCTTAAAACATAACTAGTGAAATGTGGATGTATTATTAGATATACCTCTACCTAGCACCTCGGGAATTACAAGCGTGATGTTATATTATATTGACTAAAATCTAACATCCCATAGAACTCTGGTAGTGCACCAACGAATGGTGTTCTCTGAATAAATCTAGTTACCTAATCGTTTTGGAAAGCAAAGGGCACAACAGGTAATTAATCTCCAAGAAACTATAAATAAATTGACTGAGAAGGTAAGTGAATTGAAAGTAGACTGACTAAAGTTGTCTATAAATTCAAATAATACATGTTACTACTTCTTTTACCAATTCATGTGTGTCCCTTACCGGAATTTTAATTCAACATTTTTTTTCTCGAAAGTATCAAGCAAGGAAGGGCTGCAATCGATTCTGAACTGTATGTACCTTTGGCTGACGGGCTGTTGCAGTTTGCCAATTAAATTATCATCATCTGTCTAGACTTTTCTCAACTACATTGGAGTCGACTTTCTGTCTACCCGCATGCAGCTGAATACCAGTATTTCACATGGAGTGACTGCCTATTTAACCTCCACTACCCAGCAGCTAATGCTAGGGTACGTAGCTCAGTCAATGCGGTACCTAGATTGTTAGTTACTTGAAAGCATACGAAAGAGCAGTAAAACAACGCCCTCGAATACGACTCTATAAAGTCATCGATTGCAGTCGCTGTGGTTAAAATCAGTTAAATGACATCATTTTTACGAACAAATATAACGGTCAGCGCGCAAGTCTCTAAATCCAGTACTGTGATTCTAGCAATGAAAACAAAAAGCCCACCCACATTCTGTCTATATTAAGTTCAAAAATGTTGAATTAGTGGTCGCAAAAACAACGTTTTTCGTACGAAAGTTTGGCGTACGTGCGAATCAGACAAATTCGTTCGTAGTATTTACATTGGCCACCGGATACTTAGATATATGGACTAATGTATAATAATATTTGCGTACAAAGTTTAGCTTTTGATCGTATTGCACGTCTACTTAAATATTTATTTGAACGGTACGTAAATATAGAGGCTCATACCCTCTAATGATGTCAGGGTCTAAGTCAAAGAAAAACGGCGTTAATCTCGTGGATTTGCTTGTGAAAAACTTACGACCAATTTTTCTTGGTGTTATTGTGGTCAGTGGTCTTGTCTCTGCGGCTACTGAAATTGACAGTATGAGCTTATGATGCCAATCTCTTTATTTTACTGGGTCAGTTTCTATAAAAGTAAGTAAAAGTAGGGCGTCAGAACTGTTATAACCCTTAACGTAGCCAAGAGGTACTTGTTCTCTCTCTTGGTATGTTTTTTGTTCAAGGCCATATTTAGGAACATTTTCTTCCAGAGTTACTTATTGGGGGTCAAATAACGTTAAACACTCAATTATTAAGATTCATTATAGAGATATTAATTCCAAGATTTCTCATCAAGTAGCTGTGGTATATAGCCTCAAATCTTAACACAGTACTATAAAGGGTGTAAAACACTTCTTAACGAATACGAAAGGCACTTAATCTCCTCGTCATTCTGATCATTTTTTTGTTCTACACTATACCTGGGAACCTCCTAGTTACGGAGATATAGGGGGTCAAAGTTGCAAGATTTTTTTGTTTTTTTTTAAATACCACTTTTTATCGCATGATTTTTACTTTAAATATCTCTACGACCTCCGTACTATTCAATCCATCCATCCGCACAATGTTTTGAGTGCGTTACATTGAGTTATACCACAAAACATGATTTATAACCTCAAAGAAAAATTTTTTTCCCAACAATATTTTTTGCGTAAAGTTACTTAGTTTGATATACAGAATGCTTGGTTAACGGCTTTGTGATGAGGTGAAATACACCCTGTATGTAATATCCATCAAGTACCGATCCTCAGGATGACTCCAAACTAGGCATACACGCCATAGTAACACAATCCGCACAGAGCTGATGTAATCTCGCACATAAGGCCATATGACATGATATCATCACTACTGATTCAGGTACTAAGACATATTGAAAATTTGGCCATGTTTTGACAGCTGATCTGTCCCATTCCAAGGAATGAAGTATGAAGGTTTTCGTTTACGTAGCCAAGTATACATCGAATCGAAACGTGGGTGATCTATTTCGTACACTTGTGCCTAACCGTTCAGGGATAACAGGTGTTATGTTTTGTTATGTTATGTATGATCATTAATTGGAGATTTTTTGTAGTAAAAAAAAAATCGAAAAAAAAGCAAAGAACTTTGAGTTTACAGGCATAAAACAATTAATTTTAAAGCTTATGAAACTACAGTTGTATCTAAATAAATACGGGTTACAGTACCTACTACTAGCAGTTTTATAAATACATAAGTATTCATGGCATAACATAACATCCCTACTCCTGAACGAGAAAAACAGGAATGTAGTTGCACCTAGATATAGGTGTCGATTCTGTTGTGCGTAAACTAAACTTAATTTAGGCTATTGCTATCTTTTACATTATATTATCTGTGCACAGATAATATAATACTAGCGCTTTTACTAAAAGGCAGTGCGAGAAAAGGACGGCTATAGCTATGCACTAAGTTAGAGATGTCAAACTAGTTTATGCCTTGCGCTTCACCGTGTTTTTAGTCGACATGTTTTTACGTGTACCCTTCGTTTGTATGGAAATATTAGTTCGAATTAAATTTGACAGCTCTAAATTACGTCCGTCTCTTTCTCGTTTTATCAGAGAGAAAAAGATAGTAATAGCCTAAATTAAGTTTAGATTGTGCACAACAGAACCGACATCATTGTCACATGTATCCCGCTATTTGTAAGTCCCATGTTATAGGAATCGCCCAATTGCTAAGTTAAACCAGACAGTCTCAAGGTCGCTACTAAAAGTTCTTAATAGCACCGCCCTGGATATCAAACCCGGACTTTATTCAGCAGACGCACTTCACCATCGAGGAAGCCAAGTTGAAAATACAAATATTTACACTACTGAGAGTTACATTTCTACTGAGTGATTTTGTGTGCGTATGCGCACCACACGTAAACCCATGACTATCGAAGCTTTCGAAGTGCTCTAGAATTCTAGAAAGTCTTGTTATCCTTATGATGGGAAAACCGAAATAAACTTTTCTAGGTATTGTTGATGGTTTGGAGCTCGTGGCTAAATAATAACTGCCGCTCGGGTCAATCTTTAGGTTAAGCCGTGCTCGCCTAAGTTGGTCTGTGGATGGGTGATCGAGTTTCCTCCGTGCCTTGGAAAGCATGTTCAGTTGTTGGTCCCGGCTGTCATTTGTCCATCTTTGACAGTGAGTGGTTACAGGTAGTCAGTGCTGGCTCAAAAAGTTTGACAACCAGCCTTTTCTTCAATCTTCCTTTTTTTCAATCACTAAATAATACAGTCGAGCTAGGCGGTGACTCACAATTTAAGTAAGAAAAAATCCTTGCTTGACGCTATAAATGTGAAGATTTATTCTTAATAAATCCTCAACCTGAGGAAAGCAAAAGTGATTTTGAATAGAGAGGAAGACTAAACCCTCTCGCCTCAGTTACACTGTACAGCGGAAAATATAGACACATTTTTTCCGCGTTCCACAAGCAATTGGCCCGCCATTTAGCGGCCATACCTGGAATTTAGGCCCTTCACCTTTTGTGGTCGTTAACCTCCAGACGCATGTCCTTCAGAGAGGCTCGACGCTCTGTCTCGGGCAAGTACATTGATCTGTTTGAGCGACGAACCTCCTTGACACACCCCAAGCTCACCTCCCGGCTAAATATTACATACTTACTAATATTATAAATGCAAAAATAATATAATCCTGTAATCCACGAAAGGTTAGATTAGGTTAGGTTAGGCAGAACTGTACCCAATTGAACAGCCACATTTTACCTCTATGGTGCCGAATTTATCATATTTTTTTTAACTTGTTAAGAACAGACTCGGAACCTTCTTGGTGTACTTTTTTTAATATATTTTGCGCGCGCTATTTTCTTTTCACGTCATATTGTTAACACCTTAGGTTAAAAACAAGGAATCCAACTTGAAAACAAGTGAAAATCCTAAAATGACCACTCATTATCTAGCGACGAGGAAGTTTATTTGACGCCTAATAATGCGCATTTTTTGCGTTTATTCATTTCCTCGCTGAGGTGGGATGAAAAGTTACGTGTTGCACTCGAGTGCAAAGATTTTTCACCTCTTGCTCTTTTTCCCTTGCTCTCGATTCTAAGTTTTAAATCACTCGCTGCGCTCGTGACTCAATTTTAGAATCTTTCGCTTGCTCGGTCATAAAAATTGAGCACGCGGTTAAAAACAACTTTGCTCTCTTGTATAACAAATAACTATTGGGCCCTCCTTGTCGTTATTTACTATTCATATTACACCAAAAAAAGTAACCATTTGACTATAGTATTAAACGAAATATGAAATGAAACCGCGAAAATAATAGATGTTATGATATTTTCTTGCAAGTCAAATCATTTCTGTTGTGGTCAATGTTGTTTAAAAGAAAATACTTACGTGAATGGGGGCGTTTTTTCCGTTAACTTAAAAAAAGTACGGTACCTACCCATTGGTAATCAGATCTGCTATTATTATAATAGAATCAGAATAGAATATAGAAATTAATATTATTGAACTGTGAACATTTTTTTGCTATTTTTAAAGGTTTTCGTTTGAACAATTAACGTGGCACGGAACGTTATAAATCCACTTTTTAGTGGTTGACAGACAACTTCATTATTTTGATATTTACTTTATATGTGTTAATTTTGGTTTTCGTAAGTGTTTTTGCAGATTTTTCGCATTTATTCCGGTTAGACAAGGCTTAGCTAATTGAACCACTGTAATCCAGAGGTTTTATGAAAGAAATCAAAGTACGGTACCTACCCATTGGTAATCAGATCTGCTATTATTATAATAGAATCAGAATAGAATATAGAAATTAATATTATTGAACTGTGAACATTTTTTTGCTATTTTTAAAGGTTTTCGTTTGAACAATTAACGTGGCACGGAACGTTATAAATCCACTTTTTAGTGGTTGACAGACAACTTCATTATTTTGATATTTACTTTATATGTGTTAATTTTGGTTTTCGTAAGTGTTTTTGCAGATTTTTCGCATTTATTCCGGTTAGACAAGGCTTAGCTAATTGAACCACTGTAATCCAGAGGTTTTATGAAAGAAATCAATGTACGTTTCATTATTAAATGGTACAATTTATGTGGGTGGCCTAATCTACGAACAAAAGAAAATATCTACTTTTAGGCTACATTTGGCTGCCACTGAGTAATTTCTGATGGAAAACCCAATAACATTATACTCGAGCCGGGCATCAAACCCACCTGTTGCTGAGCAGTGGTCCTTACGGCCACTAGACCAACGATGCAGTCTTAAGTAAGTTAAGTACATCTCTATCTCGCCCTTCGGGGATTTCAGGCGTGATGTTATATTTCTTTTGTGTTTATCTACACTAATTTTATAAATGCTTAACGGATTCCGGTGAAACAATTTGGTTAGTATTTGGTAGCTCATATGTATCTGAGTATTTCACCGAACAGCCGGGACCAGGTGATTCTATGTTCGGCATAGGATATTTTACCCTGATATCGGTACTACATTCCCGTGGAAAAATTCAGTGTCGACATCCACACGAGTAAACCCGCGAGAAAAAACTAGTTTTTTTCTCAGAACCCATATTCATTTTGGGAAAACCCCAAGACACAGGTGACTCGTTAAGGAGAATTAGAAAAATTCTGTGAAACATTTCCGAAAATCTTCAACATAAAATTGTAACATGGATTCTTGCCAACATGTTGAACATGAACATCTACTTACGCAGGCAGCTTTCCTAGAAAACGATAAACACGCATCGGGGTTGAGTGTTCGTGATTTTGGGAAAGCAACTATGATTTGTTTATATTTACGTCAAACGGTAATTTTGTTAGGTGTTAGTGTTAAATGTTATTTTATGAGATCATTGTTTCTGAGGATGCTAGCAAAGTTTATTGGGTCATTCCCGTTCGTCCACACCCCGTCGTCCACACTGCGGACGACTGGAAATGTTGCGTTCTGTTCGTCTACACTGTGGACGAACAGAACGCATTATTCCCAGTCGTCCACACCCCGTCATCTCACGTCTAGTATAAGAGTGTTGTAAAAATGGTTATGTTTAAATTATTGTAAATTAAGTGGATCTGTGATACAGATTGCTCTGTTGTTGCCCTTAACTATTGTAAAATAAGATGATCTGTGATGAAAAATACTGTTGAATTTAAACACTACTTATTACATATTATGTTGTTATTAAAGAGGTAATATACTTTAAAAATGTTTATATAATGGCAAAAAAATATTAGATAAAATATTGCCTTTTAATTATTGTAAATTATGTTGATCTGTGATGAAAACTAGAATTGTTGTTAATTATTTTAACATTGATGATTTTAAATAAAAAAAGCAGTGACAGGGAAAGATGCGTTATGTTCGTTCACAGTGTAAACGAACAGAATGCAACGTTCCCAGTCACCCGCACCTTGTTTCATGTCTAGTTTAAGAGTCAGTGTAAAGAAATTTTAAATTAAATAAATGATTTAACGGTTTAATTAATTTTTATTTAAAATCATCAATGTTTAAATAATTTACAATAATTAAAAGGCAATATTTTATCTAATATTTTTTTGGCATTATATAAACATTTTTAAAGTATATAACCCCTTTAATAACAACATAATATGTACTAAGTAGTGTTTAAATTCAACAGTATTTTTCATCACAGATCATCTTATTTTACAATAATTAAGGGCAACAACAGAGCAATCTGTATCACAGATCCACTTAATTTACAATAATTTAAACATAACCATTTTTACAACACTCTTATACTAGACGTGAGATGACGGGGTGTGGACGACTGGGAATAATGCGTTCTGTTAGTCCACAGTGTAGACGAACGGAACGCAACATTCCCAGTCGTCCGCAGTGTGGACGACAGGGTGTGGACGAACGGGAATGACCCAGTTTATTACACAGTAATTTCATATGGATGAGTTGTTTGTTGGTTTTAGGAGATCATCTGGCCTGGTCAAGGGTGTGTGAAGAAGAAATTAGTTGAGAATGAATCTACCAAACACGGTTTTAGGCTTTCACGGTTTAAAACTAAACTTATATTGACACGCCGTTCCCGTAAGTGAAAATATAAGTTTAAATCTATCTACCTTCTTTCTTACAAACCGTAAAAAGCTTAAATCAACTTTAAAAAAGTTTTCAGTGTAAACCATTTGGTTTTTACTGGTTTTGGATAGGTTTACGTTTAGCAGCTGGCATATGACAAGGTTCGCGGTCCTAATTACGTAGATAATTATCGAAACTCTAAAGAAGGCTAGACTGCATTTCGCGGCGCTATCTGCGGCTTTAATTTTTCCCGACTACGGTTATGACAAAACATTAGTTCAAGGTTCAGACATACAGCGACCTAATCATAATCATAATCATAATCATCATTTATTGCATCCATGTAGTACGCGTGTACTACGCGTTCAATACAATAATGCACTGAGCGTGCTGCTGCGGCTGCCGTGGCGTAATAGTGCATCAGGGATGTTTGCAGATAATAATATTGATGGTTTTGCCGCCATTATTAGAAATAGATGTGCATCCCTGATGACTCGGGTTCGCGGCAGCACCAACAGTATTCTCAGTGTGTTCGCAGATCGGTGGGATTCCCCGATGATGCGAAGATGGATACGACTCCATGCTAAAAGGAGACAATTTTTTTTGTTCGAGGATTAGTTTCCCACATAAATTCTAGCATATAATAATGAAACTTACATTGATTTCTTCCTTATAACCTCTAGATTCCAGTGGTTTAATTAGCTTAGCATTGTCTAACCGGAATAAATGCGAAAAATCTGCAAAAACACTTACGAAAACCAAAATAAACAGAAAAAGTAAATGTCAAAATAATGAAGTTGTCTGTCAATCACAAAAAGTGGGTTTATAACGTTTCATGCCACGTTGATTGTTTAAACCACCTATGCGATTTTAGTGTAAACCTATAAAAATAGCATTAAAAATGCTCATAGTTTAATAATATTTATTTTTATATTCTTTCTGATTCTATAATAATTATATAGCACATATGATTTCCAACGGATAGGTACCGTACTTTTTTTAGTAAACAGAAAAACGCCCCTATTCACGTAAGTATTTGCTGTCAAATGACATTGACCACAACAGGAATGATTTGACTCGCAAAAAAATATCATAACATAGCTTATTTATTATGATTTTAAGATTCCGTTTTCATTTCTACGTAATATTTCCTTTAAACCCATAGTAAAATGGTTACTTTTTTTTGGTGTTATTATGAATAATAAATGCAACGACCAGGTGGGCCCAAAAAAAACTATCTCCTTTGACTGTATATGTTTATCTTTGTCTGTAACCTACTAACACTAGAACTTAAGTAAAATTGTTACTAACCCTATAGCTGAAGAAAGAACATTGTTTATGAATAAACAAAAATAACTCAAGTACCCCCTGTTGGTAATTCCCTGTTCCCAATTCCAGGTGATGAACCGTCTAATTTAAACGTCTGTGGTAAGTACGAAGACGTGTTTTTTTATTTCCTTGAAATTGACCTGATGTATAATGCGTCAGCCTTTTACCTAGCTAGCAAAAATACATGGGAAAACAAATATAAACAGATTTGTAATTTAAAACTCAGACGTGGAGGCGTTTCGTGCAATAACATCCAGATAGTGTGTCTACGAAAATGTTTACGGGAATTGAGTATTTAATGCATTTTTGTTTATAAAACTAATATTCTTTGGATTTGATGCTTTTCAACTTTGTCGGTTTAAGATTTCAGTCTCAAAGTCTCTAATTAATCTAGGCACAACATAAAGTAGACTTGAGTGGTTTATGGCCATTTCTAAAGTACTCGGCGGGGCATGTCTGTAGAGACATGGCTCGCAAAATCCTACTTCAACCCAGCAGTCTTATTGCCCACATCAGCGATTCCAATATTTCAGCGTATTCTGATTCATTATACCAGAATATGCTGAATACACTATTCTGACGCTGAATTTAATACGCTCCATCACCCTTTAGAAAATGTCGAGTTTCTTTTCTACAACGTACATCTTACGTATACCTTATATTGGTGTTTTTTTTATTACCGACAGAACATTTCTGTTTGGGTATTCAGTAGGATGTACTGAATACGTGGTAATCGTTTGTGAGTCCAAGTCCCTTCCACGAAGTGCATAGTCCTTTCTTTTTTGTTTTAATGGGAAGCTCCTCTTGGATACCTTCCGCTTGGGGCAAGTGGAGGATTATGTCGGACAAAAAACCCACTGTTCCTTCTACTACCATGTGTTGGGGGCCCGAGAGATACAAGTACATTCGCGTGCCCCTCCGGCTGGTATCAGTCCGCCTTTCCCGGCGGCCCCATCACCACGTTCAGTTAGCGACCGCATGTTCTCCATAAAGGCACGCAGGAATTTCTGCGCGCTACCTCTTTGGGCCTGGCTGGTCGGACGAAGACTCAGTCCTAAGTCGGCGCCCACAGACCCCTCCTTATGGCGGCTGGAGATCGTTAAGCGAACTTCGGCACCCGGCTGCCTTTCTGGTGAGAGTAGAGTGAGTGGCACGCTCTCTTTCCCTTTCCGCTGCCTCCTTTGCATGCATGCATCAACTCTTCTCAAAAGGAGGATACGGCATTGCAACCGCTCTCACTTTTGAACAAGGATTGAACCACAGCCGCCAAATCGCAGTAATGAACTACTGGTTTTAGGTTCTAAAGTTTTAAATGCGAAAGAAGTAATGGATATTTAGTATATTCTACTTATAGCTTCATATTAATTTGACCTGTTGCACGCCTTAACCTGCTGTAGTGTAGACTATAACAATCTTTTGTTGCTGTAATAAATCCTGTTTTTATAAAGATCGTGAAATATTATGAGCCGCTTTGATAGGTTTATGTAATGAAAATTAATAATATCGCTGGACATTAACACACAGCGCCATCTTGAGCCACACTAAGCAATGCTTGTGTCGTAGACACCAGATAGTTGATATACTTACTACACATATACTTTTTTTTTGTTTTTTTTTTGTAAATACATACTACATAAATAAACATCCATGACTCGGAAACAAACGTCCATGCTCATCACACAAACATTTGCTCCTACCGGGATTCGAACCCAGGACCCTAAGAACGTAAGGCAGCCTCACTACCACTACGCCAATCGGGTCGTCAAAAATTGGCTATTATAGTAAGGGTTCACCTACAATGAACTGAAATACTGTAAACTAAGTATATTATGGTCTCAGCCTCGTTGGTCTGGTGGTCGCAAGCGCGACTGCTGGGCACGAGGTCCTGGGGTCGATTCCCTGGTCGGGTTAAGTATCATTGGGGTTTTTCCCATATATTTGTGCCCTATTGATGGCGATAGCATCGTCCCTATTCCATGGGTCTTCTAGATCGGGCGATATGTAGGCGTGCGATTAGGTACACCGCTGCATACCCTTCGGGGATTTCAGGGATTATAGCACCTCATCATCATCATCATCATCATCAGCCTTTAAAGTTCCCACAGCTGGGACAGGCCTCTCCTCTATGAGAGGGAATATTTTGAAATTTAATGCGAATTTTATTACCCACAATGAAAAATAGAAATAAGTAAGTATCGTAAAATCTCTTTAATCAAATGGTGGGTTTTGGCTAATGGTAATGCGCCAGTGTAATTCCCTATTACTGCGATTATCTTATTACAGGAAACGCCCACAAAACCAGAATATCCAGCAAAACATGAAAATTACGTCCAAACATCTCGGTTCCTGTAAATACGTTATGACAGCTGTGTTTACAAACAGACGAGCTCTGAGACAATAGTCGCTATAAATAGTTGAAGAGTGAAAAGCTAAAATTATACCAAGTATGATGACGTCGTTATTGAAGACTGTGGATAATGTCTTCGAGTAATGATATGAAAGAAAGCTTTCTTTGTTTCCTGACATCTGCTTTTGCGTCTTGCGATTTAATGTCTGAGATCCTCTTATTAGCGTGTCGATGATAATCTAAATTGTTTCGGTCCAGAACTGAGCTACTAGTTCGGCGTTTCCGGTTGCATCTGTCACCGTAAAATTGTCAAACACGTTATATTACAATATAACGTGTTTTTTTATCGCGATATTGTAATGTGTCGAATTATTGTCAACTGAACATACGGAAGTATCTCTGCCCCCATAATCGGGACTTGGGGCACCCCCCCGTTAGGTTAGTTAGGTTCCTTTAAACCCTGCACTCGGAAATAGGGGCCGTCGACTACGCTTTTTAGGGGGAATATAAAGTGTTTTAAGGTTATGTTTTATTAATCGGTATTTCTCAGGAATGGTGCATTATCTTTTCATGAGAGTTGTGCCACTGGGCAAGGGGGACCCCTCCTTCCCTCCACACCACGTAAGTTCACTACCATCGCATGCATTTCACGAAAAATAATGCGTTTTGTTGTTCATTTGACAATAATTCGAGACTTTACAATATCGCTAGAGATATTACAATATAACGTAATTGACAATTTTATGGTGACACATCCATCCGTTCCTGTAGTGAACAAACAACAGGACATGCAGGATACGATAATAAGTGCTACATCGTTTGTGGAACAGCACCACTTTTACACTCCAGGGCAGAGTCATTGTTACGGGCCTGTTCAAGAATACCGCGGCCCCGGAACATAAAGGGCGAGGAAGGAACATGGGGTTTTAGTCAGTAAAAGTCTGACACTCCCTTTCGCTCCGCCTAGAGTGGGAGAAGTTATTTGATGATTTCTGTAAATCTCAAAGCTACTAGTGAAAAATCTCATAAACTCCGCCCGATTTGCAATTCGAACCCAAGTCTTTATGGTCAGCAGCAACGCCATGGGAACACTAAACAAAAAACACATACCCCTCCGTTTTCGCCTCGTGCAGTCGGCTAAAAGGGCAAATTAAGAATTTAATCTGAAATAATGGTATTAAACGACAGTGGTGCTAAGAGATTATCCAGCAGTCAACATAATGATGACAAGGGATCTTTCCCTCGTCAAATTACTAAACAGATTAATCTATTTAAGTACCAAAACTTTAGGTAATCTCTTAGGCTGTCATACCTACACATAAGAGAAGAAATTAACGTTAATCCATGTAGATTAAAGTTAGTAGTCCGGTAGTATTAAACATCTTCAAATGCTATGACCATTATACATCTACAATCGACGACGACTCGAATGGCGTAGTGGCAGTGACGCTGCCTTACGTTCTTAGGGTCCTTTTTTATTTTTTTTTAGGATGGGAAATCATCAAATTACTTAAGGGAGTGTCAGACTTTTACTGACTAAAACCCATCCATGTTCCTTCCTCGCCCTTTATGTTCCGGGGCCGCGGTATCCCTTTCGAACAGGCCCGCAACACGTTCTTATATAGGGTCCTGGGTTCGAATCTCGGTAGAAGCAAATGTTTGTGTGATGAGCATGGACATTTCTTTTCGAGTCATGGATGTTTATATGTTCAATAAGTATGTATTTACAAACAAAAAAAGTATATATGTAATATGTAAACTATCTAGTGTCCACGACACAAGCTTTGCTTAGTGTGGCGTTGGGTGGCGCTGTGTGTTAATGTCCAGCGATATTTATTTTTTTATTTATTTTTAATCAAATGGAGTTCATAAGAGACTGCGACCTCTAATCTTGGATGCAGCTGAATATCATTATTTTACATGTCGCGACTGCCTGTCTGACCTCTGACCTCTAGAACCCAGTTAATACTGGATTATATACCCCTTGGTAGAGCGGGTTGTCAGACTTTCGGGGGCCAAATTCTACTATTTTAATAAATTCGTCACTCCAACACGATTCCATGCCCATCCCATTGTTATTTTGCTTAAAGTTGGTTATCTGCTAAATTCACAATGGTCGATCATTGGTCGGCCAATAGCCTCGTAATAAAATTGTATTTTAATGGCATGGTCGTATTATAATTATTATAAAACCCTTAGTATGAATGGTTTTCGAAATCTACCACTAACATGCGAACATTTATTCATGCGAGATTTCATTTATAATATTTTTGTACACATTTCTCAATATGTACGAGATTATCATTCTATGACATTTCTTTCAATGGTGTGTCAGTGGTTGACCACTGGAAAGTCACAATGGCGCCATTACATTAGTAGATTACCAAACTTGTCAAAACTTGACAGAACTTGACCATTATGACATCAATCATCGACTATTCTGACACAATTGTTATAGCAGAATTGAGGCCCTGGCCACTGGTATATATAATAATCGGTGGTCAACCATCTACAGACCAGCCTAGGCAAGCGTGACTTAACCTTAGGCTCGACTCGTGCTGCTATTACTTTTCAGCAACGAACTCCTCCTAAACTAATTACAAAACTAAATATAATTAGTTTGAAAACCTAGGTAGTAAAAGCTGACGCAATGAATCATAACTATGTCATCTGCTTATCCTATAAAAACATAAAGATAAAGGTTTATGAAACAGATTCAGCTGAAAATGTTTACCATCGTAAAGGTTTAAATGCAGGGGGATCCCGTGGTATGACGTAGGTATTTGATAGAGTATGTCAATTGGATCACAAATAAACCCCTTGTGACAAAATAACGATAACGTGTGTTTGAAGGAGATTTTGTGGGATTTCCTTTATCTATGTTTGTTTAAACAAGATATTATATTTGTCATATGATGCTCACGACATCTTTTGATGACACAGCTTCCTGTCAAAATAAGAGAGCAAATTCTGAACAGAAGATTTGTCGATGGGTGTGCGCAGAAGAAGTTAAAAATAGTTCATATTGAAAGTTGAAAAGGTCTCTATTAGCTATCCAATATTTGCTGTTTTCATGAATTTAAAAATAATTATTTGCGAATAGTATGAAACCCAAAAGCAAACCTTTAGATCAAAAATGTTTATTTGGGGTAAATGTGGTACAAAAGATGATAAAAAAATACCTATTATGTAGTACAATGACACATATCGCCATAAAAATTACATGCTAACTTTAATAAACCAGATTCTAATAAATAAATAAATAAATATCGCTGGACATTAACACACAGCGCCACCTAGTACCACACTAAGCAAAGCTTGTGTCGTGGACATCACACAAACAATTGCTCCTACCGGGATTCGAACCCAGGACCCTAACAATGTAAGGCAGCGTCACTACCACTACGGCAATCGGGTCGTCAAATATCAATAGACACTGTAAAATATTATCTCTGTGTACGAAGTGTAATATATGAAGGTCCGTATTTGGAAACTCTACACTAGACATCATATTAGTTACCAAGAGGTCAAAGTAATCAAGACGGACGCAAAATAATGTCTAAGCCCCTAGAATCCCAATTGTATAATAAGTAATAATTTCACTGTAACTTGCGATAACGAATTAATTAGAGCCATAACTCTAATTAAACTAAATCAGCTATCAGTACATTTAAATCATGAAATAATTGGCAAAAACCATGAACACTGCGTGCCGCGACTAATTAAAACTAATATTAAGTACAATGGGCTAAATATATGAATTATAATAGTTCTTGATAAGTATTTGTTACTATGGCGCAAATGTAATGTTTCTGATCCACTTTAATAATGAGATGCTTTAAAACCGAGCGGCGGGAGCGTTGAGCACGTTTAGGTCGAACAAGAATCATGGAACCAGGGACATCAAAACACCTTCATAAAGGTTACAGAATTATAAGTGTTACATGTTGAATTGGTAACAGAATCAAATATGTAAAACACTTATAAAAGTGTTTTCAATGTGTTAACCCAAAACACTTACAAAAGTGTAACCGTAACAGATATGAAAGTTTAACAGTGTTAATAAGTGTTTAACAGGTAAAACTGCGTTGCCATTGGATAGCCGACATCTAGTTGCAGTCTGTTGTAAAACTGATTATTTCAGTTACACATATTAACACTTATTAACTATAAAAGGTTACATTATTGTATTTGTTACATCTAAAAGTGTTTTTCTGTTGAAACTGTTTTAAAAACAGTGTTAAAAACACATTTTTACGGTTACAGTTTGAGTCCCTGTATGGAACTCGCTAAACTGTAACCTAACGCTTCGTAGCACTCGTAGCCGGTCCGCTACGGCGTAGCACTATTTTAGCGTGCGCGGGTCACAACCCGTAGCAGATTTAGATTAAGTATGTACTTAGCTTTCATTTCTATCAGCAGTCTCATACTGTCCCGTTTTGTGTTTTTTAATTGTGTTTTTGGGAGGCTTACGACCAGTTAGCTTGCTTGGGAGCTTAAAAAAAAGAAAGAAACAAACAAAAAGCATTAAATCGTTAGCGGAATCATAACAGGATAATAGTATCAATAACTATCCGAATTTGACGACCCGAATGGCGTAGTGGTAGTGAAGCTGCCTTACATTCTTAGGGTCCTGGGTTCGAATCCCGGTAGGAGCAAATGTTTGTGTGATGAGCATAGACATATGTTTCCGAGTCATGGATGTTTATAATATGTATAATAAGTATGTATTTACAAACAAAAAACGTAAACAAACAATATGCAGTATATCAACTATCTGGTGTCCACGACACACTGTGGCACTAGATGGCGCTGTGTGTTAATGTCCAGCGATGTTTATTTATTTATATAATAACTTTTTAAATTCTTAAAATGTTCACAGACGCAGTTAAAATAAATTATGAATTTAAACCCCCACCCATTTTAGACCCCCTGGACGTAATCATTGAACAAAATCGTGCAGCTCGTGGCTATATAATAACAGCCGCTCGGGTCGGATCTTTAGCCGTGCTTGCCTAGGTTGGTCTTTGGATCGGTGACCACCTTTACACAACGAGTTTCCTCCGTGCTTCCACGTTCATATTTACATACATGATGTAAGTAATAATGAAATCATAAAGCGGTGCTTAAGTATAACTAACACGTGTTAAACAAGTGTCTGTTATTATTAAATCGTCTATAGCAACGTAATAGTACTTACGTTTATTTAATAAAACTAATAACTATTGTGGTGACAGCACTATCATGGATACAATAATAACATACATGATTCATCGTCTTTTATTTGAGTTCTCGAGTGAAGTTGAAGTAGAGTATTTTGATTCCCTTATAAACAATAGCAAAAGTATTATTAAAAGGATGGTTATTGGTCATCCTCTCAAAAAGCATTTCAAACTACAATAAAAAAGCTTCTTCTAAAATTTTTTTGTGTCAAATTGTGCCCTTCTCTACATCTAACCTATATGTATATTGTCACACACAAGGCCCTTTATGGATCCTCTAGCAGTATTGTAGTGCATTTCACAATTTACGGTTTCACTTCGATAGATTAAATCTAAATAATATGTTAAATTGTAAGCAATATGTTCGGTTGACAATTTTACAATCTCGCTGGATAGATTACAATCTAACGGGTTTTACAATATTACGATGACATATCCATACAATCGACTAGATTCTAGTATACTGTATCGATGACATATTCCCTCGTCTCTGGTTAAGCATTGCGCGGGAAAGTGTGCAGTGGTTAAAAGACACGAAGTCATAAGAAATTAATTATAAGTCGCGATAGTTAGCTAATCGTGCCGATATAATAGACACAAGTATAGTCAGCAAATAGAGGTTTCCATATTTGATCACAAAACAGTATACCATACGCTGGAATACTTACGTTCATAGCTAGAGGAAATTGTGTTATATTATTTCACTAACTACAGCCTGAATCAACACTATTAAAGATAAAACTTATTTTGGTCCAGAAAACCTTTTTTGTAAATCGGTTACAATGAATCACAAGTTACGTACGACCAGTTCAATTAATCCTTGCTCAAAGAAAATCCAATTTCTAGGAAAGAAAAGACCAAAGAAAAACACAGATGAAAAGAATCCCAATAAACACTTAAGTTACACAAAAGATCTAAGATTTATATAAGATCTGTAAAGTATTTTCCGTGGTGCGAAAAAAAGCTAAAAGATTGTCTATTTTCTCGTAACACGCTGCTAGTTTTCCCACAGAGTATATAAAGAAAACCGGATAATATTTATGGGTGTCTATTGAACATGGTGTTAATAACTTTCACTAACTAATTACCGTGTTGATGAACACTTTACACGGTTGTTCAATATTTACTTAACGGCAAGATGGAATAGGTACGTGAACGGGCGCTGTCGGTTGGGACTGGTCAGCTCTTGGTTGCCACGGCTTGTTTTTCTTTTTTGAACTAATTATTTGATTTTTGAATTGCTTTTGTTTGTTTTTACTATGGCCACTTTTATCGTGCGCATCTTGCTACATTGTTCTCACATAATGCACCATCTCAACATGAATGATGTAACTTAACCAAGATTTTGTAACAAAATTATGATTTAAAAGAGTGTCCATGAAGTTTCTTGCCCGTTCTTCTCCATAGAGATCTACGCTAGGGAATGGCCAACTATAGTACTTTCACAGTTTTTATGTCTTGTGACTGGGACTGTAGCTACATTTAATTTTTATGTTTGTTTCGACAATTCAAAAGCGCCTGTAACTGGCCTACTTGAAATAAATGCTTTGATTTTGATTTTTTATTTTGATTTTGTACCTAAGCGAAGCCTTGGTTGATTTAGAAATATTTATATAAGGAGGCTTGAGGAGGAAATACTCAATTAAGGCTGGGGTATCTGCTAAATTAACAACTCTATTTGTGGTGGTTCAAACTTCGTTTGAAGTGCAGTTAGAATAAAGTTCTAATCAGCTTGCACTACAAAGTGGTTAATACGTCAGACACTGCGGGCCGAATAGTGCAAAATTTGTGATTTTTATTTAATTGTAGCCTAATAAATCATTAGATCAAAACTCTAATTGTACACTCTGTGAAGAAAAAAGCGACAAATATTTTGTGTAAACTAAAACATTCTGCAATTTAGAAGTAATTACGAAATTTCAAAGAAAAAATGCTTTGCTTTGAATATTTTTTTCATTTATAGTAATAATAAAGTTACAATTAATTAAATTGTACCAATTAAAGTTTAAAGTCTAACAAGCAATATATTTTTTTTGCACATTTGTATTCACTCATCAAAGAGGAGTCACATGGAGACCTCCAACAACAAAAGACCAACCTCTCGTTAGCAGATACCACCCCCGTAACAAGACTATGGTTGTTCTTTGGTGGCAAAAATGCAGAGCCAACCTTGCGTATAAAAAGAGGGAAGTTGTCACCACAAGTGATGCAGAAATCCAGGACAATCATCTTCGTGCCCATGCCCCATGTTACTTTGGGTCGGAGCAACACGTAATTTACTCTCTCTCTTGCTATAATTTACTACTCTTTCTTTCATATCACACAATCCATCCATCGTTTCCATGGTCTTCCTCTCCCTCTCTTTCCATCAACATTTATATAACTTAATCAATATATTTCTTTTTAATACAGGACGAACAGCACCTAATCACAGACCACTTCTGATATAGGCCTCTCCCAAGCTGTACTGCAGCACCCTATCAACCTTCTGCAACCAATATTACCCAGCCATATTTTAAAGTCTTCGGCCCAGCAACCAGCTAACCATTCATGGCTAGAATATTTCATTTTACACATACTTCAACTTCGTATAGTAACCGGAAGCAACGGTTTAACGTGTTTTTATTAATTTCCCCGTACCGTCGATAGCTTCAATACCTACGTGTTATCAAAATACTGATAATTGTAGAAAAACAATTCTCAGTAACATGTGCATTGCTCGATAACGACAGCTGTTCCACTGCCCTAAAGGGCTTTGAAAGGACAGCTATATTTAGTGTAACAATTAACATGTTTTTCTGTAACAGGACATCCTTACACATGTTTTTTTTTTATATTTCTAAAATTCCAACGAGTTTTCTCGCCCCCATTGGTAGTTACATTTAAAATTACTTAAATATAGTAAACAGAAGGATGAAACGGTTAAAATTTGAAAGAAAATCTGGTCGGTCCAGAAACTATGATGCCACAGACAGACACACACACACACAGGCACACTTCCGACTTATAACACACTTTTTTTTGGTCGAAGGTTAAAAAAGAAAACCACTTACTTTATTTTCACTTCAAAAAGGCTATTTCGATGGTAACCTTCATGAAGTCATCTAAGACCCGGAAGAATTACATTTACATAATCTACAAAAGTAACTTATATAATCCTGGAAACCCCAAAACTTCAAAGGTACCGCCCTGTAGGTAGCTGAATAACAAACCTAGCCCGAGCAATTCCTAGAAAGTAGAGGTCATTAACCCGTCCGTTCTCGCAGACATTAAATATGTACCCCTATTCCAGTCTAGACGTAAGACCGTAGCTTTGTCGAACAGCTACTTGATGGAGGCTTTTATTTATGACGTAGCTTATGCACGACTCACACTTAAGGCGCTAAGACGAGCTAAATTAGCAACTCTATTTGCGGTGGTTCAAACTTCGTTTGAAATGCTGTTAGAATAAAGTTCTAATCGCTTGCACTACAAAGTGGGTTGCTACGCCAGCCACTGCGGGCCAAATAGCGCGAAATGAGTGGTTTCGATCGATTTACAAAAAAACTATTGATTGGATTAAAAAACTAAAACAGTATCATGCTAATATATTGCTTGTGGAATTATTTGCCAAAAAATCAGAATGATCGCATGTAAGTATATTAGTATGTTTTTTTTGTTTGAAAGATATTTTTAGAGGTAAGTTCGTGATTTCTTTTTATCGAGCCAAATTAATTGTATTATGTTTTCAAAACAGTATCATGCTAGCATATATCCCGAAGAATATCATATATTTTTCTGGTCTTGTTTATAGCAGTGAATCATATACTTTTAGTAATTATAAAACTCGCGTGTAGCTCATGTAATCGCCTTAATTTAGAATTTGACAATCAGTTCGGGTTAAACTCTGTTTGTAACAATATTGATTGGAAAATCATGTGGCGCCATCTCTTATGTTAAGAATGTTATTGTTGTTTCGTGAACGGTACTTTTGACTTGAAAGGTCTACGTATGTTCGTTTCTTAAACCTGAAAAGACAACGTCGTGTTATATAATGCAAAGTTTCAGGATGATCGACTCAATAATCGATTCAGTAATTTAGGTGTGAAAAGTTAACGAACAAACTTACTTTCGCATATATAATATTAGTAAGGATTAGGATTATTAGCGACCACACCCTGCTTCGCACGGTTTTTACAAACTATGAAACTACAGAGATTTCTTCATTTTATGTAATTAATGGCGACCGCGAACCGAAAGACGATGCGTTGGAAGACCTCCCACTAGGTGGACCGATGACCTGGTGAAGGTTGCGGGAATCCGGTGGATGCGAGTAGCAAGGGACCGGTGAATGTGGCGACACTTGGGGGAGGCCTATGTCCAGCAGTGGACGTCTTTCGGCTGAGATGATGATGATGATGATCATGTAATTAATTCATTGTTAACTACCTCGTTGGTCTTGCAGTTACAACGATTGCTGTGCATAAAGGTCCTGGGTTAAATTTACAGGTCGATCAGTGTTTTTTTGGGCCTTTTCCATTAGGAATTTTTCAGTAGCATACACGGAGCCTGGATTTGTGACCGATTGATGACAATAGGTTCGCCCCGTACTACAACTACAGGGGACTTGAACATAGCTGGCTCCGGAGCGGGTACCACCACTTACACACCTCTGCCTAACCCTTCTGAGCTAACAGGCGTGATGTTATGTTATTTATTATCCTTCAGTCACTAGGTACTCGTAACTAACCCAATCGTCATGGGAACTGCGATTTAGTTATGGTCTATTTATTTGCCATTGTTATTTAATTTTCTCTACAATACACCGTATCAAATAAAAGTAACGATAAGAAAGCAACGTGTAACTGTTATATAAAACGACCTCCACAGAGTGCATGTTCAGCCGAATACGTTCCCAATGCTGGGACTCAGGGCTTCTTTCTATGAGACAGAGTGGACTGTTATTCATCAAGCGGGCCCAGTGCGGTATACACCAACATCCACATAAAAACTATGTAAAACCCTTATACAGCCTGAAGTTATCGCCGACCTAGTGGATGGCGAGACAAACTAGACAAAAGAAACCAGTGGGACATATTAGTAGACAAAATTAAATTTCCCAGCACTGGGATGATGTAGGCGAAAAGTATAACAAGTCTTTTAACCATTTTCAATAACTTACTGTTCGGTTTTGGTAGGTAGCTATCTCTGTCTGTTTGATATTTTGTCACAGAACTGCAGTACAAGTATGCCTACGTAAGATTCGATAGGACTCGATTAGATAAATTTGACAGTTATTCTCGATAAAATGAGATTTATTGGAGTCAAAAACTCATTTTATCGAGAATAACTGATCTAATCGAGTCCTATCGAATCCTACGTACTTGTACTGCTGCTTTCTATATGATTTTTCTACAAAACAAGTGACCTGTCACTTGATTCATAGGTGACACGGATATGATAATCTATGTTTATAAAAATACTGATAGCAACGGAAGAAGGGACACTAAACAACAGTAATATGTATGTAAGTTATAGAACGGCCATTAAACATAAGAGCATTATTTTGTATTGTCTAAAATAAAATAAAATAAAACCTATTGATTAATACCTATTGAATAAAATAAAATAAAATAAAATAAACTCGTCAGACTAGAAACAGCAGGCTATTTTAAATTGTCAAAGTATCAAATAAAAAGAAGAAGGACAGACTTCACAAGGTATAAAAAACGTGAAAGGTCTCAAATAATCGCTTGACTACAATAACCTACCTCAAACTCATTAGAATCGAGTAAGAAATAAGAATCCATGTGGAAAAAACGTTTCGATCGAATCGATTCAACAACAAACAACATCGGATCCTGTGTTACCGTAGCGAATCGAGTCTTTGTTATGTGAACAAACGGGCTGTTATGGCAAACGATGTTAGGTATCGATTACAATCGGTATCGCGACACTCGATACCATTCTCTGCTCGTTCCCTTGTTCCCATGGTGTAAGCGGCTCGTTATTCTATTGCACATGCGTATTGAGGGTCTGGCAAGTCTCTGAGATGAGACGCCGGTATCGATTTTTGGATGGAACTTGATTCTTAGCCATAAAGATGCAATTTGGGAGAATGTCGGCGCCATTTAGGTTTTATAAAAAAAACGTGCTATTACGTAATATTATAACATCACACCTGTATTCTTTGACGGGTTAGACAAAAGTTTATATATTAAATAAATAAATAATAAATAAGCAGCTGTTTAAAACACTTTTTTGTATGGGAAAATGTCACCCTGACAGCTATTTTTAGATAATCAGACTGTTATCTTTTCGGTCAACACGGACCTAAGTACCCACATTTCGCCATTTATGTGTCAGTCCCATGTAATAGGGGACGAGCCTATTGCCATCAAAAGGGCACAAATCCAGACTCCATATATGGCTGCTACTGAGACATTCCTAATGGAAAAACCTTGTCCTTGTTATTCCACCTTAGAAAATCCTCATACCGAAACAAAAGACTATTTTATCATTTAACTTCAGTGTCATACTGACTAGCGTTTCGTATATTTTGTTGTTCTAGGCCATACCTGGGGTCTGGAAGCCTTTTGGTTACAGAGATATTGGGGGTCGAAGTTTCAACTTTATCACGAGTTTTTTTAGGGTTCCGTTGCCAAATGGCAAAAACGGAACCCTTATAGATTCGTCATGTCAGTCTGTTTGTCCGTCCGTCCGTGTGTCAAAGCCACTTTTTTATACATGTTTTTAACGTAAGAACTTTGTTTTAAACACCTCCACGACCCCCACACTATTTAGTTCAATAGTTCACAATGCACAAAGCACAATATACACTACACACAATGATGAGCACAATGTTTTGAGTGCGTTACATTGAGTTTTTCCGTAAAACGTGATTGTACAGCCAAAGAAAAGTCATTTCCCAGCAATCAATTTTATGTAGGGTAACATAATTTGATGTACAGAATGCTTGATAAACGGTTTCGTCGTCAGAGTCTGTTTACACCCCGTATTTTTAATCGTACCATTGTTTTCTTAGTTTCTAATTACTTAGCGGATCGATATCCAACAGATAACGCAAGTCACTCCAAACATTCCCTTAACCCTTATTTAACGATGTTGACGCTGCAAGGTCTAATTTTATGCGGAATATACCTACTCTGGAAGATACGTTGATGGTAGAATGGACAAACAAGGGACCTTGGAGAGATTGGTTTGAAAGTCATTACCTAGATTAAACCAAGCTATATCGCAGTCAGCTAAACCCAAAAGTGTAGTTTTCCGACGTCCATTTAGATAAGACTATAGCTTTTGCTCGACCCACGGAAACGTTTTGAATGTAGCATCTCGGGAATAATGTAGGAAAGAGTATTCGAAATAGGTTCAATATGATTATTACCTCCTACGTACAAACAATTTTTTTTTGATGATGATGATGATGATGATGATGATTATAAATGCGAAAGTTCGTGAGGATGGTTTGATGGATGTTTTTTACTCTTTCACTCAAAAACTACTGACTGGATTTCAATAAAATTTGGCACACATATAGATTATAACCTGGATTAACACATAGAATACTGTTTATCTTATTACCCCTTCGGACAACTAAGGAACTCCACCCGGGTGTAGCTGCCTTAAGCTACCCTTCAGGATTTTTTCAGACCTCAGATTAGCGTTGGTACTTCCATATTTTAGGGTCAAGCTTCATGGAGGTAAAGACAAGGGACGAAGCCTGCCGGGGCTGCGGGACAGTTCGAAAGAGATACCGCGGCCCCGGAACGTAAAGGGCGAGGAAGGAACATGGATGGGTTTTAGTCAGTAAAAGTCTGACATTCTCTCCCGCTCCGCCCAGAGTGGGAGAAGTCATTTGATGATTTCCAATCCGAAAAAAAAGGGTCAAGCGTCATTCGAAAACTACTTAGTCACACTTGCAATGATATCATAATTTATTAATATTTATTTACTCATGGACCACAAACACCAGCTGATTATGGCAACGTTCTATAAATCATTTAAATCTATCAATTTAATTACAATAAGCGGCTTTTTGCTATCTAATAACAATACGTAATAAATATCGTTTTTGTAGATTACTCATAGTAATGGCGTAATTTTTGTATTGCAAGTTTCTTTTTGTCTGTAATCTTACGAGAGTTCATGTATTGCGCTGGCTAGGTAAAATTATATTTTCATTGCTACACCACATTTAAAGAGAAGTCTCAAGTTGATGCCGTTTACTTGTTTTGTGAATAAAAAAGCTATCAGTACAATGACCTGTTAGGAAACACTTAATTGAGAGCCGCACAGAACCGGGAAAAATGTCATAAAGATAACAAGGCTTACAATATAAGTTTAACAAGGCTTACGCCCAGCCAGTGCGCTGATCCAAGCAGACATGATGGTTAATTTAATGTTTAAAAATATCCTTAACAAAGCTGAAAAGGACGTACAGTCACGTCTAATAATATGTAAACACTTAAGAGTTTTTTAAATTGTGTTTCGCCTAATGTACCGATTAAAACTTAATGTTATTACGTACATAGTATTCTGAAACTCATGTTTTTATGAAAACGATCCAATCTCCTAGTTACAATCGTTATTTCTCGCGAAAATAGCTATAATATTAAGGAGAGTGTATACATATTATTAGACGTGACTATACTTTCCCTCACTGGCTCACTAGCTTTAACTTGAATTCAAATCTTTGGCATTCATTTGACTAAAGACAGCTAAATGCAGCAATAAAACGAAGCCTAGCTAAAAGAAGAATAAATGTTACTCGAATTTTAAAACGTAAAATAAATGTAATGAAATAGTGTAGTGCAGTACTAACTGGGTTACTGATATTCAGCTGCAAGCCGGCTAAGGTAAGACTGGAAGCCGATTCCAACATAGTTAGGAAAAGGCTAGGCAGATGATGATGAAAAAAGGAATAGACCTTACTGAAAATTGTGATAAAACTATTTCTTACCTAAACTTATTTCAGCATTACACGTTTCTCAATTAAAACCAAAAATAACTGTAAGTAACTTATATCCAATCGGCTAACCTTTTCAACAGAACGTAATATCAATATCTGCAAAATGTTTACTCAGTCCTCAAGACTCAATACAATCAAACACTTATTTGTAGAACTGTTTTCTCAGAACTTAACTTACCTACCTCTAATGATAAGCAAAAAACCCTGTACTTTTTGCTTATTTACTTAGTTAGAAAAACACTTTTGTGTGACTCAAGGAAAACATAGTTACCTTATAATAGATTAGCTGTCGATATGACTATTCATGTAATATTATTAGACACATATTATAATGATTACGATTAGATATCGATAATATTATAGACGGAATAGATATAATATGACTTCATAATCACTCGCGACTGGCGTGCTTAAAGGGGGTTTTGGTAAAATTCGGTTTGAGACTCACTGAAGAAACCCCACTCAATTTCAAAAACGAATTCACTCATTCAACTACTTATTGGCACTCCGGCATTGTTCCAATGTTTAAAAGCGTAAGTATTTTAGTCTCATTGACTCTATTTTGAGCTATAGATAAATGAAGACGAATAAAGTATTTAGTTAGGTATACTTAACTCATTGTTAAACACAAAACATAAAATTTCCTTAAAATCGCCTCAATATTCTTCATGCCTGAAAAAAGTACTACTGACTTTTATAGCTTTTTCTATTTCACATCAAGTTTCCATGGAATTATCAACATTTGTATATCCTACAACGACAACGAAGAGTTTAAAATTGACAACTCCGTCAGACCAAAAAATACTTTTTTTCGGATTGGAAATCATCAAAAAATAACTGCTCCCACTCTGGGCGGAGCGGGAGGGAGTGTCACTTTTACTGACTAAAACCCATCCATATTCCTTCCTCTACCCTTTATGTTCCGGGGCCACGGTATCTCTTTCGAACAGTCCCGTAGCCCGGCCCAAATGATACCTAATGACATCATTCATAAATTAATGACAGCTTATTTTAATTTAGTATGACAGATTGACACACAATCCTATCTATTTATTATGAAAGGAAATTCCACATCGCCAGTCAAATCTTAAAAACCACTCACAATTTGTACAAACCAAGATGGATGTTCAGATAAAGTCGTTTTCCCGCCGATAACCTGTTGGCTTATCAAAAATGGCGCCAAGTTTTATTCATCATTGCTATGTCCTGGCAATAACAACCGAGTATTTTCTGTAGAACAACATTGCATTGCAATAAATAGTTGTTTGCGTCACCAGTTACTTCTAAGAAAGGATTTTAACAATTACTCAGACATTAAATTAATGTGATTGTGGGCACGATTGTAAAGCGTGTTTCGAGTTAGGAGTCTTGATCGTTATCTGACAAAATTCGTAGGAAAATTAGTTTTTCTTAAGAAAACTTACAGGATGCAGATAGTCGACCATAGAAAGAGGCCAATTGAAAGGTTAAAAATAAAAACAATGTAAGTAACATGAACTACAAAATACGCTCAACCAATTTTCCTATAGCTACTTGAATTAAGATTGAATTATCAGCGTCTGTTAACTTCAGAAAACCTTTTGGAGCATAAACCAGCTGAAGTATGTCAACGATACCAATCCCTATTGAGTATAACCTTGAATTTCAATTAGCTAAATATGTACACTCATGACCCAACAGCACCCAACCATAAATTCGGTGAACCAGCACCACAGATAAACCAAACAAAATTACGCGGGAAAGCGCTCTATTTTATTTATGGCATGACGCCATGATACCGTTTTCCGCGAAATGAATAACGAGTGGGCGTTTATGCTTAATTCTCATTTGAATGAGGATTATCGTTACTACATAATTACTTGTTTGTTTTCATGTGAAATGAAAATGTTATGTTATATTCCCAAGTGATTATGTTGTTGAGGAAAACTGTTATCTATGACAGTTTTCCCTTATGCTTTTTTTTGTCTCTGGAATCGGAATGAGAAAGTATTTATGGAAAATTCTTGTTTGGTGGTTACTTCATTATTTATCTGAGTAGATTAAGTATGCATGTCTTGAACGGTTTTCTCTTTGCAGGTGTAGTTCAAGGGGTCTAGATATTACTGCTAGAAGTTATGAGGTGAAATCCTGACTCTGCACCGGTTAAAACCGCACCTTTCGTCTATTTGTCTTATTATCCAGTAACTACATTCTCACTTCTCTTATTGTAATTAGGTAAACAGTTTGACGATGTTTTCGAATTTCGACGTAACATCACGCCTACATGACTGAATTTCCCAGTGTATTTGAGATATCTACATCGATTCGCTTATTATCATCAACGAGGTTCGATTCACGACGAGACGATAACTAGTACAGCGACGAGAATATCAGGAGAAAGTTTTGGAACTTCTATGTTCTAAAAACTTACTAATTTTCGGCCTTATTCAATTCATGACATTTTTGATTTTGACGTCATTACGCCTATTATCCCTGAAGGGTAAGGCAGAGGTAAGTCCCACAAAAAGCTCCAACGCTGTTACTGAAAAAGTCCAGGCCCCTTATTCACAACCATTCGACTCGCTTCCGATTCGGAAAGTCGTATGTCGAAAGTTGTATGTCTTCTTCTGGCACTACGAAAACGACCGAGATAGACATACGACTTTCCGAATCGGAAGCGAGTCGAATGGTTGTGAATAAGGGGCCTGATGGGTGAACTCAATAACACTTTTTTGGTCTTGGTTTGATTTTGACTTTTTTACCCGACTTTACATAAGTTTGCTAAACATAAAGGTATTTGTATTATACGGGCTGGTGTCCGCAACTCCACGTCAAAGCGCATATTTTGCGTATAGGCTATAATCCACCACGCGGGCCCAGTGCGGATTGGTAGATGTCACATGTCTTCGAATTTTTGGTTCTAGGACATGCCGGTTTCCTCGCGATGTTTTCGTTCACCGTTTTCGAGTGGTGATGAAATAAATTACACAAAGTAATGCGCCTGCCTGGGTTCGAACCCACGACTTACTGTTCGTAAGTCGGGGTCGCCACCACTGGGCCACCGCTGGTCTCCAACATAAAGGTAAATGCGTATTCTAAGTTATGCATGGCTCTATTGGCAGTCACGAGTTACCTACTAGTTCATCAACTACGCACTGCCTAGCCCTTGACCTGAACTAACGTAACGAATTCGGTCATGGTCGATAATTACTAAGGTGGGTAATACCTTCATGTGATCTGATGGTAAACTATTTCCCATTCATGGAATCAATTATTTATATAGTTTCAAAGTATTATAAGGTAGTTATTATTTCTACATACGTGATGCGGATATTGTAATAAGATTATAAGATATTCATTCGGTGTCATTGCTTTACAGATCGATTCGTCGGAAAAGCTGAAAGAAGCTTTACTGAAAATGTTATTTATTGAATTCTTATTTTCAACCGACTTCCAAAAAGAGGAGGTTATCAATTCGTCTGTATGTTTTTTTTATTTTTTTTATTTTTTTTTTTTTTTGTGTTTGTTACCTCAGAACTTTCGACTGGGTGAACCGATTTTGATGATTCTTTTTTTATTTGAAAGCTGGTGCTTGTCGTTTGGTCCCATTTTAATTTGCTAAAGATCTGATGCTGATCTTCCGAGATATACAATGGAACTCTTCAAAAATAGACGGCAAATCTGCAGTAATTGCTGCAATCGCTTGTAGGTTCATTGTTCATACTACATTATGACGTAACATCACGTCGGTATGCTCTGAGGGGGTACGCAGATGTGTACAATACTCCCAGATTTCGACAATATTTGTTGCCTCTGAACTTTCGACTGGGTAAACCGATTTTGATGATTCTTTTTTTATTTGAAAGCTGGTGCTTTCCGTGTGTTTCCATTTTAATTTGGTTAAGATCTGACGCTGATCTTCGGAGATATAAATGGAACTCTTCAAAAATACACGGCAAAGCCGCAGTAATTGCTGCAATCGCTTGGTTGTTTATTGTTTATGTAACATAGTGACGTAATATCACGCCTGTATGCTCTGAGGAAGTATGCAGAAGTGTACAATACACCCAGATTTCGACAGTTAGATGTGTTAAGTTCCATTTAATAGGATTCTGGAGAAATAGAGGGAATTCCTTAAATTTTATAGGCTCAGAAGCGATTTGGGTAGTTCTAGGAAGAGTACGTTCTTGGAGTGATCCCATTTCAATTTGATAAAGATGTGATGAAGAACTTCGGAAGATAGGCGACGGGAACTCCTTAATAAATGATAGCAAATGTACTGGGATCGCTGAAATCTCATGTCTCTCTATTGTTTACACCAGTTCATAACAAAAAATCACGCCGTTACGCTGTGAAAGGGTAAACACATATGAACCACTAAAAAGTGAAAAATAAAAACTTTTTTGCAAAAAATATAACCGACTTCACACAAAAAAGTGAAAAATAACTTTAGCTTCAGAAGTCGGTGATTAAAAAACTAAATCAATCAAACAAAGGTCACCAACTTCTGAAGCTAAAGTTATTTTTCACTTTTTTGTGTGAAGTCGGTTATATTTTTTGCAAAAAAGTTTTTTAGTTTATCCCTACTTATAATTATAATTAATGTGAATGTAAGTTTGTTTGTTACGCTTTCACGCGAAAACTACTCAACCGATCATCATGAAACTTTGTACACATATTTTTGGAGGTATCAGAAGTAACATAGGATACTTTTTATATAAAAAAAACTAACCCTCACTCGCAGACGAAGCACGGGTCATCTAGTCTTCTTTTTTTTACTATATAAAAATAAGTCGGGTTTTCCTTCCTGACGCTATAACTCCAGAACGCACGAACCGATTTCCACGGTTTTGCGTTCGTTGGAAAGGTCTCGGGCTCCGTGAGGTTTATAGCAAAGAAAATTCAGGAAAAATGGTAGGTAGGTAGTAGTAGGTAGGTAATAGTAGGTAGGTAGTAGTAGGTAGGTAGTAGTAGGTAGGTAGTAGTTGGTAGATAGTAGTAGGTAGGTAGTAGTAGGTAGGTATTAGTAGGTAGGTAGTAGTAGGTAGGTATTAGTAGGTAGGTAGTAGTTGGTAGGTAGTAATTTTGATGCAGACGAAGTTGCGTGGGTCAGCTAGTGTTTTATATAAACTAAAAATAAGAATTCAATAAAAATATAACTATCTGACAAAAAAAATCTGACAAACAAAATATCCAACACGATTTTCTTTTAGTAAAATCATTGAATAAATGTTGTCATAGAATTCTTCGAACTTGTTGCTTTCGCAGGTGTGATTCTAGAATAACAATGATTTCCTATTACAATACAGTCATATAACTTGTACACAAATAATATTATGAAGTCTACGTACATTGAAAATTATGACTCTTGCAGTCCAATTTAGAGTGTTATGACTAAACATATCTAAATCTTACAAAGATGAGCAAACTAAGATTCTTACATACATAGTAAATACATAGACTCACCATCACATGGAATGTGGCACATACGAGTTTATAGATTCTATGTCAATTACAGTTAATCAAATGATAACTCCATACAAGTATGTCGATTTCAGAATAACTTAAAACTCTTGCGAAAAGGTCGTAAAAGTGTTTAAAGTTTAAACAAACTGAACTTTATTTGCGGGTACCAAAGCCATATTTCCAAAAACCGACATAACGTTGCAAAACCAGGAAAAACTGATAAATCTTGTTACTAAAAGTTACATAATACAGTTCATTATATTTTATGTGTATGTCTTCTACTTACTTATAAGCAAGAAACGGTTTCAAGGCTTCCTATTGATCGGATTAGTTCTATTGTTTTCTTCCATAACCTACTTAAATAAACTACATATTGACTATGTATGTATGTCATAGTCATTCATGGTGATATATTGAAATTACTACCTATTGTAGGTAACTATTGTACTATTGACTGCCTCGTTGGACTAGTGGTCACGTCATTAAGCATTTCTCAGTAGCAGCCACGGAATCTGCATTTGTGCCCGATTGATGCCAATAGGGTCACCCCTATTACATGGGACTTAAATATAACTGGCGATATATGGGTGTACTATTAGGTACACATCTGCCTAACCCATCGGGGATTACGGGTTGTAATAGGCTTGTTAACTGAAAAAAATCTAATTAGTCCGTCACTTAGATTACCAAAAAATATTTGAAACGCATTTTTTCTTTTTTCACATAAACCAAAATTGACGAAGATACGACGCTTTTAAAATTCCCAATACGTCACTGTTTGGTATCATTGTTAGTGTGCTCTGACGTCACGAGCCCTCACTCCCGACTTTTGATGCGTTTTATCTTTGTCAATATTAGTTGATTTATAAAAACAAAAAATACGTGTCCATTATTTTCCAATACCTGACGGACCAAATACTTAGATTTGCAATTTATTGATGGTGGAAACTTGCCTATTGTACTAGGTATTATTTTAACAAAATATCATACTAGGAGAGAGGAGAGGAGGCCTACGTCCCAGCAGTGGGAACATTAATAGACTATGATGATGTTATAATATATTATATCGATGGGAAAGGCAATTTGTTTATTTGTGTGACACTCCTCGTGCGTCTTCGGCTGAACAAATTTCTATAAAATCAGAATCTGAATGGAATTATAGGATACTCCTTATCCCGGCAGTACGAATCCCCTTGAGAATAGATATAGATAACTTCAGACGTCAAAGCAAGTGAAGCCGCGGGCTTTAACTGCATATTATTGCCTATATTTTACAGTTCAATGCACTATTTGGACACATGGACACGCGTGTTGTGTTGACATCTTTAATCATTGACCGAAACGGTAATGTCGGTCATGCAAACCGATGTGAGTACTTACTGGTAAAATTGTTTACTATTCCATATCAACTGTTAGGAGTGAGTCATTATTAGTAGAGGAGTAGGGTAGAGTCCTGATTCCCAAGTCGGGTAAAATGCGAATGCGTTTTTTCATACGGAATTTGTCATTAAAAGCATTGGAATCTGGAATTGTTTCCAGATGATGAGAAGACAATATGTTGATGGAGTTAATACATGTGGGATGAGGGAGCGTAAGAGAATCAGGCTTGGAGATATCTTACTTTATTCTTCACTGTAGTTAATATATAAAAATACAATAATTTTTACGGAGCACACAATTTCGTGCCGTAGCCATCACCGCACGTTTTTTTACCTCCTTTCTCAATATCACATACGTTCGGAAACACAGTTTAGAAATGAAACGTATTTATGACAACAATGTTTGGATATTTTTATGGCTCCTACATACATGTTTGCTACAATTTGGGTGTAGCTATACAGGGTGAATTTTAATTAATGCGACAAAATGAAATTGGAGCTTCAGTTACAGTAACATAGTAATTATAAACTGTTTTTTCTAAAATCTAAATCGTTAAAAAAAAATACGCGATTATCGTTTTCAAAAGGTCCATTGATGTTATAATCTTTATTTAAGTAAGAATTATCGGTATTCCAGTAATATGCAAAATAAATAAGAAAAATCAAGGCAAAATTAGGTAAATGACCGCTATATTGAGCACTGCGATGAGTCGGCAAGATTTTTGATGCTTTTATTATTTTAACGGTTTTCGTAACACTGATCAATTATTTTTTAATTTTATATTTTACTAGCGCCCGCCACGCGGTTTCACCCGCGTAATTCCCGTTCCCGTGGGAGTACGGGGATAAAATATATCCTATGTTACTCGTGGATAATGTAGCTTTCGAATGGTGAAAGAATTTTTAAAAACGGTCCAGTAGTTTTTAAGCCTATTCATTACAAACAAACAAACAAAGTTTTCCTCTTTATAATATTATATTATAGTATAGATACATTTTCTTGACAACACGTATTATTGTATATTTAAATTTGTCGCATCTATTCAATTTCACCCTGTAGAGCTACAGACCGTCAGTACATCAAGCTTCCCGAAATTGTCTCCCAATCTACCTTAAAACTAATCATCATCATATCAGCCTGGAAACACCCACTGCTGATAGGCCTCCTCTTTCTGCTACGCTTCCCGGTTCTGTACCTAATACTTTAGCAATAACGTTGAAAATCTATTGTATTAGCTTGGTCTCTTTTATACATCAAGCCTGCCCCTTTGGAAGTGCAGGTGTGATGTGCTATTTTTAACCGACTTCTAAAAGGAGGAGGTTCTCAATTAATCGGAATCTTTTTTTTTATGTATGTTCCCCGATTACTCGAAGATGGCTCGACCGATTTAGATTATTTTTACTTTGTTTGCAAGGGTATGCTTCACAGGTGGTCCCATAATCATCAAGTCAGGATCTGATAATGGGATCTTGGAGAAATAGAGAGAACTCTTCAAACTTTATAGGCACATATGAAGCGATTTGGATAGTTTTCGGAAGAGTACTTTTAACCAAGCATGTTTTATACCTGTCAGTAATCAAAGTACCTACCGGTAACAGCCGATTATCAAAGCAACCTACTTTAAGACTTGTTTAGATATTACATAACTTCCTGCAACAAGCCTAAATTAATAGTACATTATGGTACAAGTGTGTAATGTTGGTGATTACCGCTGAGGCGCCATTGAGACCCGAGCCGTTAGGCGAGGGTCTTAAGAGAGCCGAGGACGGTAATCATCAACACACACGTGTATCATACGACGTTTTTCAACACACTTGAGAATAAAATAATTCTAAAATAGATTTTTGTCATTGGAGTTTTCAGGTAGTAAACTTTCCATAACGTTAAGGGCTGCACATCTTATATCGGGCGGTGTACAAAATAAATATTTTTCTCCATAACTAGTACTTGTAGACATTTGAATTAATAAAAAACTATAATTTCCACAGTGAAAACGAGTTGTGAATTTTTTTTCGCAATGGCGGGAATAATTAATCAGTTTTCCTATGCGCGCGCATCTAACAATGGCGATCGGCCATAGACTAAAAAAATTAGGTTTCTTTTTTTTTTACTTTTTGCGGATAGCGTTTTAGCCACGTACGTAATGGGGAATTCAAAGTTTTATTTAATACAGAGTTTAAAAAAAAAATACATTTTAGTGAAAGTTTTATTTATTAAAAACTTATAAGTTGAAATTATCTATGTAGATACGAAGTTGCATGAAATGAGCAAGCAATAGGTACATTAATTTATTTGTACTATTGAACACGATCTTTTTTGTATCGAAACTTTTTTAAGAACAAAGCAATTCAACCATGGACCTAATAGGTCCATGAATTCAACCAATAAAAAAAAACCCTATAACTCACTTGTGAATAATAGCAATGAAAAAGTCACAGCTTGATTACAGGTGTCATTACGTGCCTAATTGCGGTGAAATTAGAGCCACTTTATGAGCAAGTGTGTTGAAAAAATACTTAAACATCGAGGCCACAAGTTCACATGGTCAAACCGGCCAGTTATAAAATGCGTTCCAATAAATTAACGGCCACTAGCAAAGGAATCAATCATTTTGATGCCACGATAACTCTGGTTGTTGCAACTGAAGTAAACAACTCATATTCTCGTGTTATTGTAATATAATAATATTGCTATCATTATTTATGGCACAATATTTATGTGCAGCAGTAAATCGCATTTCAAAATTAATAATTTAATGAGACAACCTAACCTCCTCCTATTCTTAACAATATCTGACAGGGCGGGAATGATACGTGATCGCTGCACTATGTTTATAAAAAGTAAACTTGTCTATGTTTTGTTTTTTCAACCACACTATATTGGGTTAGGTTAGGACTTCAAGTATTTGAGTTAATTTATTTATAAATACTAGATTCTCAGATTCGCCATATTTTCTAAAGGATTTAGGACTGCGAAAATAATATCGAAATAATAATTTTAATTACTTTAATGAAAAAGAGAACTTATAAAATAACTTATAAAAACGAAATTTATTTACATAATTATCACAGATTGAAATAACTAACTGATAAGTATCTACGTTTAAATAAACACACAAACGTAAATACATAAATAAACCAACCGAACATAACTACCAAATACTTTTACATTGTTAATTTAAAGAAAAAGTTGTTTACAAATAAAAGATACCAAAGTAACTGCCGTAATTTACAAAAAAATCATGAATGTTATCAAATATCAAGTAGGTTACAAAAATGTTAAAATAGTTTTACCAGATTTTCCACAGCTACAAGGTCACTCGTTTTAATTTATCAATTACTATGTAAACAAACAATAATTTATCTTTGTTTAGGTACACTTAAACAAGACTAAAAAAAGTTCCATTACTTACATAACAAAATGATGGTCAAGTATTATTTATAATACGAGTAGGTACTTACAAGATAACATAAAATATTGAAACTAGTTTATGAAAAGGATATGTCACAAAATCTCTTCAAATCTACTGACCCCAAGGTTCTTTAATGTGAATTTAAGTTTAATTATACAAAGAATATATTTTCAATTGTGCGTTTATTTTTTACATGAGATAGGTATGCAATTGTGCATAAGTGCACCATTTACGTGAATTATACAGTAGTACTCTATTCCTTCTATGTAAGGCACCTAATACATAGGATACTAGCTATTATTTAATGAAATATTTACCATAAACAATTTACCAAAGTGAAAAATTACTAAAAACATTCCAAGTCAAATAAAAACTTGTAAAAATTGCATCGTCGTAAGACCAATCGTGTATTTGAATGATTACCCACTATAATTACATACGTTGCTGCGTTATTTAACTAGGTACGTAGGCAGATTACCTTCAAATATATCGACGTGGCATGGTCATGTGTCAACAACAAACATTAATCATTGATAACATTTGGTAAAACAAGAATTACATTACCCAGTACATTTCCACAATGACACAATTTTGTAGCACAAAATAAACATGGTGCACCTCTTGGTAATAGCGGGAAAAACCGCCATTTTGTTAATCAACTTTTTTTTGTTGCAGATACCATTATCAAACACCCTATTATACCTAAGTTTAAAAAGTTATCTTTCGGTCATGAACCAGATCTATACATTCATACAATTAATTACAACAGAAATATAGAGTTAAAGTTACACATTATAATTTTAAATAACTTTAATTATAAAGTACTTAATGTATGTCTACCGAACGACTACAAAAATATATTGTTTTAATTTTAAATAATCGTCATGATATCAAACTAATAGAACATTAAATTACTCACCTAATAGTACTTAATTAGATAACAATTATATCTGTATCTATTGTGTGACTAGTTTAACTAATTAATCACAAATCACTTTCATCGCTTTCGAACGGTACAGCTGCTCTCACCAGCATGACGACAAGCATATCCGACATCTTCAACAGCAGCTATCACGGAGATACGAACTGACGAATGCACTTAATAAATAAACTTAATATCTTGTACTTATTCTATGCATTTGGTATTTATAAGTGCCATTTTGGCGGCAACACTGCACGTGGCAGGCAAAGGCAGTAAATTCGGAAATCCTTCCAAATTCAAAACAAATCTTCAACACTCATCGTATTCAGGCAATGCTGGCAACTTGAGGCACTGCCTTCGGTGTTTTCGTCTCCTGTGCACCATCTTGCAAGTCTTTTTCAGCTCGGTGTTGCTGCATTCTTTGTCCTCTGGCAAAGGCGCGAGACTCCTTTTAGGTCGACGCGGCAAAATGCACTCGGTGGCGAAATTATTGACCTCTTTGCACCTCAGCATGTCGACGTCTGGGTAATCAGACGTTAAGGTCGGGAATGCGAGTTTCACTAACATTTTATTTATTTGTAGAATACTTTGATACGTAACGTAAAACACAGGCGTTCACCGCGAAAGCGACTTTATAACTGAGAGCGGTGCAAGTGATAGCTACGAACTTTATTTTTAGACGAAACAAGTTTGGCGCATGCATTAATGGGGTTGTCGATAGACCGTCGTAAATAATGGAACATGCCAAATGAACTAGTGTGAATAAAGATTCGTGATATTACGCGTTACGTTGTACTTGAGTACTTATATTACTGACCTGCTTCTATCTATTACTACTCGATATCTCTCGATTGCATAACTGGATTATTGTTTGGTATTGAATCGGTTTTGTGTTCAATATTGTTTACATCTCACCAGTAGCATTGAGACTTGTGAATGAACTCGAGGTACATACTACAGCTGTCAAAAGAGCAGCCAACTATTTAATTAATCACTGGTAACGAAAGATTGATTACCAAATCTAATGAAAATGTATCATTGAATACTTGAAAGGACAATGACTTCTCTTTAGTTTATTGTTCAACCTTCTGCTACACTAAAGATGTTTTTCCAGCCATGTTCTCAAGTATAGGTCCACTCCAATTTTCTTGTTACTTTTTACAACATAAGTGCGATTATGATGAGCAAGACAGAATGGGTTCGGAATTTAAACGAATAGTCATTAAGAATAGAACAATTAAAGAGCGTTGAGAATGTTTTCGGCCAGTAGCATCTTGTTTACTATTTAAAACAAATGTTTTCTGAATATTTTCAGTCATATTTTAATACGATTGACCTCATTATTTGGAAATGGCCTTATTCTACATTTGGAATTTAAACATAGAAACGATAAGAATGAATGGTGTATTATGCAAATTCAGAAAACAACACATTTCACAAACATTGCAAGAATAATTATTTTAAGAAAAGGTCTCTTTTCAGGGCTACTGAAACGGATTCTTGGAAAAGTTATTTTCTTGTCCTTGTCCTTGAAGTCGAATGACTGTCCTTGAAGTCGAATGACTTCAAGGACAAGAAAATACCAGTTATTCTTTATTAGGGCAGGGCGTAATGATGATGATTTTTGAAGTGAAAACTTCGCGCGTTGAGCACTTTTCGGGTGAAAAAAATCATGATCGCGTGACCGTCACCTAACACTTCGTAGCACTCATAGCCGATCCGCTACGGCGTAGCACCATAGGCGTGCGCGGAGGCACAACCCGTAGCAGATATAGATTAATACTCTGTCGGCGGTTAGTCGTACACTCCGGGCACAGGATCCACAATTCAGAACAGGGATGTAACGGATGTGATGATATCGGAACCGGAATCGGAATCGGAGGTTTTCGATTTGATATATCGGAATCGGAACAGGAATCGGAATCGGAACCGGAATCGGAATCGGAATCGGAGGCAGTTGCTGAAGAAGAGAATGTGTGAGAAAGTAATAACGAACGATCGGTTCGAATTGAAAAAATCTTTTTGTGTTGGATAGTCTATTTATCGAGGAACGGTTTAGGCGATATAACATCATGCTACGATTATTAGGAGCGGAGCAGAAATGAAAAATGTTGCAAAAAAGGTTTTTTTTTCTTATCTTTTTTCTCTCTTATGTGACGCAGACGAAGTTGCGTGGGTCAGCTAATAATACATACATTGATAATCAGTCTTTTTAATTTCAAATACAAACAATAGAACGCCTGACGAGGCATTGAAAAAAAATCAATCATTATTAATAAAATAATTATGAATTGTATGTACCTACTTGTAAGTATGCTGGTAATTAAAATCGACAGAAAGCACGTTACGAGGGGCTAACCCCGTGGGACAAGTATAAACAGGTTTTTACCGCTTGACCGCGCCCGCCGCAAGGCATCGACCTCCGATTACCTCCGATTGAAAAGTTTCGGAACCGGTATCGGAATCGGAGGTTCAATATCAATCGGAAGTTCCGACTAATCGGAATCGGAATCGGAGCTCCGTAACATCCCTGATTTAGAATTATGGTTTCCACCAGGGATGTTACGGAGCTCCGATTCCGATTCCGATAAGTCGGAACTTCCGATTGATTTTGAACCTCCGATTCCGATACCTGTTCCGAAACTTTTCAATAGGAGGTAATCGGAGGTCGATGCCTTGCGTCGGGCTTCGGCAAACGGCCGCGGTCAACGCGTATAAACCTGTTTATACGTGTTCCACGAGGTTAGTCCCTCGTAACGTGCTTTCTGTCGGTTTAAATTACCAGCATAGGTACTTACAAGTACAATGAATAATTATTTTATTAATAATGATTGATTTTTCAATGCCTCGTCAGGCGTTCTGTTGCTTGTATTTGAAATTAAAAATACTGATTATCAATGTATGTATTACTAGCTGACCCACGCCACTTCGTCTGCGTCACATAAGAGAGAAAAAATATAAGAAAAAAACGCTCTAAATAATCGTAGCGTGATGTTATATAGCTTAAAAGCCTTCCTCGATAAATGGACTATCCAACACAAAAATAATTTTTCAATTCGAGCCGATCGTTCGTTATTTCTTTAATGAATCCTACTTTCTCACACATTCTCTTCTTCAGCATCCGCCTCCGATTCCGGTTCCGATTCCTGTTCCGATTCCGATATATCAAATCCAAAACCTCCGATTCCGATTCCGGTTCCGATATCATCACATCCGTTACATCCCTGGTTTCCACTATACATGATATAAAGTTATACTTTTCTCATCAACCGGACACCAATCCAAACTCTGTGGCTGTTACTGAGAAACTGACAGAAAAACCCAATAACACTTTGCTCGATCTGGGAACTAAACCCAGGACCTCATCCTCAGTAGTCGCGCTTGCAACCACTAGACACATTACTTAGTAGTTACATTCAAACGCTAATTAACAAATTGCGTTGACAAATAAGTAATAACCATTAAAATAACCATTAGGCGCCTACAAGCGAATGTGTGAGTAACAACTGGATCAAACGGGATAGTTCAACGTTTTGGTTGATTCGGTCGAGTTTTAACAAAAACAAGGTCGAAATCATTAATGAGATTAGTCATTGGTTTTGCGAAATAATTGAGAAGTTTTCTGATAAACAAGCATCATTCTGGCTTTCAGGAGTTACAGTGGTTTGGGCGTGTGTGGCGGGCTTGTCCCAAATAAAAAAAAAAAAAAAAAAGCATCATGAACTCATGATGCAGTCACCAGTTATTCTTTATTAGGGCAGGGCGTAATGATGATGATTTTTGAAGTGAAAACTTCGCGCGTTGAGCACTTTGCGGGTGAAAAAAATCATGATCGCGTGACCGTCACCTAACACTTCGTAGCACTCGTAGCCGATCCGCTACGGCGTAGCATCATACGCAAGCGCGGGGCACAACCCGCTGCAACCCGCAGATATAGATTAATTAGATTTCACTGCTATCTTATAGTGCGTTTTTCCACAACTAGTCTGATGTGACTAGAAGAAACCGATGGTGATGATATCTAGGCGATTTCGGCCACAGCGTCGTCTACGTTCGATGGCTTTCATGGTGATTGTCAAGAGCTCTGGTGTGCTCATGTTCTACTCTTTCATGTGCTTAATAACGGAACTCTATTAAGGCGGATTGAAGGTGTATAAGTATTTAGGTCTTCTTCTTTAGCTCGGTGTCAGAGTTTTTATGTCGCCCACAGGCCTCTGACTTGGCTTTACATGCCGTCAAGAAATATTATCTCTCAGGCATGCTGGTTTCCTCATGATGTTATCCTAGGCTAGGCTGTATTTAGGTGCAAAACGGGGACAAAGTAGTTTTAGCTTCGTTTATTCCTCAAATAGCTCATCTGTGCGTCTCTAGAAGGGTTAGCAACCAGAATTGGCCGATAGGTACCAAAAATCATTTCGAAATCATAAAAATAGTTAGTAATATTATCCTCGTGCAGCTTCTTATTCAAAAACTACTAGGTTAGTATTTAATGTTCTAGAACTTCTAGAACTACTGACTTTGACCTATCGTAAAACTGTCAACTATCTGTTTTACGATTCAACTGACATTATACAGGGTTATTTGTAAAACACCGGCAACCTCGCAGGAGTGGATTGCTGACATCTTAAACAACAACATTTGTTATACGACCTTTGGGAAAACAGACAAAAAAAATCGACTTCTCAAGCAAAACTCCATCAGCTGTTCGGACAAATGTATGGAGAGTTGATTTTTTTTTTGTCCGTTTTCGGTAAAGTCGCAGAACAAATGTTGTTGTTTAAGATGTCAGCAATCCTTTCCTGCGAGGTTGCCGGTGTTTTACAAATAACCCTGTATAATGTCAGTTGAATCGTAAAACAGATAGTTGACAGTTTTACGATAGGTCAAAGTCAGTAGTTCTAGAAGTTCTAGAACATTAAATACTAACCTAGTAGTTTTTGAATAAGAAGCTGCACGAGGATAATATTACTAACTATTTTTATGATTTCGAAATGATTTTTGGTACCTATCGGCCAATTCTGGTTGCTAACCCTTCTAGAGACGCACAGATGAGCTATTTGAGGAATAAACGAAGCTAAAACTACTTTGTCCCCGTTTTGCACCTAAATACAGCCTAGCCTAGGATAACATCATGAGGAAACCAGCATGCCTGAGAGATAATATTTCTTGACGGCATGTAAAGCCAAGTCAGAGGCCTGTGGGCGACATAAAAACTCTGACACCGAGCTAAAGAAGAAGACCTAAATACTTATACACCTTCAATCCGCCTTAATAGAGTTCCGTTATTAAGCACATGAAAGAGTAGAACATGAGCACACCAGAGCTCTTGACCCTGTATAGATACCTATTTAATTAACTATGGTAGGTAAGTATTATTTTTTGATTTCATCTCCCTTTCAAGGCCTTAAGAAATCCTAATAGCTGAAGGTGATTTAAAACGATTGTCGTCTATATTGTATTGTACAACGGGCTGGTGTCCGCAACTCCACGCGCGTATTTTGCGGATGGGCTATAATCCACCACGCGGGCCCAGTGCGGGTTGGTAGATGTCACATGTCTTCGAATTTTTGGTTCTAGGGCATGCCGGTTTCCTTACGATGTTATCCTTCACCGTTTTTGAGAGGAGTGGTGAAGAAATAAATTACACAAAGTAGGTAGGCAGAATTATGATATAGGTATACCTGCCTATCTCGAATGCAATGCCCTTCTATTCATCATTGAGGTTACCTAAATCCCAATTTATTCGATATCGGGAAAGCAGTACTTAATTAATTACCTTCCGTGCATCTCCATATGCCGTCATCTTATTATTCAGTCCTTTAATAAGACAAATATCCGTAATCAATCATATCGGTCCATAATTTCCGGTCTTACATTGTCTCATTATCTGGCGTGTTTTTTTTATCCAACTGGAATTCATTATTTTCTTTTTTGTGCCACCAGAAAAGAACCTTATCTTCACAAGATAATCACAAACTTTCTTCTGAATCATACACGTAAATTTGATAAAAAAGATTGAATGAAGAGATATTCCGATATCAATTTTTGGTTTTCCCACTACTGACGTAAGCAATGCAATCATTTGACCTGTCAGATTTGTAATTATTGAACGCTTTCTCACTTGTAATCAGTCTTGATTAGTGTTGTTCCATTTTCAATTGATTGATGGTCAATTTTTTATTTGTAATATCCTGGCCAATACTGGCTGAAAAGTCTTATCTATAGTATCGTCATGAAGTTGCTGTTGTACCAGATTATCAATTCAGCACATTCCAAAGTGGGTCGGACTGTCCATGGCAAAGTGCATACCTACCTTTATTTAAATAAATCGACACTACTGCATTATTTTTGAACGATGCGCTTTCATGGGCTACGTTGATGGGGTAATTCATTAGGGGCCTGAGTTGCAATGTTTAAAAAACTTCCAAGACTCTAGAAGCTTCTAAAGCCGTTGGTCCCACTGTCAGCTGGAATTGAAAGATCTTTAACTATCTTTTCAACACACTTGCTCATAAAGTGGCTCTAATTTCACCGCAATTAGGCACAAAATGACACCTATAATCAAACTGTGACTTTTTCATTGCTGTTATAAGTTTTTAATAAATAAAACTTTCACTCAAATGTGACTTTTGTTTTCTCTGTATTAAATAAAACTTTGAATTCCCTATTTCGTACGTGGCTGAAACGCTATCCGCGAAAAGCCAATTAAAGTTATTTTAGTCTATGGCCGATCGCCATTGATAGATGCGCGCGCATAGGAAAACTGATTAATGATTCCCGCCATTGCGAAAAAAAATTCACAACTCGTTTTCACTGTTCTGCAAATGTCTACAAGTACTAGTTATGAAGAAAATGATTTATTTTGTACACCACCCGATATAAGATGTGCACTGTGCAGCCCTTAACGTTATGGAAAGTTTACTAAGTACCTGAAAACTCCAAGGACAAAATATCTGTTCTTTACTAAATAAAATGTTTTTTTAGTATTATTTTATTCTCAAGTGTGTTGAAAAACGTCGTATGATACACGTGTGTGTTGATGATTACCGTCCTCGGCTCTCTTAAGACCCTCGCCTGACGGCTCGGGTCTCAATGGCGCCTCAGCGGTAATCACCAACATTACACACTTGTACCATAATGTACTATTATACAAAAGGCCAGGCCGAGAATGCTTACACCAGCAATCAATTTAACGTTTAGGTTTTTTTTTTCAATTAGAATAAGTTGGTTTTTGGGTTCCGTACCTCAAAACGTAAAAAAGGGACCCTAATAGGATCACTCTCTTCTCTTATCCGTCTATCCGTCACCACCGATTTTCTCAGGAAAGGGTGGACCTAGTTCAAAGAATGAAGGTCCTGAGTCAACAAGACAAAAAGATATGGGCAAATTTATATTTTCGCGAAAACTTGTAAGTTTGTATATGTCACCGTAAAATACAAACACGTTAGATTGTAATCTCTCTAGCGAGATTTTAAACTCTCGAAATATTGTCAACCGAACATACTGCTTACAATATTACGCTTTATTTTTCGGTAGATTGTAATCTATCGAAGTGAAACCATAATATTGTGAAATGCATGCGACGGAAGTATCTCTGCCGCCATAATCGGGACTTGGGGGGGTCCACGTTAGGTTAGTTAGGTTCCTTTAAACCCTGCAGACGGAAAAAGGGGCCACGCGTAGCGGAGCTCCGTCGACTACGCTTTTTAGGGAAATATAAAGTGTTTTAAGGTTAGGTTTTAATCGGTATTTTTCAGGAATGGTACATTATCTTTTCATGAGAGTGGTACCATTGGGCAAGGAGGCCGCTTCTCCCCCCCCCCCTCTGCACACCGCGCGAGTTGACTTCCATCGCATACATTTTACAATATTACGGTTTCACTTCGATAGATTACATTCTACCGAAAAATAATGCGTTACATTATAAGCAGTAAGTTCGTTTGCCAATCTTTCGAGAGTTTACAATCTCTCTAGTTATATCACAATCTAACGTGTTTGACAATTTTACGGTGACATTGGTATACATAATTACATACATGTTACACGCGTTCTTTGCAAAAATATTCCGTTATCCGGTATCAACCTTTTATCTAAAATTTATGAATGGCCACAATCTGACGGTCACGGACGTGGTTTTTCAGGCACGCAGCTATAGCATGCATATTAGGCAGGTTTACATTTTTATTATTTTTATCTTGTTTGATATTATGTTTTGATAATGCAGGATATTATACTGTAATGTTTCTATATTTATACTTTTTATAATGTTCAGGATTTAGTTGGGATTTACTTTGTGAATCATATCCGGATACCGGTTTCATGTATTGTTTAAAACCATTGTCACTTTTTTTTTTAAGATTGCCGCGATTATCTTTCGGTAGGGCAGTTAGTTGTAGTCCATGTGATGGCGCAGCGCTTCAGGTTTTAGTTGCAGGAATTAGATAAGAGTAACAAGAGAAAATGTAGCCTATAACTTTTCCTAATGATACTAGCCCTTCTCACTGTCAGAGACAAATGCCACTAAATTGTTCGAATCACAATCAAAGTGGTAAAATGATGACTAACCCCAGATTCTGCAGCTAATAAGCTAAAGGTAGAATACCTTTATTCTAGTAAATCACTAGAAAGCCTTTAAATCTTGTCAAAGGAATTCGAGCCTATGCGCTTCTCATTTCTCATACATAAATCCCGCCATGTTCTACTCGGTCGAGTAAAAGATGGCGGGACGCTTTGTTGACGCAATTTCGAGAAAAGTAGAAGGAACAGGGAGAGGCCTGTTATTATTTCAGTACACAGGTGTGGAATTATACTCTTCAAATAAGTTAACAATAGTTTTATTGCACGGACACATTACAAGCAGAGAGAGTGACAGATTGTCAATCCCGCGTTTCTGGAACGCGGGAACGCGGTAAAAGTTCCATAGACAAGTATCGTAGACGACGACGTTTCGTTCACAATTCCAAAAAGGCCTTCGCCCAGGAATGGGGCAGTTCATGGTATAACCAATGTGAGTATAAGAAAATGCTATTTGTTGTGACAAAACAGTCTGCACGGTATTTAAACCCGGTGGAGGTCGGAAGGTACCCGGGGGTAATGACACTGCATCCCCAGTTACGTAGGTATCAAACGGAAATATCAAATTTCGCCACAGTTTTGTGAACAAACACAAAAAAAACATGCGAATTGTAACCAACGTGGATTCTGGTCTTTGTTGACGAAGCATGTTTTTTTTATCTTTATAAAAATATCTAGTTCCGCAGGTTTCATTTTACAAGCAGATTAAAAGTACCTACGCCACGGCAGTGAAACAACTCACACAAAGCCGCACTTCCTTTTTATTTTTAATCAATTATCTTAAACTAGCTGACCCGCGCAACTTCGTCTGCGTCACGAGAGAAAACGAAAGGAAAAAAATCCCCGTTTTTGCAACATTTTTCATTCCTGCTCCGCTCCAATGGTCGTATTGTGATATTATATAGCCTATAGCCTTCTTCGATAAACGGACTATCTAACACAAAAATATTTTTTCAATTCGAACCAGTAGATCCTGAGATTAGCGCGTTCAACCAAACAAACAAACAAACTCTTCTGCTTTATAATATTATTATAAGTATAGATTTTTTCTAGTTCAAGCATTAAGTACCTACCATAGGGGTGGTGGATACCATTGTGAAAGCTTACAAATAGGTAGGAAAGTACTGTTGGTACACAAATATAAAGCTAAGTTACTTTACGTGGTGCAACTAATTTTTTGTCAGTAGAGCGAAGTGAAAACCGCTTTTATATTCAGCCTAGTTACAACACGTTGCAGGTCGATAACTATCAGGCGCTTTAGTGACTTCCGAGCCGAATTACCGTCAAGGCCTTCATTAAAGCAATATACTGCTATTTCATGCAGATAAGAGAAAGTATGTACTGGATAAACGATGGGCCAAAGGTCCAAGGGAAGAAAACCCAGGAATTACGTCTTCAAAAGGTGGTTATGACCTAAATAAATAGCTGGTAGTATCTGCAAAAGAAAACCATTGCTATTCAGCTACGTTTTACTAAAGGAAAAAGGCTAAACAGGTGATAATAATGATACGTACAGAAGAAGTTTTTGAAACGAACTTCGTACGTCGTAATTTTCCTACATTAAGTAACCTTCGTTGTAGTAGTACGAACAAATAAAAACATTGGGGTAATGTGAAAAGTAGCAGGTGTAGTGCCTAATCTAAATCCATTTGGTTATGGGAACCAGTCCAAGGACTCCGAAAATACTTTGACCTTATTGATACCTTCCATTTATTACTGGTTCTCATGGAAGTTAAAAGCAACCCTGACGGAGTAGGTAAGTACCCCGGATAACATTAAAAGTTCCTCATAAACTTGGGCCACAAGATACAGACGATACTGACTTCGTGTCTAGGTATAGTAAGTGCCAATTAAGATCGCAATACCGGTACGGGGGTGGCGTACGAAAATATATTAGGGAGAGGGTGAAGGAGGAGAGGGAGTACCAAAAGAACCATGTATCGTTTTTCATTAGAGAAGATGTTGAAGATTACGACATATGACCGATACCTTTGGGTAGAAAGGTCACCCGACTTTTCAGGAGAGCAGAAAATCAATTTTTTTACATAAAAAAATGATAACATTTTTGTTTTAAAAGTTATAAAAAAATGATCTATGAGAAAGCTTCTTACAATTTGCAAATGGAAAAGGTTAAATCATCAAAACCTGACTATCTTCTTTAGTTTTAAAGTTAGCTTGGACTTACGTCTAAGAAAAAATCAGTTCTTGATTAATACGCCCCATGAAAATGTACTATACAAAAACTGTATAGGTCGTATATCCATTTTTGGTAAGCTTATGGTCACATTTACTGTCGTAAAAACCCATATATGTAGTTTATTTTAAATTAAAAACCATTTATAATCATAGATTAATTGAATTCTAACTAATAAACAATCCTGTTACTCGCAGAACTAGTAGGAACTCAATTATTGTTATTCTAATACCCAATAATGGTCGATTCAAATAAAATATAACTACCTCAAATACGAAATCAACATTTATTAAGTATTATAATACCTTCTAAACAACATTTACTATTATTTCAATAATGGTACAACATACGTAACAGGTTTAACATTTTTAAATTGAAAAAATAATTATAACAACTTAAACTGAAAAGTGAAATAAAAAATCTACTCAAAAAAAAAAGAAAATTATTTAAACTTCTTGTAAATTAAAGTCATCAGGCATTTTAATCATTTATAAAATTATGAATTGATCGTCTTTTAAATTTATGTACTTACGTATTTAAATGTACTCATTTAAATAAATGATTGAATTAGGCCTTTGTACTAAGGCTTTCTCACTAAGTAATTTATTGAATTGCAACTAAATAAATAAAAAAATTGGTTGTCTGTAAAGTCGGTTTACGGACGATAGATTTACGTGATAACGTCATAATCATTATTTTATGTAATAAAACACGTGGAACGGTGGAACGTTACTATGGAACGTTACTATGGAACGTTACTATTTTTCATGAGTGTTGCTGGTATTATCAATTTATAAGAAGTTATCACGTCAAAATGACGTGTAAAAGTGTTTGAGAAAACCTACTTGCTGAATAAATATCATTTATCATTTATCATTTATCATTTATCATTTATCATTTATCATTTATCATTTATCATTTATCATTTATCATTTATCATTTATCATTTATCATTTATCATTTATCATTTATCATTTATCATTTATCATTTATCATTTATCATTTATCATTTATTTAGGTTGGCTCTTAAAAATAGCCCAAAAATGAATGGAGGCTGGGTGATCTCCTATAAATCATAAATAAGTTACTTTTTAGTAGATAAGTTATACGTTTTGTGCTTGATCGTTTTGTATTTTTTTATATTTAGTTGCAATTCAATAGTATATTAATTAAATATGTAAGTACATAAATTTAAAAAACGATCTAGTCATAATTTTATAAATGATTAAAATGCCTGATTACTCTAATTTAGAAGAAGTTTGAATAACATTTAGTATATGTTGATTAGAAGGTAATATTTAATAAATGATGATTTCGTATTTCAGGTACTTTTATTTTATTTGAATCGACCATTATTAGGTATTAGAATAATAATACTTGAGTTCCTACTAATTCTAAGAGTAACAGATTGTTTATTAGTCAGAATTCAATTGATCTATGATTATAAATGGCTTTTAATACAAAAAAAAACTACATATATGGGTTTTTACGACAGTAAATGTCACCATAATCTTACCAAAAATGGATATACGACCTATACGGTTTTTGTATAGTACATTTTCATGGGGTGTATTAACCAAGAATTGATTTTTTCTTAGACGTAAGTCCAAGCTAACTTTAAAACTAAAGAAGATAGATAGGTTTTGATGATTTAACCTTTTTCATTTGCAAACTGTAAGAACCTTTCTCATAGATCATTTTTTTATAACTTCAAAAACAAAAAAGTTATGAATTTTTATGAAAAAAAAAATAGTTTTTCTGCTCTCCTGAAAAGTCGGGTTTTGGTTTATACGACCTTTCTACCCAAAGGTATCGTGACGATACAAGACTGAACAGACTTGTTTTTGGATTTCAAAGTTTGAACAGACTTTTTTGGATTTCAAAGTTAAGAACTTTATTAAATGTAGGTCAATGACCGTTATTGCGATCTCAACTGGCACAAGACTATAGTCTTTAGTCTTTAGATTAGTTATAACTAATCAACTATAGTTTGAAGCACTGTCTATTTATTGGCAAATAATACTTTGTAACCCAGATCACAGCTGTAAGAAATAATTTCAACTACTCTCTCGTGTTTAAATCAATGTTCATCTGTGTCTATGTTCTTCTTGTTACTGAAACACGGTATTTCAGTAAGAAGAAGAACATAGATAATAAATTACCAACTTTCTACGTTTTCTATTAAACAAGTGGAATAAATTTCTTGGCAACTAGACTCCAGTAAGTAAAACGAAGAAGCAATGACTTGACTTTACTACAACATTGGTATATTATAGTAACAGTTGAAAAAACGTGAGAGCTTTTACATGACACAGCAAAACCACCGGGCGAGACTTCAGCCAAGTACGGCTCAGTACACGCCGCGTGCACGTCTTCAAGCTTCCATAGTGATCCATACAACACTGACGACCGATGCGAAAAACCGTGTGCGTACAAGAGGCCGTAGGCGTTTTTCGCCGTGAAAATCTACGGTTAATTCGCAGTGTGTAGGCACGGTCGTCAGTGTTGTATGGATCACTATGGAAGATTAATTGTAGACGTTCACCCGCTGTGTACTATAATCATTACAATTGACCCGTTTATCACGTCCGCCAATATTATAAAGCTTAGTTTACAAGGATTTGGAAGACAAACAAAAAGGTAAATTAGCTAAGGTAGGTAACAAGATATATTCTTATAAACCTTGCATCTTGAGCTAAAGCATCACAAACTTAGGTGCGTACTTAGCGCGTGAGCATGACTGCGTGAACATGAACATGACATCAAAAACATGCACAATGCTTGTACATTGTGCATGTTTTTGGTTTGATTTAAACTGTAGCCTCGTAATATACGTTCAGGAAATACTATACCCCCCACTGAGCACTGAGCCCCGCTACCACCCTGATAACTGCCAAATATTTCATCATAGCACAAGTTATTCAAGTTCGTGACGCGCGAGGAAAGGTTACTTTTAGCCACACTACTCGAATACTGATTTCGGGTATCATGTCAGTACCTTTCGTTTCTGACAGTTTCATTTTTGTAAAAAGAAAACCCTGCGTCTTGGCCTTCGCATAAGATTCAATTTGCAATAGCTCGTTGCGCCGTTGCGTGTGGTCAAAAGTATTGCTTGTAAACAGTCAATATCACGCGCTGCACTTTGCTCAGCGTCCCTATACGCAAGGCCTTACAATACAAATTAAACGCACCAGCCGCCAAATGTCACCCGGTCATGCACAATCAAAGTATAGATCGACATTTTCTGGTAGGTAAGTGGAACAGTTCAGTCAGCTGGTTTATTTGGCTACGGGCGGTGAATTGTAGATTATTCACGTGCCAACTTCCGTATTTTTGGGACGGGTGTTGACAAATAGGTTGAGATTGTACTGTAATTGCTTTGAAATTTGATAAATATGTCGCTTAATTTGTGGTACCTACCTCATTAGACCCACCTAGCTAGAACTGGAAGTTGTCGAACGTGTGCTTCATGGACGGTAAGATTTACTGGCTGACCTTATTTTACGAAAGGTTTATTGTAAATACAGCTACCCTTTGACTAAACCTTTGTTTTGGAAAAAGAAAATGAATTGTTTTTTTTTCTAATTTCGCGCATTTTTCTAAAAGTCTGTAATTATTAACAGTAGCAACAATGCTAAAATTATTATTTAGTCGATTATTAGAGAGACTACCACAAATCCGTGAGCCCGGATTCATTTCAGAAGAATAATAACGTATTCTTTACTTTACATTCTTTTTTTTTACATTTATAAGACACTTAAAAAATAATTAGAATAATAAGAAGTTTTCTTTTTGAGAATTAAATAAAATAGTTTCTATGAATTCGATAGATGGAGTTGATCAGACTACATTACTAGGTGCCAAAGCCAAAACGCTTAAAAAAACACACTTCACGTACGCTTGTTGACTGACACTTTCGTTTGCCCCTGCTTCCAAATATAAAAATTAGGTCCAAGTGAAATTATGTTACGTTCTGTTCCTTGAGTAGGTAATGCACAGATATCAGCGCCATCTATCCAGCGACTGGGGAGGAGTTGAAAAAGGAAATCCCTCGTTGTTTGAAGACGCAGCCTGACTTTTCATCCGATGTTAAAATACATACAAATTTTGGACTTGGATACTTTCAATTCGGCCCGAGAAAGGATCAGCTTATCGATAAACAGTAACAGTAAAACCACTTTAGATTATTCTTAACACAAAATCTTTGTGTTTGGCCTTAGTTAACTGTTTTTGCTACAGTTTCAAAAATCGACTAAAATGCTAAATTAAATGTCAAAATAGTGTCAATGGAAACAAAATGGCTGACGTAAACATGGCGTCTTGCTAACTAGAAAGTGACGCTTGTCTCTGTTTTGGTTAAATACAATTATTTTCAGATTATTGGAGTTAATTAACTGGTTAAACTATAGGTAGCAGCAGGTAAGACGTGCAGCAGTATTTTAAAGTTAACCAATAAGCTAGAAATAACAGGTATTCGCAATTCCAAACTGGCCGGTAGTCGTGGTCATATAAGTTTAGTTGTTGAGACATTTCTGAATTGTAAATACATATTTTACTGTTTTCCTATGTTAAAGATAAACTTTAACTGAAGCTAGTCTCGGTTTACAAGTATAAACTGCATAATTGAGTTGACCTTACTTTTAGCCTATGGCAAAACTTTGTTCTCAGTTCATCTTTTTATAGAAGTAACAAACTTGAAAGTTTATAAATCCAACAACATGCAACATCTTAAATACACATAAGTGGAAATCTCAACATCAAATGAATTAACTTAGTAGGTCTTGGTGATGACACACATCACCTACATATTACTGTGTCTGTTTCAGAGTGACCCCGTGCCATGGCTGCACCAAACAGTTACAAACAAAACACATCAATGTCGATGCCCAGCCCCCAGAGCAATCCGCGTTTGTATTCCATGCACACAATTTTAAACTTAGAATGTAAAAAAAAATAGCAAAGCATAGAGATAACAGTTTGGCCGAATACACTTACAGCATTTGAAACTGTTCTCTTTGAATGTTTGATTAATACTGTTTCTAGAATGTTGTTAGATACTAACGTATAACATGTATACCTGATTTCGATGCCTTTGCAAGCTTAGCAGGGCTGAGAACCGTTGTTGGTATTGCTGGTACCTAACTGCTGTTATTACCCTCGGCAGCATGACTCCAATTCTATGCTTGTTTATTTCAAAGTATATGCATTAGTAACATACTTTTTATTTCTCTTAATTTGTTCTTTACGCATTAGACTACATTTTACTCTTATGTTGGTTTTGTTTCATGTTTTGTTATGTTGAAACAGACTACATGATTGCGGGGCCCCCCATGAGTTTCGGTATGATGAAAGGTAATGCTACAATCTGATTTACTTTTATTTTTCAAAATTGTTCTCACACCCTCATCTGTTTTGGAAATAGGTACTCTGTGGGGATTTAAAATTGTAATTGCACCAAAATTTTTCTCGTTTTCACATCACAAGTCATCGTCTCACACCAGTCTGTTCTTTGATTCTTGTTCTTGATTCTTTACGCTAATTAATTAAGCCTACTAAATACTACGCTAGTACTGCTCGCTCACACTAATAACTTCCACTTAACATTATGATTTGATATTATTTAGATGTTGTTGCATTTGATTATCTTTTGTTTGCCCCGCCCTCTCCTGTCCCATTCCCTTATGCTTTTTGTTTTTTTTCTTTCATTGTATTGCCGCCCCGCTGCTTGGCTTGAAGGCGGTATGAATGCACCGCCGCCGCACCATAACCAATACCAGTACCACCACCCGCAATACCAAGGTGGTCCCTCGCTGGGCCACCCGGGGGGGTACAGCGGCTGGCCGCACACTCCCCAGCAACAGCGTTTCGGTGCAGAGGCCGCGCGGCGCGCCGCAGGGGCCGCTGTGGGCGCCACTGCCACGGCAGCTAAGGACGATAAGACCAGTCCATTTGTATCCACCGTACATTCTCATCCTGGATTTCAGCCGCAGAAGATCGGCAAGGGTGCTGGCGCGGTGAGTCGAGTATATTGGGTAATATTTTGTGAGTTTTATTGGTAGATGTTTGTAATTGAATACTGGTTTGTTGTGCTGTAGTACTAGTAACTTATATTTACTGTAAAATCTTGTGTTTCTTACATTTTAAACCTCTGTGTTCAACCTTTCACTTTCAGCCGCGAAGTCACATAACCAATACCAAAAAACTAACCCGATCCATATATTCTAGGGTGCGGGCCTGCCAAAACCCCCGAAGCCCCCAGAAAAGCCACTTATGCCGTACATGAGATACTCTCGCCGAGTTTGGGACACTGTAAAGGCAGCCCACCCAGATCTAAAGCTATGGGAGATCGGCAGAATTATTGGAGGCATGTGGAGGGACCTGCCTGAGACAGAAAAGGCTGGATATGTTGATGAGTATGAGGCTGAGAAGGTATGGATATCTTTCTATCTATCTCTTTATTAGTATTAATTCTTACTTACATAGCATAGCATTTTCTAGGCTGATTGAAATCTAAGAAAAATGGGTTTAGATAGTTTATTATTGATCAGAATGCAGCGTAAGCATTGAGAAATACTAAACTGTTGCTTGAAATATATTTTACTAACTCTCTAAATTAGTCAATTCTTATTAAATTCAATTATTGTAATTAGAAAGTGAGATCATGTCCTCACTGATGCATATTCAATTAGAAAACTCATGAAAAAAAACATAAAATGTACCATTCCTTTTCATAAATACAATAGGTCTTTGTAGTAGATGCAAATGACACTTTGATAATGTCATGTATTCATGGGCCACAACACAACTCCCAATTAAGCATCGACCCAAAGACAAAAAGGGTCACAGAACTTGACAAACCTCTTTCATCCAGGCGCAGTACACAGAAATGTTGAAAGCTTACCAATCGTCGCCCGCCTATGTACAGTGGCTGGCCCACAAGACCAGAGGTACAATAATGAACCCTATGCCCTACTCACAGGGTATAAATTTGTGCATAATCCACACCATCACAACAGTGCTTGATTTTAACACAGGGTTTTAGGTGTAGCTCTTGCTGTTTTGTGTTTATTAGTATTTATTATTATTGGTGACTAATTCCCTATGTTGCAAAACTGGTATCCTACATATGAGGTTGTAAAAATCAAAATGAACAGTGAAAAATCTCCCCAACTGCATCTCAAAAATCAAGTTAAAAAAAGCAATAATTAAATTAAAGTTAAAACTTAGATAAGTACTAAATACAGTCAACCACACTTCTATGGTAACAGTTTCGCTACCGCCACCACTTTTACTGCTTCAACATAAAGGCACTGTTAGTGACAAATTGTTACTACTGATGTGCAGTTGACTGCAAAAACAGTCAGTTGTAGTTCAAACAATTTCCCTAAACAAAAGTACAATAAACTCAGGTCCCTAGTTAGGCACAAAACCAGCAAAAGCATCCTACATGAACAATGGGTACCATTCTGTGAACACATCAGCCATCATGTCCCACTGCTAGGTACCATTGTAGCCACTGTATATTACCGCACATGGGTACAGCCATTAATTTTGTCCGTTGCTAAAAGAACTGTGGTCCGTTCCCTTTCCCGGTGGGAGATTTGTGTTAATAGTTTATTTGTTATGGATATTGGAAGTGTGTGGACCTGTTGTAAAAACTTTTTAATCTAATCTATCTAGTCTTCATCATCATCATTTCAGCTGAAAGACGTCCACTGCTGGACATAGGGCTCCCCCAAGTCTTTACAGAAATAAATCGATTGGTCCCCAAATGGATACAAATAAGCTAAAAGATTCATACTCAAAACTCTAGTGATGATGACTTGCACTGTCATATTGTTGTGGCAGTCAGAAAGTCATATTCATGAAGATGAATATTGTGAAAAACACTGTTCTTCAATTTCGCTAATAGGCAACATCCAACTGAATGCCCAAAGTGCACTGTTGGAATTTCAAAGATCTGCTCTAAGACGAGCGTCGAAAATCCAGCTCAACTTGAGCTTTTGGTATTTAGGTAATGTCTTGTGCTGGTGAAAACATGCATGAACTGATTTCTCGCAAAATTGAATATTTGCATACTAATTAGAAACATTAATTCCATAAAATACCATCTCAACATTCGGTAAACACGTCCACTCACTTCCAACTCCACAACGTGACTAACCCGCACTTGGAGTAATGCTATTTTGTCCTTCACATGCACGCCACCTCATATATTGCACGCACGGGACTCATCTGACATCAGCTGGAGTATGAAAAGAGTCTGAAGGCCTACCACAACTCGCCCGCGTACTTAGCCTATATAGCGGCGAAAAATAAGGCTGTAGGTAAGGGAATATGGGATAATTTCACCATTGGAAGCGTCAGCATGTCTGAACCGCGCTTAACATATCATTGTTAAGGAATATTGTCAGTGACAGCTCTTGAACGTGGTTTAAATGGGCTGAACGCGTTTAATTTCATTGGTGAAATTCTGTGAGGATGCATGTTGTCTGTGTAGTTTTTTTAACTGGCAATTCTTTTCTCTTCTGTGATCTGTGTTGCCAAGTTGGCAATTTTTTCGTTGTTTTATAATTTTCTTGCGCTTTTATGTGTAAATAAAGTAAAGTCAAACTTCCTTTTTGATTTTGTAAATAATTTCATGTTGCATTACATTCAAGTAAATGAAAAATTAGAATACATGTGCTTTTTATGTCCTGTGTAAAGCTAAGCTTCAAATAGGACTCTTCGTCTCATAAAATTACACTGTAAGAAGTCGGTTAAAAAACATTTGTGAAACTTCTCAAAAGCATTTTTCACGCATTCATATCGCTTTGTATTTTCTTGCTCTTATCGTTGACACACATAAAAGCAATATGATGTCGCAACGCCAATAAGAACGTACCAACTCACAAAACTTCACTGATCTGATCATTCAAATCATAGACTAAATCAAATCACTATCCCGCAAGAACATTCCATCATCATTTTTAGTCTAGATTTGCTATAAATAACCATGAATTATAAAAAAAAAAAAACAAATTAAGTAATTAGGATAAGTTTGAAAAAAAGATATTGACAAAATTTAATTTTGGGTTGGTACATTTTACATTGTTTGGCGTAGCGACGTTTCGGCTCTGCCGTGTGTCTACGCATACGGCTCAGTCCCTTACACAAAGTTTGTGTCAGCAGTAGGTAATCTCGAAGAAGAGAGCTCCACCAAGAAAGGGACACAGAAGGAACAACAGCAACAGGACAGAAGAATTGATATACAGCCAGCTGAGGATGAAGAAGGTAAGCTAAACCTGTAGTTAGTTAGTAGTAAAATACGAATAATATTAACGTTAGCAAAAAATCATCCTTACTCCATCAGTGCATTATGCCCAGATTTTTGCCTAATTACTGGAAACCGACTGGCCCCAATTCAAATAAGCATTTGGAAACTGGCAGAATGAATGTGTACCTCATTCCACTCCTTCGTGGAATACCGGCATGGTGGTTACATCTTTAACCTATATTGTCCAACTGCTAAGCAAAGGGCAACTCTCAAATTTTTCGGACCCTCGATATTTCTTTATCCCCGCCCGACATTCGATAAGAAATATACGAGATCGACACGCTAATGTTTCTTATGTCTATCTCGGCGTCGACTTGGATCTTCAGGCATGATGTTGTGCATATGTCACCGTAAAATTGTCAAACACGTTAGATTGTAATCTCTCTAGCGGTATTGTACACTCGAATTATTGTCAACAAAACATACGGAAGTATCTCTGCCCCAATATTTTTTAATTCCCCGTTAGGTTAGTTAGGTTCCTTTAAACCCTACACTCGGAAATAGTTTTCTCAGGATTGGTACATTTTCTTTACATGAGAGTGGTACCATTGGGCAAGGGCGACCCGTCCTTCCCCCCCCACCGCGTGAATTGACTACCATCGCATGCATTTCACGAAAAATAATGCGTTTTATCGTAAGCAGTAAGTTCGTTTGACAATATTTCGAGTTTACAATCTCTCTAGTTATTTTACAATCTAACGTGTTTGACAATTTTACGGTGACATATACACCATGCATGCAGCAAGCAGGCAGCATGCAAATATGCGAACAAGCAATAATGCTTATAAGGATACCAGGAGACGTATATCTAGACTCTAGAGAGTAGTGATCAGTAATATATGGCATGTCTTAAACACTTGATTTAACCATTTTCAGATCAAGACGAAGGTCTGTCAGTGAAGCATGTAGCCTACGCCAGATATCTTCGCAACCATCGGCTGATCAACGAGATATTCTCTGACACCGTCGTACCTGATGTCCGCTCTGTCGTCACTACGGCCAGGATGCAGGTAGGAAAGAAACATCAATTGTCGATTATAACGTGACATTTACTACTACCAAGTGGTGGAAGTGTTGTCACAGCGGTGACGGAAACGTGAGGAATAATCTAGATCTATAAAAATGGAAGGCATGTGGCATGTACAATATTATACACATCTGTACTGAGCCCGCGTGGTAGCTTACAGCCCACTCCCTCCCAAAAGTGGCCTGCTCATTTTTGTCCCGGCAGTGGATAATGAACTGCAAGTCATCAGCTCGGGAAATCGGTCAACTTTCCCTTCCCTATGTAGTAGTTGACTTGCGGATAACACTAATAATGTATGGAAGCGTTAACCTTTTTTTTTGGTATGGGAAATCATCAAATGACTTCTCCCACTCTGGGCGGAGCGGGAGGGAGTGCCAGACTCTTACTGACTAAAACCCATCCATGTTCCTTCCTCGCCCTTTATGTTCCGGGGCCGCGGTATCTCTTTCGAACAGGCCCGCAACCCCGGCAGGCTTCGGCCCTTGCGGGCCCCTCCCCTTATGCTGACATCTCTTTGAGGCGCGCGTGGAACACGAACGCGCCGTCGACACGGCCTGTCGTCGTAGTTAGACGGACGGACGGCTAGCTAGCCCATAGCCAACCGTCCACAGGCCCGCATCTACGGTGGCCGGTAGCCACCACGTGGCCCCCGACGCCCGGTGCGTCTCCCGCGGCGGCCGGGAAGAAAGGCTCTCTCCCTTAACGTTAACCTGCGTTTGATATCGCGCATTGGAATCCTCATAACACCAAAAAAAAACACTATTTTATTTATTAACTTCAACGATTGAATTAAATAGTACAGCGTGAATTCCAAGTGCATACAACGTTTTAAACTTATCTGTAGGGCTATTTATCTTGCAAATCGTAGCAGAATAGAAGACACAGAAATTTCCTACATATTTCCATGTATTGTTCGTTTTTTAACTATTTATCACATCGCATTTACAGATCTTAAAGAAACAAGTGCAGTCCCTGACAATGCATCAGAAGAAGTTAGAAGATGAGTTGCAGCAGATTGAAGAAAAGTTCGAAGCTAAGAAACGCAAGTTTATTGAGAGCAGCGAAGCTTTCCAGGAGGAACTGAAGAAGGTATACGATTTCTTGTATTAATATTACGTCCTTACAGCCAAGTTTATTTTTCATTGCTATAAATAAGGTGAAAGCGTCAGGATAACCCGCGAAATTCAATTTTTCTTACGTTTTTTGCAATATGCAGGCCAATGCTTATGAATAAATAAAAAATATAAAATAAAAAAGAATTACTTGTATGAAATCCTATAAAACCTCGCACACTTATCCGCGTCGAATCGGACGAATAAATAACGATATATGGATGAGAAAATGTTGCTTTCGGCGCGGATAATTGTGCGTTCACTAACTACATAGACTACTACACACTACTTAATAGATTTGTATGTTATTTCAGCACTGCAAACCAGCCGTAGACGAAGAAACATTTACGCGCATGGTGGAGAGAGCGCAGGAGCAGATGCGGCGCGGCATCACCTCCAACACACAGCCGCTCAACGTCGACAAGAAGGAAGAGGTGACCTAGCACACTACACTCGTAGTAGATTAGCTTATAGACGTCAGTTCACAACAATTCAAGATCTCTGAACAACCAGGATATGGTCTGGTAGGATACAAAGTATTAGACTGTGGAATAATGTTCTGTGGAATGCCATGAAATAAAATTTCTACTTCCTACATTTTTGTTCTTGATGACAATATTATCCTCAAAGACACAAACGTTGTTCGCCAGACAAATAAGACTGCCCGTTTCTACGTACAAATTCCACGGGATCTGCTTTGCAATCTAGTTTACAGACAGAAAATTCTATTCTCCACTATTTGCTTAAGGTTAAACTTACGTATAATAACAGATATTCAGGATATATAAGAAACCAGAATTGTTTTCTTTCTTTAAAAAAAAAACAAAATTACGATTTTCCGTTAGTATTTCATAATGCCAAGTTCTATACTTAAACTAATCGTTCAACACCATTTAACATGACCTTCTACAGCCAATGGACCAAGACCAGAATCAAATCAAGGCAGAAACCAACGGGCCCAATCTGCCCACACAAGTGGACAAGGTGTCCACTACGGAAGTGAAGACGGAAGGCTCCACCACTGAGCTGAAGACAGAGCCAGAGGCTAAGAAAATGGACACTGAAGAGCCTGCTAGTAATGGACCGGAGAATGAGGGTATGTTTGAAAGGTTTATTTTTATTGGATCTTCCATCAACCACTTCTGTCTTAGTCTTTCTGTAACTGGTTCGTTAGAACCAGAAAAGGGAATCTTACTATGAACATGTGACGATTGGCATGAAAGGAAGAAGAAAGAAGCATTTATTAGCCCGACAAGACAAAAAAACTCTGTTAAACTAAAACTTAACTTAAACTAAAACTAAAACAAATAAAATCTGTCCTGTATGAGGCCAAAAGGCTCCTATCTCAGCATAGTGCTGTAACATTGAAAAAAAACGTCACAGCGCTATATTCTGATGGCAACGACCATACACTTAAAGTACTTACGGGATTATATCCGTGATTTTCCTTAGGTTACGGATACAACCCCGGTCACGGATATAATCCCGTAAGTACTTTAAGTGTAGTGAAAAACCGTGAAAGTCTAAAACAACAACCATACAGCCTATATCCTAATAACAGGCGACCGAAGTCTGTCAACACATTAGGGGTATACATCTGGAATGGGAAGCCGTCACCTCCTGCGAAGCAGTCATGCTAGCGAAGGAGGTGGCGGAACGAGAGAGGGAGAGAGCCTCTCTTCCCAGCCGCCGAAGGAGACGCACCGGGCGTCGGGGACCACGTGGTGGCTACCGGCCACTGTAGACGCGGGCCTGTGGACGGTTGGCTATGGGCTAGCTAGCCGTCCGTCCGTCTAACTACGACGACTGGCCGTGTCGACGGCGCGTTCGTGTTCCACGCGCGCATCAAAGAGATGTCAGCATAAGGGGAGGGTGAAGCCTGCCGGGGTTGCGGGCCTGTTCGAAAGAGATACCGCGGCCCCGGAACATAAAGGGCGAGGAAGGAACATGGATGGGTTTTAGTCAGTAAGAGTCCTACACTCCCTCCCGCTCCGCCCAGAGTGGGAGATGTCATTTGATGATTTCCCATCCCAAAAAAAAAAGGGGGTATACATCTTATAACCGGCGTCACTCACCGAGTTCGAATTTCAAGTTTCCTGAAAGACGGTATCACATAATCACATTTCATCGGTAATTTAAAAGTTCCATAATCCAAATTAGATTAATTTTCTGACAATATTTATCGGAGTTCATCTTAAACTGGTGATACTTGATGTCTTTTATGATTGGGTCCCTTTCTTTTGAATGTACTTTTTTCTCTATCTCTTTTCCTCGATGTTACGTAAACATAATAAGTGGTGTTCCAAATCGTACGACCACCTCTGTTGTCGATAAAGCAAAAAATAAAACATATATATAACTATTTATTTATGCAAAAAATATATTTTTAATCATTAAAAATTACAACATTTATTAATATGTTCATATCAGTTCAGATATTTTACCTACATGATTCAATCGTAATTAGAAAAAAGAAGGTAATTTAACTTCTAGAATGTCTTAAGTTACACAGTTCGACTTAAGCTATTGTCTTACTATTGTGTCTCTAATTAAGACATTCAAAAGGTTAATGCAAGTTAAGTATGTAAAACATATTTTATATGCCTACAGTTAATAAATATCGATACTTGTTTGATTTATAACTGTCCCATCCTTAGTGAAACGCAGTGACCTTGAATTGGCCAATCAGAAAGCAGTACCCCGTCCCCCTCGCCTCAGCAGTACCTCAGCGAGTTGACAGAATAGTTCTCGTGCGTTAGATCGTGTATTAGGCTGTATGGTCGGTGGCCCATAGTGATGCCACGGTCAGAGACGAAAAGACTGATCAATATAAATGTTGATAGATTTAGGGCAGAGGAATACCAAAGAAACGATGGATCGATTGGGTGAGGAATGATAATTATGAAAGAAAAGGAGTAAATGATTGTGTGACAGTTGACAAGGAAGAATGGAAGAAAAAAAAGTGTTGCTTCCGACCTCAATTAACATTGGACTTGGGCAAGAAGATGGTGATGATGATTTTGTGCTAGATCTTCAGATTCTTGAATCATTTTGCTTTTTTTTAAGGTATGAACATTAAAGAAGAGAAGCAACCGGCACCCAAGCCTGACGTCAAGGAGGGCGCAGCCCCGGGCGCTCCGCCCGCACAGCCGCCCGCGCACCCGCCGCACATGACTTCGCCGCCGCATCACCGTAAACTATTTACTTTTATTTCTTCTGAAAATATGTATATCGCTCATCTAAGAATTAGTTTAGACTTGCCTAATACATCTTTTCTTTGTTTGGTCCAGCGATGATGATGCCGCCGAACCCTAACGCGCCGCCAGCACACCCGGGACCTCCACACGCTGGGCCTCCGCCACCTCCAGGTAAATAATACACTTCGCTCTTTGTCTTGCGTTGTTTTAATGACCTCGACTGCCACAAACGCGTGCAATGCGTCTTTATTTATTAAATACGTGCAATCTATGCGAGTGCAAAATTAAGTTTATTAGTGTAGTTTTTTGACTAGAAAAAAAAATAAAAAATAAATAAGGTTTGGATTCTCAATGCAGCACTGACCACCAGTAACCACCCGCAGAAATAACATTTGACAGAGAGATATGGAGAAAATAATGCACATAAAGAATGCTCAATATTTACAATGTATCTGTCACCGTAAAATTGTCAAATACGTTAAATTGTAATATCTCTAGCGATATTGTAAAGTCTCGAATTATTGTCAAATGAACATACTGCTTACAACAAAACGCATTATTTTTCGTGAAATGCATGCGATGGTAGTCAACTTACACAGTGTGGAGGGAAGGAGGGGCCCCCCTTGCCCAGTGGCACAACTCTCATGAAAAGATAATGCACCATTCCTGAGAAATACCGATTAATATAACATAACCTTAAAACACTTTATATTCCCCCTAAAAAGCGTAGTCGACGCCGCCCCTATTTCCGTGTGCAGGGTTTAAAGGAACCTAACTAACCTAACGGGGGGGTGCCCCAGGTCCCGATTATGGGGGCAGAGATACTTCCGTATGTTCAGTTGACAATAATTCGAGACATTACAATATCGCGAGAAAAAACACGTTATATTGTAATATAACGTGTTTGACAATTTTACGGTGACATATCCATAACACTTTTATTCAACACGTTTCGCACCTTCACAGGACATCCTTCAAGAGATGTTGGCTCAAGTTTGAACTTAAGTTGAAAGCGTCAGGGCAGACTGCGAAATTCTTACGTTTTTTGCAATTTATAGGACGCTAGTTTAGCCCTCCAAGTTCATAAAGGTCGACGAATCTCGTTCCTCGACCTCTATGAACTTGAATCACTTCAATTCTAAAACTACCCTGGAATATCCACCTTATTTACGTCTCTACCCACAACATTTGACTGGTTCTAGCAAACGCCTGATGATTCAGTAACTTGTTACAAATCCCTGTATTCAAATAATTGTTGTCAGTTTTCCGTTCCTTAAACCGTCTTGTAAAATGAATATTTGTACCGCACCAGGAGCGTACGGCGGCGCATACGGCGGGCGCTACTACGGCGGGTACGCGGGCGCGTTCCCTGCCGCGGCGGCGTACCAGCACGCGGCGTACTACGCGGGCGGCGCGCCCGGCGCCCCCCCCGCGCCCGACCACTACGCGCACCACCCGCTGCACCACCACCAGCCGCAGCCGCACCTGCAGCATGACGGGAAACGTGAGTGTACTGTAGCTGCCGTTCTATCACACAGTTAGCCGCTACTGCATCTCCAGTATGAGGGCAGCGTGAGTTACCAGCTTACCCCGTGACCACACCCAACGGTCACACGAATACTCCATTTTCACGTTCTTAAGTGTTTGACCAATCAGAAGGCATCCTTAGTCAATGCGAGGACGCGTTCAGGTTCGTCGTACAAAATAAATGTGACTATTACTATTAGGTCTTTTGTTCAGGGCACTGCCATGCACTTGTCAAATTCCTCATCTATGTTTCATACTATCAAAAATGAACCACCCCAATCTAAGTGCTATAACTTCACGTTTAGAATTACGAATGCATAGTAAAATGTCTCTCTTGCCTGCTTTATTACACCAAAACCATAATAACTGTTGCACCGGATCGCAGCAACACTGCTTACTGGCAGAAATAGGAAATAGGTAGTAATACAAGCCCCTTCTTATAGAGCTGTACTACTACAAAAAAGATTTTTTAGAAGTAATAGCATTAGAACAATAGATGGTTAATGATAAAAATTAACATTCTCCTATTTCAGAGGAGGAACCACAACCAAAGAAAGAGAATGAATGATCTACGCCAAAACGCGTCGTCAAACGACGGCGCAAGTCCTCTAACAAGGACGCCCAGTAAACGCTGTGGTAACGAACGCAACGTACGCTGGATTGGACTTAGAACAAAAGACCCGTATTATGACGTTAAAGACCCATGAGAGATAGAAATGTAGACAGTGGAGTTCTTTGGGGGTCTACATCGGAGGTCGCCAAATAGAAGATAACGATGAAGAGTTGTAGGTTATAAGGCAAAGCCAAGCTTAGCTTGTATGAAAGTACCGCCACTGATGTAGGACTAGGTCTTCATAATACGGTCCTTGTTCGAATAACTACAAAGTGACTCTTATAAAAGTGAAAGTGCAGAAAAGTGACTGCTTATAAAGTTTGTTTATATGAATAAATTGTGAGATAACCATAGACTGCGGAAGCTCTAAAGCTGGCTTTACAAAGTTGAGTGCACATTTTCTTTCATGGGCATCATTCAAGTTTCTATCTGTCATTTGTTCAGGAGGCTTGCTTGGTTTATAATGTGGCAATGCTGGCTCTAGCAGCAGCCGCCGAGGGCCTGTGGTTGTTTGTCGTCTAATGGTCGGAAGAATGAGTACTGGATTTATGGCCCTACGTTTGACAGCTAGGTGTAGCTGTTAAATGTTTGGTTTAATGTTTCATCATTTTGTATTGTTACTTATTCACATAGGCACAAAATTATATACTTTTGGGATAGTGTCAGAAATTCTATAAATCATTGTTATCTTACAGTAGATATTTGGGTAAATATTACTGACTGCTTTTTACTTAAAAACCTCTTTAGCTAAATTTTGGCAAAATGTTTAAATTAAAGCAGTCTGCATTTTGTGTACTTGAAAGTAAATATGTATTAGTGGTATTTTTATTAGGAAATAAGTAAGTTGGGGGCAGGTACTCCAGATAAATATCTGTCCCTGTCTTTATATCGAATTCTTTCATATGGTAACGTTCCCAATACATGCATTCATCGTTGTTTGTCATCAGTAGTTAAGTAACCCTAGATTTTAGCATGTAATAAGCATTAAGTTTAATATAGAAGAAGCATGTAAACAAAGTCACCGCAAATTAGAAGTGTAGTCTGACTTCTATGAACATTGACAAAGAATTAAAATGATTGTCACAGAGGGTTTCAATCAACAAGTAAATGTTAGAGATTGTACATAAACTTAAAAATCCGGGCTTCTAATTTGGTTGTGGTGAAATATTTTACTCTGTAAAGATTATATAGGATTAAAATTAAATAACAAACACTTCTAGACATCTAATAAGATTTTATTTTCATTAAATATCAGATTAATGGTTATAGTCTTAAATGTAATGTAATTTGTCAAGAAATATATTAAATAAGTGCCTGTTTTGTCACTAAACATAAACTACAGCATTTCAGTGTTTTATTTCAAACTACTTTTTTTTATTACATACCTACATTCAAAACACTAATACTTGGTATTGCACAGAATGACTTGACTACATCTAAAGCTAAAATCATAATTGTTGCGACTACGGCTTCGTCAGTAAGCCGCCCGCAGCTGTTTTGTCTGGATACAACCCACTCAAAACTAATTGATTTGATTTGACTAATGTATAACATAATACTTCTAGGAAACTACGAGGTATCGTAATATTGAGAACTGCATGCGATCAAATTATCTCTGCCCCCATAATCGGGACTTGCAGACAGAAATAGAATAAATAAAATTTAGGCATTATATTTTACCAAGGGAGACCACCTTCTACAGCGCGCGAGGAATCTTCCATCGCATGCATTTCACAATATTACGGTTTCACTTCGATAGATTACAATCTACCGAAAAATAATGCGTTTTATTGTAAGCAGTATGTTCGTTTGACAATATTTGGAGAGTTTACAATCTCTCTAGTTATTTTACAATCTAACGTATTTGACAATTTTACGGTGACATATTCAAATTCATTGTATAAAAATAACGAGTAATACAATTTGTGTATAAAATCCCATTTTGATTTTTAATGGATGTATAAACCACGTGTTACTTCCTCGAAGTTTAGCCAAATTCCGATTACCCGAGGTAAGTAACTGATAGACAAAAATAAATTTTCCTCTAAACCTCCAATACTCGCGGCATTATTGTACAACATCTATCTACCAAGTCTTACTGGAAACCGATGCCAACAAAGTGTAGAAAGGCTAGGAAGACACTAGTGTTGTCACTCCTCCGCATTTTTTGACCGACACGAACGTTGGCATTTAATATAGCTACCATTGATCGTATCCAGACATTTTCTGTCGCCGTAGCCGCTAGAGCCTAAAAGAGTATCATATAATACGAAGAAAGAAATAATACATTAAAACGTCTTTATGTTTTACATAAGACTTATAGAGATGCAGCAAAATTCGTATAAAAACACTTATCGTTATATCCTCTCTTTATATAATATAAAATGCATCTTTTCTGTGCTTGCTGTCCTTAAGTGTGTTTGTAACTTGATTGTTACCAAAATTGGTCGAGCAGTTATTGAGAAAGCCTTACTTACCAGTCGAATACAGAACAATTGGATGATTATTTTTTCTTTATCAACTAAGCTTTATAAATGTCAAGTTTTATGGTACCAGAGAGGGTCTGATGGATAATAGGACACCATTTTATATTATGTAAGGATATAAATCAGTTAACCTAATATTCATGACTTACACCTATGATGAATTTTATGTTTACAGTGCAATATAATGTGGGTATACAAGGTGTCAAAGAAAACCTTTATTTATGAACCGAACCCTGACAAAAATACAGCTACAATAATTTACACATGTTCCGATACTATAACAAAATTTGCTGAATTACAGGGTTGGAGTCATAATAAAAGTTCAAAATAAAGAGTACAATAACCCTTTTGAGATTTTCAATGTATTATTCCAATGACACCTTATAAAAGAACCTACAACTAGTGTGTAGCGTTAATCAAAGGGTGTAAAAACATCCCTAACGAAGCCCAGAGGCAAGTATTCTTCCCGTCAATGCGATCATCAACTAGTTATAGAGATATTAAAGGTCAAAGTTCCAACTTTTTCACGCGTTTATCATGTTACAACTTTACTCTCAATACCTTCATGACCCACGTTTTTTTCAGTGCATCCATTAGAACAATGTTTTAAGTGTGTTATATTGAGACCAACCGTAAAAAGTGAATTATCACACCAACAAAAGGCGCAATAATTTTTGCACAATTGTTGCTTATCTGATGTAGGTACAGAATGCTTGGTGAGGCTCTGTGAGGGGTCTCTTACACCCAGTATAATCCCACTTCACATAAACATTATGTATTATAATAAAGATATAATATTTTTTATACAGCAGTAAGTATAGAATTTTAGATATTAAATTAATTTATCACTTAGCAGGGGGATCAATAAATACTGGTTATGCTACGCAATTATATACTTTTCCAATAGCTTTCTTTGAGACCATAGCCATTCTAACTTCACTTGTATAAGTAATTGAATATGATCATTCTCTATACTGACTATAGTTTTATGCAAACAATAAATTACTTAGCAAAACTCCGCAGACTAATTCCATTTGACATTGGTGCCGATTCTCTTGTCACAAATTTCTCTAAACTAGACTAAAAATCACTAAAATTTAGTTTATTCCTGTCAAACGACGTTTCCTATTCTGAAATTGATTAAAATGACATAACTTAAATTAATTATAGTTTGACAGCACTAAGTTATTCAATTTAGTGAAAATGGCAATTTCGCTATTCTGAAATTGACGTTTTTCACCTAAAATTATGATTGTCAAACTAAATCTGACTATTTTTAATCGTGATTAAAAAGGCGTGGAATAAAATTAGTTGTCAATAACTAAAATTTGGAAAGCACGTTTCTCTCGTATTTATTGAAAGTTAAAAGTATTTTGAGTAAACTATGGAATCTTACGTGATTGCAGCTGTTGTCGATTCCGCAGAGAGGTAAATTTAGTGTTATTTTATTAAGATACAAGCTACGAAATGCAAAATCAGGGATTTTTGTACACTTGCTTGCTTTGTACTTCAATGCACTTGTAACATTTCGAAATGAAGTGGATAAACCCACTTCTTATCAAAGCCACTTCCAGGTTCTGCGTATTTTAAGAAATTACAAATAAGAAATTAATTATGTTTTAGAAACTATCAAGAGCGAGTACAATTGGAAAGGTTGAGAGATATATCCAACCCATTCCAAATGGCGGAGGAAAAATTTAAAAAAATTTTTAGGCTTCCTAGATCGGGAGCACTATATTTGGTGGATATGCTTAGGAATCCGCGGTTGGATGAAGGATTTATCCCCAAACACCTAAAGGTTAGAACAGTTTTGTGCCCTATACATATTATGCAGTAATTCACTTGCTAAAACAAGTTAGTAAGAATTCAAGTTCCTGAATTTTGTGATTTTTTTGTCATAGTGTGGGGTAATCTCACTTTTATTATATTTAAGGTTGATGTAGAAATTACACCTAGGCATTATTTAAAACAGGTCTTTCAGTCAGAAACTCCACGCCCCCTACTAAAATTTCTTTAGAAAAATTTGAATGGTTCACTGACCAAAAAGTGTACACAAGCAGTGGAGGGGCGTGCATTTTTAGAATTAAAAATCTACCCACCTACCTGTATGCTAATAGAACTCATTTTCAGATTCTAGCTGCACTAAATATGTTTGCCCAAGGCAGTTATCAAACAGCTGTTGGGCAAGACAACATACTGGGGCTCAGCCAGCCATCAGTGAGCAGGTGCCTGACTCTTACGGCAGAGGAAATTTTGAGAGTTTTATCACCTCAATATTTGAGATTTCCTGTAACCCCTGAAGAAAAGGTGGCGGCCAAGACAGAGTGAGTTAATTTAATTTTTTCAAACCCAAGAAGAATTTAAGATAAAATAAAACTTTCTGACAAAACTGAAAACTGCACCACACTTATTCATGTAACACTTTGCTTGTTCCAGTTTTCTAGACCTATTTAATATGCCCAACACATTAGGTGCAGTAGATGGGACCCATGTTGCAATAGCAAAACCTCCTCTTAATCACCCTACTGCGCCTGGCAACCTATTTTACAATAGGAAGGGCTATTATAGCATCAACTGCCAGATTGTGAGTATATAAACTACATTATAATATTAACACACATACTTCTCTTGAACTCTTGCTTTAATAAAAAGAAAACTTTCAGATATGCAGTGCGAGGGGGAAGATTATTGGGTTAAACCCAAATTTTCCAGGCTCCACCCACGATGCTGCAATATGGAGAGCATCAAAAATTTACAGATTCCTGAGAAACGAGTTTGTACGTGGAGAAAGATCTCAGTGGCTTCTTGGTAGGTCACTAGTAAACTTTTGTACCTACCAGGTATATCAATAAGCTAAGTACAATATAACACATTTTATTTATTTTAGGAGATAAGGGATACCCACTCCAGCCATGGCTCATGACTCCTATTATGGTGCCAACTAGTGAAGCGGAGGCTTCATATAATGAGTGCCACTCAAGGGCAAGAAATGTAGTAGAGATGTGCAATGGGCGTCTAAAGAACAAATTTAGGTGCCTGCACAGGCATCGCTGTCTCCACTACCAACCAGAAAAGGCAGCAAAAATTATTCTGGCATGTTGTACCCTGTACAATATGTTTTTGGAAACATTTGATGGTAAGTGGACCTATTTTATTAACTTACGTAATTTAAATATGTAATCCTTCTTCAGTTTTAAAAGAAATCTAATTAAGGGTATCTTTGCAGATGAAGAAGATATAACTGAGGATAGCGAGCAGAATGCGAATGAAATTGTGGAAGATACCAGCACAGATTTTCTGGCTGAAGCGAGGGAAATTCAGCAATCTCTAATCAATTATTTTAATTAAATTAAACATTTTATTTTTTTAATGTAAAATTTTAATTTTCTTATCCTTAGACCTATCCTAAACTCTAAACAAACTGTAGTTAAGTATAAAAAAAATAATTTACAAAACACAATAATCAACAAAATATAAAAAAACCAACAAATTTTAATTTTCTTATCCTTACACCTATCCTAAACTCTAAGCAAACTGTAGTTAAGTATAAAAAAATAATTTACAAAATATCAACACAATAATCAATACCTGATCACCACTCTGAAATAATTAACGAAATAAAACAATCAACAATATACAATAATCAACAAAATATACAAATCAACAAAATAATTAATAATCATCCTAATATTTAATAATTAGTACATGTAAATTGGGCTAACGTTGGTAGTGAGCTGAGAGAGCTTGGAACAAGCACTAATGAGACTAGCGGGTTACGTACACTGAGTAAGCTCCAAGACGAAGTAATGATGATGGAACCTATCAGGTTCCATTCCCATTATCTTCGTCTTGGGCATGCTGCACTATATATTGGAAGCTGGAAGAGCGAATGGCAGCTGCCAAAATTTCTGCTGCCTGCACAATGCTCTCCCGGAGTAACCGGCTATTCTCATTTAGTGCTTGAACCAAGTTGTGGTGCACTGGCGGGCGGGGCGCCCTCGGCAGTCTTCGACGACGCGAAACTCGACCGCTTGACTGCCGCTGCAGTATTGCTTGCCTCCCGCCAGCAACTTCCACAGGCTGCTCTTCCAGTACGGGCTGTAGAGAGGGCGACATACTGACGTTTGGGGCAGGTGACACGGGCAGTGGCGAAGAGACAGGCATACCCTGGAATGAAAAAAAAAACAGTTAATTCATTGAGCTCCAATAACAATAAGTATTGATTGATTTTCACATTTATCATTTGCAACACATTCATTCGCTCTGAAACCGGGCTTTCCAATGCACATGGCATGGCTGCAGCAGTAATTTACATTGTAGCATACTTACTGCAGAGCAGCAAACTTACATGACAAGAACTATATCAGTGCCGTTAAACTAAACACTGCATTGAGGTTAAACGAAATATTTGAAAACCAGTCTTAGTAATAGGTGTATAATTATGAAATAAATTACCATTTCTAAATTGGCAAAACCGTCTACAGATGCAGATCCAATGATATCAAGAATTTTTTTCTCAATATCATTGAGATCTGCCCCTGCTGGTCCTCCACCAGTAGCCGTGAGTGAATCCCTCACTTTTCTCGCCTTCGTCTTCACCTTTGCCACCCACACACTCCAAATCTGTTGAAATTAAATTAAGTAGTTTAGAACACATGAAAATTATGCATGCAATCCAGTTTAACATTTATATTCATCTGACTGAAACAACTTACATGTTGCCACTGCTCTATAGTCCTGCTGCAACCCAGTTGGTTCAGCTCGCTACTCACGGTAGCCTAAAATTCAAGTACCTCAGGATCAGCTTGATTTTCTAAAAAAAAAAAATTGACAATAGTAGACCGGTGAAGTTAAAGATGACATAGTTTGAATAATATATAAACAACGCAGGTACTACTTAAAGGTAAAATTGTTACTCTTGAAATTTTCTTACCTCTGGCCATTTGCCTATTATTGTGCAAACGCTCCACAAGGAGCTCCTGCTGCCGTTTATTTGCTCGTTTCCGTGCCTGCATGCTGAAGTTTATCACCTCGATGATTTTTAATATATTACTTAAATACTACAACTCGCAAGCCAACGAAAACGAGTACCAAACTAATGTATTAATATTATTATAATATTGACATGACACTTGCTTGACAGAACAAAGATAGGGCTTTCCAACGGCGACTTTAATACCGGAGAATTTCAACTTACGAAACAATAAACCGGTGTTTTTTTTCAAGATCTCATTTTTATTGGTTATCTAGCTTTAATAAACTGAAATAAATAGCAGAACAAATCATACTACTTGAAGTTTTTTTTAATATGGCATTTTTGTCGATTATAATAAAATTATAGGTTTTTTTTTCTAATTGAAAACCGAATATAATTCTAAATCATTTCCGATTTACAACCCTAGCAGAATTACTATGATCACAGATAAAAAATAGTGAAAAATAATTACAAACAACAATAAAGTTTTACGCCGTTATTATGCTCCCTGTACTTTATTAATGATTATTGATGAACAATTAAAAAGAATTATTAAATTTTAATCAGTTTTTTTTGCAATTCAGATCATTTCGTTCACTTTCATTCAGTTTTTATTTTAATCTTCGACATATCTTAGTCTATGGTTTACTCAATTTAGCGACTGTCAAATTCGATTTTAATTGTGTCAAAACTTATACTAAGTTTAGAGAATCTTGTTTTCTGAATAACTTAGCAAAACCAACTAACTAAAATTAAGAAATTTTAGTTTTAGTTTAAGTTAGTTCGGTGTACAAGAGAATCGGCACCATTGGTGCCGATTCTCTTGTCACAAATTTCTCTAAACTAGACTAAAAATCACTAAAATTTAGTTTATTCCTGTCAAACGACGTTTCCTATTCTGAAATTGATTAAAATGACATAACTTAAATTAATTATAGTTTGACAGCACTAAGTTATTCAATTTAGTGAAAATGGCAATTTCGCTATTCTGAAATTGACGTTTTTCACCTAAAACTTTGATTGTCAAACTAAATCAGACTATTTTTAGTCGCGATTAAAAAGGTGTGGAATAAAATTAGTTGTCATGAACTAAAATTTACAAAGCATATTTCTCTCGTTTTTCTTGAAAGTTTGGATGTGTTTGAGTTCAGAATGGAAGCTTATGTGATTGCAGCCGTTGTCGATTCGGCAGAAAGGTAAATTTAGTGTTATTTTATTATGATACAATACGAAATGCATTCATGAAACTTTACTAGGGATTTGCGTACTAAACATCTAATGCACATGCTACATTACATACACTTCTCATAATCAAAGCCACTTCCAGGTTTTGTGTAATAACTAATAAGAAATAACTATGTTTTAGAGACTATCAAGAGAGGATTCAATTGGAAAGATAATAAGACCAATCCAACCCATTCCAAATGGCAGAGAAGAAGTTCAATAAAAAGACACCTAGATCGGGGGCACTTTATTTGGTGGATAAGCTGAATGCTCGTTTGGATTAAGGATTTATCCCAAACACCTAAAGGTTGGAACGGTTTTGTGTCCTATATATTATATGTATGCAGTAATTCATTTGCTAAAACAAGTTAATTACCGTAAAATGGGGTGAATAGCGATCCAGGGGTGAATGGGAACAAAACTTTGAAACGAATTTTATCACTGAAATTATATTGTATATTGCCAATAAGGTATCTTTATAATTAAGTATAATTTAGTTAACACAATAAAGTACTTGTTGGTACCATATCATGTGAATTCAACTTTAAAATCTATTCCAAAGTTTTGTTTCCATTCACCCCTGGATCACTATTCACGCCATTTTACCCGGTACCTACTGACATGGATTTTGTTTTTTGTCATAGTGACTTTTATTATATGATACATTACACCTAGTCATTACTTATTAAAGAAATGAGTTAGTAAATAGTATGTACCTACATGAGGAATTGACTATTTTCTATTAACTAAGTACATTTATAAAGTTTTATTTATTTTAGGAACGGATACCCGCTACAGTCATGGCTCATGATTCCCATCGTGGTGCCAAATATTGAATGCCACTCAAGGGCAAGAAATGTGGTGGAAATGTGTAATAGGCGCCTAGTGAACAGAACCAGAAAATGCTACAAAAATTATTCTGGCATGTTGCACCCTGTACAGTTGGAAACATTTGATTGTATGTGTTTGATTTGATTTACATGTAATTCTGTTTTATTTGTTTGCAAAATACGAAATCTAATTAAGTGTATCTTTGCAGATGAAGAAGATATCAATGTCACCGAGCAGCAGAGTGCTATTGCGGAGCATACCTGCACAGATTTCCTTGCTGAAGCGAGGAAAATTCAGCAATCACTTGTCAATTCTTTTAATTAAATGAAACATTTTATTTCTTTAATGTTAAAATATTTATTTTCTCCTTAAACCTAAACAAAAAAGAGTAGCGATTATGAATCACAAAATTGAAACCGCATATTAAATAAATGTTTCTGGATAACATGCGTTGAATGTCATTGAGATCTGCCCCTGCTGGTCCTCCACTAGTAGCCCTGGTGGAATCCCTCGCCTTTCTTGCCTTTGTTTTCACTTTTGTCACCCACACACTTCAAATCTGTTGAAATTAAATAAGTTTAGAATACATGAAAATTAAGCATATACTTATCCAATCCAGTATAACATTTCATCTCACTGAAACAACTTACATTGTTGCCACTGCTGAACAGTCCTGCTGCTGGCCAATTTGTTTAGCTCGCTACTGACATAGGCCTTAAAACCAATACTTTGGGATCAGCTTGATTTTCTTCTTGTTTTTCCTTTTAGAGTATATGTATACTAGTATAGTGTACACAAGTATACGTTACTTTACTACTACTCGTGAATACAGAGATTAGTGTTAAACAAATCGAACATCAAAGAGGATTTATTTGTTAATTAATTATGTAAACCGACCACCAAATAAATAATATTATTGACATGTGACATCTGACATGACAAACAAAACAAAGATAGGGCTTTCCTTCCCAACGCCGACGAAAATACCGGTTATTTTCAACTAAAAAACCGAACATGATTTTTTAAGATCAATTTTTTATTTATTAACTAGCTTTAAAAAACTGAAACTAGACTGAAATAAATAACAGGACAAATCATGCTACCTCATACATTTTTAAATACGGCAGTTTTGTTGATTATAATAAAATATCATAATGAAAACCGAAAAGTTTCGCCAAGATTTTAAGTCATTTCCGATTTCCAACCCTAGCAGGATTATTATGGTCACAGATAATAAAAACTGAAAAATAAATATTTAACAACAATAATGTTTTACGCCGTTATAATACTCCCTGTATTTCATTAATGATTATTGATAAACAATTTTAAATAATTGTTTGATTTCACAAGGGTTTTTTTTTGCAATTCAGATCATTTCGTTCACTTTCATTCAGTTTTTATTTTAATCTCCGACAAATCTTAATCTATGGTCTATTCAATTTGGCGATTGTCAAACTCGATTTTAATTGTGTCAAATCTAAAACTAAAATTAGAGAATTTTGTTTTCAGAATAACTTACGGCAACCAACTATCTAAAATTAAGAAATTTTAGTTTTAGTTTAAGTTAGTTCGGTGTACAAGAGAATCGGCACCATTGTATCTATTAAATCGTACATAAATATGTAAAATAGACACGAAAAATGCACTCAAATGATTACAGACGTCGTTACAACACTATTTTAAAGTAGTTATCTGAAAAACAAAAAAAACTTAAAGAAAGTCGATTATTTAAGGCTTCAGCTAATAACACTGAGTTTTAAAAACATTGAGTTAAAAACTACTCAAGCTACCTCTTGGTATGTAGAGGCCTATCGTACGTTATACTGGCAAATTAAAATTGTGGCGACTCCTACATAAAAGTCGCTATCAAACCCCGATTCTAAATTTAAAAGTGCTTTGTGTCTTCTAGGTTCCAGAAAACTTGAAAATCTTTAGCTTAAGTGTAAACCTGGGGACCAAAAATAGCCGCTTTATCAGAATCGATTAAAATCATTAACCTTTCGAACACCATTGTTAATTTGTCAAGCGAGTGTCCTATACCTACGCCAAACGACACAAAAATGTGACAAAATAGTACTTATGTGAAATTGGAGCTTGGCGTACTTAGGTCCACGTTCACCGAAAAGATGAATGATGAATGCTCTGATTATCTAAACACAGTTATTTAAACACATTTTTATGATCACCAAATCGTATCAACCGATTAAACACGCTAATCAACTGTTTTCTCTAATCAAGTTGGGAGAGGTTGCGGGACTGTTCGAAAGAGATACTGTGGCCCCGGATCATAAAGGGCGAGGAAGGAACATGGATGGGTTTTAGTCAGTAAAAGTCTGACACTCCTTCCCGCTCCGCCCAGAGTGGGAGAAGTTATTTGATGATTTCCCATTCTAAAAAAAAAAGAAAAAAATGTGGGAGAGGTTGTTTAAAGTCCCGGTTAGTAGTTAATCGGTGACAGATACCAAACATTGCTAAGCAACAAACCATTGACAAAATGTGAAGGTCGATACCTACAAAGTTACATCCAGATGTCAGATATTATTGTGAGAATTTAACACGCAGTTAGCTTTGAATTATATTTTGGAAGAGGATGACGTTTTGAACGAGTTTGAAACCGGTGAAAGACTCTTGCGAACTCCTCGTTTATATTTTTAGTAGGCAGCATCCATCGGTGCGTTTGTTCTCAATTACGCCTTGGTGCTTTAACACTAAATTAGTGACAATTTCTTTTTCGTGTCACGTATGCGTAAAGTTAGTAATGCGCTTCTTTTTACTATTGATTTACCTAACCGAGCTAGAACAAGTTGTGGTGAATCTGAACACCAACATTCCCGCGTCATGTTTAAACAACTGTTTGCGTATAGCGGGCCGATTACGAAACGGTTCGCTTATTTTACTGTTGGTTAACCTGGCCCTTAAAATCGACGAAATCTGAAGTCTGTTTTGACAGCCGTCAAACCCACAGTAAATTTACACCGCTAGCGGAAATTGAACTTTATTACTATTACGCTAACAAATGTCAAAACGGGCCTTTTATTTTTTTAATACTTTAGACTCTCGCGTGTGTTTATGATCAGGCATTCAAAAGGTTAAATTGATAATGAATTATCACTTGGCGACAATTCATTCGCGGCCATTTTAGACCCCCAGGCAAACGTAAATCCCCTTAAATTCTTACCTATCAGTGAGAAAGCGAGCAAACACAACACACATCTATTGTTTTGAAGTATGTACTATTTTTACCCAACTAAAGAGGGTAGTGTGTGTATTATTGTTAGGATTTTATCCTAATATGATCTTTTAGCTTCGTAAATTAGTGTAGCCTTAACCTAAAAAGGAAAAACGAGCCTTGTTTAGATGTTAATAAAGGCAAATTTTTCATTACCTAATTTCTGCAGACGCGCCTATAGACAACAGCAGAATGCATCTTGCCAAATGTCTGTTTACCTGCTATAATTTCCAACCGCTCATACCTTAATCATTACAATACATTCATGCCTATACATTTGATTATATCTTACCAATCAGCATAATATATTACATTATCAGACAAACATAAAATCACGCCTTCCTTCCTTTGCTATTATCACGATGAAATATTTTGTCATACACGCGCCATGATTGCGAGTACTACATATAATTCTGATTTTGTCAGATAAGTACCTACTCGATATTATTTGACAGGAAAGAAACATGGATTTCCATGAAATCTGTTTTCCAGTCCTCATGTACAGCCAGCAACACAATTTTTACAATATATCTAAACTGACACAAAAAAGAACAGAAATTATTTGATTTGTTATTCTTCATAATCATGAAGTCGATATTTTTTTGATAATAAACTATTTAAAACTGACATGTTAACCGCATTTGTTACCGACTGTACTAAAAATCTGTTGTGTCAGAAAAATAAAATATGCAACATTAAGTGTTGTTTGAATAAAGAATTGATTTATCTGTCATCATCTTCATCTTGGATCCTGTTGGTATTCCTGCCGAACACAGCAATCACCGGCCTGCCAGTCAGAATGGTGCCGTTGATCTCCTCTAGTGCCTGAATAGCCAGCTCTTCGCCTGTTGGACAAAGAAACCGCATAAATTACCTAAGTATATGTTTTTTGTTAGATACAGCAGAGGTAGATTGAACACACAGCAGATGTAAAGTTGTGGTATTTTCCGCCTGATCTGAGTTAATTTTTTTTCGCTTAAATCATGCGGAAGCACCGAGCCACGCCCCGTTAAAGTTTAGGCCTATTAGGAAATCGTCAATTTGGGGCACAAAATAACAATAAGTCTCGTTTGGCGTGCGTCGTCAGTGCGCTCGGCCGATCGTATTATCTTTCATTCATTATTTCTATACAAAGTCAACGGGCGGGGCTAGAGAACGTTTCTAGGTTGAGAGTGCAGGCAAAAATTTGCTTAGTGGTGGTCAGGCGAGAGTGTCCACGATAGTACCTACATATTATATTATGTATTATCATCGTAAATGCTCTCATACATAACATAACACCACGGCTATTATCCTCGATGGATTAAGCAGAGATACCTAATACATAGGTAGGTACAGTAGGTACACCGACATTTCGCCAGTAACGTTTAAGTCCTATGAAATTGGGGCGAGCTTATTGTCACTTGTCACCAACCGGGCACAAAATTAAAATCCGTGGCTGCAACAGAAATTCCTGTTGGAACAACCTAATCGTTTATAAGATCTTTGACAGTTGTTGAGTAGTCAGAAACTGAAAAGTATTTCCGAGGAGTTTTGTGTTGCCCAATCACTTGTTTGTGGAGGTCTGATAGGCAGCCACATTTATGTACATACTTTCGCACCGTCCACATATTTAGCTGCATCCAGTTAGGCTGGAAGCTGACCAAATTTTTGGCAAAAGGCCTAGGCAGTTGACAATGATGCTTTGACCTTCTAGTCTATGTGGTTATGGACAAACTACTTATATTCGCAAGTTATTTCAGGCTACATATTTGATCACACTTTGTCTTGTTGCTTGAAAAAAAATATTATAGGAATGTCAAGGTTTGTGTTTAAGTACACTACACTCTACACTTACTTCCTAAAATAATTTTATCGCAAGCAATTTAGTAAACTGTTAACTGTAACCCTTTTTATCATTAGTTATAAATTCCAGTTCACTGAAATAAAACAATAAATAGAATAAAAGCATGCCTGTCATTCCGGAATGGTTAGGTAGAGATGAACCTGACAGTACACCCACATTTCGCTAGTTATGTTTAAGACCCAAGTTATAGGGGGCAAGCTAATTGCCACCAACTGAGCGCAAATACTTACCTGCTTATGCTCAGCAGTTGTGCTTGGTTGGTCTCTAAACCAAAGAGGCAATAAATCAATTTAAGGCGGAATTACTTTGTGTAATTTATTTCATCACCGGTGCTCTCAAAAACTGTGAAGGAAAACATCGTGAGGAAACCGGCATGTCCTAGAACCAAAAATTCGAAGACATATGACATCTACCAACCCGCACAGGGCCCACGTGGTGGATTTATAGCCCATACGCAAAATACGCGCTTTGACGTGGAGTTGCGGACACCAGCCCATTGTACATGTAAAACAATACAAATCAATTCAAAATTCTGAAATCCGGAAATGACTTCTGCATAAAACCTTTGAACACTGACACAGCAAGCAACATCCACATGCTTCGCAATAGCAAAGATAGTAAGACACACAATGGTTCAACACAACACAAAACAAGAGTATAAACTCACTTCGGAAGGCCACAAAGGCTTGCCCCCTCATCCTACCGGTCATCAGCCGTAGATCCACTGGACCACCATTGGCCAGCACAAATTGGTTGAAGAGCACCAACAATTGCTCCTGAGTAACTCCTGGAGCTATGTTCTTGAGATAGAGAACCTGGAATTGAGAGATGGAATCTTTACTAATATTATGAAGATAAGGGTGTGAATATTGTGTGTATGTGTAGGGTAATAGTAAAAGTATATTTATTTGCATGGTAAGTATACAAAGGTGTTACATATTTAAATAGCTCAAATATGTTTAGCTAGGATAAAACCAAGCATGCAAAAATGTTTAGACCGTGAAAGAAAGGTAAGCAGGCATCAAACACTGCACAGTATGTTGAGAATATAATTTTTTTAAAAGTATAATTTTTTTTAAGCTATAAAAACTATTTTCAAGTAGCCTTTTATAAAATGGTGCTACACAATGGCGTAGTTCTCCAGAACTACAGCATGTGTCTGAAAAATTTGATCACCATTAAAATGGTATGTTTGTCCGAATGGAAATAGGCTACTTTTAATTGATAAAACGGCCCTCAGAAGCTAGAAGTTTATAAGTAAGTAGTGTTCACACCACTTAGTACTTCTTTCTTAGGAAACTTTTGCCCATATTGGTGAGATAGATAGCTGTTGCTACATGTAAAATACTTATATTCAGCTGCATCCGATTAGACTGGAAGACAACATGATGTCTAACTAAGACACAGTCAACAAGCCAGAATACATGAAAAGGTTTCATATAGCAAAAAACAATTAATTCCATTGGAAACATACCTTTGAAGGCACCCCCGGCTCGTAATCCTTGAATCGGTCTATCTTCTTAATATCGTCCACACTCATTTTAGTTCCTTCCAAAAGTTGTGACTCAGCTTCGTTGATCGGCATCATGATATCCACAGCCCTATAATCCTCCTGCTCAGGCATGACCGGCTCTAACCTCACGATCTTGTTATCTCTGACCGTATACATAGTTCGTAAATGTGGGCCCATTGCCTCTTCTTGATCTCGACTCGTGATTGTGTGAGGAATCAATCGGGGCATCTCCCGCATATCCCAAAGGCTTCCGGGTCGGTCTACTCTAGATGTTGTTGGTATTGTCGCGATGTTAAATGGGTTTTCTTGCAGCAACCTGTCTTTTTTCCTTTGTAAACGGCGGAGCAGCTTACGTCTTTTTGTCAGAGGTATCATGTCTGGTTTGATGTTCCCGAATAGGTTCTCTTCTAGTTCTTTAAGCTCGTTCATTGGGTGACCCTCAGGGTAGAAGGTGATGGGTTTTTGCTGTAACCTCTCTATTAGATTTTCAGGTGTTGGTGCGGATGATGTACTTGGCTGGTCGGCATGATGTGAAGTATCACTGAAATAATCATTATTTTCTAAATCTGTTGCTATGAATTGTTTAAAAATTGAATAATTCGTAATAAATCAACAATCAAAAACCAATTTAGCAACCACTTACCTTTTACTTAAGTTGTGCATGACGCTGATTTTATGATATATTTCTTCTAATTTATTTTTTAATATCCCAGATTCGATCTTCTTGCGTTGGTCCAGAAGACCTGCCTCGTTTTCTTGGTATAGCTTTATTTCTTCACTTGTGAGACCAGCCTTCTTCAACCATTCCTGAAGATGAATTTCTTCTTCAGCTTTCCGAAACTCTTCCACCGATGATAATCCATATTTAGTAAAAGGCAAAACCTCTGTTGTCTTTTCAAAATCCTTCGGCACTGGTTCAGAGCTAAAAATATAAAAAAATATTATTAAACTTACAAACGTTCTAGTGGTAAACTACGTGCTATTTCTTGTGTTACAATCACTTACCACATCGTGAAATCAATTAATTTATTAGTGTTTGCATTCAGTATTTCAGATTATGATTTCCGTGTATTTTATCAAGCAAAACAAAAATTTCACATAAAGTATTTATTTTCCCGTTTTGACAGATTGCGAACGCTATAAAATTATTGACACGATCGATAAGCAAATTTGGCTTTGAAACATTACTATTTCAGATTAAAAAAAAAAACATGGTGCGTTTGTGCAAACCACCACCACTCCAGTAAACCTTGTTTTGGTGTTGTAAGTCTTGGTTATATATAAATTATAGTTATTGTCTTGGTTATTTTATGCAGGGCACCCTGCCTCACAGCATGACGGCACGCACCTGGAAAACGGGACACTGCACAAATTCAGCCAAAAGACATTCACTTGTTCCACTACTGAAATAGAATTCGCCATTCTGACTACTCTGTTCATAACTAAACTGCGGAGTACGCCTAGCCTGTCTATACTGACTACAATACAGCCAGTTCTAGAGAAAAGTTTTGAAAATCAAAGTAGATTTATGAAAAGGCAAAGGCCAAACAAATTATGGACGGACTGTGTGAATGATGATATGGCTAGAAAGAAAGAGGCATACACATGAGATGAAGATTTATACTCCACCGCCGAATCCAAACACATTATTTTTTTATAATTGTAATGGAAGAAGAAGTTGGTGTGGCCACACACTAAGCTGTGTTATTTGATACTCTGTGAAGAAATGATGTGCTGTAAGTTGTGCTCCTATTATCTATCTAATCTGTGTGGTGCTCACTTGGTGCTGTCAATGTCAAAGTGTCAAGTCCAATCAGTGTTGCCACCTTGCTGGTTCTCCCACCAGAACTGGTGTTTTTTCAAGGCTTTTGGTGGTTTTTTATTCGTTTAGCGTTTTTATTTTGTTTGGTGGTTTTTAGTGGTTTTTCAATATGGAAACTGGCATCACATTTTGATAGGGAAATACCTACTATTGTCCTACTATTTCTTTAATTTACATTGTTTTTTAACTTATTTCTCTTGATTCTTACTCTATTACTTAGGTACAGATGATTAACAAATTAACTATATATCAGGTAGTTTTATTTCACTGCCAATACGGGATGTAAACAGCAAAGTTATTCACAATTGCGAGATGTCTATCTCGCTCGCTTTCGTAATGCCAAAAAAAGACAGGCATACTACTTGTCGAATCGGATTCGAATCGAGCGTTTGTGAATAACTAACAGATTCTTCACAAAGCCATCAACCAAGCATTCTGAATCTGTACAATATAAACTTAATAAATTTATTTACTAACAAAAATTGCTGGGAAACGACTTTTTTGTAGTAAAAAAGAATGTTTTGTGGTAAAACTCAATGTAGCGCTCTCAAAACATTGTGCTGATGGATGGATTGAATAGAACGGGGGTCGTGTTTAAAGTGAAATCTGACATTAAAAAATGCATTACAAAAAGGTGGAACAGTTGGAGCTTTGACCCCTAATATCTCCGAAACTAGAATTGATGAATAAGATTTAGAACGAAAACACGACGAGAACAGGTGTCGTTCGGCTTCGCTAAGTCTTTTTACACCCTTAAGAATACTACTTTTGTCAAGTTTTACCAAATGTAATGTTTATGTTTGGTAAATTGACCAAAGTGATAAACAAAATTTTATAAAATACGTGAAATTTTATAATCTACATATAAGTAGTTAATAAGAACAACCAGCTATTTTTTAGCATTTCTTACATTTTCGTTAGTTTTAATGTCTTTTGTCCGAGATTGATATGCAATAAATCGAGTTTTTACTCTTGATCTGGCGCCTTGAAAAAATCCAAGGTGGCAACTCTGAGTACAATACTGTCCAATCATAGATAATATTAGCTACTAATATATCCAAAGAGTAAAGTAAAATATATCTAATCTGTGTTTGCCGTACATTCTAAAGCAAAGAAAACAGTTTTCAGATATTTATTGAATTCAACAGTTTTCCTTCTTGATTACTTGATCTGAATAAGACGCATCCACAGAGTACACTATAAATACTGAAAGACGCATCTTTCCGGACTCCGGATTGAGAAGAATACCTAATTCCTGAGCAGGTGGTGATAGTGACAGCCATCGTGTTTGTCAAAGAGGTGTTTTTGTTAGGCAATATGAATTCGTGGGCAAACGAGCAATTTGCCATACAAAATATGATGCATCCTAATATGATACCGAACATGATGCCACCGGGAGCAATGGCACCACCTTTAATGATGGTGGCTAGCAATTTGATGCAAGAAAATAATCAAATGCCTATGCAGCCAATGGTAACACATCATGTGAACCCGCCACAGCTCGCAACTCAGTTTATTGGACCTGTTATTCCTGAAAATGTGAGTGCCCAGGTTGAAATTGTACCGGAAAATGTGCAAGACCAAACCCAAGAAGAAGGCAATGGGCAAGATAAAAAGCAAGAAAAAAGTAAAAGTAGAGACAAGAGTGATCGTCGCGATAGAGAACGTGAACGAGGTAGTTATTGATTTTATTTATTTATGAAATATATGATTTATCTTTTTGATTTTACAGCCTCAAAGTCAAAAAGGTATCTATCATAGCTTTGTCAACTGCCTAATTTGGTAGATGTAAAAACTATGAAGCTTTTCACAGAGGGAGACCCTATGACCCATTTCTGAGTTGCTTCCCTTTGTACATACAAATAAGTACTGACAATAAAGAACATTAATATTTTGTAAACAAACAAAATAATCATCATCTTGTTCACTGCATCATCTGCAATGTATGTTTCAGAGAGACGACGTCGCTCTAGATCTCGCAACCGTGACCACAACAAAGACAGGAACGACCGAGGGGATCGGAACCGCAGCGATCACCGTGATAGGCATTCCAAATGGGACAATCATGGTAGAGCCATGCAACAACAAGACCACATGCAGCCCCACAATCATAATATGATGATTCCAGGTAAGACAAATACATACATACCTACTATTTTGACTCTTATGTTCGGAGTTGTGTTTCACAATATCTGGCAAATTTGCATACTCTGACTGGTCAGGCGAATCATGCAAATTGTGTGATCCCCACAAGATCTGACCATGAAGTTGTGAGTTAGTTCATGTGCTGCTTAACAAAGTAGCTAATATCTAGCTAGCTACACAAACAGGGGTCAGCGTGAATAACATAACAACCAACATTTATTATTGTCTACTGAGTTTCTAATTTGAGTATTTAATCTTTATCTTCATATAAAAAGTACTGGTGCAAAAGTTTTTGGTAAGGTTAATATTATTTAGGCAAAATATAGATTATGAGAGAGAAATAGATCAGACAAATTACAAGATTCACACAAAAATTATCTTTTCAGGGCAACATAACATGATGCAATTTGGCAATATGATGCCAAACATGCAAAACCCTATGACAAACCAACAGATGGAAATGACAAACATGCAAAATTCTATGCTTAACCAACAGGTGGACATGACAAACATGCAAAATCCTATGCTTAACCAACAGGTGGACATGACAAACATGCAAAATCCTATGCTTAACCAACAGGTGGACATGACCAACATGCAGCATATGATGCCTGGTATGAACATGATGCCAAATAACATGATGATGATGAACCAGCAAATGCAAATGTCAAACCAGCACATATACTTTAGCAATGGTGTAATCCTACCAGCCCTCCCGGGTACGACAATACCACAACGGAGGGAAAAGCCTCACGGATGCCGTACTATCTTCATTGGAGGTCTGCCAAATGGAATCAGTGAAAATAATATTAAAGAGATTTTTCAACGTTTCGGTGCTATTGATGAAGTAAAGATGCACAAACAAGGGGTTTGTCATGTGCGATTCGAGAAGCAGGAAAGTGTGGAACAGTCATTCTTTATGTCTGGTAGTCGCATCAAGTTTCATGACCAAATGGAAAATGAGGCAACAACTCTCATAATAGATTATTCTTTGGTAAGTGGTAAATCATATTTTGATTATACATATACGCTGATAGCAGATATAGTGGAATTCATTCATTACGACCTTGGTTGTAGCGACCTATAGCGACGTTAAATCCAAGTCCCTTGAATTTAAAGCATACTTTAGTACAAAATTCATAGATGTAACGCCGAGTTCGGGTGTAGCGTCTGTTTTTAAGAGCCTATACTACCTCAAATGGCTTAGCAGAATCCTTCGATACGCCGAAAATACTGCAGCATAAATTTTGAAATAAATATATGGTAAAGTTGAGGATTATTGTTAAGTCCTATATTTGGCGAAAACACGATTCCATAAAATTTTCTCGATAGAAAAAATATCCAAAGTTACCTCTAAACTGAACAATAAACCGCTGGCAATCTTATAATACTTAAAATAAGATCATGAAACTTTTTATACTAACTGAACTATCTATAGAGCAGGTCTTATATTATCTATTTTTTTGAATTTCCTTTTTTTTCGCCGAAAAATAAATAGCCTATAATATCGGTCATATCAAAGTTGGTTCCCTGCCGCGCGCCACCCGCGCTCAGTCCTGCTCCGGCTTCCGTACGGGAGGGCTGTGTCAGTTTGCGCTCAGGGCACATTACGCAATTCAACAAATAAAAATATTGAAATACATGAGTTTATAGTGTTTGCGTGATGGGAAATAACCGAAATAAAAATTAGAAGCGACAGGGTTGGCGTAAAGAATTTCTCAAACATATGATCGAAATGAAGTATCTACTGACCGATCTATTTAGGTACAATATTAGTGATTACAAACATGTAGGTGAATATGTAGTAGGTACACACGTTTGGAGCAGTTTCTGTGTGAGTAGACCAGGTACATAATTACCGTACATACAATTATATTTTATTTACTTTCAAAGCGCTTGGCGGCTGCAGTACGGGTCACAGGTTCGTTTCCCGCACGGATCATGTGTTAGGTATATTATGTGACGGTCTACAAATAGTTGTGAAGACTTGTGTTTGTAATCGCACCGTCTACGTTTGGAACTTTGGAGCAATCAGTTTAGGGTAGATAGTTAGACGATAGAATTCTCTTTATTATGTACTTACACCATAAAAATTCCAGATTCAAAAATAATAAAAAAAATCCTAAATAAGTTTGTTTTTTTTTACACATACAACAAAGTGTAGATTTTATACTTTTATTACTCCAATACTTACCTATTTCTCCAATTGCTTCTGAAAAAAATAAAACCGACTTCAAAAAAAAACAAAAAAGTGAAAAATAACTTTAGCTTCTGAAGTCGGTGACCTTTGTTTGATTGCTTTAGTTTTTTTGTCACCGACTTCAGAAGCTAAAGTTATTTTTCACTTTTTTGTTTTTTTTTGAAGTTATTTTTTGCAAAAAAGTTTTTATTTTTCACTTTTTAGTGTTTCACATGTGCTTGATACATGGAAAGTGCATACCGTTACAATTGCAACAAGCCTAAACACGACTATGGTACATTGTCTCATTATGGAGTTCCGTGACTCTTGGCTTCATCATCAGATCTGATGGTAGAATGGTTCTTATCAAACGCAAATGCTTCACTTGTTGTAGAAAATACCAAAATCGCAACACGTTTTCATATAAAATCTGAAGAGTTCCCTCGATTTCGCCAAGATTCCATCATCAGATCACGACTTGGTGGCTATGGGACCATTTGGAAAGAATATCCTTTCCAACAAAAAAAGAATTTTCCAAATCGGTTGGCAAGCGACGGAGTTATGCCCGAACAAACATAAAAAAAAAAAAAAAAAAAAAAAAAAAATGGAAACATCCGAATTGAGAACCTCCTCCTTTTTTAGAAGTCGGTTAAAAAGACGGTGCAGTTACAAACTCAAGTCTTCACAACTATTTGTAGACCATCACTTATAATAACACATGTTCCGTGCGGGAATCGAACCTGCGACTCGTACTGCAGCCGCTACGCGCTTAGAAAGTAAAAAAAATATAATTGTAGGTAGCTGCAAGAAACCAAACTATTGCTTGTTTCACACACACTTATCTACCTATCAAATATTCATAGTCATACAAACCATGCCTTGAGAATCATGAACACAACAAAAAAAAAACCAATATGCTGTTATGCGCAGTCATACATTTCGTTTTTTTTTTATAGTGGCAAAGCGTTTTACTACTACGTCAATGTATCCACAGAACTAGTAATGCAAATCCGCTCTGTTTCAAAATCCATTTTTTGGATCGGATGTTTGATCCAATCCGGATTATCCGGATTTTACGGATTTTTCACGAAAATAAACAAATCTACCCATATTCTGTTTCAAATTTTTGTGTGAATGGGAATTTAATTTTATTATTTGAAATTATTCAAATTCAATACCTTGGTTGGTTTGGTTTTGAAGCCTTTTCCCAACTATGTTGAGGTCGGGTTCCAGTCTAACCGGATGCAGCTGAATACCAGTATTTTACCTGGAACGACTGCTTATTCTTTGTAAATATATATTTTAATGTTTTTTTTTAATATTTTCATTTATATTATTATTATATTATATTTGCAATCGGTCGTCAGACCATAAGCGAATTTGTTACAAGCTACATGGCGTTGTGGTGGAGCAGCCAGTGCTGCGCCTCCCACTTATAGAAGGTGGTTCCTCTTCAGCCTTTTCACCACCTCTGTGGGGTTTAGCAGTTCAGTCACTAGTGGGTTTGGGTGCATGGTTAGGCAAACCATATGTTGGGATTTGTACCGCTCAATTTCAGAGTTTACGAGCGGCACCTGCAGGAAGTCGTGAATTTCGCTATTCCGGGCAAACCAAGGTGCATTTACCATGGCTCTTAGTATTCCGTTTTGAACCCTTTGCAGGCAGAAAATGTTAGATTTGCTGGCTACGCCCCACAATTGAATTCCGTACGTCCATATTGGTTTAAGGACCGAGTTGTAGATGAGTAGCTTGTTGTCTACAGAGAGTACAGAGTTTCTTCCCATGAGCCAATAAAGGTTGCGGAATTTATGGTTTATCTCCTCCCTTTTCTGCTTAATGTGATGCTTCCATGTTAGGCGCCTATCTAAATGGAAGCCAAGATATTTAACACAATCTGTGTGTGGTAAGGTATCAGGTCCAGGTCTAACAGGAGGGGTGTTTCCGTGCCTGAGTGTGAAGGTGATATGGTTAGACTTGGATGCACTGGCGCGTATCCGTCACTTACAGAGCCATTTATGTGTCTCGTCTAACTGATTTTGCAGTTTGTTGCTGGCCATTTCTGGGTTGTCGTCAACTGATAAGTAGGCTATGTCGTCAGCATATGTTGCAACTGTTATGTCGGGTAAATCTGATGTAAAAATGTTATACAACACAGGGCCAAGAATAGAACCCTGTGGTACTCCAGCTTCCACTTCAAACAATCTTGATCGTGCTTCGCCCTGTTTAACTCGGAAGCAGCGTTCGGATAAGTACGACCGGATGAGCAGGAACATTGAGTGTGGAAGTTTTGTCTTCACTTTTGCCAGTAATCCTTTGTGCCAGACTCGGTCAAAAGCTTGTTGTACATCCAGAAATGCCACTGAGCAGTACTTTTTGCGTTCAAAGGCCTGTCTTCCTGTTTGGTAAACTCGGTGAACCTGTTCTATTGTGGAATGGGATTTCCGAAAACCAAACTGATGAGGTGGAACAACACCATTGATGTCCATACATGGTTTTAGTCGGTTAAGGAATATCCTCTCCCACAGTTTGGACAGTACAGGAGTTAAGCTTATCGGCCGATACGACGACGCTTCATGTTCTGGTTTGCCTAATTTGTGGATCATGACTACTTCAGAGATTTTCCAAAGATCAGGAAAGTGAGATGTTCGAAAGATTACGTTGAACAGACTACATTATAAAACTTAAGAAGACGGGTATTTATCGCGAATTTACCTTTAATTTAATCCCGACGTTTCGACCGGATTGCACCAGCCGTGGTCGCGGGGAGACTGAAGTACTGGAGGTACCGCGACAGCAAAGTGGAGGTGTTTATTCAACTACCCTCACTCATCTTCATAAATGTTAATTAGGGCCGGTTCACACTAGGACAGCACACTACACTAACAGTGTCCGTATATTGAGGCGATTTCACTTGACGAGTACACTTAGTGATTACTGGATTCCAAGCTAAAGAGAGTTTGAAGCCGTCCTCGCGATTGAAATTAGGGTACTTCTTGATCTCAATCGCTTCCCGAACCATTCTCTTATAGACAACAACACACACAGCAGACTAGCCAAGAAGGCAATGCATTTTCTGGGAAGATTTTTAAGTATTGAAGGTGTGATCAGGTCAAATCCGGGGGCTTTTTTCGAGTTGAGCTGTCCGATTTCCTTCGCAATTTCTTTTGGTCTTGTTGGCTTAATGGGCAGACACATCTGCAGATCTTGTTCTAATATTGCATCAATATGTCGCTCACCTGCAATGCTCTCGTTGGGTTTGAATACAGAATTCAAATGCATTGCAAATACTTCGGCTTTTTCCAAGTCAGTTCTTGCCCAGGAAGCTTGTGACCTAATTGGGGGATAAGACTCTTGAGGTTTATCTAGGTTTTTGGTTGCCTTCCAGAGCGAGTGTGCACCAACTCCCGTAGGTGACATCATCTGTAAGTTTGTTGCCACCGTTGAATTAATAGATTCCTGGACTACAGACTTTAATTCTTTAGCTGCCTTGTTCAAGTGGAGTTTATCAAGCGGATGACGGGACTGATGCCAAATTCTTCTAAGTCTACGTTTTTCTTGGATTCTTTGCATGATCTCCGGCGTATGAGAGTGGTTGGTCGAACCTCTGGATCGAGAGGGTGTGTTAATCCAGGCAGCTATTTGAATGGCATTTGTGAGATATTGGCATTTTTTAATATTTAAAAAAAAAAACATTATTGTGGTCCGCCCGGAGCGGGGTCCAAGCTACCAGTGGTTATCGGGGATCCAGACACAAGAACCTCCTCACAATACGGGCCATATCGAAGAGAACTGCCTCCCGAAAAATGTCCTTGATCTAACGGCCTATAGAAAGCCTCGACAGACATTCGTCGTCTGGGCCTATCTCACTTATAAATGTCTCTTTGTGCCTATTGACCTTGTCTCTCTGACTCTCCTATCTAGAACATCGAGTTCCGTCTGAGTCCTTTTGAGTATGCCAAAAAAGTACATTAAAACCAGCATGACCCAACCGTTGATAGCACGCACCTTGTTCCCGCCTGGAAGAAAGCTATTTAATACTTTCTTCAGACGTCTAAGGTAGCGCTCCTTCAACTTCATATCAGTTACGTTAATGCTTTCGACATACCCAAATACTTGTACTTAGTTTTCGGATGAGGAGAGGTATCTCAGGTGTACGGAATCCGAGAGCTGAATTCCCTTGGATACCATAATCGCCCTTCGCTTTACAAACATGACTGCACTTTTGTCCACACCAAATTCTATCCCAATGGCGTTACTTAAAGAGTCAGTTACTATTAGTTAGGTATTTCCATCAGTCGCAATTTGTTGCGGGAAAAGAGTTTTGGATCATCCACGTGAAGAAGGATAAGTGGTACCTGACCACTTCTCCTCAACAGGCAGCCTAGCCCTGAATCCTCCAGCAATGTGCTATGGGGATTCAGGGCTAGACAAAACTAACTAAGTTTTTTGTAGAGTCAGACTGTCGCCCTGGAATAAACACAAAAGCTATGTAATTTTTGGAGACAAAATATGACCCAATAATAATAAGGCATCTAAAGTGCCATCGTCGTTTAACCTACTACGATTTTGGTTACACTCAATTCCTGCTGCGGAAAAAGCTCGCTGTGAATCGACGTCGAATGCACTGAATATGTTTATAAGCGGACTCCAAGAGAAATATCAGTTGCAGGCTTTCGGCTGATGAGCACATTTTCGAATATTCTCGCGGAAATGTAGCCCACGAATAACAATTTCTTATTGTTCAGAAAATCCGGATTCGATTATCAAAGCCGGATTTAGAAGTCGTGTAAAACTGTACCGAAATCCGGATTTTTCGGATTACGGATAGTCCGGATTACATTCCCTACTGACAGAACCCTGAATGCAATGGTGACTCGCACTCGATTAGTTTTTTGTAACAATAGAAATTGGCTCAGCATCGTAAAAACTTAGTAGGTTAATTATTTCTTATAATATACTTGCATTTAAGCCTACTTACTATACAAAAACGGCTGTTACAAATACATACAAGGATAAAACTATAAAACTCAAACGTACTACAAACTCAATGCGCCGAACCTGCACGGTTACGTTGGCTCGTCTATTATTTTGTAGCAAATTTCCAGTATAAGTTGATCTCGCATTGTATAGGCTTTCCGTACAATAAGAGGTCAGCTTATACTGGAAAATTTAGCTTGGAAATCAACTTTCTGTAGGTTTAGTGGGCTTTTAAATGAACCCCGTGGATTTTAGTCAGTAAGAGTCTGACAGTCCCTTCCGCTCCACTCAGGGTGGGAGGATAATATTACCACGATAAAAAAGGTACCTACCTAGATTGTAATTAAATTGATATAAAATTTTGTTTTGATAATAGTGACAAATTAATATTAATATTGATAATTGTAATACTTAGAACTCCAATAAATAAAGTAGTTTAATCTAACAAAATTGCATCGACTTCGCGCTGTGCCCGCGCCGCGTGTCCGCGAGCCCCATTGTGCGAGCGAGATAAAGAGTTAGGCGGAGCGGTGAAGTGGGGGCGAAATTAGAATTCGAGCTGAGGTTGTATAGGCTCTTAATGAATCATTTGTAACAAATTCCTAGAAATCCCATGCAAATATTGCGACCAGACTCGGCCGCCAAAGACACAAAGATTGCTTTCTTTCATAAACATTTCTTATCTTTTGTTTATAGATATCAGCTTAGTAGGTAGAGAAGCGTGTACCGACGCGACGACGTTACGAAATTTAATTTATGGTTCAGTTACAAAGTGATATTCTGAGTAGCAACTGGGTTTAGTAACAATACAATAAATTAATATAAACTAAACATGTGTACTTGTCTGTATCTCTTCATCGTCTTTATACCCGAAATCCAGTGTATTATAACAAAAAAAAAATATAGGTTCATGTATTTTAAACAAGGTCTAGCTGTAGCCTATTATTTACGTATATTATTTACGTATCTGATCATTTTCTTCTATTAAGTAAAAGTTAATTATCATCTATGTTAAAAGTCATCCTGCACAACCACTTGCACCTTTCAAAATTTCATCCAAGCTTGGGTTAGAGCTGTGTAGGTTACCTTGGAACAACTGAAGATTAACGTGCGAAATGAAGGGAGAAAGAGACAGCTTACTTTTGCATATTATACATTGTAAATAACCCCTCTCTCTCCCTCTCCCCCTCTCTCCCTCTATCTCTCCCCCTCCCTCCCTCCCCCTCTCTCCATCTATCTCTCTCTCCCTCTATCTCTCTCTCTCTCATCAATAGTAACATAATAGGCTAATAATGTATTTTCAAACAGAACCGTGAAGACCAAAACGAGTTTGAGAGGAACAGACGCAGGCGTACTCCTACGCCACCTCGCATTGAGCAGTACAGTGCAGCCACACTTGCGATTGTCGGGGAGAAGATCAAGAGTGACCATGAATTTGTTGAAGCGGCACCGGTGAGTTCTCTAATTTTCAGGTGGTTCTATGTTAATGGAATTCTCGTTACTATTATAGTAGAGATGGGTCGAGTATAAGTGGTCGATTATAGTCGGATATCCAAAGGCTTCCGACAATCACTTCCAGTTTTCGCGATTACGCGCATCATTCCTCCAGATTTAAATAAACCCAGTTCAATTTTCCATGTCTGTTGTGACATTCCATGATTGTATTATTATTATTATTTATTTTAATACGGACACAAAAAGATCCATAGAGTGTTAGTAACATAATATAAAATAACTTATTATCTAGTGTTAGTACCAATTACTCTCTGCACAAGACATCTTACAATTGGAGAGCTGTAGCTCTCCGCTACAGTTCTCAGGAGGCTGTTGCGACTATCTCTCACTCTCCTGAGTATCGAGGCACTTTTTTTGCGAACTATCGCGTGAAAGCCGTCGGTACGAGCTAGCGCAAAAATCCCCGACGCACTGCAGAAGCGAGGTAGTCTCAACAACATCCTGAAGGCATTATTATACTGGACGCGCAGGGCATCTAGCGACCTTTTGGTGTAATTGACCCATAGATTACCCTTGTACAGACTCTGGCAGTAGGCCTTGAAGAGTGATTTTAACTAGGTCCGTATTGTAGGCCCAAATAGCACAAATTGTAGTGCCTCGAAACAGAATATTCGGACCACAATAAATCTTCTCATAACCAACTTGAAACCCTTCGTCTAGACCCTGGCAGCTTGGCTTGAACGCGGCGAATGCAGCAAGAAAAATGCCGGCACATTCTACGCCTTAATCCAAGCTACCAACAACCAGCTTCGAAGACTGTTCAACGAGAAGATGCAGATTGATGATGAATACCAGACTTTACGGACCAGCATCAGGGATAGATTTGGACATATCATTTTGCAATGTAAGTAGACTGAAGTGTTTTTAGTCATCGTCTGCCTAGCCTTTTCCCAACTATGTTGGGGTGGGCTTCTTCTTTTTGCATGGAGCGACTGCCGGCCTGTCAACAACCCAGTTGGGCAACACCATAACCTTGGTAAGACTGGTTGTCAAACTTCGCGGCTGGTGATCTTCTAATGACATTTCGTACCAGCAACTTACATGCTCTCTGCAATACGAAGCTGTGAAGGGGTGTTTCGGTGTAAAGCAGCTAGTCGCCCAACCTCTGACCAAAATCGGCAAAACGTCGTATCTCGGAATGTGAGTAGACTGAAGTATTTTTAGGGATAGTGTTGCTGAATATTGCGTTGATGAACCCAACCCTAGAGTGAGTAGCGGAGCTGTAATGAAGACTATCAAGTTCCTGCCCTTACCCCAATTTATTTGGGGTCTTCTATGCAGTGCTATCAGCCGTCATTTCAGTAAACATCTTGTGATGTGAACATCTGGTGGTGGGTAAATCTAGGGAGTTTCACACCACTGGACAGGCTGACAGCTGAGACATCCAATTGTCAAGATTGGGAGATCATGTTAAGGGTCCCGCTAGAATTCTCAAACACAATTTAATTTCAATTCTTTGATTAGACTTCCTCGCTGTCTCGGGACTTGAAAAGCGAAGGTTTTTAAAAGTAAACGTACGTAAAGTAAACGTCTTAGATTGTTGTCAAGCTGCGTTCGGTCCGATTTCGAGAAAATACGAATGACTGCGGCGTCGTCGTATGGGCAGCGACTGCGGTAGGGTTGAGGGAGCAATCTCTAGTAAGTGCCATACGTATTTGCTCAGATTCGGAACAGACGCAGTGTAAACGATCTTAGACGTCCTTAGTGTTGTTTGAAAAATCTGGAGTAATAGTTTTAATGGGAATAGGTTGAAGAACATATGCTAAAGATTTTGCCAAGTTTATTTCACAACAGCTGCAAGGATATGGCCCAGAAACTCCAAGGCCAAAATTCTGTAAGGACTAAATGTGAATTCAGCACCATACTGCAGAATAAGCACATACATTTTAAAACTAAAATCTTAGGTTCAGTAAACTAGGTCTGACATATAAGAGTTTCTACAGTCATCCACAATTCTACGCATAAATTACAGCGGCACTCATTCCCTGCAAACCTGTATAAGCAACGTTACTTGGCGGCAAAGATGTATGTTGGTAGTACTACCCCATAAAAAAAGGTGAGTATAATCCAAATAGGTGTACGTAGTTGTGCGAGAGAGTGAGTCTTCAAAAGTCGAAGAAGAGGAAGAAAAAGAGCCATCATTCAGCCGAAGACGTCTACCGCTGGATATAGACCTCAAGCGCCATCACATCGACCGGCCCTGTACTTCTCACATCGAGCGTCTTTCCACGACCTTCACCAGCTTATCGGCCCTCCTTGAAGAATGTACCAACTTAAAGCGTCCGTGTGGTAAGAGCAATGTTACATTGAAGCGCTGTTATCGCTTCGTTCTTCATCTTCATCTGCTGCCTAGCCGGTGTGCTTTTATGTTAATATGTGCCTACTTCTTATATACGATTTGTGCAGTGCAGCCGAAGAGACAAATAATGACCACACTTTCTTGTGTGCATTTCATGATGAATGAATTCTTGTAAACTGAGACAAAGAGAAAGAAAGACAAACTGTTTAACCATTTCTTTAACAGATTTCATTTCTAAGACATTTTGTATTTTGTTTGACAGTTATCTACGGACGAATCCCAAGACAAAAAAAAAGTTCATAAAGTTTTTCAAACTTGCCATACTTTACTTGTTTAGCGGAACAAATATGTTTTTCAAAATATAAAATGTCGTTATTTTTAACATAAAACGTTTGTCAACGGCAGTCGAGCAGGTAGCGAAAATTCTCACGGCGGCCACAGTTCAGCGGGTTTCTGACCATTTCTCGAAGCAGCAGCGCCGGAACATCGAGATGTGGCTCAAAATGACTGAGGTACGTCAATTTACATAGAGGTCTTAGGCTTGAATTGTTCCTGCGATGACGTCGGTCGCGTACGACGGTCACGCGTACGAGTATACTTTGTGTTATATATCGCACCGTACTTACGCCGCTGACTGACAGCCGTATTTTGTTCTCGCTGACGTCACTAGTCACGACCGACGTCAGCGTGGCAGGAATTCCGGCCTTACTTTAAAGATATTGACGTCAGTTCAAAACTATCGTAAATTCGAGTCCATTGCGCTTTGAGGCAACACATTTTACAATGAGGTTCTGTCCAGTACCTACAACTTTAATATGCGCCAGCCTAAGTACAATTTTCAATAAAGCAATAAAAACAAAATTGGATTCCTTTATTGCATATTGACAAACGATTTTTTCGAATCGTTGTAGTGAGGTAAGTCAAATTGCTTTTCTGGTTAATCAACAAGGTCATCTACATAGACGCAGTACCAACAACGTTTAAGGCCTGGCACCATACTGTGACGTCAGCGGCGACCGGCAGCCGTATTTTGTTCTCGCTGACGTCACGTCCGACCGTCAGCGCGACAAGAATGCATGCCTTAGACTTTACATTTGTAACACCACGTATTGCATAGCAGCAGACGGTTTCTTATAGCCAGGCCAATGGTGATGATTCAACAAGTAATTGGTAATAGTAGTAGAAACGAAGTAAATATTACGTCATCATATGTATCTGATAGAACCCGGTATCTACGTCCAAGGTAGAGTATTGCGGAGATAGCAGCCCAGTAGGTGTTTCGTGACCATCGGCTGCAGTCCCAACGAAGATGAAGCGTCCACCCATCTTCATATTCTGGTAAAGTATTTATTTCCAGTCTGTCGAAGTATTGCAATAAGTGATGAGTTCATGTTACGGGAATCCAATTCGCCTACGAGTCTTCACTTCGATCTACGAGTCTTCTCTCCGATCTACAAGTCTTCACTTCGATCTACGAGTCTTCTTTTCTATCTACGAGTCTTCTTTTCGATCTACGAGTCTTCTCTTCCACCATAATAATTGCTGAGCGAGACATCGGGTGCTGAACGCCTGACTTCCTGAGCTACGTGCCTCATTGGTCCAATAACATGAACTCCTCACTTCTTTTCAAACTACAGCTTTTGACGTTCAATTAATATTTCATTGATACCAATACTTTGACAGATTGCGAAATATTTATTTTTCTTTTTGACGGAGATGCAGCATTCGTGGTCAGCAGCAGGCATCAGCATAGCTGTAGCTACTCACAGATGGAAACTTACATAGTAAAACTCGTTGGTAACAACGGCGATATAAACCTCTTTGTTAAAAAGAAACTGTGTAGTGTTAAAAGGTGGTAATCGTTCAAATTTTACAGGAATTGAACAACATACGGGATGAGTTCAATGCTATATTTGATGAAGAGGAAATAGAAAAATCGGCAGGCAAGCCTTCAGTGTCTTTGGAGAAATATGAGGAGCTCAGAGTAAGTACCTTTTAATTCATTTAAGTACAGTTATTTTTTAAACTTACCTGGATAACGCTTGATTTATAAGTATATTGGAATAGTGGATCACACAGTTCTGCGCCATTTTTTGTAACCAGACATGCGTGATGCACAATTTGTGCATCACGCATGTGACGGTTAGTTGGGACTGCACAATTAATTAGGTATAATGACTACATTTGTTAGCTTGGGTTTTACCTGTTAAAACAAATGTATGTGTTAACGAATAAAATAAATAAATAAATATATTTTTTTTTACTTTCATAAAATCGCACTTTTAATGGCATTCATTGGTTGACGTTAAGTAGAAAAGAATGGTTTTGTAATGAATGGTCCTTCAATCCAGAAGTTTTCCTTTACACGACGCCAGAAAACAATTTACCAGCATGATTCATTTTGAAAAGAAAATAACACGTTTTTCTAATATTTTTCAGTCTGAAAACGAGAACCTGCAGTACGAGTTGGAAGGATACAAAAACGAGGCTCACTTGGCCAAGGATGAGGCTGAGAGAAAATTCGAGAAGTTCAAGGCGCACTACATTGCTGAACAGGCGTTGCAGCATCGCAAACAGGTAGTCAATTACTGAAAGTTTTCACATACGATATGAGGGCGTACAATACACGTACAACTCTGGCTGCCGGCGCCGATCTGACAGCGCTTATTGGCACCGGTCCGCGCTGGTAGTCAGTACAGGCAGTCTCTGTACTTTATGCCAACCCAGCGCCGATTAGCGCCGACAATTTCTGACTGCGTAAGCAGGTCGGAACTTGTTGGCAACGTTCGGCGCTTATCGGCGCCGGTAGCCAGCCTTCTACGTACCCGTAGACTTGTCAAAAAGGTTGACTAGCTTATCGACCAATTTTAGGATTGGTACCCGAAAACAGCGACGTGAAGCCGCGGTAGACCACGAGGGACGTGGAGACTTTAATGACTTAGAAATTGGCAAGAAGCAGCCATAAAAAGAATAGAATCCGTTCTTTCCTAGGTTGGTCTGTGGATGGGTAAACTACATACCGGGCCATTACATACCGAGTTTCTCCATTGGAAAGATGATGTAATTTGTAGATCTTTGACAGTCGTAACAGTGGCCCAAAAAGCTGACAACCACTCTTACCAAGGGGTACCCAGCAAAAACTGGGTTGTGCAGGTCAGATAGGCAGTCACTCCATGTAAAGTACCGGATTTCAGCTGTATCCTTTTAGACTGGAAACCGACCCCAACATATTTGTGAAAAAGATAGGCAGATGATGATGTTTCTCTAATTTGATTATTTGTAGTTTCCTGTCTGAAGCCTTTTAAAAGTATTTTTTTCATAAACTAAAAACAAACCTTATTATACAGGTCTACCCACCACTACCACCACCACCGATGCCGAACCTCCCCATGGACAGGAACGCCAAACCACAGCCGCCACCACCACTTCCCGTGGACGCCTCATCCTCAGGGGTCGAAGTCAAGGCTTCCGAAGCTAAACTCATCAGCATACTATCAGCTTTCCTCATGGTACACCCATTAGGCGCTACGCTAGACTATCTAGTTTCCTACGTCAAGTCTTTGACCCCTAATGTCACCCAATCGGCAGTACACGACGTTCTCAAGAAGTATAATGATGTATTTTCTCGTAAGACAACTGGTATTGGAGCGCGGATTGAGCACAAGTGGTGTATTGTTATTTTCGATGGAATGAAAATTGAGTAATTATGTCTGGTTGGTAGATTTAAGATTTAAGCATGTGGTATTATCATGAATAAAATAGTTTAAAATGTAATAACTGGAATTAGTGTTTTATTACCAGTCCATACGCTGTCGATGATTGATAAGAAAAATCTATATTTACATAATGCAGACAAAACAAGAACCTTCTCGTTTTGAAAGAAGTGGGAAACAATGTTTTGCAACTGTTGAAGTTTTGAAGAATACAAGATAGTAAGTTCGACTATGAACTATCTTCGCCGAACACTAAAACAAAAAACATTAATTTTCGTAGTGAAGTTCTCATGTGGATATAAAAATTAATTAACCATAACCCCATAACCTACGTTTTGAGAACTAACAGCATTTTGTTGTCAGCAAATAATAGTCAAAACTGTCATGGCAAATAAAACTCGGCTTGGCCATGGTATAATAATATACTTCGCCTTGGCAACACCGATAGTTGCTGTCAAAAATTAGTTAGTTGAGATTTGTGAGACGGAGTGCATGTCGTTTTGTTTACAATAAATTTATTTCGTTAAAATGACTAAATGGTGGAATTGGCTGCTCGGTTTCGCGTTGTTCTGCTTACTATTTGTCGCTATACCTATAACACTGACTCGGGAAAAATCTGTGGAAGAATTGAAGCCAATATTCGATGATTACATTGCCAAGTTCAATAAAAGTTACCCAAATCCCGATGAATATTCGGCAAGATTTCAACATTTTGTGGTGAGTTCCTTTTTCAAATAAGTTTTTTTTTTGTTTTTTAGTAACGACTGTGTAGTACCTAATAGAAAGTTGTGAAAGTTTGCATTGCTTTTTAGAACTTACAAGTTATCAACAAACAACAACTTTTAAAGCTTTTATCTTTATGTTTGTTTATTACCGTATCAGAAAGACTACTGCATGTATGCATTGAGATACAAGGTCAAGTTAAAATGAATCACTGTACAAGATTCATATTTAAACATTGAACATGTTAAATAATTATTAATATTTTTTTCTGTGTTATTTGCTATCACAGTGAGCATTTCTCTTCATTACCTATTATTCTCAAGGGAAGCTCAAACAAAATATACTTAGGTAGTACACTCGCAGTTACCCAATGTTTTAGTCGTCCCAAATAATAGGAGGCAAGCCCAATGTCATCACTGGGCATACAACCAGCCTCTGGCCTGTTACTGTGAACTTCTGATTGAATACCTCAATACAACTACTTGATTTGATTTTCCAGTCCAACTCAAAACCTCACACTCAATAGTACTTACCAGGCAGTATTTTTCAACATCTTTAATCAAATAATACACCCCCCACTAAGATTTAATGTATCTACTGATATAAGATTACATCAATTACCAAGACCTATTAATTGAAGATTAAAAAACAATACAAAACAAAACATTTATTTACTCTTTGACTAAAGTTTAGACTAACATGATAGACAACATTTTTGATAAAAGTTTTTACAGTAGAATCCATTCATTACCAAATATCTGCAGTAGAACAGTGTTTCATTGTTTTATTACCCTACCATAAATGATTAATTACTTAAAAATTATGAATGGATGTGGTGTTGAGTAGTACTTTTATCATACAAATGTAACATGTCTATTTCAGGCTTTAAAATATACCAAATTGAGATTTAATGATTTATTTTAAAGTTAGTCTTTCAACAACTTGTGGTATTATTTTCACTTCATCTGACAAAATAGACTTGCAAATAATTTTATAAAAGATACAAATCTCCTTTTGGTATTGAAACATGTCTAATGTATCTAAACTAAACAATACCTACTAGATTAAAAAAAAATGATCTAAATAGACCAAAATCATTTGATAGTGCAATACGACACTTTATACAATACCCTGTCTATAACAAAATATATATATATTTCTAATTGAATCCAAATCCAGATTCTGTATAACATTTACACAAATGCTCATTAACCACAAAAACACCTCTTTCACAGGCATCAGTACGAGAAATAGATGAGCTCAATGCTGGATCAAGAGGACCAGACCATTGCAAAGCCAAATACGGTCTGACAAAGCTATCAGACATGTCCAAAACTGAATTTAAGGAGCTCCACCTTGCAGATGAAAGGCTTCCAAAGCCTGTAGATAGTTACAGTAGGCGGAGAAACCGGACTAATAGGGCTGCGAGGAACGATGACCGAGGGAAGGATGCGGACTGTGCTAATGAACCCCATGATAATATTTATATTATTATAAGAAAGAAGAGGGCTACCTTGCCATTACAGGTTGATTGGTAAGTTTGATCAGTACTTTCTAGTAAATGCATGAAATGTAAGTACAGGAATCAATAGGCAAGGTAAAATAATAATTTACTAGAGAGTGAGGAGGTGTACCTCAGGGAGCCACATCAATCATCAATGTCCTTCAAAGTTTTTATTAGCCTTTTGCAGCTTTCTGCTCTCTTCGCAGCTACATTTCAGTGTCTTAAAACAATGAATCAATGGAAATTGTGTGTGTGTGTATTAGCAAATACCATTCATCATCTTCCCGCTCTTTTTGGGTGGCACAACTCATTTTCTTCTTCCATTCTTAACTGTCAGACGTCACGGCTTCATTTACTCCTTTCTCTTTTATCAGTCCTCACACAATCCCGAATGTCATTATTAATGTGTAGTAGGTAATTTAGTTAGATAATTACGTTGATTGCGTGATTACTGTAATTACTTTAAGGTTGAAAATAGGTAAGGTAGATCAAAACATAATAAAATTGTGACTAAGTCGTATCTAGTATTATTTATCTCACTATTTACCCTTGATTGCAGTGTGTCAATAAACTGCACATGCTTATTCGAATAGTACAAGTAGGTATGAGATAAAATGTCATCGCCCTGCTTTTAGCAGTTTTTAAATGACAAGTTCATGTTTGACCCCTACGTTTTTTCTTCATCTTTACTAATATTCTAATATTCTATAGCTGTAGAGTTTGTTTGTTTGGTTGAACGTTCTAATCTCGGGAACTACTGGTTGGAATTGGAAAATATTTTTGTGTTGGATTGGATAGTCCATTTATCGAGGAAGGTCGTCATCCCTTGAGGTGTCAGCAGAGGCGACCCAATAGAACACTGAATCTCAAAACTAGGTATGTCATTTCATCACTTACGGAATTGAACCCAGGATCTGACGCATAGTAGTTCCAAGTGCGACCACTAGACCAATGATTTTTCCTTTCTGCGACAACATTAGAGGAGACTTTAGATAACCTTTTTTTTTTGGATGGGAAATCATCAAATGACTTCTCCTACTCTGGGCGGAGCGGGAGGGAGAGTGTCAGACTTTTACTGACTAAAACCCATCCATGTTCCTTCCTCGCCCTTTATGTTCCGGGGCCGCGGTATCTCTTTCGAACAGGCCCGCAACCCCGGCAGGCTTCGGCCCTTGCGGGCCCCTCCCCTTATGCTGACATCTCTTTGAGGCGCGCGTGGAACACGAACGCGCAGTCGACACGGCCTGTCGTCGTCGTTAGACGGACGGACGGCTAGCTAGCCCATAGCCAACCGTCCGCATCTACGGTGGCCGGTAGCCACCACGTGGCCCCCGACGCCCGGTGCGTCTCCCGCGGCGGCCGGGAAGAGAGGATCTCTCCCTCTCTCGTTCCGCCACCTCCTTCGCTAGCATGACTGCTTCGCAGAAGGAGGTGACGGCTTCCCATTCCGTCTCGCTCCGGACCATGGATTGAACTGGGCCGGACGCGAGAGGTCGCCGCCGCCGATCGCCGCTACGAGGACACGGCGGTGCTCCGCCCACGCAGGGCAGACTTCCACCGTGTGCTCCACCGTGTCCTCCGGTCGATCGTCGCAGATCGCCGCACGAGGGACTTTAGATAACCTAGTTTTAGTAATTTAGTCATTCATTTGTGGCTGGAATAGAATTAATCATCAATCAATACTTTACGTACGTTTCGTATTGATGATGATGATGTCACAGAATGCAACTTGTTGCTGATACAAACAACATGGTAAGTACCCAAAACTAGTAATCATCATGATCAACTTTAACCCCGAGTCATCGTCATTTTCTTGCCTTATCCCAATTTATTTGTGGTCGGTGTGATATGTCTACTTCCATACAGCTCTATTAGGCGCGGGACAAATACAATAGGCGTATGGCGTGTCGCCTGCGCAGCGCAGAAAAGGCGCGCCAGCGGTGTCGGAGGGGTGACGCGCGGACGCATTCTAGTCTTTAAAGTCTAAAGGGTGTAAAACACCTCTTAACGAATACGAAAGGCACTTGTTCTCCTCGTCATTCTGATCATTTTTTTGTTCTACACTATACCTGGGAACCTCCTAGTTACGGAGATATAGGGGGTCAAAGTTGCAAGATTTTTACAAGTTTTTTTTTAAATACCACTTTTTATCGCATGATTTTTACTTTGAATATCTCTACGACATCCGTACTATTCAATCCATCCATCCGCACAATGTTTTGAGTACGTTACATTGAGTTATACCACAAAACATGTTTTATAACCTCAAAAAAAAAAGTTGTTTCCCAGCAATATTTTTTGCGGAAAGTTACTTAGTTTGATGTACAAAATGCTTGGTTAACGGCTTTGTGATGAGGTGAAATACACCCTATATATTGTCACGCATTTTCCCCGTCTGTTTTTTTCCGCCATGTGCATGCCACTGCTAACTGGTGCGCCCGCGCCACGCCGGCTCCGTATGTCTCTCGCCACATATCTTCTATATATTTTATATGAAATATCACGTGGGTCGCTCACAATGGACCTTATCAAAAGGCTTAAAGTCACCCAAAGGGCAATGGAGAGGGCTATGCTCGGAGTTTCCTTGCGTGATCGAATCATAAATGAAGACATCCGCAAGAGAACCAAGGTCTCCGACGTAGCCCGAAGAATTGCCAAACTTAAGGGGCAGTGGGCAGGGCACATTGCTTGCAGAACTGATGGCCGATGGGGCGATGACGATGCGTTGGAAGACCTCCCACTAGGTGGACCGATGACCTGGTGAAGGTTGCTGGAATCCGTTGGATGCGACTCGAACGAGGCCGGTCAATGTGGCGACACTTGGGGGAGGCCTATGTCCAGCAGTGGACGTCTTTCGGCTGAAATGATGATGATGATCAAAGAAGTGGCGCCGCCACCGCGACCGCGCTACGTCCGCGCCTCACCACCCACCATACGCCTCTTGTATTTGTCCCGCGCCTAAGGTGGGTGCTCTCAAGTATCAAGCATATACAACTTTGGACCTACGGTCCTACGTATTAGGCCTTCATTGAAATGCGCCTGAAATAGAAATAATAAATGTGAAACTAGTACTTAATTAGAAAACCCATTAACATAACCTTGTATCCTATTTTAGACTTTATCTTCTAATTTGTTTGAATACGATTTTTTTTGCTATTTTTGCGACATCTACATGAATGCTTTAATATATTGGCAGTTGGAATTCCAAGTCTCGGCCCTGAGCCGAGCTTTGAAAATACAACAATTTGCTTTTACGTAGGCATCATTAAAAGCAATCGCAACTACTGAGCATGAGATCCTGGCTTCGATTCACGGGTGGAGCAAACTGTTATTTTTCCCATGAAGTATTTCTCAGTAGAACAGCCACAGAGTCTGGATTTGCGCCCGGTTGATGCCAATAGGCTTGCCCCCTATTACATGGGAGTTAAACAAAACTAAATATAAATATCGCTGGACATTAACACACAGCGCCACCTAGTGCCACACTAAGCAAAGGTTGTGTCGTGGACACTAGATAGTTGATATAATACATTATATACTTTTTTGTTTGTAAATACATACTTATTATACATATAAACATCCATGACTCGGAAACAAATGTCCGTGCTCATCACACAAACATCACACAAACTGGCGAATGTAGGTTGTATTATTTATTAAGTACATCTCTGCCTAACCTTTTAGGTATTACATTACAGGCGTGATGTTATGTTATATGTATCTTATAATTATGCGATTTCGAGCATGTTTCTATACTTAGTTAAACTAATTCGTTGACGTAGACAAAACCAGTTGACCTAGGATGAATGCGTGTTTGGTTCACTTATTCAGACCAATTATCTATTTTTAGGTAGGTACTTAAATCATAAAAATGTACTAACGTCAGCGGAAGTGCGACATTGAATAATTAAATGATTTAATAATTAATTTTCTGTGATAATAGAATTATTCATAGAATATAATAGAATAGAATAGGTCTTTATTTGCTTAGAATGTAGGTACAAAAAAAAAAAGGTGTTAAATTATAAATAGGGTCCATGTACATAGTACTTATCTATAGTGAATCTAAAATATCGTTGTGAATCTTATTCGCCTTTGCGTATGTTTTTGACGTTTTTGTTCAGATATTTCCGATGGCCTTTCTAAACAGGTTAGGTCCATTATTGATATCAATATAGAGATGATCTTTTGGCATTTCAGATTACCTACTTTTATGTAGAACTAGCTGACCCACGCCACTTCGTCTGCGTCACATAAGAGAGAAAAACCATAGGAAAACAAAACCCCGTTTTTTCAATTGTCATTCCTGCTCCGCTCCTAACAGTCGTAACGTGATGTTGTCCTTCATCGATAAATGGACTATCCAACACAAAAATATTTTTAGATTTTTAGATTAGCGCGTTCAACCAAACAAACAAACAAACTCTTCTGCTTTTTAATATTAGTATAGATTAATTTCTTTAACGTTGCACTACTCTACGATATAATTGGGTGCCAACAGGATCCTACTACTATGGCCCCGTTGTTAGTTGGTCAGTTTGTCACAGGGCTGTATCTTTTGAACATTTTTTTTATTAGTGTCTCACTGCTGGGCAAAGGCCTCCCCTATCTCTACCTCTCTAACCTGTGCAATATCTAGCCATGTTCGCCCAGCAAGCAAGATCAGGCCCCTTATTCACAACCATTCGACTCGCTTCCGATTCGGAAAGTTGTATGTCTATCTCGGTGGTTTTCGTAATGCCAGAAGAAGACAGATATACGAGTTGTCGAATCGGAAACGAGTCGAACGTTTGTGAATACGGGGTCAGATCGACACACCACCCGTCACCGCGGTCTACCTCATACGGTCGACATTTGAGTCTCACAGAGATTGCAATGGCCGATAAAAACTAAATATACAAGTCATAGATACACGTATTTTACTCGACAACGGAACCCTTCGTGTGCGAATCCGACTAGCACTTGGTATAAATCACCATGCTTAGGTCCATGTTCACCGAAAAGATAACAGTCTGATCATCTCAAAACAGCTGTCACTGTGACATGTTCCCATACAAAAATATGTTTTAAACAGCTGTTTTGAGATAATCAGAGCGTCATATTTTTGGTGAACATGGACCTTACTTGATTTATTAATCGAAACATACAAAAGGTAAACAGTAAACAAGAAAGATTCAAAGTATAACATTATTTTTTGTTTGGTTCCATTCGTTAATCGGCTTGGCAACGAAGGTTAATCACAAACTAGTTAATGCTTTTGGTAACCGGTTTCTTGTCACAGTATATTCTATGGTCTCTACATCTACAGATTGTGTTGATCATTTTGTTGGTTACCGCTGGTTATGGTGTATTTTTTGGGTCAACGTTACTTCGAGGGGATAATGCCTGACCTTCAATACAACACTAAAATTGTCAGTTCCGTTAATCACCCGGCTGAAAGTGTGTTCTGTCTGGCTAATTTCTAACTAGTTATGATCACCGGGCTTATCTTACTTATAAGACCGGCCTCGCACATATTTATCTATAGAGGACCTAATCAATTTCTATACTAATATTATAAAGCAGAAGTCTTTGTTTGGTTGAACGCGCTAATCTCAGAAACTACCGGCTCGAATTGAATTTTTTTTTGTTGAATGATGTTGTATATGATGTTAATAATTTACCCCTGCGAGGTTGTTAGTGTTTTACAAATAAATATGTAAATAGCGCTGGACACTAACACACAGCGCCACCTAGTGCCACACTAAGCAAAGCCTGCTTGTGTCGTGGACACTAGATAGTTGATATACTACATATATACATTTTTGTTTGTAAATACATACTTAATATACATATAAACATCCATGACTCGGAAACAAATGTCCATGCTCATCACTCAAACATTTGCTCCTACCGGGATTCGATCCCAGGACCCTAACAACGTAAGGTAGCCTCACTACCACTACCCCATTCGGGTCGTCAAATACCATAACCCTGTATATCTATGTCTTGTTTATATAGATTTGGTTTTTTGGTCACCGTCAGCGTCGTAGTTGGGTATTAGTTTTCAACTTTATATTTATCTGTAACCCTAAAATATTCAAAGAGTTTGTTTTTGAAAACTTGTCTAATTAATTTACTAATCACATACCTAATTAAATAAAGTAGGTGCTGCATCGGTTACCAGTTAACTCATTAATAAATTGAAAAGTTGAAAAGGTTTACTCCAAAAAGGCTTACAAACTAGTATTTTCTAATGATAGATATTATAAATCCATCGCCCACACTGCGGCCCATTATAGAACCAGTTTCTGTCGATTCCTTGTTCTTATATTTTAGGTAGAATACATTTCTTAGATAATATTTAGTAATATTATGTAATCATGCAGCTGACTGGTGAAGGTTATAATCTTTTATAAAAAAAAATTGCAGTCTGTTTATTCCGGCTTATCTCCGAAACGGCTGTACCGATTTAGGTGGGACTTTTCTGTGCTTTCACTGGCAGTTAGCTGATGTTTCAAAGAGGATTAGGGTTCCGTGAAAAAAAATCCCTTTTCTAGTCATGTTTGATAATAATTTTACATTTCGCTGGCTGCAGTTAGTTTAATAATGAAATGGCTACTTATGATAAAGGAGAAGTTATTCTACTTTCTACTAATATTATAAAAGCGAAAGTTTGTGATGATGGGTGTATGTTTGTTTGTTACTCTTTGACGCAAAAACTACTGAACGGATTTGGATGTAATTTAGCATCCATTATAGTTGCTGCCAGTTAAGGTGACAAAAGCGGTCATAGACCCGCCTACATTATTTAAAGTTCTTAAGTTTGAAAACCAAAAGTAAGCCAGCCCAAGTCTTGAATCCTTATCTACCGTGATCTTAGTCATTTGTTCTAATGAAAAAAACGATACATGGTTCGTTTGTTTTAGTTCATACGAAGAGACATAAGGGAAGGGGCAATGACCGCTATTCTTATTTTAACTGGCAAAAATTATATATGAGTTTGACACTTAGGATAATTTTTATCTCGGTAGAATGACCCCGTGGGATAATATCGAAAGCCACTCGGGCAAAGCCGCGGAAATAAGCTAGTATAATCTCCCTAAGTCCCTACTCACGACATCATTTTCAAAATATTATTATTATTTCAGGAGGACTCAAGGAATAGTCGGTCCAGTACAAGACCAGGGTCTGTGTGGAGCTTGCTGGGCTTTCAGCACTGTTGGCACCATCGAAGCCATGTCTGCCATCAAAACTGGCACGTTTGAGAAACTTAGCGTACAGGTAAGTCTGACTCAGACTTCTGACCCATTTTTAAAACTACCCAGAAATTCTTTCAGGTGAAACTACCTAATGACTGGAGCTTGCTGCTAAATAATACCAGCCGATTGAATCGATCTTTAGGTTAAGTCGTTCTTGCCTAGGTTGGTCTGTGGATGGGTGACTCACCGAGACTCAGAAAGCACGTTAAGCCGTTGGTCGCGGTTGTGATTTGTAGATCTATGACAGTCGTTACAATTCCCAAAAAAAGTCTGACAACCAGTCTTACCAAGGGGTACCGTATTACCCAGTGCTAACTGGTTTGTGGAGGTCAGATATACAGGTGTAAACCACCTCATCACAAAGCCGTTAACCAAGCATTCTGTACATCAAACTAAGTAACTTTACGCAAAAAATATTGCTGGGAAACAACTTTTTTTTTGAGGTTATAAATCATGTTTTGTTGTAGAACTCAATGTAACGGACTTAAAACATTGTGCTAATGAATGGATTGAATAGTACGGGGTTTGTGGAGGTATTAAAAGTGAAAATTCTACAAAATAATCTTGTATTTAAAAAAAACTTGTCAAAAAGTTGTAACTTTGACCCCCCATATCTCCGTAACTAGAAGGTTCCCAGGTATGGTGTAGAACAAAAAAATGATCACAATGATGGGGAGAACAAGTGCCTTTCGGCTTCGTGAAGAGGTGTTTTACAACCTTTACCTCCATGTAAAATACTGGTATTCAGCTGCATCCGGTGAGACTGGAAGCCGACCCCAACATAGTTGGAAAAAGGCTAGGCAGATGATGACTATCAAATGACTGTACTAATTCGTGAAATCATTTAAAAGACTCAATATGTACCTATCTAGTCAGAAAAAGATTACACCCTAAAACTGTTCGCCAAATTCGTTGCAGGAAATTACTTATCATCTTGTTATAGCTCGTAAACCAGTCTATAATACATGTATTATGATACCTCTTTAGAATCGCTTGTGATGTGATTGTGTCTGATTGATGTCGTTACATTGATGGATAGCGAAAGCGTCTGGAGTCTAATCTAAGTTTTTTTAAACAGTAGATTTCGAAAACACCTGATGTTTTAAAAAAAGTTTGTCTGCTCATGTTGGGGTCGGGTTACAGTCTAACGCGACGCCGCTGAATATTTACATGGAGCATTATTTAACATTTAATTATTAATTTTACTAACTTTATTATTTTAGATATATTAGCTGGCAGTTTCTTTTTAGTTGCTGTACTGCTGGGCGAAGGCCTCCCCATAGTCCACTACTTTTTACGTACGGCTCTCTCAGGCCAATCTCTCGCTAAACGCTTCTTTTTCGTCACGCCAGCGTTTTCTAGGCCTCCCTCGACGACTTTTGCCAAAGGGCGATGGAGCGTAGTGTATTGGGTAACAAGCTCAGCTCAGACCGAATTCGCAATACCACAATACGCTCAAAAACGGGAATCGCTGATGTGGACCAATAAGACGGCTGGGTTGAAGTGGGAGTGGGGGGGCCATGTCCTTAGATAGATAAAGTTTCCAGTTATCTACACTAATATTATAAAGAGGAAAACTTTGTTTGTTTGTTTGTTTGGTTGTAATGAATAGGCTTAAAAACTACTGGACCGTTTTTAAAAACTCTTTCACCATTCGAAAGCTACATTATCCACGAGTAACATAGGATATATTTTATCCCCGTACTCCCACGGGAACGGGAATTACGCGGGTGAAACCGCGTGACGTCCGCTAGTTCTCGATAAAATGAGTTTTATGGAGTCAAAAACTCATCTTTTCGAGAATAAAATAAATAAATAAATAAATATCGCTGGACATTAACGCACAGCGCCACCTAGTGCCACACTAAGCAAAGCTTGTGTCGTGGACACTAGATAGTTGATATACTACATTTATATACTTTTTTGTTTGTAATACATATAATTATCCATGACTCGGAAACAAATGTCCGTGCTTATCAAACAAACATTTGCTCCTACCGGGATTCGAACCCAGGACCCTAAGAACGTAAGGCAGCGTCACTACCACTACGCCAATCAGGTCGAATGATTGTCAAAATGTATCTGATCGTATATAATCGACGAGTCCTACGCACGTTTGCACTGCAGGGCCGATTGGCCAAAGTCGCCACCCAGTGGGTGCCACTAGAAGACGGGCAGAAATTAACTATTAATTAATTAATTAATACTTTCAGGAAGTAATAGACTGCGCCGGTCTAGGCAACAGCGGGTGCGCAGGTGGCGACATCTGTCTGCTCCTCGATTGGCTGACGATGACCGACGCGGTGATCGAGAAAGAGACGGAATACCCTCTCCGTCTCACCGATGGTGCTTGTAAGGCGAAAAAGAACAGTACTGGAGTCAAAGTGAAGTCTTTTACTTGTGACGAGTAAGTTTGAACTTTATTGGTTAGTGTTTAAGTTAAATATAGTTTGTTGTTATAGTGAAATCACGGACTGATGCTGTGACAAGTAATTTTGTGTAATATTTCAATGAAGACAAAGTTTTAAGTTGAATGAAGTCGTGTCAAGGGTTGACTCGGTTGTGGAGAAAGAGAACGAATACTCTATCCGTCTCACTGGTGGTGCTTGTAAAGCGAAGAGGAATAGGACGGCAGTCAAAGTGAAACGTTTTACTTGTGATTAGTTTGAACCTTATTGTAAGTTGCATATGGTAGAAAGTAGTTTTATATTATAGTTAAACCAGAGACATGCTGTGATAAGCAAATACGAACACTTTTGACATTGTTTTAAGGTTGCAATTGTCCTGGCTAGTCTTCATATCCCCGAATACTGAAACGTAACTCAAAATTTAAGTAGCACTTATATTTAAAGGATAAGTACTCGTAAGTGACTCAGGATCGGGGATAATAAAGTCTCTTGTATTTGCAGAGGGGGGGGGGGGGTGATTATGGGGGTAGAGATAGTTCCGTATGTTCAGTTGACAATATTTCGAGAGTTTACAATGTCGCTAGAGAGATTACAATATAACGTGTTTGACAATTTTACGGTGACATCTATAAATGGTCTCGATCTCACCATCATGTGTGATGCCTGTTTGTTCGTCGCGTACCTATAACATGAAAAAAATATCAATTTTCCAGATTCGTAGGCGCTGAAGACAAGATCCTGTCAGCGTTGGCGACTCATGGACCGGTCACAGTTGCAGTCAATGCGCTGACTTGGCAAAACTACCTCGGAGGAATCATACAGTTCCACTGCGGGTGAGATTGCAGCATTGCTTACATTAATATCGCTTACTCGGGGTTAAAGTTGTTAAAAATGTAGTGAGGGAAATTTGAGCTTGAATGTAGATTATAAAGTAGAGGAAGACCAAATCCCGTTGGATAGACTGTGTGAATGACAACTATGGCGGTATCTCGATGAGATGCCGAGTAAGGAGCGGGACAAATACAAGAAGCGGTGGTGTGGCGCGGACGCAGCGCGGTCGCGGCGCCACTTCTTTGATATTTCATACAAATGTATGTATGTATTTGTGTAACATAGGTAGTGAATACAGACCTTAAATTAAAGATAGGTCGCTATGTTATGCCAAGAGGCGTACAAATATATGGTTGCTTGCGAAATAAAAAAAAATAATCATGCGAGAGGTAAACACAAATTATTTGGTAGGAAAATATGTGAAAATGGCGGAGGTTTGGCGCGGGCGCCGCTTCCTCGCCCTCGGCGCACCCGCAGTTAGCAGTAGCATGCACAGGGCGGGAACAAGACGGCGAAAATGCGTGACAATATAGACTTTAAAGACTAGACAGCGCCCGCGCCTTGCCTTTCCGACACCGTTAGCGCGCCTGTTCCGCGCTGCACTGGCGCCACGCCATCACCTCGCATACGCCGCGCCACTGCCATACGCCCGGCGTATGTCTCGCGCCTAATAGAGCAGTATGGAAGAAGACATATCACACCAACCACAAATAAATTGGGATAAGGCAAGAAAATGACGATGACTCGGGGTTAAAGTTAATGATGATGATTACTTGATTTGGATACCATGTTGTTTGTATCAGCAACAAGTTGCATCCCGAATTATCATGACAATCATCACGCCTGTAAACAGCAAAGAATTAGGCAAAGGTGTATAATTACACCTATCTCGCCATTTATGTTTAAGTTCCATTGGACTTGAAATCCAGACTCCGTGCCTGCTACTGTCAAATTCCTCATGAAAAACCCAATAACATTTAGCCTGGCCCACGAATCGAATACAGGACCTAATGCTCACCAGTCGCGCTTAAGACCACTAGATCAACGAGGTAGTCCATATAAAAAATAAAATATAAATGTCGCTGGACATTAACACACAGCGCCATCTAGTGCCACACTAAGCAAGGCTTGTGTCGTGATACCAGATAGTTGATATACTACATACAGGGTGAATTTTAATTAATGCGACAAAATGAAATTGGAGCTTCAGTTACAGTAGTCAGTCTGACAGTTGTGACTGGTCATCTCTTAGTCGCCATGGTTTATTTGAATTAATTATTTTGTTTTTGAGTTGTATTTTATTTTTGTTTTGCTATGGACACTTTTAACGTGCACATCTTGCTACATTGTTCTCACATAATATATCATCTCAACAAGAATGATGTAACCAAGATTTTGTAACAATATTTTGATTTAAAAGAGTGTCCATGGAGTTTCTTGCCCGTTCTTCTCCATAGAGATCTACGTTAGGGAATGGGCAACTACAGTACTTTCACAGTTTTTATGTCTTGTGACTGGGACTGTAGCTACTTTAATTGTTCATTTTTGTTTCGACAATTCAAAAGTGCCTGTAACTGGCCTACTTGAAATAAATGCTTTGATTGATTTTGATTTTGAGTAACATAGTAATTATAAATTGTTTTTTCTACAATCTAAATCGTTAAAAAAAAATACGCGATTATCGTTTTCAAAAGGTCCATTGATGTTATTATCTTTATTTAAGTACGAATTATCGGTATTCCAGTAATATGCAAAATAAATAAGAAAAATTAAGGCAAAATTAGGTAAATGACCGCTATATTGAGCACTGCGATGAGTCGGCAAGATTTTTGATACTTTATTATTTTAACGGTTTTCGTAACACTGATCAATTATTTTTTAATTTAATATTTTATACATTTTCTTGACACGTATTATTGTATATTTAAATTTGTCGCATCTATTCAATTTCACCCTGTATATACTGAAAAGAAGTGTCGTCTGTTTATGCCAATCATCATCTGCCAAGCCTTTTCTCAACTATGTTGGGGTCGGCTTCCAGTCTAACCGGATGCAGCTGAATACCAGTATTTTACATGGAGCAACTGCCTATCTGACCTCCACAACCCAGTTAATACTGGGAAATACGATACCACTTGGTAAGACTGATGTCAGACTTTTGGGGTCACTGACTACCTGTAACGACTGTCAAAGATGGACAAATGACAGCCGGGGACAACAGCTTAACGTGCTTGCCGAAGCACGGAGGAAACTCGGTATGTAAGGGTGGTCACCCATCCACAGACTGGCTTAACTTAAAGATAACAACACCCAAAAAATATTGTAGCCAACTTATCGATACTACTCAAGTATTTGATACTTGCAACGTATCCCTTATTTTAATGACTATATGTAACTATTTTCTCCTTCTAGCGGCTCTCCAATGGAACTAAACCACGCAGTAGAACTAGTCGGCTACGACCTATCAGCTGATGTGCCACACTACATAGCCAAGAACTCTTGGGGTAAAGACTTTGGCAACGATGGCTACCTCAACCTGGCAATTGGCACTAACATCTGCGGATTGGCAAATGAAGTTGCCACAGTTGACGTCAAGTAGTTGCAAGTGACCTGACTGTGGTGGACGTTATAAGGAGGGTAATGTTTTTATAAATGAGTGATTGCAGTTTTAATGGATAATGGATTGTTGTGAATGGAACTGTGCCATTACTTTTGTGTTGTTTTTTTTTGCAAGCAGTTTTAGTAACATAAGTCGGATTGTTGAAGATTTCATAATTATTTTATTGTATGTTACTGTTAATTGGCATATGGTTTGATAACTTGCTGTTTAGATTCAATAAGTCATTTTCTGTACTTTCTTTAGTACTAGCCGAAACAGTCACACACAGTAATGATTTTGGTTAAGGTGAAAGCGTCCGGGTGGCCCGCGAATTTAAAATTTTCTTACTTTTTTTGCAATTTCTAGGGCAGCGCTAAGTTGTATGTTGATAAACATATCGGTCGCGACTGTAAGACGTATTAGAGTCGAAGAAGGACTTTGACCGTGAAAAATTTGTTCATCGACTCTTATGAACATGGAGGGTTGTATTGATGATTTAACACTGCCCTGCAAATTGCAAAAAACGTAAGAAATTTTAAAATTTTTCGGGCTTTTGGAGCATCCCCCTTAAGGTCAAACCTGCGCCAAACGGATCTGGAATACGGTCTGAAGGTTAACTAACCATGTATAATATCTTGCCTTTACAATCGTGATAACTTAATTTTAGTTTTTGATACACATTTTTATATGAGCCAAACTGTTGTAACAGGGTAATGTACAAATAATATATTATAGCTTATTTTTATGCAAGTCGCATATTTTGACTATATTTAAATGGACCTAAAAGGCTGTCATTCGAGCAAATACGAAGACACAACGATGCGATTATATAACATTAAATGTCTGTATTGTAAAATTTGCATGTCATATATATCTGACTATGTATTAGGCTCAACTCACTTTAAGACCAATATGTACCAATACTTATTGCAAATAAATGATTATGATTATGATTATGACGGCGTAGGTAACGTCGTGTTCTATAATGGAGCCTATACAGTACCTAAACCGCTGCTAAATGCTGATTCATCGAGTTAAAAGGTTAACCGGTTAGAGCATTTGAACCCTTAACATTTTGCCGCCATTGTCACATATACGTGACAAGCAAGCCCGTGCCCTATACTCCCAAACGACACAAATATGTGACAAAATGGAAGGTGAAATTGTGGCTTGGCGTGGAGGGCACGCGCGTGCGTTTATATTATACTCTGGCACTGAAAAGGTTAAACGAGTAACCTCTTCGCAGATTGGTATGTGGGCTCCAGAAGGTCTGCAGCTTTGTACATTTCAATTATAGTTTTAATTCAGATATTGTTACTTTTTTTATTTTTTTATTTTTATGTTGTGTTATTTTTGTACATAAAACAATTTTATTTGTGTATCTGTGAGTCACCTCATTTTAATCAAAATATAGTTACGCTTTATTATTTTTACACGTAGGTAATTATATAACTGTTAATCATTAATATACATAGCCAATAAGACTAATATATATTTTCATAATGTTTTTAATTAGATAAAAAATGTAATATACTTTAATTGTAAAAGTTTTATACGTAAGTAGCAGCTGAAGTAGAACTTAATAATTATAAATATCTTAGTGGGGAAGGCCTGTCTAAGCTCATTGTAAATGGCGTCACTGTAGCAAGCTCCCACGCTGACAAAGATCAAGCTATTTATATTATACGAGTTAACCCTTATCATTCATGAGTTAACCAGCAGAATGAAAAGCCCGTAATTTTCTTGCATTTTTTTTTGTGCAAAAATGAATGAGGGATTTTCTTTTTCAACTCTTCCCTAGTCGCTGGATAGATGGCGCTAGTCTGACTACGTTACTGCAAGGAACAGAACGACACATAATATCACTTGGAACTAATGATTTTATTCGGAAGCTGATACAAACGAAAGTGTCAGTCAACGAGCGTATGTGACGTGTGTTTTTTCAAGCGTTTTGGCTTTGGCACCCAGTAACGTAGTCGGATCAACGCCATCTATCGAGTTCTTGGAAACTATTTTTTTTCTAATTGTCAAAATGAAAACCTCTCATTATTATGTGTAAACCGGTTATTGTAGAGTGATTAACCCTACAATACGGTTTAATCGTTAAGGTTAGGGTTTTTCAACTAAGGTAACCTTTACTGTCCCTGCTTGGAACTATAGTCACCGTCACGAGAAGCCATACATTTTGTAAATACACATTCGGGTTCGCAACCTTTGGATCAAATTAAAAAATGACAGCGACAGCGTGATCTTACTTCAAAATGGCGGCCCAAATGTACGTTCCATGATGTCAGACGCGTTCCAGTACCACAAAACATTCGACGACAGCGCTTATTATCGCCAAAATATAACCCGACCAAGTGAAATTGCTCGTTAGTTTCGTATTACACGTATGATAATTTGAGTTGATTGAATTTAGGAGTATTTCTTTGTTTACAAATATTATAGCTTCTCGTGGTGAGGATTGATTATAGCATGCTAACGTCATACATTTTGTAGTTGCCTTCCTCATTTGTAAAAATACTCGAATATTGATTAGGTTTTCCTAAAATTATTCAAAATCTTGTGCCTTAGATATTACTGAACAAGCAATATTCTTTTCAAACCTTAGATTACTGTGATTATGTACTACCGAGTTCACTGACGGTCTCCCACCTCACCCTTATGCTCTAAGTAATAAGATTGAAAATTGGTTGACCGTCAGTGAATGCGGCAGTATAATAATATAGTATGCTGCACGGCAGGAGTTACACTTTGTCCTTTTGTTGGCTTTAAGTTGGCCTAACGTAGTGTGGAGGTTCATTAGAATGAGGGCCTAGCTTATACTGGTCTTGTTACTTCCGCTGTACGGTCTACAATAAAATTTAGTATTAGTACAAATACTTGAACAAAATATTAATAATAATTGCCAAATAGCAATAGAATATAAAATACTCAATTAATAAGTACGTGAATGGACATATTCGACATTTTGCGGAAAATTTTACTGGATTCTTAATCAAGTAAAATTTGTTCCAGTAACATTTCGCAATGTCCATCTTAGTAACAATTAAGATTTGGTAGCGCCCTATTGTCGAATGGTCTAAGACAAATGCTGAACCTGGCACGGGCAACCAAAGTTACGGGTAAATTCCGTCCAGAGGTATATTGGCTTGGTTATTTGAAAAAGAATATGAATTCTAAGCCGCATCTAAAACAGTATACAGGGTAGAGGAGATACTACATGATCATCGATAGTTTAAAAAAAACTGCTAAAACACGGTCAAAATGTATGTAAGTTAGCTGAACTTGTCTGTTTTTAATTAGACGTGCGAAATATCTGTGTGAGGAGCTCGTGGCTACATGATAACAGCCGCTCGGGTCGATCTTTAGGTTAAGCCGTGCTGGCCTAGGTTGGTCTGTGGATGGGTGACGTATATTATATACGCGTCTGTGCGGCGGTATCTGTTCCACTTTTTATAAACATTTGGTAGTCGCAACTGTCCTTATATGAGTACAAATAAACCTGAAGTGGATTAGTATAAGGTTTACCTAAAAACCCCCGACACATAAAAATGTAATTCACCATTTTGTGGTGGCGGCCATCTTGGATTTGAAATTTATTTTAACGTATAGTACTCTACTAGTCAAACCCTTTCATTTGATATCCATATTCAGGGAGTATTTGAATAAATATTATTATTATTTTATACGTAAACCGCCATCTTGTGGCGGCGGCCATCTTGGACTGATTTTTATCAAACATAGCTAAGAACACTCCCGACTAATTCACCTTTCAAATAAAAGAAACAAAAAAAAAAGTGTCCAATTTGATGAAGGTATACAATATACAAATACCCAGTGATATAACAATGTCGCTTAGAAAAATATAAGGTTTATAAAGGTGCATACAGGCTACATAACATAACATGTTATTGAATTGATATGTACAACAATGTTATATTATATAACTTAGTCATTGTGGATAGTACTGAAAAACGAAAATGGTTGTTTAACATTGTTATATTGCATTATTATTCTAATGTGTACAGTATTGTTTTATGTTGCAATGTTGAATAACAAGCTTACGTAATGTGGACGTGTTATAAAACACAAGTTATATAAGTAATATGTTACATAGTCTGTACGTACCTTTAGCTAGTGCCATTTTGTAACAATAGTTATGTTTTGCCAAAACTATTTTTGTTAACATAACATAACATAACGCCTGTAGATTCTGAAAGGCTAGGTAGATGTGTAACTAATTTGTTGTAGAACATACATTTTGACAGTTATGTTTAAGTCCCATATAATAAGGGACAAACCTATTTTTGTAAATGTTACCCTTTGGACGAAGTGCCTTAATTAAATATCTACTTTATATTTAGTATTAAAGGTAAAAAATTAAAAGGCTGTTTAGTAAATTGTTGTTTTTTGCAAAACCCCCATTGCGCGTCATCAGGTGCATGTAACATATCTATTGATTTATTTATTTAAGGACAACCAACAAATCGTACACGAACTCATATTGAATAATATTTTATAGTGTAGCTTTAATTAAGGCGATTACATGAGCTAAACCCGAGTTTTATGAATACTAAAAGTATATGATTCACTGCTATAAACAAGACCAAAATATATGATATTCTTCAAGTTAAATGCTAGCATGATAGTGTTTTGAAAGCTTAATACAATTAATTTGACTCGATAAAAAAAAATCACGAACTTATCTCTAAAAATATATTTCAAACAATAAAAAACATACTAATATGCATGCGATCTTTCAGATTTTTTGGCAAATCATTCTAAAAGCAATATATTAGCATGATAGTGTTTTAGTTTTTTTAATCCAATCAATAGTTTTTTTGTAAATCGATCGAAACCACTCATTTCGCGCTATTTAGCCCGCAGTGACTGACGTTACAACCACTTTGTAGTGCAAGCTGATTAGAACTTTATTCTAACAGCATTTTAAACGAAGATTGAACCACCACAAATAGAGATGCTAATTTAGCTCGTCTAATCGCCTTGAAGGGAAATCATGAGATTACGCATGGTTCTCTTATTGCTCCGTGTCTTGAGAAACATCTTATGAAAAAACATAATAATATTATATTTTATTGCTACATAATACAAACAAGAATTTGTGTGGTATACTACGACTTCAATTGTTGAAGCCGGTTAAAATATTCAAAGCCAATATTTAAAGTAAAGAGAGATAAAAATACATCCATGAAGGAAAACTAACAACACAATTTATTTGTTTATTATTGTATTAATAAAATATCCTAAACTGAGTTGCCAAGTTAATTACCTTAAACATTGGCAATTATAAGGAAATACGGATATTAATATTTTGAAATATATTTTATCGCATACATAACCATGTTTGGTACGATACGTATGTACTTAGGTACTTATGTACTGTTGCAACCGTTTTACAGGAAAAATATTTACAGTAGTTTGTGGCCCTTTCACCAGTGTAAAAGACTTCTGGTTACTAGTTTATTTTAAATATAATTTAATATGTTATTAAAAGAGAAGGAGAAGACAGACCGACCCCAAGTAAATGGAACACACAGTCTAAAAAAAAGAAGAGGTATATTTAAAATGCGTCACACAATCGTATTTATTTCAATATTCATTACAGTCATAACCATTCTATTATTCGCCCTCTGGGAGAATTACAAAATTTTAAAGAATACGGAAAATAGCATCAATTTGGCGGTTACGGTCAAAAGATATGAAGTTTCAAATTTGGCTAAGTTACAATTCGACAGTTACTTGAGAGATTTTAATAAAATTTACAACTATGAAGAATATGTGAGAAGGTTCGAGAATTTTCAGGTAAGATTCCTTGAATACTTTTGGTACTTAAACCTAGTGATTGTTTTAATCGGTGGAAAAATAGCCCTTAACGAAACCGAGAGCTCCCCGTCATTGCGTTTTTTTTTCAGGACCTAACCTTAGAGCCTTCGACGGAGATATTGGACTTCAAAGGTCCAAATTTTCAGAAGTTAAAAAAGAAATACAAGTTTCTAATGTTATAACTATAGTACCATGACCCCTGTGCTATACAGCACAAAATGTTGTGTCCGTTACATTGACTCCTACCGTGATTTTCCACCCAAAAAAAGAGTCGTTTCCTAGTAACACATTTTGTGTAGATTTACTTATTTGATGTAACCTACAGATTGCGTCGTGAAGGATTCGTGGATCGGTACAGAGGTCATAATTACAATATCAAAAACATGTTTTGTTTTAAATTTTGTACCTATGAACACCAAGATCTCCGTTACTAGAATGTTTCCATGTATATGTCACCGTAAAATTGTCAAACACGTTATGTTACAATATAACGTGTTTTTTCTCGCGATGTTCTAATGTCTCGAATTATTGTCAACTGAACATACGGAAGTATCTCTGCCCCCATAATCGGGACTTGGGGCACCCCCCCGTTTGGTTAGTTAGGTTCCTTTAAACCCTGCACTCAGAAATAGGGGCCCCGCGAAGCGACTACGCTTTTTAGGGGGAATATAATGTGTTTTAAGGTTATGTTATATTAATCGGTATTTCTCAGGAATGGTGCATTATCTTTTCATGAGAGTTGTGCCACTGGGCAAGGGGGACCCCTCCTTCCCTCCACACCGCGTAAGTTGACTACCATCGCATGCATTTCACGAAAAATAATGCGTATTGTTGTAAGAAGTAGGTATGTTCATTTGACAATAATTCGAGACTTTACAATATCGCTAGAGATATTACAATATAACATATTTGACAATTTTACGGTGACATATAGATCATAACAAAAAATGATCGCAATAGCAGGAATACATGTTGTGTCATGCCGTTTTGAAATCCTTTTTAATTAAATAATTTCAGGTATCGCTAAAGGACATAGCCAGATTAAATGAGCTAGAAAACAACACAGTATTTGGTTTGACAAAGTTCTCTGATATGTCTAAAGAGGAATTCGCAGATCGTATGTTGTTAAAACCCTCGCCTGTGCCTGATTGCCAAAATATAACGTTCAACTGTAAAACCATGTCAAACATGGGCACGCAGACACAGTACAAACTAAGGAGTAACAAAAAAATTGGGAAATATATACCAGAGTCATTTGATTGGTAAGTTATTAATCATTTATGATCAATACTTTATAGCTATCGACTACTGATAATAATAATAATAACACCTACCTAACCTACCTGTATGCTAATAATGCCTGCAAGCATAATTTACCTACCTACATATTTCATTTGTTTCTATCATATATAGAAACAAATGAAATATGTAGGTAATGAAATATGTAGGTTTTACTGAAGTTCAAGTTTTGAACTATTAGAATGTAATAACATAGCTTAGGTAGTATTTCGGTAATCTTCAGTATTTATGTCAATTCATACTTTTTTCTATAAGTAGGTACTTAAATGTTTTATTTTTTTTATTTTGATTTGATAGTAATTTTACTACTTACTAAGTACGTAGAGGAGATAATGTAGGTGTCACTGTAAAATTGTCAAATACGTTATATTGTAATATCTCTAGCGATATTGCAAAGTCTCGAATTATTGTCAAATGAACATACTGCTTACAACAAAACGCATTATTTTTCGTGAAATGCGTGCATGCGATGGTAGTCAACTTACGCGGTGTGGAGGGAAGGAGGGGTCCCCCTTGCCCAGTGGCACAACTCTTATGAAAAGATAATGCACCATTCCTGAGAAATACCGATTAATATAACATAACCTTAAAACACTTTATATTCCCCCTAAAAAGCGTAGTCGACGGAGCCCCGCTTCGCGGGGCCCCTATTTCCGAGTGCAGGGTTTAAAGGATCCTAACTAACCTAACGGGGGGGTGCCCCAAGTCCCGATTATGGGGGCAGAGATACTTCCGTATTTTCAGTTGACAATAATTCGAGACATTACAATATCGCGAGAAAAAACACGTTAAGTATATTGTAATATAACGTGTTTGACAATTTTACGGTGACATGTACATTTGATGTCAGACCTTCTTTGTAACCATTTTTATTAACTTATGCAATTTTAATTATTTATTCCGCTTGACTGAAACTTAGTAAGTTAGACGTGTCTGTAATCTGTCTAAGTGTGTGTAGAACATTCATTATAAAATTCATAATTTCATTGTGATGGGAAGCCGAGCCTGAACATTTAGTCTGCGTTTGGTCCTCGAGCCGGCAACAAGCGGAAAAATAAAATAAATAAATAATTATAATTGCATAAACTGATAAAAAAATGCTATGCAATAGCTTCACCGCGGCAGTTTCCGAGTGCCACAAGTCTTTATTCATGAATAAAATCAATACTTAGGTACTTTTTATTTTACAATAATAACAAAATCAAAAATCAAAATCATTTATTGCTTTAACCATAATGTGGTAAATGGTGGTAAATAAAATTATAGTAACAATTATGGACCCACATATGAACAAAATATGTTTGAGACCCTCTTATCCAGCCCTTTCGTTTGATATAATAATATGACACATGAACATGAATGACACATTCAGAAGGTTTGTAAAACTTTTTAAATTTCCTAATGTATCCCTCAAAAATGACCCTTATTAAAAAAAAAGAAATACTTTGCACATCTGTGTTTGGGTCATAGGCCTAACCCATACTACCTACTAAATTTCACCTGATTTGGTCCAGTAGATTCAACAAATTGGCTGTGACCCTGTGACAGACGGACGGACAGACAGATAGACGCACGAGTGATCTTGTGATAGGTCCCTTTTTTTTTAATTTTTTGATCAGAACGAAATGTATTTTTGACATGAATTATTAGAAAACAATGATTTTTTTTTCCGTGCTAGGTTGAAGGAGAAGCGTTTTGTTTTTTTATTTAATCGAAAGTGTATTAAAAACGTGGTTATTCAGTAGTTATCGGCTTCAAAACAACCTCGCCTGCGGCTCGGTTGTAAAATCCGCCTCGAATGCTATAACAAAGGCGCTTATATCGAAATGTAGGCACTAGGTATTTCCACTTCAGTAGTGTTTTGTGTTTGATGAGATGACGAAAAATAGAGAAGTATGGAAGAAGATTAAGACATGCTGTGCCGACCCCGTGAATTTGGGATAAAGATGATGATGATGATGATGATGATGAAGTACCCTATTGTAGAACAACAGACTAGCTGACTGTGTTTAAAAGGGAATAACTAACATCTGAGTCTGTTTCAGGCGATCGGAAGGTTTCGTAAAGCCGGTCTTGGATCAGAGGCTTTGTCAAGGATGCTGGGCGTTCAGCATCGTCGGAGTACTGGAGTCCATGGCTGCAAAACAGTTAAATGATTATCACAGTAGGAGCATAGAGGTACAGTTAAGAGCAATTAAAAGTACACACTTAGCTAACTTCAAAATTGATTTTCTCTCGTCTTTGAGAAAAGATCTATTGCGTTATAGTATGGCTTCCAAAATAGTATGTTCGTGAAAACGTTAAAAAATAATTAATACTATCGGAGGATCACATTTGAATTTTTAACCGACTTCAAAAAAAGGAGGAGAACATGAAGTTTACAAGTAATACTTCCAGTTACATACAATATTAAACAAAAAATTTCGTGACAATGTTTGTGTCTACTATTAAGAATACAACAACAACAATACCAGCCTATTATCTGTCCCACTACTGGACAAGAACCTCTTCTTATATAGAGAAAGCACCAGCATTGATCACCACGCTTGTTGAAGACGGGTTGGCGATTTCAGACTTATATTAATTACTAGCTGACCCACGCAACTTCGTCTGCGTCACATAAGAGGGAAAAAGCTACCTACTACTACTACATTTTTTTTTTCATAAGAACCTTGTCCTGACAATAACAAACACAACAAAAAAAGAATCAGCCAAATCGGTCAAGCCGTTTACATGCTATGACGTGACAACGGAAAACGGGTTTCATTTTTATAATATACTAGCTGACCCACGCAACTTCGTCTGCGTCACATAAGAGGGAAAAAGCTACCTACTACTACTACATTTTTTTTATCATAAGAACCTTCTCCTGACAATAACAAACACAACAAAAAAAGAATCAGCCAAATCGGTCAAGCCGTTTTCATGCTATGTCGTGACAACGGAAAACGGGTTTCATTTTTATAATATAGATAGATAGATAAGTCCAGGTTTCCTCACGATGTTTTCCCTCACCAATGTCTGTGATGTCCAAGATAAACTTAGAAAGTACATAGATATGAATTGGAAAAGTCACATGCCCGGATTTGAACCCACAACCCCATGAGAGGATAATTCATATAAAAAAATGCGTGGCAGAATTTTGAGACCGCCGATAGAAGTGAAAACTTAGTAATCAATACCTGCTACGGGTTGTGCCCCGCGCACGCCTAAGTGGTGCTACGCCGTAGCGGATCAGCTACGAGTGCTAAGAAGCGTTAAGTTACGGTCACGCGAGTTCCATGATACGATCTGACCATGACCTTCACTTCAATAATTAATCAATTTTCCAAAAAAACAGCCTTCCAAAAAAAACACAAAAAAATCTACACTGTTATTTTTAGTCGTTTTAAATACACCCCCTACACTGAACCACAGACTGAACCTTCACTGCGCGTGGCCCGACACGCATTTGGTCGATTCATCATCATCAGCTTATAATGTTCCCACTGCTGGGACACGGCCTCCTCTTAATGAGAGGGAATGGGCTATAATCTACCTCGCGGGCCCAGTGCGGATTGGTAGATGTCACATGTCTTCGAATTTTTGTTTCTAGGACATGCCGGTTTCCTCACGATGTTTTCCTTCACCGTTTTGAGAGCAGCGGTGATGAAATAAATTACACAAAGTAATGCGCCTGTCTGGGTTCGAACCCACGACTTACTGTTCGTAAGTCGGGGCCGCCACCACTGGGCCACCGCTGCTCCCCCGCTGGTCGGTTACTTTCTTTTAAAATCCATTTTTTTCCTTCTTCAGGAACTTATAGACTGTTCTGATTTCACCAATGGTTGTAAAAATGGAAGTGTCACTAAAGCGTTGAAATATGCTTGCCTCAATAAACTAAAATTTGTTACCGAAGAGGAGTACCCCTTGACACTGTCCATGGACCAAACATGTAAGCTGAAACCTGATCATACTGGACTGATGATTAAGGCGTTTCAACATAACTGGTAAGTCTTATTTATTTAAAACTTACTTTAAAAAAGTTTTTTTAGGTCATTGTATGAACCGATTTGAAATAGTATATTTTATAACGAGGGACTAAACGAAGCCATTATATACGCGAGGTTGTTTGACTCCCGAGCTTGCGAGGGAGGCAATGAAAGCGAGGGTATATTAGATTGGCGTTTAGTCTCGAGGTGCAAACTGTACTTTTCACTTCGAGTGCGAGAAAAATAGTCAATTAAAACCAAACAAATTTACACTCGACAAAAATTCTGAACTGAGCGGTCAGGTTTTACTTCTATCAGGTCAGTCACAGATTAACAATTTAAAACAACACAAACTCTCAACATTTTCGCAATGAATATGATCCACACTCCACAGGTAATTAGTATTTACCTACATTACTGCAGCAGCTAGCAACAGAGGCATTGCACATACTTTTCAAAATCAACGACGCACACAAACAACCATAAATTTTTCTCGCGTTCATTTGTTTTTTTTTTTCAATAAAGCGCTTTCTCATTGCAAGCCAATTCGAAATTTAAATAAAACCTTTGATGAGTCTTTTTTGTGACCATGTTTCAGAGAAAAAAATATAGTTCTATTTTTAAATTACTTTTTACTCCCTAGGGAATAAACGGTCACTTTAATCCCTCTTCGTAGGGCTATAATGGCGTACTTTTAGAGCATGAGAAGTGAAAAATTTATTTAGCTATGTTAATGAAATGACGATCCTTTGATGACTTGTAGTTATAATGTAAACAAGTAAAATAAAAATTAAAAACTCCCGACACATGTACTAAAACTTAAATAGAATATAATTCGTTAATCGTTAGATCCTGAGGCCAGACAGATGGGCAGCCAGACGGATTAACAGACGGACTAACAGACGGACAGACGGACGGACATACAGATGGACAGACAGACGGACAGACAGACGGACAGACAGACGGACAGACATGGACAGACAGACGGGCAGACAGACGGACAGACAGACGGACAGACAGACGGACAGACAGACGGACGAACAGACAGACGGACAGACAGACGGACAGACAGACGGACAGACAGACGGACAGACAGACGGACAGACAGACGGACAGACAGACGGACAGACATGGACAGACAGACGGACAGACAGACGGACAGACATGGACAGACAGACGGACAGACAGATGGATTAACAGAACGACTATCTGACGGACAGAGATGGACAGACAGACGGATACACAGATATGGACGTACTTTTAGAGCATGATAAGTGAAAAGGGTATTTTGCACCCATTACTGCCATATAGACGACGGACGTGTTGTTCCATTGTAGTATTTGTAGTTGACTGCGGGCCTGTTCGAAAGAGATACCGCGGCCCCGGAACGTAAAAGGCGAGGAAGGAAAATGGATGGTTTTTAGTCAGTAAGAGTCTGACACTCCCTCCCGCTCCGCCCAGAGTGGGGGGGGTCATTTGATGATTTCCCATCCTTAAAAAAAAAAAAAAAAAAAAAAAAGGCGGATGAAGTCGCGAACAGACACTAGTCTATAATATTTTCCCTTGTAACCTTTCAGTACAATGGACGAAGATGAAATGGTGTATCTGATACCAAATCAAGGTCCTCTCATCGTTGCTGTTGATGCTAGAAACTGGCAAAACTACATGGGAGGCGTTATTACAAGGGCTTGCACGTAAGTGATTCATCATCATCGACATCATCAGCCTATTAATGTTTCCACTGCTGGGACTCGGCCTCCTCTCGGAGGGAATGGGCTATAATCCACCACGCGGGCCCAGTACGGATTGGTAAGTTTCACATGTCTTTACATTTTTTGGTCCTGTTTTGAGAGTGTGGCGAATCATAGTTATCTGTATTTATTATCTATGGTTCCCACGACGATTCTCATTGGTTAGTGCGCTGACACATGAGGTCCTCACTCTATGGTCAGTGAGAAAAAAAGATACAAAGGTTTGCTGGACCTCAACGAAAAAATAAATTTAGAGCTAACACTTAGAAGTTACATACGATGTTTGTATAATATTTTGTTGGACATCCAGACGGATATACATGATTGAAGCAATACAGTGATGATAAATATACACCTGAGTTTCATTTGAAGAACGGCGCAAGTAACCGCCTAAATTGGTGACCCCGACGTGATATGAACACGCAACCCGACGATAAAAGAACAATATCGGCCTGAAAAGAAGAATTGGGACCCACTCCGAGCACAAGCATCAAATCCACATTCACTCCGGGCAGCAGTTTCCTTCGGACAAACATCCAGAAGTTGGTACCTACTCGCCAGCCATCGCGCGAGTTTGTCGGCGAACATCGAAAGCTTTGTGTTGGAAATTCGACCAGTCGTCCTACTTAACAGTGCGTGCATCTGTGTTTTAGTGAGTGTGTCTGTGACAAACTATACGGTTTTGAACATTTAGACTCTAAACAAGAAAATCATCAAATTCCGTGACAACAGCGCCGCTTTTTCTTGTGCGGATTTTTTTTCAAGCAACTTCGAAGTTAGAGCGCGAAAAGCTATCCTGTCAACTGTCAAAACCTTCATGTATCAAACGTCCTCGGCTGCGTTCCAGAGATTAGATCGAGCATCGAACTAAGTACTCACTATTGTCATATCGAAAGACTGTAAGTTTTTTATTTTTTTTAAAACCTGCTTGGACATTACGACTTACCCAATGCATATTCACGCAGCCAGTAAGGCAGCAGTTCCTTGTGATGACACCAAAGAGCAACTTAGATTGCTCCAGCAGCAGGTGGCAGACTTGACACGGCTGGTAACCAGTCTAACCGCTGGAAATGGCAGAAATAGCCGTAGCCGCTCAGGCTCACGGTCTCGTACCTTTAATGGCCTGTGTTGGTACCATAAGCAGTTTGCTGCAAATGCCTCTAAGTGCATACAACCATGCACCTGGTCTGCCCCTGCAACTCAGGGAAACTCAAACAGCAGTCAGTAGCGGCGACCACTGACTGCTCCCTGCCTAGTCGCCGTCTATTTGTTACTGATTGGTACACCGGTAGACGATTTTTAATTGACACCGGGTCAGACTTATCTTGCTTACCTAGACGGTCTTCCCAAGTAAACAAGCAGCCACTACCATACGAACTGTTAGCTGCTAATGGCACCAAAATAAATACCTTTGGTTTAGTAGAACTCAAGTTAAATTTAGGCTTAAGACGCGATTTTACATGGAAATTCATAGTCGCTGAGGTAGGTATTCCTATAATTGGTTCAGATTTTCTAGCACATTACCACCTCCTACCGGACTGTGCTCATGGAAGGTTACGAGATGATAAAACAAGTTTGTCAGTTGCAACTGAAATCTCGTTGATCGACCAACCCAGTATAAAAGTTATTCAATCACCCGATTCTCCATTCGCTCACATTCTGGCCGAGTTCCCTAGCATCTCACGTCCTCCTGGTGCACCTAAAGATCCGAAGCACACCACGGTGCATTTCATTAACACCACTGATGGCCCACCAGTGTCAGCACGACCACGTCGTCTCGCTCCACAAAAGCTTCAAGCTGCTCACAAAGAATTTGAAGAGATGATTCGCGTGGGCACTGCCAGACCTTCCAGCAGCTCATGGTCCTCTCCATTACATCTTGCGCTCAAAAAGGACGAGTCTTATCGCCCGTGCGGTGACTACAGAGCGTTGAACGCCCGCACAGTCCCAGACTGCTATCCAGTCCGTCATATAGGGGATTTCTGCCAGAACTTATCCGGATGCACAGTTTTCAGTACGTTAGATTTAGTAAAAGCATATCAACAAATCCCAGTTAATCCTGATGATATTTGTAAAACAGCCATAATAACACCTTTTGGGCTTTTCGAATTTCCCTATATGACCTTTGGCCTGCGAAATGCCGGGCAGACATTTCAAAGGTTCATTGATGAGGTTGTGCGGGGGTTTAATTTCTGCTTCGCTTACGTGGACGATATCCTCGTCTACTCAAGAGATCTCCAGCAACATGCTGAACACCTGAGGCTCTTGTTTCAACGACTACATCAGTATGGCGTGGTCATCAACCCCGCGAAGTGTGTACTTGGTGCGCCCGAGGTAACCTTCTTGGGTTACCGCATAAATGCCGCAGGCACACATCCCCCCGAAGACCGTATTCGCGCTTTAGTGGAGTTTCCTCTCCCTAAGACCGTGCAAGGTGTTCGCAGATTCCTGGGCATGGTTAATTATTACCGCCGATTTTTGCCAGACGCTGCTAAATATCAGGCTCCCCTAATAGATGCAGTGGCTGCTACTAACAGCAAGGGTGCAAAACCATTTCCATGGACACCCATACTCGAGCAATGTTTTAATGACTGCAAGAATAGTCTAGTCAACGTTACCAGCCTTTCGCATCCGAACTGTCAGGCTCCCTTAGGTCTCTTTACTGACGCATCCAGCATGCATATAGGCGCATGTTTACAACAGAAAGTTGATGATAACTGGCACCCTCTTGCGTATTTTAGCAAAAAGCTGACTGAGAAACAGTCCCAGTGGCCTGCTTATTATAGGGAACTTCTAGCCGTGTACGAGAGCGTCCAACACTTTCGGCACATACTAGAAGTGCAAAATGCAACGATTTTTACCGATCACAAGCCTCTGGTTCATGCCTTTACACAGCGCCGTGACAAGCTCCCACCAATACAACTTAATCAATTAACTTTCATCAGTCAATTCACCACCGACATACAATACATAAAGGGAACTGACAATTTAGTCGCAGACGCCATGTCGCGGGTAGAATCCATCACATTGGAGGAAGACTATCAAGCCCTTGCCAAGTCCCAAGAGGAAGATGACGAACTAAGAGAGTTAATTTCTTCTACCTCTATGAATTTAGAAAATATCTTGGTCCCTGGAACAAACACTTCCATTCTTTGCGATACATCGACAGGTAGACCCCGCCCTTATCTAACCTTACCATTCCGTCGAGCAGCTTTCGATCGACTGCATAATCTCAGTCACCCTGGCGTGAAAGCAAGTTTACGTTTGGTGACTGAGCGATACGTATGGCTGAATGTTAACAGCGACTGCCGGAAATGGGCGAAGTCATGTTTACAATGCCAGCGCAGCAAGGTGACCAGACATACATCATCACCACTTATGACTTTCCCGATCGCATCAAGCCGATTCTGCCATATTCACATTGATATCATAGGACCGCTGCCGCCCTCTTGTAATTTTAAATATTGCCTAACCGCGGTTGACAGATTCACGCGTTGGCCTGAAGCGTGGCCTATGACATCTATTACGGCGGAAGAAGTGGCAGACACGCTGGTGACTGGGTGGATATCCCGTTTTGGAGTACCAAGCACTGTGACAACCGACCAGGGACGTCAGTTTGAATCTGATTTGTTTCGGCGCCTCATGAACGTGTGCGCAACAAAGCGGATTCGCACAACCAGTTACCACCCGTGTGCAAATGGCATGGTAGAACGTATGCACCGTCAGCTAAAAGCTTCATTAATGTGCCATTCCCAAACATGGAGCAAGGCACTTCCATTAGTACTCCTTGGCATGAGGACTGCGCTCAAGGAGGACTTAAACTCCTCGTCTGCTGAGCTGGTATACGGGGAACCTCTCCGCCTTCCTGGAGAACTAATCATGCCGGCGGAAGAACCCAAGAGGCCACACGACATCATGGATTTTGTCACGGAGCTGAGGAACCGAATGGAGGTTCTACGTCCCGTACCAGCCTCACCACACGCTCGACCGGCAACCTTTGTATTCAAAGAGTTGGCGACATCGACCCATGTCCTGCTCCGTGACGACACTGTTCGGCGGCCCTTGCAACCTCCTTACACTGGCCCATACCGCGTCCTAAGGAGAAGGGACAAAACCCTTACTTTGGATATTCATGGAAGAGAGGCAACGGTCAGCATAGACCGCGTTAAGCCAGCATATCTGGATTCTGAACCTATTACAGTTCCTGTTTCTCCTCCCACTCTGACACCTGCACCACAATCTTCGTTACAACCAACTGCTCCTATCTCAACTAACCCACCTACTCCCACTCCAACGACTTCACCGCCTCCAACTGCTGTCACCACCAGAACTGGCAGACGGGTCAAGTTTAGGGACATCCTAGATTTATAGTTTAATAATTGTTTTATTGGTTAATAAGTTAGTTTTTTTTTCTTTCTTTCTCTTTTTTATGTTTTAAATTGTGTTTTATTAAGTTTTTTTCTCGTTATAAATTGTTTATATTGTAAGTTACCCTTGTATGTCATATTTTGCGTGACACCTTTGTTTTCTCCGTAGGGGGGTGGTGTGGCGAATCATAGTTATCTGTATTTATTATCTATGGTTCCCACGACGATTCTCATTGGTTAGTGCGCTGACACATGAGGTCCTCACTCTATGGTCAGTGAGAAAAAAAGATACAAAGGTTTGCTGGACCTCAACGAAAAAATAAATTTAGAGCTAACACTTAGAAGTTACATACGATGTTTGTATAATATTTTGTTGGACATCCAGACGGATATACATGATTGAAGCAATACAGTGATGATAAATATACACCTGAGTTTCATTTGAAGAACGGCGCAAGTAACCGCCTAAAAGAGCATCGGTGATGAAAATGTGTCTGTCTGGGTTCGAACCTACTACTTACTGTTTGTAAGTCGTGGCCGCCACCACTGAGCCACCGCCGCTCTAGTGAGTGATTAATGTTATGTTATTAAGAAATCTTATTCCATATATTACTAATACTGTTATCCTGCATCATTCCAGTGCTGGATAAAGGTCTCTCCCCATGACTTCAAGTTGTTTCCAAAGCCAATGTCGACCACTGAGTCGCTGGTTTTCGAGGGGCAAAAGCCAATGTCGACCACTGAGTCGCTGGTTTTCGAGGGGCAAAAAATGGGTCCTCTTGCCAGCAAGGGAGTTGTCGTGGTATGAGGTGGTAGTACAATTATTGTCAATGATATACGTGTATATCGCTGTGATACCATCCTACGTTTGCCATAGACAATTTTTCTTGACTTTGTAGATTTGAGTGCCTAAAACTGATCATAACTTTCTCTGCTCCGCAGCCGAGGTATAGCAACCCATGTAGTCCAGGTCGTTGGCTACGTTGGTCCCGATAAGGACACACCCATACCATATTATATCGTCAGGAATTCCTTCGGTGAAGACTGGGGGGACAAGGGATACGCGAAGATTGCTATGAAGCACAATGATACCGCCGGTAATCTAGTTCACAACGTATGTGGAATTGCTGAACAGGTCACTATTATGGACGTAATGTATCCACCCAAGTAACACAGGAAGCATTATTAACAACCACTAGTATCCTTATGTAGAACTTAAGGCCCGTATAAACTCTCATAAAAGTTCACCGAGCATCTTGACGCCTTAAATTGGCATTGCAAAACCATTATGATGCTTTACGATGTATAACGGTTGGAAAAAGGCATAAAAAATGCTTTTGTAAAGCCTTTAGTTTTAGTGCATCAAACCACAATGCAGCTGTCCTGCTTTCAGCTGTTTTTACTGCATTTGGAACTACAATAGCATTTTAAGTAGTCACATAAAGGCTACAGACTGTTTAAGAGCATAAACGTGACCCATTATAATGCCACGTAAATCCAGCATACAGCTTTCAGCTGTTCTTAGTGCCTTAGGGTTTACAATAGCATTTGAAGCAGTAACATAATGCCTATGGCCGCTTAAGAGCATAAACTTGTACCATTATAATGCCACGTAAATCAGGTATACTGCTTTGGGCTGTGTTTAGTGCCCTTGGCACTTTTTTGCACTTTTAGGTGCCAAGTAAAAGCCTAATGCTGGTGAATAGCATAAACGTGAACCAATGTAATGCTTGCATTTATAAAGATCACCTGTGAGTTATTGTAATGCGTAAAGCTTTATATACGTTCACTTTAATGTTTTTGTAAAACCATTTTTCGGCCATATTGGGGAGAAGTACATATTGTATGATTAACAAAATAAACATAAATATTTATGGTAAGTAGATTTTTTTTATTTTCATGACTTCTTGATTTTGAACTTCGGTTGTCCGTGGTGCTACCATGCCTGTGTCATTCGCGTCATTCAGATTTTTTGAATGATGGACAATTTAAATCATCTGGTATGCCGGTGAACCCATATAAAACTACTCTATAGACATTGGCACTACAGTGGTTCATCAAAAGTCTTCTCTCTGGCCTCTGGCTTAATAATTGTTCACGTGTGAGAATTTATACTGCTGACAGCATTAATTAGGGTATCACCGAGCTATTATGGACCGACACCATTTTGTAAATATTTCATAACCATACAATATTATCATTCCGACCGATTTATAAAAGCCATAGGTCCATATTATAATGACATAGCTTAAATGTATACTGCCCAATCAACACTATTACGTTAATTGTGGAAAATTTGTTATGTACTAAAAATAAACAATTGTTTTAGTTATTTGACACATATCTTTATATTACATTTTATATCAAAACCACAAAATATTGAGGGCGCTTGAAAATTTTGAATGAAACATATGTATATGTTATGGACCAAGTGATGAATTGGGCATTATACATAATGCCCGGTCATTATGAAAAATGGCCAATATAAGAGAGCAATTTGATAAGAATTATTCAAATAATCAAGTTGACCGGGCATTATACATATTATCCATCACCTTTTGGGCAGAATAATACAAACATATGTAATTACTAGTTTTTTTATTGTTATTGTCATTTAACTTAAAATAAACTAAATTGAACCATTTAAATAATCAGACTCATTATTTGGATTAATCATTAAGGACTTCTCTTCTACATTAACAAGTCATATTATTAAAAAGATAACATAAAACATATTAAAAAAACAAAAATTTTACAACATGTTTAATATTGTTATATAGAAATTACTTATTATTATCCTACTTTATATATCCTACTCATCATCATCATCTGCTTATCCTTTTCCCAACTATGTTGGGGTTGGCTTCCAGTCTAACCTGATGCAGCTGAATACCAAAATTTTACATGGAGCGACTGCCTATCTGACCTCCACAACCCGGTTAATACTGGGAAAACGATACGACTTGGTAAGACTGGTGTCAGACTTTTGGGGCCACTGACTACTTGTAACGACTGTCAAAGATGGACAAAAGACACTCGGGACCATCGGCTTAACGTACTTTTCGAGGCACGGAGGAAACTCGGTACGTAAGGGTGGTCACCCATCCACAGTACAACCTAGGCAAGCACGGCTTAACCTAAAGATCGACCCGGGCGGCTGATATTATTTTGCCACGAGCCTTTGCCTTTGCCTTTTTGGCTTGGCGACATCTACATTTATCAGACTTCCAACCTTGCCCTTCGCATTTAGAGGACATTCTGCAACACTTTCCCAGCGAAATCTCTGTCTCTAGAACATCTTCAGGCAAAATAAATCTTAATTTCGTAATTCAGTGTTAACACACTCGCGTTGACACTGAGTTACGAAACTGAATCCCATCCGCGTCCGTCCATATTCGCTTACAATGCAAAACTAAACAAAAACAATAGCACTTGAAGTCCGCTGCACGAGCCGCGCGCTGGATGGCGGCCTCTGATTGGTCAAAGCGTGCCTCCCTCCACGCTCTCACACCGCGTTAATTTAGCTTTATTATCAAATTGCCCAATTATCATGTAGCAATGTAATAATGACCGTGCAATGTGATAAATAATTGAAGTTAAGATAGTATTAATCACTTAGCCCGATAGAGATAGCCATTATTCATAATGTTCGAACATTATGTATAATGCCCGCATTAATCACCTGGTCCATAACATATACATTTACATTAAACTACATTGCGTTTAATATTTGAAGGCATTAAATAAGAAAGGAGTAAAAAACGTATCCAGTATAATACATTTTGTTTTGATGCAAACAAGTATGGTGTCATTGACTCAGTTTTGACTGTCTCCGTCCATATTATATTGCTAGGGAAAATACTTAAGTTACAACGTTATTGTATTATAACATTTGTGTCATGGTATTACAGATGTATTTGCAATGATGTAGGGTTTATTTAAGGTCTAACTGTGAACACTTAAATAGCCTCAATCATTATTTTAGAATAATCTTATGCTAGTCTCGTGCTTGTTTCATGCTTCTGTAATGCCATTGGCAACTTACTTGGCCATAATAATGCTTCTTTAATGCGATTCGCAACTTATTTGGTCACAATTATGCTAATATAATGCGACTGTAGTGCAATTAAACAACTAAGTGTGAACTTATTTATGACCTAAAGCCATACAATTTGTACCCAAATAAGCATTACAGTAGCCGTATAAACGTCTGTAATGCTATCATAGTGCTAACTCAAAATGCTAAAACAACACAGAAATGCTGTAAGCGGGCCGATATACTGCTTTGATGTGTTACTTGGGCAGTTCCAGATTAAGCAAGGTTCGAAGTGAATTATATTATAAACTAGCCGATGCCCGCGGCTTCGCCCGCGTAAAATTATATAAGTACTAAAACTTTTCTCTTGAATCACTATCTATTAAAAAAAACTCGAATCAAAATCTGTTGCGTAGTTTTAAAGATATTAGCATACATAGGGACAGACAAACGCGGTGGGAGACTCTGTTTTATTATAATTATGTACTGAAGTGCCTTAATAGTAGGTACTAAAGGCTTTGGCACAAGTTTGGGGGGTAAAAGGGGTAAAAATAGGTAGGGCTTCAGTCCCCGATTATAATGCTACCACTCTTTTTACAAGATAATACATATTTTTCGAGAAATTAATGAAAAATGATTTTAACTTCAAATCAGAAATAAAGTGAAAACGGGACGTTAAAAGTAAATGCGCGATTGACAAACACATATTATGTCTAGTCGCTAACCATATTTTGGTCATAAGTACTAAAAAAATGCAAAAAAAGATTTTTCGCGGGCATCCCTGGCGCTTTCACCGTAAGAGTAAACCTAAAAAAATCAGTATTTTCGATTTTATTGTTTTTGTGAATTTAAATAAAATAAAATGGTACCTAAATGGTGGTAAGCCCCCTTTTATAAGTAAGGGAAAACCCCTTTAATTAATGTTTTGAAAAACTAATAAAAAATATATAGTAGGTTACTATATATTTTTTATTAGTTTTTGCTTTTATGTTAAACATGAGCTGAGATGTACCTAAATAACACACTGGTGTATTTATATAGGTGTTGTTAAATAATTTATTACATTACATGGGACCTTAACATAAATGGCACTAAAAATGCTCAGTAATAATGAACTTAAAGGAGATATTTTTTTTGGGCCAACCTGGTCGTTGCATTTATCATTCATATTGCACCAAAAAAAGTAACCATTTTAATGTAGTAATCTTAAAATATTTTTTTGCGAGTCAAATCATTCCTGTTGTGGTCAATGTCATTTGACAGCAAATACTTACGTGAATAGGGACGGTTTTTCCGTTCATTAAAAAAAGTACAGTAGTATATTATTAAACTGTGAGCATTTTTAATGCTATTTTAAATAGGTTCACACTAAAATCGCATTGATGGTTTAAACAATCAACGTGGCACGTAACTTTAAAAATCCCCTTTTTTAGTGGCTGACAGACAACTTTATTATTTTGACATTGACTTTTTCTGTTTATTTTGGTTCTGTAAGTATTTCTGCAGATTTTTTCATTTATTCCGGTTAGACACTGATTAGCTAATTTAACCACTGTTATCTAGAGGTTATAAGGAAGAAATCAATGTACGTTTCATTATTAAATGCTACAATTTGATGTGGGTGGCCTAATCTCCGAACAAAATAAAAAATGTGTGCGTGTACTAGCGTACACTCGTAAGAAGTGAAACTTCTTTATGACGTTATTTAAAAAAAAAAAAACTACTCAAAACGGGCCGCAAAATACATTGGAGACATTTACCAATCCCTACTCCGCTGGAGAAAGTATACTTCGAATCACGCGTGGTAGGGATAAGAAAAAGATGGCGCGTAACGGAAAAATGTGACGCGTAACGAAAAAATGTTACACTAAGTAAATTTTTTTCCAAAGAAGTTTCACTTCAAAAATTGTAATTCGATTATGTTTAAGTTTCCGCAACTGTGTACTTAGTTAGACGAAATACTAATTTCTGAGCATTTTTTAGTGCCATTTTGTAGTAATAGTTATATTTTGTTAGAACTACTTTGGTTAGCAGAGTATAACATCATGCCTTTAATCCCCGATGGGTTAGACAGAAGTGCGGTGGTGTGGTGTTTAGGTTCAAGGGCGGAAAGAATTCCTTTCTTTCGACCTTGTTTAAAATGTCTACAATTTGGTACACACATACTAGAATGTTAGTAGAAACAAGTCCTAAAATTAATACAGGTAAATAATTAAACAGTACTTAATTATATGATGACAAAGTGATCGAGAATTCACAAATTTTGTGCAAAAAATATTGTTATTTTAAGTATGAATAGAACCTAAATTCATACTATAATTATCAACTTTTATTTTTAGGTTAGTCATAAGTTTATTTTGTATGTGTAGGTATTAATAAAATACGTAAACATGATTTTATGATTTAACGAATATTACATTTTTTTAGTGAAGAAGGTCATTCGGCACCTTTTGTTTCAATCATGAGATCATAACTAATCTCCGTTATCGTATCGCTCTGTTATTAAGAAAAAGTGCATTATATTAGTAAGTGTTTGGCAAAGCTTTATTTGTGTATAGCACCCATCTCTAAAACTATGTCTTCTCTATTTATTTTTTTGTTAATTAATTATTTATTTATATAGAAATGCTTAAAGACTGTATATTTTGCATAACACTTATAATTGAATTCATGTGAAAAAATATGATGAATATTTTCATGTTAATAACAAAAACGAATTATATCTTTCTCTTTGTATACTGGCACATTCATTATATCATTTTAATTAAATATTGTGAAGAAACGCAACGTCTTTTCATTTAAAAATAATATTTTCCGCATGCCCGTAATACCTGCACCACTGTGAGCCGCGGTACTTATCTCTTTCAAACAGTCCCGCAGCCCCGGACCATTTATCACCCTTATGCCGTAAGTAATAAGGTTGAGCAGTGGTCGACCGTCACTGAACTCGGGAGACCCTATCATGACAGTACCTTGTCAATACATCTATGAAAACATCATGTACGTTAGGAAAAATCTGCATTTATTCAGTAAAAGAGGTGACAGACACCACTATAATACTAGAAATAGGGACGAACTAGTTCAGCCAGGTTTCAGGCTTGCTAAAGTAGATTCCTCTTTCATGGGGTACTGTTTAAAATGTTACAATAAAATACCTCCCCACATTCTACAACTGAATGAGACGAAATTTAAATCTTGTGTAAAACGCACAATATGTAGTCAAGCATATTATAAGTTGGGGGATTATATTGAGGATAAAAATGCTTGGCTCAATGCCGGTCCTGCTCCACAATGTAACGTTACGGTTTCCTGGATAGGAAAACGTAAGGTTGCGTTATATAAAATAAGAAAAATGGCAAGAGTAAATAATAGCAAGATGATTTAATTATACTAAGGAAGCCGAGGTAACGTGAGGATAAGAGTCCAGGTCCGAAGCTCGCAGTAGGTAGAAACGCCTCGCCGCAGTGATAGTCTCACTCGCAGACGCCAATCTTGCGAGGGTTCGAAGGTCGAGGCTCACCCGCTGTCAATGTCCAGGTTCTTAGAAATTGTAGTAGATGCCTTTTCAAGGCCGACAGCGTCCAAGCTCTCCGTAGTAGTGTAGCAGTGTAGTAGCAGCAGCTTTTCAAGGATATTAGAGTTAGACTTTGCGGACTTAGCGATCACATCAAATAGCTCAGAGCTCCGTCAAGCTTCTTACTCGCTCGAAGACCAAGGATAGACTGGCCATTCAGGCTCGGCTTCCTGTCATCATGCAGATATGAACTTTTATAGTGTTCTAGAACATAGAAGAATAAAATGGTTACAAAAGAGGTCTAGCATCAAACGTATACAACCTACAATTACTAGTTACAGGAATAAATTAAAAAGAAAACTAGGCATGTCATTGTCATTATCTGACATCACAAAAGTAAACAAAGATTTGGAAACACCAAAATGTACAGAAATGCTTTAAATAATACTAATTAAAAGGCGAAAAAGGCATGCTAAGCCTCCGCATAAAAGCTATGAAGTTATTCGGAAAGGACATGTGATAATATTTTGGATTACAGTAGTTAAAAAAGTAAGTACAAAAACACAAACATTACATTACCCCGAAAACCCCGGAAAATTTTTGAATACAATGAAAAAATTTTCTTTATCAATAAGAGCATTAAAAGCAACATAAATTACTACCTAAATGAGTATTTACAGTGTTATAAAAAGATTAAAAATTAAGACTAAGATTCCCCATAACCCCTGAAAATAAACTAGAAAAATTTTGTGGTTTTAAATAAGACCTTGCTCTTTCATACACCTTTCATCAATCTACCCCCTTGCAACCTTCCTCAATCATACATCACCAGCATACTTAGGGGATATGGTTCACATTCCATGACGCATACTCCTCAAGGAATTATTTTTGGGTTTACGAAGGCTTATTTTTTTTAATTAGGTGTCGTAACCCGCACCTTTTTAATAACCCACTTAAGATTAAAATTAATATTTACAGATTTTCCTGCTTTAAGAAAAACAGTCAAGGCCTAGCTTGAACAGCTAAAGAGAAGCCTTCAAGGTTTAAGAGCTTAAGAGAAGCCTTTCAAGTCCAAGTTCAAGTTTCAAGGATACAAAAATACAATCTAAGTTATTATCTAAGTTAGGAGACCACTCCATAACAAAAAGAAAACAAAATCAAGAAATAAAATAGTGGATTAACAAGTCAAAAGTCCAAAAGTTTGAAGGTAATATTATTAAATCTAAATGGTTTTTACAAGAATTAAAAAAAAAAAATATATACATAAAACTGCCCTTTTCTTTTTACCATTAAAAAAAAATTAAGTAAAATTAAATATTAGCAAAAAAAAAAAAAAAAAAAAACGGAGTGATAAAACAAAGTACAAAAGTCTGCAGAGGACTCCCAAATGAGTGAGTGTAAAAGAGGTTCAAGTCAAGAGAGGGCTCAAGTCGAAAGAGGGCTCAAGTCGAGGGAGTGCTCAAGTCGAGGGAGTGCTCAAGTCGAGGGAGGGCTCAAGTCGAGGGAGGGCTCAAGTCGAGGGAGGGCTAAGTCAAGGGAGGGCTAAGTCAAGGGAGGGCTAAGTCAAGGGAGGGCTAAGTCAAGGGAGGGCTATAGTCAAGGGAGGGCTCTAGTCAAGGGAGGGCTCTAGTCAAGGGAGGGCTCTAGTCCAAGGAGGGCTCTAGTCCAAGGGAAGGCTCTAGTCCAAGGAGGGCACAAGTCAAGGGAGGGCTCGAGTCAAGGGAGGGCTCGAGTAAAGGGAGGGCTCAAGTCAAGGGAGGACGAGCACTCAAGAGTAAGACGTTTTAAATAATGATCTACGTTTAAGATTAAAAAAAAACATTCACCACGAGAACCCTTAAAAGAAAATCGCAAAAATAGGTAAAATCGGAACTAACCTTAGTTAGTACCTATTTTTGCCACGCCAGTAGGCTAGTACAAAGACTATAAAACTCTATGGCCTATTCCTTAGCAACCATGTTAGCAACTATGCTTATTAGTAACAAGTTCAAAAATATATTGTCAAAAATGAAAATTTACGTAGTAAATCTTTAAAATGAAGACTTTCGAGTTGATGATTTCAGGTTGCACTATATGAAATTAATAATGTTAAGATGAGTTGATCAAGGTGAAGTATTTGAAATGAGTGTAATGTAAATTTAAAGGTTTGTGCAAACGTTTACAGGATACTCTCCTGTATCGGTCGTGAAGTACCCCAACAACCAACTTGGGAGTGTCCACGAATGGATTAACACATCAAGCGGCCATTGGGTACGAATACCAGTGGGTATTCGCTGTGGTGTGCAAGTCTGTGGGGATGCAGTGTCGTGGTGTTTTTGTAGGGAGTAAAGTATTAAGAGTTAGACTACAGGATATTGTCCTATAGCCGTCGTATAGTGACCGATCTCCAACCTTGGCAGTGCCCACAAGTGGGTTAACACCACCAAGAGGCCGAAAGGGTGCCGATTATCTTTCAATAATGGAGTGTCTGTGGGGGTGTAGAATTGAGTGATGTAGAGTAGAATAGAGTGGTGATAGATGAAAAATGATGAAAAATATGTTACCAAATAAGATTACTTGTGTAAGTTTGTTTTTGAATTTTGGGAAGGATGGAATATTAAAGAACACAGGGCGGGGTTTTAAAAGATGGGCGCCAAACTGTAACGTTACGGTTTCCTGGATAGGAAAACGTAAGGTTGCGTTATATAAAATAAGAAAAATGGCAAGAGTAAATAATAGCAAGATGATTTAATTATACTAAGGAAGCCGAGGTAACGTGAGGATAAGAGTCCAGGTCCGAAGCTCGCAGTAGGTAGAAACGCCTCGCCGCAGTGATAGTCTCACTCGCAGACGCCAATCTTGCGAGGGTTCGAAGGTCGAGGCTCACCCGCTGTCAATGTCCAGGTTCTTAGAAATTGTAGTAGATGCCTTTTCAAGGCCGACAGCGTCCAAGCTCTCCGTAGTAGTGTAGCAGTGTAGTAGCAGCAGCTTTTCAAGGATATTAGAGTTAGACTTTGCGGACTTAGCGATCACATCAAATAGCTCAGAGCTCCGTCAAGCTTCTTACTCGCTCGAAGACCAAGGATAGACTGGCCATTCAGGCTCGGCTTCCTGTCATCATGCAGATATGAACTTTTATAGTGTTCTAGAACATAGAAGAATAAAATGGTTACAAAAGAGGTCTAGCATCAAACGTATACAACCTACAATTACTAGTTACAGGAATAAATTAAAAAGAAAACTAGGCATGTCATTGTCATTATCTGACATCACAAAAGTAAACAAAGATTTGGAAACACCAAAATGTACAGAAATGCTTTAAATAATACTAATTAAAAGGCGAAAAAGGCATGCTAAGCCTCCGCATAAAAGCTATGAAGTTATTCGGAAAGGACATGTGATAATATTTTGGATTACAGTAGTTAAAAAAGTAAGTACAAAAACACAAACATTACAACAACCATAGGCGCAAACTAATTGATTCCCAGTCAAGTTATTGTGGAAGCTGCAGAAGATTGTAAAAATATCCTTGCATTGTATAGATTCCATCTCTTAATATTATATAATTGCATGCCACATGTGTGAGTTCTATGTATTGTAAAGCCACCATTTTACATTTAGTTATCTTTTTTTTGACTTGAATATGCCCTGGCGGCTGAGAGAATGTCATGCTCACTCAAATGTCTCGGTGATGGTGGCGGGTGTGTCGGGTCATTTAATTCCCTTCAATATGGTCGAGTTGAATGATGCTGATACATGCGTCATGTTCGTGAACGGGCGCTGTCAATTGAGACTGGTCAACTCTCAGCTGCCACGGTTAATTTTAATTTATTATTTTTTTAAGTTGATTTAATCTTTTCTCTGGACGCTCTTAATGTGCACGTCTTTCTACATCGTTCTCACATATATGTATAATCACAACATGAATGATGTAACCAAGATTTTGTAACAATATTTTGATTGAAAAGAGTGTCCATGGAGTTTCTTGCCCGTTCTTCTCCATAGAGATCTACGCTAGGGAATGGGCAACTACAGTACTTTCTCAAGTTATTATGCCTTGTGACTGTGACTGTAGCTTTGATTTAGTTTTGTATTTTTGACATTCAAAAGTGCCGTAATGGTCTAATTGAAATAAATGATTTGAGTTTGAGTTTGACCCTAAAATAATACACCCACATTTCGACAGCTATGTTAAGGTCCCAGTGGCGAAGGGTCAATTTTTGTAAGAGGTAAGCCGTAGGCCTTTAGTGATGATTATATTATTTGTCTATAGAAGACTGACTGCCATTTTTCAAAGGGAATCCGGTAGGAATCGAGTTGTATTGGACCTTCGCCACTGTAAGGTCCCATGTAATGTAATAAAGGCGAGTCTTTTTTGTTACTGCCATACAGGGTGTAAACAGATTCTCCACGAAACCGTCGACCAAGGATTCTGTAAGTACATCGAAACTGAGTAACTCATCGCAAAAAGAAATACTGGGAACTACTTTTTTTTGGGGTGAATAATCACATTTACTGTATAACCTAATACGAAGTATTATAATATCTGTGCCCTAATGTAACGTATTTAACACATTGTGCTGATAGATGTCACCGTAAAATTGTAAAACCCGTTATATTGTAAGATAACTAGCGAGATTGTAAACTCTCGAAAGATTGTCAAACGAACATATGCTTACATTCAATAACAATAAATCCCCTCCCCCTCCTCCACACACTCGCGCTGTGGAGGAGGGGGAGGGAAGGAGGGGTCCCCCTTGTCTCATGGTACCACTCTCATGAAAAGATATTGTACCATTTCTGAGAAGTACTGATTAATATAACCTAACCTCAAAACACTTTATATTCCCCTAAAAAGCGTAGTCGACCGAAAAAATAATGCGTTATATTGTAAGCAGTGTGTTCAGTTGACAATATTTCGAAAGTTTACAATCATAATCATAATCATAATCATTTATTTGCAATAAGTATTGGTACATATTGATCTTAAAGTAAGTTGAGCCTAATACATAGTCAGATATATATGACATGCAAATTTTACAATACAGACATTTAATGTTATATAAAATCATGTTAATCATATATGTTATTAATAATCTCGCGAGAGAGATTAGGTACAATCTAACGTGTTTGAAAATTTTACGGTTACAGATACATTGAATAGTAAACGGGCTATGGAGATATATAAAGTAAAGTTATTACAACAAAAACTTAAACGTAATATTTAAAAAAAACTTGTGGTAAATATGGAACTTTGAACCCCAATATCTCCGTAACTAGAAGGTTCCCAGGTATGGTGTAGAACAAAAAAATGATCTCAATGATGGGGAGAACAAGTGCCTTTCGGCTTCGTGAAGAGGTGTTTTACACCCTTTAGATACCTACTCTTCATGATGTTAGGGTTTCTGAACAGTCAGCTAGCCATATGGACTTGCCTTATTGTTGGCTCCTAGACAAATTCCCAAATTTGGTCTAGAACAAAAAGAATGTTCGCACTATCGAGGAGAACAAGTAGGTACCTGTCCGCATCTTATCTATTAAAAAAGGTGAGGAGGGTTTACACCTTTTTTAATATTGTGGCGCCCTGGGCAACGTGGCTTAATTAAATATCTATTTTATACATAATATTATTATGTAGTAATAATAATAATGTATTTTATTTTTGTTTACTCTCTTTATTTGTTTCTTTGTTTAACCATAACGCTGCTTGTACCGTTTTGTAAATTTATACATTAGTTTATAAGTGGAAAGTTGTAATTGGCTTTTTTCTACATATTTTTCTTTTACTACTCGAATGTATTAGCTGTAACTTTTCTTAAAATTAATAAAATAATTAAATAATAAGGCTGTTTTATATTTTTTTTTGTTTTAGTTTTGCAAGTCTCCGGTGTGCTTCAACAAAAGACATGCATGTAAAAACCAATCTATTGATTATTTTTAACGTAATGGGTTAACGAAAACATTATTTAATCAAATAAAATCTACACTAGTATTATAAAGAGGAAAACATTGTATTTTTGTAGATAGGGAAAAATCAGTGTGGATGGACACTGATTTTTCCCTACAGGCGACTCAGGGACGGGCCGTTAGTAATATTATATTTTATCGCTCAATACATAAAAACAATACAATCAAAGTAAAGAGAGATAAAAATACATCTGTCACTGTCACATAACTAGCGAGATTGTAAACTCTCGAAAGATTGTCAAACGAACATACTGCTTACAATAAATTAAGCATTATTTTTCGGTAGATTATAATCTAACGAAGTGAAACCGTAATATTGTGAAATGTATGCGACGAAAGTCAACTCGCGCAGTGTGGAGTGACGGGGAGGAAAGGGGTCGTCGTCCCTGCCCCATGGTACCACTCTCATGAAAAGATCATGTACCATTCCTGAGAAATACCGATTAATATAACCTAACCTCAAAATACTTTAAATTCCCCTAAAAAGCGTAGTCGACGGAACCCCGCTACGCAGGGCTCCTATTTCTGTCTGCAGGGTTTAAAGGAATTATGGGGGCACAGATACTTCCGTTGCATGCATTTCACAATATTACGGTTTCACTTCGATAGATTATAATCTATCGAAACATAAAGCGTTGAAATGTAAGCAGAATATTCGTTCGACAATCTTTCGAGAGTTTAATATCTCGCTAGATAGATTACAATCTAACGGGTTTGACAATTTTACGGTGACACATCCATGGAGGAAACCATCAAGAAAGTTTAGTTCGTCATTATTATAATGATACTGTAGCCTACGACCTATTCTCAGACCTACCAAATTACCACAAAAAAAGAAACATAAAAATCGGTCAAACCGTTTCGGAAGAGTTCGATAACCAACACTTAACACTGTGGCACGAGATTTATAGATAGCTTTGCTAATTTGCATAATATCAATATAATTTATAGTTTACTTAGGCTTTTTCTTTTTGCCGGCGACCCCCCCAGTAATGCTTCACGACCCCCCTAGGGGTCGCGACCCACAGATTGAAAAACACTGCCCTAAGTTACTCGGTAAAGATGTAACTTTCTAAAGGTGAAAGTTTTTTAAATCGGTCGAGTAGTTTTAGAGTTAAATCGTAACAAACACACAAATAATAAATAAAACCGTTTAAAAATCTAATCTTTTCTCTTAAAAAAAGTTTTTTGATAATTTTGAACTGAGTTGCTCTAAGTTAATCTATACTAATATTATAAAGCAGAAGAGTTTGTTTGTTTGGTTGAACGCGCTAATCTCAGGAACTACGGGCTCGAATTGAAAAAATATTTTTGTGTTGGATAGTCTATTTATTGAGGAAGGCTTTAGGCTATAAAACATCACGCTACAATCATTAGGAGCGGAGCTGGAATGAAAAAATTTGCATTCGTTTTTCTCACTTATGTGACGCAGACGAAGTTGCGTGGTTCGCTAGACATTAGCACACAGCGCCATCTAGTGCCACACTAAGCAAGGCTTGTGTCGTGGACGCCAGGTAGTTGATATACTACATTATACTTTTTTGTTTGTAAATACATACTTATTATACTCGTACATATAAACATCCATGACTCGGAAACAAATGTCCATGCTCATCACACAAACATTTGCTACTACCGGTATTCGAACCCACGACCCTATGAACGTAAGGCAGCCTCACTGTGGTAGTGAGGCTGCCTTACGCCATTCGAGTCGTCGTCGAGTTAAATACGTAAACATAACATTGGGAACCATAAGGAAATATAGATAATAATAGGTACCTATGTACAGTCAGCCAAACAGTTAGGTATGCAGGCCAGCAATCTTCTTACGACTATTTTAATGTAAAAGTCTGTAAAGATCGATTTTTTATTTTTTAGATATACTTTCACGAAGAAACTACTGAAAGGATTTGGATGAAATTGCAAACAGATTGATTATAACCCTTTTCCATTTATAATAGTAGTAAGAAGATTGCTATCCTGTAAACCTAACTGTTTTGCTAACTGTACCTATGTAGGCCGCGGGTTTTACCGCATACATGACTGTGAGCGAGTGATGTGAGCTGTTCTACAGGAAAAGTAAGTAGTAATTGGTGACGTTTCAACCAGTGTAAACACTTCTGATTCCCAGTTTTTTTTAATAATTTAAAATGTTTGTGGAAGAAAAGGAGACTAAAGGCAGACCCCAAGTAAACACACACGGTCTAGAAGAACAAAAAGGAATATTTAAAATGCGTCACAAAACTGCATTTATTGTAATATTCGTCTCAGTCATAGTCATTCTAATATTCGCGGTCTCGACATTATACACAAATTGGAAGAATACGATCAATAACATGAATTTGACGGTTACGATCAAAAGATATGAAGTTTCAAATTTGGCTAAATTACAATTCGACAGTTACTTGAGAGATTTTAATAAAACTTACAACTATGAAGAATATGTGAGAAGGTTCGAAAACTTTCAGGTAAGATTCCTTGAATACTTTTGCTAAAATGATTTAATAATAGGGGTTAAAAGGAGACCCTTGTATGTTAAAAAAAAAAAAAACTGGACCATATCTATTGACCTCGGAGTCTTTTACGGAGAAATTGGAGGGCGAAGTCCAACTTTTTTATGATATAAAAAGAAATACAAGTTTCTTATGTTATAAATGTCACCGTAACATTGTCAAACACGTCAGATTGTAAAATAACTAGAGAGATTGTAAACTCTTGAATTATGTATTTTCAAACGAACAATATACAACATTATTTTTTGTTTACACTAAACCCGAAAAGGGGTCATTGTACGATGAGTACAATGACCCCTTTTCGGGTTTTTTTGAACAACTTTTTCTATCAACGAACCTTGAAATCGCGAAAAAAAAAATCAGCTGTTCCCTACATTTATGTTCGCATAACTCGTCAAAATGTAGGGAACAGCAGATTTTTTTTCGCGATTTCAAGGTTCGTCCCATAGAAAAAGTTGTTCAAAATGATGAGTACAATGACCCCTTTTCGGGTTTAGTGTAGGAAACAAAAAATAATGTTGTATATTTCGAGAGTCGTAATGCTTACAATAAAACGCATTATTTTTCGTTAAATGCATGCGATGCTAGTCAACTCACGCGGTGTGGAGGAAAGGAGGGGTCTCCCTTGCCCAATGGCACCACTCTCATGAAAAGATAATGTATCAATCCTGAGAGACCGGCCTCTATTTCCGTATGCAGGGTTTAAAGGAACCTAACTAACCTAACGGGGGGGTGCCCCAAGTCCCGATTATGGGGGCAGAGATACTTCTGTATGTTCAGTTGTCAATATTTCGAGAGTTTACAACCTCACTAGAGAGATTATAATCTAACGTTTTTGACAATTTTGCGGTAACATAACTATAGTTCCATGCCCCCTGTGCTTTCAATGCACCCGCGGCCGCCGCGTCAGCGCAATGTTTTTTGTGTGTTACATTGATTCCTACCGTGATTTTTCATCCCAAAAAAGTCGGTTTCCTCGTAACAATTTTTGTGTTCAGGTACTTACTTATTTTTAACCCCAGATGCAAAAACGACGGGGTGTTATAAGTTTGACGTGTCAATGCACCCGCCGCCGCCGCGTCAGCGCAATGTTTTTTGTGTGTGTCTGTCTGAGGCATCGTCGCTCCCAAATGATATAAGGAAAGTGGAGTGATGACGGGTACCTACGATCTTACATATTATATTTCATTTAACTTTTATAGTACCTACATTATTTACCACATGCTTTGTGAAGTATCCATTTCCGATCCGTGGATCAGTACCTATAGGGGTCATGGGGGTCTTTAAAGTTTAGTTAGGTTAAGTTTATCTATAGCAATTAAAACTTGTATATTTTAATTTTAGAACTTTGACCACCAATATCTCCGTTACTAGGGGGTTCCCATGTATAGTCCAGAACCAAAAAAATGTGGCAATGACGGGGCGAACATGTGCTTTTATAATTAACTAATTTCAGGTATCGTTAAAGGACATAGCCAGATTAAATGAGCTAGAAAACAACACAGTATTTGGTTTGACAAAGTTCTCTGATATGTCTAAAGAGGAATTCGCAGATCGTATGTTGTTAAAACCCTTTGCCATGCCTTCGTGCCAAAATTTGGCGTTTGACTGTACAAACTTGGTCACGCAGACACAGTACAAACTAAGGATCAACGAAAAATATGGGAAACATGTACCAGAGTCATTTGATTGGTAAGTTATTAATTATTTATCATTAATGCTTTATAGCCATCGATTACTTGATTTGTTATTGCAGTTTTCGGCTCAAAAACATTCATTCCGGCTCGAATGCAATATCAAAATGCACTATTTCCACGTTCATAATGTTTTAACGCTCAAAAGTAATAAGGACTTATGTAATAACTTAATAAGTACTATATTAAAAGGAATATCTACCATCTGTGTCTGTTTCAGGCGAACGAAAGGTGTCGTAAAGCCGGTCTTGAATCAGAAGCGTTGTCAAGGATGCTGGGCCTTCAGTATCGTTGGAGTCCTGGAGTCGATGTCTGCAATAAAGTTGAAAGATTATCGCAGTAGGAGCATAGAGGTACACAATTAAATAAACGTACCTAGTCAATTTCATAGCGCGTGACTGAACATCACCAGCATCAATAGTAGGCACATTATTACCCTAGGGATGAAAGTAACTTATGGAGTCCCGAGACGGGATTTAGCGCCCGCTCGGGCGCTAATTGTTTAATGCGACTGCAAGAGCAAAACGCGAAAGTATATGATTCACTGCAATGAACAAAACCAGAAAAATATTTCAATTTCTTCAGGATATATGCTAGTACTAGTCGATGCCCGCGGCTTCGCCCGCGTAAAATTATGAACTAAAACCTTCCTCTTGAATCACTCTATCTATTTAAAAAACCCGCATCAAAATCCGTTGGGTAGTTTTAAAGATCTAAGCATACACAGGGACAGACAGACGCGGCGGGAGACTTTGTTTTATAATATGTAGTGATGATAGTGTTTTGAAGACATCTTACTACATAATACTTCATTTAATAACTCATTTTAGGGTTCCGTATCCAAAGAGTAACCAATGGGACCCAGTTGCTGCTATAACAACAAATAATAAAATTAGATTAAAAATTGAAGGGACTTCCCTATTACGACGTTGCTACGGAACCCTTCATGCGCGAGTCCGACTCGCACTTGGCCGGTTTTTTCTTCTAAAACCCAATTTCCTTCTTCTCAGGAACTTATAGATTGTTCAATAGACAACAATGGTTGTGCCAATGGAAGTGTCACCATCGCGATGAAATATGCTTGCCACAATAAACTACAATTTGTCACCGAAGAGGAATACCCCTTGACACTGTCCATGGACAAAAACTGTAAGCTAACAGTTGATGATAGGGGACTGAGGGTTAAGGCGTTTCAACATACCTGGTGAGACTTATTTATTTTCATTACTCATACTCGGAAAGTAGGTCTGAAGTTGCCTGAGGAGCGGGCTGAAAGTAATACTTTTCAGCCCTAGGGAGAATCATTTTCAACTGACAGCTGTCACTGTATTAAAAAAAAAATCTAGTTCTATTTTCACATTTATATTGAACCATGTTCCGACTTCTATACAGCCTGTAAATTACAGCGCGTTGTATAATTAAAATAACATAACATTCAGTATTAATTAAAGAATATATATTTTTGAATAACTTAGTTATAATTTAGTTATAAATATTTCTTTAAAATAACAAAGATTTGGGCAAAACATTTACAATTTTTTCAGTGACGATAGTGAAAATAAAGGCTGAATAGCCATAGAAAAAAAAAACAAAATAGGCGGGAAAACGGCAATACGATCTTCATTTTTTTTCGAGTGGTTTTTTGTTTTTGTTTTTATTTTCCTTGCATTCGTAATGAAAAGCACAGTGTATACCTCGGGTTAAAGACATATTTAGTCCCTCGAGCTATTAGCGAAAGCCAAACCCCATCTCGGGGCTAAATAAGTTACTTTCACCCCTAGGATAACAATGTACTATTTCAACCCCCGATGCAAAAACGACGGGGTGTTATCAAGTTTGCCGTATCTGTGTGTATGTGTCTGTCAGTGGCATCGTAGCTCCCGGACGGATGAAGCGATTTTGGTTTTGTTTTTTTTTGTTGTTTGAAAGATGAATTAGCCGGGAGTGTTCTTAGCTATGTTCAATAAAAATCAGCCCAAGATGGCCGCCGGCATAAAATGGCGGTTTAGATATTTATTCAACAACTCCCTCAATATGGGTATCAAATGAAAGGGCTTGACTAGTAGAATATTATACGCTATAATAAATTTGAAATCCAAGATGGCCACCACCAAAAAAATGGTGATTTACTTTTTTTTTCACCTCACTATGGTATCAAATGAGAGGGCCAACACTAAAATATGACGGGAATACCTTGAAAAAAATATGACCCTACATGTCGGGGTTTTTTTTTATTTTTTACTAGCTGACCCACGCAACTCTGTCTGCGTCACATACCTAAGAGAGAAAAACGAATGGAAAAAAAAACCCTGCTTTTACAACATTTTTCATTCCTGCTCCGCTCCTAATGACCGTAGCGTGATGTTATATAGCCTAAAGCCTTCCTCGATAAATGGACAATCCAACACAAAAATAATTTTTTAATTTGAACCAGTAGTTCCTGAGATTAGCGCGTTCAACCAAACAAACAAACAAACTCTTCTGCTTTATAATATTAGTATAGATTTAATGTAACTTGTTAACTTACTTCTTGTAACCTTTCAGTAAAATGGACGAAGATGATATGGTGGAAATGATAGCAACGCACGGTCCTATCATCGCTGCTGTTGATTCTTCGAACTGGGTAAACTACATCGGAGGGGTTATTACAAGGGCTTGCACGTAAGTGATCAATGTTTTGTTATGTTATTTAGAAACTTTGTTGACTTACCATTTAAATTCAGTATAAAACCCTATTTAAAACGACTTTCTTCATCAACTTAAAAATTTAAAAAACCCGAATACGGAACAATCGGAATCGGGACCCATATTGGATGTAATGATTACATTACATCCAGTATGGTTCCGTATGTCGCAGTAAATACCGACTGTCGCAGTAAATATGTTCCTTAATAGAATGTATTATTGAACTTGTGTTTTGCTTATCAGTTTTTATTTAAAATTACTAGTTATTTTTTACGCAGTCTGGGTTTTTACATTTTTTAGTTACGATTATAATAAGATGGAGAATTTTGCATTTTATTCATTTTGGTGTACCTACACTTATTACTTTACAATTCACAAACCTACTAGTCATCCGCGCGTATTTTGTACTCATAATTAAACATACCTATAACACATAAAAAAATATAGTCATGATTATTACATTATTTATTTTGAAATCCTCATTCCAATTTTTTAAATTATTCACTGGCCTATAAATATTACCCGGGGTATACATTTCACAATATTACGGTTTCCCTTCGATAGATTACAATTAACCGAAAAATAAAGCATTATTATTCTAAGCAGTAGGTATGTTCAGTTGACAATATTTCAAGAATTTACAATCTCGCTAGAGAGATTACAATCTAACGTGTTCGAAAGTTTTACGGTGACATTTAAAACTATTGTTATGCGTTGTACGTTTATTTTCTCTGCAAATTTGTATGCACGTCATGTCCCTGCGACAGATATGTTTTTCTCTTTATTTTTAAAACGGTAACATAAAAATCTTTCTGCAAAAGAACACAAAAAAGTTTAAAATAACTTTACTTTTGGAAGTGGATCACTTTGTTTGCTTCATTGACTTTTGGCCACCGACTTCCGAAAGTTAGTTTTATTTTGGGAGTGGTTTTTTTAGCAAAAAGTGTTTTAAAAAGTTTTATCTCATTCATCCCTGCGTTTCCATCCCTGTTTTACGGTATCTATTATCAGAGTTGCCAATCTTAACATAACTGATAGGATTTTATTTTGAGATATCTACCACAACATCCTTTACAAACCGCTTTGATTATTTTAACAACCAACTTTAGGTACCTAATTCAATTTCTAAGGTATTTATATAACAGAGTTCCAGAATTATCGAGCTTTACACTCCCAGTATACCCAGGGGGTCTAAAATGGCCGCTTTAGCAGAATCGTAAATGAACCACACTAAAAAAAAAAAAATTTTAAAATGGTCTTTGTGACCATTACCATAAAGTCCATTTTAAGAATTTTAAATTGTATTCAAAAAAAGAATCACGAAAATAAAAATAAAAACTCTCCTGCAATTCTCTCATCACTTGTATGGTTTGCTGTAAGAAAACCCATTCTGATTAAGCTCGCCGTTGTACAATGTACATATTCTAATTTTGTGTAAGTACTCGTATATTTTTCTTTGTTACTTTTTTTTGGGTGCAATCTTCGATCAATAATAGGGTGCAATAAAGAATAAGAATAAGAATAAAAATCTTAAAATGGACTTTATGGTAATGGTTACAAAGACCATTTTAAGAATTTTAGTTTTTTACCGTGATTCATTTACGATTCTCAGGCTTCATTATTGTACCGAAACCATAATAATATAAAATAAAAAAATATATATATCTCTGGATGTTAACACACAGCGCCACCTAGTGCCACACTAAGCAAAGCTTGTGTCGTGGACACTAGATAGTTGATATACTACATTTATACTTTTTTGTTTGTAAATACATACTTATTATACATATTAACATCCATGACTCGGAAACAAATGTCCGTGCTCATCACACCAACATTTGCTCCTACCGGGATTCGAACCCAGGACCCTAAGAAATGAAGCAAGGGTCGTCAATAATGAAGCTCGTGGCTACATAATAACGGGGTTGCGGGCCTGTAGCGGGGTTGCGGGCCTGTTCGGGGTGGCGGGCCTGTTCGAAAGAGATACCGCGGCCCCGGGGGCCGGAACATAAAGGGCGAGGAAGGAACATGGATGGATTTTAGTCAGTAAAAGTCTAACACTCCCTCCCGCTCCGCCCAGAGTGTGAGAAGTCATTAAAATGGCTACATAATAACAGCCGCTTGGGTCGATCTGCTTGCCTAGGTTGTTCTGTGGATGATTATCCACCCAGTAGGTACATACAGAGTTTCCTTCTTGTCTCGGAAAGCACGTTAAGCCGTCGGTCCCGGCTGCCATTTGATTGGATCTTTGACAATCATTACAGGTCCACGTCACGTACCAGTCTTACCAATTAGGGGTATCGTAGCCCGTAGTCCCCAGAACTAACTGGGTTGCGGAGGTCAGATAGGCAGTTTCTTCATGTAAAATACTGGTATTCAGCTCTATCCGCTTAGACTGGAAGCTAACCCCAACATGGTTGGGAAAAGGCTAGGCAGAGGATGATAATGGCCGAATTTCTCTAGCTGCAACAAAACTAGTGGCAACACTTTCATACACGCCTAAAGCTTGGCTAGCCCTTATACAGGGTGTAAACCACCTCATCACAAAGCCGTTAACCAAGCATTCTGTACATCAAACTAAGTAACATTACGCAAAAAATATTGCTCGAAACAACTTTTTGTTTTTAGGTTATAAATCATGTTTTATGGTAGAACTCAATGTAACGCACTCAAAACATTGTGCAGATGGATGGATTGAATATTACGGAGGTCGTAGAGATATTTAAAGTAAAAATCATGCGATAAAAAGTGGTATTTAAAAAAAAACTTGTCAAAATCTTGCAACTTTGACCCCCAATATCTCCGTAACTAGAAGGTTCCCAGGTATAGTGCAGAACAAAAAAAATATCAGAATGACAAGTAGAACCAGTGCCTTTCGTATTCGTTAAGAGGTATTTTACACCCTATTTTATAGGAGACGGAAGACAGTCACAAGAGGTCCGAAACAGTTTACATCAGCTATATCGTGTGTCGGCTCATTTCATGCACCTTGTTATAAATTACTATGCTAACGTATGACTCCGTTTATACAAAAACCACAAAATAATACATTAACGTCTTGTTTACTTTCTCTCGTAGTATAATTTTAGTTTGGTTTAGGCAATTTTTTCTTGACTTTGTAGATTTTGACGATCAAAATTTTCTCTACTCCACAGCCGAGGTATCTCCAACCATGTAGTCCAGATCGTCGGCTACGTTGGTCCCGATAAGGACACACCCATACCATATTATATCGTCAGGAATTCCTTCGGTGAAGACTGGGGGGACAAGGGATACGCGAAGATTGCTATGAAGCACAAAGATGCCGCCGGTGATCTAGTTCAAGACGTATGTGGAATTGCTGAACAGATCACTGCTATGGACGTGATGCGTGGAGATTTATAAGGGGTTGATAATTATCGTGGTAATTATATATCTAAGTATAATGATAATAGAAAAACATAAAACTAAAATTAATAAACTTTGAGTGTAGCGTTAAGAGTCAGTTAATCAACGAACCAACCCGACTGCGTAAAAAATAGGTAACTAATAACTTCAAATAAAAACTAAATAGAAAAAAACAAGTTTAATTATAAATTGTAATACGAAAAATATTGTCTGCAACAGTCGCCTAGTCGGGACCCATATTGGATTTAATGTTGGAGTCAATATATTCCTTATAATATAAATAAATATCATTGGCACACACAGCGCTATCTAGTGCCACACTAAGCTGGGCTTGTGTCGTGGTCACCAGACAGTTGATATACTACATATATACTTTTTGTTTGTAAATACATACTTATTATACATATAAACATCCATGAATCGGAAACAAATGTTCATGCTCATCACAGAAACAATCAATAGAATGTTTTATTTAATTTGTTTTTATAATTTAAGTTTGTATTTAAAGTTATTGGTTATTTTTTACGCAGTCGGGTTGTTTAATTTTCAAATAATATTTTAAATGTTATACTTTTTAGATGATTATAACCTATGCTGATTCATAAGTTGATTTCTTAATAAAAATTTTTTCATGGTCATTATCTGGTAATTATCATGATCACTATCGGATAATTATTATGACAGAAATAAATCATTAAAAAAAATATCTCAATAATTAAGAACCGCGAGATCAAGTAACATTTTACAAACCACAAGGTGTATTACGTCCACTTCAAATGACATTAATATCTCTTTACTTAAATACTTATGTAAAAAAAACCGTAACATAACAAATAAAGGCACGCCATTATTTTACTCACTTTTATACTTGCTGCTTCAAGTTAAGATGAAGCCTCTTAAGTTCTATTTACGTAATTGAATTAAAAAGTGCCTGTTATGGGCCTACTTAAAATAAATGCATTGATTTTGATTTTTTGATTGATGATTTTTTGATTTTGGAATGACTTTTCATGAATATTTATTGGATGGTGGTAAATGATCTCAGAGGATGGTATTAGTGATATAATTTTTGTAACTACACATGTGTTACTCCTGCGTCTATTTTTTTATCCACGTACAACCTTTCACTGCAAACATAGTTCATCTGAATGTTAACTAATATTGTAATGATGTGATTTTTTGTTTTTTTTTTTTATTTTTTTATTACGATTTAGCTCAAGAAATACTTAACCGATTTAAAAAAATCTTTCACCTTTAGAAAGCTACATCTTTATCGAGTAGGTATACATAAGCTATAAATTGTTTTGATTTCATGCAAACTATTAGAGCTATCGCAATTTTCGCGGACGAAGTCGCGGGCAAAGTGCTAGTGCTTTTATATTAAACATAGAGCTGAGGTGTAAATTACTTGTGCATTTATGTAGGTCTGTATTGTTGTTAAGTAAATAAATATTATAATAATTATCTTGTCATTTTATTGTGTCTTTAAAAACGCATAATAGGATATTCTGCCCATGAATGAGACATTCTATAGTGTTGTATTTAATCTTGAATAATTATACGGTTTAGTATAGTTTTAAAAGTAAGTATTCATTGTGTACGATAAGTGGGTTCATATATTTTGCTTATTTTTTAAAAGATAAATGTTATTTTTGTAATTAATTATTTTATTTTAAACAATTTGTTGTGGATTTCTAATTAAAACTAGGCGTTTAATGTTGTTAAGTTTATTCAAAATAATATTTTTATAACACTACCACTTGCCACTTAAACCACATTTTTCGTACTAAGTGATATAGGGTTCTGCTGGGGTTGCGGGACTGTTCGAAAGAGATACCGTGGCCCCGGAACGTAAAGGGCGAGGAAGGAACATGGATGGGTTTTAGTCAGTAAAAGTCTGACACCCCTCCCGCTCCGCCCAGATTGGGAGGAGTCATTTAATGATGCCCTTCCGAAAAAAAAAATGTAATATAGGGTTTTCTATCAGGAAGTTTTCAGCAGCAGCCACAGAGTCTAGATGTGCGATTTACCTATATCGGATTAAATTACAACTGGTGAAATACGGGTGTAGGTACTAAAGGTACTCTACCTAACCCTGAGAGGAAACAGGCGTGATGATATGTTAGATACTTAATAATTAGGTAGTCAATAAAATAAAACGCTAGAACCGCGATTTTCATTATTTTACATGCAAATGCGAGCGTTTGGGAAGAAGTTTGATGTATCGAAGATCGAAGGACTTCAATATATCATTTAGGAACACACTAAAATGAACGATATATTATTAGATGCTCCTTTTGTTACCAACTAAACCAATGAACCTTGAATTGCGGTTTCTCGACCTATCCCACACTTCATGCAACCGCACGAACTTCACAAGACTATAAATTCAAATTTCGAACTTCACTTCAGTTGGGGACCGACCGCCGAGGAAGACAGACGTATCAAACTCTCTTATCTCTTGGTATGTTTTTGTTTATTAACTTTATTATTGTATGTGTTCGCTATCTGACCACTTTATAATTGTGAATGATAAATACACGATAAGTGGTAGGTATATATAATTTATTATGTTTTGTTATTTTGCGGCCGATAAGTCTTTTAGTTGGAGAATGGAGTGGTTAATTGTAAATAGCTCACATTATTGTTGGTTTGATAAGCGTTTTCTGAGTGTAACACATTGACAATTCTTGTTTGTGAAGTAATAATGTCTGTTCAAATAGCCACCTCCCTTCATTTTTCATAATTAGTCATCATTGTATCTACTTATGAGACAAATGTACATACCAAAAGTTAAATGTTTTAAAAATGGGGTATGCAGAGTTGGAATGGGGTTAGTTCTGGAGTGGCGACCGCGAACCGGAAGACGTTGCGTCGGAATACCTCCCACTAGGTCACTGGTTCCCAACCAGTGGTCCGCGGACCACTGGTGGTCCGCAGGAGCCTCGACTACGGTCCGCGAAAGATTAAAATGTTATTCGTACTTTTTAACACAGAAGATGCAAGCTCAACCCAACCTAATTGAACCTATCAGAGGCCAAATTACTAAATGATTAATAAATTTTTCGAGCTCAATTCGATCGCTTCTGTCCAATTTTTGTATAGTGTGAGTTAAAGATTCACTCCCCTAGTTATAATCCTGTCGGTGTCCATGTTTATCTAGGACCATTTATGGTCCCTATTAACAATGAACATACCAAAGTGGTCCCTGGCCTAAGAAAGGTTGGGAACCACTGCCTAGGTGGACCGATGACCTGGTGAAAATCCGCTGGATGCGAGTCGCACGGGATCGGTCAATGTGGCGACACTTGGGGGAGGCCTATGTCCAGCAGTGGACGTCTTTCGGCTGAACTGATGATGATGATGATGATGATGATGATGCAGTGTTTTAAAGTAAAGCTTAATGTTTCTTGAAACTATTCATTGTTGTTGTCATATTCACGGCTTGTAAATTATTCCATATGGTTTTGTGCGACGAACATTCTGCATCTTTGCAGAAAGCCTGGATTTTTAAGTATAATAGGTACTCAGATAGTTTTGCTTCAGATTTCATCTCATAGCGTCGCATGTAATCTCCATAGGCAAAGGTCTATCTAAATAGTACACCTTTATTGCATCTTGCAATCTTATTGCGAGTCTATTGTTATCAATATCATTCAGGAGTCCGAGCTATTGCTTCCAAAATTCCTGATGGAAAAGCCCAAACAAACATTGCTCGACGTGGGCAAAGAATCCAAGGCCCAGAAGCAGTTTTCGCCACCAACACACTATACTCGTAGATCAACAAGACAGTTTCATATTAGATACTTAAAATACTTGCATTTCTCTGATAATACTCATGGAGTGGTAGATAAGACTCTCAAGCGAATATGTCGTTTGTGCCTTGGAATGGGTAACGTCGAAACAGTGAAAAGCCGAATGGAATGTGTACTTACAATAGGCTTGTTAACTGAAAAAATCTAATTAGTCCGTCACTTAGATTACCAAAAAATATTTGACCCGTATTTTTTCTTTTGTCACATAAACCACAATTGACGAAAATACAACGCTTTTCAAATTCCCAATACGTCACTGTTTGGTATCATTCTTAGTGAGTTCTGACGTCACGAGCCCCAACTCCCGAGTTTTGATGCGTTGTATTCGTTGATTTACAAAAACAAAAAAATACGTGTCCATTATTTTCCAATACTCTAACTGACGAACTAAATTGATTTGCAATTTATTGATGGTGGAATCTAGCCTATTTAGCAAATGTGTTTAGCTTTACCATGTTGGCTTAGTCTCAACTATTTTTGATCACGACCACTTTGTTGACAGGATTTTGACCTCATAGAAATATCACCTGTCTCGTCAGAGGTTTCTAACTTTTAAATGGGGGATGAGACATATTGTACCTTATTCTAGCTACCTGTAAAGGCGTTTTTTCCAGCGGCGGAATGTTCTTCATGTCTATCTATCTTGTCTCAGTTTACTTATTGTTCAAGTTTACTCAGTACCGCATATTCCTTTCTATGCTCCTGGGCCACTGGGCAGATTCATACTTGCGTCTTAGTTGGATGTTACTGACTAGTAAGTCCCAGGTATTCGTTTTAGCGACGTATAAAAAAGCCAGGGTAGTTCGGTGAAGCATCAGCTATATATGGATTTGCGCTGAAAATAATGAGGCCTACGGAGTGGCCATACTGTTCGATGTCCACTTCTCCATCAAAGGAATCCTTCATTCTAGCAGTTTTGCTTTGTATGTCAGAATTGCAGAAATGGTGTCGCTGGTACAAGAAGATTTTGGAGTGTACAAGGAGAAGAAAGTGAAGAAGTTTACATGGAGGACGACTGGTGGCGCTGAGATTTCTGTGATATCTTACGGAGCTATCATTCAGGCTATTAAGGTAAGTCTACATCTGTGTACGTTATTCAAATTCATCAGTCTCTGGCCCTTATCCCAATGAGGGATTTTCTTTTTTGACTCTTCCCTAGTCGCTGGATAGATGGCGCTGATCTCGGTACTTTACTGCAAGGAACAGAACGTCACATAATTTTACTTGGACCTGATGGTTATATTCGGACGCATATGCAAACGAAAGTGTCAGTCAACGAGCGTATGTGGCATATGTTTTTTCAAGTGTTTTAGCTTTGGCACCTAGTAACGTAGTCAGTTCAACGCCATCTACCGAGTTCTCGAAAACTATTTTTTTTTTAAATAACAAAGAAAACCTTCCATTAATTTGGCGGCGCAGCATGTCTTCCTCTTCCATACTTCTTTATCTGTAGGTATCTGTATCTGTGTACGTTATTACTATTAGATTTACCGTGTATAGATGCCCTTATTATATTTTTCTTGTATGGCATCACCGGATGTGTGAACTATTCTTTATTACTATATACTCTGTTCCGTTTCCTTTTTTCTCTCTCGCTTGCTGACCACGAACACGTTGGTTGTAACTGTAATTGTGCTCAGATAAACTAATCAAGTATATAGTGCATTCTTTGTTATTGTGACGATATTATGTGTGCATTTATTGTGTCAATAAACTGCTTCATATAAATGAAGGTTGGACTCGTTCTGTTCACTTATTCGCTACCGGTGCTCCCCAAACACTGCCACGAACCACGTGCCTCATCATCATCATATTAAAAGGTTATGGGCCCAGAGAAAAGAGCATCTTGGCTTGCTTTGTTTTGCATGTAATGAAAAGGTTCGTTTTTTGGGAGAGTGATTCGATGCGCACGTGCAGTACTGCAAGCCGTGCATAATGGAACATAACCTCAATGGGTTCGAAAAATTGGATGGTATATCTAACTTCCATACCTGGAAGTTTTCAGTCAAGAACCTGCTTATTTTAGAAGGCTTGTGGGAAGTCGTTGTTGGAACAGACCAAGCCGAAGGTCACTTGAGGCGTGATCAAAGAGCACTTGCACGCATTTGCTTAACATTAAAGCCGCATTTATTTCAATATGTACGAAGCTGTGACACTGCTAAAGATGCTTGGAAGGCGTTGCTTGACGTTTACGAAGATAAAGGTCTTTACCGAAGAGTTCTTCTACTGAGGAGACTGCACCGCGTTCAGTACTCTGAATTTTCTGATATGCAAGCTTATATTGATTCTGTGTTTACACTAGTTCAGCAGCTTGACGACATCGGAAAACATACCGAAGATGAGGAAGTTGCTGAGATTTTATTGAGTGGTCTGCCAACTGAATATGATTCTGTTGTTTCAAATTTGTCAACTGCTGCAGTCACTACTACGGTATCGAGTGAACTTGTGCGAGCCCGACTACTGCAAGAGTATTCGAGGAAGACATCGGCTGATGAAGAAAGTACAGCTTATGTCTCCAAAAGTAGAAAAGTTATTGTTTGTGAATTTTGCAAAAAGAGTGGTCACAAGAAATCAACTTGTTTTAAATTAAAGAAACTTAAAAGGGCCAGAAAATCCAATGATAAAGAAAATGAAGATAAAACTTTTTCAGCAACAGCATTTCTGTCAAAAGCCAGTGAGTTTTATATTGACAGCGGAGCTACCAGTCATATGGTGAACAACAGGGACATACTTCAGGACTTGAAAAAGTCAGATAACTTAATAACTATGGCTGATAATTCTAAAATTAAGTGTGAAGGTATAGGCACTTTGGAGATTCAGTCAAATCATAAGGTTAGACTTTTAAATGTTTTATATGTTCCCCAAATTGCGGCCAATCTTATTTCTGTTAGCAAATTAGTGTTGTCTGGCCATTCAGTTAGGTTTAGCAGTGAGAAATGTTTTATTTATAATGACAACGTTGGTCATAAAGACAAGTCTGGCAACTTAGTTGCATCTGGTGTATGCATTAATGGTTTGTTTAAACTTAATGGGTGTGTTGTTATGTCTGAGTGTGTAAATGTAAATGGTTTCGGGTCTTCGACTAAAAGTGGACACTCTCTACTCCTTGATCATGGAGAGGAGCTGTTGAGTACCAGAGACATTGCTGGTCTTCCTGCTGAATTATGGCACAGACGTCTCGGCCACCTGAATATACAAGGTATGAAAACGCTGGAGAAAGTTGCATGTGGAATGCGTTGTCTATTTCAGGATGAAAAGTCACTCAAGAACTGTCTTGCTTGTCTCGAGGGGAAGTTGTCGGCCGCAGCTTATCCTGACAGCACATCGAAAACGACGCAGCCTCTGCAACTGATCCATTCCGATGTCTGTGGACCCATGCAGGAGCCAAGCTGGTCTGGAGCGAAGTACATCGTAACTTTTACCGATGACTACACTCGGAAGAGCTTTGCATGCTTGATGAAAAATAAGTTTGAGGTAATTAACCATTTTATTACATTTAAAACATTAGTTGAGAAACAGACAGGCTTGCAAATTAAGATTTTAAGATCAGATAATGGTGGTGAATACTGCAATAACAAGTTTAGTAACTATTTAAAAGAGCAGGGTATTGTCCATCAGGTCACTGTCCCTTACTGCCCTGAGCAGAATGGGGTTTCAGAAAGACTGAACCGTACCTTAATGGACAAGGTTAGGAGTATGCTGGCAGAGGCGGGTCTCGGCAAGGAATACTGGGGTGAAGCTGTTATGACAGCTGTTTATTTAAAAAATAGGTCACCTACAGCTGCTTTGTCTGGACGAGTGCCTGAAGAAGTATGGACTGGGTCTCCAGTTGACCTCAGCCATCTTCGTGTGTTCGGATGCTTAGCATACTACCTGATGCCATCGCAAAAACGGCAGAAGCTGGATTCAAAAGCCAGACTTTCCATTTTTGTTGGCTACAGTGACACCTGCAAAGGTTATAGACTTGTGGAGCCTTCAAATCCAAAGAAAGTGGTATTGTCGCGTACAGTAGCTTTCATAGAGAATAAATTTTACAAGGATTTGGGACATGATTTTAAAAATGACCAACATAATTTTGTATTTTTAAAAGATTTTATGAATGTTGATGGAAATAAGTCATTAATAAATAATAATAATTTGCATACTATTGAATTGAATTCTGATAATGATATAATTGATAATAATGAAATTAATTGTAATAATAATATTGAATTAAATACTGACTCAATTATTACAAATGATGAATCAGATTCAAGTATTTTAAAAAATGACATGAATTCTTATTCTGACATTTCAGGATCAGAAGAGAACTCAAGAGCGTCTAGTGAGACCCATGACTCATGGAGTACCTCAGCTGGAAAGTCTACTGATGTTGGAGGTGATGGCGGTCTGACATGTGGTGGGATATCTGCTGGAGCTGGAGGGGAAGTTATTAACACAGAGACAGTCTCTACTGGGCGTACTGTGCGTTCTACACGCAACATTCCTCCCATAAGGTACAAGGATTATGGTTGTTTTGTGTCTATGTTTTTGCATGACGATTTGTGTGGAGAACCACATTCATATGAAGACGCATTGTCTTCTCCACATTCTGATGAGTGGCAAGCCGCTATGCAGCGCGAGTATGACTCGCTAGTCGTCAACAAGGTATGGGAAATAGTTGATAAGCCTCCTAACAAAAACATTGTTCAATGTAAATGGGTTTTTAAGGTTAAACATGACACAGATGGTAATTTCAACTGCTTTAAGGCGCGACTAGTTGCCAGAGGCTTCACTCAGAAGCAAGGTATAGATTACAATGATACATTCTCACCGGTGGTTCGACATTCTTCAATGAGAATTCTGTTTAATATAAGCAATCAACTAAACTTAGAAATTGATCACATTGACGTAGCAACTGCGTTTTTAAATGGAGATCTTGATGAAGAAATATATATGCAGCCACCCTTGGGTTTTTCGGAACACTTTAATGGTAAAGTTTGTTTACTAAAGAAAGCTATCTATGGTTTAAAGCAATCCAGCAAGATGTGGAACAAAAAGGTACATGACTTGTTAATTGTTAATGATTTTAAACAATGTAAAAGTGAACCATGTGTGTACAGTAAAAAGGTAGGCAATGACATAGTTTTACTGGCACTTTATGTGGATGATTTTTATCTATTTTATAATAAAAATAGTAAAATTAAAGTACATCTGCAAATAGCATTAGAAAAACAGTTTAATGTAAAAAATTTAGGTCCACTTAAAAATTGTCTAGGTATAAGAGTTTCTAGACATAGAACAAAAGGTATATTATGTTTAGACCAAATTGAATACACAAAGAAATTATTGGTTAAATTTAACATGCAAAATTGTAAACCAGTAACCACACCTTTGCCTCTTAATTGTAAGTTACAGAAGTCTGAACATACAAGTGTAGAGTTGGATGATAGTGTTTATAAATACAGACAACTTTTAGGATGTCTCATGTATTTATGTGTTTGCACTAGGCCAGATATTGCCTATGCTTGTAGTTATTTAAGCCAGTTTAACAACTGTTTCGATAAAAGCCATTGGCTCGCAGCCAAACATGTACTTAGATATTTAGCTGGTACAATTGATCACTGTTTGCTTTTCACAAAAAGTGTCAATTGGAAATTGAGCGCGTACACTGATGCTGATTGGGCTAACGACGCTACTGACCGTAAATCGTACACTGGTTACGTTATAAAACTAGGTAATTCCACCATAAACTGGGAATCGCGTAAGCAGAGGTGTGTTGCTCTCTCAAGTACAGAAGCAGAATACCTCGCAATAGGCGATGCTTGTAAAGATATCTGTTTTATTCAAAATTTACTTTCAGAACTAACATTGATTCAATTGGATGAATGTATTTTGTATAATGATAGTCAAAGTGCCCATAAGTTATTAGAGTCTAAAGAAGTATGCCATAAACGAACCAAACATATTGACATCCGATATCATTTTGTCAAAGACTTAATTAATAATGGTTCTATAACAGTTAGATACTTGCCTACAGACAGGATGATAGCGGATGTTCTTACTAAATCTTTAGGTAAACAAAAACACAGTAGTTTCACACAAAATTTGAATGTGGTTAAAACTATAAAGTAAGTTAATATAGTGTAATGTGTATCTTACGTAAAAACTAATATAATTTTATTGACTTGTTAACTTAATAACTGATATGTTTATGTGATACCTATATAAGTTGTAGAGACTGCAGTGTAATATTTATTTTATAGTGTCAATTGTATGTTTATTTTGTATGTCTTTTGACTAAAAATATAATAGGACAAGGGGAAGTATTAGATTTACCGTGTATAGATGCCCTTATTATATTTTTCTTGTATGGCATCACCGGATGTGTGAACTATTCTTTATTACTATATACTCTGTTCCGTTTCCTTTTTTCTCTCTCGCTTGCTGACCACGAACACGTTGGTTGTAACTGTAATTGTGCTCAGATAAACTAATCAAGTATATAGTGCATTCTTTGTTATTGTGACGATATTATGTGTGCATTTATTGTGTCAATAAACTGCTTCATATAAATGAAGGTTGGACTCGTTCTGTTCACTTATTCGCTACCGGTGCTCCCCAAACACTGCCACGAACCACGTGCCTCATCATCATCATATTAAAAATTACCAGCTATCAGAATAAAACTGTCACTTCGACTTCATAATAGGGGACATTATAATAACAATTTACGACAGGATAGATGTTAACTTTTCGGTAGCTTATGTCAAACTTATGTCAAAAATGTAGTGTTGACTTTCCCAACACCGTTATCGCTGTTAGAATGTCATTTTGTGAGGCAAACTGATGAACAATGACCACACCACGATACAGCGGTCAAAATGTGGTCAGGAATATTGATAATCATTTTATTCCACAATGTTAAAAACGTGTATTTAAGTACCTATGTGTAAGAAAGAAAGAAAGAAAAAAAATGTTTATTTGACGTCAGTACATAAAGCACACACAATAATATTTAAAAAGTTACAAAAAAAAAGAGAAAATACATAGTATGTACTGTGTGCCTCACGGCTGCGCCAAAAAGGTCCATTTCAGCATTCATGCCAGACAGGTGATGAAGCTGTCTGACGCTGGTCTTCCAATGAACCTTGAGGGGTTTAGTGACATACAGAAAACAGTTTCAAACATATTTAATAAATAAATGGTTATACAATAAATAGATAGTGTATGGGAGGTAGGTATAAGAGTAGAGAAAGCCCAAAGAAACTATGGATCAACTGTGTGAAGGATGTTAAGGCACGAAAGGAGGTGTCTGATGAGATGACAAGTAATATTGTATTGTACAACGGGCTGCTGTCCGCAACTCCAGGTAAAAGCGCGTATTTTGCGTATGGGCATATAATCTACCACGCGGGCCCAGTGCGGGTTGGTAGATGTCACTTGTCCATTGACCACCTGTAACAACTGTCAAAGATGAACAAATGACAGCCGGGACCGAGGCACGGAAGAAATTCGGTATGTTAGGGTGGTCACCCATCCACAGACCAACCTAGGCAAGCACGGCTTAACCTAAAGATAGACCCGAGCAGCATTTATTATTTAGCCAAGAGCTCCTAATTTTATGCAGTTATTGATAAATAACCATTTCTAATTTATAATTGACAATTAGTTACTTATTAGTAACAAACTTAGTAGGTACAATCAGTGACGGATTAAGACTGGTTGATGCCCTAAGCAATCCACGCCTGTGGGGCCCCCTATCCGAATCAAAATCAAAATCAAAATCAAAGCATTTATTTCAAGTAGGCCAATAACAGGCACTTTTGAATTGTCGAAACAAAGATGAAAATTAAATGTAGCTACAGTCCCAGTCACAAGACATAAAAACTGTGAAAGTACTGTAGTTGCCCATTCCCTAACGTAGATCTCTATGGAGAAGAACGGGCAAGAAACTCCATGGACACTCTTTTAAATCAAATTATTGTTACAAAATCTTGGTTACATCATTCATGTTGAGATGGTAGATTATGTGAGAACAATGTAGCAAGATGTGCACGTTAAAAGTGTCCATAGTAAAAACAAAATAATTATTTCAAATAAGCCATGGCAACTAAGAGATGACCAGTCACAACTGACAGCACCCGTTCACGAACATGACGCGTGGATCAGCACCATACAGCTCAACCACTTTGAAGGGAGCTAAATGGTCCGACACACGCGCCACCATCAGCGAGACATTTGAGTGAGCATGACATACTCTCAACCGCCAGGGCACATTCAAGTCAAAAACTAAAGTAGGTTTCCAGTGAATGATAGCTTTCTAGTACATAGTACTCACACAATATGGGCTATGCGATTATAATTATAATACTAACATTGAATCTATACAATGCAAAGATAGTTGTACAATCTTCGGCAGCTCCAACAATACCGTTTAATGCTATCAAGTTTTGCGCCCCTGTCCTTGTGGAGCAGGACCAGCATTGAGCCAAGCATTTTTATCAGCGATATAATCGCTCAACTTGTAATATGCTTGCTTACATAGTGTGCGTTTAATACATGTTTTAAATTTCGTCTCATTCAGTTCAAGAATACTTTGTGGAATTTTATTATAGCATCTCAAACAGTACCCCATGAAAGATGAGTCTACTTTAGCGAGTCTAAAGCCTGGCTGAACTAGTTGATCCCTATTTCTAGTACTGTAATTGTGTCTGTCGCCTCTTTTACCGAAAAGATGCAGATTTTTTCTAACGTACATAATGTTTTCGTAGATGTATTGGCAATGAACCGTCATGATGCCAATATCCTTAAATAGTTCCCTTAGAGAATCGCGCCTACGAAGATTGTATATGGCTCTGATGGCTCTTTTCTGCAGAATAAATATAGACTCAATATCAGCAGCCCGTCCCCATAGCAAAATACCGTAAGACATTATACTATGGAAGTAACTAAAATAGACCAGTCTAGCGGTATCCACATCAGTGAATTGACGGATTTTTCTAATGGCATATGCTGCTGAACTTAAGCGCCCCGCAAGAGATGTTAAATGAGAACCCCATTGTAGCCTTGAATCAAGCGTAAGACCCAGGAAAACCGTTTTATCTACGAATTCAAGTTTCTCTTTATTCAATATTATCTCACAATCACTACTTTTAACATTCGGTAATGAAAATCTTATGCATTTCGTTTTTTTTTCATTTAATACCAAATTGTTTGCTGTGAACCAATTTTGGACCTGAAGTAGGGCATCATACACGTCATCTAAATTTTTGGCCCGTCTATTTATCTTAAAAATTAGAGAAGTGTCATCAGCAAACAACACCATATTTTGAGATTGGTGTTTCAACAAATAGGGTAGATCATTTATATAGACTAGAAAAAGGAAAGGACCCAATATTGAGCCTTGCGGAACCCCCATTTTTACATTCAAACCCTGTGAATTAACACCGTTTATTTGAACATGTTGTTTTCTATCGCTCAAATAAGATTTTAGTAGGCTAAGTGCAAGTTTACCCAGTCCGTAATGCTCCAGTTTCAAAAGTAATGTGTCGTGATTTACGCAATCAAAAGCTTTGGAGAGGTCACAGAAAATTCCTATTGCGTCTTGGGACTCTTCCCACGCAGCAAATATGTGTTTTAATAGGGTTCCACCGGCGTCAGTTGTACAACGTCCCTTGGTGAAACCATACTGTTGATCATGGAAGATTCTGTTGGTGTTAAAATGATAGAGCATTTGATTAAGCATTACTTTTTCAAAAACCTTGCTAAAAACCGGTAACACTGATACAGGTCTATAATTATTGGCATCTTTGCTGTCCCCGGATTTGAAAAGAGGTATGACTTTACTGTATTTCATTAAATCAGGGAAAACTCCTTGGTCAACACATAAATTAAAAATTAAAGCTAAGTACGGGGCTATGGTCTCAAGTATAGATGTGCAAACTTTGATAGACATTCCCCATAAATCTTCAGTCAGTTTGATTTTAATTTGCCGGAAAGCTTTAATAACTGTCATGGGGTTAATGTGTTTAAATTTAAATTCAGCCAGGCAGCCAGACACATTCGCCTTTAATAAGTCAATTGAGGCTTCAGGTGAGGAATTAAGAGCCTCCGTAGTTTTTATTGGTATGTCGGTAAAAAAATTAACAAATTCTTGAGCTACTTCCTGATTAGAGCTTTTAAGACCACATGCTGTATCTAATGTAAAAGTATTATTACGTATTTTCTTTCTGTTGGTCTCGTTATTTATAACGTTCCAAACGGTCTTTATTTTATTTTCTGCTGTTTTGATCTTGTTGCTAATGTGCAGGGCTTTAGCAACCTTGCAAGTATTTCTAAAAATCTTTGAATACGTAGCAACATACTTGCTAAAAGTTTCAGTGTTTATAAAAGGCTTAAGGCTGTAAAGCTCAAATAGCCTTTCCCTACTTTTTCTGATACCTCTAGTTGCCCAATCACTAAATATAAATTTAGGGCAAATACTCTTTGTCTTCTTTTCAAAAGTTTTGTTGAATTCCGTGTGAACTAATGAAAAGAAACGATCATACAATTGATTTATATTAATATCCTCTTGGCTCATTACACTTAACTTGTTCTGTAGGGAAGTATTATACCTCTTTAATTTGCAAGAAGTTATAGGTCTAAATTTAATCTGAACTTTTTGCATTGGAGTTTTACACCTAAAAGTTACAGTTTGTCCGCTATGGTCAGACGGCAAACAATTTATTATGAAATGGAATGTCAAGTAGAATCGCCAAAAGGTCTAGTACCTAGTAGTCTAGGTCAGACTCTATGTCAACTTTAAACGCGCGAATTTTCAGTTAGTCCTAGTAACTTTTTTTTGGTGTGGTTTTTGGCGACGTGAGAGTGAGACGTGATGCCCTTTTTTTCGTATGGAATCATCAAATGACTTCTCCCACTTTGTGCGGAGCGAGAGGGAGTGTCAGACTTTTACTGACGAAATAAAATAAATAATAAACAAACGCGCCGTCGACACGGGCTGTCGTTATAAGACGGATGGACGGCAAGCTAACCATAGCTCACCGTCCACAAGCCCACGCCTACGGTGGCCGGTGACGCCCGGTGCGTCTCCCGCGGCGGCTGAGGCGAGAGGTTCTCTCCCTCTGGCGTTCCGCCACCTCCTTTGCTAGCAAGACTGCTTCGCAGCGCGGAGGTGAAAGCTTCCCATTCCGTCTCGCTCCGGAGCATGGATTGAACCTGGGCCGGACGCGAGAGGTCGCCGCCGCCGATCGCCGCTACGAAGACGGCGGTGCTCCGCCCATGCGGGGCAAAGCTCCACGGTACAGTGCGCCACCGTGTCCTCCGGTCGATCCTCGCAATGGAAACACCCGGGCGTTTCCTCCCGCCTGATTCGATGCGGGAACCTCCCGAAACAACCGTGTCCGGTGAGGACCTGCGTCAGGCGGAAGGTGTGGCGTGTGACGCCGTGGCGTCTCTCAAGCCACTCCTCAAAGAGGGGACTTATCGCCACTATCGTTGCGTCCTCTGCACGGGGTTGCGACAGTCGCTCTCTCCATGTCGCAATGAGATCACGCCGGAGGTTTGTCCGCTGAGCGAAAGTTTGCCGCGGCAGCGGAGTTTCCCCCCGGCGTAGCGCTTCCTCACGCCATTCGTGCAGGCTCGCGAGGCATGACTGCTTCGCAGAAGGAGGTGACAGCTTCCCATTCCGTCTCGCTCCGGAGCATGGATTGAACCAGGGCCGGACGCGAGAGGTCGCCGCCGCCGATCGCCGCTACGAGGACACGGCGATGCTCCGCCTTCAGACTTCCACCGTGTCCTCCGGTCGATCCTCGCAGTGGAGACACCCGGGCGTTTCCTCCCGCCCGATTCGGTGCAGGTACCTCCCTAAACATCCGTGTCCGCATGCTAGCGAAGCTAGGAGGTGGCGGAACGAGAGAGGGAGAGATCCTCTCTTCCCGGCCACCGCGGGAGATGCACCGGGCGTCGGGGGCCACGTGGTGGCTACCGGCCACCGTAGATGCGGGCCTGTGGACGGTTGGCTATCGGCTCGCTAGCCTTCTGTCCGTCTAACGACGACGACAGGCGGCAGGCCCTGTCGACGGCGCGTTCGTGTTCCACGCGCGCCTTAAAGAGATGTCAGCATAAGGGGAGGGGCCCGCAAGGGCCGAAGCCTGCCGGGGTTGCGACCCTGTTCGAAAGAGATACCGCGGCCCCGGTAATAAAGGGCGAGGAAGGAACATGGATGGGTTTTAGTCAGTAAGAGTCTGACACTCCCTCCCGCTCCGCCCAGAGTGGGAGAAGTCATTTGATGAATTCCCATGCCAAAAAAAAAAAAAAACGGCCCGCCGCCTCGCGGGCGATCGTGCGGTACCCACGGTACTTCACGGCTACCACCTTTTGGGGCGCGTTCATATAATGGGCCGCTCGCCGCCTCACTGAACGCGAAAAATGTGGAATGCTTCACGATTTTGCGTGTCATCCTTGCGCACTTCGCGTTCTCTGTATGAGACGTGATGCCCTAAGGACGGATTTTTTTCTGTGCTTCTTCTGGTGCCCCCCCAGGCGTGATGCCCTAGGCAATTGCTTAATTTGATTAAGGGTTAATCCGTCACTGGGTACAATTAGCAATTAGTATTACAGACATAGTAGCAACATAAAGCAAAGCATTATCATTAATTATCTCAATATTATTTATAATTTATTAGTGAGATCAACATTATTATAGTAATAATTGCAGTAGATATTTGTTTGTAATTATTGAGATTAATTTAGTTATACATTGTCTTAAATTAATGTGAGTAACATTCCATACATTGGACTTCAGTAAATTGATACTTGTTAACGTTAAGTAATTAAATATATATTTATGTTTATTTAACATTTATTAACCCCCGACGCAAAAACGACGTGGTGTTGTAAGTTTGACGTGTCCTTGTGTGTGGGTGTGTGTGTGTGTATGTGTATGTCTGTGGCATCGTAGCTCCCAAATGGATGAACCGATTTTGATTTTGTTTATTTTGTTTGAAAGGTGAATTACTCGGAAAGAAAATACTTGAATAATACCTAGAATACTATAGGTACGCCATAGTAAATTTTTAATCCAAGAATGCCGCAACCACAAAATGTTGAATAACAATTTTTTTTCACAACTCCCTCAATATTGGTCGCAAATAAAAGGGTCCTACGTGTCGGGGGCTTTTTAAATTTTTAATTTAAAGTAACTTGTTTATACTTAATGTGAACACAAATCTACTTCTGTTGTTGAGTTTTAAATCCATTTCCACTAAATTCCAGATCCCAGACCGATTAGGAGTCAAGGAAGACCTAGTCCTCGGCTTCGATGACCTGGAGGGCTACGTGGTCAGGAACTATCCATACCTTGGGGCAACCGTCGGAAGGTGTGCCAACCGTATTGGCAACGCGACCTTCGAAATTGACGGGCAGACTTATAATGTTGCCAAGAATATTGGCAAGGATCATTTGCATGGAGGAAATGTCGGATTTGATAAGGTAGGTAGGTAAGGTAGGTAGGTAGGACAAATGCCAGTTTGTATGGTATCATATATCATAATATAACATCGCCCTGTAATCCTCGAAGTGTACCCAATTGTAGTACACAAATATTTCGTCAGTTATATGTTCAAAGTGCCATGTAATAGGAGCGAGCCTATTGCCATCAATTGGGCACAGATCCAGGCTACGTGGCTGTTATACTGAGAAATTCCTGATGAACAAACCTAATAACACTTTGCCCGGCCAGGGAATCGAACCCAAAACCTCTTCTTGCTTAGCAGTCGTTTTTGCAACCATTAGATCAACGAGGCAGTCATGTCGTGGTGGTCGTGGGGTAGGTATAGTAAATACATAAATTTCCGCTCAGCGAACAGACCTCCGAGCTCCAGCGCGTGCTCATGGTGACATGGAGAAAGCGAGTGTCGCAACCCCGTGCAGGGCACGCCACGATAGTGGCGGTAAGTCCCCTCTTTGAGGAGTGGCTGGAGGGGCGCCACGGCGTCCTCACCTTCCGCCTGACGCAGGTCCTCACCGGACACGGATGTTTCGGGAGGTACCTGCACCGAATCGGGCGGGAGGAAACGCCCGGGTGTTTCCACTGCGAAGATCGACCGGAGGACACGGTGGAGCACACGGTGGAGGTCTGCCCCGTGTGGGTGGCGCAACGCCGTATTTTTGAATTATATTCTTTTTGTCGGGTGGGAGCAGAGTCGTGTAACCTTAAGAATCATAACGGCAAACACTTATTCATCTTGCAGGTTGTATGGGACCACACCATAGTAGGCTCCAAGGTCGTCTTCAGCTACCTATCCAAGGACATGGAGGAAGGTTACCCAGGAGACCTGGTCACCACCGTGGCGTACGAAGTGACAGACGACAACAAACTCCTGGTTGACTTTAAGGCATCCACGACTAAGAAAACCGTGGTTAATCTCACCAACCACTCGTATTTCAACTTGGCGGGGCATGATGGTGGAGCTGAGGAGCTGTATAAACACTGTGTGGTTATCAATGCTGATAAGTGAGTGATTAAATACGAGTATAAAATACAGATATACAGGCTGGAATTTTACAATGACACCTGGAAGGAAAGTACTCTAAATACTGGAGATAGCAAATTTTACTCAAAGGAAACATTCTTTTATTTTTAAAAAGAAACGACTCGAATGGCGTAGTGGTAGTGAAGCTGCCTTGCGTTTGTTGGTTCGAATCCCGGTAGGAGCAAATGTTTGTGTGATGAGCATGGACATTTGTTTCCGAGTCATGGATGTTTATATGTATAATAAGTATATATTTACAAACAAAGTATACAGGGTGGTGATGACAATACGACAATAAATTAAACTACGCATACCTCAAGACGTTCCTAACAAACAAAAAAAGAAACCGTTTGAAAATATCAAGTAGTTTAGTCACAGGAAATTATTTTTCACCTTCAACATTTGCTACATGATGTATCTGATTTTAAGGAAGCACTAACAGGTTAACGACCCCTTGCCAACTCGCTATTTAAAAACTTTCGCTAAATTTGATTTACTGCAAATTAGACCTTAAACCAGGCTAATAAAAGTCATAAAGAGTATCCTTAGAGTTAGAATTTGTCTGTTTTTTTTTTTTAATTTCGGTTTTGAGTTTTTTTAATTGTGTAGAATTATTCTTATGAACTAGTATTACGCGTGTTTTCATTTATTGTCGTATTGTCTTCTCCACTCTGTATATGTAGTATATCAACTATCTGGTGTCCACGACACAAGCCTTGCTTAGTGTGGCACTAGATGGCGCTGTGTGTTAATGTCCAGCGTTTTTTTTTTTATTCACTGTTTTTCTAAAATTATAAATACAACCCGGGATGGACCGACTAAGGTTCGAAAAAAATAATTATATTCTTAACCTTTTTGCCATAAATCGATAGTGTCAATCATAATTATGGGTCAATTAAATCTCTCTACCAAACATGGTAAATTAAATGAAAGGAAAACCATGAATGAAGTGCTTTATCTTATTGAATTTAGCCCATTTGAATATAACAGGCTATTCTTTAGATTTCATATTATGGGTTTTCCTTCATATAATTTATCATGTTTGTTAGAGAGAATTGATCCCTATCGATTGTTGTAAAAAAGTACAGGAATTGTTTTTTTAAACTGAAGTCGGTTCGATTCCCAAGTTTGGCAATCGAACTGTGGATGCAGATTTGTTTCTTTTTAAAAATAAAGGAATGTTCCTTTTGAAGAAAATTTGCTATCTCCAGTATATCGAGTACTTTCCCTCCAGGTGGCATTAAAAAATTTCACTCTGTATATACGTACATTACGGCTGTAAACCCCGAAGGGTATAGATCGTACCTTCAGGAGATCTACATTTCGTAAGTTATAGGGGTTGCCCCCTTTAATTGCCTTCAATCAGGCAAAATTCCAGACTGTTACTGAGAAATTCTTAATGGAAAAACCCAATAACACTTGGCCCGACCGGGGAATCGAACACAGGATCTCATGCTCAACAGTCCACCAGTGGAATAACGAGGCAGTCAGATAAGCGATAAAAGTAAAATATCACGTCCCCCCCTTCGTCTCATCTACGGTCTGAAGAGCTCCTGTAATTTCGGTCTGACTATGGGAATAAGTGTGAATGTATGAAAGTTTGTAGGTACATCAAGCAGTAGTCTCCGAAAAGATCGATAGAGGTACTTTCAGTAGGTACAGTCACGAGCACCAATATGTATACACTTTCCTTAATATAAAAGCAATTTTCGCGAGAAATAACGATTATAACTAGGAGGTAGGATCATTTTCACAAAATATGAATCCTAGAATAATGTACGTAACAACATGAAATTTTAAATAGAACTCTTAAAAAATCTGAAGTGATTACATATTGGTGCTCGTGACTGTACATTCACATCCACAATCCACCAGTTATATTTAAGTCTTATGTAATGAGAGCGAGCCTTCAATCAAAAATCAATCAATAACATTGCCTAACATGGAATTCGAGCCCAAAACCTAAGCTTATGCTGCAGTACCTACCGCTTGCGACAACTACACCAACAAGGCTGTTTCTCAAAAACATAAACTTACTTAATATAATGCTGTTCCTTTCCAGAATCACCCACACAGACTCCAACTCGATACCGACTGGTGGATTCAACGCCGTTCGGAATACTCCGTTTGACTTCACACTCCAGAAAAAGTTAGGCGACGCGATGGCAGCTGGAGCTAATCTTTTTGATGACAACTACTGCATTGAGACCCTGGGGAAACAGGTGAGAAATTCAATTTAGAATTTCAGTTCTTCCCAAATCAATGCTCTAGAAAATTGAAAGCAAGTTTATTTGACACTAGCTTCTGCCAGCGGCTTCGCCCGCGTGAAGTTTCAAAATTGGGGTTGAGTGAGAATATTATAAACGTAAGAGTAAACAAATATAATAATAACAAATCTCCGAACTGCTAAGCTATCGGGAGTTACACGTGTTATTGTGAGTCAACTATAAAAGATAGACATATGCTAAAAGTATCCTATGTTTTAATCCAGGTTATAAACTATCTGTGTGCAAAATTTCATCCAAATCCGTTCAGTAGTTTTTTCGTGAAAGAGTAACAAACATACATCCATCCTCACAAACTTTCGCATTTATAATATTAGTAGGATTAGTAGGATTAGTAGGATAGTAGGATAGCTAAGCTATCGGGAGTTACACGTGTTATTGTGAGTCAACTATAAAAGATAGACATATGCTGTCTTGGGATATTTTTTATATAATTTTACGTGGAATATTTCCGTTATACATGATTTCTATGTAGCTTTAACCATTAAGGCTGCACACGCGACGGAAGCTAAAAAAACCAAGTAACTTCTCCCGTTTTCCCAACATTTCCTTTCACTGCTCTGCTCCTATTAATGGTAGCGTGATGAAAAGTATACTATTACCTGCTCAGGAGTATGTAGAATAATTGTACCAAGTTTCGTTAAAATCCGTCGAGTAGTTTTTTTTTCTATATATAACATACAGACAGACAGACAGACAGACAGACAGACAGACAAAAATTTTACTGATTGCATTTTTGGCATCAGTATCGATCACTAATCACCCCCCGATAGTTATTTTGTAAATATATTTCATGTACAGAATTGACCTCTCTACAGATTTATTATAAGTATAGATGAATATTTACTTGTGACTGTCATGACATTAAATGATTTGACATGAATACTTAGTTCAGTATTTTATTATTTTTTACTTTATTTTGTTTATTTTATGTGTTGTATTTGACATTTCGTATTTTATTGACATTAGTTTTTGTAATTTATTATTTATTTTATTTAATAATTGTGAATGTGAGGACCTTGTGGGTCACTTTTTGTTGTTTTTTTTTCCCACGACTGTCTGGCAGTTTGAGTACTATAAGCGACCTACCCAAATATCCTTTCTTTCGTATTGTTCGTCGTTTCGTTGAGCTCCTTGAGTTAAAAGTCGAGCTACACGATAACTGACAAATGCTTGCACTGACTGGACAGGTCCACTCAAATCTGTATGGTTCTTTCTTCAAAAGACCATCTCAGACACTAATCTGCATAGTTCTCATGTAAGTTGAACAAGATTGTCTGGACTTTAAAAGAGACTATGACCTCTGAGTTTGTTTCGGCTGTTTCTTCTCAGAGTAGTCAGGTACGAAACACCGGCCCCATCTAGTTTAAAAAATAAGGACGTGTAAAAGTGTTTGTGAAAACCAATTTGCAAAATAAATATCATTTATCATTTACAAAATAAATAAAAACAGCCGCTCGGGTCGATCTGAAGGTTTAGCCGCGCTTGCCTAGATTGGTCCGTGGTTGGGTGATCGCCCATTACCATACTAGCATACCATACTAAGATTCTTGAGTGTCTCGGAAAGCACGATAAGCTATTTGTCCAGGCCGTCATTTGCAGATCTTTGACAGTCGTTACAGGTGGTCAGTGGCGCTGACAACCAGTCTTACCTAGGGGTATCGTATTACCCAGTACTTACTGGGTTCTCATTTGGGAAGTCAGATAGGCAGTCCCTTGCTTGTTGTGTGACTTTGAATTAGCTGCATCCAGCTAGACTAGAAGCCAACTATGTTGGGAAAAGGCTATGATCTTCTTGCGAGTTCTACGCATCTGCCTTTTTCCTGGATTGTACAATCTTGATAACAGGTTCTCAGTGCTTCCAGTGTTATCCAGACCGAGATGAGTTACTAGTTACAACGCCTTTTATGATATACTAGCTGACCCACGCAACTTCGTCTGCGTCACATAAAAGAGAAAAACGAAAGGACCAAAAAATCCCCGTTTTTGCAACATTTTTCATTCCTGCGACGCTCCTAATGGTCGTAGCGTGATGTTATATAGCCTATAGCCTTCCTCGATAAATGGACTATCCAACACAAAAAGATTTTTTTAATTCGAACCAGTAGTTCCTGAGATTAGCGCGTTCAACCAAACAAACAAACAAACTCTTCTGCTTTATAATATTAGTATAGATTGAGCAATACATATATAACGTCGGCAGCCGACTTCTGCTGCCTAGACGCGTAAACCGAAACAAGAAGCTCTGGAGTGTAATCTTAAAGCTATCTGAGATAACCTCATTTTCTGTTTGCAGGTCCTAACCCTCGCATCCACCGTAACTCATCCACCTTCAGGCCGCTACCTCGAAGTCCACACCAACCAACCAGGAGTTCAGTTCTACACTGCCAACTTCCTACCAGCCCCTACCGATCCAGCCCTGGTGGGCAAGAATGGGGTTGGGTACCGTCGCCACGGCGCCTTCTGTCTGGAAACCCAGACTTACCCAGATGCTATACATCATACCAACTTCCCAACTTCGATCTTGGTGCCTGGAGAAGAGTACGTCCATCGTGTGGTGTATAAATTTGGGGTGTACAATCCTGATAAAGTTGTTGAAGCACCTTCTGTGATGTCGGCTTAGAAAGTGGAATAGAGAGGGAGAGACCGCAGTTATAGACGTGGAATTAACTAGAGCCGGGCTGAAAGAACGTTGTTTGTGCATTAACAGCGAAAAAGACGTTGTTTTTCGATTCAGATGACGTCACTCCATGAACGAACGGTAATAAGGCCTATACATACAGACCGGGACGGCTTGGCAAGGGACTTAATTTTTTACCAATGGACATTCAAACGTATTGATATAGAAATACGACAGAAATTGCTATGCTTTAAAATGATGCCGTGGCACTGAAAGGAGTTTGCATTGAAAGACGCACCACGGTCGTATTTGTTGTATCTCAATACGTTTGAATGTCCATGGGCAAAAATTTAAATGCTTAGCCATACCATCCCGGTCTGCATAGACCAATTTTATTAGTCAAATTCACGTCTATAAGTCAGTATGGCCACTCTACTTGAAGAATGGAAAATATGGCGAAGTACTACAATATGCCTACATTTGTCAGTAGTGACTTTAAGCTATGGCGGTAATGATCACCGGTGGAGAAACTCATATATTTATTAATTTGTATACCTTAAAACATTATCGACCATAATCTCGGAGCACTTTATGTATAAGACCTATTTTGTTGCCATATTTTAGACATATAATGAAATTAAAATTATTTATTGGACTTTCTATTATACCTTTTGGAATAAAACTACCAACATGATAATATATTATCAACATTGTTTTATTTTATTGAAATTATAACCAAAACTTAGGAATTGACAAAATTCATCCTACAATTTAAAGATTAAATTACCTAATTGACATTTTAGTTTGAAATATTCGAATTTTAGTTTAATTAAAATATTTTATCTATGTCATGGCTAAATAAAAAAACCTTAATTCTTAAACTAAATGCAATTGGGTGAATTGAAGGCGTATTTTTTTACAAAATCCACCATACAAAAATAAAATCAATTTGAGGCAAATCTTTTATATCAGGTTTGAAGATTAGAAATAGATTATGAGGCCTGAAACAGTTTTATTGAAACTGATTTATTTTTCTGACAAGGTTCCGTAATTATATTAAGTAGATTATTTAGCTTCTTATTACATTCTATAACATCACGCCTTGTAATCCCCGAAGGGATTGGCAGAGATGTAGGTACTGTCAGCAAAACAGTTAGGTATGTAGGTTAGCAATCTTCTTACGACTTGAAAGTCTGCAAAGATCGATTTTTGTAATACTTTCACGCAGAAACTACTGAAAGGATTTGAATGAAATTGCAAACAGATTGATTATAACCTTTTCCACTTATAAATAGTAGTAAGAAGATTGCTAGCCCGTAAACTGTTTTGCTGACTGTACCTAAAAATAAGATTGCTGTAGTCAAAGAAAATAACTGTGACTCTCAAAGACTACCTTTTTACATTATTTTCCTTGAGAGCTATTGCCATCAGTGGCGTTAAAAAGAAAACTCCCTTAAACACAGAACAGTTAAAAACTAAAAGTTAAATCAACCCTATAACGAAGAGTCGATACCATTCTTCCGATTTTGGTCGCTGACCCCGTTCCGTTCAGTCTCCCCATTCTCCCTGACCGTGTCTCCCCAAGTCAGGTTAAGGCTCCTCTTCATACCCTCATCCAATGGCGGGATCAGGGAGCGAGGCAGCAGGAATGTTGACAGGTTGAACAGATCCAGGAACACTTTGTAGCGGTCACTGGAAAGAAATATTAAACATGTTAAAACTTTTTGTCATACCCTTCTTTTTACACTACTGCCTAAAAAACTGAACCTGTTTTCAGGGTTCATGTATAAAGGGTGTAAAACACCTCTTAACGAAGCCGAAAGACACTTCACCCCGTCATTGCGATATTTTTTTGTTCTACACCATGCCTTATATTACCTTTTATTTAACGTGTAACAAAAAGGGTATAGTCATATGAAAGGGTGTGCTATAGACCATCAAACTGAACAACTTTCTCTATGAGATTACCATCGTAATAACTATACTGTGAAAGTGTAAAGGGCGTTATTTAATTTCTGTTACACGTTGTATACGGAGATATCGGGTAACTATTGCGTAAAGGTACTTCGATGTACAGAATGCTTGGTTGACGGCTTCGTGATGAGGTGATTTACACCCTGTATATGAATTTAAGTTTGTAAGTGTATTTTTTCCACTTAAACTTCTAATCTCCTAAACCGATTTCGTTAGAATCCTTGTGAGAAAATAAGAGAAATCCTGAAATTGTTCATAGAAATTTTCACGCAAGTCCTCTACTTCAATTTTTCAACCTAGTGTTATAATGAGAATATGGATTTACACACCAATTCGTTAGTTCGTGTATTAAATTATAGTAAAAACGAATCACCGAGCAGAGGGCTGAGTCTCAACGGATCGTAGAAAAACCACTCTACCGCGCACAACACCCCGCCAGGAACGGAAGTCGTCTACAGACTGTTCCGAGCCCCGACATCGAACTGAAGTAAATTCGGATCTTCAGAGCCGTGATGCACGTGTTAACACGTTCCCTGCGTCATCACTTTCAAAAAACTTTCAGCTGGTGCTTTGGAGATCTAAAAGATCTCCAAACTAACCTACCATTTGGTGCGTTTGAGACCTAATCGGTCTCCTAAAGATACAGTTTTCAAAATAGTTTATATCTTCCAAAAAAACAATCAAATATATTTTGAAGTTTTTGTTGGTGAAAGATAGCCTATTGCTTTATATTTTGGTAGGTTCGCACGCAGTTATGACATTTGAATAAACTACAAATACCAAAACAAAATATGATATCGATTGTATCTCGTACCGCAACGGAAGATAGTTCAATATGTATAGTAAGTAGTGATGGGAATAAAATAATATCTCAGTTGTCGATTAAAAAGTTTTATTAATTATGCAAAGTGTTTTTCATTAAAACATGGTAAGCACATTGATTGCTTGCATTGCGCGCAAATGGTAACAATACGTTTAGTTTTTTTTAGAAGCATCAGTACTGTTTAATGTGCGTCGTAATTTTTCGTAACAACCCACACAACGTCTTTTTTATTTATTTATTTTTGTTTTTTTTTATTTTATTTTTATTTTACTGGACGATGCAGCAGTATAATCCGGCGTTGATTTTTTGTTGGAAATCTCACCAAAATAAATAGATTTTTTACACTTTTTTTTTTTAAAAAGCACTCATTGATAACAAAAATGATAATCAACACGAGGTATATACGCGAGTGTTATTTCGCAAACGTGCGCGCGACCTCCCACGTCGATGCTAGGACAACACTAAAACGAGTCACGCAACGCCCGCGCCGCCCACCTTCCCTCTCTTGCGTCTACGAGGCGTACGATTCCACGAGTACCCACATATCTCCTAACGCAAGGAATGAAAACAATTACAGTACTGTGCGTTAGGGACCTAATCCATCTCTAATTTCTTTTTTAATGTCCTTGAATTCATCTTTAAGTAGGAAGCAAATATGTATATTTGTCCTACTCATACCTAAAGAACTTTACACGTTAGATCCTCCCGCAAGGAGTGAAACAACACGATTATGTTCAACGCACAATACAAAAGTCCTGCAAGAGATCTGATAGATCTCGTAATGCAACGAACGTGTTAAACGGACAGCATCGATCTCTGCGATCCAAATAGGCTTCGACGTCGCACCTCACGAGGTGAAGCGCGACTAGCATAGTCACATTGTTTGGAGCCTCTCAACTCTCGGGGCTCCACAAAAAGTATATCCTTGCTGGATTTGGCTAGATGGGTTTCTCCCTTAGATGCGTTCAGGGATTCTCCCGCGGATGATAGCTTCGCACCACCGGCCGTTCGACCGAGTGCAAACCAAATGTCCGATACCATTGTTATTTTGGAATTTAACGGTATTACTATCGCAACGACACGCCATCAGTAGGGTAAAACTGACCTGTCTCACGACGGTCTAAACCCAGCTCACGTTCCCTGTTAGTGGGTGAACAATCCAACGCTTTGTAATTTTTGCTTCACAATGATAGGAAGAGCCGACATCGAAGGATCAAAATGCAACGTCGCTATGAACGCTCGGCTGCCACAAACCAGTTATCCCTGTGGTAACTTTTCTGACACTTCTTGCTAAAAACTCTTTATACAAAAAGATCGATAGGCCGTGCTTTCGCAGTCCTCATGCGTACTGAACATGCGGATCAAGCCAGCTTTTGCCCTTTTGCTCTACGTGAGGTTTCTGTCCTCGCTGAGCTGGCCTTAGGACACCTGCGTTATTATTTGACAGGTGTACCGCCCCAGTCAAACTCCCCGCCTGGCAGTGTCCCCGAACCGGATCACGCAAGTGCTGTATATACAATTTAATGTCGCCAACACGTTTTACGCTTGATTCACAAAAACTGCACGCAAGGCCATTTGATCGACCGCGTCCTGTTTCCGCCCAACCGAGTTAGTAATTAAACAATGAAAGTAGTGGTTTTTCAGCGACGATCGCGCAAACGATCTCCCACTTATGCTACACCTTTCATGGTCTCTTTACAGTACCAGACTAGAGTCAAGCTCAACAGGGTCTTCTTTCCCCGCTGATTCTTCCAAGCCCGTTCCCTTGGCTGTGGTTTCGCTAGATAGTAGATAGGGACAGTGGGAATCTCGTTAATCCATTCATGCGCGTCACTAATTAGATGACGAGGCATTTGGCTACCTTTGAAGAGTCATAGTTACTCTTGCCGTTTACCCGCGCTTGCTTGAATTTCTTCACGTTGACATTCAAAGCACTGGGCAGAAATCACATTGCGTCAACACCCGCGAGGGCCATCGCAATGCTTTGTTTTTATTAGACAGTCGGATTCCCCTTGTCCGTGCCAGTTCTGAGCTGACCGTTAGCGGCGGCTGTTAAGAACCGCGTCGATCGCGCAGGAGGCGAAACCAACGCAGTCCTCACTGCTGGGAAAATCCACAATAGGTCGGAGGGTAGATACAGAATTACGCTAGCACCCCGAGGGGCACAAGCACGTCGACTGGGCCAACACCACCGCCTAGGTTTCATGTCGCAGCACAACCACCCCGATCCTCAGAGCCAATCCTTATTCCGAAGTTACGGATCCAATTTGCCGACTTCCCTTACCTACATTATTCTATCGACTAGAGGCTCTTCACCTTGGAGACCTGCTGCGGAAATGGGTACGAACCGGCGCGACATCTCCACGTACATCCCTCACCTGAATTTTCAAGGTCCGCAGAGGGTATCCGGACACCGCTACAAATGCAAGTGCTCTTCGCGTTCCGAACCATATCTCCCTTCTATAGGATTCCATGGAGCTCGAACGCTCAGGCAGAAAAGAAAACTCTTCCCGGACCTCTCGGCGGCGTCTTCAGGCCACTTTGGGTTACCCCGTCGAACACTCGCTGTATCAACGAGGGAACGATTATTAAAACGGTTCCGCTGCCGGGTTCCGGAATAGGAACCGGATTCCCTTTCGCTCAAAGGGCGTGATTTATCAATGTTATACCAATCATGGCATCTGTTGACAAAAACCCGCCACATCGACATAAGATTTCTCTTAGAGCTTAGGATCGACTGACTCGCGAGCAACTACTGTTCACGCGAAACCCTTCTCCACGTCAGTCCTCCAGGGCCTCACTGGAGTATTTGCTACTACCACCAAGATCTGCACCGACGGAGGCTCCAAGCGGGCTCACGCCCAGACCCTTCTGCGCTCTCCGCCGCGCACGTCCTACTCATTACGGCTTAATGACGTCACAGAGGACATCGCACATGCCGGTAACGGTAGTGTATCGGCAAAACGCTGTAGCGCCATCCATTTTCAGAGCAAGACATCCATAGACAGGTGAGTCGTTGCACACTCCTTAGCGGATGCCGACTTCCGTGGCTACCGTCCTGTTGTCTTAGATGCCTTACGTCTTTTTGGTTACTTTGAGCGTTTTTTGGGCGCCTTAACACCACGTTTGGTTCATCCCACAGCGCCAGTTCTGCTTACCAAAATTGGCCCACTTGGCACCGTCATCAGATCTCCGGCTTCAAGATTCAAGCAAGCCGGAGAACTCACCCATTTAGAGTTTGAGAAAAGGTCGAGGCCGTTTCAGCCCCAATGCCTCTAATCAGTCGCTTTACCGGATGAGACTGTTGAAATCGGCGCCAGCTATCCTGAGGGAAACTTCGGACGGAACCAGCTACTAGATGGTTCGATTAGTCTTTCGCCCCTATACCCAGTTCCGACGATCGATTTGCACGTCAGAATCGCTACGGTCCTCCATCAAGGTTTCCCCTGACTTCGACCTGACCAGGCATAGTTCACCATCTTTCGGGTCCCAGCATTTATGCTCAGAGCGCATCTGCATTCACGGATTGGAAACGAGACACCTCGGGAGTGCGAGAGATCGACCTAGATCGACGCTCCATCTTCCCTGAGCGCGCAGCTTTCGCACGCGTTTACTTTCGTTGCGCCTTTCAGTTTTATTATCTCAATGACTCGCATACATGCTAGACTCCTTGGTCCGTGTTTCAAGACGGATCCTGCGAGTGCCCGAAACTGAATCATCGCAGACCGAGACGCGCACAGTCCGAGACAACACGGCGGCGACAACAGACACGCCGCACCGACACCCGCACTAGGGCGTAGACGAAGGATACGACGCGTCTTGCGTCAGGCCGGACGCGTTTAAAACGCGTGCGCGATTCGTCGTAACTATAGTCCAAGAGCCGGTCCGCCACAGTCACGGTCCCACTACCCGTTAAGGGTAATGGGGCGATGAACCGAACAGTACTTCGACCGGCATCGAACTAGTCGCGATGTTATTACTAAGAGAGAAGTGCACGCCGTCCACGGTCATCGACAGACGCGTCCCGTGCCTACCTACCGAACCGTCGGCAGGCAGCATCGAGGCGGTCCCGTGTGCCGCGGAATAACGTTGAATCTCTCCGTTCGTTCATTCGAGTTTCGCAGGTTTACCCCTGAACGGTTTCACGTACTCTTGAACTCTCTCTTCAAAGTTCTTTTCAACTTTCCCTCACGGTACTTGTTCGCTATCGGTCTCGCGGTAATATTTAGCCTTAGATGGAGTTTACCACCCACTTTGGGCTGCACTCTCAAGCAACCCGACTCTAAGGAGAGTTCCTCTCGCCACAATCCTCTGTCACTACGGGCCTACCACCCTCTACGGGAAAACGGTCCCGTTCAAGACGAACTTGGACAAGAGTGATCGCGATGAGAAATCGGAACCTCCCAAACACCACATCTCCCGCCGCCTGAACGATGGCGGGATTCAGTGCTGGGCTTCATTCCTGTTCGCTCGCCGCTACTAAGGAAATCCTGGTTAGTTTCTTTTCCTCCGCTTACTAATATGCTTAAATTCGGCGGGTGGTCCTCCCTGATCTGAGGCTAACGATATTATGAAGCAGGCTTATGAGGCCTTCTTACTTGTAACATACAAAGAGACACTTGGCAAATCACTGCACCATTGAGGTGGTAGGACAAAAGCTATGTGGTACGCAGCTCTTGGGTTAGTGTAACCGACCGAAGAGTACCGCATACGTGTGTTAAGCAAACGCCTACGCGTGTCCTTGCCGTCGTGGTGACGACAATACGCATCGGAGATCGCTCTGCACGCACACTGTTTTTGAATACATGACAGTGATGACCACGTCTTATTGTACGTTGTGATTCACATTTTTAAACAGACTGTAATGAGTATGATTTACATATTCATGTTACAGAACCGTCATATGCAGTTCAACGCGTACGTTCATCACACCCTTTTACAGGCAGACGTTCGTACAAGTCTTGAAATGCAATGTGGCATTTATGTATACAGCCAGCCCTCAGACAGGAGTGGTCCTGAATGTGTCTCCAAAGACCGCAATGTGCGTTCGAAATGTCGATGTTCAAATGTGCAGTTCACACTATGACGCGCAGTTAACTGCGTTCTTCATCGACCCGCGAGCCAAGTGATCCACCGATCAGGGTAATAATTTTATAAAAATTGTTACATAAATAAAAGGTTTTGTTGTTTTGTTAATTGTTAGTGGTCCCATATTATAATAGCCTGGAAATTTCCTGAAAGCCAGGTGTCTGTCTGTAAAATGTATGCCCCAAATACATTTAGACTGCAAACACTAGTCGATACTTCGTATAATCAGGCGTATTTTCGATTAGAGAAGACTTATGATCGGATAGCATGCCCACTTCATGCCATCATTATAGTGTCGATCGACACCGCTTCACACTACGATAAAGCGGTCGACTGATTCACAGACCTGTATATGCGGAGCTACATAACGATAGCATCGGTGTTTGATGAACCAGAGGCGAGGTAATATTTACTAAGGAGTGAGAGAAGAAAAAATAATAAACGAGATGTTTTTTTATCATATCCGAGGTGTTTCGATAACTTTTTAGCAGCGAAACGCATTTTTTGCCGCTATTGCACAACAAAGCACAACGAAGACGCATCTAACTTCTTCAATCAAGAACATAGCAGTTAAATTGTTAGTTCATTTAATAATTATAAGACTAGATTTGACTTCTAAAACGAAAATATTGTCCATAAGTGTTTGCGATGCGCTATCGGTTCAAATGCATGAGGTGACTGTCAACTCAAATAATGATCCAATTATTGCGCCATAATTATTAGGTACTAGCGGACATCACGCGGTTTCACCCACATAGTTCCCGTTTCCTTGGGAAGACAGGGATAAAATCTAGCCTATGTTACTCAGTAAAAACATGGCTTTAAAATGGAGAAAGAATTTTTAAAATCAGTCGAGAAATTCTAGACTTAAATAGTAACAAACACACAAACAAAAAAAAACCAAATCTTTTCTGTTTATAATATTGGTTAAGATGGTCGAGTCTAGATCTATCTGATTACCTTCAATGTAGTTGTCACCCACAGTCAATTAAAAGTCTAAAGGTCACCTATTCTTTGAAACAAGAATACTTCACCTGTCTAACAATAAAAAATGGTTTCCTCTTCGTCAATAAGTTTCTATAAATCATTACCGTGTTACGTTGACATCACCCATCTTTACTCGGTTGTCTTTAGTTACTTTTTTGGCTTAACTTAGTATATTCATAGCCATGCATAGTGTGTTTTCATTTAAGGTAAATAATAAAAAAAAATGTCCTTGACCGTTCAATAAACTGGTCTATCTATAGATATATTTGTTTCGTGAATCATCACTGTTTAGGAACCTACGTAGTAACAAGATAATATCAGATGATTACGAATGTTATCAATGTAAGTATATTTCCAAAATAATTTGACAACATCGCGGCTGATTTTCTTGGAGAGTAAGGCAGACTTGTACATTATAGAACACTTAGATTTCGCCAGTTCTGTTTAAGTCCCATGTTTAACAGGGGCGAACCTTTTGCCATCAACCGGGCACGCTCCGGGTTGTTACTGGGAAATTTCTAATTTTCGATCTGGGAATCGAACTTGTGACAAGACCAGCAGTAGTGTTAAAAACTAGCACTTTATCTATTAGTTTGAGTTGGTATAGAATATTGATAGCACGTTAACAACGATTGCGCAATACCAAGCGTAAATTATGAAAGTGCTGCTTATGATATGTAGATAGTGAAATGTTTTTAAACATGTGAACATTTAATATTCTTATTTATTGAGGAAGGTCATGATAAGAAAAGTTATAATAGGTTATCAGAAGACGGCCAAGTGCGAGTCGGATTAGCGTGCAAAGTGTTCCATACAGGCAGCTTGGGTTCCCGAATGGTGACGGGTAAATCACCAACAACAGCATTCCCAAAGAGGGTTCGGTCCTTTTTCACCAAAAATATGACGCTCTGATTATCTTAAAAACAGCTGTTCTGATTATCTAAAACACATTTTTGTATGGGAATATGGCACAGTGACACTGTTTTTAGATAATCAGACTGTTATCTTTTCGATGAACATGGACCTTAGTGTCATGTAGGCGGCCGACTGTAAAAACATAAGCCAAATCCTATGCAACATGAGTAGCGTTATTTACATAAGTAAATAAATACAGCAATAATAATAACTGGGTTGTGGAGGTCAGATAGGCAGTCGCTCCATGTAAAATACTGGTAATCAGCTGGATCCGGTTAGACTGGAAACCAACCCCGAAGGAAAAGGCTAGGCAGGTGATAAATTGCAGGAGATCGATGATAATGATGATTTTTACCTTAGCGTAGAGCGCAGGTACTGGTACCCTGAAGAGCCGCCTGTGCCGAGCTGCTGGGATCCTATCATGCGCTGCACCATGATCACGTGGTTGTCTGTGAACAAAATTATACGGTTCATTGGCTGGGTATAGTTGGTTGCACCCTTTCTTTTGACGTCAAACACGTCAAATGGTGAAGGATGAGCGTCATTGTAAAATGTGTTTTATACGTTCATTCCAATTTAATCAATCGATTGATCGATTAGGGTCCATGTTCAACGAAAAGATAACGGACTAATTTTCTAAAAACAGCTGTTTAAGGGACATGTTCCCATACGAAAATGTGTTTTAAACAGCTGTTTTCAGATAATCAGATTATCATCTTTTTGGGGTCCGTCACCTTATGGCTTATTCGTATACCCGCTAACAAAACGTTTGTCTAATCAAGGAGTTTTGTGTGAGTGGAGCCGCACATTAAGTAGCCTATTAATTTGTATTCGGTTGTCATTGCTGTGAGTAAACGAAAGGAGTTCCAACGAGATTACGATCTACAACAGGGGTTCCCAAACTTATCATGTCTACTGCTCACTGTGAGAACAAATTATTAAAAAAAAAAACATTTATTTCAGGTTTCCCCATATTAAAAATTACACACAAAGAGACACGAGATAAATACAAATCACAAATGAACATAAAAAAGTAAAAAAAATAATAAAAATAGTAATAATAAAAATAACAATCATAAGTACCATGTCAACAAATCATAAATAAATACAATGTCCGGGAAATCAAATAAATGTCATGTAAAAAAAAAATGAATCGGAAATTAATTAATACTAAATAAAAAATAAAATAAAATAAAAACAACATATAAATAAGCGCCCCCTTTTTCACCTATTAAAATTAAAATTCCATAAAAAAAAACATTAAAATTAAAATATAATAATAACAAGTAACAGCTAACAAGCTGCTAAAAACTAACAACTGTTATGTTAGCTTAGCTAGCTATTATAGTTTTTTTTATATTATTAGTCATTTTTATTCCTTATTAAGTAATTTACTTTTATTTATTAAATAAAACAGGACATATATATGAACTACACGGAGAGAAATATCGAACCGAGTTAGTTTGAGCAATCTCTTAATTAATACGAGTTAGTTTGAGCAATCTCTTAATTAATACGAGTTGATTATCACAAGTTGTAGTCGAGAGTCGAGAGCTCAGTCGGTGTCTAAGAGTCCAGCTAGATGAAATTACAAGTCGCCCCCTAAGCCTCTACACAACGCCCCTCATTTTTTTTCTGGGTTTCTTATTGCCCCTCCGCCCACAAGGGGGCGTGTTATCGCACACTTTGGGAAAGGCTGATCTACAACGACATAACACAGCATAATGATCACCGAAGGCTTAGGTAGAGGTGTACCTTATTAGGTACACCTCTACCGCACCCACATTTAGCCAGTTATGATTAAGTCCCACATATAGGGGGCTACTGAGAAAGGAAAAAACCCACTAACATTTTGCGACCACTAGACCAAGACGGCAGGTCTATAACTACGTTAGTTAGGGCCCGATAGCGTTGAGGCAAATTGTTTGTACATGACCTACAAGGTCTAGTAATAGGTATGTCTAATAAATTATTGTCTAGTAGGGAGCATGTTGAGGAACTGTTCACTACTTTGGGCCAGTCAACTCTCCTGAGCACAGTCGTAATTCTCGTCGCAGTGACTTTCTAATTCTTCTTCCGCATGCTCAGTCGGCTCAGTCACTTCGCAAGGTGTAGGTTGGTAGCCAAGGTTGTGGTGAGTGATGATGATGATAATGATGAAGGTGTTTGTGGAAGCTTACTCTATTTTGCTATATCGTGTGGTTAATGCCTAACCTGGTGTCAGTTTGTATGCTGCCCATGGACCTCTGATTTGGCTTTACGTGCCATCGAGAAATTATTCTCAGGCATGTTTGGTTTCCTCACAATGTCCTCCTCCACCGAAGTTAATAATTTGTACAATACGCTCATGATACTGAAAAATCAGAGGTGCGTGCTTTGGGTTCAAACTCGTGACCTTTAAGTAACTTGAAGGTCCGATGGTCACACGACACACCACTTCTAGAAGCGAAAACTTCTTTGAGCGCGTTGAGCAATTTTTGAATGAACGAAAATCATAGAACTCGCGGGGCCATCACGTACGCTTTTCGTAGCACTCGGTTCTGCTACGAGTGCTACGAACTAGTAGCCGATCCGCTACGGCGCACTAGTTTTCACTTCTATCGGCAATCCCCAAAGACTGCCCGGATTGTTTTTTGTGGGAGGTCCTGGTGTAATATACTCACAGCGCCACTTGGTGATGAGACTGTCCATGTCCATGAGGAGCGTGAGCAGCTGGTGCGGCTGCGAGAACCGAGGCTCGTCTCTGTAGAACGTGATCATGATGGCTCCCTGCAGGGCCCTGTGGGACAACCTGAAACAAGGGACAACGTTAGTTGGATAATTAGCTTATAGTATTCATACATAGTCAATAGTTTGATGTGCTCGTTTCAATGGTACCTTTTACCTTTTGAATCCCATTGCCAAGCAAGCGTGTGCCCTGTCCGCCAAACGACACCAAATATGTGACAAAATGATAGGTGAAATTGTGGCTTAGCGTGGAGGGCACGTGCTTTTATGCTCTGGCGTACAAAAGGTTAATAAAAAAGTTTTACTTAAAAAAAAAAAACTTTTTTGACCGTCCTTTAATAGTTGTTTTATTTACGTTCTCTGGGAGGCCGGGTCAAAGATAGAACGGTAGATTTTGCGACGGTTCGCAGCGTCCTGAAAGTGGATGACGATGTTTACGGTCTTGTTGTGTGCCAGGTCTCATGAGGAGTATGATATAATGGACAGGTACAGGCTCTCCTAGGCCTGAGCGCATCGTAGACAGCGAGGTCAAAAATAAAGCGGTAGATAGATCTCTCTGCGGTTTTCAGCGTCTTGCAGCTGATGACGCCGAACTGTCTCATTGTCTCATGGTCCAATACACACTATAGTAGTAAATACCTTTTATCCCTGGACTTGAGCGCATCGTGAACGGCCGGGTCGTAGATGGAGCGGTAAATCTCTCTGCGGAACTCTGCGACTTACAGACGATGACGACGAACTATCTACTTGTGTGTTAGGTCCAATACATGCTATAGTAGTGAATACAGACCTCCTTTTTCTCTTCTAGACCTGAGCGCATCGTAGACGGCCGATCTATCTCGCGACGGTTCTCTGCGTATTCCAGATGGTGTCGACAAACTGTCTCCTTGTGTATAAAATCTATTATATAATATGCTGAGGATACAGACCTCCTTTCTCTCCTAGACCTGAGTGCATCGGTGGAGAACCGGGTCGAAGATAGAGCGGTAGATTTCTCTGTGGTTTTTAGCGTCTTGCAGACAGGAACGACGAACTGTCTCCTTGTGTGTTAGGCCCAATACATGCTATAGTAGTGAATACAGACCTCCTTTCTCCCCTAGACCTGAGCGCGTCGTGGACAGCCGGGTCGAAGATGGAGCGGTAGATCTCGCGACGGTTCTCAGCATCCTGCAGCCGGTGACGACGGACCGTCTCGTTTGTCTCCAGCTGCAAATTAAACGAATATTGTAGAATATTGTATCTTAGACTATTCAAGTTTACCAAGAAGTGCATAACAATATTCCACTTGGGTCCTCATTATCAGAGGAGAATAATTTATGTCACATTTCTTCGATATTTATTTTTGCTGTAGCTGGCTTTTCACCTCCGGACCAACGACTGAACGTGCTTTCCGAGGCACGGAGGAAACTCGGTGTGTAGTGTGTGGTCATCCATCAATAAAGAACTACCTACCAGAGCGGCTGTTATTATTTAGCCACGAGCAGTAAGACCCTAAGCTTTAACTAGGTTCATTAATTAGGTTAAGACCTGATACTCACCGCAGCAGCATCAATATCTTCCTTGATCTGTTTGTCGACGGCAGCCTGGAATTTACCCCAGAAGTTGAACCCGTGGGTTGTGAGGCCGGGAGTGCGCTCCAGCCAGCGTTCGATCAGGGCTAGAAGAGATTGATCTTGTTCGGACCTGGAGGATGTAGGGATTTCATTAGATCCTGTTTACTGGTCTAGGATTAGTAGAAACTAGCCTTTTCCCGCAGTTTTATGGTCGTGTTATGGTCGGATATTATCCAGCGGGAACAGGTATACTGTAGCTTCTCATTGACGGTTAAAATAAATGTATTTTTGTAGCGTAAAACAGTAACCTTGTTTCATGAGTACCTCTTAGGCAACTTTAAGCTGGATTTTTCAACTGTTCCTTTGAACCTGTTTACGCTTAACACTTTGCCAGATCTAGGATCGAACCCTGACTCTAAGCAGTTGCGCTGGAGACCACTAGACCAAAGCTTAAACACGGTTTAATTGCTGTTGGCAAATAATTATGTCGTAACAAATAGTAAGGGGCTAATCAAGGGAAAACAGTAGAATATCGTTGATATATGAGGCAGGCATGCTCCGCTGATCTTAAGTAATTAGGAATAAAGGCAGGGTAATGAAGATGATTTTACTAACTTTTGTAGATTGTCCATAGCTTCAGGGTCGTCTCCGAACACCGTCTGGTAACTCTGGTTGTACTTTACACGCAACGCTTGCTTTAGACCCAGCTGAAAACAGAAATGACAGGGACGTTATTAAGTAGGTACTTATTTGATGAATTTCATTTTGACATTGTGACTCGGCTCTTTTGAAGGATTTGACATGAAATGGAAGGCTGAAAACTGCGGTTGAAAATAAAAGTAATGTCACAGAGATTGGTCCAAAAATTTCTTTAAATTACAAGCCGTTTTACCGCGCGTTGGTGACCCTGTATATTGATTGCACCTGATTTGGCTGAGACGACGAGTATTTATTTATAAAAACTTTATGCACATAATGTACAAAGGCGGACTTAATGCCTTGGGCATATTCTACAAGTCTACCTTAGGGTGATACAGAGATAAAACAGTAGACCGTGCAATATAATTATAGTACAGAAAATGTTGAAGAATAAAATCTAACAATCTTCTTCTATCTATCTATACTTATAATAAATCTATAGAGGGGTCAATTCTGTACATGAAATATATTTACAAAATAACTATCGGGGGGTGATTAGTGATCGATACTGATGCCAAAAATGCAATCAGTAAAATTTTTGTCTGTCTGTCTGTCTGTCTGTCTGTCTGTCTGTATGTTATTTATAGAAAAAAAAACTACTCGACGGATTTTAACGAAACTTGGTACAATTATTCTACATACTCCTGAGCAGGTAATAGTATACTTTTCATCACGCTACCGTTAATAGGAGCAGAGCAGTGAAAGGAAATGTTGGGAAAACGGGAGAAGTTACTTGGTTTTTTTAGCTTCCGTCGCGTGTGCAGCCTTAATGGTTAAAGCTACATAGAAATCATGTATAAGGGAAATATTCCACATAAAATTATATAAAAAATATCCCAAGACAGCATATGTCTATCTTTTATAGTTGACTCACAATAACACGTGTAACTCCCGATAGCTTAGCTATCCTACTATCCTACTAATCCTACTAATCCTACTAATATTATAAATGCGAAAGTTTGTGAGGATGGATGTATGTTTGTTACTCTTTCACGAAAAAACTACTGAACGGATTTGGATGAAATTTTGCACACAGATAGTTTATAACCTGGATTAAAACATAGGATACTTTTTATCCCCTATAGTAAGATCCCATGGGACAATAACCAAACATCACGCGGGCGAAGCCGCTGGCAGAAGCTAGTAAATACATATTTATAACGTACATACAACAAATTATACAAAGTGAGAAAATAAACAAAAGGAAACGTAGATGAAGAAAATAAAGAAATTAAATGTGGAATAAGTCGGCCAACTTCTTAGGTAAGTGTTCGCTAGCTTTTATTTTAAATGTGAGCCGACTGTATGCCATCCATCCATATTCAGAGGAAGCGCATTCCAAAGATAAATAAGAGTGATAAGAGAAGAATGAAAGAAGAAGACATGCTGCTGAGATAAGTGCACCTTTTGGGAAATCATCAAATGACTTCTCTCACTCTGGATGGTGCGGGAGGAAGTGTCGGACTTTTACTGACTAAAACCCTACCATGTTCCTTCCTCGCCCTTTACGTTCCGGGGCCGTGGTATCTCTGTCGAACAGTCCCGCAGCCCCGGAAAGATAAGGGCACTATGTTTCTGTAATAGGTACCTAGGTTCTTGCAGTATTGCAGTTGAATCTGTAATATACTTTTAAACGACTACAGCAGCCTTTCCCAAAGTGGGCGATAACGCCCCCTTGTGGGTGCTGCAGGCCTAAAGGGGGGCGTAAGAAACCCAGAAAAAAAAGGGAGCGGTGTGTAGAGGCTTAGGGGGCGATTTGTAATTTCATCTGGGAGGACTCTTAGACACCGACTGAGCTCTCGCCTCTCGACTACAACTTGTGATAATCAACTAATATTAATTCAGAGATTGCTCAAACTAACTCGGCTCGATATTTCTCTCCGTGTAGTTCATATATCTGTCCTGTTTTATGTTATAAATACAAGTAAGTAATTTACTTGTATTTATTAATAGAATAGGAATAAAATTACTAATATTATTTAAAACAGAAAAATAATAGTCTGCTAAGCTAATCTAACAGTTGTTAGTTTTTAGCAGCTTGTTATTAGTATAATTTTTTAATTTAAATGATTAAGTAATAATTATTACTTTTTTAGTTTAGGTTTTAGTAGGTGAAAAAATTGAGGCGCTTAAAAATAATTTATCCTCACAGTGTGGACTACAGCAAGGGTTAAGATTTTAGCAGCCTATAACTGTTAAGTTTGTATTTTGTTGTGTCCATTATTCTACCGTAGCGCCTAAACTTCTTATACGATTTTGATGAATAAGGTGTTAATCGATTCGTGGTAGTGGCCCAGGCCGCGCGGGTAACATAGGCTACATTTTGCCGACTTCAACAATAGGAGTTGTAAACCCCGATTTTAATTCAAGTGAGACTTTTCAGCTTTTTAGTTGTAAACAGCACAATTTTTGTTAATGCAGTGTTTCGCTATTAAATATATTAATTAACTAGCTGACCGGCGCAACTTCGTCTGCGTCTCATAAATTGAAATGTAAGCTATCCTATCTTTCAAGTTGGATCAAACTGCACACGGTGTGCGAATTTTATTATAATCGGTTAAGTGGTTTAGGAGTCCATTGAGGACAAACATTGTGACACGAGATTTATATATATTAAGATTGCTGAAATGACAAAAATAAAGTTCCACCAGCAAATTCTAGCCTACCTGCCGGAAGCATTAAGCTATGAACAATGCACATAAGATATCATGTGTACTAGCGGAGAAGTATATAGGTCATAATGTGGGCCGATCCCGGCGGCACTGCAATGCCGGGCCGACCCGCGACGGGAGTGGAGCGAGCCCCGAACATCCCATCAGCTTACAAAAATCAGATTAATATACTGGTCCCTCAGTGAGGGAACTTTCAGATATTAAGCTGAAAAGAACAGATACTACACTTTGATCTTAGCCAAAAGGCCGAGAAGCGATAACGTAGACTAGTAATACCGGGGTAGTCATTCGCTCGCGGAGAATCTTAACACCGCGATTCAGAAACGTGACGTCAGTGTACAGCGCCATCTATCAAACACGGTGGTAAACTTTAACACGCACGTGGGAACGTATATACCTAGCGTATTGTGTAACGTATATGTATGTGAAAATGGGTAATTATGATCTGAAATATTTACTTTTAAGTGTATATTTTATTGAATTTATACCAAAATTCTAAAACCAGTCGTCTTTAACTTTTTACCCGACTACGGTGAAGCCAAAAGAAAGGGTTATGATTTTAGCAGTCTATATGTATGTATGTTTGTATTTACCGATGTTCCTCCGTAGCGCCTAATCTACAATGTGTAAAATTAAATTCGCAAAACGTGGAAATAGTTTGATCAGAATCACGAGCAGAATCAATTGAGGTGACCATTCAGTTCACCAAACATTCATTCACAAACTTTTACTTGACAAGCAACGATTAGCAAACACATTATTTGTCATTTCATAATTATACAACCACAAGTTTAACAAATAATTCACTTCGCAAAAAAATTATCAAAAACAAACTTAGTTTTAATAACGTATTATTTGACAAACAATTTATTATTTCTTCGTTTTATCTCATAAAACAATATTTTTTTGTAAAACAAGAATTTTTAAAATAAACTATTAGCGGAATAAGTTGTTTACGAAATAAATTGTCTACGAAACGTTGGTTGTAAAATGATTTGTCAATGGACTATTGAAACATTAGTAAATCATCAATTGACCCACTTTACTAATATAGGTCTCATTTTACGAAAAATCTTCATTAAAAAATTTGCCCCGTAGCCGTCACGTGCGCAAACCCGCCAAAATAGGTAAAAAAACAAACACAAATGGTTGTCGTTCAATTTAATTTTCTCATACGCGGGATACAATAATTAATAGTTCTTGCCATTAAATCTAATTGCCAGTAAACAGCACATAAATCTTAAACAAAAATAAATGTTTTATTTTTGTCTCAGATTTAGGTCAATTGAATTAAAAATCATTTGGGGTGTTTGAGCTTTTGCGCATTTTTTGACATCCGCTTTGATCAAAAAAGGTGTCCAACGATTTGTTATTAAAGCCCGGGTAACATAAGACTAAATTTTAACCGACTGCAATAAAAGGAGGATTCCATTTTACCTTGTAAACCCAAAAATTAATTACAGTGTGATTTTTCAGTTGTTGGGTTTTAGTGATAGTTTTCAACAATATTTAGTAGGTACCTTATTTTCGAGCAGACGAAACTGTAAGCTCTGGAAGCCGGAGGCAGGTCGCAGGTAATGTCGGAAGTCCATGAAGTCCAGCGGAGTCATTGTCTCCAAGATCATCACTTGATCTACCAGGAGCTGGAAAATAAGACGTGACCAGTTTATTTAAGGTTAGTTTCCGAATAAAACATGACAGATATTTTGGTCAGCTTTCCTCTAACTAAATCGTAGATATCACAGTTCATGTTTAGTTTATAGGATCACAATATTGCAATCCACCACGCTCACCACCACTTTTAAGCCTTATAACTTAGGGCATAAGGTAAAAAGTTGTCAACCCTCAGTAACTCGGTAGCACACCAAGTTACCATAAACTGTTATTTAAAACCATAAAATGTTGACGGTTAAGTTCAAAATCAAATTTAAACAGTTTCTGAAAACTTGATACGGTAGCGACTGTACATCGCCTTTATAACTTCAGCGAAAAACCAAAATCAAAGTATTTATTTTCATGTAGGCCAGTTACACGCATTTTTGAATTGTTGAAACAAAGACAACAACGAGATACCTACAGTTCCAGTCACAAAGCATAGAAACTGTGCTGAAAGTACTGTAGTTGCCCATACTCTAGAATTAGCATATATATATAAGGAGATGAACGGGCAAGAAATTCCATGGACACTGGTGTCGATTCTGTTGTGCACAAACTTACCTTAATTTAGGCTATACTATCTTTTTCTCACTAATAAAACGAGAAAGAGACGGACGTAATTTAGAGCTGTCAAATTTAATTCGAACTAATATCTCCATACAAATGAAGGGTGCACGTAAAAACATGTCGACTAAAAACAGGGTGAAGCGCAAGGCATAAACTAGTTTGACATCTCTAACTTAGTGTACAGCTATAGCCGTCCTTTTCTTGCACTGCCTTTTAGTAAAAGATAGCAATAGTCTAAATTAAGTTTAGTTTGTGCACAACAGAATCGACACCACTGAGTTAAATCCAAATATTTTCACAAAACTTTGGTTACATATCATTCATGTTGAGACAGTACACTAAACATCAACCGGTAGGGTACGAGGGGGGAATGGCGAACGCTTAAGAAGAAAAACGTTTTAATTTTTTATAAATGGTTTTAATCAAGAAATTTAAAGAGATAACAAAACTTTAGCTATTTACCTATTAAAAATTCAACACAAAACTTATCTGAGTATCTTCCATAATTAATGGTAACTCTTACAAAAAAAAGTAGGTTTGTTCGCCATAACCCCCGGGCATGGATAATGCCGAACAGGTCGTGGGGTAATAACGAGCACGTATTATATAATCACTAAATAACAATTGAGATCAATTAGCCACATTGTACTAGCACAGATATCACATTATGTGGCTTAAATAGTCTCTTAGACTAAAATACTCTTAATAAATTATTCGTATCTAGTCATTGGTACTTCTTATTTTAGTTACAAAAATCACAAATGTAGCCCACCGCAGACTCCCATCCTGAGCACATGGCATGGGACCACATCCCACATGCTGTGCAGCGATACCATATCTCGTCGTTTCTTCCAAACTCTTCACAAATAGAACACTTGTTAGACTGTTCGTCCACCTCCATATCGTCGTCGCTATCATCATTGCACGGGTTTTGATTCTCATCATCTTCAGATGAACTATCTTGCAGAACTCTACGTTTATAACATCTAGTTTTTTTCTTCGTAATCTTCTTTTCAGTCTTTTTACTTGTAGTCTTATCTTTCTTTGTCTTCTTCTTTGCTTCTTTCTCTTCTAACATGATTTTCATCGGAGTTGCTGTTAAAATCGTAGCATGTTGTTTCCTGTTCCTAGTAACTGGCCTCGTAGATTGCGAAAAAGTAGGAGTCGTTGCTACTTCAGCGAAAGGAACAGTTTGTTTTTGTGTCTGATTCGATGGAACAGGAGATTCATATCTCTGATTAAGAGTCTCGTAAGATGGACCAGGTACAGGTGATACATATCCTTGGTTGAAAGTCTCGTGGGATGAACCTGGCACAGGAGATTCACGTTCGTAGCTTATAGTCCCATTAGATGGATCAGGTAGAGGAGATTCAGATCTTTGATTTAGACTTAGAGACTCGGAAACTTCAGGATTTTCATTCACTTCTGATTCTATTTGCTCTTCAGCCATCATCTCTGCTGCCAAGAAATCTTGCTCTGTGAAGACATTAGGATTTATAGGATAAATGCCTGTGGCTCGAAATCCAGCTTCGCCCTTACTTATGTTGGCAACTTGAGCATATGCTTTGTTGAATAAACTGGCTACATCATAGGGAGTAATTTTTGCCATTAAATGTGTCTTCATATGCATATTACATTCGTGTCTGTATGCAGCTTTTAAAGGACCATAAAATGAAACGTCGAGTGGCTGGGTTCTGTGTGACGTGTGCGGCGGTATGGAAAGCATGATGATGTGGTTATTCTTGCAATAGTTAAAAGCTGGAAGAGAAATGTGACTGCTGTGGTTGTCAATTATAAGCAGCAAAGGAGATTCTTCAGTAGGTCTTGCATATGCTTTGAAGTGTTTTAGCCAGTCGACAAATAAAAATTCATTTATCCAGCCATTTTTGGAGTTCGTGTAAAGCGCACCTGGTGGTCCATCCTTTTCCAACAATGGTGTCATTCTTTGCCTGGGAAAGATGAACATTGGCGGTATAAAATTGCCAGCTGCACTCATGGCACACATAACTGTAATATTTCTGCCGCGTTCACCGCTTGTGACAGCTCCTACTCTTCTTTGGCCTTTTTCTGCGAGCACTTTACCAGGATCTGTGACGGTTGTGACACCAGTCTCGTCTGCATTGTATATATTATTGGGAGTAAACTTGTGCTTCTCCATTAGTTCCCCTAGCTTATTATAAAACAGCCTTATTTCAGTTTTGTTAAAGGCTGAAATTCGGTTTAGGCTTGTTGCTTCAGCCTTACGCACAACGACAGATGGGTTCCGTTTCATAAAGCCCTTTACCCAATCTATTCCTGCGGATTTGCTGTTACTGTCGAAATTGTGTTTTATTTGATTAAGCTCTGCATAATTGTAAACATTCTTCCGCAAATCTGCAACGGTTAAACCGTAGTATATACTGCCTAGTAGCTTTACCTGTTCGGCAATTTCTTTTTCTTGCTCTACACTAAAAACTGGTTTACGCCCAAGCCTTGGACTGCCGAAGTCATCATTTTTCAACCTATCATGAAGAGTAGTTAGGGGAATGTTATGTCTTTTAGCTGCTTGTCGCATGGACATTCCCTTTTCAATGGCTTCTTTAGCATGCCGCAAGTCATCTTCCTTCCAAGCCGCTTTCGCTGTTGTTCTTTTTCGGCTTCGAGGCATATCTAAAATAACAAAAGGAAACAATTAATACTTGGGGGTAATGACGAACGGTGTTCGTAATTCCCCCCCGGTCAATGTTCGGCATAACCCCAAACGACCGTTTTGAAATTGAGGCAATTTTTTTCGAAGTATAAAAATGAATAGATAAAAATACATTGCACTATAGATAAATGTGATGGTTAAGCTCTACAAAAATTTATAACAATAACAGCCAATTATTTAAAAACAAAACTTACCGATAAATTTGTCAAACCAAAAATTAGATCGGAGTGACCGTAACAAAACACACGCGCCTTGATCTCGCGTGCGGCGAGCGAACTGACTGAGCTTGTTGGTGCCTGCTATTGCGTTACACCCCCGCCCCGCACTTTGCATGCCGTGCGTCTCAGCCATGCATTTTACGAGTTAGCTGCCCGTTCGCGATTGCCTCCTGTTCGCCATAACCCCTGCCTACCCTAGACAAATGCCTCCGATATCTTCGTAACATAGCCGGTATATTGCAAGAGTTATAATTTGATGGTCAAGTATTGCAACCCATGACAGTAATTACCGATCAATAAGTTGGGTTTCCCAGCTGTCGTTAATCACATCTAGTTGATGCAGTTGCCGTGCTATTGCCCACTATAATTGCATAATTGGATGGAGTAAGAAATAAGTATAGGTAAGTACTGTCAGTGGTTAAGAGTTTATGAGAGAGGAAAACCAAACATAAAACGACCGCCACTAGCTGAGTCACGCATCACATAAGAGAGAAAAACAAAAGGAAAAAAAGTCCCCGTTTTTGCAACATTTTTCATTCCTGCTCCGCTCCTATGATTGTAGCGTGATGTTATATAGCCTAAAGCCTTCCTCGGTAAATGGACTATCCAACACAAAAATAATTTTTCAATTTGAACCAGTAGTTCCTGAGATTAGCGCGTTCAACCAAACAAACAAACAAACTCTTCTGCTTTATAATATTAGTATAGATAGTATAGATATAATGTGGCTTACAATGTCACCGTGTGAATGATGTGAAAGTGTCAGGGAAAGTTGATACCTGATCCATCGGACGATGATTGATCAACCACAACGAGACTGCGTTATACACTGTAGTGGAGTGGAGTAGTCTACATTTTATAACGACGGTCAAGCGTGATGATAAGCACGATTTTTTTTAGTATTTAGGTAATCTACAAAAAACTTTTTTGCAAAAAGTATAACCGACTTCACACAAAAAAGTGAAAAATAACTTTAGCTTCAGAAGTCGGTGACCTTTGTTTGATTGATTTAGTTTTTTTGTCCAGTGGAAAGTTCTGAGGTAACAAACACAAAAAAAAATGCAGACGAATTGAGAACCTCCTCTTTTTGGAAGTCCTTTGAAAAGAATCTAGTTGAAGACTTGAAACGAATTAAAGATTTATAAGAATAGGAGTTTAAGTCGAAAATAAGTTGTTATGGCTCATAGACTCAGATCTGGCTGGACACATTCCATGTAATAAGTTTGCGCACTTAATGAAAACAACGAATTTGCCTTATTGTGTAGAGCTGGAGTGTGGAGTTGTTGAAGACTTACACCACTTATTGATGGACTGTGTCCGATATGAGTCTGGGAGAAATGAACTGTTAAGGGTATTGAAGTTGAACAAACTTGAAGTAGGCACATTTCACAAAATCCTGGCTCAACCAAATGGTGCTGATGCGAAGAGTCTGTTTCGGTCATGGCCCACACATATGATAAATGAATATTTAGGATACGATGGGACTGACATACGCATTGCGATTACAATTTTCCCTAAATAAATAAAGCAAAGAAAAATAAATTAAGAAAGATAAAAAGAAAAAATATGTGGTAGTTGTCTGCCTCGTTGGTCTAGCGGTCGAAAGCGACTGGTGGGCATGAGGTCCTGGGTTCGTTTCTTGGGTCGGGCGAAGTGGTATTGGGTTTGTCCATCAGGAATTTCTTAGTGGCAGCCACAGATTCTAGATTTGTGCTCGTTTGCTGCCAATAGGCTCGCCTTCTGTTACATGGGACTTAAAATATAACTAGCGAAATATGGGTGTACCGACCACCAGCCCTCATCATCAGTATCATCATCATCTCAGCCGAAAGACGTCCACTGCTGGACATAGGCCTCCCCCAAGTGTCGCCACATTGACTGGTCCCTTGCGATTCCCCCAGCCCTACGAGTCAGTAAAAACGTGGACAAGTTACTTTAAGAAAATAAATAATATCAAGCACATTGTTTTGATTCATAACAGCAAAAACATATTATGATACATTATTAATAATACGGATCACAATGATCACATGATACTTGTTACATCATACGAAGTAGTTGTGCGAGCACACATAATAACTTGTTATTATTACATATAAACATTATAGACATGGCAATATTAACAGACTGTCATCTTTTTGGTGAACATGGACCTTAGTGGGTGAACATTACTGATGAGAAGCCTGCTCGGGTCGATTTTTAAGTTAAGCCTTGCTTGCCTAGGTTTGTTTGTGGATGGGTGACCACCCTTACAACAACTATTTCATGAAAAAGAGTAACTCTGTAGTGTTGTATTGATGATTTTGAACTTGGAGGATTTATTTTAGGTGTTACTTGCGCGAATCATATTTCATCAACCTGACTCGTCCAAAACGTTGTTTTGATCTCGACTCAAGTTTGCCCACAGCATATCTGAACACCTGCTATTATTAAGTACGACAAACAAGTTTTCAGAATATTTTTAATATTCATGTTATGTTTTTTTTCCCACTATTTTGTTTATATGTCATGTGTTTACAGTCTTTATGTTGATACTACTTTTGGTTCAATAACTTCGAATCCAAAGCGATCCGATGCCAGCGAAGATGTTGCTTTGATCATCTTTTAGGGCACAGAACACAATAAAAACTTTTTTGCAAAATATATAACCGACTTCACACAAAAAAGTGAAAAAGAACTTTAGCTTCAGAAGTTGGTGGCCTTTGTTTGACTGATTTAGTTTTTTTGTCAACGATTTCTGAAGCTAAACTTCTTAACCATAAAACCAGCTTTCAAATAAAAAAAGAACCATCAAAATCGGTTTACCCAGTCGAAAGTTCTGAGGCAACAAACACAAAAAAATACAGTCGAATTGAGAACTTGCTCTTTTTGGAAGTCGGTTGAAAAGGTTAAGTGAGGCATAGTATGAAATGCCACATCAACCACAAGCTCTTCGTAGCGGTGGCCTGCTTTATGAAATCCTTGTTGTAGAGTGTTGAGCTGTGTCGCAAACTATGTACCACCTTGTATCCTACCCGCTGAGCCCCTTAAAATGTAAGACACCAACGTCGAAGGGAGACAGGAGAAAATGAATGTGCATGTCGTGCCAGCGAGGACGAACAAGACCTCCCACAAGGTAGACCGATGACCTGGTGAAGGTTGCGGAAATCCCCTGGATACGAGTAGCTCGGGACCGGTCAATGTGGCGACACCTGGGAGAGGCCTATGTCCAGCAGTGGAATTCTTTCGGCTGAAATGATGATGACATCTGTCCTCTTTTTTTGTTTTTTTTTTAGGATGGGAAATCATGAAATGACTTCTCCCACTCTGGGCGGAGCGGGAGGGAGTGTCAGACTCTTACTGACTAAAACCCATCCATGTTCCTTCCTCGCTCTTTATGTTCCGGGGCCGCGGTATCTCTTTCGAACAGGCCCGCAACTGACATCTGTCCTCTTGACCTGCAGTTTTACTCATAATATGAAAAGTTTTAATGGAATACGACAGATTAATCGCAATTTGAATTTCAAAAACAATCGAGTTGTTTCGCACGGAGATGTCGGAGAAAAACTACCGATAAAGCGTTGCTAAGTGTTGCTTGGCAATTAAGTACTTAAAACTGTTTTCATTAAAGTTTAAATTAGGGCGAGATTATGATCGAAAATGTTTTATGCATGGGTTTCGATATCACGCGATCTTGCGATAATTAGTTACGAGTTAATTATCGTCTCGAAGCGAGCGACTGTAATTTAAAATGGCATAAAATAAATGTAAAGAGCTGTATTTAAAAGATTCTAATAAAGACTCCATGAGGTTCCCTACATACGGAGTTACCTCCGTCCCGCGGAATTACAGAGCCGTCATTGGTCCCGGTTCAGTTAATAGATCTTTGACAGTCGTTACAGAGGCCCTACACCCTAACGCTTCGTCCGTATATTCGGATCTATCAGTCTCTCTCGCGCACGTCTGCAGATGAGTGTGAGTGAGAGAGGCGGATATATCCAAATACACAGCACCATGCTGAGATAGGAGCCTTTTGGTCTTGTACAGGACAAATTCTGTTTAGTATTTTGCTTGTTTTTTTCTTATGATATCGTTATTAATTTTTTTTATTGTCTCATTATGTTTACTTTAAACTAGTGTTAAAATCACAATTTTACCATTTTATTTTTTTATTTTTATTTGTTGTCCTGTCGGGCTAATAAATGCTTTTTCTTTCTTTCTTTCTTTTCAAATATACGGACGAAGCGTTAGAGAGTAGGCCCTCAGGTGCAGTGTACAGTGTGCAGTGGGTACAGTGTGGCCCGATTCTGATAACCAGTTTTACCAAGAAGTATCGTATTACCCAGTACTAACTGGGTTGTGGAGGACAGATAGGCAGTCGGTGCTTACGCCACATTAGCTGTTCCTATAGAATTTGGGCTTCAAAATGGAGCTGGGCACGATACTTGGTAAGGCGTGGTGATTGCAGTTGCCAGTATAGGCCTCATTAGTTACCTAGATACCGTCGAAGCATACCAACAACCAGATGAATGGACAAGACTTTTTCTAAGAACTAGTTCCAACTCGCGTAGTCTCGTAGAGCATAGTAGGTACATAAGGGAGGATGCCTTCATTCAGCTATAGGTTGGCCAAGGCTGCCAATGGAGAAAATAATAGCAAAACCTCGTACCAATACAAGAGAAGAAGACGTCAGCAGTAACAGCGCGTCACCAGTTCGAGCCAGATTGTCGATAAAAATTACGTGTAGATGTCGATACAGGTCAGAAGTCAGGGTTCCTCACTATCGCGGTTCTTATGCGTAATTGTATAGTAATATAAACATGTTGCTGTGACGTGTCACATCACAGATATTTCTTCGTATGAGGATGACTGGCTGTCTAATAGGAAACACAGTAGATATAGCATAATCAGACTATAATGTTTCCACTACTGGAACACGAGCCTCTTCTCTATGAGAGGATCCACAACGCGGACCCAAAGCGTGTTAGTAGATGTCACATGTCCTCGAATGTTTGGTTCTCTAGAACATGCCAGTTTCCTCACGATGTTTTAAGTTCACCATTTTGAAAGCAGGAAACAGTATGATACAATGATTTAATCCTTTAATCCGTAGTTGTTCCCTCACTGCACTCAGGACTTGCGAAAGGGTTCAAACTGAGGAGAGTGAGTTCAGTGAGCTCGCATACATATAACTGTAAGTACCAAAAATAGAACTAGATATAATCCAATTCAATATTAGCAAAACGAGACACTACTACTCCATTTATGTCAACGCAAAAGTAATATGATCATTATTGACACTTTACGATTCGCGAATCTGATGATTTAAATTTAAATCATTGGGAAGGTCATCATTCTAGAATTCTAGATATTGACCTAGAATTGTTTTCATTGGGCGCAATTATTGAAAGGAGGAGGTTCTTACAGGTAATATATCAAATTGTCAGCAAGCTCTGAGTGGTAAACCTACTGGGTTTTACTAGCGGGTATTTCCTGATTGCAAACTTGTGGCCCCGAGTTTCAAAGTTGTATGTTTTGCGATAGCTCGTGGTGTAGGTAGAATGTCTTCATTACTGTTTCAAGTTTTCTGTTTCTGTCATCATTATAATTTTAATACCCAGAAGATAATTAGAACGAATGCTGGGTCATCACATCACTGCGAAGTCATTTTTGTCGCTGTCTTTACCAACGACACAAAATTTTACAGCAAAATGTAAGTGTTGTCCACATTGCTGTAAAATAACTAGTGGATAGTAGATTTAGTAGTACCTAGATTTAATTCCTCTAAACCTCAGACCAAATAAAAAATCAAGACATAGCGCTGTGAACAATAAAATGAGGCCAGTGCAAAAATACGCTTCGTTCTGGGCATATGTCAGCGTCACATTTTAAAAACCTGTCAGATTGTAATACAACTAGAGAGATATATTTCACAGAATAATGGTTTAACTTCGTTAGATTATAATCTACCGAAAAATTATGCGTAACATTGTGTTCGTTTGACAATCTTGCAAGAGATTAATCTCGCGAGAGAGATTACAATCTAACGTGTTTGACAATTTTACGGTGACACATACACGCACGCTCAAACGCATACATTTACATCAAACTACAATAAAACCATGTATCAATAACTGCATACATGTTTAAGAAACTGGCCTCACATCTCTGTTCGCAGAGTATTTTCTTTATTAGCTCTAATAAACATGTTCATTAATACGTCAATTACCAAGAAAGTAAAGTAACGAATATGTTCCTACCTTCAATATCAGCACGATTCTGTTGAGCCTCTTCAATATTTCCATGGTGTGGCTCTCATCTAGACCCTCCACGTCGAGGAGGGCCCGCACCGAGTCCACCTCGAAGATTATCTGCTTGAACCATAGCTCGTATGCTGGAAACAAAGAAATAACGATGTTCATACTTTAATTAATATAATAATAATAATAAAATATTTTTATTGACACAAAATAAAAATTGTACATTTCCATTTGAAACCCTGACTCCTGTGCTAGGTGAGACCTGTGTTACAGGGGTCAGTGTCTTAACCCGTTTTTGGCACTAATGTTCACATTTCATGCATCAAAATTTAAAAGAATAACAAAACAATAAAATAATAATGCGTGCGTGCTCTTGCGTGGTGTGTTTGTGCGTAGGTGTGAATGTGTGAGTGTATTGTGTTTATGCGTGTGTGTGTATGGTGTATGGTATGAGTGATAATGATTGAAGATTAGACTTAGGTTAAATTATGAGTCTTGATTCAGCTAAACTAACTTTAATCATCTCGAGTATTGATTTTTAATTAAATTTTCCGTCTGTTGGTAGTCCAGTGTTTGAAGCCATATATTAAGTTTCATCTTAGTTTTTGTTTTTGTTAGAGGGTTGAAGTTGATGATAGTGTTTATTTTATTATATAAATAAGTAGATAGGTATAAACGTTGCGTTCGAGCGGATGCGGTCTTACATTTGACTGTGCTACATACATTACTGATGGTTCTCTTATGTTTGTTTGCGTGATTGACCGGTGTCTTTTCATGTTGTTTCAATATGATATTGAGCAGGTATAGTTGTCTCACCGTAAGTACTTGGCAATCTTCATACAGGAGTCTTGTGGAGAACCGGCACGGCTTAAAGGTCATGACTTTTAACAAAGATCGTTGGGCTCTCTCCAGGTATATCATGTGGGTTTTACAAGCACCTCCCCATGCAGTAATGCAGTAACCTATGATTGACTGTGCCAGTGCCAGATAAACCGCACGGAGAAGCTTAAACTCGGCTACTTGTCGTAGTTTTTTGAACGCCCATATAAGTTTCCTAACACGGGAGGAGGTTTGCTCAATGTGTGGACGCCAGCTAAGTCCGTCGTCAAGTATCACTCCGAGGTACTTCATTGTTTTTTGATGTGTGATTGGAAGACATGTGCATGGAGTACTACTGTCTGCGGAATCACAGGAGTGTGCTTTAAGACTTATTACCTTATGTTTGGTTTTGGCGAAATTGAATTGTAAAAAAGAGGTTTTCGTGATGTTAAGTGTAAGCAAATTAGATTCAAGCCAGTGTATTATTTTACGTAAGCCAGTCTCGGCTGTTTCCCGTGCCGCGTCCCAACACTCACCGTGGAATATTAGTACCGTGTCATCAGCATAGCTAAAAATTTTACCGTTCATGAGAGACTGCTGGCATAGGTCATTCACATAGAGTAGGAAAAGGCTGGGGGATAGGCAGCTACCCTGAGGCACACCGTAATCAACCCTGGCTTCGCTGCTAATGACCTCTCCAATCTTTACTTTTTGTGTCCGGTCGTTGAGGAAGTCTGCAAAAATGCCTAGAGCCTTTCCCCGGACTCCAGCATGCTCTAACTTGGTCACAAGGGTGGGAATGCAGACGGTGTCGAATGCCTTGGCTAGGTCCAGGAAAACACCCAGACATTTCTGCTTTGCGTCGAGTTTCCCAGTCACGTAATCAACGAGTTGATTTACTGCATCAGCGGTGCTTTTCCCGGGCCTAAAACCAAATTGTGTGTCGGATATTATTTTGTAGTGCTCGAGGTATTTCATTAGCCTACGATTTAACAATTTTTCCAATATTTTTGACAGTGCTGACAGAACTGAGATAGGTCTATAGTTTTTTATCTCGTCTTGGTTTCCACCCTTGTGAATACGTGTGATTAGGGATTTCTTAAAGATACGTGGAAAAACACCTTGTTCAAAGCAGGCATTAATAAGCTTTGTAATAGGTGGAACTAGTACTTCTTTACCCAGCTTGAGAAGTTTAGCCGGAATAGAGTCCCATCCTGTGGCACAATCATTTTTTAAGTTATTAATGACTGCTTCTACTTCAGCCTCGTCCGGAGGAAGTAAGACCATAGACTCCCGCGCGGAGGGCGTTTCAATGACGTATGGGGCTAGTGTGGAATTTTGGTTTTCAATTATATTGTCCGCCAATAGCTTACCGATGTTAGAAAAGTAATGGTTTATTTGCTCAATGGTATTAGGCGCGTTCGCAATTCCAGTGGCAAGTAGAAGTTTGTCAGCTGATTGTTGATTCCTGGTTTGATTGGTTATAGATTTTATAACATTCCATGTTTCTTTATTGCCCTTTGCAGATTTTAAAGCGGAGCTTTCGTGGGCGTTTCTTAGTTTCCTGAGTAATAAATTACAGTGATTACGGTATCTTTTGTATGATAGCTCAACAGCTCCGTTTTTTGGGTCTGTCAGGAATTTTCGGTGGAGGTTATCCCTGTGTCGAACACACCGTAAGAGGCCAGGTGTGATCCATGGTTTAAGGACTACTTTACGGTTAGGAACCTTTGTTACAGTTGAGTGTTGGGATACCGTGGACATAAGACATTCGACAAACCTCGTAGCGGCTTCGTTTGCATCACAATTTGGTGTAATAAAATCAAAGTCTATAGTTTTTAATTGTTCAACAGCGCTCTCATAGTTTATTTTTGTTATTGGTTTATGATTATTGTTTTTAGAGGGAGCGCTACCAAGACATAACATTACGGAGGCGTGGTCGCTGACTGTGGAGTCTATAACTATAACTGTCGCACAAGTAGTGGTTTTAATCATTATGTGATCGAGGCAGTTATGCAGTCTTGTAGGAAATGCATGTCCCGGTAAGAGGCCCATCTCTGCAGTTAAATTTAGATAAGACGAGCTATTTCTATCTGTATTATTAGGTTTTATATCTATATTGATATCTCCTACCAGCATTATGTTATTTGCTTTTAATTTACTTAAAATGTTTTCAAGGGAGTTAAGGAAGCTATCAATACAATATATTGATGGTGATCTATAGGAAGCTAGAATATAAGTGTCTGAATTGATTTTAAACAGAAGAAAGTTAGCCCCCACCGGGTCTGGTTCTTCAACTGTACATTGGAGGTTGCTTTTAACAAATATTACAATACCGTCGTTTTGATTAAGACATTTACTGCTAGAGTAAGCCACGTAATTTTGCATAGTAGGTATCGGTTTATCAGCATTTAGCCAGCACTCTGTCAAGATTATGATGTCGATTTCAAACGATACCCTAGCCAGTTGAGCCTGAAAACCATCTAAGTTTTTATAGATACTACGGATGTTTTGAGTTACGATTTTTAGGGAGGTTTTACAGTTTTTCATGATTTCGTTACAGGCGTCCGTATCACAGTGATGCGAAGATGCCACAGTAAAGCTATCTATCTGTGTTGAGATGTTATTGTCTGAGATGTTAGCCATTGAATAAACGTAAATATTTTCTGTTGCACGTTGGGGACCGAATTAATATGACAGACGTGGTAAAAGTTAGTGCTAGATACATGATGTTAGACAGACCCACACGATAACCATTTATGTTGTGTAAGTGAGTGAGTTCATTGTTTGTTTGTATTTTGTTAAGTGGTTTTGTTTGAGTGTGTTTGATTGGTTTTTGTTTATGTGTTTTACAAATAGAGAGCAAATACAGATAAAAAGATAAGAGTAATATAACAACAAGCATTACATGAGCAAAAAAAGCAAGTTCTCTATACAGTCACAGTGGTAATTTGGGTTTTAGATCAGCTTCGTCTTTTACGTGTATGTATTGATCTCCTTCTTTTTGTCGAAGAAAGACTTTTCCAAGTGAAGTCCAGCAGAACTTAAAGCCATTATCACTCGCAAATTTCCTGGCAAGGTAGTATAATCGTTGCGCCTTCATAGTCAAGCTTTCTGATGGAAATAATGGTTTTGTTTCACCTGGTATATTTATGTGGGATGTGTTCAACTTGGCTTGGGGGTTGTTGCGATTGTAGTTACGGACTTTATGCAGTAAATTTTCCTTTGTAGTTACCGAGACAAAGTCGACTACGATTGATGATCCCCCACCTTTTTTAGTAATGCGAAAAACATCCTTTATATCCTGCCGTTCGACAGGCATCTGTAGTACTTTGGCTGTTTCAGATACTACTTTAAGCATATCCTCTTTATTTTCACCTTCCTTTTTTGGTATGTTTCTCATCTCAATCTTTGTAAGACATAAAATACGCTCTAAATTCTCGACTTTATTTTCTAGTTGATTAATATAGGTATGATCGAGTTTTCGTTCTCTATCAATTTCATCTATTTTTATTTTGATATCATCGTATTGTTTACTGACGAAGGCAAGGGACGTTTTCATTTCCGAGTTTTGTGCTATGATTTCGCGCATGGACTCTTGCAGTGATTTAAATTTTGTTTCCGAATGGGCGGTAGCCGATTGCAATAAGTCTCGTATCTCTTGCATAAAAACGACCATTTCATCTTCATGCCTACGTTTGTTTCGTGCCGTGACATTTGCATCCCTGCTGGTTAGGTTGGGAGTAGATCCGGTTAGCGATATAGTAGGATTTCTCACTTGAAGGGTCTCAGAGTCGCTAGCTATGGACGTGGCTGGCGATTGGGGCGGCGTACGCCTCATGATGTTAATGTTTACGTAAACTTGTAATACCTTGTAGCCACTTGTGGCGGTGTCCGGCGCCGCCGACGGTACTTGCGCGTAGCTCTCTTGCGGCGATGTAGTATGGAGAGTTGTGAATCACGGTGCGCGCGGGCTCTCGCTGTGCGAGCGGGATGGCAATTATGGACAGAGTACTGTTCTTGCGGAGGTGAGGCAACGGCGGCGGGCGCGCGGTAAGCACACCTTCCGTGCGTTCCGAATTGCGATAAAAGTGATAATATCGCGAATCCGACCAACGCGTAATGTCACAATTATTACTCAGTAGCCTCATATTTTGTGACTACTAAATTCGGTCGGATTCGCGATATTATCACTTTTATCGCAATTCGGAACATAGGGCTTGTGAGCTTGGGGACCGGCCGATATCAACACGTCGCGAACGCGAAATTGTTCACTTCATGTATTCACATATAGATGACAATCCTTTAAGCGGTAAAAGTGATAAATTATTTATAAATTCTTAAAATTTCGACACACGTCCACTCGTGGGCACGGTCGCGGGCGAAGGGGGTATAATTATATATAATTAATAATATAATTATGACATGGAGATACCTACACAGGAAAATTTTGTGTTTTTATGCAAAAAAACCGACCTAAAGCGAGTCGGACTCGCGCACCGAGGGTTCCGTACTAACTTTCTAAAGGACAAACTTAACTTCACTGTTCGATGTCATAAAATGGCTACTGCACCAACCGCAAATAATAAGTCAGTAGATATGTAATAGTAAAATCGTTTTTTTTGTTATTAAACTGCATATTTACAGTTTTCAGATTTTTCTCTTTACATGTGTGTAGTGTAAATAGTGGTTCCATTGAGTGTAAGGATTATAATTCTCACATGACATTATTTGTGACGACTTACGACAAGTGGCATAACAAATACGAAGACATAAATACGTGACTACATCTCAGTGCTAAACGGAGTACGTAAACAATAAATCTGTGTTCATAAGACTGCAATAACACTTAGACACCCAATATTATTGATCAATAATGTCCTCCAGTGCAGTTTTATAAGATATAACACGTTCTTTTAAAAAAAACGACAACAATAAAAACCGTTTATTAAAAACATATCAAATTATGGACTTTGGACTCGGATCATTGTATGACAACTAGTGCCAATTCGCCCCAAGCGGTGAATAGACGAACTAAATAGGACAGCTACTAGCCACCAGAGGGCCAAAACCTTATATTGGTGATACCACACCTAAAAATAAATTGTTTCTTGGTGGAAATTTAATTTTTTTGGGAACTTTGCTTCAAAATTAATATGGAGGATAACGTAACCTGCCGCAACCGAAAATTATTTAGAACAAGTTCGGTACATGACATGAGTGCCGATAGTTCCGCTCTTTTCGATGCGACCATGATGAGCCTACAAAATACCTCATTAAATACCAGCCAAACAATAAACGATCTACAGGAGAAAGTAAAACAGATGGCAAATGATTTGCGGAGCGCTCATCAAGAAATAGAAAATTTAAATTCAGAAAACTTTAGACTAAAAACAGATGTACAAAAATACATTAAAATAATAAACGCATACAAGGAAATAAATACGACTGATACAAATAATATGACTCCTCGTTCTGGACGCAAACGGAAAAATAACCAAAACAATAAAGGTACGCCTACGACGAATGTGCAGCAATCAATTACACCTGTACGGAATAAAAAATGCAGTGAATTGTTTTACGAAGAGGAATCATTATCTCCAAAAAATTTTCAAAATGAAGAAGGCAATAAATTAGTATTAGACCCGACTACAAACACTAGTCTTTTTCACCAAAATGCGACGCAGGTAAATATGCTGCCAGAAACTTCACAACAGAATAGGGTATCAAAGTCTGTAGAAAGTGTCAATCCAACAGAACCTAATCAACTCCCAAAAACTGAATTGAATGTAATCTCCTGTAACGATGTCATTCAAGGTCAAACTATAAAAGAAAATAAACAAAAAAACGTGAAAAATGGTATGGAATACTCCGAAATAAACAAGAAAAACGTAATCATAATTGCGGATCAGCAGGGACGCTACGTTCAAAAAAATCTGCAAAGACTCATCGGTAAAGATTATCAAGTCAAGTGTTTCTGGAAACCAGGAGCATCTCTAAAGGAAGTTTTGTTAACGGAAAAATTTGAAATCAGTAGACTAAATAAAAATGACTTCGTGATTGTAATAGGAGGTACAAATGATAAAAATCCGGAAGAAACTCAACTCTGTCTTAGTAACTTTTTAAATAATACCAGAAATACTAATGTTATGATTTCTGAAGTTCTATTTAATTCTTATTTAAACGAAACAAAGTTGAATTACGAAATTAAGTTTATCTGTTCTCACTACAATCATTCAACATACGTAGACATGAATTTCTCATCATATGTACCAAAGTATCGCTTTTTATCATTACATACATCACAATTAATATTAAAAGAAATCTTATACAAGGTATACAAACATAATTATGAACAATATGTAAGAGAAAAGTCTACCACCCCTGAAACGTCTACCTTTGTTGATAAATGCATTCAGACAGAAATAATTGATTTAGAAAAAGAACTCTCTACATCCAGTAACAGTTTTTTTCGTGTTTAAACATTTAACGATTGTTCATCAAAACATTAACGGTTTGATAACTAAATCAGATGAGCTTACTGCACATTTACACTCATTGGGAGAAAATAATGATAATAATCTAATTGACATCGTATGCATTACTGAACATAACATGACTATTGAAGACACCAAACTACTCAAACTGCCCAATTTCATATTAGGGGACAATTTTTCACGTAGTAATAGAAATGGGGGATCGTGTATATTGTTGAAATCTGGACATAAATTTAAAATTGTAACAGAAGCCAAAAGCCTTAGTGTCAAAAATATTTTCGAATGTAGTGGCGTCGAACTCACTGAACACAAAATTATTATATTATGCGTTTATCGACCACCTAAAAATAGACTAGACCAGATTGACTTATTCTTCACTAGATTAGCCGAATTACTGACGAAAATAGGTTATTCTAACAAAAAAGTTATAGTCTGCGGTGACTTTAACATAGACATTTCAAAAAGTAACAGAGTATCCCAACAATTCGAACAATTATTAGCAAGCTATAATTTAAAATTAACCATTCATCAACCGACTAGGTTAAGTAGCATGACATGCATTGACAACATAGCACATAACATTAAGGGAGCCAAATCAACTGTACTTGAACTATCGTTGTCAGATCATACGGCACAATTGTTAAGATGCCCCGTAAAGAAAAGCTACAACATTGAATACTGGTATAAATATAAACGAGATTATTGTGAAGAAAATATTATAACATTTATCAAATGCATGAAGAGTCTTAGTTTTACGGACTGTTATTCAAGTAATGACCCTGAAATAGCTTACAATACCTTTTATGATTTATTTAAATTGTTTTATGATCTGTGTTTCCCGACAATACGTGTTAAAATACCAATTACTATGAAGCCGAAATGGCTAAGCAAGGGCATAAAGTTATGCTCAAAAAGAAAACGCCAATTGCTATGGAAATATAGGTTAACGTCAAATCCGAAGGACAAAATTCACTTTAGGGAATATACAAAAAGACTACGAACGATTATAAAACAAACGCAGAAATCACAAAACAATCACTATATTTATTCAGCGACCAACAAGGGTAAAGCAATGTGGAAAATTATAAACAATAACAAGACTGTAACACCTAAAGAGGAAATAACCCAAATAATTGTCAATGGAAGAACAGTTACTAATCCGTTAGAAATAGCACAGTCATTTAACAACTTTTTTGTTGACGACATAAAACTGACACCTAGGGATAATAATGCAGACCTAAACACACTGACATATAATAACCCCAATTCAATTTTCATGAAACCAACAGACCCGCTTGAGGTAGACCAAATAATAAAAATGCTTAAAAATACTATTAGTACAGGCTACGATAATATTAACACGAAAATAATTAAAAGGGTATCGCATCTAATTGCGCCAGTACTTAGTCACATTATAAATCTGTGCCTTGAACACGGATTGTTTCCCTCGAAACTGAAATTAACGGTAATAAATCCCATATTTAAAAAAGAGAACAAAGAAGAGATGAAATTTTACAGACCAATCGCGTTAATACCAGTCTTCGCAAAAATATTTGAAAGAGTAATTTACAATAACCTATATAACTACTTTGAAGCTAATGACATATTTGCAGACGAACAATTCGGGTTTCGTAAAGATAGATCCACTAGCGGCGCTCTTTTAAACTTTTTAAGAAATGTAATGACAGGACTGGATAACAAGCAACATATAACAGCCATTTTTATGGACATGTCAAAGGCCTTTGATCACGTGGACCACCAAATACTCTTGAGCAAATTAGAAAGATATGGGGTCAGAGGAAATGCATTAAACCTCATAAAATCATACTTATCAAACCGATCTCAAGTAACACAAATTACAAATATAACAAAAGATAATAAGTTGGAACAAAAGTATACGTCAGAACCTAGAACTATTATGTATGGAGTGCCACAAGGAAGTATTCTTGGACCTCTTTTGTTCATCATATACATAAACGATCTTCCGAAAATTATAAAACAGGAAATGGTACTATTTGCAGATGATAGTACTGTTATATTTACGAACTATGACAAAGATAATTATGAAAAAAACATTAACAAAGCAGTTGAAGACATTATAAAATGGTTAAATGTAAACAATCTCAAAATAAATATTGATAAAACTAATTACATGACTTTCACAAACAAAAATACCACTTCAAAAAGAAAACTACATTTACATTATAAAGGTGAACAAATAAAAGAAGTGAACAACACTAAGTTTCTTGGTATTAACATTGACTCTGAACTAAACTTTAAAATGCAGGTTGATCATGTATGTAAAAAATTAAACCAGTTTTCATATGCCCTCTACATGCTGAGAAAAGTTGTTAACGAGAGAACATTACTAACCGCTTACCATGCATACGTAAGTTCTACAATAAAATATGGTATTCTTTTTTGGGGAAACTCGACTAACAGAGAGTATGCTTTTAGGGCACAAAAAAAGTGCGTTAGAAGTATATGTGGGCTTAAACAGACCGACTCATGTAGAACAGAGTTTACAAGGTTACACATTATGACATTACCCTCACAATACATCTATGAAGCAGCAGTAATGATAAAACGCGATTTAAATAACTACGACACAATGAGAAGTGCACGGTATAGAAATGTATTAAGCGGAATAAAGTGTAGGACAGTTAAATTTAAAACAAGTATATTTGGGATAGGAGTAAAAATTTATAACAAACTACCAAATGACGTAAAAAGCAGTGTAACCTTGCACAGTTTTAAAAAAAGGCTAAAAGATTTTTTAATTGGTAAAGCCTACTATTCCATAAATGAATTTTTTAATGACAAAAATACTGGTGACACCTATGGATAAGCTACGACATTTAATTTGTATGACATCAATGACTGACTTAAATGTAATGAAACTAGTGAAAAATTTAATTTCTTTGACATCAACAAGTAATTTAATCGTAATGAAATCAATGAATATTTTTAATTTAAATGAAATCAGTGTATAATTTAATTTACAGTACAACAATAAGTAATTTTAATTCTAATGAAATCTACTGATAATCTAATTATAGTGAAATCCATGTCCTACTTACTTATTAATAATTAATTGACTTGTGAATGAACAATTTTATTGATGCATGACTAATGTGGACGTTGACTTTGGACGAATTATGATGTTAAATAAATATTAAATCTAACTAAATATTGTACACCATACAGGTATGTTACAGCGATCCTATATAATAATCATAAGAACTGATACTTTACCTGTGACAAACAATAAATGGATTTGAATTTGAATTTGAATTTGTCATTTTTGGTTAAGAGCAAGGTCTTTCAGCATAAGTAAAGGGAAATTTCCGAAAAATAAAAGAAGTTTAAAATTAAGGTTTTTGGTACTTACAAGATTTCGCGAAAAGCTGCCCATATATCTTTTTATCGTGTCCTGAGTCATCAGGATCTTGATTATTATAAACCTTATCTACCAAAAAGGGGTATTTTTATCTCTTATGTGACGCAGACGAAGTTGCGACTTGCGTGAGTAGTTTGGTATAAATTTCAACTTGCTAAGTCCACCCGTTCCTGAGAAAATTGGTGGTGATAGACGGACAGACAGACGAACAGACGGACAAGAAAGTGATGTTATAATAGGGTTCCCTTTTACCTTTTGAGGTGCGGAACCCTAAAAAGTTTAGTATTTAGAATAAGTAGAGGTATTATCAGTAAAACGCTTGTTTACATAGTTTCATTCATGTTTTGATATTTAATTTGACGTCAACTACCGAGGCTATCTAATTACCTACACATAGGCCAAGATCTCCTAAAATGAATGGTCGGAGATGTTAGCCGAAGAAACAAAAAAAAATGCTGCATGCCTGCTGCATGCCTGCTTGCATGTTGCATGCCTGCTTGCATTTAGCATGCTTGCTTGTATGCTGCATGTCTGCTTGCACGCTGCATGCTTGCTTGCATGCTACAAATCCTCAGTATTATTGATGAATCACTTCGGTTAGGTTGGGTTAAAACTGTGACTATTTAAGCGCAAAGGCGTGTTTATTTGTCGTGCTATTCAGTTTTACCGAACACCGATTAATACAATTTCGAAATAAAAACGCCTTGTTTTTATTTCGGAATTGTAATAATCGGTATTATAATAATAGGAACTCGTATTTTTGATGTTTCGAATTATCACTTTTTGTTATTCGATCTATTGAAATTCGGTATTTTGAGAATAGTAATTATAAACGTTAGGAATGTTGAATTTAGGAATTATGAAAATAAGTTTAGTGATAAATCGGAGTTGAGACATTCGGAATTTTAAACCATTCGGAATTATGAAATCGGTATTTTGAAATTCGGATTTGTGACTTTCGGAATCAAATTCGTATTTATGCAGTGTACCCATTTCTAAGGTATACCCTTCTTTATTATATCTATGGGTATACCCCTATTACGGGTCATGAGATCATCATCATCTCCATCATCAGCTTATTAATGTTCCCACAGCTGGGACACAAATCTCCTCTCTATGAGAGGGGCTATATGGGCCACCACGAGGGCCTTGTGCTGATTCATCCAATACATCCGATTTATCTAGAAGACGATCCCTACAAAATTGGGAAAAGGCTATGCAGATGATGATGATGATTTCTTTTGTAGAATACCACTTCTTTTAGGTCCTCTTGTTTTGCAACCCAGCTCTTAGCTTTGGAATTCTTTTTTTGGGTTCAATATGCGGTGTTTGTTTGAAGAAGTCGATAAATAATTGATTAAACACTGTTGGTTCAAGTGTAAAAGGTTACATCCGGCGCCTTCCTAAAGATAACGACGTTTGCAGACTGCGTAGCCATATTTTAGATAAACGTAATTTGTTTTTTGGGTCACACCACACATCACACTGTAGAAAACGTGTTTGATAACTCTTCGTTTTTGGGGACAGTTTGTGTACAGACGTCAGCACTTAGGCTAGAATTCCTGTCGCGCTCACGGTCGGTCGCGCGTATGAGTATACATTGTGTTCTATATAGCACCATACTGCGCGGCTGGCTGATTTCAGCGGCGCGTATTTGCTACTGTTTTTCTCGCTGTCGTACGCGACCGACCGTCAGCGTGACAGAAATTCAGGCCTAAAGAATTAGGTTCAAGGTTGATTGGGGAAATTTGACAGTTTGTGACTTTCATCATCATTTCAGCCGAAAAACGTTCACTGTTTGCCATGGGCCTCCCCAAGTATCGCCACATTGACCGGTCCCTTGTGACCAGAGACTCAAACTGTAACCGTAATAATGTGTTTTTAACACTGTTTTTTATATGTAACTTTTAGATGTAACAGATACAATAATGTTACCGAATCAAACTGTAACCTTTTATATGTGTTCATAAGTGTTAAAATGTGTAACTGAAATAATCAGTTTTACAACAGACTGCGACTACATTTCGGCTTTCTAATGCTTATTAACCATAAATAAGTACATTGTAAACTAATTGGCAACGCTGAGTTTACCTGTTAAACACTTATTTACACTGTTAAACCTTTTATATCTGTTACAGATATGTTACGGTTAGGTACACTTTTGTTAGTGTTAAACACATTTATATGTAAACATATTTGATTCTGTTACCAATTCAACATGTAACACTTATAATTCTGTAACCTTTATGAAGATGTTTTTAAGTCCCTGCTTGTGACTCGCATACCGAGCCTGTAATGTCTCCATTGTTTGGCCACAGGCTTCCTCGTCAAGAGTGGGCCATGCTTTACCACACGGGTACAGTTTAGGTTGATAAAATCATATGACATGTATTCTAAAAGTGGTGCTCATAGCTTAATAGTAACAGCCGGTTGGGTCAATCTTCAAATTAAACCGTGCTTGCCTAGGCTGGTCCTTGGATGGATAACCACCCCGAGTTTCCTCCTTGCCTGGGGAAGCACGTTAAACCGTTGGCCCCGGCTGTATTTTTTAGATCTTTGCCAGTCATGGTGTGAGCTATCGTAATATTTAGAACCTAAACAGTACTAAAGTTCAGTCGCTCCATGTAAAATACTTATATAGTTGCCAGCTGCATCTGGTTAACTGGAAGCCGACCCGAGCATAGAATAGTTGTGGAAAGACAGATGAAGATCCCTTTCTATTTAATGGTTTTTGTAACTTTGTACCTTGTGTGTTTCCTTACAATGTTTTCGATTACCGATGTCCGTAAAGTCACCGATAATTTATTTTACCTTCATCATTTCAGACGAAGACGTCCATTGCTGGACATAGGCCTCCCCCAAATGCCACATTGACCGGTCCCGTGCGGTTCGTATACAGCAGATTCGCGCAACCTTTACCAAGTCATCGATCCACCTCTTACCTTGATGAGTAACAATAAACAAATGCTCATCGTGCACTGGCTTGGAAGACTCGGCGCTGAGCATCCTCTGTGCTGATAGCAGCTTGTCCAGCATCAGGTATTCTCCATACAGCATGCCGGCCTCGTTGCCTAGGGTGTCGCCTTCCTGAGCCATGCTCTCGTCCATCATAGACCTGGGTAGAAAAATGGCATTGTTAGAAAAGGTAAGGGCTGACAGCCGACCCCTTTATTTTCAACCTTCAGCTACCTAAATCATGTATGGAGGGCACATCCCTACTACTATTATAAATGTGAATGTAAGTTTGTTTGTTACGCTTTCACGCGAAAACTACTTAACGGATTTGGATGAAATTTTGCACACAGATAGTTTATAACCTGGATTAAAACATAGGATACTTTTTATCCCGGTAGTAAGATCCCATGGGACAATAACCAAACTTCACGCGGGCGAAGCCGCTGGCAGAAGCTAGTATATAATATTAGTAATAATAATGATAAAAACAATTGTTTTTTTTTTTCTGTTTTTTTATGAAGCTGACAGGTGACAGTTGGAAAATACAAAATACACACATCAAAAGTGTCTAGGGATCAAGCATTTTTATGCGGATTTCTTGAGATTGAGATGTGGCTTTGTAATAAATTTATGATTTTATAAATTTATATGGATCCTTTTTGGTGCATTTCATAATTTGAATCAGGAACTGTGAATCAAATTCGAGTAAAAGATGAAAATCAGCTGTCAATATTTTCCCTATAAAAACATACAACGCATTGAAGACATTATTAGTGCTACTGTTTCCCTACTACTGATTAAAACCAACGTTATTATGGAGCGGCGACGTCATTTAAGCAGGGAAGAAATGCTCAGAGCCGTGGGAATGATAGAAGCTGGTTCCCGGCAACGTACTGTGGCTTTAGCTCTGAATACAAGTCAGAGTGTTATCAGTCGACTTTGGACACGTTACCGAAGCACTGGTACCGTGGCTGAGCGCCATGGAGGACGGTATCGCTGCACCACACGGAGACAAGACCGATACATTCAAATCTTAACTCGAAGAGCTCCAACAATAACCGCCATGATGTTAGCCGTGAGGCTTCATCACTCTTCAGGGAACTTAATTAGCGACCAAACAGTCAGAAACCACTTGCATGAAGTGAACCTTCATTCCCGAAGACCGCTACGGGTACCACCTATAGTAATGCACAATCGTAGGATTCGATATCAATGGGCTCTTGAACACAGAAATTGGGCAGAAGAACAATGGCGTTTCGTGTGCTTTTCTGATGAGTCTCGTTTTGGTATGAGACCGGATACAAGACGTATACGACACTGGAGAACCCCTGGACGCCAACAGCGATTAAAATCCTGCCAGGAAGTCCATCCTTATAGTGGTGGAACCATCATGGTATGGGTGGGTATTTGGATCGGCGGAAGAACTGAGTTGATTTGGATCAGAGGCAACCTCAACGCTCAAATTTATGCTGAGACGATTGTATCAGACGTCATCGTTCCTCTACAAGTGCAAATCGGTCCCTTATTTCAGTTAATGCATGATAATGCACGACCGCACACTGCAAGAGTTGTAAGACAGACTCTCGCCGCAGCTAACATCAATGTCCTGCCCTGGCCTGCTCAGTCGCCAGACTTGAATCCGATTGAGCATGCATGGGATATGCTACAGAGAAGAGCTCTGCCGAATATGGAGGGTATCCAGTCGCAAGAAGACCTTTTTTTGTTGTTGCAACGAACATGGGCGGCCATTCCACAGCGTGATTTGGATGAACTCATTTTGAGTATGCCAAACCGATGTTCTTGTGTTGTTAGTGTTCGCGGTAGAAACACGGATTATTAATTGTTTAAGTTACCCAATAAAATTTTAAAGAAAACTGTTATTTCAGTCTTTTTTTCGAACTTTTGTGTTAGTGGTTCAAATGTCAAAAATCCCTTTATTAGGAAAATGGCAAATTTCTTTATTAATGCAAAGGTGACTTGGTTTATCGTTACTGTGACAAACGAAAACACTTTATTTGATGAATCCTTAAAGAAAATTTTAATTAATATCAATCAGGAGAAAAGTTATTGCAAAAATATATGTTGATTCCTAGACACTTTTGATGTGTGTATGTGTCGGATTGTCAGCTTCATAAAACAGGGCCCAGAAGGAAGGCAACATTTACTAAGGGTCCAATCCTGAAAGTTTAAAAAATTGTTTTATATCTCTAATCCCTATACAATATCGAGATCATCATCATCATTCTCTTGCCCTTATCCGCGCAGCATGTCTACTTCTTTCATACTTCTCTATTTTCCTCATCTCACCAGACACTTTTTTTTCTTGCCATATCATTTTAACACATTCCCGAGATGCGAATTTAACAAAAAATATGAAAAGCTCTTTATTTTCACCTGAAGGCCTAGTTTTTTCTCATTTTGTCTAGATTTTTGTCTAGATCAGATCCTTAATAATTCATTTCGTATGAAGTCAAAAAATAAAACTAGACTGACATCTCTATTATAATGTGGTGTTAAACTAGTTACACAGCAAATATTCTAGTATTTTATTGATGTTTTGGCACTTATTAATAGCCATTGGTCCAAAAATATCTAAAATATAGTAATTATTGCAAAGGTTAAACTCATTTTTTATCATTTGATTCCAACATCTCCCGAAGATGAATATTTTTTTTATCATTTGATTCCAACATCTCCCGAAGATGACTAATTTTTTTATCATTTGATTCCAACATCTCCCGAAGATGACTAATTTTTTTATCATTTGATTCCAACATCTCCCGAAGATGACTCGTGGTATTTGTACAGGTGTTGATTGGTTTGCATGTTGCTTTAATATTTATATACTTTCGGCAAGTACAAAACTTTGTAGACGGTTACCTACCTATGCATTCTGCTGCACTGGACTTCAACTTAGCACCGTTTGTTGCCAAGAATAGGAAACTTAACTCTAACATACAAATTGACAAGTAATCAATGATGGTTTATCGATGATTGATATAAAATCGCCCCTAGGTTCACTTTTTAGCCTTAATAGAACCCTTATAGTTTCGTCATGTCCGTCTGTTCGTCAGTCCGTCTGAGGTTTTGATCAGAGACTGTTAGTACTATAAAGCTGTAATTTTTTAGATATGTGTATATGTTACTGTAAGACCCCGACATACGGTAAATCTTAAGATTTCTCTGTAAATTCTAAGATTTACCAGCATGAGTTGGTAAATGTTCGAATTTTATAAAAAAGAGACAATATTTCGGGCTTTTACCAGCAGAGTTTGGGAAATGCTAAGATTTACCAATGATGGTTGGTTAATGTTGGTTATGGGAATAAAATAACGACTATTTCTTAATCGTTTATTTTAATTATCGGTCAGTCAAAGCTTTACATAGTTTTAATTATATTTATGATGATACAGTTTTAATGTTATTATTTTTTATTACTTTTATTATCATGTGGGTTTCTTAACCATTTATTTATTATTAATAATCAGTCGCGTCATTATAATTTGACTTCTGTTTCTTTAGGCAACGTTGGCAAAGTCTCAAATAGGTCTTAATAGCCTCAACTGTTAAATTTTTATACTTGCGGTTACATTCCATTATCATCCTTGTCCTCCCACCGTGTCCAACAGTAACGTGTATTTCTTCGAGAACGTTAAACAAGTCTTCGTAACAAACGTAGATATTGCCTGATTTCACCATTTTTTTCTTTTATTATATTCAATTTCGTATTTAAACGAGCAAAACGATCGAATGAAGCGCGTGGAGACGAGCGCGCTTTTGTGGGAGGCTGCAGAGTGCTCGCGAGTACGCCACAGTGATCTGACACGTTTCGATTTGTCAACCGCAACATTTACCGCTTCTCTGGGGTAAATCTTAAGATTTACCGAGTGTATGTTGGTACATGTCCAAAATTAACGATGATCATAGAACATTTCGGACATTTACCACTGAAGCTGGTAAAACTTAGGTTTTACTGGGAAATTTTAAGATTAACTGCACTTCGGGCTTTTACAGTAACATATATAAAGAAGAACGGTCACGTCCCATATAAAAAAAACCCAGATCCGACAGAAAAGTGACATATCTCAGTTTTTTTGTTATTATTTATATAATCATATTATATAGTTTTTATATTCGAAATCAATGGCTAACACCAAAATATTGCCTTATGTTTTTGTTCAGGGTTTACACTAAAAAAATACAAAATGCCTACTTCCTATCTACACAATTCGTAATGTATGTAACTAAATGACGATAAATAGTTATGGGATGTATCCAGGAGACCTGGAGATACAGCTGTATTATATAATTTTTGAACTCCTAGTACAACATTCAACTTAGGAGTTTTTTTTTTAAGGTGGTTTAAAATCATCTAATGACATCTCTCGCCCTTGGGTGGAGCCAGAGGGCGTGTCAGACTCTTACTGAATAAAAAAAAAAAACTTAAATTAAAATAACTTCCTATACGAACATTTTTTTTTTAATACGGGATGTATTATAACTACTTACTTTTCTACGTCATTAAGAGCCCTCTTACAGTCCACTAGCGCCGCCAATCAAAAAAATGTCATAACTCGTAAATAGAATACAAAATGTGGTCTATTATTACTGTAGAAAAGGCAATAACGTAATTTTATAACACCTTATCAATACTTGAAATATAGCTGTTTAGCTAAATCGTGCATTCAAAACATAAACGGCCGTTTTTGTTACAAATGCACGATTTAGCTAAACAGCAAACAAAAACATAAGGCAATATTTTGGTGTTAGCCATTGATTTCGAATATAAAAACTATATAATATGATTATATAAATAATAACAAAAAAACTGAGGTATGTTACTTTTCTGTCGGGTCTGGGTTTTTTTTGCCTGTTCTTCTTACGCCGACAGAGCAGTAAAATAAAATTTCTGAACTTTATGGTTTTAGGATAGCTCCCGTACATATGAAATGGGGATGAATTTATATTTCGTCGTCCATCCCATCGTGTGGGGTATCTTTGAATAGGTCTTTTAAAATGACTTAGGGGTTGCTAATACTATTTATCGATTGCTACTACTATTTACAAAATTTTAGACTTCAAGTGCAATTATTTTTTCCAGTGTAGGATGTCCCCTCCCTCTAAAAGCTAAACAGTTGGCTTGAAAAAACGGGAAAAAATTATGATGACAGTGCATTTCATGAACTTTAAAATAAAATTATAGCGTTCAAGATAACTTGATTGGTATAGTAGAAATTGTAGTTGAACTTGAGTGTTGGATAATTTTGTACGAAATACAAAATCCTTAGAGTAAATTGTTCTTTATTGTGATATCGGGCTATTATGGAACCCTATTCTGCGCGTGGCTCGACACGCACTTGGTCGGTTTTTATCATTTATTAAACAAGATACGACAATAGTTTTAAAATAACAAGACTAAGTACCATTAACTTATGTCTACCCATTTGCATTGGTAGAAATATGTCTCAGTTAACCACTCAACCGGTATCCCGCTCTTGATGTTTGACAGATAATTAGCATTCTCTGAGAGTCGAACCTGAAATACCTGTTCATCGGTTACCGAAATATGTAACACCTGTCGAAAGCCTGTTAAGTAGCTGGGGCCACTCCGTCAACTTATAAGGAAAGGCAGTTCCGTAATAATGGTAACAGACGGGCGAGACTCGGGAGCTAAGGCTTTTTTATGATTATTTTGTGGAGTTCAGTCAAAACAGATTATGAAAGTAGACCTAGGATATTTTCGAGTTAAAACAAATTGTTGACTGTCTATAATATAATATTCAATAGGATCTTCAAATTAGAGGTCCTTTTTTTTTTAAGGATGGGAAATCATCAAATGACCCCCCCCCCACTCTGGGCGGAGCGGGAGGGAGTGTCAGACTCTTACTGACTAAAAACCATCCATGTTCCTTCCTCGCCTTTTACGTTCCGGGGCCGCGGTATCTCTTTCGAACAGGCCCGCAACCCCGGCAGGCTTCGGCCCTTGCGGGCCCCTCTCCTTTTGCTGACATCTCTTTGAGGCGCGCGTGGAATACGAACGCGCCGTCGACACGGCCCGTCTAGCTAGCCCATAGCCAGCCGTCCACAGGCCCGCATCTACGGTGGCCGGTAGCCACCACGTGGCCCCCGACGCCCGTTGCGTCTCCCGCGGCGGCCGGGAAGAGAGGATCTCTCCCTCTCTCGTTCCGCCACCTCCTTCGCTAGCATGACTGCTTCGCAGAAGGAGGAGACGGCTTCCCATTCCGTCTCGCTCCGGACCATGGATTGAACCAGGGCCGGACGCGAGAGGTCGCCGCCGCCGATCGCCGCCACGAAGACACGGCGGAGCTCCGCCCACGCAGGGCAGACTTCCACCGTGTGCTCCACCGTGTCCTCCGGTCGATCCTCGCAGTGGAGACACCCGGGCGTTTCCTCCTGCCCGATTCGGTGCAGGTACCTCCCGAAACATCCGTGTCCGGTGAGGACCTGCGTCAGGCGGAAGGTGAGGACGCCGTGGCGCCTCTCCAGCCACTCCTCAAAGAGGGGACTTACCGCCACTGGCGTGCCCTGCACGGGGTTGCGACAGTCGCTCTCTCCATGTCGCCATGAGATCGCGCCGGAGGTCAGTCCGCTGAGCGGCAATTTGCCGCGGCAGCGGAGTTTCCCCCCGGCGGCGGCGTAGTACCTCCGCGCGCCATTCGTGTAGGCGCGCGAGGACTATCGCCTCCAGATCCCATGGCGGCAATCCGGCAAGCAGGCCCGCCGCCTCGCGAGAGATCGTGCGGTACCCACGGACCATCTTTACGGCCACCACTTTTTGGGGCGCGTTCAGATGATGAGCGGCTCGCCGCTTCAACGAACGCGCCCACACTGGGACCCCGTAAAGGGCCATGGACCGCATGACTCCCGCGTAGAGCCTGCGGCAGGAGGCGTTCGGCCCCCCAAGGTTGGGCAGGAGCCGCCTGAAGGCAGCCCCTGTCCGTTCCAGCCTGGGGGCCAAACGTCGGAAATGCTCCACGAAGTTCCACCGGCTGTCGAGGACGAGTCCTAGGTACTTCAACGTCGACTCGACGCTGATGGATACCCCTCCTACCGTCAGTGTGGATCCCGACGGTGGCGCATTCCGAGGCCCATGAAAGCACATGGCCTCGGACTTGTGCAGTGCCACCTCGAGACCCAGTTGCCGGATCCTCTCATCACGACTATCGCAACCCCGCGTGTCATGTTGTCGGCCGCCGCCTCGTGCAACCTCCCATGTGCCAGCACCAGGGTGTCGTCTGCGTAGCAGACGACGCTGACTCCACTAGGGAGGTCCGCGCGCAGCACCCAGTCGTAACCGATGTTCCACAGGGGCGGTCCCAGAACCGATCCCTGTGGGACACCGCACGACATCTCTCGCCGGTTCCAATCTCCGCAGCGACTGGGGTAGATGACGGCCCTGTCCGTCAAATAGTCCCCGACTACACGACGGAGATAGGTCGGCACCCGGTGATACCGGAGTGCCTCCCTGATGCAGCTCCAGGGCAGGGAGTTGAAAGCGTAAATTAGAGGTCCTAAATCATGAAATTTTAATCAGGTTTCCGCGAGTTTTTGCTTAAACTTGCATCGGGAGAATGATTATCACTAGAAACATAAATAAGTTATCTAAAATTCGTTCTATTATTATTGAAGTAATTAACAATTTGTAACAAGTAATTGTTATTTCAAGCAACGAGTACCGAAACCTCGCAAATTTTGTGTTTTTATAACAGGCCTTTTAAAAGACTGATCAAGAGGCATCGATCCATATAATCCTTATCAATAAGTCATTGGAATATTAAAGTCGGTTGTTCCACAATGATGGCAATACGAGTATGTATTAGTCTATGGGAGGGGGACGCCTTTGTCGACTGGCCGGTGGGACAGTGAGTGTTACATTAGGTAAGAGACTTAAAATAAAACAAATCACTATTCTTATCTTTGATAGTTTAAAGAACAGCAATATATTATTTATATTAATTTATTTAAATTCGCCACAGCTTCCAAGAAAATATCAATATTCATCCGTAACACACTAGGTATAATTTACCACATTATTACCTAGCAGTTATAAAATATTGCAATTTCGGATCTTATCGCAAAAATAGTAGGTGTTTGCCTTTGTTATTATTGATACGGTTTACACTAGGTATACCTACTTCTGATCTTAACACCACCAATCGTCCTGATATAGGGCCTTTCCCTAATTACGCTACAACTGGAGGACCGAGGTAGCCTAACTTGTCTCGTGATTTGGGACACCCAAATCTAGGACCAGTGGCTTATGTACCATATAAATATTATTATGAGCCAGTTTGCGTCAAATTAAGTCTACAACAAAATCTTAAACATAGGTCAAACTAAACGTCAATAAATCACAAATTTCAAAAGTGAACTAAATAATGAGACAAATAAGATTTTGGAAAAAATCAGCTGTTCCATACATTTTTATCTTGTCCGGTATTGCACTTTTGTTTGAACGAAGTTTTTTCAAATTTCAGAGTTGGTGCCATCCTATAGCAAAAGCATAGTATAAAAAAAGACTATTTAATATATATATAGTCTTTTTTATACTATGCTTTTATACAGGATATTATCCTGTTTATACTATGGCAAAAGCGGAATAAGTAGGTATGTATCAACCCCCGACGCAAAAACGAGGGGAGATGCGTGTGTGTGTGTGTGTGTCCAACAATAACTTAGTGGAGTCACAAAAATAACAAAAGTTTCTGACATTTTTTTTATATAATCACCACCTTATAATTTACGTACGTGTCTCAGATATCTAACAACATTCTGATAAGCAGTAGTTTATGAATTGCCTACATAAACTTACAGGGTTAATGTAAACAAAATTATTGCAAATTTACGTTAATGGGTCTATTAATTAGACATAAAATGGCACGAAGTAGGTTCCTACTTGACACTAAGTTAATCCTGTTTTATAAACTGTAGTGAAGATTATTATTGACCTCACCTATGTGATAATAGAGTTATTGGTCGACTTAAGATAAGATAGGTCATGGCCCAAAGCGTAGATCTCTATGGAGAAAATCGGGCTATAAACTCCAAGGACACTCTTTAAGGCGATTATGAGCTAAACGCGAATTCTAAAATTACTAAAAGTAGGTATATGATTCACTGCTATAGACAAGACAGAAAAATACATATTCTTCAGGGTATATGCTATTATAGTGTTTTGAAAACATAATACAATTAATTTAACTCGATAAAAAAAATCACGAACTTATCTCTAAAAATACCTTTCAAACAAAAAAAAAACATACTATTATGCATGCGATCAATCTGATTTTCTGACAAATAATTGTACAAGCAATATATTAGCATTGTAGTGTTTTAGTTTTTTAATCCAATCAATCGTTTTTTTGTAAATCGATCGAAACCACTCATTTTGCGCTATTTGGGCACAGTGACTGACGTAACAACCACTTTGTAGTGCAAGCTGATTAGAACTTTATTCTAATAGCATTTCAAAAGTTTGAACAACAAATAGAGTTGCTAATTTAGCTTGTCTAATCGCCTTAAAATCAAAATATTGTTATAACATAATGTTAAACCAATAATGAAAGCGTTCACGTTAAAAGCTTCCAGAGTAGGTACCTAGAATAAGGGGACAGCTCTGTCCTGCCCCCATATTCACAACGCTTCGATTCGCTTCCGATTCGGAGATATACGAGTTGTCGAATCGGAAACGAGTCGAACGTATGTGAATACGGGGTCTGGTTCAATGACGGGCAGTCTACTGTAATTAGGTACATAGACCATTTCTAAAGCCTGTTCTAAGACTATTTTTTATCTCTTGCAACAAAATTATTAAGTTGAGCGATTAGGCATTAATTACGTATTAAATGATCATGAAACATGATACAATAAGTACTTAGCTTAGGTACTTGCAAGTAGGTATTGAGTCGACTTTCGTGTTTTCAGATAGTTATTTCTTTAATAAACTATTAAACAAAAATGAAATGCTATCAAATCTTAACTAGGTAGGTACTTCTAATTGCACACCGTGAGGCCAATTATTTATTTTTCGTTGAATAAACTGTTTTGTAACCAAGAAAATTGCTGTTTTATTATTCTACTCCATCTTTTTACTTTTAATTTAACCGCAGCTTTACGACTTACATCCGTTTCAATTGAATAAAACAAAGGTAAACTTTTATGAACAAAGAAATCGCGCCACTTTTATTAGTAGGGTAGACTTCATGAATTTTAAATTAGGCAACATTTAAAAAAAGTTTATTTATTGTTATTGTTAGGTCACAGGGGTTCACAGTTCTGTATAACTGTTAACACGATCTAAGATTTAAACTTATATTTCCAGTTTGGAGATAAAGTAAATTGGATTTTTGGATAATGAATAACTATTGTAGAAGTGGGTAGTCTATTTTAGTTTTCGCGCTGATTGAAAAAAGAATACAACTGATAGCAACAACAAGGAAGACCGACTAACAATTATGTAATTTTAATTAGGTAGGTACTTAATTGTTGAAAAATTGATAATTTCAAAGTATCAATATTGAAGACGTTAATGAATAGGAAGCTGATTATAACAGTTCAAAAGAACACATCTCCAACGATGAAAAAAAAAAACAATAGTTGATATAATTAGGTAGGTACCTAAATGAAAATGTCAAACATAATCAAAACAAAAGCTTACCTCATAGGGCATGCCATTCTTAAAAGCGATGTTTTTTTCTTCTTTTTTTACACAAAAACTAAAACGGGAAACACAAGATTGACGCGCTTTCGCGTCGCGCGACGATTCAATACTGACTGAGCGCACATTGGAATCGATTTCGTCAGTCGCTTCCGATAATGTAAGTTGTAACATAAAACTATATTTGATATCGATTTTCCAATGGCTAAGTTAATCCGATGTGGTGCTGCGTCGGCTATTTTAGCGTAGGAAATGGTTTAATGAAACGTGCTTCCTGTGACAATAATAATTAGTGAGATGCCCTAACTTCGTTAGTTGCCAGAAGCCCGAAATAGACTGCCAGTAACCCTACACTTTGGGTTCAGGAAGTCAGCTGGCTTGGAAAGCGTGTTGGTAACTTGCGGTACCTGCGAACAGTTGCAGTTGGTTGCACTTCCAGAAGAGCTCAAACTTGGGAAAGGCTGGCTCCTTTACCCTTACCCGCCAGGATACTTTTGTAATTGGTGTCAGAGGACCTTATGGACACCTTGCAGTTTTTGGAGCAAAAAGCCTACCTAATTACTTTTGGAAGATTTGGAAAAGTATTTTTATTTTTTTTCTGTGTTTCGTTATAGATACTGAACCTATCCCTAAACTATGGCACGCGACTACTTGAAAACCCTGTAAAGCTGTAAGTATTTGGATACTGGCAACTATACTAAATATAAGGAATTGGAAGACCCACCATTTTACTTGTGCTCGACCTGTCAGCATCTGCGTATATTTCTTTGTTCCCTCGTAACTTTGAAACGGATGAACCGATATACTTAATTAAATTATAAGTGGTGGTCTTGCCGTGCATCAATGCCTAAATGCCTAGGCCACTAACAATAAAGTCCATAAACAAGTACCAAGCTAAATTACGTAGCATGATCATAACATAAATAATAGTGTTCTCGTCTTTGTCTGGCATTTGTGATTTAACAGGTCTTAGACAGTAAAAGGAATAAAGCTAAGTCGAAGTAACTACGTACTAAGCAACGTTTTCAAATCTCAGCCTTATAGTGTAGATACCAGTCTTATCTCTCTATTTGCCTTCTTTCTATAGTGTGCCTTATCAGTTAGAATAGTAGGTACGGGTCCTATAAAAAATCGGACATAACCAACCTCATAATATTTGCACAGCAAATAGATACTTAGAAATTCCACGCAAAACAATATTGCAATTGCCTCAGCCAAAATCTGATGACACAGCTGGTGTATTAGAATCAGCTAATTTAATATTATGATTACCTACGTATGGGCAATTACGCACGCTTCGAGCATGTGACGAAAGACATTATTTGCGCTATAAAACGACGTAATTTGTTTAAACAATTTTACATTTTTGCCAATAATTGATGCTCGATTTAGACATGTTCTGCTTGATTAATGACCTGTTAAAATTCTTTGAAATCACCGACTACTTTGGGCCCTAGTGGATTGTATATTGTAGGGTAGGTGATAAGGTGGATTTATTAGGTGCTTTGTTTGTGCCAAGATTCACAGATCGGATTTACTAACATTTTGGTTAAGAATCGGTCAATGTAAATACCGAGCTCGCAATTTGTCCGTCCGCGTTTGTGTGCGTACAATACGAACCTCCATCGACAGAGGGGCCTTCGAGAACCAATATAGACTTCCTCCTTAGTATGAACATACTGCAAAAAAAAAACACCTGCCATCTGTCATTTTTATAATGTAACTCTGACGTGCTTTTGCTTATTTATATTTTTTTAGGTTTTTTTAAAATAAATTTAACATTTTTTTTTGTGTTAATTATCCCTTACAAACGGTATTATTTTTATTGTTTATACATTTCTAATCCATGTAAAAAATTCCACGCCGCATTATGATGTTCGGAGCGTCAAAAATAATAAGGCAAGTGTTTTCCAGATTTTTTATTTACTTCGGTACTTGTTTATCTATTTACTCATATTATGTTAAGTTTCTACACACAAAGTCAGGGTGTATTAGGTATGAATGTCCAGCCCAGTAGACCATTTCATTTTAATATTGGTATCTGTAATATGGCAGGCTATCAAGTATCCTGCCTACTCAGTTGTTTGACGTAAACTAAGGAACAAGTAGTTGAATGCAGATTCAAGCTATTACTTTATGTACTTACTTTTAGGTATCTGTCCTTTTATTACTTATTTTGTGCTACAAAAATATTATAAAGTAAGTAATTAATGTAATTATTCCCAAACATGTTTGTTTTTATTTTAACCTAATCCAACAGAAAATTTCGAGTTGAGAGACCGTTGGCTAATGGCTTTAGGTGAACAAGGAAAACGACCATTTTCGTTACGTGTCGTTAACACCTTTCCACATATTTTTCACATATTTTATGGTAGTTTTGCAATATTTCTGCTATTTTAAAATAAACATAAAAAGTGGCAACTCTGGCGCAATGTGTCACTTTGACGTTTCTGTATCTCGACTCTGATATTATTTACCTACGCATTTTCGTGAAAATATTGAAAATTAAGCCTTGAATTGTTACCAAATAAAACAATAGTGAACAATAAACGTTTTCCTATAGTTCGACAAAACCGTGAGTGTATTTATTTGTATGTTCTTTCTATGTGTGCGGAATAACATCGTAGTTTAAGTAAGGTAAAATCTTATCATTTTTTGTTGTTTTAAATTTGATAATTACAGTTTATTCTGAGCACAGTGAGAGATAAAGGTGTTGTTGGTGGTGTGATCTGTGATTTATTGGGTGCATCGTTGCAGTGTTGTAAGAAAAGTTCTTGTCAAAGGTGAATTGTAAAAACGTAAATGACATCAGTTGTTATTCATATCTGGCTGTACTATCGATACTGGTGGTTAAAGACGGCCAGTTTACGATTTCCGATGATTAACGATGCTCTCCTGCAGTTGTATGATTCCATACATTTTCATAAAATTATTGTGGCTTAGAGCTTAAGAATATTTTTGTATGAAAGGTAAGGAGATGGATTACAATTTAAGGATTGATCGAATAAACTTGATTAGTTTATACTTCCTGTCAGAAAATATAGTTTTAATGAGTAAGTAGGTAGCATTCAAGTAAACATGGTGATATTAGAGATAATTGGTAAAGAGATTCTTGTGAAAGAAATCAACTAGAAACCAATAAAGGCAAATTAACATGCTTTTATTGGCTTCTAGTGGTTTTCGTTCACTTCTAATTGCAATACGACCTGGTACAGGAAAAATGATATTCCATTAAAGAAATATGAACTGTAGTCAATACAAAATTAAATATTAAGGTTACATACAAAAATGCTATAGAAAAGTTTTAATTGAATGCATTATATTAACATGAAGGTGTTTGACCAGCTCTCCAGATAAAATTTTACAGTCTTTGAATATCATAATTATAGTACTTCTTACTAATAAACAAACAATTTAACATATTTGCTATATCATAGATGTAAATAAATTACCGTTTTGTTTTGTCATTAAAATATTTTTGTAAACAAAACTCTTACTGAATCAATGTCATGTGAGTTACTCAAACTCAAAGCATTTATTTCAACTAGATCATAACGGCACTTTTGAATGTCAAATCTATATCTATCTATCTTCTATACTTATAATAAATCTGTAGAGAGGTCAATTCTGTACATGAAATATATTTACAAAATAACTATCGGGGGGTGATTAGTGATCGATACTGATGCCAAAAATGCAATCAGTAAAATTTTTGTCTGTCTGTCTGTCTGTCTGTCTGTCTGTCTGTCTGTCTGTCTGTATGTTATTTATAGAAAAAAAAACTACTCGACGGATTTTAACGAAACTTGGTACAATTATTCTACATACTCCTGAGCAGGTAATAGTATACTTTTCATCACGCTACCATTAATAGGAGCAGAGCAGTGAAAGGAAATGTTGGGAAAACGGGAGAAGTTACTTGGTTTTTTTAGCTTCCGTCGCGTGTGCAGCCTTAATGGTTAAAGCTACATAGAAATCATGTATAACGGAAATATTCCACATAAAATTATATAAAAAATATCCCACGACAGCATATGTCTATCTTTTATAGTTGACTCACAATAACACGTGTAACTCCCGATAGCTTAGCAGTTCGGAGATTTGTTATTATTATATTTGTTTACTCTTACGTTTATATCATCACGCCATGACCCACATAAAACATAGGATACATTTTATTCCGGTAGTAAGATCCCATGGGACAATAATCAAACTTCACGCGGGCGAAGCCGCTGGCAGAAGCTAGTTACAAATAAAATCAAAGCTACAGTCACACAGTCACACAGTTAGAGTCATAGGTAGGTATTTCAAATAAGATAATCAAATATTTTTAGATAAGCCTACAATGTCCTACAATGTACCTACCAATGCTGGGCAAAGGCCCAAAATGACAATGGGTAAATTTTTTTTGATTCACCTGAAACATTTGAATGCCCTTGTAATAAAATACTGACGAATACTGCGACAAACTTTCAAATGTAAATAGTTACACAAATAGTGTTTAAAACAGTTTGTGCCTTGTAGTAGACCAGTACCAATGTTTTAGAGTCATGATGATTTTAGTACCTTATATGTCATTCCAGAGTTATGGGTCAGACCCTATCAGAACCGGTGACGGAGAAGCAGTCGTCCACAGTGCAAGATAGCCGCTATCTGGTTGGCTCCTCCTGCATGCAAGGATGGCGGGTCTCCATGGATGACTCGCACACACACATACTATCGCTGCCTGAAGATCCGGGGACTGCCTACTTTGCAGTTTATGATGGGCATGGCGGTAAGTTTTGGCGATTTTTCGACCTCCCCCCATGAGACATCATGATGTTTGACTTCACCCCCCATCTAATCTCACGTGAGATTTATCAAAACACATAGTATAAATACGGTAATTTGTGCTTGATTGTTTAATTATTTTCAGTAAATATTTATTATTAAATATTATTGTGTAGGTACGACTTGGCCATGTTTTAGTTCCTACAGAAACGTATATTTACTTAATGAAACCCATTTTAACACAGAATTTTACACTGTGTCTTGCAGGTGAAAAGAATTACGTGATATTTGCAGACATCCCCTTTCTCCCGCGTGAGATTGGGTGAGATTTTAATTGTATCTTTGTTTCAAGGCGCGAACATAGCAGAGTATGCAGGCAAGCACCTGCACAAGTTTATAACAGCGCGGCCGGAGTACCACCTTGGTAACATTGAGGAGGCGTTGAAACAGGTACCTATTTAATTATAAACTAACTTTAGACGCATTGTGTGGTTGCAATATTCAGCATTAAGAGAACACAGCACAACACGGCCGTTTATCCATAGAAACGTATACATATGTGTTTCCTCCCTGGATAATGCCAGTAGAGCAATATTTTCTTTTCCAAAAAATCTATGACCAGTATTGGCATGTCCCTATGTTTTCTTTTATTCCCAAAAATCAAAAAAGCTGGCCAGATTTGCCCTGTGGAACAAAAGGACAACATAGAAACACAGCCACGGGTGTCTCTTTCGCACTCACTTTCTCTCGGCGGTTTGCTTTTATTCCTACATAATATGTATCTAACACATTCAATCGGTCATACTTAGTGTCAGTTATGCTGAAAGTGCCATGTAATAGGGGTAGGGGGGGGGGGCAGGCGAGCTTTGTGGCTGAGAAATTCCTGATGGAAAAACTCAATAACACAACCCGATCCGGGAATCGAACCCAGGACCTAAGCAGCAGTAGAGGAGGAGATCCTATAGTCATTTTTGATGAAAGCGTCAGGGTAGCGCGCGAAGTTCAAATTTTCTTACTTTTTTTTTTCAATTTGCAGGCCAGTGTTATATTGTATGTTGATAAAAATATCGTTAGCAACAGTAAAACGTATGTAGTTAGCCCCTTCGTACACAAGTCTACAAAAATCTTCCATACTCGACGATTTTAGTCTCCAAGCGACTGCCGCCATACAAATCCATTGAAGTTCGTACACGAGTCGCGTCGCCGACATTATGGATTTGCATGGCCGAGGAACGATATTTTTCTTGGTAAAAGTCTTTAGAAAATTTGAATTCCGCGGGCTACGTTGAGGCTTTCACCTTAATTGGGCCCGACTCGCATGTTACTGCTGAGAATGGCTTGATGGAATGAATGGAAAAGGATGGATGGATGAATTAATAATCATTAATTAGTTTTCGTGCTGACCTTCAATTTACCAGACTCTCCGATGTCAACAATGAGTAATAAGTAATTATAACTAGTCTATCTTGTTTTCCAACATCCAGTTCGTAGTTTAGATAATTTTCCCACGAATTGGTATCGTAAAACGGATATCAGTCAAAATACGTCAGTCTAATACAATTATGATGTTGACAAACCTGTTTGTAACTGTCTTAATTTGATTCCGTGTTGATGAACTACGAAAACACCTGGTCAAAGTATATTTAGATTAATATATGCAAAATGTAATTAAATATTGCATTCAAAATATATCCGATATTACTAAAATTAAGCCGTCATGAGGCTATCGGCATATGCTGGTCTGGCATTGGGCCTTCCTGGGCCACTGCTGCTGACAGAAAGGTGGCTTGTGTTAGTTGTGTCCCAGCATTGTGTATTAGCAAAATAAGCCTATTGTTCCCACATATTAGGCTTATTATGCTAATGCACAACCTTCTCAAGAAAAACATGTTGATGTCTCATGGTCATGTGACATAATGCACAAAAAAAGCCAGTGGCTGTTGGTATAGGCCAGGCTCTCCCTCATTCTACTTTTGTATTCGCGATTGCAAATGACTATATTCCGTGCTAAATGCAGAAATATGTAGCGTGTCTATTCGTAGAATTAACATAAAATGCATCATCATTCAAATTCCAAATATAACTTTTCGTAAGAACCGTTGCTAATATTGTTTTCAGCACTTGCTTCTGAATGTGACCTTATATTAACATACATGCATATATTTGTAATAGCATGGTAGTGTGATTTATTTTATGTAAAAAATTCATTACGTAAAACCTCACGCGTGTGCGGGTTAAGTAGTTAGTAGTAGGGTTGTCAGATGAATGTTCAAAAATTGAAAACTTTAAATAACTTTTTGTCTTTGGGTCCGTTCAAGTGTTTAGGGTTGGCAATATGAGATCCACCATCATGTCAGCAATTCAACAAGACTGCTCTTACACACTGACAACAATGAACTGTGATTACAATTTAATAACATCCTCCGCTCGGCAGGGTTTCCCCTTTGACAAAAAAGGTGAAACACATACATACGTATACTTTGTAACTTACTATGCAAATGTGTTATGAAAACAACATTTGAAAAGCATTTAAATGTTATTACTTCACATACAGTCTAGCTTGTGTCAACCCTGACTTACGACGTCTGAAACTTATAATATTGTAGGTGTTTCAGTGTTTATTTAATAACGTAATATTTTGCTATGTCATCTTTATAGGTGCGGTGTTTTATTGTACGCAGTTATTTTTAAAGGTGGTTTCAGTTCAGCGTATTTGTGGCGCGTATTTATTAGTTCGTTTTCGGACGTACATTGTGTAGGCGCGTATAAGCGCATACGCTCACGAAACTCGTATAAGCGTTGACACGCGTATAAGCTCGTACAAGCACCAGTTGGGAGATAAGTCGTCACTTTTGCGGACAGCAACAGCTAGCATTTAAATCAAACGTATGAGCGAACATATCGGAATTAGTCCGTGTACGCGCGTTCGATAGTTCACGTGATTACCGGTACGAGCTTATACGCGGTACAAAATACAATAGTCTTAAACCGCGCTAATTGAACTGTATCTTATTGGTCAAGTATTTATATACTAGGTAATTTCCATACGTTCGTTCGGTCGGTAGAGAATGTTTTTCTCTCCAATTTTCTTGGATATAGTTCCAACATCTCCGAGTAAAATGGCTATTGAACGGATGAATCGATTATCCTAAAGATAGAGGGTACCCCGTTGGGGTAGAAGTTATTCCATAAATAATAATCGATTGTCTCCAGGGCTTCCTGGATCTGGACCAGGCTATGCTCGAAGAAGACATGCTGCAGGAGAAAGTAGCCGGCAGCACGGCGGTCGCGGTGCTGATCAAAGACAACACATTATACTGCGCTAACGTGGGCGACTCCCGCGCCGTCGCCAGCGTCAGAGGCGGGGTGAGTGATCCTCAGGAGTGGCAGTAAGGTGGAGAAGCAGAAGTTCATAAGGTCTACAAAATCAGCAGTTCCTTACATTCTGACCAGTTATGATAACATATTGTAGGGAACAGCAGATTTTTTTTCGCGATTCATAGTTTGGTCCCATGCGCGGGCCTATGTGGACGATGAGCGATGGGCTAGCTCGCCGTCGGTCCGTCTTATGACGACAGGCCATGTCGACAGTGCGTTTGTGTTCCACGCTCGCCTCAAAGAGATGTCGGCACATTGAATGAGCCCGCAAGGGCCGAAGCCTGCCGAGGCTGCGGGACTGTTCGAAAGAGATACCGTGGCCCCGGAATATAAAGGGTGAGGAAGGAACATGGATGGGTTTTAGTTAGTAAAAGTCTGACACTCCCTCCCTCCCACTCCGCTCAGAGCGGGAGAAGTCATTTGATGATTTCCCAGTCGAAAAAAAGGGCTTGGTCCCATAGTAAAAGTTGCTCATAATGATGAGTAGAACGACCCCTTAAGAGATTTCGTGTATGAACAGATAAGACCTTATATAGGTGCAGGAGTATGCAGCCTATCGCAGAACTACGAGTATGTCGGACTCGGCCTCTCTCAATCTGTTCCACAGTTTTTGGCCGTTCATATCCCGTGAGACATCCCACGTTACATTTACTTACAGACATAATATATGTACTTTAAACCTTTTAAACCAGCACACAGCAATGTAAGTCTTATTCTGGGGCAACAAAAATAAAAAAATATTGATTTAATTGTGTTTGTGTACTATCCTATCTAATAGTAAGCGATGATGCATTCGACGATGTTGGGCACTTACCTATTCAGTATAAATCTTGAGGAACCCAAGGTTATAATACTTCTCCTTTTCACAAGAACCTTCTATTATGACCAATTACTTTCGTCTGCCCAGGTGGAGATGCTGTCGTATGACCACAAACCCAACAACGAAGAGGAACTCCGCAGGATCACGGCAGGAGGAGGCTGGGTACAGCTGAACAGGGTCAACGGTAACTTGGCGCTGTCCAGGGCACTGGGAGACTATGTGTTCAAGAGGAACTACAGACTCTCGCCACAGGAACAGATTGTCACAGGTATAAGATCGAATACCGACCGGCATCAAAAGTTTCACTTCAGTGAACGTTGATTGTTGTTTCAGTATCACTTTGGATTCATTTCGTGTTCTGATGATTCATGTCGAGTGAAAAAATCAAAATCAAAATATTTTATTTCACATAGGCCTAGATGGGCACTTATAAAACGTCGAAAAAGGTGCACGGTTCGCGTTGGTCGATTTCATGGCGACGAGCCGGCAAGAAACTCCATGGTTACTCTTTTCAAATCATTTGGTATTACAATATTATTATGTTTCATTACAGCATTAGTACTAAAGTATGGGGGGACAGCGTAGGCCCGACAATAGGTCGTTGCTTGCTGTACAAAAAATGTAAAACAAAAGGAATATTTTACAAAAGTTAAACAGCATACGGGAGTCTAAGGAAAGATGCCGAATGATCACCAAAAATATATCCTCTTCATCATCTGCCTAGCCTTTTCCCAACTTTGTTAGGGTCGGTTTCCAGTATAACCGGATGCAACTGAATACTAGTATTTTACATCGAGCAACTGCTTAACCCATTTAGTACTGGGTAATACGATATTGGTAAGACTGGTTGTCAGACTTTCAGGCCACTGACCTCGACAATTTGTTTTTATATTTAACGGGAAAAGTCTAGTTGTGCTAAATATAGCACAACTTGACTGCAAATTGCAGAAAATTAGAAAGACAACTGTCAGTCGTGACGTGAAATATGTAGAGGATTTTCATTGAATGTTTCAACCTTATAACGTACTTTCTGCTGCCCCGGGCATGTGTTTATAGTACCATTTTTATATAACTGAACTTAAAACACACACATACAATTCTGCATACTCCATTTTTTTGATCCAACATACTTGTGGAAGATTGATACGATGATGTTTCTGCTTTTTAGGTATAAGTGATTGAAATGATTGTTTATATTTTCAGCGTTCCCAGACGTGCAAGTGAGGCAGCTGAACGAAGACTGGGAGTTCATAGTGATCGCGTGTGACGGGATATGGGAGGTGTTGTCTAACGAGGTACGCTATAATTATAACCTTTAGATTAGGTCGTGTCGTTTTTGGCCTTTGTTAGTCAAAATGGTCTCCAATGCCATTGCTGTTCTTCCCGGTCTTCTTCCCGTTCTTCTTCCCGGTGACTTCCCGGACTTTCTGGTCTTCTTCCCGTCCTTCCCGGTATTACTGGCCTTCTTTCCGGTCTTCCCGGTCTTCTTCCTGGTGTTCCTGGTATTCTTTCCTGACTTCCTGGTCTTCTTCCCGGTCGTCCCGTATTCGGCCCTGTCTTCCCGGTCTTCTTCCCTGTCTTCCCGGTATTTCCGGTCTCCTTCCTTTCCTGGTCTTCTTCCTGGTGTACTTCCCGGCCTTCTCGGTATTTCGGGTCTTCTTCCCTGTCTTCTCGGTCTTCTTCCTTGTCTTCCCGGTTTCCTGGTCTTACCGGTCTTCTTCCCAGTCTGCTTCCCGTTTTTCACCAGATTTTCACCAAATTGTAATGGGACCACTCCGAGAAAGTTCTTTTCCAAAAACTACCCAAATAGCTTAAAGTGTGCCTATAAAGGAGATCACCCAGATTGGGCTATTTTCAAAAGTTTTATTTTCAAAACTAAAATAAACGCAATACTTATATTTATGTAATAACATTTTGTGGTAGCATAACATTTCGGTGAATTGAATTACGACTAAGGCGTAATAATTAAAAATGTTTATTTCCATAAGCTCTATTTAGTTATTGCGTTTATTTTAGTTTACCGGCAAAAAAAATAATACCTCAATCTGGATGACCTCAGATATTTTGTGGTTGAATAATTTCTCGGTGAATTGAGTTACAACTTAGGCGTAATAATAAAAAATGTTTATTATGTTATGCTCTATCTAAATAATAAGTTTATTTTGATTGGCCGGGCACTTTTGAAAATAGCCAATCTGCCCCCGTATTCACAACGCTTCGATTCGCTTCCGATTCGGGAAGTCGTATGTCTATCTTGGTCGTTTTCGTAATGCCAGAAGAAGACAGAAATACGAGTTGTCGAATCGGAAACGAGTCGAACGTTTGTGAATACGGGGGCTGGGTGATCTCCTTTCCCTACGTTTTTTTGCGATTTGCAGGCCAGTGCTAGGTTGTATGTTGATTAAAATATTGTTCGCGACTGTAAGACGTCTGTAGTTACAGAATTATAATCATCAAAATCACCAATACAGCCCTCCAAATTCATAACGAACGGAACGATGTTTTCTAGGTCAAACTCGTTCCTCGACCTTTGTAAATTTGAATTTCGCGGGGTACCCTGATGCTACCACCTTAAGAATAAAAAGATTTGACTGTATGGCCTTCTGCTGCAGGAGGTAGTATCATTCTGCCGCGTGCGCCTGCTGTCGGGCTGGGAGCCAGCGGCAGTGTGCGAGGCGCTCATGCAGCGTTGTCTGGCGCCCAACTGCGCTACAGGCGGGCTCGGCTGTGACAACATGACCGTACTTATCATATGCCTCGCGCCCTTCCCGCGTATTGATCCTGCTGTGAGTATTATATGAGGTTACTTAAATTCTTGCGAAGTCTGTTTTTCTTGTTAGTTATATTTGGTAAACAAACAGGAACATTTGATATGACAGCTGATGAAATATCAATACAATGTTTTAATCATTTTGCATGAATAGGGAATATGCAAGAAATTCAAAACTTTTATTATTCCTTAAAAATGCCTTGTTTAACTTTATATTACATTAATTTATTTATTTTACAATTTAATATTTTATGTAACGTGTTTTTGGTGAAACGGAACGCAAATTCAAAATGGATCGTCACCGGGAGTGACGTCAAACACTTTTGTTTGAAAACTACTTAAAGTTTCACAAAGATGTTATTACACTTAATATTTTAATTGCAATGTTTGCTTGAATAAAGCACAAAAATTTAGTAAAAGTACTATACTATGGGTAAAAAATAAGATGTAAACAAGGCAGACCTAGACAGAGGGAGGTGACGTCTACCGCTTTGACAGGAATGGCCGCGAATGTCAGGGACGTTTGGACTGTCGTAGAAAATTGTAGAAGTTTATTCTTTTGGGCGACAAGCAATCGTTGAACTTAGATTATTTTCTTGGGTTGATAGAACTGTACTTTATTGATACAAGTGAAGAAAAAATAAATGCATGTTCCCTTTTCTTCGAAATTGCTTCGATTTAAACATGAAAATACTTAAGTTTTCTTTTAAATCCAAATCCTGTTTTATTGTTTACCAAAGAAGACAAACATGAAAAGTCTAGCTATATTACTATTTTTTCTAATTAACAAAATACTAAATGCCAGTTTTTAAATGCTAGATACAATTGAGTTTGCTCTTTATTTATTTTATGCTGCATGCCTGCATGTTAATTTATGTTGCATGTCCATTTAAATATATTCCTGGTAAATGATGATCCATTTTCAAAGTTTCAGAATCAAATTAAATCATGGTTATGTAGTAGTTTAGACCTCAAATGTTAAGATTAGACTTACAGGTGATAAATAACATAAGTGTTACGTTAAATCAATTTAGTTTCACGTAATTAGAAATTGTGGTAATAAATACAGAGTGTACTTCCTTACAATCACTCTAGTCAAGAAAAAAAAAAAAACTACAGACTAATAGAGGTAGCAGGCTGGAAGGCACTTAAGAACCCGATTCCTGCTGGCTTCTTTTCGGGAACTGGGTACTCTACGCAGTGTCTAGTAGTTCTCCCTCTAATTAATAACTACATGCCGTTATAGATTCTATGTTAATAACTTTAAAGGTCATAGTAACCAATAACATTTATTCCACAGTCAGCTTTCAAGTGCCACGCCCACGATTTGAATCGTCCGGCCAAGTACTGGACGTGTACCCCGTCGCGGCGGTTCTCTTAACTCTAACCACTGCCCACCTCCCTTTGCACAAGCTTTAATACTTCTAGTGTGTCTCTATTACTGTGATCTGTGTCCCCGATCTCCGGATTCTCAAACGATTCTGGACTTTAAGATGACTTAGCTTCTTGGCCACGAGCGGAAATTTTGAATGACTGAAGTTGTATAAAGCCATGCCACAAGTATCAACGGGGTAGCATAAAGGGTGTAAAAAACCTCTAAACGAAGCTGAAAGGCCTTCGTTCTCCCCGTCATTGCGATAATTTTTTTGTTCTACAACATACCTGGGAACCTTCTAGTTTCGAAGATATTGGGGGTCAAAGTTTCAACTTTTTTTTACAAGTTTTGTTTTAAGTACAAGTTTTTAATGGTAGATTTTCACCTCCACGACCCCCGTACTATTCAATACATCCATCAGCACAAGTGAGTGCCTTACTTTGAGCTAGAACTCAAAACATGATTTTTCACCCCAATCAAAAATGTCGTTTCCCAGCAATATTTTTTGCGTTAAGCTACTTAGTTTGTCCTGCCGGGGTTGCGGGACTGTTTGAAAGAGATACCGTGGCCCCGGAACGTAAAGGGCGAGGAAGGAACATGGATGGGTTTTAGTCAGTAAAAGTCTGACACTCCCTCCCGCTCCCCCCAGAGTGGGAGAAGTTATTTGATGATTTCCCATCCCAAAAAAAAACAATAAAAGGTACTTAGTTTGTTGTACAGAATGCTTGGTTGATGGCTTCGTGATGTTTACACCCCGTATATTACTCGCGCGACAAAAACGGATGGTTTGCTAGCGCCTTGGCCACGACTTTAGAGCGGGTGGAACCGACTGACGGATCGTGGCATAGCGCACACGTCTCGTGACGCAAGCCGTATTGTCCATGGTCATGGACGAGGCCTAAGATTACCAAAATTTGAGTTTCGTTTGAGAATTCGGTCATTAGTTTTGTAATTTGGTTGATTTTTAATAACAATAATAACATCTTTACATACTTTTTTTTGTGCAAACCAAATTTTGCGAGAACATTTGTAATGCTATAAGAAACTGCGTTGGCGGTTTGCAACGTTTGAATTAGAGCAGAAAAATCCAACACCGCGATCAATGTTTTTTTCCGTTTCTTCATATTTCCACAAACAACATATTCTTGTTAGCATAACAATCTATGCCAAAGATAATGAATGAAGATAACAGAAATCTTTGCAGATGTTTTTAAATGACATTTCAAGATTTTATCTCTGGAAATATTTTAATGATGTTGTTAATGAATTTGGACACGTTCTTATCGTAATTTATTTGCGTGGGAAGATTTAATAAAATACATAAACAAATACCAGATGATAATGAAAATGTTTTGTTTCTAGTGTTAATGCCAAAGTTATATAAGTACGTTTGTATTTGAAAAAATAAATCAACCAAGTTATAAAACTAAAAATATATCTGCGTAATGTTTCTGTGATTTTATGAATTTAAATTGTTAAGTATGTTATGCAGGCGTTAATTTTAAATGTCCTGTAAAACTGTTGTGTGCCATTAAAGAGAATATACAACGAAACAGTTAAATAATTTAAATAAGTGGCTTTCAGTTATGCCATACTGTACCCTAATTTAGATGACAAATTGGTAATAAAAGCGTTTAATGTGTACGCACATATAGAAACAACCTGTATAAAACTAGAAACATCCTGTATAAATGCTAAAAGCTTTTTTCGGGGTGTTCATTCTTGTTTAGATACTGCATATTGACGGTGTGTGACTTGTCTTTATGCAAACAACCTGTATAGTGATCGACCGTAACTGCGTATGTCTGCGTCATAGTGTGGAGCCAAGAAAAAGCTATACTCATTTTGTTTCCTAAATATGGGTTCAGTATGGCCAATGAATTGAAATTCAACCCATTAGTGGGAAGAAAATTCGTCTCATTTTTAAAAGCTTTAAATCTCTTTCAAGTGTCAATTTACCTTATTAATGAAAACAAATAACAAAAAAATATTTATTCAGTATGTGTGTCAGTAATTTGTTCTATATTCGCGACGGTATGATATAGAATGATGTACAGTATTCTAGCCACAAATGTGCTATATTTTCACCTAAGGTACTGGTATAAAATTACGTTACCTATGAGTATCCGTTTTTTATTTAAAACTCATTTTTAATTATCATGTTATCACACTTTTTCTGGATTTAAATAAAAAAATGGCAACACTGAATTTTTTACCATTCCGTTACCATTTTTGTGAACTGGTAACATTTGTTCAGTGTTACCATGAGTGCACATGGCTGTATGTTTTATTAATTAATGTTATCGATTTGCTTTTAAAGTTTGTGTGTTCGTTTTCTAATTTTATAAATATTGTTTGGTTTGTGTGTGTTCTTAAATCATGTTTTAATGTGTTTATCGCTGTCTGTTCGTGTTGTTAAAATGAATTACAAACTTTTTTATACTGATCTGGAGTCTGTTTTTGTAATGTCTCTTTGCATGTTAAAATTGTGCATGTATTTAATATAATAACGCATGAAAATATCAGGGGAGATACACACATGTCCGGGTCGACCATATCCGGAACAGGGTGGACGGATATTTGCAACCTGGCTAAATCAGATCGACGTGTATCAGGCTGACCTGAACGTGTGTGTACCACGCCTTATATAAAACTACTCGGCCGTAAATATTACGCATTTTACCTTTTTAACCTTTTGGACGCCATTGTCACATATACGTGACAAGCAAGCGCGTGCCCTGTACGCCAAACGACACAAATATGTGACAAAATAGTAGATGAACGGCGTGGAGGGCACGCGCGTCCGTTTATGCTGTAGCGGTCAAAAGGTTTAAGTATCGTCTATGCTACTAATACTTGTGTGATATTATCTTTTTAAATTTGATGCGCCATATTTACGGTCGTGTACTGTACTTGCATGATATTTTATGTATCGTAATTACAGGGATATAATATTTGTAGCGTTTCTCATTCATACAAAAGTACTTCAGAGTACTTTTGAGTAAATACAGCTTCATTTTTGCATGTAAATCTATTTGTTTGTAACATTCGTTTATATGTATTTATGGATTTGTTGACAATATTCCAGGGCCTATCAGATTTTAGCTATTTATTCCCTAAGCAATAGAATTTCATTAATTTTGAACACCCTAAATAGAAATTTTAAAATAAAATATATATAACAGCTGTTCCAAACATTTGGTTTCCGTATTGCGTTTTTGTAGGAAAGAGCTGTTTTTTTAATACCTGACGACAAATTACTATGCGGGGGGTTCAGAATAGTGTACTGAATACGTAGTTACCGTCTTAGCCTTGATGTCCAATCCACCCTGTATAAAGGGTGTAAAAGACATCTTAACGAAGCCGAAAAGCAGTTGTTCTCCCCATCATTCCGATCATCTTTTTGTTTTACACCATACCTGAGAACCTTCTACTTACGGAGATATTGGGGGTCAAAGTTACAACTTTTTGACAAGTGTTTTTTTTAAATACTTACAAGTTTTTATTGTAAGTTTTATACTTTTAAATACCTTCACGAGCCCCGTACTAATAATCCATCACCAGAACAATGCGTTATATTGAGTTATACCACAAAACGTGTTTTTTCACCCAAAAAAAAAAAAATGTTTTCCAGCAATAGTTTTTGCGTAAAGTTTGATGTACGGAATGCTTGGTTAACGGCTTTATGATGAGGTATTTTATACCCTGTATTTGAACAAAATTATGAATAGTTAATATATTATTCTTGTTTGCACGGACGCTAGATAATATCTAAATAATTTTAATTTAAATCAGGCTTCAATTTTTCATTTGAATTTCCAACTTCCGAAGCCTATGCGGGCCTAGTTGGAGTATTGTCAAAAACAATAATATCATTTATTATATTAAATTTACATATATAAAATTATAGTTAACACCGCCTGTTGTTTGTCTACTCACTATGTGTTGCTTAATAAACTCATTGGAAAGCATGCCAGTTTTTATTTATTTCTCTTTATTCCCTTAGTTGCGTACATATTTATACAAAAGAGGTTCGAACATTTTTATTTTATATATTATGCCTCATATATCATATACTTTTTGTAGGGTATAAAACTAATAGGTGCAGGTGATAAAATAGCTTGTTTGTATATTAAAATGGTCCAAAATTACCGAAACTCGTTTTAAACTGTTTAAAAATCATTTCATTTTAATTTGGCTAAAATAGTTGCTTTTTATTCTTTTGCTTTATATGATACTTAGTTATATTAAAAAAAAAAAAATATCCTGTACAATGCAAATACTTCCTTGTAACATATTGATGGAACATTTTAAACAGGTAACGAAATCATACTGTGGTAACTAATATTAATGTGATAAATGTAATAATAGTTTACAAAAAATAGGGTAGACGGCAAAAAAAAATAAGTCCGTCAGTTTGATTAACAACAAATATTACACCCATATTTTTTCTTTTGTTATTTGAAACCAAATTGACGAAGATACGACGCTTTTAAAATTCTCAATACGTCACGAATTGGTATAATTTTTAGCAAGTTTAGACGTCACTCCCGAGTTTTGATGCGTAATATCTTTGTCAATATTCATTAATTTACAAAAACAAAAAATACGTGTCCATTATTTTCCAATACTCTAACTGACGGACTAAATAGATTTGCAATTTTTTGATAGCGTCGTCTTGCCTATTCAATTACTAGCCTGCGTCCCAACTAAAGCGATCATCTCATGAACACGCGACTGGCGTGTTCGCACCGACAGATGGCGCTTAAAACAAGAGTGACATGAACGCGAACGAGATGATTGGTTTTGTTGGGACTTGTTAATCATGCCTGTACTATGACATTAAAATTAGGCACATACTTACACCATATTCTTTCACAACCTTTCCAGACCACACCGCCCCTCGTAGAACAAGAACTTAACAGCAAATTCATGACGAAAATGGAAGACCTATTGTATGTTGAAGATGAAGAAGAAGACCTCAAGTGAAGTATTAATAAATTAGTACTTTTCTTCTGTAAATGTGTGTATATACATAGGTTAGCGGTGTTGAACTCTATCGTTAATGTTTTAAGGTTAAGAATTGTGTGCAGAATAATATGAATTTAAGCCGTTCTAGTTCTATCGCACTCTGTTTTTGTGATGTAGGTATGTATTTGCAGATAGGTGCGTTTTTTAAAGTTATCTAAGTTAGTGGTGATGAGAAGGCTAGTCTCGAATTTGTTGAGGTTATGGTACACGGTTCAAATAAATATATTCACTTCACTTAAAATGTGCAGAAAATACATACTGATTGTAACATTATAAACGCAAGACCTCTCGTGTGGTGTCTCAGACCTGAAACAGAACAACTTTCGTTTTATTATTTTGGGAAATTCATAACTTTATTGTAGTTTTACCATACACGTTGATCAGCTGACCGCGTTATTTCCTATAGAAACTTCTTTGTTTTATTTTTGTGAATTTCAGGAACTCACAGGAACAGAAGTTGTTAAGAAGTGACTACACTCGAGGACTTCCGTTTATTTTGTCACACCTTCTATATTTTTTTGTTTGCACTCTGCAAAACCGGTACGGACAAATTGCAGTCGCGATCCATACTGAATGAAGTATTTGTCTGGTGACCGCAGCCGGTCCGTAAGTGCCTGGACGTTTAGTTTGGATGCTTCAACCAAATCGATTGGCAAAAAGAACCGTGAAAATCCGTCTTTACATTTTGAATTAACCATATTATTTAATAATAATGATATTACCCCGTCACCTCAACTAGGTGCCCTCTGTCGGCGAAAACACATGTTCGAGTTCTCCAAACAAATGCATGCGACGCTCGCTCGTGCGTTCGCGCGACGATCACTTTGGTCAGGACGCGGCTTAAGATTACCTAACTTAAATATTATGAGGTATTTGGTCTCCTCGTCTAAAACGACTAGATTTGCCGTCATTATGTCAATACTTTCATTGAAAAAATGTTTTAAAGAAGTTATTTTACACTGTTGACACATATTTTACATTTATTCATATTTGTCAGAAAAATAATTATGTTGAAGAACAAATACTTATTTATTATTTTATGATGTATCACAATTTATTATTATTCTTATTTTACCATATTAAGCAAAACAATACTATTAGATTATTCACTTAAGTCCATGTTCACCGAAAAGATAACGGTCTGATTATCTAAAAACGGCTGTTTCAGGGACATGTTCCCCCACATTTTTTTTTATAAACAGCTGTTTTTAGAAAAGCAGACCGTCATCTTTTTGGTGAACATAGACCTTAGGTACTCGTTTTCACTAGAATTAGAATATTCTTAAATGTAATTTCTTTATAGCAAAAGCACAATTGTATTATCAACTTTCGACTCAGCTCCGAGAGCTGAAAATGCAGTGTACACGGGAAATATTATTGTATGACTTTGTTTTGGAGATAGGTTGATTGATTTTCAAGCTTTTATTAAGGTCGCAGTTTCAGGAATTTGTTTTATTTTCGTTTTTAATGGAGATATAGTTTTGATTAGCCTTCCCCATTGATATACCTACTAGTTCCTCAGGGTTGGCACAATATTGTGTTTTATTAAATGGTGCTTCTTATATTATAAGCTTATAAACACAGAATTCATTTTATTTAGTAGACGACGAATCTTTTTATTGAAATTATTTTATATTTTAGCGGCCTGTCTTACTGTTGACAAGTAGAGCTAGCAACTAAAAGCGACTTGTTTGTGAGCTCTGTCCTACGTTGCAAATAGTCATCGATCAACTATTAATACAAGGTGTAAATAAACCCTCAATGAAGTCAACAGGCACAAGTTGTTTTCCCCGTCAATGTGATAGTTTTTTTTTGGTCTAGACCATGCCTGGTAACGTTCTAGTTTCGGAGATATTGGAGAAAATATAAAAAAAAATGTATATTTAAATATTTTAATTTTTAAATATTTTTTATTAACTTTTCTAAAATTAATAAAAACAGGTTGTCTTAAGTTACAACTTTACTTTGTCTCCATCCATGGCTCCTGTATTATGCAAATGATGCACCCATCAGCACGTTCTAGGTGCGTTGCATTGAGTGCTACCGGAAACCGTTTCTCAGCAATAATTTTTGTTACTAAGTTTTATAATAGTTAATCATTATTAACAGCTGCTCAGGTCGATCTTTAGGTGAAGCCGTGCATACCGAGTTTCCTCCGTGCCTCGGAAAGCACGTTAAGATGTTGGTCCCGGCTGTCATTTGTAGATCTTTGACTGTTTGACAGTCGTTCACACCAAGGGGTATCGTATTACCAAATACTCACTGGGTTGTGGAGGTCAGATAGGCAGCTACATGGAGCTGCATCCGGTTAGACTGGTAGCCGAACCCAACATAGTTGGAATAAAGCTAGAGAGATGTGTGATGAGTGATGAGTTTTATGTACAGTTTACTTTGTCGACGGTTATGTGATGCGTACACTCAGTATGTATCTTTTTTACTGAAACCGGACCTATAATCTATTGTACGTTTCTTGTTAGACAAAATAAATAAATAAAATTGACGATTGCTAGTCGAACAGTGGGACAGGTCTTATTTTATATTATTTATGATGTTTTTTCCAAAATTATTTTATAAAGGTTGTGTCGTCAGTATTAAGTTTTGTGTTATCAAAATTTTTAAATTTATCTATTTTATATTTGATTATTTTGAATAAAAAAATATACTATTGCTGGTCAATCCACCATCCTGTGATACTAAATACTTTTAGCTTTTATTTTTCAAGTGTAAAATTTATTGCATAATTTTGAATTTGCAATTTAGTCAAGGTATGAAGGTACTCGTATTTACTTTATTATTATTTCACTTGTTGCATTTTGTTGCACTTGTTTATTTAAAAAATAAAATGTTGTTTTATTAAAAGTAGGTAAGATGTTTATTGCATTTAACTGTATGGTGATGGAAACCAACAGAAGAGATATTCAAAGAAGATTTTGATAAATATACTCAATTTAAGTTTCAAATTTACAACGTTATCTAGTAATGAACTAGAAACGGGGTTGATTGCTGGAAACTGCCTCAAGAGGGCGCTGAATGTTTGTAAGCGACCAATCAGCGACAAGACAAAACAGCGCCATCTCGCGGCAAAGTTGGAACTCATTGCAGCTGAATGAAAGCCACAAACATGTAGCTAGTACTAAGTTGTCACTCTTTCCATTGGAATTTACATGTTTTTTGTCGAGATACCAATTAAATTGATGCTGGAGTGGTTGCCAGAGTGCTTTGATTGCCATCCTGTAGTGATTTAGCCGTTTAAGTGTTTAATTGAGCCTTATTAAAGTTAATAGTAGTAAGGTTGATACAATTTTTAAATATTATTTATATTAATTTTACTACAGAACAATATTTATTGATCAAAAGAGGGTAGGTTTCCTGAGTTGAACTCACGGTTTTTTTTTGGTGTTGGTGCAACTGTGTTGAGATAGATACCAATAATTTTACTGTTTTAATTTTTGACTCAAAACATAATACAATTCACCGTTGTTATTAATAACGATATTTAAAGAATTAATACTATTAGGATACAAGAGTTTAAAAAGAAACTGCAGTTATGGTCAGCAACTAAAGTTAGATTATTTTTGCAAATAAAAATACCTAAATTTAGAAAACATGAACCGTTTCAACTAACTGCTTTTGACATGTTCGAGGTGGTTATTTTCTGACTTTTGTTGCCGAGTCTACAATAAAATAGCTTGTAAGGTCGAAAATTGCTTGGAATAGTTAAGTGCCTATTTTGCAGTCAAATGGGTGGCTGGTGTTCAGTTTTGAAATATGTAGCTGTATTTTAAGCGTATCTGTTTACTCGGTTGTTGATATTGTAAATATTGTTATTTAGATAAAATAATCAGCAATAATATAGTAGAATTTTAATACCCGTAGCTTTTTTATAATCAGGGAAATTATTCTAATTTATCTTTTGATTCTAACAAAGTTAATATGTTACAGGACGTCAGTGGCCCAAAAAGTCTGACAACCAGTCTTACCAGAGGTGTCGTATTACCCAGTAGATTGTGGAGGTCAGATAGGCAGTTGCTCCATGTAAAATACTGGTATTCAGCTGCATCCGGTTAGACTGGAAGCCGACCCCTACATAGTCCGGAAAAGGCTAGGCAGATGATGATGATTTTTTGATATTGTAGACGATGATTTTGTTGTTCATCTATGTTTAAAAAAATTGCAAAAATTATGGCCAAATATTATAATATTTTCTGGCGCAGTGTTTGTTTAGTTTCACATTTTTAAACTAACTTGAAACTTATCTAATTTGTGAGAATTTTCAAACGTGGTTACAAAATTGTCTCTTTAAAGTTAATTAAGACCCTGTATTAACTTTGCATGGACAACTTTGCGAATCCTGCGACAGGCGATATGCAGATAGTACAATGTGCTTTGCGCGCAGGACTCATCGCGGGATTTGCCTTAGTGTGAATCGTCTTTTAGTCGCCACAAATAGACAATAGCTTCGAACTATTTCCCTGATTGTATTTTGTACTATAGAATAACAAAAAGAATCGTCTAGCTGTATGTTGTGTAGGTTATATCGTGACATATCTGGAATTGCACTAGTCGAAACGTTAGTAGTCCGGTGTGAACAGTACCTTATGTTGAATTGTCAGATGTAATAAAGTTTTACATTTTTATGTTGGTGTTTTTTTTATTTATTGACCTGCATCCCAATTCCGGAAACACTTCTATATCAATCTGGAAGGTTTTGAAGGAACTTATTACTGGGACTTATTACTTAACCCTATGCTCGCTTGTCTTCCATTCATTAGTAAACAGGTCCAAATCAGGGTTGTTCTCCACGAGGAAGAATACGCATTAAAGGGGAGGTGGAATTCAATATGAATAATTATCATTTTGCGAATTAGACATTCCGCGTTCAAAAATCTAAACGAAAGCATCTGACTGTACTTCAAAAAAATAAATATTATTAAACTCGATAAGGTCGAGTTGGTGAAAACGTCAGGGTAGCCCGCGAAACTCAAATTTACTTATTTTTTTGCAATTTGCAGGCCAGTGTTAGGTTGTATGTTGATAAAAAATATGTTCGCAACTGTAAGACGTATGTAGTTAAAGTACTATAGGTAATCATCAAACTCATGGATACACCCCTCAAGATCATAAAGTTCGAGGAACTACTTTTTCAAGGTCAATATCGTTCCTGCCTGCAAATTGTAAAAAACGTAAGAAAACTTGAATTTCGCGTGCTATTATACCCTGAAGCATGGTACAATAATATACTTTGCCGAAGCATCAGGATTCTCTCGCTCGTGGAGGCGGGCCCTAGGGGTATTAGAAGCGAGACAAGGTTCACGGCTCGACGTAAAGGGACTCGACAAAAGGAAAAAAAGTAAAGGGAACCAATCGTTTGATGAATCTACAGTGCGACGAAATAGAAGATAGCGAGACAAATAATATGAGAGGTACACTAAGGTCCATGTTCACCAAAAAGATGACGGTTTGATTATCTAAAAACAGCTGTGTAAAACACATTTTTGTCTGGTAACATGTCACAGTGACAGCTGTTTTTAGATAACAGCATGGTACAATAATATAGGTACTTCGAACAGATCGTTATCTTTTCGGTGAACATGGACCTATTAAGTACTTAGATATGTTCGGGTTTCATTAGATTCGTCCCGATCGGAAACCTCGGTGAGTAATGTATTCGAGTTGGCTTACAATTCGAGTCAAACTTTAGAAGCTTTTGCGTTTTTTTATCATCTCATTTACGTTTACATTTACGATTGTCGTCAAATTTACTGCTGAAAACTAGTTACTTATAGAAATACTACTGCGCCCCACTGTTTTACTCGCCGTTTCTCTTTTACCTACTAAGAACGCTAAATGGCATGTAGCCTTATAAATTCGGCTAGGTATCTAAATTTCAAATATCTCTTAGGTACTTAGATCCTTATATTTTGTCTCTGAAAAAAATTATTTGTATTGATGGCAGCTATCGATTGATATATACGTTTTATGCGTGTCTGATCAAATCCAAGTTGTGCGTACCATCAGTAAATGGACTTAAACTTTGATAGATCATATCTCGGAAACTTGACACTTAGAACGTTTTGTTTCCCACAAAACTTGTTAGTTTTGATGGCAGCTATCGATTAATATTAGGGCCTTATGGCAATAGCGAGTTGCGAGTGAATTGAAAGCGGGGCGAATGCGAGCTAATTCGCAACGAGAAGGTATTAACGGACGACGGTGTATGGCCAAGGAAGGAAATAAATGCTGTTAGATTATGTTTATGTTTATTAATAACTGCACATCACGTCACATCAGTCTACTTAGTATAATCAACACAGCACACGGCGCACGCCGCCATAACAACCTTTTTGGGGTTCACATCAAGTAATACCATAGAGTATATATCAAAGACAATTAGTTTCACATTGCGTTCCATTCTACAACACCTCCCCTCAATGTGAAAACATATATAAAAATACAATCAGCCTTAAGTCTAATCAAAATCTAACTACCTACCTACTTACTTTTAATCACTCTACTAACATTAATTTGTCCCTACATTTTTCAAAATTATTTTTACTAAGGGCTTTAGTGCAAATATCTGCAACCTGTTCATCTGTTGGAACATACCTCAATTCTACAATTTTAGTCTGCACTTTATCTCTAATAAAATGAAATTTTAAATCAATATGTTTCATTCTCTTATGATTTTCAGGATTATGACAACTATGAATTACTGACTGATTATCCTCACACATTAAAATCTTATCACACTTAAAACCTACTTCACATAACAGTTGCTTAATCCACAATCCTTCAGATATTCCTCTGGCTAATGAAACATATTCTGCCTCGGTTGAAGATAATGCTACACTCTGCTGTTTACTTGCAGACCAAGACACAGTACAGCCAAACACTTTCATTACATATCCTGAATTTGACTTCCTATCCTGACTTCCACCCCAATCTGCATCACAATAACCAACAACTTGTTCCTCCTCATCCCTTTTATACAACAATTTAAACTTTAATGTTCCTTTAATATATCTTAGCACTCTTTTTAATGCCTTCCATACATCCTCATTACCACATGATTGGTAACGGCTCAGATAACTCACTGCATAACATAGATCTGCACGGGTTCCTAACATAGCATACATTAGACTTCCAATCAATCTTCTACATCTGTTAATTAACTCAATATCTCCTGATGTTTCACTTCTTATTTGTAATCCTTTCTCTAATGGTGTTGTCACTGGTTTACACTCATCCATGTTATATTGTTTTAACAAATCTCTCAAATAATCTTCTTGATCCATATATATACCATTCTCACATTTTTGTATATTTATGCCTAAATACTTTGTAGTTCCATGCAAGTCTTTCATTTCAAAATTCTCATTTAGGGCTTTCTTAATCCTCTCTATTTCCTTTTTATCCTCACTCAATAAAATTAAATCATCTACAAATAAAATAATATAGAACTTAATTCCTCTTTTATAGTACAAACACCAGTCACTCTTACTCCGCTCAAATCCCTCATTAATCAGAAAAGAATTAAATTTCTCATTCCACTTTCTAGGAGATTTTTTCAACCCATATAATGACTTATTTAGTCTAAGCACCTTTTCATCTTGTGGCACTCCATCTGGTTTCTTTATGTATACTTCTTCGTCAATTTCACCATAAAGGAATGCACTTTTAACATCCTTCTGATTAATATGTAAATCATACTTTGACGCAATGGCTAACAAGATTCTTAGAGTGGTTAGCTTTGCTACTGGTGCATAAATCTCATATTGTTTAAATTTTTCTTCTTGTTGGAAACCCCTTGCCACCAATCTAGCCTTATATTGAGGTAAACCATTTTCTCCTTTCTTAATTTTAAAGACCCACTTCACATCTATAATTTTCTTTCTTTTAGGTAAATGAGTTTCAGTCCAAGTATTATTTTTATTTAAAGAATTTAACTCATTTTCTATTGCTTCTTGCCAACTACTTTTATCCTCACTACTCATAACATCTTGATAGCTCAATTCCTCGCCTGATTGTGTCAATAAACTTGTATCATACTCTTCTAGCCATCTTGGTTTTCTTCTCACTCTTCCTTTTATTCCATCATTTGTTTGTTCTCCTTCAGCATCCAAGAACTCTTCCTCTAACCATTCTTCCATTATATTCTCATTTATACTCTTCTCATCTTCTTCTATTTCTCTTTCACTTCTTACAGGTAATTTTGCATCATCACATCTCACAGGTAAGTTTTCAATTTGAATTTCAGTATTATTCTCATACTCAATATTATCTCTCACCTCACTCACACAGCTCTTCTCATTTCTAGATATAATCTTATTTTTATTATTGACAAACACAACATCTCTGTAAATTTCTATCTTATTGGTATCAGGGAACCAAACTCTGTATCCCTTGCAATTTTCTCCATATCCCACAAATATTCCATGCACTCCTTTTACATCCCACTTAGACCGTTTCTGTTTAGGTATATGTACATACACTTCCACTCCGAATGTTCTTAATACACTCACATCAAAACTTTTATCAAACAACAACTCATAAGGTGTTTTACCTTTCACACGACTAGGTCCTGTTCTATTCATAGTAAACACTGCTACATTTACTGCTTCAGCCCACATCACCTTCCCCAAACCTGCTTCTATAATCATTGTTCTAGCTGACTCTACAACAGTTCTCATCTCACGCTCAATTCTTCCGTTTTGTTCAGGCGTATAGGCTACAGTTGTCTCATGAATAATACCTTTTCCTTTAAGTAAATTTTGCACCGACGTATTTAAAAATTCTGTACCATTATCTGAGCGTACTCTCTTTACTTTACAGTTAAATTGATTTTCAAATACTAAAAGAAATTCTGATATTTTATCCCCAACTAAATATTTATTTTTCAAGAAGTAAACAAACCGATAACTACTGTAGTCATCTTTTAATAAAAGAAAATAACGAGAATCGCCTAAGGACATCACTTCCATAGGGCCGCACAAATCAATATGAATTAGCTCACCTGCTTTTTCTGCTCTGTTCAGACTCTGACCAAATGGTATTCTATGCTGCTTGCCTTGCACACATGACACACACTCTTCACAGTTGCCCTCATACCTGATATCATTTCTATTTAAAAAATCTATTACATAGTTATAATTTTGATGAGCAAATCTCTGATGCCATGTACTTAAAGTAGTTACAGCCAAACAATTATCATTAAACTTAAAATTCATAACAAACATCCTTTCAATACGGTCAGCTATTGAGGCAATATTATTATTTTTAATTAATTCACACTTACTTTGTGTTGACGTCATAGTATACCCCTTATCTAATGCACAAACTAGAGAAAATAAATTAACACTTAATTTTGGTACATGTAAAACATTAGTTAATGTGGTAGGTACATAAATTTCCCCATTAAATGCAAACAACACAATATCACCAACACCTGCCACTTCTAATTGCTCACCATCCCCTACAGTTACATATTTATTCTGCACATCTTGATAAGTTGAAAACATAAATCTATTACATGACATATGCTGGCTGGCACCTGAATCCAGAACAAAATAATTTGGGTTATTATCAGGGACACACATTACAAAGGCATTTTTATTTTCGTCAATTTTAGACGAACTACCACTTTGTCTACTATTATTTTTAGGCTTATTCATAAATCTACAGTCCTTTACTAAATGTCCAACTTTATTACAATTAAAACATTTTCTGTTTTTGCAATCTTTACGCAAATGTCCAGTTTTTCCACACTCAAAACATTTAAATTCTGACCTATAATTTTCCTTAGGTACAGAGTTGTTCTTCTGCCAAGACTGGGTGTTGCTCCGAGACACTGCTGCTAATGCCGATGTTGTTTGAGGTTCTTTGTTGTTAAATCTCACTTCTTCTGTCAACAATCTTGCCGTCAACTCATTTAAGTTTTGTCTACTACTTTCTACGCTTTCCCAAGCACTTATGAAGTGTTTATATTCATCTGGCAATGACATTAATATTTTAGTAATCAACATCTGCTCATCCATATTACCACCGAGTCCTGCCATCTTACTTGAAAGGTCTTGTAAGTATGAGATCATCTCACTTATAGTTGTGCCGGAACTGCAGGTATACGAGAAGAATTTTTGTTGTATTAAATGTAGGCTGCTTGATGACTGCAACTCAAAAACGGTCAGCAGCTTATTCCAAATTTCGTAGCTTGTATTACAGTTGACAACATGCGATATCACGCCTTGACCAAGCCTTGTCACTAGTATTGCCTGCGCCTTAGCATCTTGTTGCGTCCACGACTGTTTGACCGCATCATCTTTTGGAGCCTTTTTCAAGCCGCATACGATATCCCACAAACCTTTACTAGTTAGTATCACGCGCGTTTGGAACTTCCAAACATTCCAGTTTTGTGCTACCTCCAAACGCAGACCTCCCGCGTTTTGTATTTCGTCGTCCATTGTAAATCGTTGTAGGTTACCATGTAACTTCCAACTTCAGCCTCTCCACGCTGCCTGGGCCCATAACCTATTAACGGACGACGGTGTATGGCCAAGGAAGGAAATAAATGCTGTTAGATTATGTTTATGTTTATTAATAACTGCACATCACGTCACATCAGTCTACTTAGTATAATCAACACAGCACACGGCGCACGCCGCCATAACAACCTTTTTGGGGTTCACATCAAGTAATACCATAGAGTATATATCATATCAAAAACAATTAGTTTCACATTGCGTTCCATTCTACAACAGAACGCCGCGAAGAAAAAAAAAATGAATGATTGGATCGCACTCCGCGAACTCGCTGCCCACCCGCGGCGTGTTCGCCGGGCACTCGCAACTCGCTAGTGTGATAAGGCTCTTAGTCTTATACGTGGTCGCTACTTTGAAAAATTAAATGGTGGAAGTTAATAAACAACTTTCATAGGTTTTTTTTTGCAGAGAACCCTTATCCTCTTGTTCAACAAAACTAAGTGACTCCTTATAAAATCAGTATCTGCCAGTAAAAGTCCCGCCAAAATCGGTAACAGACAGCAGACAGATAGAGACAAAATTGTTTTTTTTTTTTATTACTAACGAACACTTCAATTTTATTTATCTTAATAGATATAGGTTGACGCTCTTTTCCATACAACTATTCATATGTATACAGGCAATATTATGATGGCTAATAAAGTCATGAAATTTTATTACTATGCTTTTACTAGTTATCGTAAAGTTGGTAATAGGGGGGGGGGGGGGGGGGTCTGTAAAAAAAGCACTTTGTAGAGTAGCACAGACATTTAGTTATGATGATTTTGTTAATACTGGGAAGTCCAATTAGTGACGTCAAATGGACATGAGGCTTATGTTTTTGCAAAAAGTTTTGTTCTGGCAACTAAGCTATCCTTAACGCTAGCATCCTCATAATTTTTCCGCACTTATTCCATAATACTTGGGGTCGCCGCATCATGTTTTTCTCTTCTGTTTTCAATCATTAACTCGTTTGGGTACGGAACCTCAAAAGCTAAAAAAAGGAACCCTTATAAAAATCACTCTCTTGTCCGCCTGTCTGTCCGTGTGTCACCACCGACTTTCCCTGCAGGAACGGGTGGGTGGACCTAGCAAGTTGAAATTAATAGCAGATATATAGTCCCTGTATAAAAATAAAGATCCTGAGTTAACACGATAAAAAGATATGGGCGCTTTTTGCGAAAACTTATAAGTTCCAAAATTTCCTTAATTTTCTTCTTTTTTTTCCGACCTGAAGTACCCTATAGTTTTCGGATCTATAACATTTTTTAGTAGTTCCTGTTCTCCTAAAATCACGAAATTTGGCAAAAAGCAATGTCTTTTTTTAATGAGAGCATCGGTGGCCCAGTGGTGGCGGTTCCGACTTACGAGCAGTAAGTCGTGGGTACGAACCCAGGCAGGCGCATTACTTTGTGTAATTTATTCCATCGCCGCTGCTCTCAAAACGGTGAAGGAAAACATCGTGAGGAAACATCGTGACATCTACCAATCCGCACTGGGCCCGCGTGGTGGATTATAGCCCATAGAGAGGAGGCCTATCCCAGCAGTGGGAACATTAATAGGTTGATGATGATGATGATGATGAATGTCTTTACAGCACATGTAAAGGGAAAAATCTGAAAACCGTAAATATGTACTTAGTTTATTAACAAAAGTGAAAAATAACTTTAGCTTCAGAAGTCGGTGACCTTTGTTTGATTGACTTACTTAGCTGTTTTGTCACCGACTTCTGAAGCTAAAGTTATTTTTCACTTTTTTGTGTGAAGTCGGTTATATTTTTTGCAAAAAGGTTTTTACTTTTCACTTTTTATTGGTTCATATGTGCTTACCCTTTCACAGCGTAACGGCGTGATTTTTTGTTATGAACTGGTGTAAACAATAGAGAGACATGAGATTTCAGCGATCCCATTACATTTGCTATCATTTATTGAGGAGTTCCCGTCGCCTACCTTCCGAAGTTCTTCATCAGATCTTTACCAAATTGAAATGGGATCACTCCAAGAACGTACTCTTCCTAAAACTATCCCAATCGCTTCTGGTGTGCCTATAAATTTAAGGAATTTCCTCTATTTCTCCAGGATCCCATTTAATGGAACTTAATACATCTAACTGTCGAAATCTGGGTGTATTGTACACTTCTGCGTACTCCCTCAGAGCATACAGGCGTGATATTACGTCACTATGTTACATAAACAATAAACAACCAAGCGATTGCAGCAATTACTGCAGCTTTGCCGTGTATTTTTGAAGAGTTCGATTGTATATCTCGGAAGATCAGCATAAGATCTTCAGTAAATTAAAATGGGACCAAACGACAAGCACCAGCTTTCAAATAAAAAAAGAATCATCAAAATCGGTTCACCCAGTAGAAAGTTCTGAGGTAACAAACACAAAAAAAAAACAGACGAATTGATGTCACTGTGAACTTAGCATCTCAAGTATTAGCATCTCACCAAATAACTTGAGTTCTGCTTGCATCCAGCATAGTTCCACAGTTCCTGATAGTTTATAACGACTGTTCAATTCATTTGCCCTGAAAAATCCAATTTTGAAAATGAGATGCCAACTTCACATATGACATCGCAGCATCTCATCATATTAAAGGTTTTTCAGAACCGAGGAGTTGTTTTAAACATAGTTCTATACCTCCTGATTGATTGTAACAATAGTTCTGTTGCTTTACCGTCAAAATAGCAATTTTGAAAATGAGATGCTAACTTCACATAACACGTCATAGCATCTCACAGAATATCAATGTTTTAACACCGAGGAGTTTTATTAAGCATAGTTCTATACACCCTGAATGATTTTAAACATAGTTCCATCAATTTGCCGCCAAAGTCGCGACCCTACCGCGATTTCGAACGTGAGGTACTAAGTTTCTATATGACGTCATAGCATCTCACAGTATTTTCAGTGTTTAACACCGAGGAGTTGTATTAAGCATAGTTCTATACACCCTGATTGATGTTAAGCATAGTTCCGTCAATTTGCCGCCAAAGTCGACACCCCAACGCGATTTCGAACCTATAAAATATATGGTTACCATTAACTAACAGTTCACCCCAGCATCTCAGTTGTTTTCATTACCAATGCGATAAGAACGCCTACTACTGCTGTAGGACACACCACGCTACAAGTTTTAGCGAAAAACCAAGATAAAAAAATGCTGACCGGTTACTGACAGTTCTGCCCAGCAGCTCAGCCGTTTTCGTTACCTACGCTATTAATACATCTACTACTGCAGTATAACGGTTTCAGGACACACCACACTACAAGTTTTAGCGAAAAAACAAAAAAAAAAAATGGTGATAGTTTACTGACAGTTCTGACCAGCATCTCAGCCCTTTTCGTTACCTACGCTATACATACGTCCAATACTGTCTTATTCCGCTTACAAAACCACACCACACTACAAGCTTAAGCGAAAAACTAAAAAACAAGGTGACCGTTTACTGACAGTTCTGCCCAGCATCTCAGCCGTTTTCGTTACCTATGCTATTCATACATCTACCACTGCAGTTTAACGCTTTCAGGACACACCACACTACAAGTTTTAGCGAAAAACCAAAATAAAATAAAAAATGGTGATCGTTTACTGACAGTTCTGCCCAGCATCTCAGCCGTTTTCGTTACCTATGCTATTCATACATCTACCACTGCAGTATAACGCTTTCAGGACACACCACACTACAAGTTTTTGCAAAAAACCAAAATAAAATAAAAAATGGTGATCGTTTACTGACAGTTCTGCCCAGCATCTCAGCCGTTTTCGTTACCTATGCTATTCATACATCTACCACTGCAGTTTAACGCTTTCAGGACACACCACACTACAAGTTTTAGCGAAAAACCAAAATAAAATAAAAAATGGTGATCGTTTACTGACAGTTCTGCCCAGCATCTCAGCCGTTTTCGTTACCTATGCTATTCATACATCGACCACTGCAGTTTAACGCTTTCAGGACACACCACACTACAAGTTTTAGCGAAAAACCAAAATAAAATAAAAAATGGTGATAGTTTACTGACAGTTCTGCCCAGCATCTCAGCCGTTTTCGTTACCTATGCTATTCATACATCTACCACTGCAGTTTAACGCTTTCAGGACACACCACACTACAAGTTTTAGCGAAACACCAAAATAAAATAAAAAATGGTGATCGTTTACTGAGAGTTCTGCCCAGCATCTCAGCCGTTTTCGTTACCTATGCTATTCATACATCTACCACTGCAGTTTAACGCTTTCAGGACACACCACACTACAAGTTTTAGCGAAAAACCAAATAAAATAAAAAATGGTGATCGTTTACTGACAGTTCTGCTCAGCATCTCAGCCGTTTTCGTTACCTATGCTATTCATACATCTACCACTGCAGTTTAACGCTTTCAGGACACACCACACTACAAGTTTTAGCGAAAAACCAAAATAAAATAAAAAATGGTGATCGTTCACTGACAGTTCTGCCCAGCATCTCAGCCGTTTTCGTTACCTATGCTATTCATACATCTACCACTGCAGTTTAACGCTTTCAGGACACACCACACTACAAGTTTTAGCGAAAAACCAAAATAAAATAAAAAATGGTGATAGTTTACTGACAGTTCTGCCCAGCATCTCAGCCGTTTTCGTTACCTATGCTATTCATACATCTACCACTGCAGTTTAACGCTTTCAGGACACACCACACTACAAGTTTTAGCGAAAAACCAAAATAAAATAAAAAATGGTGATCGTTCACTGACAGTTCTACCCAGCATCTCAGCCGTTTTCGTTACCTATGCTATTCATACATCTACCACTGCAGTTTAACGCTTTCAGGACACACCACACTACAAGTTTTAGCGAAAAACCAAAATAAAATAAAAAATGGTGATAGTTTACTGACAGTTCTGCCCAGCATCTCAGCCGTTTTCGTTACCTATGCTATTCATACATCTACCACTGCAGTTTAACGCTTTCAGGACACACCACACTACAAGTTTTAGCGAAAAACCAAAATAAAATAAAAAATGGTGATAGTTTACTGACAGTTCTGCCCTGCATCTCAGCCGTTTTCGTTACCTATGCTATTCATACATCTACCACTGCAGTTTAACGCTTTCAGGACACACCACACTACAAGTTTTAGCGAAAAACCAAAATAAAATAAAAAATGGTGATCGTTCACTGACAGTTCTGCCCAGCATCTCAGCCGTTTTCGTTACCTATGCTATTCATACATCTACCACTGCAGTTTAACGCTTTCAGGACACACCACACTACAAGTTTTAGCGAAAAACCAAAATAAAATAAAAAATGGTGATCGTTCACTGACAGTTCTGCACAGCATCTCAGCCGTTTTCGTTACCTATGCTATTCATACATCTACCACTGCAGTATAACGCTTTCAGGACACACCACACTACAAGTTTTTGCAAAATACCAAAATAAAATAAAAAATGGTGATCGTTTACTGACAGTTCTGCCCAGCATCTCAGCCGTTTTCGTTACCTATGCTATTCATACACCTACCACTGCAGTTTAACGCTTTCAGGACACACCACACTACAAGTTTTAGCGAAAAACCAATATAAAATAAAAAATGGTGATCGTTCACTGACAGTTCTGCCCAGCATCTCAGCCGTTTTCGTTACCTATGCTATTCATACATCTACCACTGCAGTTTAACGCTTTCAGGACACACCACACTACAAGTTTTAACGAAAAACCAAAATAAAATAAAAAAATGGTGATCGTTTACTGACAGTTCTGCCCAGCATCTCAGCCGTTTTCGTTACTTATGCTATTCATACATCTACCACTGCAGTTTAACGCTTTCAGGACACACCACACTACAAGTTTTAGCGAAAAACCAAAATAAAATAAAAAATGGTGATAGTTTACTGACAGTTCTGCCCAGCATCTCAGCCGTTTTCGTTACCTATGCTATTCATACATCTACCACTGCAGTTTAACGCTTTCAGGACACACCACACTACAAGTTTTAGCGAAAAACCAAAATAAAATAAAAAATGGTGATAGTTTACTGACAGTTCTGCCCAGCATCTCAGCCGTTTTCGTTACCTATGCTATTCATACATCTACCACTGCAGTTTAACGCTTTCAGGACACACCACACTACAAGTTTTAGCGAAAAACCAAAATAAAATAAAAAATGGTGATCGTTCACTGACAGTTCTGCCCAGCATCTCAGCCGTTTTCGTTACCTATGCTATTCATACATCTACCACTGCAGTTTAACGCTTTCAGGACACACCACACTACAAGTTTTAGCGAAAAACCAAAATAAAATAAAAAATGGTGATAGTTTACTGACAGTTCTGCCCAGCATCTCAGCCGTTTTCGTTACCTATGCTATTCATACATCTACCACTGCAGTTTAACGCTTTCAGGACACACCACACTACAAGTTTTAGCGAAAAACCAAAATAAAATAAAAAATGGTGATCGTTCACTGACAGTTCTACCCAGCATCTCAGCCGTTTTCGTTACCTATGCTATTCATACATCTACCACTGCAGTTTAACGCTTTCAGGACACACCACACTACAAGTTTTAGCGAAAAACCAAAATAAAATAAAAAATGGTGATAGTTTACTGACAGTTCTGCCCAGCATCTCAGCCGTTTTCGTTACCTATGCTATTCATACATCTACCACTGCAGTTTAACGCTTTCAGGACACACCACACTACAAGTTTTAGCGAAAAACCAAAATAAAATAAAAAATGGTGATAGTTTACTGACAGTCCTGCCCAGCATCTCAGCCGTTTTCGTTACCTATGCTATTCATACATCTACCACTGCAGTATAACGCTTTCAGGACACACCACACTACAAGTTTTTGCAAAAAACCAAAATAAAATAAAAAATGGTGATCGTTTACTGACAGTTCTGCCCAGCATCTCAGCCGTTTTCGTTACCTATGCTATTCATTCATCTACCACTGCAGTTTAACGCTTTCAGGACACACCACACTACAAGTTTTAGCGAAAAACCAAAATAAAATAAAAAAATGGTGATCGTTTACTGAGAGTTCTGCCCAGCATCTCAGCCGTTTTCGTTACCTATGCTATTCATACATCTACCACTGCAGTTTAACGCTTTCAGGACACACCACACTACAAGTTTTAGCGAAAAACCAAAATAAAATAAAAAATGGTGATAGTTTACTGACAGTTCTGCCCAGCATCTCAGCCGTTTTCGTTACCTATGCTATTCATACATCTACCACTGCAGTTTAACGCTTTCAGGACACACCACACTACAAGTTTTAGCGAAAAACCAAAATAAAATAAAAAATGGTGATCGTTCACTGACAGTTCTGCCCAGCATCTCAGCCGTTTTCGTTACCTATGCTATTCATACATCTACCACTGCAGTTTAACGCTTTCAGGACACACCACACTACAAGTTTTAGCGAAAAACCAAAATAAAATAAAAAATGGTGATCGTTTTCTGAGAGTTCTGCCCAGCATCTCAGCCGTTTTCGTTACCTATGCTATTCATACATCTACCACTGCAGTTTAACGCTTTCAGGACACACCACACTACAAGTTTTAGCGAAAAACCAAAATAAAATAAAAAATGGTGATAGTTTACTGACAGTTCTGCCCAGCATCTCAGCCGTTTTCGTTACCTATGCTATTCATACATCTATCACTGCAGTTTAACGCTTTCAGGACACACCACACTACAAGTTTTAGCGAAAAACCAAAATAAAATAAAAAATGGTGATCGTTCACTGACAGTTCTGCCCAGCATCTCAGCCGTTTTCGTTACCTATGCTATTCATACATCTACCACTGTAGTTTAACGCTTTCAGGACACACCACACTACAAGTTTTAGCGAAAAACCAAAATAAAATAAAAAATGGTGATAGTTTACTGACAGTTCTGCCCAGCATCTCAGCCGTTTTCGTTACCTATGCTATTCATACATCTACCACTGCAGTTTAACGCTTTCAGGACACACCACACTACAAGTTTTAGCGAAAAACCAAAATAAAATAAAAAATGGTGATAGTTTACTGACAGTCCTGCCCAGCATCTCAGCCGTTTTCGTTACCTATGCTATTCACACATCTACCACTGCAGTTTAACGCTTTCAGGACACACCACACTACAAGTTTTAGCGAAAAACCAAAATAAAATAAAAAATGGTGATCGTTCACTGACAGTTCTGCCCAGCATCTCAGCCGTTTTCGTTACCTATGCTATTCATACATCTACCACTGCAGTTTAACGCTTTCAGGACACACCACACTACAAGTTTTAGCGAAAAACCAAAATAAAATAAAAAATGGTGATAGTTTACTGACAGTTCTGCCCAGCATCTCAGCCGTTTTCGTTACCTATGCTATTCATACATCTACCACTGCAGTTTAACGCTTTCAGGACACACCACACTACAAGTTTTAGCGAAAAACCAAAATAAAATAAAAAATGGTGATCGTTCACTGACAGTTCTGCACAGCATCTCAGCAGTTTTCGTTACCTATGCTATTCATACATCTACCACTGCAGTATAACGCTTTCAGGACACACCACACTACAAGTTTTTGCAAAAAACCAAAATAAAATAAAAAATGGTGATCGTTTACTGACAGTTCTGCCCAGCATCTCAGCCGTTTTCGTTACCTATGCTATTCATTCATCTACCACTGCAGTTTAACGCTTTCAGGACACACCACACTACAAGTTTTAGCGAAAAACCAAAATAAAATAAAAAATGGTGATCGTTTACTGAGAGTTCTGCCCAGCATCTCAGCCGTTTTCGTTACCTATGCTATTCATACATCTACCACTGCAGTTTAACGCTTTCAGGACACACCACACTACAAGTTTTAGCGAAAAACCAAAATAAAATAAAAAATGGTGATCGTTTACTGACAGTTCTGCCCAGCATCTCAGCCGTTTTCGTTACCTATGCTATTCATACATCTACCACTGCAGTTTAACGCTTTCAGGACACACCACACTACAAGTTTTAGCGAAAAACCAAAATAAAATAAAAAATGGTGATCGTTCACTGACAGTTCTGCCCAGCATCTCAGCCGTTTTCGTTACCTATGCTATTCATACATCTACCACTGCAGTTTAACGCTTTCAGGACACACCACACTACAAGTTTTAGCGAAAAACCAAAATAAAATAAAAAATGGTGATAGTTTACTGACAGTTCTGCCCAGCATCTCAGCCGTTTTCGTTACCTATGCTATTCATACATCTACCACTGCAGTTTAACGCTTTCAGGACACACCACACTACAAGTTTTAGCGAAAAACCAAAATAAAATAAAAAATGGTGATCGTTCACTGACAGTTCTGCCCAGCATCTCAGCCGTTTTCGTTACCTATGCTATTCATACATCTACCACTGCAGTTTAACGCTTTCAGGACACACCACACTACAAGTTTTAGCGAAAAACCAAAATAAAATAAAAAATGGTGATAGTTTACTGACAGTTCTGCCCAGCATCTCAGCCGTTTTCGTTACCTATGCTATTCATACATCTACCACTGCAGTTTAACGCTTTCAGGACACACCACACTACAAGTTTTAGCGAAAAACCAAAATAAAATAAAAAATGGTGATCGTTCACTGACAGTTCTGCCCAGCATCTCAGCCGTTTTCGTTACCTATGCTATTCATACATCTACCACTGCAGTTTAACGCTTTCAGGACACACCACACTACAAGTTTTAGCGAAAAACCAAAATAAAATAAAAAATGGTGATCGTTCACTGACAGTTCTGCCCAGCATCTCAGCCGTTTTCGTTACCTATGCTATTCATACATCTACCACTGCAGTTTAACGCTTTCAGGACACACCACACTACAAGTTTTAGCGAAAAACCAAAATAAAATAAAAAATGGTGATCGTTTACTGACAGTTCTGCCCAGCATCTCAGCCGTTTTCGTTACCTATGCTATTCATACATCTACCACTGCAGTTTAACGCTTTCAGGACACACCACACTACAAGTTTTAGCGAAAAACCAAAATAAAATAAAAAAATGGTGATCGTTTACTGACAATTCTGCCCAGCATGTGTGTCCTGAAAGCGTTAAACTGCAGTGGTAGATGTATGAACAGCATAGATAACGAAAACGGCTGAGATGCTGGGCAGAACTGTCAGTAAACGATCACCATTTTTTATTTTATTTTGGTTTTTCGCTAAAACTTGTAGTGTGGTGTGTCCTGAAAGCGTTAAACTGCAGTGGTAGATGTATGAATAGCATAGGTAACGAAAACGGCTGAGATGCTGGGCAGAACTGTCAGTAAACTATCACCATTTTTTATTTTATTTTGGTTTTTCGCTAAAACTTGTAGTGTGGTGTGTCCTGAAAGCGTTAAACTGCAGTGGTAGATGTATGAATAGCATAGGTAACGAAAACGGCTGAGATGCTGGGCAGAACTGTCAGTGAACGATCACCATTTTTTATTTTATTTTGGTTTTTCGCTAAAACTTGTAGTGTGGTGTGTCCTGAAAGCGTTAAACTGCAGTGGTAGATGTATGAATAGCATAGGTAACGAAAACGGCTGAGATGCTGGGCAGAACTGTCAGTAAACTATCACCATTTTTTATTTTATTTTGGTTTTTCGCTAAAACTTGTAGTGTGGTGTGTCCTGAAAGCGTTAAACTGCAGTGGTAGATGTATGAATAGCATAGGTAACGAAAACGGCTGAGATGCTGGGCAGAACTCTCAGTAAACGATCACCATTTTTTATTTTATTTTGGTTTTTCGCTAAAACTTGTAGTGTGGTGTGTCCTGAAAGCGTTAAACTGCAGTGGTAGATGTATGAATAGCATAGGTAACGAAAACGGCGTAGATGCTGGGCAGAACTGTCAGTAAACGATCACCATTTTTTTATTTCATTTTGGTTTTTCGCTAAAACTTGTAGTGTGGTGTGTCCTGAAAGCGTTAAACTGCAGTGGTAGATGTATGAATAGCATAGGTAACGAAAACGGCTGAGATGCAGGGCAGAACTGTCAGTGAACGATCACCATTTTTTATTTTATTTTGGTGTTTCGCTAAAACTTGTAGTGTGGTGTGTCCTGAAAGCGTTAAACTGCAGTGGTAGATGTATGAATAGCATAGGTAACGAAAACGGCTGAGATGCTGGGCAGAACTGTCAGTAAACTATCACCATTTTTTATTTTATTTTGGTTTTTCGCTAAAACTTGTAGTGTGGTGTGTCCTGAAAGCGTTAAACTGCAGTGGTAGATGTATGAATAGCATAGGTAACGAAAACGGCTGAGATGCTGGGCAGAACTCTCAGTAAACGATCACCATTTTTTATTTTATTTTGGTTTTTCGCTAAAACTTGTAGTGTGGTGTGTCCTGAAAGCGTTATACTGCAGTGGTAGATGTATGAATAGCATAGGTAACGAAAACGGCTGAGATGCTGGGCAGAACTGTCAGTAAACGATCACCATTTTTTATTTTATTTTGGTTTTTCGCTAAAACTTGTAGTGTGGTGTGTCCTGAAAGCGTTAAACTGCAGTGGTAGATGTATGAATAGCATAGGTAACGAAAACGGCTGAGATGCTGGGCAGAACTGTCAGTAAACGGTCACCTTGTTTTTTAGTTTTTCGCTTAAGCTTGTAGTGTGGTGTGGTTTTGTAAGCGGAATAAGACAGTATTGGACGTATGTATAGCGTAGGTAACGAAAAGGGCTGAGATGCTGGTCAGAACTGTCAGTAAACTATCACCATTTTTTTTTTTTTGTTTTTTCGCTAAAACTTGTAGTGTGGTGTGTCCTGAAACCGTTATACTGCAGTAGTAGATGTATTAATAGCGTAGGTAACGAAAACGGCTGAGATGCTGGGCAGAACTGTCAGTAACCGGTCAGCATTTTTTTATCTTGGTTTTTCGCTAAAACTTGTAGCGTGGTGTGTCCTACAGCAGTAGTAGGCGTTCTTATCGCATTGGTAATGAAAACAACTGAGATGCTGGGGTGAACTGTTAGTTAATGGTAACCATATATTTTATAGGTTCGAAATCGCGTTGGGGTGTCGACTTTGGCGGCAAATTGACGGAACTATGCTTAACATCAATCAGGGTGTATAGAACTATGCTTAATACAACTCCTCGGTGTTAAACCACAGATGACAGATACTACACTCCATGTACTTACACGCGCTAATCACCTACCGAGCGCCGGGCAACCGGTAGCCCATAGCGCACTGGGTTGTCAACAGCCGCGCGGCGCGCACGTACGCACGTTCCCCAAAGATAACTTTAACTTATTAAAACTATTTGACCGATTTCGAATATTCTCTATGTTAAAGTTTAACAATTAGGAATTTAAGGAAGGGAAAAAAATATTAATCATAACATCAAAATAAAACACCTTTACGCTGATTTTTTAACTATTCTTTTTTATACATATTTCGTTGTTATAGTCTTATTTTTAAAACAATTATAAATTCTGATACATTATAGAACATGTTTTATTTTATATTGTACGTCTATACTAAAAATCCCGTCATCTTCGTCGACAGAGGCAGCCCTAGCAATTCACAATATCCAGACGGCTGCGCGATCTACAAAGAAAACCCCACTTTACGTTTGTAAGGTTAGGTACATTTTCGTTCGCAGCGTCTATCGACTTGAAAGTGTAGGCTATTATAGCGGTAGGTATTGAAAATTTTGTATGGAGTGAGTTATCTGGTAATCTGTGGTTAAACACTGAAAATACTGTGAGATGCTATGACGTCATATAGAAACTTAGTACCTCACGTTCGAAATCGCGGTAGGGTCGCGACTTTGGCGGCAAATTGATGGAACTATGTTTAAAATCAATCAGGGTGTATAGAACTATGCTTAATAAAACTCCTCGGTGTTAAAACATTGATATTCTGTGAGATGCTATGACGTGTTATGTGAAGTTAGCATCTCATTTTCAAAATTGCTATTTTGACGGTAAAGCAACAGAACTATTGTTACAATCAATCAGGAGGTATAGAACTATGTTTAAAACAACTCCTCGGTTCTGAAAAACCTTTAATATGATGAGATGCTGCGATGTCATATGTGAAGTTGGCATCTCATTTTCAAAATTGGATTTTTCAGGGCAAATGAATTGAACAGTCGTTATAAACTATCAGGAACTGTGGAACTATGCTGGATGCAAGCAGAACTCAAGTTATTTGGTGAGATGCTAATACTTGAGATGCTAAGTTCACAGTGACCGAATTGATAACCTCCTCTTTTTGGAAGTCGGTTGAAAATGATACGGAACCCTCAATGTAGGGTTTTACTTACTCACAAAATCCATCCATCTTTTCTGTCCCTTCCTGTTCCTGTCCCTTTCCGTCCATAGAAGTTTGAGGAACAGGGTATAAAAGTCCCTCATCCTTCACAGAAAAGAGAGGATCATAAGTCATAGTCATATAAGTCAAACCGACTAGACCGACCGAGTCCGAGTCCGTCCGTCCCTCCGTCCGAGTCTGTTCTGGACTAGTCGGGTGGTATGTCTGGTGGGTTACTGCCCGACAGTTGTCGGGTTTTTTTTATATGGTCTAAAGTCGCGGATATCTTTAACTATGAAACAAATAAAGAACTAACATCAAATTCTAAATCCCGCTTTTAAAGATATCATGTCAGTAGTACTGGTATTCGAAATACCCTACGTCTGAAGGGTGGCACAGCGCCGGGTGCACGACCATCCACCAGCCCCCTTATTCACAACGCTTCGATTTGCTTCCGATTCGGGAAGTCGTATGTCTATCTCGGTCGTTTTCGTAATGCCAGAAGAAGACAGATAGACGAGTTGTCGAATCGGAAACGAGTCGAACGTTTGTGAATACGGGGTCTGGAGATCATGTAATGTAACAGGGTTAAGGGCGATGCGCCAAGATAGCCCGCGAAATTCAAATTTTTCACGGTCAAAGTCCTTCGAGTCTTATGAACTTGGACATTCTGTAACTTATTACGTCTTACAGTCGCGACCGATATGTTTATCAACATACAACTTAGCAGTGCCCTGGAAATCAAAAAACCCAAAGAAAATTTGAATTTCGCGGGCCACCTTGACGCTTTCACCAAAAGTTTCGGCCCTAATGACTAGCGTAGCTAAAATAATAAATAATAAATATCGCTGGACATTAACACACAGCGCCACCTAGCGCCACACTAAGCAAAGCTTGTGTCGTGGTCACTAGATAGTTGATATACTACATATATACTTTTTTGTTTGTAAATACATACTTATTATACATATAAACATCCATGACTCGGAAACAAATGTCCAGCTGATGAATGAAATGTGTAGCTGGTTGATCTCTAAGAACGCTTCCGATGTCTAAGGAAGTGGTGTCGAGGTTAACAGCCGCAGCGGTGGCCCCCACCTATCCCTTTTATGACGCTGCTGTACTTTTTGCTGGTACTTAGTTGCTGTGTACTATTTGTAGAGCCGCTACATCCATTAATATTCATATTTAAAATTTACGCAAAAAAAAATGACATGTTTTCCTATTGAACCCACGGGTTCACTGGTAGGGAATGCCTTGTGGCATTAAGTCCGCCTATGTTCCACTATTGTACACGCAGTTAAAGTATTTAAATAAATAAACATATAATAAACATAAAAATCGCATCGCCACGCATTTTACGGCCCACTGAAGTTCAGGGTACGATAATGTCAACCATCTGGCTATACGCGTCTGCCCATTATTAGCCGTAAAAGTCATAAAAACACACAACAAAAAACATTTTAATTGTTTAAATATGATTATGAGCACTCGTGGACGTTTTAGAGATTTTTCAATTTGGTGTGATGGGATTAAAATGATTCTGATGTGATTACTTTATAATATTCCTTTATTGGAGGCAGAGATGATGGAAATTGGGGACTCCGGATGTCTTTCAGTTTAACAGCCTCGTTTTCAGTGGTTGCAAGCGCGACTGCTGAGCATGAGGTCCTGGTTTCGATTCCCAGGTCAAGCAAATCGTTACGTATTGGGTTTTTCTATCAGGAATTTCTTGATAGCAGCCACGAATTCTGGATTTATTGATGTCTAGAGGCTGAGGACAATAGAACCGCTCTCTTTTATCCGGGACTTAAACATAAGAGGCGAAATGTGCCTAACCTTTCCGAGATTACAAGCGTGATGTTGTGTTATGAACCCTGAAAACTTTTCCTTCGTCAAAAAAACAATTGTTCAACGCTACAGAGCGCCCAACCGTTTTAGTTCCGAACTATACACAAATAAATCCAACCTGTCCTAAGTATCTCTCCACAAAGTCCAGACGCCCTTGAAATCTACAAAACTTATAAACAAACAACCGCTTGGTTCAGATCGGCATCGAACCGGTTCATTTGGCAGCTGACATGTCTAATTGGATCAGGTAGACAGGTGGGGTGGTATAAGAGCGAAAGGGGATGGTCTCCGCGCAGGAGTGGCGTCGCGTCAGCCACGGCGTTCGTTTGATCTCGTAAGTAAATTTCCTTTTTTTTGCTAGTTCTGGAATAAGTAGATACTAAACAAAGCCAGAGAAGTGTCGAGAAAAATGTAGTTTTGAATTGTGTGCCCAAAAACTGCGGACAAAATTGGTGAATCCATAAGGACCCTTGGTTTTACTATGGAGCGTTTCAAGTGACATTCCCAGAAATACATTAGGCAGCGCCTATTTGAATGGTTAAAAAAATCTAAAGTCACAATAGATTTTCAGACGTTGATTTCGAGACTGTTCAATAAGAGTGTTCAAAGTTCTGTCTCAGGTCTACGCACCACAGTTCTAAAGAGGATCCGCGAAAGTAGCCTGCGAAATCCTTAAGTTTTTTTTTTTTTAATTGCAGGTCAGTGTCTATTAAACAAATATTATTATACAGGTATGTTGAACAAAATATGATTCGTGACCGTAACACGATGTACGGTCGAACAAGCTATTTGTTTTTAACCGACTTCCAAAAAGGAGGAGGTTTTCTATTCGACTGTATGTATTTTTTTTTTTATGTATGTTCACCGATTACTCGAAGACGCCTGAACCGACTTGAAAAATTCTTTTTTTGTTTGAAAGGGTATACTTCCAAGTTGGTCCCATAGCCACCAAATTGGGATCTGATGATGGAATCTTGGCGAAATCGAGGGAACTCTTTAAATTTTATCTGAAAACGTGTTGCGATTTTGGTATTTTCTACAACAAGTGAAGCATTTGCGTTTGATAAGAACCATTCTACCATCAGATCTGATGATGAAGCCAAGAGTCACGGAACTCCATAATGAGACAATGTACCATAGTCGTGTTTGGGCTTGTTGTAATTGTAACGGTATGCACTTTCCATGTATCAAGCACCTGTGAACCACTAAAAAGTGAAAAATAAAAACTTTTTTGCAAAAAATAAAACCGACTTCAAAAAAAACAAAAAAGTGAAAAATAACTTTAGCTTCTGAAGTCGGTGACAAAATAACTAAAGCAATCAAACAAAGGTCACCGACTTCAGAAGCTAAAGTTATTTTTCACTTTTTTGTTTTTTTTGAAGTCGGTTTTATTTTTTGCAAAAAAGTTTTTTACAGTTTACAATGTAATTTGTGTGTTAAACTGTAAACCAAATACCTGGTTCGACCGACTTCGGTTAGTAACAGAATTATATTGATTAAAATTAAAATCATCAATACAACCCTTTTAAGTTAATATTGAATCCCGTTGAATTACTATTTCATGAAAAAGTCTGACACTGCAGACCTGCAAAGGTATTGTCCCGTAAGTGACAATATAAGTTTAGTAAGATTTGAGTTTTGCGGACTATCCTTGGCGCTTCCCTCTTAAATGCAAGTGCTCCTAGACAGTTTCATATCCTTAAATAAGGTGCTAGTAACTCCTCAAGAAAACATAGCTAGGTATTCGGGATGGAATGGACACAGACGCGCAAATGATTACCATCTATTCAGTACATCTTTCTGAGCCCCTCCAGATAGAAAATGTTCATCGGTTCTTAAAAAAAACAGATGTTCCATATATTTTGACTGTAAAGTTACTGGACTTTGGTGTGGTAACCGATTTCGCGTCGTTGTCCGGGATTCCATCGCGTATTTTTTTGGAGTTCACGACTTTAACTCTTCTAGAACTTGGACCCGCCTTTAGCAGTTGAATTCAACCCTAAGAAAAACTTTCACCGCCTTATTATAAAAACTTCCATAAGTACCAGGATTAAACCAGAACTAAAAGGTCTTGGTTTAGTACGGTACTAACGTTAGTTCGTTCATTCGTATTACAAATCGAAGACCAACAAAGGACCAACTAGTACCAAAGAAAGTCTCTGGTCTTAACATTTTCCACAGATTATAAGCAACAAAATATTTAAACTATGCGTTCATTCGTTCAGAGTTCTATGCGCCGTTCCTTTTTACAAAATGTTGTAAAGTAAATTAAAGAAAAAATATTCCATACGTTGACGTTTGACAATTTAGTACCATAGTTAAACTAGGGGTCACGATGGTCTAACTTTGGTACCATAGATAGTTCTAGGACTAGCAATAAACTTTGTTTTGTAATAACGTTTTTTCAAGTTCATGGTTTAAACCTAGTACTAAACCCGGTACTATTTTTAAGACCACGTTTTGTAATAAGACGGTTTGTGTTTAAACTAAGTAGGTAAATAAGTTTAAATTCCAAATGCGTGTAATGTTAGAAGGATTGTGTGTACTTACACGCATTTCAAAGGCTTTAACTGTCTCTCATTCTAACTAGGTGAAGGTGAAATGTATTAGCGTGGACCTAGACGACTAGATGGCTAGGCAACGGAAGAAATGGATCTAAATGACGCGTCTGGCTTAGTGTTTGACTTGGAAAATGTTTCGCGGGTTTAATCCTTACACGCAACAAGTTTTGGTAGGTACTAATTATAGCAACATATTATCCGATGCTTTATGAGTCCAGGCTCCGAGGAACTGGTAACAGCTGGTTGGATTGATCTTCAGGCTAATCCGGGCTTGCCTTGGTAACTCTGCGGATGGGTGACCATCCATTACCGAGTTTCCTCCGTGCCTCGGAAACCACAGTAAGCCGTTGGTCCGGACTGTTTGTCGACTTTTGACAGTCGGTACAGGTATTCAGTAGCCGGAAAGTGATAACTAGTCTTACCAGGGCGTCCCAGTACCTACCAACAGGGTTTTACGAGTACCATTTGCCCAACCCGCTCAGCAGTCACGTTATATAGGTCATATAAAATACCATGAAGGTACGGGTACATAACTATTTAAAAAAATAACTCATTTTCATATTTCCTGCTACAAAAAACTCATGACGGAAAAACCAGTTCAAAAAAACTTTCAGCGCTCTGGTAGCGAACTATCGTTTGAATCAAAAAGTGCCGTGTTTTGTTCGTTTTCCACATTTGTTAATTAACATTTTCATAGAGTGTTTTTACCGGACCTTGTGTTAGTTTTTATCTGGAATTCCGCGGTTTCTCCAAATATAATAATGTTTTGCCATTGTCCTTATTATACCTATAATCGTATGATATGGAGATGGGATATGGAACACGAAGTTTTAGGTCTAAACTTTAGTCGTAAAACCTTTTTTTTCGGATGGGAAATCATCAAATAACTTCTCCCACTCTGGGCAGAGCGGGAGGGAGTGTCAGACTTTAACTGACTAAACCCATCCATGTTCCTTCCTCGCCCTTTCTGTTCCGGGGCCACGGTATCTGTTTCGAACAGACCCGCAGCTCCGACAGGTTTCGGCCCTTGCCGGCCTCTTGTACTATGCTGAAATTTCTTTGAGGCGCGCGTGGAATACTTTGGCGCCGTCGACACGGCCTGTCGTCATAGGACGGTCGGACGGCGAGCTAGCCCATAGCTCACCGTCCACAGGCTCGCTAGTCGTAAAATCTAAAACGCAGAAAAAAAGCAATCAGGACGAATACAAATAAATTATGACGGTACGGTTAGCGCAGTGGCTGAGCGACTGGCTGTAAGCGCTGCGTGACGCGGGTTCTTCCCCGCACGGAACAAATGTTTGTTTGGCATACAGGTAGTTGTTCCAGGGATGGCTGTTTGAGTACTTGAATTTAAAAGTTTGTAAACAAACTCACCAAATAGGAGAAATTCCTAGTGTTGGGCAAATATTAAAACAAACTTGTAAATTATCTATTTTACTATTGACCTTGACCATACTTTGTTGAATTTCTAGAGATGAAGATCAGAATCAGGAGTGGATTTAGTTTAAAATGGTTGTGCTTGGTAGCTGTCCCCCAACTTACTTGAGAAAAGTCTAGGAAGCAGATGATGGTGGACATTTGAAGATTTATTATTCTTGTAAACACATAAGTATCGTCATCTGCATAGCCTTTTCCCAACTATGTTGGGATTGGCTTCCAGTCTAACCGGATGCAGCTAAATACCAGTATTTTACATGGAGCGACTGTAAACACATCATTCTATACTATAATATTATAAAGCAGAAGAGTTTGTTTGTTTAGTTCACTGGTTCCCAACCTGTGGTCCGCGGACCACTGGTGGTCCGCAGGAGCCTCGACTACGGTCCGCGAACAAAAACAACACAGAAGATGCAAGCTCAACCCAACCTAATTGAACCTATCAGAGGCAAAATTACTAAATGATTGCTAAATTTTTCGAGCTCAATTCGATCGCTTTTGTCCAATTTTTGTATAGTGTGAGTTAAAGATTCACTCCCCTAGTTATAATCCTGTCGTTGTCCATATCTATCTAGGACCATATGGTCTCTGTTAACAATGAACATACCAAAGTGGTCCCTGGCCTAAGAAAGGTTGGGAACCACTGCTTTAGTTGAACGCGCTAATCTCAGGAACTACTGGTTCGAATTGAAAAAATATTTTTGTGTTGGATAGTCCATTTATCGAGGAAGGCTTTAGGCTATCTAACACCACGCTACAATTATAAGGAGCGGAGCAGGAATGAAAACTGTTGAAAAAACGGGGATTTTTTTTTCCTTTCGTTTCCTCTCTTATGTGACGCAGACAAAGTTGCGTGGGTCAGCTAGTAAGTAATAAAGTGTATAAACAGTATAATCTGCAGCTGACTCCTATTAGCTGTCGTGTTGATAATTATTACTCTTATTAGCTTTTACAAGGCCGGGCGTTAATATTAATTAATACAAGGAAAAGAAAATAAATGAAACAGAAGTTGACATACTCAATAATATACTAGTTCCAGGAATGCTTTGTGAGTATGACAGCTGCTTCAATTACAAACGAAATGTTTATTTTAAAAGTAGGTTGATTTGTTTGTGCCTTTTAATAAAAGTAGGTAACTAGGTACCCTGGGCGGCTAACCACCTCTGCTCGGGTGAAAATAGAGAAAATAAATTTTCCCAGGTATGAGACCTAGCTAGATCAATGTTTCACTCCCCCCGTTACGTCTACATTGGTCTAAAAACTTTAAGCTGGCCTATGCTGGTCGTGCTATACCTACATCTATATATATAAAAGAAAGTCGTGTTAGTTAGGTAGTAGTAGTAGGTAGATAGTAGTAGGTCGGTAGTAGTAGGTAGGTAGTAGTAGGTAGGTAGTAGTAGGTAGGTAGTAGTAGGTAGGTAGTAGTAGGTAGGTAGTAGTAGGTAGGTAGTAGTAGATAGGTAGTAGTAGGTAGGTAGTAGCTTTTTCCCTCTTATGTGACGCAGACGAAGTTGCGTGGGTCAGCTAGTATACTTATAAACTAGGAGTAAAGTTATGACAAAGGGCGAGCGCCAAAAGGTCCATGCAGAATTGTGAGCGTTTTACGCAAACAAACACTTCAGTCAATTTATACAGGGTGTAAACCACCTCATCACGAATCCGTCAACCAAGCATTCTGTACATCAAACTAAGTAACATTACGCAAAAAATATTGCTGGGAAACATTTTTTATTTTAGGGGTGAACAATCACGTTTTGTAGTGTAACTCAATGTAACGCACTCAATACATTATGTTGATGGTTGGATTGAATAGTACGGGGGTTGTGGAGGTATTTAAAGTAAAACTATTCCAATAAAAACGTGTATTAAAAAAAAAAACTTGCAAAAAAGTTGTAACTTTGACCCCCAATTTCTCCGTAAGTAGAAGGTTCCCAGGTATGGTGTAGAACATTAAAATGATCGCAATGACGAGGAGAATAAGCGCCTTTTGACTTCGTTATGAGGTATAAATGTACAAAGTAATCTTTTCTAATGTGCACGTCTTTCTCTACATCGTTCTCACATATATGTATAATCACAACATGAATGATGTAACCAAGAGATTTTGTAACAATATTTTGACATAAAAGAGTGTCCATGGAGTTTCGTGCCCGTTCTTCTCCATAGAGCTCTACGCCCGAGGAATGGGCAACTACAGTACTTTCTCAAGTTATTATGCATTGTGTGTGTGACTGTAGCTTTGATTTTGTTTTGTATTTTTGACATTCAAAAGTGTCGTAATGATGATCTAATTGAAATAAATGCTTTGAGTCTGAGTTTGAGTTTGACAAAATGACGACGCTTTTTTTAGGGTTCCGTACTAAAAGGGTAAGGAGGCACTCTATTACTAAGACTTCATTGTCCGTCTGTCTGTCACCAGGCTGTATCTCATGAACTGAATTTGTTACAGAATAAAATTATTATTCAAAGGGGCTCCCATTTTGTGTAATCTTGTATAGATAATTCTCTTATCTAGCACAGACACAGTCGTTCACTCTATCTCAAATTAGCATAGTGTTGTACTTCATATTATAACTTTTTCTTTTCTGTTTTGTTTGAGATGGACAAACTGTATTTGGCTTTTTGAAATAAAGATTATTATTATTATTATAATGATACGGAACCCTTTGTCTCGCACTTTGCCGGTTTTCTTGACAAGCAGCACCACTTTGAACTGCACACTTAAAGTGGGCATACTGTAACTGAACACTGAGTAGGTACAATGACACATGTTGCTTTGGTAAAATCGCAACAGGTTAGTTTCGATCTAATAAAAAAGGTCATATTATAACCCGTACATGGCCTGTTTTAACTATACATTAAATATAAAAAATGATGGGATGGTACTAAGTTCAGCCAGTAGAAACAGCTTAAGAATATGACACAGAAATATTAAAAACAGGAGAAGTGGCAAGGGGGCGTGTCGGTGACCACGTGGAGCTGGCCGCGTCGCTCAGCTATTGAAAAAATGGCCGTAACCGCGAGTTAGTGTGTTGTCAACCGCGTTCGTAAAAAAAACGATTATGCCGTCTTGTTCGGTGGTTTCGTGCAAAAATAGAAGCCAAGACAAAACTTTAGAAGACAGGGCATCAGTTACCACAAGTTAGTACAAGTATTTTACAAAATTTGTCTTAAAAATCACGAAAAACCATAATCCCTAAAATATATCTGACTTGTACTACTTGATTTATGTTTTCTTGTATTACTCCGACTGTATTATGTTTGCATTAAATACATTGCTCTTTTACAACCACCTTAGTCTGTCACTGAGTGACTGAACGAGCAATGTACACCTGACATAACGAAACATCATTAAGCCGTTATGTCGCATGGTGCGTCCGCTGCTCCGGTCCGCCGTATTTGAGCGCGAGCTAGGGAGGTTTGACAAAGTCTGTCGACAAGAAAGTGGACTGCGAATTGTTATATTTACTATTTCACATTTTTTTTCAATTTTTTAACTCTTGTAATCCGGTTGGAAGGCCGATGTGGTTCTATGCTTAATTTTCTTTTTCTCTTTGACAATTCAAAAGAGCCTGTAACTGGCCTAATTGAAATAAATGCTTTGATTTTCATTTTGAACTACGTGTAACTGTTTCATTTGATTTTTAATTGTTTTTAAAGTATTTTTATTCATTGAATAATGTTTGTTTATTTTTATTTACTTTATTTCCAAATCCTTTATAAAAATAATCGATATATTTATCGATAACTCTTCGATTTAGTCAAGCACTGTGTCGTATCCGCCCCCGTGTCCCGACAACACACAATGATAATTGTTTTAGTGTGAGTAAATTATAAGGAAAAAGTACGCTGTAACTTAACAAATAAGGTTTGTATTTAAATGACAGAGTTATCGATGGCGCGTGTGTGCACTTGTTCGTAGTATTGTTTTGACCGAACTCTGTGTGCAATATTAGCTTTATGGAGGGGCAACTGTGGCTTCATCGGTTTTCTATACATTTTGAACTCCACGCCATATCTCCTTCTTTATTATATCTATGGTGTTACCAGTAGCAACTGAACTATAATAATAATGAATAATAATGTCGCAGGATCATCTTCATAACTTCATATTCCATAGATATAATAAAGAAGGGCGGAGCGGGAGGGAGTGTCAGACTCTTACTGACTAAAAACCATCCATGTTCCTTCCTCGCCTTTTACGTTCCGGGGCCGCGGTATCTCTTTCGAACAGGCCCGCAACCCCGGCAGGACGGCTTGGTCACCAATCTTTGGTTGTCAGACCACTGACTGTCAAAGTTTTTCAAATGACAGCCGGGACCAACCGCTTAACGTCACGTGCTTTCCAAGGCACGGAGGAAACTCAGTATGTAATAGTATGTAATGAGTGGGCACTCATCCATGGACTAACCTGGGCAAGCACGTCTTAACCTAAAGAGGGACCCTACCGGCTGTTATTAATTAGCTACAAGCTCTTGCTATAAAACTTAAAAGTGATCAATGTCTGCTACGGTTGTGCCCCGCGCACGTCTACGCTACGCTCGGCTACGCCGTAGCGGATCGGCTACGAGTGCTACGAAGCGTTAGGTGACTTGAGGAAAGTCACCAAATATGGAATAGTACCCTAATATGGAATCCCTTAATTTCTCTAAGACTATAAGTATGAAACGCAACACTCGACCATCTTCTGTTTCATTCGGTCTACTAACTATCGCACCCACACCATCGAGTCAGTTGCGCGAATGCTTCACGTGTGGCAGACGTGTTTTGTTTTGTTGTCGTGCAGAAAATTTTAAAGGTAAGTAATTAACGAGTATTACCAGCTGTTATGTTTGTTTACATAAGTGTTATACTATTTAGTATATCGGTATTATGTTTATTTCACCATTTTGTGATCTTTTGTCATTAAAATATTGTGACTTTTAAAAAAAATATATAAGAGCTTGAACTAGTATAAAAATCCAAATATGGACAGTCGTACTTTTACATACATTTGATACTTGGATCTGTGTTTTTTGCAAGTAATTATGTAACTTCTTTCATTTATCACAATATATTATATTCATTGAATTGATCTCAAAGATATTAATGACCATTTTTGTTATTGTTATGTTGATTTATGCTTATATTATTTATTTATTTATTAACACTTCAAGCACAAAAGTACAGAGGCGGACTTAATGCCATAGGCATTTTCTACCAGTCAACCTTTAGGTGATGCAGAGACAAACAGTGGTAGGTGTTATTTCTGAAATATATATATATATTCCATATATGGATACCTATTCCATATTTGGTTACTCATTTGTGATTTTGTTTTTTGTGTTAGATTTTAATTTGATAATTAATATATTTGATTAAAGGCTGTTAATTACGACATATAAATGTATGACTGATTAGTAAAAACATTAAACTGATTTAATTTATATGTAGTTTTTTTTTTATATCCCAAAAACAAAATGGTATTCCATATTTGGTGACTTTCCTCTAAGAATAAGAATAATAAATTTTATTAGCTCAAACATGTGTATATGTCACCGTAAAATTGTCAAACACGTTATATTGTAATATAACGTGTTTTTTCTCGCGATATTGTAATGTCTCGAATTATTGTCAACTGAACATACGGAAGTATCACTGCCCCCATAATCGGGACTTGGGGCACCCCCCCGTTAGGTTAGTTAGGTTCCTTTAAACCCTGCACTCGGAAATAGGGGCCGTCGACTACGCTTTTTAGGGGGAATATAAAGTGTTTTAAGGTTATGTTTTATTAATCGGTATTTCTCAGGAATGGTGCATTATCTTTTCATGAGAGTTGTGCCACTGGGCAAGGGGGACCCCTCCTTCCCTCCACACCGTGTAAGTTGACTACCATCGCATGCATTTCACGAAAAATAATGCGTTTTGTTGTAAGCAGTATGTTCATTTGACAATAATTCGAGACTTTACAATATCGCTAGAGATATTACAATATAACGTATTTGACAATTTTACGGTGACATATACCTACAGAATTAAAATAAAATAACACAATAATACAATACACAAAACACAAATACAATATTTTTACTTTAAATTAAAAACTTAATACTCGGCCCATATGTTTGCTGCTGATGCTGATTTTTTTTCACGATTAAAATTACAGCCTTCTCATGTAAGTGGTCCACTTTGATAGTCTGTACAACCATAATATGACCACGCTCCACGCATTTCAAAAAACACGCTGTATGTTAATCCCCGGTAAGCTCCATTTCGCTATCAACACACGTCAAAACTAGGACATGAACATGCTCATCAATTGAATTACTATTCAGTAAGGTTATGTCAGGCAAGTAGGTGACGGTCGTAATCGCTATGACAAGCTGATTACCTTCGGTGTATGTGTATGAAGTCTTGAGGCTTCGTGCGTTCGCGTGGACTTTATGTTGATCTGCGCCATTGTTGATGGACTTGTGGAGTTGCTCGGAACTGCATATTTTAAGGCAGATCCTGATTTGGTGTTGAAACAGTAGTATGGACTCATGGTAGTGTAGGTTAGTCTCAGTGAGAGTCGGTTACAGTGGATGGTATTGATAAAATGACCGCGTAGCGCATGGTGCAGTCTCAACTATTCTCATTGTGCGTATGTCTTTAAGAGCCGGTATTATGTAGTTTTGATGATATTGGGTGAACTTTATCTCGATATCTATATGACCTAAGAGTTCGCTATATTTGGATACCATTATACTTGGACTTATTATCTTTAATTCTGCAGAAGCAAAACACGATTGGATAAAAAAATCTCGATAGAAAAAAACATACTAAAACATTCCCGTTTGGAAGGTACCTTCCCGACACGCAGTGGTATTTTTTCAACCGTACCTTTCAATTAACTGACAGCTTAGCACCCGGTTTCCGAAACTTTTATCAGTCAATCTACCTTCAGTTCAACATATGTATTATGTTTTAATGATCGGTGAACTAAAACAGCCAATCCGAAACCAGGCTTGGCTGATTAGCCGTACGTATTTGTGAATACTGATTGCTTCTAGTTGTAGATAAGCAGTCTGCTTGAGGGGGCGGACGCCGCTCCAGAGCACGGTGGGGTAAACCGACAATATGTCCGAGAAGAAGGACCTGGAGTCCGTAAGTATGAACACTTACATTTTATGATTTACTGTAATATGTACACCAAAATCAGCATAACCGGGCTAATTATGTCGGAAGGAATGAAACATCGTAATAAGCGAAAACACAAAAAAAATCTTCAGTACGGTACCTAAAATAAGGCCTTTTCATTTTAATTTCCTCCTTTCCTTTCCGTAAAAAAAAATAAAAAAAAATTCAACTTGAGATTAAAACCTCTGCTCTAAATTCAAATTAGAATCATTTATTCAGTGATGCCATTAGAATGTTTTTAAAAATTGATTTTGACGTTTCGAATAAAATAAGCGGGATTCTCGAATTTAGAAAATCGGTAGTCATTTGTTTTATTTCGATTTACATAGATTATTTTATTCTTGATCAACGAATTTTAATTAAAGTCTTTTGTTAAGTTTATGGGATAAAACAGGTTGCAGTTTATTTTAAAACCAGTATTTTTTCATTATTTGCATGATGATTGCAACTAAAACTTACATAGATACTAATTGACTCGCCAGGGTGACCCCGAGCTAGAATGTGTCCGGAAACCGATGGAACTGCCAACCCTGCCCAAACCCTTGACCCTGGAGGAGAAGAAGTATCTCCTGGCTGTCGAGCGAGGAGATATGGGCAATGTGAGACGGTGAGAAAATATTTTTAAATTATGACTTTCTTTCTTCTTTTGCATCTTATTCACAATACATAACGTCAGCAAAAAGTTTTCATTTTTCCCTAAACCCTAGAATAGACGTCCAAGTATTACTACTAACCCATTCATTTAAATGTCCCTTGTAAATTGTAATAGAAGAACTTTTGTGTTAAACTTGACACAAATCTGTCACTGGGTCTACCACAAAGAATTTCATGTATTCTAAAGTCCTTATAAATTTAATAAACGGCCCAAAACTTAACTTTGATAAGCCTTTATTGAGATATAGAGGAAAGAGTTTAACTTTGGTAGCTATTATTAAAAAAGTTACGTCCAACTTACTTTTAAATTCTTCTGAAGATACCTACCTAAGTATGATGTTTTAAATACAAAAGTAAGCATCTTTGGTCCAAAGATTCACGAGATAAAACTGCTACGATATTTTTTTTAAGCATTTAAAAAGATTTCCAAGAAAAATAATGGATAGCCTATAAATGATTAAGGATCTCATTATTGGAAACCTTTTCAACTCAACAAGTGGCTTGGTCCTTATAAAATGTCTATTTCTGTTAACTTAAAGATAAAAATAAAAGGGGCCTAATGTTTTGTGTCTATAATTGTCTACCTACCTACGAACATTTCTTGTTATTTTGCAAAAAAAACACTTAAAATCCAATTATATTTAGAAACCGAAGTAAACAAGGGCGTGTAGGTATTTTGTTAAAAATAAAACAGCTTATGTCATATTTTGTGGAGAAAATAACTCGCTGCCGATTTGATTCAATTATGAAAATGAAATTGGCGACGATGGGAAATTGTTTTCGATTGCGTATTTTTCATATTGAAGTCTTATTTTCATGACAAAATGCTGTGCAAGCGATATTATATCTGTGCAGACATGAGACAGAGCATTTAAAGCTACTACCATCTGTCAAATTTTATTTTTCTATGAATAGATTTTCAACTTTATTGCTAAAGGATTAGGTTCAAGGTTAAGGAAAATTAGACAGTTTCGGGTAACTTTATGTGCTTGGCGTCTTTACACAAAGCAATAATGACTCGAGAAAGCCATAACATAAAGTCCAGAACCGGTTATCCCCGTTGGCTGAACTATGGTACAGGTACTCAGATTTGGCTAGATTAGTGTGTCTGAGGCTGGCTAAAGAAACCTGGGCCGTCCCTTGGGATGATGATATAATTAAGTAGTCAAATTCGCGGGAAACACCTAGATCAGGGACCGCACAGATCCGGGAAGTGTGACGGAAGAAACGGGAGGCCCATTCCCAACAGTGGGTGATACCGGGGAAGATGACGATGATGATACACAAACCCAGACTACAAAGACAGTGTATAAAAGCCTTCACAAAGTTTTGTTAAGTCATTATTTTAAAACTAGTACCAACTTTACATAAAATCGTCTAGGAGAGTTATTTAAAAAAAAAATGGCCGCTGCCTGTAGTCTGCAAACTTAATTACTGTTTCCAGTATAATCGGATTACCCTAGGTATTAACTTTGACGAACTGTATCCATTATCCTATGAACTATGAATACGTCAATTGCTAGCATTGAGCATTGAGTTTTGAATACGTAGGATTTCATGCGCGGGCTGGGTAATCAAAAGTTAGAACAAAATTGCATAGAGAGTTTGTGTCACGTATTTTTTCAGATATTACTTTCTAGTCTGGTACAGTCGACCAAGCTATTTGGTTTACATTTTAACATGCAAATTAAATTGTAAATCAAACAGCATAGTGATTCCTGCCTCCTTAGTTTAGAAGTCACAAGTATTATTGATGAGCAGGTATCGCATTCGATTGCCAAGTCGGGTTTTCCCAGCAGGAATTTCTCGGTACCTGCCCGGAGTCCAGACCTGTGCCAGGTTGATGCCTGTCTCGTTGGTCTCTTGGTGGCAAGCACGGCTGCTGAGCATAAGATCCTGGGTTCGATTCCCGGGTCAAGCAAAGTGTTGTTGGGTTCTCCATCCGGAATTTCTCAGTAGCAGCCACGGAGTCTGGATTTGTGCCCGGTTGATGGTAATAAGCACGGTCCCTATTACCTGGGACTTCAAACATATCAAAATCAAAATCAAAGCACTTATTTCAAGTAGGCCAGTTACAGGCACTTTTGAATTGTCGAAATAAAAATGAACATTTAATATAGCTACAGTCCCAGTCACAAGACATAAAAACTATGAAAGTACTGTAGTTGCCTATTCCCTAACGTAGATCTCTATGGAAAAGAACGGGCAAGAAACTCCATGGACACTCTTAAATCAAAATATTGTTACCAAATCTTGGTTACATCATTCAATAACTGGCAAAATGTAGTTATACTATCAGGCCGCTTTTAATTTAGACGTTTCGGTGCCGATACGCTGTCGATGTCGGTACCGCAGCGCATATCGACGCCGCACAAATGAAAGAGCCCTTAGGTGCACCTCTGACTAACCCATCGGGGGTCACAGGCGTGATATTATGTTAAACGTTACTAGCAAATGTGGCTATAGGTGTGTGACCCAAACGGTTGTTCAATTTCTGATATATGATTAGATGACCTGTACTTTTTTATTGTTTGTAGAATTCTCCAAAAAGCCCATCGCAAGAAACACATAGAGATCAACTGCGTAGATTCCCTGGGTCGCGGAGCTCTGACTTTAGCCATCGATGGAGAGAACCTGGAGATGGTAGAACTTCTGGTCATCATGGGAGTGGATACCAGGGATGCTCTGCTGCAGGCCATCAATGCTGAGTTTGTGGAGGCTGTGGAACTGCTGTTGGAGCATGAGGAGTTGATTCATAAGGAGGGGGAACCTTACGTGAGTTAATTGGCAACGTAGAATTTTGATTGTTTTTATATAAAAGTAAAAATTGTCCAATCATTCTTCATAATCAATCTTTGCTCGTTTTAAGCCGGGTTCAGATGTGTGTAAGGCGTTATGTAATTTATCGTATAATGTAACTTGTACATAACGTGTTACAGACGTCGGGACCCGGCTTTAGACTAAATAGGGTGCGGTCTATACCAGGGATTCCCAAAGTGGTCAAAAGTGGTCGATATACACCGTGTTCCTGAGGATATACATTAATTTTGAATAATACTTCTATAGCTCATGTTAAACATATCGTACAAAGGAAGTAGTAGTTTAAATGGCATAGATTTTAAGCTATTGGTAATTTAAGTTTAACCAATTTAACCCTAGATCACTAACCTTCGTCAAAACGACGACGCGGACTCGAAAAAAGTGGTATAAATTTTGAGTGCGTCGACATACGCATTTCAGATTCCGGCTAATCTCTGTTGACCCGCAGCTCGCGCAGCGCATGTGTTTTTTGTGTAGGGGCCCTGTGTACGCCGTTTCAGCCACCATGAGTCGTCGAATCGACGAAGGTTAGTATTAACGTTATTCTTGCAGATTTATTTTTGATTCTTTTTTGGTGTTATATAGTTATTTCGGTGTTTTGTAAACTTTGTACTTAATTTGCCTACATTAAAATAAGAACCTACATTATTTTTTTTGAATATATTTTTAATTTAGATGCGATTTCGATTATTTCATAAGCATATCATTAGATGATAGTGACGAAGAAAATTGCTCTGAAAATGAGAAAGAAGACCACCTTGAGGCTAATCCGGCTTATGAAATAGATGGTGAGGAAGAGATTTTTCTGTGACACAATAACCACCTTCAACTAAATACTTCCAAGCAAGTAGATCTTCATCAATTGAAGACCCGTTACCTAGTACTTCAGGTCAGCCACACGAATTAATTATTACACCAAAGAGTAATATTTTTCGCAATAAGACAATCACAAATGGTCATCAGTGAAACCAAGTTCACGAAGCTGAAACATCGGAAACTTTGCATTAAAAATTTGTCGAGCCACACATGCAAAATAGATTACAAATACCGACACTTCAAACGGGGCTGCGGGACTCCTTGTGTGGCAACCACAAACTTGACATTTGTCACAAATGTATTAATTGATAGTTTTTTTCTAAAATGATTATTTATTTTGTTATTTAATTTTAATATGTTAACATTTTTTTAAGTGTTTGTTTCTTTAGTTAATAAGATTTAAGCATTTACCAAAAACAAAAATGTTTAAATGAGTGAAAACTCTGATCTCAATTAAAATAATGTAAAGTAATTAAAATATGATATTAGTAAATAAAAACTTGTAAAACATGTAAACAAATGATTATTGTAATAAATAAGTAAAACACATATAAATATTTTATTCCATAAACCCTTAGAAGCCTCCCTTTTATACGGCGTAGCCGAAACGACGAAGGTTAGTAACAAGCGTTGTAAAATAAGGTTAGTGATCTAGGGTTAATTATGTTGTGCTGTGAGAAAGAGTCTTTATTTGTGAGATGTTGTCACTTTGTGCAACCAAAACTATCAAACTGAATTTCATATCGCAATGTTAAAGAACACTTGTGAACAAAATAACCTAAGTTAGAGGCATTTTGTGTTGTGTTGTGATAAAATGAGTTTGTAATTTAAGATGAACACGACATGTTTTTACTTATTGCCACTAAAAGGGGAAAAAATGGTAAAAAAAGTAAATAAAAACAAAAATAAACATAGTAAAAAATGGTCAATTTAATGGTGTGAATAACATGCCGAAGTTAATGTATAACCTTAGGAACACGGTGTATAAACGAAAACTGATTTTGGGTGACGACAAGTTTTAATAATCGACTTCTATTTATTTTTAACACAAATTCCTATTTGATTTTTTTATATGTATAGGTAATTGTTCTATTTTGTTTTTTTTTTTTTTACTTAGCTTAGTGCACTAGGTGGCGCTGTGTTAATGACCAGCGATTTTTATTTATTTTATTTTATGTTTTTTTGAGAAAATGATGTCAGTTTACTCACTTGACCACTGAAGTGATTTGTATCAATAGGAAAAAAACTAGAGATAGGATTTTTAAAGTAATTTGGTTATGGGGGTCTGAGGTCCTATCACTTAATCTAAAATAAAAATAGATATTGAGATAAATTAAAACAGTTTTACTACAGTGTTATTATTTAAGTTGGGTAACAGTATACCTTATTACCTAGGTAGTTAAAGAAAGGTTAGCCATAAGTCTAGTAAGTAGCATTCGCAACTGCAAGCTGGACAAAGATTCACGTACAAGTCTCCTGGAGCGTTTTTTTGAAGATTTTTATGCATAAAAGTGGTCTTGGGTGCTTAAATATCCATCACCTACTAATGTCACCTTAAATTGACAAGAAAGGAAGAAAGTGGTTAGAGTTGAGATTCCATGACTTCCAAGTTACATTGTCTAGCTTTTTATTTTTCCTTCTGCAGAGTTGGCAGAAAGTGGACCCCAATACAGCTATGTTCACGCCAGACATAACGCCATTGATGCTGGCTGCCCATAAGAACAATTACGAGATCATTAAGATACTGCTCGACCGCGGAGCCACGCTACCCAACCCTCATGACGTTAAGTAAGACTTTACTTTTGTATCTTAAATTCTCAGCTGGTAAATAATGATAATAATCTATGTCTTGGAAATCTACTTTATTAAACAGTTGAGCAGATTTTTTTGCAATAAATCTAAAAACATAGCCTCTAAAAAAAAACTAAGTCGGTCCATTCGTTCAGAAACTATGATGCCACAGACAGGCACACATATACACTTCAACACTTATCCACAATGTTAACACCCCTCTTTTTTGGTAGGGGGGTAAAAATACACTAGGTACTTTGAGTCGAGTAGACACTGGCTAGACGTGTAGATGGCCGATGAAGTAATTGTAAGGCTGTGGTGGCCAAAGTTTGGCCAAAGAAACCGGGGCCGTCTTAAAGCTCGTTGGGTTGACGAATAGTAAGGGTCGCGGGGAACACCTGGATCAGGGAGGCACAGAACCGGGAAATATGACGGAAAAAAGGGCAGGCCTATATACCCAGCAGTGGATGAATCCGGGCTGATATGACTATGATGATGAGACATTGAAGTTTTGTATGGTTCAGCAGATTATGTCTTCGTCATTAAGGTGTTGGTTCTATGGAGATAGTTGATCAGTGTGATGGACTATTACCACACCCTTTATATGACCCCATCTTAAGCACGCTGCATTTTCAAGGAGGTGTAAAAGATGTTGTTTGTTTCCAGGTGTGGTTGTGAGGAATGTATCCGCGAGTCTACAGAGGACTCCCTCCGACACTCACTGGCCCGCCTCAACGAATACAGGGCGTTGGCTTCACCGTCACTGATAGCATTGTCTTCAACTGACCCCATCTTGACTGCCTTCCAGTTGTCATGGGAGTTAAGGAACTTGGCTTTTGCCGAACAGGTAAGGATCTCGTTATTTTTTCACATTTTTTTCACCTGTACACTATTGAAAATAATTCTGCATCCATTACTCATACTTCAAAAAAACTCTAAACACTCATAACATTAATTTCTGTGTACCAGGAAAGTAAATCGGAATACCTGGAACTTCGTCGACAATCACAAATGTTCGCTGTAGATCTACTGGACCAGTCCCGAAGCTCACAGGAGCTGGCCATCATTTTGAACCACGATCCTGACGAACCGGCCTTCGTTGATGGAGACCACATGAAGTTGGCGAGGCTGGAACTGGCTATCGATTTCAAGCAGAAGAAGGTGACTATAATATACATTTAATGTTTGTAGGAAGTCATCATTTGAAAGCCAATGGCTAAAAGATGATAGTGGAACTCTAAGTCTCTAACAGTTACTTGATAAAATTAAAAAGTATCTGTAAATGAGGCTTAGAAACATTAGGTAAAATTCTTTATATGTTTTTGAAGTGTTTGTTTTACATTTAAAGATTATTTGAATGCAAGGTAGTCAAGACGAAATCCTATACAATAGTTTTGACAGATGTTGTAGCGGCACAACAAAAAGTAAAAAGCAACATACTACAAAAAGTACTATAGCACCATCTATGAGACAAATAAAGAACTTCAGTTATCGTCGAATTTCGAAAATCCCGACAACTGTCGGACAGTAGACACAACACCCGTTTGGTTGAGAATCCTCCCTTTACTAATAAAGAACTTTCCACCTTGTTCCTTATACCCCTATAATGTTAGGGGGCGCACATACGGGTATTTCATTAATCTAGCCGGCCAAAAATATTAGTGCGGGGTTTTTGGTTTAAAATGATGGAAATAAAACAAGCGAAATATATTCGGACAATAACTTTTATAATTTCATAAAAAAAGAGCAAAAAAAAAAAAAAAAAAAAAACTGAAAGTAGGCTATATATTTACATATTCTTACGTACACTTATATACACACACTATATATTTACATATTCATACATTACTTAATTAATTTACCAATAAAAAAAACATACTTTTTCCAATCAATGACCTCCTCGTTCTCACATTCTGATTCTGTTGGGTTTTTTGTAGCTGATGTTCTACGTTTTTGCGCATCCGCGCTATTCCGCGGCTAATTTATTTAGTATTCGTTACTTAAGGGTCTATATTTTTCATATAAATTACAAAAGTTGCCGGATCTATCCCGATACTATAACAAATAGCTTCCGAAACATAAATTTCTTAAAAAAATATATTTATTTCAGACGTTATTTCTCGACCACTAAAAGTATATTAAAATAAAACAAATTTTAACAAATAAATTACATTTGGATTGTCACATACCTGTAGTTTCCGAATCCATTGCTATTTTGCACCAGGTAAACACAGAAAACTTCAGTTTAACACACAAAGTTAACGCTTTTGCAAGTAGCCGACAAGAGACACGTACACAAGGTTCAATGATCAACTTTCGACTGAATTTACCAGGTAACGCGAAACGGAAGAAGAGTGGGGGTGGCGTTCTATTGTTTGTTGGAATGTCCCCTACCTCAGGTAGTCAATGAATTAGCAATCCTTAAACTTTGTTATTTTGACTTTTGGCCGCCTAGATAATTAAAATACCCCTATGTGGGGCGTCTATTAATTACGTGAGGCGTTTTTGAGAATTTTTCGACCCCCCCTTGGTGATTGTTCAAAAATTTTATTTGGGCTGTAAACGTGTTGGATTATTGAGAAAAAAAAAACTTGTTCTATTACTTTTGTTGGAGACTAGCTGTTATTTGGCTTTTTTACGCCGCGACGTTTGTGGAATCGCACGTGTCGATAGGACAATCGAGTGCTACTTGCGAATACGACAAATACAATTTTCTCAGATTTGGTCATATTTTATTCTAGAAATATTTTTTCACGCAATTTTACACCGTTTTCTGCGAGAAAAAAAATTACGTGATATTTGCCAAGACCCCTCCTCCCCCCTAAGCGAGATTTGGAAAGACTTAGCTTGATCCCCCTTGATCTCCCCTTACTTGATCTTCAGTCTCCCCGCGACCACGGCTGGTGCAATCCGGTCGAAACGTCGGGATTAAATTAAAGGTAAATTCGCGATAAATACCCGTCTTCTTAAGTTTTATAATGTAGCATGATCCCCTCCCCCCCTAGAACACCTTACGTAATTAATGGACGCCCCCTTATTACCCACACAGTTTAAAGTATCTATTTAATTGATTAGACATCATAATACTTTTCTTTTTTCTATCCAGTTCGTAGCCCACCCGAACATCCAACAGCTGCTCGCTTCCATCTGGTACGAAGGCGTCCCCGGCTTCCGTCGCAAGACTGCCATGGAGAAGATAATGATCATTTGCCGCGTCGCCTTACTGTTCCCCTTCTACTGCTCGTTGTACATGGTCGCCCCTAACTGTTCCACTGGCAAGCTGATGAGAAAACCATTCATGAAGTTCTTGATACACGCGTCTAGTTACTTGTTCTTTTTGTGTAAGTATGTTGTTTTGTGAGCTTTTATTTAACTTGCTTTGCTAGGTAGTTAGTGTTGGTCAAATCTTGTAACTGAATTTCAAACCAGTTCCCCCGAACACATTATATAATATATGAATACGGGTATTTATCGCGTATTTACCTTTAATTTAATCGACGACCGACGTTCCGATCGTGAAAGTTTAAAAAAGACGATTAATATGAAATTTTGCACACACCTTTGGTTTTGATGACATACATACATACATTTTTACAAAAGAAATGACTTCATCCTGTAGCCAGGATTGATTTTTCACGGAAGAACTCTTTAACGGTTAATAGCACGGGCACAAAACTTTATATTATTACTAGCTGACCGGCGCAACTTCGTCTGCGTCTCATAAATCGAAATGTAAGCTATCCTATCTCTCAAGTTGGATCGAACTGCACACGGTGTGCAAATTTGATTAAAATCGGTTAAGTAGTTTAGGAGTCCATTGAGGACAAACATTGTGACACGAGATTTATATATATTAAGATAAGTATCTACAGTTGCTGGCAGTTAAGATCGCAATAGTGGTAAGTTCTTAATTTTGAAATCCCATAAAAACTTTTTTTCGGTGACCTTTGTTTTGATTGTTTTAGTTTTTTTTGTCACCGACTTCTGAAGCTAAAGTTATTTTTCACTTTTTTGTGTTTTCTGAAGTCGGTTTTATTTTTTAAAAAAAAAGGTCCACATGTGCTTACCCGTTCACAGCGTACCGGCGTGATTTTCTGTTATGAACTGGTGTAAACATTAGACAGACATGAGATTTCAGCAATCTCAGTACATTTGCTATCATTTATTGAGGCGTTCCGTTGCCTATCTCTGAAGTTCTTCATCAGATCTTCACCAAATTGAAATGGAATCACTTCGAGAAAGTACGCTTCCTAAAACTACCCAAATCGCCGCCAATCCACACCAGAAGGTGTGGCCTATAAAATTTGATGAGTTGTCTCTATTTCTCCAGGATCCCATCATCAGATCCTGACTTCATGATTATGGGACAACCTGGGAAGTTCAAACACTAAAAAAAAAACAAAGTTGGTCGAGTTATCGGGGAACATTGAATTTATAACCTCTCCCTTTTTGAAGTCGGTTAATAACGACGTTATGGTAGGTGACTCAAATATCCGGATAGCCTATATAAGATTCGCGGAGTAATTTGCTCCTAAGAAATTAAGAGTTTCGTTCCTTTATCATGGATCCCATTATCAAAAGTAATCAGAACCTAACCAAATTCTCATCGAACTACCCTTGAAGTACAACCTTTCCAATAATAAAAAAAAACAATATATGTCACGATAATAGGCTTATCCCCAATAAATGGGACTTAACACACCTAACTGTCGAATTCAGGGTGTATATGTTATGGACCAGGTGATTAATGCGGGCATTATACATAATGTTCAAGCATTATGCATAATGGCTATCTCTCTCGGGCTAAGTGATTAATACTATCTTAACTTCATTATTTATCACATTGCACGGTCATTATTATATTGCTACACGATAATTGGGCAATTTGATAATAAAGCTAAATTTGACGCGGTGTGAGGGCGGGGAGGGAGGCACACATGGCGTGGCACGCTTTGACCAATCAGAGACTGCCATCCAGCGCGCGGCTTGTGCGGCGGACTTCAAGCGGTATTGTTTTTGTTTAGTTTTGCATTGTAAGCGAATATGGACGGCCGCGGATGGGTTTCAGTTTCGTAACTCAGTGTCATCGCGAGTGTGTTAACACTGCATTACGAAATTAAGATTTATTATGCCTGAAGATGTTCCAGAGACATAGATTTCGCTGAGAAAGTGTTGCAGAATGTCCTCTAAATGCGGAGGGCAAGGTTATAATATATATGTTTATTTTCTCATCACAAACGTTTATAGTAGATGTGGTTGTAAAAATGGTTGGAAGTCTGATAATGTAGTTGTCGCCAAGCCAAAAAGGCAAAGGCAAAGGCTCGTGGTTAAATAATACAAGCCGCTCGGGTCGATTTTTAGGTTAAGCCGTGCTTGCCTAGGTTCGTCTGTGGATGGGTGACCACCCTTACATACCGAGTTTCCTTCGTGCCTCGGAAAGTACGTTAAGCCGTTAGTCCCGACTCATTTGTCCATCTTTGACAGTCGTTACAGGTAGTCAGTGGCCCCAAAAGTCTGACACCAGTCTTACCAAGTGGTATCGTTTTCCCAGAGTTAACTGCGTTGTGGAGGTCAGATAAGGCAGTCGTTCCATGTAAAATGCTGGTATTCAGCTGCATCCGGTTAGACTGGAAGCCGACCCCAAAATAGTTGGGAAAAGGCTAGGAGATGATGATGATGAGTAGGATAAGTAGGATATAATGATATAGTACGATAGTAATAAGTCATTTCTATAAAACAATATTAGACATAGACATGTTGTTGCAACTTGCTGCCACAAGGCCCTAGAACGAATCACGGTGTTGAATCACAACACGGTGACGCTGCAATGGATTAGAGGGCACAGTGGATCACTCGGCAATGATGCGGCCGACGAACTTGCCAGAAGAGGATCCAGCACAAAACCCTACGGACCCGAACCCATTGTCCCCATTCCCTTCAAGCAGCTGAGGAACTGGTTAAAGGATCACACCCGATTACAAGCAGAGAAATGGTGGGCCTCGGCACCAGGTTGTAGGCAATCCAAGGAGGCAATGCCATCCTTGGATCCAAAGCTGACCAGGCGCCTTCTGCGCCTGGACAGAAACAGCCTGCGTCTGGTGGCGGGGACCGTCCAGTGATGGTCCCCGCCACCAGACCACCTGCTCGCTGAACAAACACTTCCACACCCTAGGTATCACTGACAGTCCCCTGTGCAGAGCGTGCATGGAGGCGGAGGAGACGGTAGCGCATGTGCTCCTGGAGTGCACAGGCGTTAACAAGATACGCGAAGAGACCCTGGGAACACCAGGATCACTTGCAGATGTCCTGAGGAGTACGGGAGGTCTAATCTGCTTCTGGAGGGAGGTGGGCTGGTTGGAGTAATCGGCCACCATGGCTCACGCACAATGGTCCATTTCAAGGACTAAGTGCGGAAACCTAAAACCCCATGATAGATAGATAGATAGACATGTTGTAAATTTTTCGATTTTTAAATACGTTTTATGTTATATTTTTAATATGACTTGATTAATCCAAATAATGAGTCTGATTATTTCAATGGTTCAATATTTATGACAATAACAATAAAAAAATAGTAATTAAATATGTTTGTATTACTCTGCCCAAAAGGTGATGGACAATATGTATAATGCCCGGTCAATTTGATTATTTGAATAATTCTTATCAAATTGCACTCTTATATTGGCCATTTTTCATAATGACCGGGCATTATATATAATGCCCAATTCATCACTTGGTCCATAACATATACACTTTTGAGTACCCCCTCAAGGCATATAGGCGTGATGTTACGTCATGATGTTGTATAAACAATAAACAACCAAGCGATTGCAGCAATCACTGCAGATTTGCCGTCTATTTTTGAAGAGTCCATTTATGTCTCCGAAGATCAGCGTCAGATCTTAACCAGAAAAATAAGACAAGCTTTAAAAAAAAACAAATTGCGAACCTCCTCTCTTTGACAACTTTTATCTGATCCAATTCAGTTGTCCACAGTGATTCTAATCCTGGTATCCCAAAGAGCGGAGGTGCAGGCGATACAACTGTTTGGTCCGGAGTGGATGGTGAAGGAGTTGGAAAAAGAACTCCTCAAGCAGAGAGGGAACGGACCTACCTATTTGGAACTAGTCGTTGTGGTGTATGTTTTAGGTAAGTATACTCGTACCATTCAGACCTATGTTATTTTCCGAAAATACTTAAAGTAACTAAAATTTTTCAACTGTGTTGCCTTTTTAAAAGTGTTTTTGTGTCTTTAAGGGTACCAGAAGGTCCTGAGATGGTCCTGAGTTATTTTGGGCTAATTCTGTTTCTTAGACTAAAGTTATTTTACTCCAACCCTTGGAGTTTATTTCAAAGTGTGTATGTAACCCAAAACACTCCCTAAAATGTACGATCTTTATCAGTTTACGTGGCGCTAATTATTTTGCAGCCCATTCCAAAACTACTAAGTAAGCTACAATAATTAGGTATAATAAGCATGACGGCAGTATCAAACAAATGCAAATCTATTTAATCCGTTAATTAGAGTATTGGAAAATAGTAGACCCGTTTTTTTTTGTTTTTGTAAATCAAAATAAAACGCATCACAACTTGGGAATGTGACGTCAGAACTCGCTAAAAATGATACCAAGGCGTGACGTATTGAGAATTTTAAAAGCGTCGTTTTTGGTTTATGTAATAAAAGAAGAAATACGGGTCAAACATTTTTTGATAATCTAACTGACGGACTAACTTTTTTTTGACGTTTACCCTATTCCAATATTTAGGTACATGTTCACCAAAAAGATGACGGTGTGATTGTCTAAAAACGGCTATTAAAAACACATTTTTGTATGGGAACATGTCACAATGACAGCTGTTTTAGATAATCAGACCGTTATCTCTTCGGTGAACATGGACCTTAGTGACTGATAGTTAAAATAACTGGCAAAACGTGGCTGTACTACAGGTCTACGTAATCATCTGGAGATTACAGGTGATGTTACTACACCTTACTACATTTTTCTTTCCTTTCCTAGGCTTCATCTGGGAAGAGACCCAAGAGATCTACATCGAAGGCATCCGCTCCTATCTTCGAAACATGTGGAACTTCATCGACTTCACCAGGAACTCTCTCTACGTGGCCGTGGCTGTGCTTAGGTTCGCAGCCTATATCCAGCAGACCACTGAAATCAGGAGGGACCCTCAAACCAAGTTCATTCCGAGGGAAAACTGGGATGCCTTCGACCCTCAGTTGATAGCTGAGGGATTGTTTGCTGCGGCGAATATTTTCAGGTATATTGGAAAATTTCTTGACCATTTTTGGGTTTTCTTGGGCTATATGTATATTTTGAAATAAAGTATGTAGACAAAGACACAAAGAAAACAAAGATTAAAAAAAACTGTAAGGACACACTTACAAATTATTATTTTACTGATAGAGGAACCCCATTCACGATTTTATTTGGGATTTAGTGGAAATTCAAAATGGTAACTGACATTACAATTTTCTCATAATTTTAATATTTTGAAAAAATCTTGTGTATGTATGTGTATCTGTATTTTGGATGAAGTTATGGGCTGCGTTACTGTATTTAGTTTTATAAACAGTTTGGTTTTGAATGGCGTCATCACAGTGTGTGAATGTTTAACGGTTTATAACTGCATCTATTATAATTCGTCTATATTGTTCAGTGTACTTAAAATAATATTTTCAGTGCCCTCAAGTTGGTGCACTTGTTCTCCATCAATCCTCACCTGGGACCGCTGCAGATCTCTCTGGGCCGCATGGTCATTGACATCGTAAAGTTCTTCTTCATCTATAGTTTGGTGCTCTTCGCTTTTGCTTGCGGTACGTTTTAATTCTTTTGTTATTTTAACATTTACTTCACCGTGATTATATATTTTTCATATGAACATTTTCCTTTTAGCCCTTTTGTACTTGTTGTTTTTTTCTCGCGAAAAAGTAAAAGCCTTGTATACTCGTACTAAATTGAACGGAAAATAGACCTACTTAAGTACGGTTGACAAAGCTATTTGGTTTACATTTTACAAAGTAATTTGAATGATAAAATGTAAGCCGGATAGCTTGGACGACCATACAAAGTTTTTACCTTCAAATGCCTACTCATACTTTCGATTAAGATTATAATAGTGGTTGTAAAGACCTGATTTTTCAACATATTAAACCTAGGTTTAAACCAACTGCTCTGGTATTTCGCTGACTTGGAGAAACGCAAATGTTACGTCTTACCTGGTGGTCTCCCTGACTGGGACAATGCCGGGGACTCCTGCATGAAATGGAGGAGCTTCGGAAAGTCAGTCCTTACTGGACCTTAGTAGTGCTAGATCAATGTTTTGTGTGTGCTGAAATGTTTTGCTAGTGAAGTTGTCATAGAAGACATTAGCTCGGTGTTTATTTGTTGAGAAGCTAGATTATTATTAATAAATTAATTTATCGATTACTGATTTGCGTGTTGATTTAGTAATGTTTCGGTTTTGATTAATCGGTATGTTATCCAAAATAAAAAGCGGCAAAAAGTATAGAGTTCGCATACAATCTTTTTGACCTTCTAATATACCAAAACATCTGCGCATGTCATCGACACGTTTGACGTAACCAAGACAACCCAACAAACAGTTTTGTCAATTTATCCAAGAGACGTGAGATCGAGTTTTAATAAAGTTTATTTTTTGAAATTATTTAGTTTTCCGTCAGTTATCATGGGTGAAGAACAGTTCGGGGTGCGCCATGTAATTGGTGCTCCTATAGCCACCACCAGGCTGGCGGAGCAGGCCATAGTTTGTATGCCGCCTAGAACATCCAAATTCACTCTCTCAGAATGGAGGTTAAGCAACGACCAACGATGCAGGAATACGGTAGACCAACAGCAGCTCGCGGACAGGGTCCTCGGGGAGTCTTTCCGTATCCGAGAAGAGACCGGCGAACGCGCGGACATCATGAAAGCTACCACTGACAGGCGCATTGACGAACGCATCGGTGATGTCGAGTTCAACAAGAATGAATTGCAAGTACAACGCACTGAAATTTATTCAGAATTAGAAGCTTTGTCATTATATAAGACCCGTGTTCTCGACTGCCTCGCATCCCTTCAAGCAAATGCTTTGACTATTGTCCGCAAATGTCTCATGCTCAGAGATGGACGCCTTGGCATCGACTTGGTCGTCGATGAGGTTGAATGTGCTCTGCAGCAGGAGATAACCACCATCCTTGGGGGCCAAAGCCTACTAAGACGAGTGTTGGAGCAGCTGAACGAACAGATGCGGCGTCTACGTTCCACGCGCTATCTTCTCGATCGCGACTTGCAATACAAGCAAGCAGCTATTGATCTAGACAAAGGCAATCTTTCCCTCAAACACACTGATTTATGTCTCTCAATGTACGAAGGTTATTCTAATCTTGATCCAGCAAACATATCTGCCGACGAGTACAACGCCTATTCGGCAAAAAACATTCAAATGGCAGCGAGGGAAGTGACAAGCGCGCGTCCCATCCGAATGTTTGTTGATACAATTCTCAAACAAGTAATCGACGACCTGTGGGGTGCCTACAAGAGATGCAACCACGCGTTCTCCGAGCGGATTGTAGAAACAAAACGAACTAAAGCGAAACTTGAGGAAATGCACAAGGATACGACTCAAAAGATTAGTGACATGCAGGACAATATCTTGGAATTGCAAAAGGCCCTATCTGATAAAGAAGGTCATATAGCTTTGGCGCATACGAGGCTTGGTAAGCGGGCTCAAAGAGTGGGGGCTGAGCTGGTGAGAGACCCTCCAGGGCAGGCTTTGTACTATGAATGTGAGATGTTACGTCGCAGCACGGAGCAACTGCAACAGATGCTGCAGGAGGCGTCAGCTTCACTGCGCTACTTACTGCAGACACAGATCCAGTTGGAAGAGGACATAAATGTGAAGATGAACACCCTGAAGATTGATGAGGTGGACTGCATGACTTTGAGACAGACTATGGATTATCACGCGTACTAGGATGTTGATTTGGTTATTCGTAGAGTATCAAAAGTAGAATAGACAAAATGCACTTCATTAATGTAGATATTGCATTTGGTATGAAAAATGGACAAAATATGATTCCTATTTGCGCATGACTGCCTTTGTGGGATAAAAATAATTGGTAGGTTTGTATCAATTAAATGGCCCTTAATTATGTCGTTTATAGGAATTAGGGAACTGAAAGAGCTCCCTGTGTTTTATAGTGACCATAATGTGTTCAAAACAAAGTGTGTGTTGGTTTGGGTTGTAGGGTATTACGGAAGTGATATATTTTGACCCTTTATTATTAATGTTCCTTGGTATATGTTGCTAAGTTCGGAGCTCAATTTTAAGTAGTTTTATTTTTAAATTACCTAGTTTTTAGATTTTAATTTGTATTGATTAATAATTAAATTGATTGTGCTTGCATGTCATCTATTTGTTTTTCCTTGTATTTATAGCTAAAACATTTGTTCTTTCCTGGTAACGGAATAATCATTATCCCTGAAAATACACAAGATTTAAAAATCAAGTGATAGGTGTAAAAAATCTTGTAAAAGATACAACAACACACTGCTAATTCTTTATGAATAAAATATCATAGGAAATACTTCCATACATTTCGTCATCGTGTCATTGACGAGGGATCAGTTTTCAAGGGTGTTGCGTTTTTTTACGATGCTGAATATTTTCACGATACACCATCGAATCGGTACACGACGACGTCGCGGTCGTAACTTGCCACGATGCAACGTCGCCGTATCGTCTGTATTTTTTGTCTCTTAGGTAATCGGTTTTAATTAACTTTAATTAATCATCCTATTAAACAACAAACAGCTCTTCTTAAATCTGGGGTTACGGCAGTGCCATCGCCAAGTCAAGCAAATAGTATACAGGTGTAGGCTTTTTGTGTAAAGCTGTGTGATTGACACTAGCTTGTCCACCATAAGGGATTTTAATTTAAATGAAACAAAAAATTTGTCGCTAATTAGTCGAAATTTGTCGACAAATATCAGAATTTTTCGGCTACTGGTTCAAAAGATATAAGGGTTTAGTAGCCGACAAAATCTGTGACTTAGCGATAAATTGCGATTCATTGGCGACTAAATATGGGAGAAAACAGATCTTCGCCAGGTGCTCTAGTTTTTGAGATATAAATGTAGCCAAGCTGGGGAGACTCTCCAGATCGGCCACCTATAAACCCTTATATCTTTTGAACCAGTGACCGACGAATTCTAATATTTGGCGACAAATTTCGACTAATATTTTGTTACATAACACTGTAAAGCTTGCTAGTGTAGAACGTTTGGGATGACCGCATACCGGTACCCACGCGCGTAATGACATACAGCAAACTAAAAGATTTGCATTTTTTACGAGATGCCGTTCTTTCGTTGCCTACCTATTCAACAATAATCGATTAAATTGTTTAAAAATCCAATGAAGCGCGTCAGCGCTACTATGGACTATGCGACATTGCGATGGTTTTAAAAAAATCGGGCCTGCGACACTTTTGAGTATTTTTCGCTATACCTCATCCTCATAGATTCAGATTTAGCTATGTCGTTAAAAGTCCCGTGTCAATAAAAATACTTAAATAACAGTTGATTGCTACCAGTTCACACTGGTCTAGTTGCTAGCTCATACTTCTTATAATTATATCGGCGACGGTGGTACTGATGCGTAGTTTGAATGAAATGTCTTTTAATTTGATTTTGTCAAAATCATCTTGCACCACTTCACCCAAAAACCTGTCCACCAGCGTCTTCGAAGCCTCACAATCCCTGTTCTGGGCCTCCTTCGGTATGGTTGGCCTGGAGAACTTCGAGCTGGCCGGCATCAAGAGTTACACCCGGTTCTGGGGCCTGCTGATGTTCGGATCATACTCCGTCATCAATGTCATCGTGCTACTGAATCTGCTCATCGCCATGATGTCCAACTCCTATGCGATGATTGATGTAAGTACTTTTGTCTTATGTCAGTTATATTTTATGCGTGGGTGACAATGTTTGAGACTGGTGAGGTTCGTCAGAAATGTCAGATGCTGAACTGGTATGCGTGTATGACCAGGGGCCTAATTCTGCTATTTTAATAAATTCTTCACTCCAACAAGATTCCATTCAGATTCAAATGTCATTTTGCTTAAAGTTCGTAATCTGCTAAATTCACAATGGTCGATCATTGGTCGGTCAATAGTCTCATAATAAAAAATTGTGTTTTAATGGCATTGTCATTATTATAAAACCCCAAAAGTTCCAATGGTTTTCGAAATCGACTACTAAATGCGAACATTTATTGAATACCAGATTTCACATACGAGATCATCATTCTTTGACATTTCTTTCACTGGAGTGTCAGAGGTTGATCACTGAAAAGTCATAATGGCGCCATTATGATAGTAGAATTAACAAACTTGTCAAAATTTGACAGAACTTGACCATTATGAAATCAATGATCGACTACTCTGACACTATTGTAATAGCAGAATCGAGGCCCCGATGTATGAACGTGGATGAGGTGAAAGGAACAAGTAAGTATGTAAGGATCATAGTAGGTGCGAAAGACCGTTTTCAGTATATGGATGTATATCACATAAGTCTGTAACCTACTAACACTAGAACTTAAGTAAAATTGTAACTAACCCTATGGACTCCGGTCTGAAATAAAAAGTTTATATTCTATTCTATTCTATAAGGAATTTCTCCCGTATCGGGGGTGCGTTTACAAACGTTCAAACTCAAAAACAAACTGCCAGATACGGAAGAACTACCTGTAGATCAAATGTATGTACTAGATACCGCATACTGTATTGTTGTAAATTAGATGGCAGGTTACTTTTTAAAAAGAAAAATCTTACAGCTACAGTTATTAATTAAATAAATTCAGCAATTAGCTAAACAGAAATAAAATTGGGAAAAATAAATGTCGGACGCTACGATGACATGTTGACGGTCTGACAGCTCTCGAACAGAAGGGGGGCGCTGAAGGCAGCGCTCGCTTATATACGAGTTGTTTTCTTCTTTTTATTCACAACACGGCCTCTCCTGACAGGAGGCCGTCCCGGGCTCCATCATGATGTCTTCAGCTCTGGTGGTCGGTCTCCAGCATAGACAAGGAGGCTATGTCTGCTGGAGGCCCTTCAGGCTCGATGTGAAGCTGCAGACGCTCAGGCTCGGTGTGATGCTGCAGTGGCTCAGGCTCAGTGTGATGCTGCAGTGGCTCAGGCTCAACCTGAAGCTGTAGTGGCTCAGGCTCGATGAGATGCCGCGGCGCTTCAGCCTGGGTCCCGGAGGTACTGGGTTGTGGTTGGGAGACAGACTGGCTGACTGGCGAGATTGACTCGTCTGTGACAAGTGTAGACTCCTCATCTCCATGGTCTGCATCTATATAGGATAGAGAACCATGTGCTCCATGCACAACGCTACGCATTGTGCATGCGCACATCATTGATTGTGGTCTGGCACACATTAAGCCATCGAGATAGAGGCACGACGTGAAGCTTGTCTCGATAAATTAACGGGTAAGGCTTAGCGGTGTCAGAGGCTAGCTGTAAAGCGTACTCGTAACTCAATTTGGTCAGGATAGAGGCACTACGTGAAGCTTATCCCACCACACAAGGTCTAGATTTGTTCAGGATAGAGGCACTACGTGAAGCTTGTCCCAACACACAAGGTCTAGATTTGTTCAGGATAGAGGCACTACGTGAAGCTTGTCCCAACACACAAGGTCTAGATTTGTTCAGGATAGAGGCACTACGTGAAGCTTGTCCCAACACACAAAGTCTAGATTTCCAACAGTATACCACAACCAGCGCGTACTGCACCAGCAGCGACAGGCGCACGTGTTGCACCAGTAGCGACAGGCGCACGTGCTGCACCAGTGTATCCTACGCCAGCAGCGCGCCTACACCAGCACCACGCCCTGCGCCAGCAGCGCACCCTGCGCCAGCAGCGCACCCTGCGCCAGCAGCGCACCCTGCGCCAGCAGCGCACCCTGCGCCAGCAGCGCACCCTGCGCCAGCAGCGCACCCTGCGCCAGCAACGCAGCGAGTTCTGCGCCAGCAACGCAGCGAGTTCTGCGCCAGCAACGCAGCAAGTTCTGCGCCAGCAGTGCGTCCTGCACCAGCAGCGCAAGCAGCGCCAGCAGTGCGTTTAACTCCAGCAGCGCAACCAGCGCCAGCAGAGCGTCCAGCACCAGCAGCGCATCAAGCGCCAGCAGAGCGTCCTGCCCCAGCAGCGCGCCCACGCGCGCTCGGGAACAAACCCATGCGCTTGGAGACACACGCCTCAGGGAACAAACCCATGCTCTTGGAGACACACGCTTCAGTCAGGGAACAAACCCATGCGCTTGGAGACACACGCCTCAGGGAACACACAAGAATAAAACACAAACACATATGAAGCTTCATATATAAGAGAGGCATAAAGCACTCACCATCGAAGTAAGCAGCACATACTTCAGGAGTCCACTCTCCGCGCCAAGGGATCATGTACTCCGCAGCCGCCTGCGTGTACTTCCCATACGAGCCGGCCAAGAACTGGAGCTCGTAGCGCCCTTGTGGCAGCGTCTTCACGATGCGGTAGGGGCCACGCATACAGGAGTCCAACTTTCCAGTCGATTGAGCCTGCTTCAATTCCCGCTGTAGGTCAATCTCCGGAGCTTGCGTACCAACCCGACGTCTGCTATGTCGCCGGCCTAGCTCACGGCTATGGCGACGACTACGAGAGCGATCCGACATTTTTTATTTAGGCACAAACCCAATCAACAAAAACAGAAATTGAATCGAATCCCACTTCTGATGTTGTAAATTAGATGGCAGGTTACTTTTTAAAAAGAAAAATCTTACAGCTACAGTTATTAATTAAATAAATTCAGCAATTAGCTAAACAGAAATAAAATTGGGAAAAATAAATGTCGGACGCTACGATGACATGTTGACGGTCTGACAGCTCTCGAACAGAAGGGGGGCGCTGAAGGCAGCGCTCGCTTATATACGAGTTGTTTTCTTCTTTTTATTCACAACAGTATCTTATCATTCTTACTATTAACCTAGCCTTTTCAATACTAAATTGGGAGTCGGCTTTTAGTCTATCGGGTGAAGGTGAATACCAGTTACATGAAGTGACTCCACAACCAAGATCTTTTCTGTGTTTTTTTTTTCAAAGGAAATTTCTTGATCTTTTTTTTAATCTTTATTTTTTAATTTAGGGGTTTTTGTCCAATAAGGATATGTCAACCCCATCATACCTTATAACAATATAAACTCAACAAAAATTCTTGATCTTATAACCATCGAAATCAAATCAGAACTTAATTTCAAGAACACAGTATCACTACTTTCCTCGTCTGGTGCAACTAACTCAAGACAAGTTTTATAAAGTTTTACGATAATAAATTCTTAGTGAAGACTAATGCGGTCGTTGTGTAACAATAATGCTCTCGCTCGTGTTATTGTTGTTTGCGTCGTGTCTTGATTAAATAGTAGAATTGTCGTGGACTTGCCAATATTTTTCAGAAAGTTAGATTTTTGCAGAAATATCTTCCACCAACGCCTGTTTCAGTGCAAATAAACGCAATGAACCAGTGCGTAATAAGAAAGTATGTACGAAAGGTAAATAAGAGCAAATGGGCATAATTAAAACTAATCGAAACTCTAATGCTTTAGAAATTAGAACCACAAAAGCAGAAAGCCGTATCATTATAAAACATATGAAGACGGATATTTATCGCGAATTTACCTATAATTTAATCCCGACGAAGTATTGGAGGTACCGCGACAGCAAACTGAAGGCGTTTATTCAACCACCCTCACTCATCTTCATAAATGTTAATTAGGGCCGGTTCACACTAGGACAGCACACTACACTAAAAGTGTCCGTATATTGAGGCGATTTCACTTTACGAGTACTTAGTGATCACTGGATTCCAAGCTGAAGAAACTTTGAAGCCGTCTTCGCGATTGAAATTAGGGTACTTCTTGATCTCAATCGCTTCAATTAAAGGTAAATTCGCGATAAATACCCATTTTCATATGTTTTATAATGTGTTCTAATCGGGAAAATTTAAAAAAGACAGAAAGCCTTATCCTTTTAAAATATCTCTTATTTTTCGTCTCACGAAAGGATAAACGCTGTCCATTTACTTCTGATATAGGTCAAAAAGTGTAGTTTAAACATGAAACGCAAGCAACGTGAGGGTAGATGACAAAATTAATTGCAAGAAGAAGTGACCGCTTTAAATACAGTCGCAGATATTAATGCGGGTTATTTTTGCTTTTTTTATTCTAGTATTTCTGTCTTTTTATTCATATTTTATTATTTTTTCGGTCACGGCGGTCAATCTTAACGGAGATTATCCTTCGGCGCTGGAGATATTATAGTGCACAAGACAAGTGTGTGCGCAGGCGCAGGTGCACAGAGAGTGCACCTGTTCCAGAGTTACTCTCATAGTCCGATGCAATCCGACCGGAGAGAGATCAGGCGGAGTACCAACAGCTTAAAGTGCTTTCCGAGGCACGGGGGTATCTTACCGGCAACTTCTAAATTTCAGGCTACTGAGAATCCAATTGCACTTTTTGCCCGACTCGAACAAACCACCACTCGCTCAGTGTGAATACTTGGACTAAAAGTGACAGAAGAAGCCATGAGGGGCAAAATAATCACGAGGAAGAATATCTAACCAGCGTCAGACCCTCGTTGTGGATTACCACCCACACCCTCCCATAGAGAGTAGGCCGGTATTGGATTGCGTAGTAGCAGTAGCAGTAAGAACATTACTATGCTCATAATTAGATCAAGAAGATGTATTTCTTACCATGGTTAGTGTTTCAGGCAAGTCTTAGTTCCAAACCACAATAATTTAGAGAACTAACTTACCTTGCACGTGCAACAAAGATGTCTAGCACAAACTTTACAGTTATTGAAATAAATCGCGTGCTATAACTTGTAATAAGGAAGGAGTTCTCCCGAGACGGAAATCTGTTTAAGTTTTTTCGTGATAGGTATCTTTCGAAGGCTGTACCCAAGGGATTAAAGGGCTATAAATATCTCAATATTTCACTTTGTACGAGTAAATTTTCGATATTTAGCACCTTTGTTGTATTGGTTACTGTTACTTTTGCTGATGGGGATGCTCCTGACCTGACGGCTGATCGAAACAAATGAATGATGTAAACTATGGAACGAGCGTGCGAAAAAGATGCACGGTCACTCTAGCTTCGAAAGCTATTAGGTTATAAGTTGAAGGAATAGAAAATTCGCAATAAATAAATAAATAGGGTAGATGACTAAAAAAGTGTTAATAGTCCGTCAAAAAAAATTGGACACGTATATTTTCTTTTGTTACGTAAACCAACATTGACAAAGATGCGACGCTTTTCATTTAATGCGTTGTGACGTCACGAGCTCCACTCCCGAATTTTGATGCGTTTTATCTTTGTCGATATTTATTGATTTAAAAAACAAAAAATACGTGTCCATAATATTCCAATACCTACTCTCACTGACGGACTAAATAGATTTGCAATTTATTGATGGTGGAAACTATAGTCTATTACAGACAATGGCAGATATGGGAATATCTGCGAAACTTAGGGATCACTTTAACACTTCCTCGTTATTTGCCATAGTGCAATTGCGCCCATATTGGACGTCATCATCATCATATCAGACTAAAATCACCCGCTGCTAGGTAGAGATAGGCCCCTCTTTGGTCTGCCACACTTCCCAGTTCTGTGCGTCCCTTCATCGACCCAACGAGCTTTAGGACGGGCCCTGGATTCTTTGGCTTAAGGTGCTTAGACGAGCTAAATTAGCAACTCTATTTGTGGTGGTTCAAACTTCGTTTGAAATGCTGTTAGAATAAAGTTCTAATCAGCTTGCATTACAAAGTGGTTGTTACGTCAGCCACTGCGGGCCAAAGAGCGCGAAATGAGTGGTTTCGATCGATTTACAAAAAAAATATTGATTGGATTAAAAAACTGAAACAGTATCATGCTAATATATTGCTTGTAGAATTATTTTATAGAAATCCGAATGATCGCATGCATATTAGTATGTTTTTTATTGTTTGAAAGATATTTTTAGAGATAAGTTCGTGATTTTGTTTTTATTGATCCAAATTAATTGTATTTTGTTTTCAAAACAGTATCATGCTAGCATATATCCTGAAGAATATCATGTATTTTTCTGGTCTTGTTTATAGCAGTGAATCATACAGGGTGTATTTCACCTCATCACAAAGCCGTTAACCAAGCATTCTGTATATCAAACTAAGTAACTATACGCAAAAAATATTGCTGGGGAACAACTTTTGTTTTTGAGGTTATAAATCATGTTTTGTGGTATAACTCAATGTAACACACTCAAAACATTTTGCGGATGGATGGATTAAATAGTACGGGGGTCGTAGAGATATTTAATGTAAAAATCATGCGATAAAAAGTGGTATATAAAAAAAAACTTGTCAAAATCTTGTAACTTTGACTCCCAATATCTCCGTAACTAGAAGGTTCCCAGGTATAGTGTAGAACAAAAAAATGATCAGCATGACGAGGAAAACAAGTGCCTTTGGTATTCGTTAAGAGGTGTTTTACACCCTTTATACTTTTAGTAATTAAAAAACTAGCGTTTAGCTCATGTAATCGCCTTAACGGCCACGGGCGCACTATTGGGCGTAGGTCTCTCTAATAGTGTCACTGTTCCTGTGAATTTTTCATGCTGGGTCTACGCAGGATGGCAACAAAGCCAGAAGGTTACTCATTATATGCGTACATCTACTAAGGTTGAGAGTAAATCAGATAACAGTCACTTAATTAACAGTTATGTACTTAAACTTCTTCAGTCTCGTAAAGTCAAACTTAAGTAAAAAATTGTATTACGTTAAGATTTCAGAAAACGTCTCGCTTATTCTCATTTCACTGGGATTTAATTAGAACTGTTTAACTGGCTCTGCCAAAGAGTGTTAGAGCTGCAATGAGTTTGTGTACAAAAGATACAGACAGGACTAACTTCAAAGGGACTTTAGGCAAAAGACAAAATGACTAGACACTTTATAGAACTACGGAAGTACAAAGACTACTCAAATTGTGCTTGTGGATGGGGTTACTTTCATTGAAGTGCTTCATGCTTGCATACAATATAAGAGTGAACCTACTCGAACGTATTTCGTTTTCGGAGATTGGCACCGTTCAATGTTTAGAGAGAAATTCAAAACATTGGCGCGTCGAAGAATGCCGAACGTAAACGTCGTTACTTTTTTATAGGAGAGAAGATAATGTCTTTCTTTCCATGAGTAAATTGTGATAACCGGTTTAAGTGAGTTGAAAATGCACATTCCGATATTCAGTTATTCTCTAGTCTTGCGAATAATTAGTAGGTATAGGTACGTAGGTCGGATCTACAAAGGTTAGCGCAAATCAGAGATATAAAGCAAACATCACTTTCTTATTACGTTTTATTTAATTTATATCAAACTAAAAGCAGGGCACGAAGCGCACGTAATGCTCGGCAGATGTATTTATATGGTCGCTGGATATTTTTTTCTGTGCCGGCCTTGATCCCAAGGTGACCATGTGCTCTCGTCAAAGGCTGACTGACAATATTGCGTTACTTAATATTGCGTGACGAGGCGACTCCGAATGTTTTTTTAGGCGCTATTTCCCAATTAGTGCTTTATTGAGTATCGTTTATGTTGTCTATTTTCTAAATGTATAAATAAAATCAATTCCAACATGCATGGAGCATCATTTGTGAACACTTTGTCTTTTCTTTACTCGAAAATTGCACTCATGCGAAGCCAAAGCGGGTCGCTAGTTTTAGATAAAAGTATAGTCTTACGTTATCTAAGTTCTCTTGTAAGAATGTTCGGAAAGAAATAGGTTTTCTATATGCTTCTATTATATCAGTATTATCAGTGGCATATTTAGATTAAACTCTTGATGTTCCTACGTATCTAATAACGAGTTTAAATTGTGATGTTCTAGATAGATTTGATTTTACAGTAACTGCGTGATTAGTTAGTATCTACTCAAATATTTTATAAATGTAGTCTCATAATTATATTGTCTGCATGAAGGTAAATGCAAAAGTTAATAATGGTACCTTTATTGTTTGGTACGCCCACAGTACCAACTCTAATAGCACTTTACTTTGTTTATTAAGTAAATCACATTAAATTGGCTTCTATAAAAAGATATAAAATAAAAAGTATCTTTGATGTCGTTTAATAAAAAAAAGACGAGAAAACAACATTTTATACGTAAATAATAATGTTGTTTAAAAAGCAAAAAGAGTACGCTGCCGAAACCAGGGATTGAACCAGGGACCTTTAGATCTTCAGTCTAACGCTCTCCCAACTGAGCTATTTCGGCTGTGCAATCTAAGTTGAAATTAACAATGGGTATCTATGCGCCTACTTTTTGTCGATACCTACTTTTTTAATATTGATAATTTTATCAGTGTGGATTATCAATATTCAACCCAAATTGGAGAATTTTGTTAAAACTCAATATCACTCAAGACTAATATTACAATTACTATAGTAGTAACTCAATATAGTTCAATATTGATAATTTTATCAGTGTGGTTGGATTTGTCAATATTCAACACAACTTGGAGAATTTTTTTAAAACTCAATATCACTCAAGACTAATATTACAATTACTTACTATAGTAGTAACTCAATATAGGTACCTCAAGATTTGTATGTGAGGTTCTTCAAAAAGGTCCGGCGTGGATCTCGCAACCGGTATTCGTGTAACCAGATGATGATGATGATGATGATGATGATGATTCGTGGACGAGATGAAATGAGTATGTAAGGACCGTAGCAAATAGCGTTTTGTGTTTTGACCCTGGGAAAAAGGTGAAGTTTATGTACTTATGTAGATTTTTAGGTAGGCACACCATCCATACTTAAGTTTGGCTACGTATATAACTTACTTTAAGGTTGATAACATTGACTTGTTTAACAAAACACCTTGAATTCATACAAGCGACCTTGCAGTATTTTTTTAGGTTAGACTTATACACGTAAAGCGGATGTGCTGTGTAGGGTTTCGTTGCTATGCTATCGAGCGCAGGCGCTATATTAATCAAATTATTAGGAAAACACTGCCAATATCTTTGATTCGCACATAAGTAGTTAAGACTTGGCTCTGACTTGTGGGCTGTGGTTACAACTTACAAGTCAGAGGCATTAGAACTTAACTACTTACTTTAACCTTAATCGTTCTGAATATTTCTCGTGGGTGCGTTTATAAACACAAGTCTAAACTCGGAATAACTGACTGTAATTCAGATCAAGACGCGGAGAAGGGAAGCCTAACGAGGGTGTGACCTAACTGATGTTGATTTTCTTCGGATATTTCAGGTGCGTAGTATAATTGTGAGGAAAGTTTTGAGTATAAATATGAATGGGTATATGAGTCGAGGAAGACCAAAAAAAATGGACTGTGTTAAAATTGTATGGCAAGGAAAGAAGTGTCTAATGAGATGACGAAAGACTGAGTAGTATGGAAGAAGAAGACATGCTGCGCCGACCCCAAATGAATTAGGATAAGGGCAAGAGAAAGATGAATGATGATGATGATGTAGATGATAATGTCAGGTGTGAGTATTCGCAACCAGTCTGTGTATATGACTATAATATTTAAGAACGTGGAAGAAGCAAGAGTGAGAGAGATGGATGGAGAGGAAGGCATTGTGTCAGTAATGACATGAAAGAGAAAAGAGTAAAAGATGCCGTAACGTCTGACAGAAGAGAATGGAAGAAGAAATCGCTTTGCGCCGACCCCAAATGGAATAAGACATGGGCAGGAAGATGTTGATGACGTAGCAAAAGGAGTACTGTATTAATCGTTGCGTTCTGTAGTTACAGTACGTGTGAATTTTGTTTCTCCTAAAATACTAAACTGCATCTGTTTCTAGGAACACTCGGACGTAGAATGGAAGTTCGCCCGCACACGGCTATGGATGAGCTATTTTGAAGAGAGCGCTACTCTTCCTCCTCCGTTTAATATTTTTCCGACGCCCAAGCTGCTTCTCAAGATGCTGGGTCTAAGGAAGAAGGATAAAATAAGGAAGATGAAGATGAAGGTAGGTGGCAAAAAAAAAAAAGTAAGTTGCGTGACTTTGATCAATAAGAATTTGATATTGTTAAAGGTCAAGAGCACGCAAGCTACCTGCTTTCTAAAATACAACATTTATGCTTAAGTAAATACTTTTGTGTTTTTATCGTATGATGTAAGTAGGTACCGGTAAAATGGGGGGAATAGGGATCCAGGGGTGAATAGAAACAAAACTTTGGAAGGGATTTTATCGCTGAACTTATATTGTATATTGCCAACAAGGTACCTTTATAATTAAGTATAATTTAGTTAACACAATAGCGTACTTGTTGTTACCATATCATGTGAATTGAACTTTAAAATCCATTCCAAAGTTTTGTTACTTACTCGTATTTGTCTCTCAAGAAAGACAGTCAATGATACAAAAAAACAGCAACACAAGACAGCGGCGAAGCCACGAAGCTCAAATAGAGGGTTATTTTATTTATGTTTTCCATTTCTCTTGTACCTCTTCTTGTACATACCTATAATTATTTTTTATCATGTAAGTTATACCTACCAATCCTGCCCTGTTCTGACTCTGCATCGGTAGAAATATATCAGACATTAAGTCCGCTTTTATTCAGAATTATTAGATCAATGTAAGCAGGTAGTGTTGGTGATTTCTTCTTTGAAAATAAGTAGGTACTTGCAATAAAACTAAAAGGTTCCTTTCAGAAAAATAATTATGTCACAGACGATCATTTATAAGCTTCAGGTCAAATGAACGCCACCGGGAATTGACAGGTTTAATAACTCATGTTTACTTACTTAGAGCAAAATTAAGCGATTTCTTTGAGTTACTAGTTTTGTCGTTTGATTTACTGCCTACTAGGCATCTCTAATATTATAAAGCAGAAGAGTTTGTTTGTTTGGTTGAACGCACTAATCTCAGGAACTACTGATTCAAATTGAAAAAATATTTTTGTTCTGGATAGTCCATTTATCGAGGAAGGCTTCAGACTATATAACATCACGCTACGATCATTAGGAGCGGAGCAGGAATGAAAAATAATGCAAAACGGGGTTTTTTTTTCCCTTTTGTTTTTCTCTCATATGTGACGCAGACGAAGTTGCGTGGGTCAGCGGTTACTTATAAAGTAAGGGTACCGGTCTAATGTTTGTTTTGCAAATTCCCTACCAACTTATACAAGGAGTAACATAATAAACGCAAGACCTCTCTAGTGGGGACTCAGACCATGAAATGTACAATTTTTGTTCTGTGACTTTTGGAAATTTATAACGTAGGTACTTTTAGTTGAACCATATAGGTACATCAGCAGATCGTGTAATTCCTATAGAAGTCCATTTTTTGTAAATTTTAGAAACCTGAAGAATTTAACACCAGTTGTACATTTTCACGGTCCGAGACACCCTTTTTTTGCGTGTATTATACATAATAAACGCAACATCCCCCTTAGGCTGAGGTTACACTAGGCAGCGATTTGTTATGCGTCTGGAAAAACGAAACGAGAAAAACATGGTATGGCTACATTACAAGCGAGATTTCGGCGTATTTTCTAATCAATTTATTAGATAATACGCTTCAATTTCGCTATTTTGGTGTAGCCGATACCGTGATTACAGTAATGCTGTTCCGTTTGCATAAAAAAATCAAAAATCGCCAATAATATTTGATGTAAGTGTAGCCATATTCGTGAGCATTCTACTATTACTTGTCGCGTCGCGGCCTAATGTAGCTTGTAACACTTTTTGTAGCTATATTCGAACCACCACTGACATTCTTGGCCATGTTTAATAGCTTTAATCAGGCCAAATTGACCTGTTGTATCAATTTCTAAAATTATATCTAATAAAAAAACTATGACTGGATCTGGTCTATTTAAAACACGAAGGTAGTAGGTTATTCGGTTTCAAAACTACCTAATCTTTTTTATCAATCAGAAAATCAACTTCAATCTCTCGTCAGTAGAGCTTTATGATTCTTTGCAGTTATTCGAAAAGGTAGAGGGACGAAAAAACCAAGTTTCACGTATGAACAAGCAAAAGTTTGAAACTAGCGAATTAGAAGCTATTGGAGGCGCGCGAACCTCGTGAATCGTATTCGTAAATGCAAAATTCGTACTAAAGTGTGTTGCTGGCAACTTGAATACTTTTACTGGATTTCGACATCACTGTTGGCAGTTCGACAGCCTTGTAGATGGTGGAACAAGCATCTCCTTTTAAGCACAGACAGAAGATCTATTGGTTGTCTGCTAATAAACCGTTACAATTACTACAATCAATCAACAATCTTTTACCATAATATCAACCTCTAATCCTAAACCATTAATTGTGTTGTTATAATTATGGTGGTACCCAAAGAAAGTCCGTGTGTCATTTGAACTCAGTTCAGTGTGCCTCCTGGCATAGCCCTCTTCTAAGGCTCTTTCCCAGTATGTCGTGGCCACAGATAAACGTGTAGTTTTGGGAGTATGAAGAACAGGTTGTAAATCTCTTCATCCCTTATAGAAAATGGAGGATCCTCCGAACAGACGAGTGTTATGTCTGGTAGGCTACTGCCCCGATAGTTGTTGTCGGGTTCACGTATATGCTCTTAAGTCGCGGAGAATGTTGCTTGCGCGATGTAGGAATTCTGACGTATTTCGCTTGATAGTTCATCACCTCTGTCATAGATGTCGCTGTAGTACTTTTTGTTCAATGTAGCTGAAGTTTTTTTGTAGTGCCGCTACAGTTTAAAGTGTCGTGGCTTAAAATGACGACACATACGACGACACGATTACTGTCGTCCACGACTTTTGTCAACTAAAGACCAAAGACAAATTAATCGTCACGACATAGTGGGGATGGTGCCTAACGTCTTCCACGGCTTCCTATCTCTAGCAACTCTTGTACAGTTGGGACCGGCTGTGAGGTTTAGTTCTTCCTCCCATCTCCTCTCTCGCCTTCCTCTTTTCTCGGTTTACCATCTGTAATGAAATGAAATTAAATTAAATTTTATTTGCTTTAATTTCATTTCATTAGATTGGTATCCTACAGCCTGTAGGATACCAATCTTGCTCTTTTCTCACAAATTACTTTATTTTCACCACGATGCCATTTTTAATAAGTTTTTTGACCTACCTCACGTGCTTTCATTATTTCATATTAAATATCGTATTCAGCGTGAGTCCATAGTTTAATATCCGGTATAATTTTCACAAAGGTATTTATAATATTTTGCTTCACGCCTCTTTTCGCCTTTAATTAAAAGATCCGGAACATTTTAATGAAAACTTAATAAGTAAACAATTTTTTTGTGAGATTATAAAAGTTATAATGAACATTTTCTTTATAGAAATATCTGAAAACTGTGTAAACTAAGTTATTATAGGCCCTACTAAAATACTAAATTGACCGTATTGTTTTGTCTATTTAAGTCACGTAAAATTGTAAAACCCGATTGGAATCTATCAAGCGAGATTGTAAACTCTCGAAAGATTGTCAAACGAACATACTGCTTAAAATATAGCGCACTATTTTTCGGTAGATTACAACCTATCGAAGTGAAACCGAATATTGTGAAATGTATGCGATGGAAGTCAACTCGCGCGGTGTGGAGGAGGGGGCGATAATATATAATTCCCGAGAAATACTGATTAATATACCCTAACCTCAAAACGCTTTATATTCCCCTAGAAAGCGTAATCTATTTCTGTCTGCAGGGTTTAAAAGAACGTAACTAGCCTAACGTGAGGGTGCCCTAAGTTCCGCTTAAGGGGGTAGAGATACTTCCATCGCATGCGTTTGACAATATTACGGTTTCACTTCGACAGATTACAATCTACCGAAAAATAATGCGTTACATTGTAAGCAGTATGTTCAGTTGACAATATTTCCAGAGTTTATAATATTGCTAGAGAGATTAAAATCTAACGTGTTTCTAAAATCTAACCGATTTAAAAAAATCTTTCACCACTATTAGGCCACGTCTTTACTGAGTAACATAGGCTATATTTAATTCCCGTACTCCCACGGGAATCGAAATACGCGGGTGAAACCTTGTCTCGTCTGCTAGTTATGACATATTGGGTGAAACATTGGGAATTTGGTTTCTTCAATGATTACTAGGAACTTTTGGAATTAACATTTTATTACATAGAACAGAAAATATTTCGACTACTCGTGCGGCTGGTAAGTTGCGAAGTGTGATAATTGCGCCTTAGTGAACGTTACAACAAACGCGTCCAGACGTGTGTAACGCGTTATAAAATGTACCATCCTGAAATGTAAAGCGAATATAAAGCCGGGACCAGACGTATGTAACGCGTAATGTAAGATTACGTGTAATTTTGCGTCAACAGTGTGGACGGCCTAAAAGTCTGACAACCAGTCTTACCAAGTGGTATCGTATTACCCAGGGCCAGTATTAACTGGGTTGTGGAGGTCAGATAGGCAGTCGATCCATCTAAAATACTGGTATTCGGAAGTCGATCCCAACAAAGTTGGGAAAAGGTTAGGCAGATGATGATGATGATGATGAGTGTGGACGGCCTAAGCATGCGTGGCTGAAACTGAAGATCCCAAACGGCTGTTATTATTTAGCCACGAGCACCTAAATACCTACTTCCTAAGGGTATTCGTTGAAAGTATTTATTATTTAGGGTACACGAACATTCTACAATAGCATCTACTTAACTTAAATACTTAGTACTTTGTTAATTGGAAGAAAAAATCTTTTATAAGTACCAGGAAAATAAACTAAGTATTAGTTACTTAATTAATTATCCTGAAGTAGTCATTAATTGTGTCGTTAAATAAACAGATGATTGATTCACGACATGATCTCTTGTTATGCTGCTGTCACATCAGTCAAACTAACGAGCATTTAGACAGATATGAACTGTACTTAATTACGTACTTGTGTTTTCTAAATCATCATCACCATCATCATCTGCCCAGCTTTTTCCCCAATTATGTTGGGGTCGGCTTCCAGTCTAACCGGACGCAGATGAATACCGGTATTTTACATGGAGCGACTGCATATCCTACCTCCACAACTCTGTTAGTACTGGGTAATACGATACCCCTTGTTAAGACTGGTTGTGGGAACCTTTTAAGGCCACTGACTATCTTTAACTACTGTCAAAGATCTACAAAAATGAGAGCCGGGACCAACGACGACTTAACGTGCTTGCCGAGGCACGGAGGAAACTCGGTACGTCATGGGCGGACACCCATTCACAGACCAACCTAGGCGAGCTCGGCTTAAACTAAAAATCGACCCGAGCGGCTGTTCTTATTTAAAATATAGTTATCAGATATTTTTGAGACATTAGATAATCGCATTTGGTCACATGTACTCATCATAAAAACGTAAAACTTTACAGTTTTACGATATTGTTGTTGTCTATCTATTTGGATAAGCTTGAGCATTTGAGTAATATCAGATATTGATACCTTTTGTATCACGATTCGTTGAAAAACCAAGTGTGCCAGTTTCTGACGCCATAATTAAGGACTTTGTAGTTACTATGCAATCAAGTTAAGTTACAAAACTGGCCACGTTTTTGTTCTCTAAACGTCTAGAATTAAGTTTTGGACGTGTTACGTTGTTGTTTTAATTTTTTAATAAGTTTTAAGTTTAAGCATAAGGCATCAGGCAGGCTCTCTACAGGGCTATGTGGCATGAAATGTCTTTTGAATAACCAATCAGATTTAGTTATTTCCACCTTTCCTTTCCGCTTACCTTCGGTGGAAATGGATCAAGCGGATAGGTCAAGAGATGTCTCATCTTTCTATAGAAGTTTGTGCCGTGAGCTGGCAGCTCACATCTCCTCTCCGCTTTGGTGGAAATAACCTGCCAGCTTCGCAGCGCATCTTCTTTTGTCTCCGCTCGTCTCCGCTAAGGCGGAAACCGAGCCTTAGGAAGGTCGAAGAAATTCGTAGCGCAAAGTCACATTGTGGCGATTCTTGAGGTTCTATGAGGTCTATATCTACCAATGAACAAGCTTTGGCTGCAAAGTTGATGACGACACTAATTCCCACATTTAATCCCAGGAACAAAAAGAGAAAGAAACTGATGTCCGCTACACCGCTGTCATGCGAGCCCTGGTGTGGCGCTACGTATCCGCCATGCATAGGAAGATGGATGATGAAGAAGTTACCGAAGATGATATCAATGAACTGAAGGGAGACGTGTCAGCACTCAGATACGAACTACTGGAGGTGTTCGAGAAGAACGGCATGGATGTCAGCTTCACTGATAGAAAAGAGCAGGGTAAGTTTGGGTTATGGGATAACCGTCGCATCGGTACCCCACAAGGCCTTGAAAAATATGGCAGTCCCTTTCGAAGTGTTTCGTATTTTTCATGAGTTTTGTTTACTATTGCTTATGTGAATCATTTTAGACTTTTCGATCCTCGTGTTTGCTGATAGAATGCTATTTTATCTATGCCATCTGATGTGAAATGGTTACCACAGCCTATGAATGTCTGCAATTCCAGAAACATCTAGAAACAGAGCTACAATGTGTAATTTGCCTCTTATTCACTCATACATAGCCCTCACAACAGAACACATACTTAAATGCTGCTTGACGTCTGAAAGCAAGACTAGCTCCTTCAAAAAGTGGCTGAGCTACTCTCAAAGGTATTGCGTTGTTAATAAGGAAGCAATTTACCTACACTACTCCCGAATTGAGCAAATACATTCCGTTTACCCAAACTTGTTTTATATTCTGAGTTTGTAATCGGAAGCATGGTGGTCAACATCTCCGCTATATGTTGTTCAAAAGACATCTTAATGCTTATGCTTTAGATCCTACAGGTTGGAAACGGCTAAATTCACAAAGGTCATCTTGGCGCTCCATCATACATAAAAATATAAAATATTTTGAAGAGAAGCGACTAGAAAAACACCCAATACTTAATGAAAGACCGAAGCCGTTTGATGTAATTTTTAACAAATCAAAACCGTATGGTATGTATTGAAATGTTAAAACCAGGGAATGTTTTTGAACTATTGCAAAGGTTCCCAACTGCACCAGAGAAGATTGAAAAAAATAAACTGTTGTCTCAAAATTCTTCAGACCAATCCTTTATGTGCCTAAAAGCAAGTATAAATTTGGGAATAGTCTTTGTTTAACCTGAACTTTGTACAGCCTTTTGACTTTAAATTGTTGCTTAGCACAGAATCACAGGACAATCTAATCTGACCAATCTTGCCAAGGGATTACCGTGTAACCTAGTTATTACCATGGGCTGCAGGGGTCATATAGGCAGTTACCCAAAAAAGTAAAGTACTGGTATTCAGCTACATCCAGTCACATCAGAACACCAGTTACACTAATTGTGATTGTTTCCGGACCATATCATAATATCAGTTGGGACATAATCTCAATAATCCTTCTTTTTCTCAGTGGTCCTTGGTAAACGCATGAAGGTATGGGAGCGTCGACTCATGAAGGACTTCCACGTGGCCCCAGTGGCTCTGGATGAAGAGAAACCGGCTGATGAAGATGGACTGTCCCGGTTCAGGAGGATCGCCAAGTTGGCAGTCGCAAGCACCTCTAACGCTAAGTGGGATCAGACGCTTGCAAGTACTGGAATATCGTAAGTGTTTTAGAGATATTTCATTATTTTGGTATTAATTTAGAATTCCCCGTTATAATTGGCTGCTTATACGAGTACCTATGATTATTTTTCTGACTGTGATAATATGTGAGCATTTTAGGAGGCAAAGTTTCGTGATAGATGACTCAGTTTAAAAGTAAATCTCTTCATAAGCATTATATTTGGGCAATGATTAGTCGATCACAGTGATGTGATGCGGAGGAATGAGGGAAACGTAGTGAGGAAAATGTTGTATCTGTTTTGATCGAATGACTAGCGCGTTCATTGAATGACTAGGCCGAACATTGATTGAACAATCGTCACTCAACGTCCAACTATTAGCGGATTGCAACATAGCCCCTTGAACAGAGCGGACGTAGAATCAATCAGGTGATTGAAATTAAGTTTTTTTTTCCAAATAGCAAACACTTCGCACAAATAACACTGTGTTGATATTTTTTTTGATTAAATTTACTTACAAGGGCGTATTCGTAATAAAATAGTGCGACAGCATGGATTTACCTATTAGTACGCCGTCGCCGGCTACTTTTTATTCCCCTAAAAAACCTAACCTAACTAAACCTAACTAACCCAACGTGGGGGTGCCCCAAGTCCCTATATATCAGCTATAAGTATCCCATTCAACGACTATGCTGAATGATTCGACCACATGACTGCGACAGATATAAGAGTAGAAGAAGACCAAAGAAGCGATGGATGCTGGACTGTGTGAAAGATGATATGGCTAGACAGGAGGTGACTGATGAGATGACGAGTGATAGAGAAGTATGGAAGAAAAATGCATGCTGCGCCGACCACAAATAAATTGGTATAAGGGCAGGAGAATTATGATGATTAGCCAATCATAGTCAGCAACTAAAAGACTTACAAAAACAATAAAACCTACCTACTTTTTTTAAATAAATACATTATGATAAAAAATAATAAATTACTTGTTGGTACGGCTGACTCGCCAGTACCTCTAAATATACTTTTAGGCTGCCTGTCCACCGAAGCGCAGCGAGGTGGCAGAGCGGAGAAATGGGAAATTTTTAACCAATAGGATAGCATACTGTAGCGATGCTGGTATTTTATGCAATTTTATTGGTTAATATTTATCCTTTTCTCCGCTCCGCAGCGTATCTCCGCTTCGGTGGACAGGCAGCCTTATTCTCCCCCTATTTATAAGGGCAATCATTTGTGAAGAGCGGATAGATTGACATCATGCTTGTGCTGTTTACACCAGGTCTCAGATCGGCCGCTGTCGCAGTAGAGAGTCGTTCAAGAACCAGCAGAACCTACAGCGAGCCATGGAAGAAGCCAGAAAGTTAGTGCTGCGATCACCGTTGCCAGGTGAGATGGCGCTTGAAAGTTATATATTTTTGACAAGGCAGTTCTTCCTTTATTGGATTCCAAAAGAGAGTCTTTATATTCCGGTTCTTCTGTGCTTTTTAGCGTTTTCGCCGTACCGATCTCATTGTTTACGTGGTGCTGGGCAACTGAGCTTCTCCGAAATTCTAAACGTCCCTTTGTACCTATAAGAATGATGTAACCAAGATTATGTAACAAGATTTTGATTTAAAAGAGTGTCCATGGAGTTTCTTGCCCGTTCTTCTCCATAGAGATCTACGCTAGGGAATGGGCAACTACAGTACTTTCACAGTTTTTATGTCTTGTGACTGGGACTGTAGCCACTTTAAATATTCATTTTTGTTTCGACAATTCAAAAGTGCCTGTAATTGGCTTACTTGAAATAAATGCTTTGATTTTGATTTTGATTAAGCCTAGCTGTTCTTTTCGGTTAACTTTCATTGCGGAATCAGGATTGGGTTGCCAAACCAAATCAAATCATAAGTTATGTGTTAACATAGGTAAAAAAAAAGTACAAATCTTATGTTTGATGAACAGAGCGCTACGTGGCCTCGTCAGGCTCCAGTTGTACGAAAAAGTTTTCCCTATGAGTAATTATGTTTGAATTATATTGAAGTTTACGGTCACCGAAACATAAAAAAACTTTGACGCTGTGGAATTAAAGTATTATGAATAAACTGTCAGAAATTAAAGAAATAGAAACACAAAAGCATTTGAAATTGGTGCCATGAAGTCCAGTGCGGGCTGCCAAGTACATTCGTTTGGCACTGACTAAAATTAACTGGTATTCTTTTCAATTTCGGGGTTGTGTTTCTTTTAAAAAGTTTTATTAAAATATTCTTTTCTGGGAAATGGTTCACTAAGTGCTTTAAATGTTTCAAATAAAGCACTCAAGTCAATTTAGTAGCGAGTTAATTTATTATTTTGTAACTTGTTCTTTCATAGCTATTTTCTTAAATTCTTGGAAAAAGTGCACCCAGTTGCCCCCAAACGCTTCACTTTTAAAAATGTATGTTTTTCATTTGGCATTTTTCATTCTAAGCTTCGAATTCGAAGTGAAACATGATTTCACCAGAGGGTCTTTACCATTTTTCACTCGCGCTCCGTGGTTAAAAATTACGGATAAAAAATGAGCCAGTCAGTTCAGGCCTATCTAATCGTGCAGCTAGGAAAAGAATACTTCAGCAATTCACTTCGCTAGGCTTTTTATACAGGGTGTATTTCACCTCATCACAAAGCCGTTAACCAAGCATTCTGTATATCAAAATAAGTAACTTTCCGCAAAAAATATTGCTGGGAAACAACTTTTTTTTTGAGGTTATAAATCATGTTTTGTGGTATAACTCAAAGTAACGCGCTCAAAACATTGAGCGGATGGATGGATTGAGTAGTACGGAGGACGTAGAGATATTTAAAGTAAAAATCATGCGACAAAAAGCGGTATTTAAAAAAAAACTTGTAAAATTCTTGCAACTTTGACCCCCTATATCTCCGTAACTAGAAGGTTCCCAGGTATGGTGTAGAACAAAAAAATTATCAGAATGATGAGGAGAACAAGTGCCTTTCGTATTCGTTAAGAGGTGTTTTACACCCTTTAGAAATAACTGTGAAAAACTATATCAATGGTCACTAGGTTCGAGAGCGATCTCTCCAATCGAGATGCCAATTAGTCCGGGACACACTCTCTTGGAGCTGATCAAGGATATTTCCACGGAGGTTGCGGAGACAGAACCTGATCCACCCACTTCTCCTCCAAAGTCACCTTGGAAACCACCAGGTAAGAAAACAAAATTCCTAAATATAGTCCCAGGAGGTCTACTCTCTAAGCAAGAAATCCGTAGTTTCGGCCGAAGTTACATAGGAGGAAGGACATAAGATTCGTTAGGGGCCCAAACTAAAAGTGAATGACAACACAAAATATTGGTCATCTGAAAATTTTAGGGAGATTAGGTTTATCAGAACCCCGTATCTTGCTTGACGGATTAGGAGACCCCCACTCCCCAGTTCCTTTAAGTCTTGAGGCATATCGTCCACGATGCTTCTCAAAAATAACGTCTTACAAACTTAAATAAATCATTAATTGAGTAGCCAACTAGCCACTGCAGTACTGATTCCAAAGATTGATTTGACTTAAGAGGTTAATCTTTTTAGGCGGACTCTAGGCCAACGCATCGTATGATATGGTATAACGATTAGGCCCCGTAGGGGACAAAAAGTAAATTCAATGCGAGTCTAACCACAACTCAGTAGCTTACCAAACCCTTCACTCCACACAGGAGACGAAGGCGCAGCAGGTACTGCAGCAGTAGCATTGCTGTCAGCACCAGACGCTCGCAGTAGACCGGTGTCTCCTAAACCTGCGCCCACTCCTGCAACATCACCTGTTCCTGCTGCATCACCCACACCGGGACCTGCTAAGGTAGGCTTTGTAGGAGATGGTTTCATTCTCTCCTGAAATGTACAAGGTGTGAAGCTCATGGACACCCAAACTGTTTTATAATGTATTTCTTTTCAGCAAATGATTTTTCGTTCTGAGTAGATATTTTTATAAGGTATCAAAAAAACTAGCTGTTCCATAATTTTGACCGTATGGGTTTTTGTTGCTTGTAAAATAGCAGAGTTTTATCATTTCAACACACAAATTAGACCTGAAAACCCGATCAATAAAATTGTCAATATACTTTAAAATTAGATTTTTATAAATTATGAAATCAATCAATCAGTCGAGTCAGTAAGAAGTTCCGCATTTTAGCCTCTTTTCGTCGTATTCCTCAATACTCAGGGTCAAGATGGGTGATCTTGAACCTTCGGTATCACCTTCTCTCGGATGACCTTTCTCCATCTGTTTCTGTCTCTGGCTATGTGAAAGGCGATTTTGAGCTCTCGCAGTATGGAGTCGTTCGCCCGATATGCTGTCCAGGGGATCCGCAGTATCTTTCTCCAGCACCACATCACAAAAGCGTCAACGCGTTTCTGGTCAGCGGCTACCGATCACTAAATATACACCGTGTTTCCGGACGATATCTATGAACAAAAAATCGGTAGAAATCAGGTGCTTACGAGAGAGCGCAAGTTGTACACGACACGCAAGCGCGCGCGTTGTAAAACGTACATTACCATTACATAACGATGTCGGTACGCTAGCGAAAAAAGTATTCAAGTCTCTGTGAACTCAGACAAAGGATCGCAATAAAAACAGTATTTAAACAGAAACAAGCAATGTAGAAACAATCATATTATGTTCATTTTTCAGTGCTAAAATAAAGCAATTCAAATAAACTTAATTATCCTTTTGAAGTCCACGTGTCTGGTTTTAATTATGAACAGACTAAAAATTATACATACAATAAAATAATTAGTTTTTCTGTGATACTTTCAGTGTTCGCTACAGTTAGTAAGCAGTATGCAGACATAATTTGAAATGCATCCCAGTAGAAACTTGTGTGGATTGAAGTTCGTATTTCTCTCAGTTGCTTTTTAATTCATGGAAGTGACTTTCCTGGTTTTGATGAATGTTGGTGTTGAGAATTGTTTGATTCTGGATACTTCTAGTTATGAATACAAGGACATAAAGTCATATTATAGGATATCATAATCTAGATAGGTTTTATAGAAGGTCGTAGATCGCTTTTTTATACAATCTCATTACTCTTTACAGTTATGTGATACTTATTCGTGACACACACGTGTGAATAGTGCTTTCTGATTTTTGTAAAAAAATACTTGTCTAAAATGTCTATGTGGCCGGTTCAGAATGACTACTGAATACTAGGTAACCGATTGTCCGTCGGGGTCTATTTTACCCTGTACGAGTATAGCATTCCCAGTTTCATGGGAACAGCTTGTTTCAAAATCATAACCCAAACGTCGACCGATGACGTCACGCCACGATGATCTATGACGTCGACCAATGCCACTATGACGACGGTTTATTCCGAACCTGCAGTACAAACTAGGAATCGATAGGGCTCGATAATATAAATTTGACAGTTATTCTCGATAAAATGAGTTTTTATGGAGTCAAAAACTCATTTTATCGAGAATTACTGTCAAATTTATCTTATCGAGTCCTATCGATTCCTACGTACTTGTACTGCTGACCCGAAATCCTAACCCGGCCGTAGGTTAGGTAAGGAAGTTGACAAAAAAAAAGAATTTTGTTCCGAATCTAAACCTATTCCTGAGCTGACCCGACTTATCAATTTGTTTAAATAACTTGAACAAGAACGCTCCATACCTGCGAAAAAACGGGAATACACGGAAACCCTATCTATATCACAATTCGGCAGTGCAAGTACGTAAGACTTGATTGACTCGATTAGATCAATTTGACAGGTGTTCTCGATAAAAATGAGTTTTTGACTCCATAAGAACTCTTTTTATCGAGAATAACTGTCAAGTTTATCTAATCGGTCCAATCGAGTCCTATATATTTGCACTGCGGGTTAGGTTAGGAATAGTATTAAGTTCGGAATAATATTCTTTTTTTTTCACGTTCCTAACCTAACCCGTGATCGGGTATGGATTTCAAGCCAGGGTTCGGAATAAACCGCCACGACGATCTACGAAAATCTAGCTACGCCTCTACGACGACCTACGCCGTAGCACCTAAGCGAAGCCATTTACAAAATTTGCTATGAAACTAGCATGTCTTGGTATAATGACGTGTATTTCATCCAGACTCCCTCCAAGGGACCGACACCTGTGCCCGGTACATCAAGGGTTGCCAGTCCTGTGCCGGCAACGACCAGTCCTCCTGGTGAACGAACCACTTCACCACAACCAGGTAAAGTCACATATAATTTTTATATTTATGGCTTTTTAGATAATAAAAAAAATTGGGTCAAATTAAATTAACGAGCGAAACTTCGTAGAACTAGAGGCCAATAAAACTGACAGTAATTAAAAAAAAAGATTCAAATAAGGTACGTTAAACTTTATGTCAATCTTTGTGAAAGTCGTTGAAGGAGTACAACATAACACTTCTTGTCTTCTGGTTTAAAAATTTCGAAATTTTAGATTAGCTAGCTTCGCAAATGTGAATTAGATTTTCCTACACTAAAAGGCCCTCTGCCCATTTTTTCCATACAGTGTGTCAGTCTATTTTCAAAACACCCTGTAAACACGTTACCTTTATTCATTTGTGTCTTATTGTAGAAACTGAAGCAAAACAAATTGTTTTATTTAACATCTTCTTGCCATTTATATTTATTTTGATTAACGATGTCCTAGATGTGGCAATGAAACGCATATTCACGCTAAAGTATGTTTTCCATTCTCGTTGATGTTTTTTGTTTTGGCTTAATGCCAGGATATCTTATCCTGTGTGGGCGTCCTGAGAGACCACTTAGAGAAGTTTTTCTACAGAATGAGTTATTGAATCCATCTGAGTCATTACAGTACCAAAAGATATGATAGTTAATGTTTGAGCAGGATCTACTAGCGTCTCAATTCTCATCAAGATTTTGGATGTAACAAGCACAGATGCTGTACGGAACCCATTTTTTCTAAAATGTGATGTGACTAGTAAATTTTTTTACAACTAGTGTCTGTTTTCAAGAACACAAATAAAATTTGGTGCATGGTTTTGGTGTTTCAACTTAAGGTGATTACATGAGCTAAACGCGAGTTTTATAATTACTAAAAGTATATGCTTCACTGCTATAAACAAGACCAGAAAAATATACGATATTCTTCAGGATATATGCTAGCATGATACTGTTTTGAAAACATAATACAATTAATTTGGCTCGATAAAAAGAAATCACGAACTTATCTCTAAAAATATTTTTCAAACAATAAAAAACATAGTAATGTACATGCGATCATTCTGAATTTTTGGCTAATAATTCTACAAGCAATATATTAGCATGTTACTGTTTCAGTTTTTTAATCCAATCAATAGTTTTTTTGTAAATCGATCGAAACCACTCATTTCGCGCTATTTGGCCCGCAGTGGCTGACGTAACAACCACTTTGTAGTGCAAGCTGATTAGAACTTTATTCTAACAGCGTTTCAAACGAAGTTTGTACCACCATATTATAGAGTTGCTAATTTAGCTCGTCTAAGCGCCTTAATGTTACATTTAAAGTGCAATATAGCTTAGAGTACGACCTCATTGGTCATTTCGATTTTTCTTATCATTTTGACTCACAGCTTTTCCCACTTTTATGATGAACATTAGGAAAGATAACTTTGATTTGGTTATGCTAAAATTTATTCATTATTTTAAAGTCAGTTATTGGTCGGAGTTATCTTAAATTGGGTTACAAACTCATATTTCTCTTTTTATTATCAGTAAAACTCAGTAACTCATAAAGCTCTATTTCTGTTAATCTGAAGATCAAGTTAGATACAGCTATCATCAAATTGACTAAATTCTAAATTACATTAATATATTCTTGCTGTTGTCGATACGTAATCGATCATATTGAAAATAATTCGGTTACCTACTATAATAACGTTTGTTAATTACTCTGTAACTAGTTGTTGTCTCTGGCGTCGCTTGTCTATGCAAGATTAATGGTTATTGACTATCACTGGTCGCCACACAAATTGGGTTATGATGTATGTAGTTAGGGGATTTGTTTCGAGAGTTCAATGATCCAGAGAGAGTTCAACGATCTTACATATTAATAGTATGGATATTATATTTGGCAAAGAAAAAAGAAAGATGATTCTTTAGACACTTTTTGTGAATGCTGTGCTCCCAAATAGACGGTGGCCTACTTGCACAAAGTGTGTTAAGTGTGTGTGTGTAGTCATGATTTCGGTTCCCTATCGTGTTACCTAACATTTTTAATCCATAAAGTAACATATGTTTTTTTGGCCTAATCATCATTTGTCCGAATGATATTTTACCCGAACTTTTTATCACATAATGTCACATGCCATAAAATTGAAATCCCTAAATACAATATGCCCTGAACCCGTTTGTCATAAATATAACAATCAATAATATACAAAATACTTAAACCGTTTTCAATAATAGTTTTAAATCCTAAATCCAAATTATTTAATGTTTTGATCCTAATATCCTCCATACATTTTTGGGCTAGTGTCGAGCCAACCAAACTATACTTATTATTTGGACAGAGCATGACATAATAAACATTTTTTATTATTACACCAAAGTCGTAAGTCAATTCACCGAAAAGAGAAAAAAGTTTAAGTCAAGAAAGGAAGTACCCAAGATTTCATCTTCATTCTACTTTTTAAAGCTGATCCACGCAACTTCGTCTGCGTCACATTAAGAGAGAAAAAGCTCACAAGGGAATAAAATTTCTCCCGATCTTGTAACATTTTTCATTGCTGCTCCGCGCCTATTGGTCATAGCGTGATGTTATATAGCCTATAGTCTTCCTCGATAAATGGACTATCAAACGCAAAAAGAATTTTTCAATTCGAGCCGGAAGTTCCTGAGATTAGCGCGTTCAACCAAACAAACAAACAAACAAACTCTTCTGCTTTATAATATTATAATAAGTATAGATTCCTTTAATTTTAAACTGCTAAAATTATTTTCAGGATAAATTTAATCCTGAACCTTCTAGCACTATTCAAAAGTGTTTGTCGATTCCAGAAATGTGTTTAAAATCACAAAGTCATCATTGTCCTGCTCTTATCCCAATTAATTAGTGGTCGAGCATGTCTTCTTCTTCCATAATTCTCTATTACTCGTCATCTTAACAGTCACATCCTTTCCAGCCATATCATCCTTCACACCCTATTCATCGTTTTTCGTTTTTTTTTTGGTCTTCCTCTAATAGCCATCTAAATAGGCTAGTTTCTACCATCAATAAAATGCAAATCTAATTAGTTAGAGTATTGGAAAATAATGGACACGTTTTTTGTTTTTGTAAATCAACGAATATTGACAAAGATAAAACCCATCAAAATTTGAGAGTGGGGGGCTCGTGACGTCAGAACTCACTAAAAATGATACCAAACAGTGACGTATTGTAGAAGCGTCCTATCTTCGTCTATTTTGGTTTATGTAACAAAAGAAAAAATACGGGTCAAATATTTTTTGATAATCTAAGTGACTAGAAGAAGCCTATTCACATTCAATTCAACATGTTCCTCCTTCATCCGCATCACATGGCCTGTTCCACAAAACCAGTTATCATTACAACTTTTCAGTCACCGGGGCTAATTTCAGCCTTTCTCTCTCACGTACTAATTCCTTATGTTATCTATACGCGTTACACCGCACATAATATCCCCCTTATCATTCTCATCTCAGCCATATGCAGTCCCCTTTTATTCATCCCTTTTTCCAACATAAAATGACGAAGTAAAATGTTTTAATACTCTTAAATGATTATATTGTTTAGATCCAAGTCCTTTAAAGGCGAAACGAGTGCCAGGAGAATCGTCTCCACCAAAGGTAATCAAGAGGAAATCACCTGGACCACCATCTACATCAGGAGATGAAACGGTGAGAAGCAATTAATTTCACTTTCTGCTTAAAGGCATACGGTCACAAAAACTGTTTGGGAAAAGTGGGATTTGTGGTGCAGCACAACGGCTTTCAAATAAAAATAATGCAATACTTCATACTCCCCATATACTATTTATCTATTTGTCGCCACATTGAAAAAAGTAGAAATTGTGAATCAGTTTTGTTCGTGTAATCCAGTAAGAAAATACATGGGTTAACAAAAGTACTGTCTACAGCTAGGTAACTAAAGAAACTGGGCAGTTAGTATCTTGGGGATCGAATAACGAAAACCAAGATAAGGTCACATCAAATATTGGACATGAACAAGAGCCTATAGGCATATATGGAATCTTATGTCTTCCTTTTTGCATGAAACAGGCACCAGACAAACCTGAAGAGTCTGAAGCTAAGCCAGCTGAAGTGACAGCTGTGCCCAGACCAGTGGTTCCAGAAATAAAACCAGCAGATGGAGCCATACCTCCACCACCACCGCCTGCTAAAGCTAAGGTAATAAATAAGATACTCACACTGAACTGTAACTGATATTGCTGGGCAAAGATCTCGCCCATATTATTTCAATTAAATAAACGAGTTAAATTATTATTTATTTATTTATTTAAACTACATGTACAAGAGTGGTACATAGGCGGACTTAATGCCACAAGGCATTCTCTACCAGTCAACCTTTAAATTATTGTACTTAATGTGAACAAAAGTAACCATGGGAGATGAAAATTATTATAACAAGAATCTAGACCATGTTACTTATTCGCTGACTGATTAAAATGTAGCAGGTAATTTTTTCAGAACTTTATGGTTTAAGGGGCCGGCGGAACGTGCGTCATTCATACAAACGTAATACCAAAATAATTTGTAAATCAAACATATTCTTAAGGTATTTTGTGTTTATTTAATTACACAATATCTAGGTTTCCAAATATATATTTTGAATGGACACTGATTTAAACAAGAGTTATGGGAAAAATACATTTAATATAGGAATTTTAAATTCCTCATATCTCGTTATGTCACCGTAAAATTGTCAAATACGTTATATTACAATATAACGTGTTTTGTCAACTGAACATACGGAAGTATCTCTGCCGCCATAATCGGGACTTGGGGCACCCCCCCGTTAGGTTAGTTAGGTTCCTTTAAACCCTGCACTCGGAAATAGGGGCCCCGCGAAGCGGGGCTCCGTCCACTACGCTTTTTAGGGGGAATATAAAGTGTTTTAAGGTTATGTTATATTAATCGGTATTTCTCAGGAATGGTGCATTATCTTTTCATGAGAGTTGTGCCACTGGGCAAGGGGGACCCCTCCTTCCCTCATCACCGCGTAAGTTGACTACCATCGCATGCATTTCACGAAAAATAATACGTTTTGTTGTAAGCAGTATGTTCATTTGACAGTAATTCGAGACTTTACAATATCGCTAGAGATATTACAATATAACGTAATAGACAATTTTACGGTGACATATATATATATTTTAAATATACATTTAAGTACATTGAAATTCTGTAATCCAATCCAAATAACTAAACACTACCTTAAGAATACTAGTAGTATGTATTAGTTTCGGTTGAGTTACAGAATATAATATGTTCCCAAATATATATTTTGAAAGGATAATGATATAAAGACGAGATATGAGGAATTTAAAATTCCTATATTAAATGTATTTTTCCCATAACTCTTGTTTAAATCAGTGTCCATTCAAAATATATATTTGGAAACCTAGATATTGTGTAATTAAATAAACACAAAATACCTTAAGAATATGTTTGATTTACAAATTATTTTGGTATTACGTTTGTATGAACGACGCATGCTCTGCCGGCCCCTTAAGTCAATTCCTCAGTTTGTCTTTTTTGTTTGCAACTTTAGCAAAGTTTCTATTATAGAAAAAGTCCCCATCCAGAAATTGGAAACTCATCTACTTTTCAGACTTCATAAACCTTTTCCCCACAGGCTCCACCAGCACCAACAATGGAGGTGACTCCCAGTACCCCTCCCGCGCACGCCCCTTCTCCTCCTGAAGCTGCCAAGCCTCCGTCACCACCTAAAGTGGCACCACCACCACCCAAGGTCGCGTCTCCACCACCAGCCAGGGTTACGTCACCACAGCCTTCTACTTCTGCTACTGATGTTGTGAGTATTGTGTTTTTCTGTGTTAAACTTACTTCTACATGCAAAAAAAAAACAGTCTTCCTCATCATCATCTGCCTTGCTTTTTCCCAACTACGCTAGGGTCGGCTTCCAGTCTAACCGAATGCAACTAAATACCAGTATTTTACATGGAGCGACTGCCTATCTGACTTCCACAGCCAGTTTCATCATGTTTCAGAATAATCAGAAATGGCAATTTTTAACAACTTTAAAATATTACCATTAGAAAATGGAATAAAAGGGCCAATACGGCAGGACACGGGGCGCCGAGCCACTACTCCTACACAGCTGTGTGCAAATATTGAAAGTCTTCATTAAGTTTAGAGTTATTTACTGCTTTTTCTAATTAAAAATCACAGTATGAGTTTTTGATATTGTTCTGATATATATGTTAGTCCATGCTTAATTAAAATCCACAACAAAGGAAGCACTTTATTATATTGACGTTGATTACATGAAAATATTCTTGAAGTTAGTTAAGAATACCCTAATGAAATCAAAGTTTGGATGGTAATTTCTAAGATAAGGATAACATATTTTTTTTGCAAAGCATACCTAGGTTTGCTTCATGCCTGTTCTCAAAATGTAGTAGTTGATCTGATTATGAGGACTTGGGTCTAATTTCGTCAGACAAAATGATACTGAGTTTTTTCATCAGGAATTCCTTATATTAGCAGAGTTATACCTATGCGGTCTATAACAAAAAGTTATAGCGAAATATAGCTGTTCCATAGGCACACTGCTTAGCGCCTCGGGAGTATCGTCGTTATGCCTATTTATCCTGATCTTCAGTAAAGATAGAAACAGTGAACACTGCTAGAAGTTAGTTCCCTAGGGCTTATTAAGAAGAATCCATCGATCTTATCTGATTCTGTATCATTAAAATTAGAGTACCTACCTACTGTCTCGGACCAATATTTTCTAACGATTTCGTAGTAAAAGAAAATGTAACTTAAAATACCTACTTGGTATTTACTTTACATTTCAATTGAAAGTGGTCTTAGAATGCCGTAAGGCAGAATCCCACGCAGCAAAAACATATTTCAAAATTAATTATTGAAATATTACTATGATGGTTATTTGTCAACATTTCAGTTACAGGAAAAATATTACTGGATTCCAATTCTAGAATTTGTTAATGTCACGAAAAACGTTTTGTATATTTTGATACTATCCTTAGATTTCGCTATCATGTGAGGCAACACTATAGCCAAACGTGTGCAGATTATGAATAAATTCGACCACCACAAAAAAACCCATGGCAAAAGTAACTCGCCACAGTTTTTTTGCGATCAGGATCATCTCAATTTATTTGGGGCAGACGCTGCATGTCTTCTCCCATACTTCGATATGTAACAATAATACGAATGTCTGTCTATCAGTCATGCTAGTTGCGGAGGTCAGATACTAACTGTGTAGTGGAGGTTAGATAGGCAGTCGCTCCATGTAAAATTCTGCTATTCAGCTGCATGCAAACAGTTGGCCTGGAAGCCGACCCCACACAGTTGAATAAAGGCAGCTGATGATATCAAAATATAATAATAACTAATTTAACGTTTACTACACCAGCCCGCCAAAGAGCCGCCTTCTCCACCAAAACGGCTAACTTCGACATCTAGCACGGAACAGCTCATACCACCACCTTCGCCGGAGCCTCTCCGACCAGTCAAGAAGTTGGAGGAGATCAAGACTATCAAGAGACAACAGAAGACTGGCTGGCTTTAGGATACTGCTGAAGATGGGTGTAGCTCCCTGTTTGAAGTGTGTTGGTCCCCTTAAAATAAATACTTCCTAGATTTTCTAACTAGCGACAGAGGTATCTAGAACCCTGGCCTATTATCGGCAGAGTTTTGGCAGATTCAATCCAAGTCTGTTCAAAAGGGAAACAGAAATACGCAGTAATTGTTCTGAAATTAAATAAAACAACATAGTTGAATGATTATTCCATTAAGGTTATACCAGACCAAATATGTACACGTTTGAAACTTTAAGAAGATATCCGATGTGTGACGTTCACCGTGCGCATCACTCGTGATAAAAAATAGCAAAACAAAATGCAAGTATTTTTTTGTCTTGTTTCTGACTAAGTTTAAATGTTACTACTATCTTATTTACTTTGGTAAGTGTTGGTTGGCAGTTGATGTTTGAAGAAATAATGTGTCGTCCGTGAAAAAATATCTAAAGTGAATAAAAAAAGTGAATAAAACTTACTGCTTTCTTTACTTTTTTGTTGCGTTTTGCTTCATTTTGATTTAAAATAAAATAATTTTGCTATCTTAAGGGGCTGGCGGAGCGGGCGTCGTTCATACATACGTAGTACCAAAATAATTCGTAAACCAAACATATTGTGTGTATTTGTATTTTGAAGTGTGTATTTATTTCGATTGAAATACATAATATCTAGGTTCCCAAATATATATTTTGAAAGGACAATGATATTTAGACGAGATATTGAGGAATTTACAATTTCTATAGAAAACTTATTTTTCTCATAAATCTTGTTTAAATCAATGTCGACATTATGTAATCCAATCGAAATAAATACACACTTCAAAATACGTTACGGTTTACGAATTATTTTGGTATTACGTTTGTAAGAAACGACGCACGCTCCGCCGGGCCCTTAACTCGTTATTTATTAGTAACTTTGATTATCCGGTTTAATTCGTTTTATATTATGATTTATCTAAACATTGATCTAAGCATTTTTCAATTTAAAAAGATTTTTCCTAAAAAAAGATACTCTATCTTTTGCACAAGTACACCACAATCAATAGTTTCTCGTATATTTCCGCAGCGAGCTCGTGTGTAGTTGCAGAGCGTCAAATTCATGACTAATATGAATGTCTGTTAGACCGCGGTAGTCGCTGGCGTTATACAACTCCTTATTGATTTGGTGTGCTGTTGTACACCAATAGAGGACCCAAGACCAGTTATATTCTATCAGCGTTAGTAATCTAGATAACAAAATAAATAATATGGTATCTAAAATATTGTCTTAATGGTCAATCCAGACATAAGCCAGTCGTAGAAATACGAAAAGCTTTGAAAAATTTGTTGATACTGAGTCTTGTTTTAAATTGAGTTGGTTTTTTTTGTATGTTTTAGGAAAAAGCTTAGCCCAGGGATGTATTATGTATTCTTAATATTTAATAAAAAAATGTCTTTTATAATTTTCGGTCTCTGTTTTAAAGAATTTTAGTTTTGTATTCAAATGTTGCTTTTTGTTTGGTATATTCGTAAATTACAGTTTATTGCAATTTTTTCTGTACATTTGATTTTATTTGAATCATAAAGATCTTATATTATTTTAGGCTTCTGTTCTTTGCGGTACTTTATTTTTTTTCACATTTGTGCGCATTTTCTTGACCTCATTGAATAACACTTCCTAAACTAATGAAACCATAAAACGAAGAGATTTAAATTCAAGAATCGACAAAACATTTGGACTGAATCCAACTTTTTATTATCTGTCCTAGTTTTAAGTTTCATGAAATTGCAATAAAATCAACTTAATTTGCAATTTAACTATCCTATTACGATAGATGTGTTTTGATAAAAAAAGGAAATAAAATCAGTTACATTGTAAACTTTTTTGCTCTTTTATACCTTATTAAAATCATGCTGTTTCTCCTTGACATAAAATTTGTAAAATTACTTACCTAAAGTTTTAGAGATGAATGCTATTTCAAAATGTTTTGTACGAAATTGTAATACGAGAATAAATATAAATATCACTGTATCATTTTGTTTTATTTCCTTCTTCTAAAGAAAGTAATACTATTTAAAGAGTACCCTATTTGTGTCGACCTACCTTTCTCGAATATATAAAATTTTATTTTGCTCCCCTCCTTTACAACAACATGCCAAAATAAAAATGTACGGCAAGGAAAGTAACTGATAAAAGGAAATTAATACGAGACTACTAACAGTATAAGTATGTATGTGTAAAAGGAAGAATCCCCCTTGAAGCAACGCCGTCGATTGGGTACCCCCTGAGGCATGGGGTGCGGTGCTTTTGTTAGCGGCCACTGACCTAATTTATTTGTATCAGATAACTTCATGCCTGTAATCACCGAAGAGTAAGGGCTCATTTACGGTACTGTGGTGGTACGTTGTGCGGTGCGGCCCGCTTTCAATTCAACCATGATAATAATATATGAGCGCATTTACGTGGAAGCGATATTACGCGCATTCGCTGAAATGCAGCGTGCACCGCGGCGGTCAACGCGGCAGTGCACGCGGCATCACACGCGCAAATACAATAGTAGTTTATGCAACTGTGCATAATGCCTAATTATGTATAGTTGCATACACTACTTTATCTACCCAAATATCATAAGGGCTCTATGATGGGTTCAGGAACCATAGGGAAATGACCTGCATTGTTACTTGGCCCTTGATTTTTGTGCCAACCGGTTATTAGTTGCATTCGTCGCTACATTTACGATATCTGGCGGAGTATTCATGTCAATTTCTGAGTCACTATCACTCATTTTCGACAGAAATAAAGAACTTATCAGAAAATGTGTCTACTCGTAACTGGATTACTGGAAATAAAAAGCTAACGAACAAATGACAGCTCGAAATGGCGGCGTTTCGGATATCTGTCTTTTTTTTTAATCATAGGCAAACGAACAAAGTCCCTATTCTTGTGTCACTCGAGATCAAAATGTCGTGCGATTTATAATTAAAATCATACTGAATTGGGGTTTTTTTTATCGATATCTGATTTAATGTAGGTGGTACTAGAATAGCACACTCACTTGAATTTGACACCTGTTCCAAATTTAAAACTCATAACCTACTGTTTTCAGTTGCGTTATGAGTTCATTACAGTTCCGTTTATTTCTGCAGGTTGGTAATGCTGGTAATTGCCTATGGTTTTTGAACGCATTAGAGAGGGTTTATGATATTTGGGTAGATAAACATAATTATGGCAGACTAGCTGACCCGCGCAACTTCGTCTGCGTCACACCCAAGGGCAATTTTGTTCAAAATCAAATACTTGTGATTAACAACGTATTTATTTGAATAAGAATAAATTACCATGTTTACAAAAACAGCTTTAAAGGCTTCTATTGACAGCTTTACATCTTCATACTTAGACACTCGATGACAGTCATACTCCAGCTAGGTCTGCAGTTCTCATCAAGGTACATTAAATGAGCTGCAACACGATATAGCTGCTGTAAACCGTTGCCAACCTCTCACAACTGCATACCATTTAAAATTTCAAACTGTACGTCCCTACGCTATGACGCCGTGTCTTAAAGTGCTCAACCTCTTCAAAGCTTAGAACCCTTCAAATGCGGTATTAATATTTAACGGTGACTTTCGAGACATTCCAATTTTAAAGAGTATTTGCAATTTTGCACCAAATTTTTATGTGAGTTCAACCTTTTTGGAATAAAATCGGATTGGGTTTTGAAACATGTATCAAAATAACTTGTAGTTTATATCAAAATTTCGAAGGAGTATTGATATCAAATTCGAAACAAATCACCGCCAAAATAACTTTCTACCCCTTTTTAACCCCGTTAGGGGATGAATTTCAATGCAATATGAAACGCGTCCATCAATACTGTTAATATTCTTGATTGCAAAGTTTGAAGTAGACACATTTTCCCATAGTATAATTTCGAAATTCTTTCTTATCGTATGCCTACGTTATACAGAAAATACACAGACATTAGATAGTAGGATTTGTACTCGTTTGTAATGTATTTGTAACTTTTCCGGCTTTATGTCTTATGTAAAATAAAAAATAATTATTGGCATCAAAAATTATTTATGTAAAATAGCAATTTTCTTGCTAACTGTACTTTATTTTTTAATTAAATCTGTGAACGGGGATAAACATTTTGTGAAAAAATTACGGATTGTTACCTAAGACCATTTTTGTGTAGCTGCAGCTCCCCTTACTGCCCCGTTTACCGTTTACCAACTACTTATACCGAGGAAAGCCGATTATCTTGAGTTCCGCTATTTTGGGCGTATTCACTTCAAAAATCAAATTTCAAGAAAATTGAGAAATTATATTTACCTGTATTAGATTTGAAGTATTTACAGCAACTTTTAAAGGTTTCCACTTTAATGGATTTTATTGTATAGGTGTATGAAGTTAATTAATTTTAAACACAAAACCCTCTTTTTTACGTCTCTGGATGATTTTAAAAAGAAATGCTGAAACAGGTATTTCTTTATTTTTAATAATAAGTATTTACTCTGAGTTTCATGAATCTAGAGCAATCTAAATTTTTTTTTTCATACAAACTTTACCCCCCCTTTTCACCCCCTTTTTCCAAAAAAATCCATAATTTCTATAGCCTAAGTGTTATTCTAGGTTTATTTAAATAGATTAGTGAAGTTTTCATCAAAATCCGTCCAGCAGTTTTTACGTGATGCGCGGTACAAACACAAATTTTAAAAATGGTTTTAATATGTTCAGTTACTTATTTTAAGTCACCCTGATCGGTTTTTTTTTAAATCTTCAATGTACAGATTTTTTGGTCTCAACGATTTTATTATATTATGTATAGATGTATAGATTACACCGCCTCTCCGTAACCGGAAAACCGCGCAACGCACTGCCCGACACGCCGCGTGTCCGTAAATGAGCGCTTCGTTAGAGGAGTGCACCCACAATTTTCCAGTTATCTTTAAGTCCCATGTAATAAGGGACGGACCTATTACCATCAATCGGGCTCTAATCCGTGGCTGCTACTGAGAAATAGGTACGTAATGAAAAACACCAATAAAACTTTGTTCGATCTTGGAATCGAAGCCTGGACCTCACTTTCAGTAGTCGCTAGCGACAGCTGGAGCAACGATGAACGAGTTAGTCTAACCATCAGCAGTTCTTGGCCGAGCCCTGGCTCTTCGAATGTATCTATTGCAGTCAATTCATATAACACGCCGTGTTACATAATGGCGCGCCGGATTGAAAAACGTCGCCGTTAATTAATGCAGTCTCCTCACGTTCAGCTGCGAGAAGAAACGACTGAATAAAATACTTACTAAAAATTCAGAAAATAAGGCGTAATCGACGATTGGCTTCTATTTCTGTCTGCAGGGTTTAAAGTAACTTAACCAAACCTAACATCGTCGAGTGTTCTAAGTACCGAGCTCGTTTCGTTCGCTTTCAAAGTGGCGTATCGACGATGCGCCCGTTTGTATTTGGGCGGCACGTTTACGTCGCTTTGACGAACGCGACAAATATGACTGCGACATACAGGGTGTAAACAACGTCATCACGAAGCCGTCAACCAAGTATTCTGTATATCAAACTAAGTAACTTTACGCAAAAATGATTGCTGGGAAACAACTTTTTTTTTTGGGATGAAAAATGATTTCTGTGGTAAAACTTAATGTAACGCATTTAAAACATTATGCTGATGAATGGATTGAATAGTACGGGGGTCGTAGAGGTGTTTAAAGTAAAAATCTTACAATAAAAAAACTTGTCAAAAAGTTGTAACTCTGACCCCCAATATCTCCGTAACTAGAAGGTTCTTCAGGTTGTTTTGTGGTAGAACTCAATGTAACGCACTTATAGCATTGTGCTGATGGATGGATTGAATAGTATCGTGGAGGTGTGAAAAGTCAAAATCTTACCAAAAAAACTTGTCAAAAAGTTGTAACTTCGACCCCCCCACATCTCCGTAACTAGGTTCCCAGGTATGGTGTAGATGTAGAACAAAAAAATTATCACAATGACGAGGAAAACAAGTGCCTTTCGGCTTCGTGAAGAGGTGTTTTACACTCTTGATCCTACATAGAATGTAATGAATGATGACCCATCCTCAACTAGCGGTGCCGCGACTGTTATAATTTAGCCATGACCTCCAAAAACAAGTAAGCTCTAGGTTTAATAGAAAAACATCGCCCGTTTGATTGCAGCGGTCACTCGAAAAGGCAACTCGTGCGGGGGGGTCGTCGTTTAGGGAAAGTTCTGAATTCAGCTGGATCTCGTTAGACTGGGAGCCGAAGCGAATAACTACGTGGGAGAGTAGGTATATTTTTGGAAACTGAGTGAAGATCGTGATATTTTACTAAGTTATATTTGGTAGGAAAAAGGAAGTATTTCGTGATCGTTTCCAAATGGGATTATTATCTAGTAATACCCGTTTTTATTATCACAGCAGTGGTGCACTGAGCGAGGTTTTCTAAGGATAATTCTCATAAAACCCGCACTAACTCGCACACACAGATAGCAACACAGATAATCAATCGTGCGCGGGTTTTAGCGTACGGCTACGGTTTAAGTGATATCCCACTGTTGGGATTTGATCTCCGATTGCTGAGCCGAGTGCTGAAAATCCTTAAACTGTCCAGTTCGATGTCGATCGTACGCGCGAGCGGTCGGCCGTATTACGGACAGTGACGGCGACTAAGTCTCGAGCGCAATGGCCTCGAAAGTTATTAAATGTACGACTTGTAATATTGTAATTTGTGAAATATTAGCCTTCATTCAAAACAAAGTGGATATAATGGACGAGGAGGGTTTAGTTAGGCTATGTACGTCTGCCTTTTCGGAGGAGGACATTGAAACAGGCAAGAACCTACTTTTTGCCTCAGTGTCAACGCAGCAACGAAAAGTAGTTAGGAAGAATAGTGGTAAATCACAGCGGAATATCTCTGACATGATATCGTTATTCAAGCAAACAGATCCTGAGCAAGTACCAATTTTTGTAGCAAAGGATTTGCACAAACTCCCACCAGTGACATTCGATCACGTTGACGCAACTAGGACATTAAGGGATATTCTGATTATGCAAAATGAAATAAGAATAATGAAGGACACATATGTTACGGTAAAACAACTAAGTGAGATTAAAAATGACTTGCAAAACCTAAAGAAAAGTGCGATCGGTGATAACTTTGACTTGAACGTGAATCGAAAGAGAGGCGGTAGTAGTGGAATTGAGAGTTTTTGTTTGGACAGTGGGCCGATGGGACTACCTCACGTTACCGAAAAATCACAAACACATAACGGGGATAATGAGGTACAATACATCAACAATATGACAACAGCTGATGCGAGTGGAAAGTCTAGCCCGTCAATTCGCAAGATACAGGCATCTCGCTCACCCATACATGTTTCAAAAATACCTGTCTCGTTCACACCGAGCAGTAGATCGAGCGAACTTCGGCACGGTGATGCGGCGAAGGCGAATAAGCCCGAACATAGCCGAGACGCAAGCGCACCAACCGTGAGCGAGTCTCAACGACTAACCGGTCCAGCGAGTAGCGGGTGCTCCAAGCTAAAAACGCTAGCGGAAATTGTCGTTGCGGAGGGTGAATGGAAAAAAGAAAATGTTTCTGAAGAATGGCAAACGGCTCAACGAAAAAGATCGAGTAATCGCCTGCAGGGGTTCCAGGGCAAGGCTAAAACACAGCCCGATTTTAAGTTTAGAGCAGCGGAGATTAAAGTTCCGCTTTTCATAAATAATGTTAACCAAGCGACCAGGCCAAGTGATATTATTGAGTACATACAACATAAGACGAATGTATCTGTAACTCTGAAGAAAATTAACATGGTTAAACAAAAACGCTATGATGCGTACAAGATCTTTGTACCACACGCAAAATTATCTATGTTTCTGGATGATGGATTATGGCCGGAGGACATTCAATTTAGGAAATTTATTTATTATAATAGAAAAACTTATGACATGAAAAACGAAAATAGGATTATGCGCAATGACGAGAAACATAATGACGATGGATAGAAATAGCAACTTGACCAATAAAAACACAAAACTTGTTAGTTTCAACTGTCGATCGATCACTCGTTCAATCGAATGCGTGAGAGGATTATGTCGATCAGCGGACATCGTTGCATTGCAAGAAACGTGGTTGCAACCGCAAGATATCCCTTTATTGGGCACTATTGACGCTGATTTCGAGTGTACGGGAAAGTCGGCGATAGATACCAGCGTTGGTGTACTGCGTGGACGACCATACGGAGGTGTCGCCATACTTTGGCGGAAAGATACCTTCCAAGCGGTATCTATCATACAGTGTACCAGTGCGCGTATTTCTGCGATAAAAGTGACGTCATGCGAAAAAATAGTATTAGTGTTCTCAGTGTACATGCCAACGGACTCAGCCGAAAATCTTGCCGAGTTTACGGAATGTTTAAGCGAGATTGCGGCTATTATCGAAGAGTATAGTGTGGACTCTGTGTTCATATTGGGAGACTTTAATGCTCAGCCTAGCGGACGGTTTGGAGTGGAACTTTTGGACTTTTGTGTTGAGCAGCAATGGCGATGTGCCGATATTGAAATATTATCTTCGAACTCGTATACGTACGTAAGTGACATTTATGGTACTCAGAGTTGGTTAGACCACTGTGTAGTATCTGAAGCGGCGTGGCGGTCAGTGGTTAATGCGAAGATATTACACAACGTTTATTGGTCTGACCATATTCCATTAGAGATAACATGTAACTTTAATGTACTTAGAACTAAGTCCGAAAGCATTATGAGTAAACGCAATAAGGTAATGTGGGGCGAAAGGAACTTGCAACAAACTGACTTATATAGGAATGTATGTACGACGAGACTAAGACTGGTTGATTTTCCTTCTGAATTTTGTAAATGTAGTGATAAGTTGTGTACCGATGTAGAACATAGATCCATTATTGATAGAATGTACTACGAAATTGTTAATATATTGAGTGAAGCGGCATGTGTTTCTTACTGTGGTCCTGATCAAAACAAAAGAAAACCAGTGATAGGATGGAACAAACATGTTAGACATGCGCACTTGGAGGCGCGACTTGCTTTTCAGAATTGGGTGGTTTGTGGTGAACCAAAGGTGGGTTCCGTGTACGATACCATGAGGGAAACGAAACGGGTTTTTAAGAGTAAACTAAAGTGGTGTCAGCAAAACAGAGACCAAATTAAAATGAATATTATAGCATCGTACCACAGAGAGAAGGATTTTGGAAAGTTTTGGAAGCACACCAATAAACTGGGCAGCAAGTCGAGCCTTCCTGCGAGTGTAGAGGGTGTTAGTGAGTCTGCCTCTATAGCCAATCTTTTTAAAAACCATTTTGCAATAACATCTCCTTTAGGGACAACTGTAGAGTCATTGTCAGCGGAAAGGAAGCCAACAGCTGGATCCTCTCTGGTAAGGGTAACTGCTAGGAAAATAGCTGCATTGTTGAAGGACATGAAGCGCGGTAAATCACCTGGCCACGATTCTCTCAGCATAGAGCATTTGCAAAATGCAGGTGTTCATATGCCTAGAGTGCTGGCTATGTTTTTCAACTTTTGCTTCTCACATACTTACCTGCCTGAAGATCTGATGAAAACCTTAGTTGTTCCAATTATAAAAAATCGAACTGGAGACGCGTCTGACATAAATAACTATAGGCCCATATCGTTGGCTACTATCATTGCTAAGGTTTTGGACAGTGTGCTTGACAAGCAGTTAAACGAACATATATCGCTTCACGACGCCCAGTTTGGCTTTAGGGCTGGTCTTTCGACAGAGCACGCTGTACTTTGTCTCAAGCACACTGTCAGATACTACACGGACAGGAAAACCCCAGTTTACGCGTGTTTTCTTGATCTTTCGAAAGCCTTCGATCTGGTGTCCTATGGGGTCCTGTGGAAGAAGCTGTACCAGGATACAACACTTCCCGGTGAGATGATTGAGCTGTTGAGGTATTGGTATGGCCATCAGACAAATATGGTGAAATGGGCAGGTTCACTATCCGATCCGTATGGGCTGGAGTGTGGGGTCAGACAGGGGGGTCTGACCTCACCGAAACTCTTCTGTTTGTACGTGGATCGGCTGATTCGTGAGCTCAGTGGTACTATGGTAGGCTGCTCCATTGACGGAACACTTGTCAATAACATCAGTTACGCCGATGACATGGTACTGCTGGCCCCATCGATCAGCGCCCTCAGGAAGCTCATGTCCGTTTGTGAGCGATATGCGGAGGCTCAAGGTCTCAGATATAATTCTAAAAAGAGCGAGTGTCTGTTGTTCAAGGCAGGCACTAAGGACTATCGCGAAGTGCCGCCTGTCACACTCGGGGGGACGGAGTTGCAATGGGTCAAAACGTTTAAATATCTGGGGCACTGGGTCACTGCAACGCAGACGGACAATACGGATATGGAGAGGGAGCGTAGGGCGCTGTCAGTCAGGAGCAATATGTTGATCCGTAGGTTTGCAAAGTGCTCGAAGAGTGTAAAAATGACATTATTTAGGGCATATTGCCAATCTTTTTACACCAGCAGTCTATGGGTCGACTACACCCAAAAGGCTTACAGCGCCTTACGCGTCCAGTACAATAACGCATACAGGGCTTTGTTGGGGTTGCCTCGACACTGCAGCGCATCAGGTATGTTCGCAGAGGCACGTATTGACGATTTTAACGCAATCATGCGAAAGCGTGTCGCCTCCTTAATGTGGCGGGTGCGGGGCAGCACCAACAGCCTCTTGGTCACTGTGGCCAATAGGGCGGAAGGGCTTATACTCAGGCACTGGACCACAACGCAAGTATTACCCTCTAATCGTGCCGTGAAATAAAGTTTCCTTTAAATATTGCCTAATTTGTTTTCTGATTATTAATGGTTATTTATGATTAATTATTATTATTGATTATTGTGATTTTTTAGATTATTTTTATGATTTTGACATTTTTATTTTTATTATTATTAGAAGAAAGAAAGAAAGAAAGAAAAAACATTTATTCGTCGCAAAGTCATGACGTGCATACAATATTAACAAACAGAACGCAATTATACAAACACAAACATTTAGACTTAAACCGAAGATTAACACATTAACAAATTTAACATTATAATAATTGCAAGACAAAGACCATAAATAAAAAAAAATGCACGTCGTGTGTGCGACAAATAGGTTACCACTCAGCATAATGCTGTGCTATGGGGAACCCACAGAACAGCGCTGGTTTTCAGTGGTCACCTGTCAAAACGTACGGAGGCCAATACAGCTATATTCGATTAAACAAGTTAGGACTTAGATAAGAACATTATCAGCATTAAAAAAAAAACAAAAACATTTCAAACAAAAATAATATAAAGGTACAATAGAAAACCGACTGAAGGCTAAACAAAACAAACAAAACATGACGGGTTTTTTTGTCTCGCTCTTACCCCACCTGCGCATCGCCGCGCGCCACCGCACCTCCGCCTGGAGCCCTGCGCGCGCGCTGCATTTCTCATCTATGCCTGATGGCGCGTTGACGTACGTTGCGTCATAAGTCAGCGCAGCGCGCCGAGCCCTCAGCGGCGCCGGCGGCGCGGTTTCGCACGAGTCTTGCGTACTCACGTGATGCGTGTCACGCGACTAGTCGTAATACTTGTAGTGCTACCTATAGCTACCTTGCTATGTGCAAACAGCTTAAGCGAGGCTTAATAATAACACGTAATGTGTTTTCTTGGAAAACGTGATGCTGTATTACAATTTATTGTTTCAATTCCAAGTGTAATTTTATTATGTACTAACACTAGTGGTTAAGAATGTATTCAACTAACAAATTGGATTGTAAGATCTGTTCAATAAATGATTATTATTATTATTATTAAATCAATTCATCATCGCCGTCTAGTCGTCCCTGTTAAACAGTTCATGTTTTATTTACACCTCCACGTTTTGGTGTCACTTGGCATAAATCCACCTGCCCATTACACAGTGTTCTACGTACCTAAGTACACACCTAGGTACCATCACAGTACCATCGTAGGCTACTTGAAGAATGTACAATTACAAAACTACGAGTACCTACGTACATCCATACCGAACCTACATGTTGTTATTTTTCGTATGGCGAGTATCTTTGAACCTATCGTATAACCTTTATATTCCTCAGCTATAATTACGAACTTACCATCCTAATTAGTAGTAGGAAGATGCACAGATTTCAAACAAGGAAAATTTCGGTGGTACAATTTAAAAAAAGCCGTAACCACATCAACCACGCTGTTAGATTTGCAGCGTTCGGCTCAGGGCAGAACGCCGAATGTCCTTCAGACGATTAACATCCCTTAACACGGCATTTCTGATGTGAAACGTCTATTTCTTTGCTCCTCACCTTATCGAGAACGATTTTCAGAATTTTACAACATTAGGTTTTGATGTAAGTAACAACTTACCTACATAGCTTGTTCAAAGTTACCTACAAGTTACTTTTGAAGGTTAAGTAAGAAACAAGATGTATTGTGAGTGAACATGCTTCATAGCCGTGTTAGTCTAGTGGCTGCAACCTGAACATAAGGTTCTCAGTTCAATTTCCAAGTTGGGCAAAATGTTTTTTTTTCATTATAGAAATTTCTTAGAAGCAGTTTTGGGTCTGAATGTTACCCCTGATGATGTCAATACTCTGGTTCCTACAACAAAAGATACCTAGCGAAATGTGGGTGTACTATGGCTTTCATCTCTGGCTAACTCTCCGAGATTACAAGCGTGATAATTACTATCTATACTAATACTAGCTGACCCACGCAACTTCGTCTGCGTCACATAAGAGGGAAAAAGCTACCTACTACTACTACATTTTTTTTTCATAAGAACCTTCTCCTGACAATAACAAACACAACAAAAAAAGAATCAGCCAAATCGGTCAAGCCGTTTTCATGCTATGTCGTGACAACGGAAAACGGGTTTCATTTTTATAATATAGAAGAAGAAGGAGAAGAAGATATAGATTATAAAGCAGAAGAGTTTGTTTGTTTGTTTGGTTGAACGCGCTAATCTCAGGAACTACTGGTTCAAATCGAAAAATTATTTTTGTGTTTGATAGTCCATTTATCGAGGAAGGTTTTAGGCTATATATCATTACGCTACAACCATTAAGGGCGGAGCAGGAATGAAAAATGTTGCAAAAACGGGGATTTTTTTCCCTTTCGTTTTTCTCTCTTATGTGACGCAGACGAAGTTACGTGGGTCAGCTAGTGTTTTATAAAGTCTAGAAAATAAATAATTAAATACAACGTCACGGGCTTATATATATTTCCATAACTACCTTCCAAATTCACTAGGGATAACCCACAGGCAAAATCTTGCAAAGTAATTATGTAGTACTTTCTATCGTCAAATAAGATTTCGTCTAAAGCTAGCCCTACTTTATGACTTTTCTTGGTCTGTTCAACGTTATAATGTAGGTTTAAAACTATATTTATTTTTTAAACGGTTTTTGGCGACTTGGCGCCTATTAGACCTCCACAACTCGTTGGGTACAAAGTAACTCTTTTTCTCGTCTTCTACCTTTTTTAGAAGAATGCGTAGGTAGAAGCTAGTATACCCTATAAGTTTCTACATATTAATACAATTCTCTGGTCCCAAAAGTAAATAAAATCGTCCGTATTCGTAAAGACAGACAAGAAAAGAAATAAAAAAGAATAAGATTTCATTTGATCTTTCGTTGCCTACTGTGTCCTACGTTTACAAAGAAAGGTTGTGTAGTTAATAAAATAGTGGTGTACATAAAACAAAGGTTTTATTTTCTTTATTTCTTTATTAAACATACGCTTAAGACTATGTCAACAAGATACAGTACAATTTAATTGGTCTTAAGGTGCGTCCACACAAGAGTTACATTATGTGGGGTAAAATTTGTCAGTGTTAGGCTTGGATTCTTGTCGCGCTTACGGTCGGTCGCGTACGGAGTGTTGTGAAGTCAGCGAGAACAAAATACGGCTGTCGGTCACCGCTGACGTCGCCGTCGCAATATGGTGCTCTATGGAACACAATGTATACCTAGGTACTCAAATCAAATCAAACCAAATCAAACAATTCATTTCAAGTAGGCCAGTTACAGGCACTTTTGAACTGTCGAAACAAAAATGAACATTTATAGTAGCTGCAGTCCCAGTCACACGACATAAAAACTGTGAAAGTACTGTAGTTGCCCATTCCCTATCGTAGATCTCTATGGAGAAGAACGGGCAAGAAACTCCATGGACACTCTTTTAAATCAAAATGTTGTTACAAAATCTTGGTTACATCATTCATGTTGAGATAGTATATTATGTAATCATACGCGACCGACCGTGCGCGTCCGACCAATAGCGCGACAAAAATTCAGGCCTTAGTGGGCAACAACGGCTAACAAAACGTTACAGATTAGATTAGTACAGAAAAGTAAAATAAAATGTGATACACATTGCAACAAATTCGCCAACATAAAATGTAATAAAACATGTTGCAAGAAGCCATGGACGGCTTGTGTTACATTTCATTTAACATCTCGCAAACGTGTACCCCTGTCTGGGGTTGGCTAACTTTTAAATTAACAAATCGGCAAAACAGCCATCATACCTAATGATTGTATTACCAATCAGTGGCCGCAAAAAAATAGAATAAGTTGCTTAACAACAGAAACAACAACAACATTTTATAACATGTTATTAAATGTTGCTCAACAAGAAGTAACTGCGTTGTAGACGCACCTTTAAAAAGGCATTTTGTTATTGTATTTGTGTGCTTATTACATGGCTGAGTTTTTGTCCTGTAATTAATACGTATTTAAGGCATTCTTTTCGTACTGTGTTACAAATTCGATACCTATAGAAAATTCTTCGTTTAGAACTTTAATTTCATTAACATTTTTTCTTATTTCAAAATAGCTTGGTAAAGTAACCAGCGCATTAAGTTTCTACAAACTGTCAAATTTTCTCATTCGATTTTGAACTTAACCAAACACATTTTATGGTTTAAAATCATTTGGAGTTTGTGGTAACTTTTATGTGCTGGCAACTGTACATTGTAAATGAATTTCGTTACAATTAATCAGGGTTCTGTTGGTAATCATTTGCGAAAACAATATGGCGATGGTTTTGAGCCATGCACTATATTATCCATAAATCAGTGAGCATAATAGCATCTTCATATTTGAAGTAATTTTAATATCAGATTGTACCTAACCAGAAATCGCTCCAAAACATTGGGCTCAGGACAGGACTAAAGGCCACTTGATCTCTCTATGAGTTTAACATTATAATAAGTTCTATAACTTAATTATCAACTTTTCGTTACGTCCAAAGACGTTACAGTGTATCTATTTGTTTCCTAAAATACCGAATTCTTAAAGATAGGACTACCTACGTTAAAACATAATGATGTTTGATAGTGTTATTGAAAGTACAGAAGAATTACATTTTAGGGTCGCTTTTCCAGTTGAAATATGAATTCTGTGACGAGAAATAGAGATAATAATGCAAGAAGAAGATGCTGCGTCAACCCCAAATAAATTGGGACAAGGGTAAAATGCCTGATTCTTGAATATAGAATACTCCCAAAGCTCGCACTCGTACCTATCTAGTAAAATTCGCTAAAATCAGGCAGGATGAGATTTTTAATTTCCTACATGACAATAACTGAAAATTTTTAAGGCACGGCTTTTAATTTGTGACTTACCTATGAATCTGCACTGATAAAACGATTCTAAAATGTACTTCAAATTCATTAAGATGGTCTCAGACTAGATACCTAAGATGTCTCCTACTCAGCGACCATACCAGTACCTATTTTTAGGCTAAATACAAGGTGTACACGGAGGACGTAGACAAAAAATGTCTACATCCAAACGGACCGGAGTAAAAAAAACCTCTGAACGTACCGCGGTCCATTCAGACTAGACACCCGTAAACGGACCCTCCACGAAGCCATCAACAGAGCATTCGGTACATCAAACGGATCTCTAAGCAAAAATTATTGCTGGGAAACGATTTTTTTTCCTTGAGGTCATAGATATTATACTTACTTCGTTGAGGTGAAACATCACGTTTCGCTGTAAAACTCATTGTAACTCACTCATTGTGCTGATGAATGCATTGAGGCATTTAAGTAAAATGTAACATTAAATACTTGTAAGTATTTAAAATAACTTGTGAGAAAGTTGGAACTTTAAACTTTGACCCCCATGTCTCCGTAACCAGAAGACTCCCAGTATGGTCTAGATAGAAATATAAAAAAAAAAATACGCGAACGGGGCGAACAAGTACCTTTCGGCTCCGATAAGAGTACTCTTACACTCATTAAGTATTTCTAGGTCACGAACTTCAGAGGCCTGCGGAGCATCCGTGGTTCATACAAACGTAATACCAAAATAATTTGTAATTCCAGAATATCTAGGTTCCCAAATAAATATTTTGATTGGACACTCATTTAAACGAGGAAAAAATAAGTTTTATTTAGAAATTTTAAATTCCTCATATCTCGTGTTTTTTCAAAATACATATTTGGGAACATAGATATTCTGTAATCCAATCGAAATAAATACACACTACCTTAAGAATAAGTATGTTGTATTTATAAATTATTTTTGTATTTTGTTTGTATGAACTATGCATGCTGCGCCGGTCCCTTAAACATGTCGAACAAGATACAGAACGAAGATACTTTTAATACTTACCCATAGGGAATTATCAATACACAAGGCCAAACTGACTTAGCTAGCGGAACCGGCAAATGGGATGAGTGGGTATCGATATCCAACGACTCAATATCAAGTTATAATAGCTTACTACGGGGTCAATAGCCGCTAGTAGATTGTCACATATTATTTGGTAAAAACGAACTAATATTCACAGTATAAACCGCACACAAAAAAATATATTTAAAAAAATAGTAAGTTACTGCGGGACTGTTCGAAAGAAATGTCGTGGCCCCGGAACATAAAGGGCGAGGAAGGAAAATGGATGGGTTTTAAAAAAGTAAGTAAAAGCTTTACACTTCTTCCCGCTCCAGTGTAATGATCAAATGATCTCCCACAGTGGGAGGAGTAAGTTAATGATATCCCATCCGGAAAAAAAAAACAAAAAAATATATAGATGTTGAAAAAAAAAACATGAGTTCATCAGAGTTTCCCTAGCTTATTCAATTGGATAACATAAATTAAAAGTTGTTCATCATTACGATATGTAAACTGTGATATGTGGCAATAAATCGTAAATTTTCTTCTGAGAGTCGTAACCAAGAACTTCCTAATTAAATCGATGACATTGACAGCTTATCGATAAAAACTAGTTATTGCTATAATATTATAACAACAGCATATCTCACTAATACGTCGATTCGGAAATAAGAACACAAACACTAGAAAACTAGAATTATTTTCTCAAATCCCAAAAAATGCATTTATTTCTAAAATGGGTCTACATTCAGCTCAAAGCCATCCTGAAACGACCCTCCCAGTTGCTTTCGACTTGCCTTTATCTCTTCCGTAACTAGGAGATGGTGCAGGAGTGACCCTGGCTGATCTAGGAGTACTGGTCGATGGCTTACTAGGAGTACTAGCTGGAGGCTCGCTCGGAGGCTTTTCAGGTTCGCTCACATCTGGAGTGATAACAACACTAGGTGTCTCCGAAGTCATCTGTTTATACTGAGACTCTAGGCTTGAAGCTGATAGAATCTGTTCTGATTGCGAATGGATACTAGGAGTTGGAGTAATCGGCTTCTGGAGGTTTGAATCCTCTTCTTGAGTGATGTACAGGGTTTTGGTTGGAGTATCCGGTTCTATGGTGATGACATGGTCTGTAGTCTGGAATTCTGCTGGAGGGGGCAGTCGGCTGCCGTCGACAGGGTCGAAAGCTGGTGTGCTTGGCTCCGATGGTTCTTGGGATGAGGATTTCAGTGGGCGAGTCTGTTCTGAACCACCTTCTGAACCTAGAGAGAAAGAGTAATATTTTTAGTAAACTATATACATAAAGAGTTCAGAATAAATGTTACGAAAAAATCTCTTCTCGGGTTTTATTAAGTTGTTGAACAAACGTATATTTCAAACATATGAAGCAGTTTTAGTATTTTATTGTAAGTAGATACGGTTATTTTCGCTTTGTCTATCTTAAAATATCTTTAAGTAAACAAAAGAGGTAAAAACGAGGCGAAATAAACAGAAATTTCATTGTTATCACGTTTGCAAGGCGTTCACGACCGGAAATTGTAAGTAAACTAATAGACTGTTCCTTTTTTGTTTACCCTTCAATACAGAATGTTTATCTTTCTTCCTTTATCTTCGAAATATTAATTTCCATAGTTAAACAGAATTCTATAAGTAATACATTCGATTTTTTATACATTTTGATCATTTAATGGATAAAAATGATTGAATAATGGCGGTCGTATCGATTATAATTATGTATTTTAAGTTACGATAAAATAATCATCTAATTTAGATATACGAGAAAAAGTATTATTTACATATTTACAAAATATTTCACAACATAGGTAAGAAAAGTTACAGGAATAATACACAAACAACATTTGGTAATTTACATCCATATTTAATTTATTCATCCTTCGATGGCATGAAATTAAAACAAGGTGATATCAAACTGGCAAACTGGCGGGAAATTCATCCTATTTATTTAACTCTTGATTAAAGTCAATAATAACATAATGAATATCAAATTGACGGAATCATTTAATTTCATCGCCCAAAACAAAGTCTATTTGTTTATTTCTTGAGCTTTTGAAACCGAAAGGGCATAGCTTTTAGAATTTCGTAACGGTTTGACAAAACTTTAAACTTGGAAGTTATTACAATAGCTCATTCATAAATTCTAAATTTAGTTCAAGGGTAATTGGAAAGTCAGTCAAGTATTACAGGTGGATTAATTTTCATTGGTAAGTAAGTACTAGAAGTTCGTCACAGTCTGCCCAAAAAAGTCTAATTTCCGAACATGTTTTTTAAATAAAATCTTTATAAAGTGACATGCAAAATAATTGACCATGATAAACCATGATTTTTATGCCCGGGGTTTTTATGAGTTGAAATGTTTGTAAACGCACCCATGAAACAGGAGAAATTCCATCTTCTTTTTTAAGAGTGCCTAGACGAAGCCATATATTCTGCTAGTGACAATTATGATGGCAAGGTATTGGACTGACTAAAATTTAAGACAATCGACCAGTTGAAAGTCATTTTTGAATTCGAAACAGATTTAGCGTGACTTTTCGTCTAGACCAGTGATTCCCAACCTTTCTTGGACCAGGGACCACTTTAATGTCTTTACTGTTAGCAGTGGCCATGAGATCCTAGGACACCCCCAAGATTATATCTAGGGGAGGATGTAAAACTCCGAAGATGTGATGAGAATCTTAGAAAAGTGAAACATACCAGAGCGAAAAAAAGCTCTCATTCATACAAAAATAGGAATAAGCAAGTAGATTTTTGCCAAAATACTTATGAATCTAGCAAAAGCGAGAGTCGTTTGCTCAAAAAAGTTTAGCACCTCGCCCCTTATAGGTTTTCAATAAGGATGGTTTGTGCTTGCATCTTCTGTGCAAGTTAAAAAGTTCAAATAACATTCAAACTTTTTGAAGCTCTTGTGGACCACCTGTGGACCGCGGACCATAGGTTGGAAACCACTGGTCTAGAATCTCAGACATTATGAGCGAAATGTTGCAATACAAAAGAGAAAGTCTGACTATGGCGCAGGTGACTGGAAAGTCGTGTGGAAATCGTGCACATATTGTGATGCGGAGGAATGAGGAAAAGTAGAGGAAGACCAAAAAACCGATGGATGGGCTATGTAAAGAATGATTTGACTAGAAAGGTGGCTGCTGAGATGACTAGTAATGGAGAAGTATGGAAGAAGAAGACATGAAGTGCCAACCCCGAATAAATGTGGATAAGGGCAAGATAATGAATGATGATTATTTAAAACGTCCCACACAAGAACTAAAGAGTTAGGCGTTTAAGTGTGTTTGTAGAGGTTAGAATCCAAGAAAAGAGCTAGGACAAATAAACTAACACAAATTAGTCAATACTTAACAGTTAGTTAGTTACTCAAGTTTATCAGTTCAGAAAACTAAATCATTGGAGGTTTACCTAAATCTCTGCTTAAACTGCGACACATTCAAATCTTGAAGTCGAGTTTTCATTTGTTTCAGGCTGTAATTAAGTTCAAAGTCATCTGAAGTTATCTATTCTAAAAGTTATATTAACAAAAATCAAGGATTTAGCACCCTTCGAGTTCATACAATGTATAAATGTTTTCAGAGGTGAGAATATTCGGCATTTCTGTATTTTAGATATTGATTTAAAAAATAGTCACAATATATTCCTTGTCAGGTGACGATCTCCTAGTCCTAAAGCATTATGCCATACATATCCTGAACAAGACTCACCAGCCCTGTACCACCTAATCTTTTCACTCTTCAAGAAGAGGGACTCATAACAATGTAGCATTACCTTTGTCTTCAATATCGGCTTCGACTTCTATTTCGTTTCCTTCATCATCGGTTTCATTTTCAGGGATCGGTGTCCGGCTTCGGAATGTTCGACCTGTTGAGGAAAAACAAGTGAATAAACATCATATTCACATACATTTGTTTTGCGTTCCATATTGTAGAACAAGATGTTACAAAGGGCATCTTTAATATATCGCCTGTTTTCGCTTTTTTCAACCGACTTCCAAAAAGAGGAGGTTATCAATTCGTCTGTATTTTTTTTTTTTTTTTTTTTTTTTTTGTGTTTGTTACCTCAGTACTCTCGACTGGGTGAACCGATTTTGATGGTTCTTTTTTTGTTTGAAAGCTGGTGCTTCCCGTTTGGTCCCATTTTAGTTTGCTGAAGACCTGATGCTGATCTTCGGAGATATACAACGGAACTCTTCAAAAATACACAGCAAATCTGCGGTGATTGCTGCCATCGCTTGTAGATTCATTGTTTATACTATATTATGACGTAACATCACGCCTGTATGCTCTGAGGGGGTACGCACATGTGTAAAATACACCCGATTTCGAAAATATTTGTTACCTCAGTACTTTCTACTGGGTGAACCGATTTTGATCGTTCTTATTTTTATTTGAAAGCTGGTGCTTCCTGTGTGGTCTTATAATCATCAAATCAGTAGCTGATGATGGGATTCTGGAGAAATAGAGAGAATTCTTCGCATTTTATAGGCACACTAGAAGCGGTTTGGGTAGTTTTAGCAATTGTACTTTCTCGAAGTGATCCCAATTCAATTTGATGAAGATCTGATAAAGAACTTCGTATATGCAACGGAACTCCTCAATAAATGATAGCAAATGTACTGGGATTGCCGAAATCTCATATCTGTCTATTGTTTACACCAGTTCATAACCTAAAATCACGCCGGTACGCTGTGAAGGGGTAAGCACATGTGAACCACTAAAAAGTTAAAAATAAAAACTTTTTTACAAAAAATAAAACCGACTTCAGAGAAAACAAAAAAAGTGAAAAATAACTTCAGAAAAAACGCTTCAGAAGTCGGTGACAAAAAAACTAAATCAATCAAAAAATGGTCACCGACTTCTGAAGCGTTTTTTCTGAAGTTATTTTTCACTTTTTTTGTTTTCTCTGAAGTCGGTTTTATTTTTTGTAAAAAAGTTTTTATTTAGGTTAGAAGTGTAACTAAAAGTATAGCCTCATTTCGTTGTTGAATGGGGAACCGAACCCAGCACTTCAGACCCAGTAGTCATGCCTACGACTGCTAGACTAGAGAGGAAGTCAACCGGTAATTTACCGGCAGTTAAACGGTTTCTGTGTTAAAATTCCATGAAGAAAACAAAGAGACGAAACAACACATCTTTAAGGTTCTGCTCCACATTTTTAGTCAGATATACGCTATTCACCCGACGATAAGTCGAAAAGGAGCAAATTTTGTTTTGTATATGGGTATATGAATAAGACAGTGATCAATAGAACTGTCAAATAGGTAAACATACAAACTAAATGAATCAGAATTTTCAAGAATCCGAATTTATATTACAAAGAGCCATAAACACAATTTGCTTGCATGTGAATCCTTTACAGGACTACACACTTCAACTTTTTGATAGCCTACATCCTATCTTAGAGGAAAGTAAGGAAGACGCTAATCAAAATAATCATCCCTAATACTAGTTTAAACTTAATAGTATAGGATCCCGCTATACAACGACCTTCACCGAGATGCTTATTTAATGAGACGTATTTTTTATGTTATTAAATATGCCAATAAATATATCATATATGGGTTGCCTAACAAATTTCAGTCCAGAGTATTTTTAATTAATAATTTAAAAACATTTTTTTTTTAAACATTGCACCGGTGTGATTATTAAATTGGAGTAGTAAATTATTAATATACAGAAATAGTTATTTAATTTTTTATTTTTTAATCAATTTAAGTCACATCGGTTTTTTATTTCTGAAATCCGAAAACTGAAAATTTGTAGTTCCACAAAAATTTTTTTTGCGGGAACTGTTTTCATTGGTAAGTTTATACGGAACCCTCGGTGTGCGACTCCGACTCGCCCTTCCCCGGTTTTCTTTCTGTCGCTTTCGATGACACAGATTTCATCGGTCTAAACTTCAGGCTTTGTGTAGGTACCTATTTCTAATTTTATCACTAATTATGGGGTACATTTTTCCTACTAGTACTAGTACTTTTTTTTTGTCCCTTTCAGCGACACGCTTTCTCGCCATCTATATAATACTATATCTATGACTCCAAAATAATGCACAGCATATTCGAGTCTATCGCTATCCTTTTCATTTCCAAGCACAAATAGCATGCGCACTCTCCTTCTTTAAATGGGCGGACTTTAAACAGCTGCTACGCTGCGTCCTTTTCTACCGCGTGGGATGGTTGGTCTGGGACCTCTCTCTCACACACATTCACTCGCAGCGATATTTTATTATTTAAAATTCGACAACCCTAATTCGGGACTGATTTTTCGCAGGCAACCCTATACCACCGTGTTCCTTATGAAATAATCTTTCATTTTATCTAAGTTTGATTCAATAATCAGACCGTTGCAAAATGCTAGTACCTATAGATTTACCTGTTTACACCTGGCAACCCGTGGTTGTGACCGGAAAAAAATAGGCAACCTAACGTTTGCATATTCTATGGGCTTCAAACTTTCGATTGGTATCAAATTTATTTAATAATCACACCGGTGCAATGTTTAAAAAAAAATGTTTTTAAATTATTAATTAAAAATACTCTGGACTGAAATTTGTTAGGCAACCCATATAGGATATATTTATTGGCATATTTAATAACATAAAAAATACGTCTCATTAAATAAGCATCTCGGTGAAGGTCGTTGTATAGCGGGATCTTAGACTATAACTCGTACATGTGAAAAGGTCAAGTTTTCAAACAAAACTAACTTGACCCAATTTAAGTTTAAACTTAAAATGGCGGGCTTAGCTGTTATTGTGATGAGTATAGTTGTTTAATTACAGGAAGTGGTATTATTGTGCGGGCACTGTCGTAAGGACGTAGTGGGTGGCTCTGCATGAACATCCCATGCAGATTTGTGTTTCAAAACGTGATTTGTATCCTGAGCGCATTTTAGGGCACAAATCTATTTAACATTATTGGATTATTTAAAAAAGGTATGCAATGGGATTTAATGATCTTAACTTGGAAACTTCAATTTCGCGGGCTTCAACCACCTTAAGGAGCCAGGACTATACTATTATACTATACCTACTATATTGTACTATACTATACTGTACTATACTTGGTATACAACGTTATTTTTTAGTCGTTTTAATCCCTTTAAAGGCGGATAGCACTCATGAAAATGAACAACTTTTACTATGGGACCAACTCTGAAATCTCGAAAAAAATATCAGCTGTTGCGTACATTTTTCCGAGTTAGGCGACCAATAATGTATGAAGCAGCTGATTTTTTTTTCGAGATTTCATAGTTGGTCCCATAGTAAAAGTTGATCATTTTCATGTGTACTATCCGCCCTTAAAGGGATTAAAACGACTAAAAAATTAACGTTGTATACTATTTATAGTATTGTATACCATACTCATATTCTGTCGAGCCTTTTCCCAACTATGTTGGGGTCGGCTGCCAATCTAACCGGATGCAGCTGAATACACCAGTATTTTGCATGGAGCGACTGTCTATCTGACCTCCACAACCCAGTTAATACTAGGAAATACGATACCACTTGATAAGACTGATTGTCAGATTTTTTGTAACGACTGTCAAAGACAGACAAACGACAGCCAGGACCAACAGCTTAACATGCTTTCCGAGGCACGGAGGAAACTCGGTATGTAAGGGTGGTCACCCATCCGCAGACCAACCTAGGCAAACATGGCTTAACCTAATGATCGACCCGAGTGGCTGTTAGTATTTAGCCACGATCTCCTCCATACCACTATACAATACTATACTATACTAAAGGAGAGGTCCTACAGCAATAAACTCACTAACTCACGTTATTAACAAAAAATCCTTTTATTATATTGAGTCATTGATTAATTTTACGATAACTAGGTATCTACGTATTGGAATAATTGAATTGGCTAGATCGATTGTGTAAATAATTCACACTATCTATCATTTTACGATTCATAATTGAATTGGAAGTTTGTATAAACCAACGCATTTCAAATTAGATTCTAATAATCCGATTAGGAAAATAGTACTGATGATTGATTGGAATTGATTTATAATTTTGAGGATGAAATATCGTCAAGTTTTGACAATGATCTGCAGTAGCGATGCTGCACCTATTATACATTTTTTTATATTGAAATATCCCTCTCATAGAGGAGAGGCCTGTGTCCCAGCCGTGGGAACATTAATAAGGCTGATGATGATGATATTGAAAGAAACAACAACAAATATGGTATTTCTGCCTGTCTCATTAAGGCGAAAGCGTCAAGGTATTCCACGAAATTCAAACGACTTTTTCGACTTTTTCAAGGTCAAAGAGTCTCCCTCGACTTTTATGAACTTGGAGGGTTGTATTGATGATTTTGACGGTTATAACTCTGGAACTACATACATCTTGAACACGGACATTTGTTTCAGACTCATGGATGTTTATATGTATAATAAGTATGTATTTACAAACAAAAAAGTATATATGTAGTATATCAACTATCTAGTGTCCACGACACAAGCTTTGCTTAGTGTGGCACTAGGTGGCGCTGTGTGTTAATGTCCAGCGATATTTATTATTATTATTATTATTATCTTAGGTCCATGTTCACCGAAAATTATAACGGTCTGATTATCTATAAACAGCTGTCACTGTGACATGTTCCCTTACAAAAATGTGTTTTAAACAGCTCTTTTTAGATAACCAGACCGTCATATTTTTGGTGAACATGGACCTTACAGTCGCAAACAATATTTACATTAACAATCATACAACCTAGCCATGCCCTGCAAATTGCAAAAAACGTTAGAAAATTTTACACTAGAGCATTCATCTTAAGCTAGTGAGAATCGGATAGTTATTTTAAGTCCAAATAATTTATTGTATTGTTTGCATAAAACGGAAGAATCAAACTGCAGCTACGTTCAGATGCTGAAACTGTGGATGCTATAATGTTTACCTGTGTGTCTGCTACTGGGACACAAGCATCGCCTCCTCCATGGTCATCCTTGCCAAGTCTAGAGATTCCTTTCATCTACACAAAAAAAACTTTGAAATTAAGAAAACATCCTCAAATACTCACTACACCGCCTACAGCTGTCCCGGTCCCTCTTCTTGGGCGCATCAAACATCTCGTCCTCTAAGCTGATCTCGGAGAGCCTCCTGCCCGACTTCTCCCTTTCATTGAAGTCCGACTTGATCTTGCTCCTCATGAACTTGGCGTAGGCAACCCTCGTGCATGGAGACACTCCCGCAAGTTGAGGGTTGTATTCTGAAAGGGGAGTTATGTTTTAGTACCTATTATCATCTGCCTGGCCTTTTCTCACCTATGTTGGGGTCAGCTTCCAGTCCAACTGGATGCAGAATACAAGTATTTTATATGGAGCGACTGCCTAAGTAGCAGTACCTCTAAGTATTGGAATATAATAAGTACTTAGACAAAAATAAAATAGACTTTCCAGTTAAAAAACATAAAAAAATTATAACTAAGTCGAAGAATTTATTTCACGTCAAAAAGTGATAAGAACACATCGAGATAAATGCAAGGAATAGTGGAATTGCGGTATAACTGAAAACTACTTTTATCTACTTTCATGTCGTAAAATTCTAATTATAACATTTTGAACGAGTCACACTCGTGTGATACTATTCATCCCTCATTATGCAACAGTTTTATAAACTACTATTTTATATTTATAATATCATAAAAAAAATATAGCAAAAACGCAAGAATTGACTTTGATCTCCTTGTCATTTTTGTACTGGGAAACTACTTGGGCTCAAAAAGCAACAATTCAAAGTTTATAAAAATACCGTACCTAACAGTTTCTGGGGATCAATAGTCCTGGACCCAATATTCTCCAGGATGTGAGCCCTGAGTGACTGCCGGCTCCTCCTGGTCTCCGCTTCAGCAGTGGTGCCAATAGGATCTTTGCGCACCGTATTAGTTCGCACCAGGGCGTTCCAGTCGCGTTTTTTGCTAAAACAAATACGAAACTTCTAACTTTTTGGCTTTTTGGATTGTTTACAACATTAACAGTTTAGATTGGATTGCTGGTGTAGAGGTAAGCGTTACTGCTGAGCATGTGGTCCTGTATTCGGTTCCTAGGTGGGACAAAGTGGGAACATCCCTACTAATATTTTAAATGTGAATGTAAGTTTGTTTGTTACGCTTTCACGCGAAAACTACTGAACCGATCATCATGAAACTTTGTACACATATTCTTGGAGGTATTAGAAGTAACATAAGATAATTCTAATACCTCCAAGATTTTTATTAAAAAAAACTAACCCTCACTCGCAGACGAAGTTGCGCGGGTCAGCTAGTATTATATATAATTTCAGAACAGGGTAACATTGATGCTGTTGATACATTTATTTAAGCAAGCATCAATAATAATACGATCGCGTACGCCGCGACCGATCGCTTTGGTTAGGACGTGGGATTAGAGTTCAGTGCGGCATTCGTAAATATTCGTTGTGTAATTATAAAACAAAGTAGGCGAGTTACATTTAAAGCAGATAATGGTGTCGATTCTGTTGTGCACAAACTAAACTCAATTTAGACTATTGCTATCTTTTACTAAAAGGCAGTGCGAGAAAAGGACGGCTATAGCTATGCAGTAAGAGATGTCAAACTAGTTTATGCCTTGCGCTTCACCGTGGTTTTAGTCGACTGTCTTTAAGTGCACCCTTCATTTGTATGGAAATATTAATTCGAATTAAATTTGACAGCTCTAAATTACGTCCGCCTCTTTCTCGTTTTATAAGAGAGAGAAAAGATAGTAATAGCCTAAATTAAGTTTAGTTTGTGCACAACAGAATCGACAGCAATATTAAAAAAAAGGTACATTGACAGCCTTGACAGTGTTTATCAATCAAGTATTTTAAAAGTACATACAAGTCACATCTGCTACAACTACTACGGGTCGACGAACAGCTAAAAAATAATGATAATTAAGTATTTGTTTTAAATCATTTATATTTGTAGTTTTCGTAGGGCTTCAATCGTGAGTTTGAAGTTTGAAAACAGAGTCGCGAGAAATAAAGGGTGTCACAAACTCATTACGAAAGCATTTTGTACATCATACTATTTCATAACTTATTATTGGGCTGAAAAATCACTTTCGGCTTAGTTAAGAGTCTTTAACACCCTTTATAGTTTATAGTCTTTAATCCTTTCACAGTTATTTCGCATCATTGAACTATGAACTTTATCTTCGTTGTCATAAAATTGATGTTGGATTGTTGCCATTGACAAGTCTTTCAAAATCACAGTGGTCTTTATTCTCATTAACATAAGGTTTCTCTTGCACTGTCATTGGCAAAATAACTGTGAAAACACTCAGAGTATAAAAAAAAACTTACCTATCAGTACTCCCTCTTCGGACAATAGCTTTAGCGATCTGGCTGAACACATCCTTGGGTTTGTTCTCTTTGGATATGACGTCTTTGATGATACCCTCCACTATGCCAATGTGGAAGTCTTTCAGGATTCTTCTCTCCATCACTTTGCCTTTTTTGCCAGCGACTGTAAATAAATTATTTATTGAATTAAGAGATAGTGAACTTGTGTTGGCACCCTCTTCTTTAGCTTTACCTAATAAAAGACAAAGTCGCAAGTAGTCAAATTTATGGATGGCACCTTAGTAGTAACAACAGTTCGTAATCTATAATTTATAATTATATCACCGTAAAATGGTCAAACACGTTATATTTCACTATAACGTGTTTCTCTCTAGCGATATTGAATACTCTCGAAATATTGTCAGCTGAACATACGGAAGTATTACTCTGCCCGCATAATCGGGACTTGGGGCATCCCCCCGTTAGGTTGGTTACGGAAATAGCGTCCGTCGACTACGCTTAGGGGAATACAAAGTGTTTTAAGGTTAGGTTATATTATCGGTATTTCTCAGGACTGGTACATTTTCTTTTCATGAGAGTGGTACCATTGGGCAAGGGGGACCCCTCCTTCCCTTCACACCGCGTGAGTTGACCTGCCATCGCATGGCTTCAGTATGTTCGTTTGACAATAATCTCGAGAGTTTACAATCTCTCTAGTTATTTTACAATCTAACGTGTTTGACAATTTTATGGTGACATGTATATATGCTAAAATGCACCCGTGCGCAGCAAGGAGGGGGCTAGTGTATTCTATAAAATTTCCTGAGACGATGGTTAGACTCCGCTGATATTGGTCAGTGGACGCCATGACCAAAACTGTTCAGGAAGAACATCGTCAAATGAACGAATTTTATTCAAAAGAGATCTTGCTTTCTAATACTCAGAGTTTGTGAATCCAAGTGTTTTATTTGTTACATACATAGGTAATCTAGTCCTATCTGAATACAATAAACATGTACAACAAAGAATAGCATCTGCAGAAAATCTGGAGATTATGCTTTTGGTAGACGTACAAATCAAAATCTAATCAGAAATTGAAATCACCCATCCCAATGAATGTCTCACGGCGTCTTACCCGTAGCGTCCTGCATGCTAACCCTGGGTGTCTTCATGCCATTATTATGCAGTATATCGATCAGCTCGTATCGTAATGTGGAGATGTCTTGTCTGATCTCCATGACATCATCCTCCGTGACTCCTGTCTCATCTCTGGCTCTCTGTTCAGCTGTGACGTACCTCCGGACTAAGACTCTCATGACCGATTCATGTTCCTGACGAGCTTTTTCGCGGGACTTGTTCTGGGGAAGAGTGAATTGAGTTTGGTGGTTTTATGGTTCTATAACACTTATTTTTTCAATTGGTGATTTTCTTCTTCTATTTTACTTCAACTTTTGATAGAATTATTTTAGCTGATTCGACTGCTATGTCCGTAAAGGCAGAGATCTACCACGTTTGTCGCATGGACAACACATTAATCCGGAACATACAAGAATCTTCAAGGATCTGTATTATTTATCGAAAACTCAACTACAATAATTAACAATTGATTACAATAAAACGATAGGCAAATCTACCAATTTGTTATAGCCACCTAAAGCTAAGAATGTGAAAGGCAACAAACAACAAAATAAAAATCTATCTTACAATAATTGACCCCCGATCTCTGTTATAGCAGCACCGTCTGACCCAGCACATGAAATGCTTGGGGGTGGGAATGATGTTGAAGGGGGGAGGGACGGTGTCCCCGTCCTCGAAGTAAGACATCCACAAGTTGCTGCGGGCGAACTTCCACTCCGTGTCGGCTCGTTCCTGAGAAATATTGAAAACATTGTAGCTTCATGTTTAACTGTCTTTAGAAAATAATTAAAGAACTGTTAATTAGTGCAAATATCTGCTAATTGGGAAAATTGAAAGAAAATAAGTACATCTAGACAACTCAATTGGTCGTAGTTTGTAGAAGGTTAACAAAGTGGTGCTCAAAGTGTAGAATTTAATACTAAATCAGCGGCTCAATTATATCTACGTAGTCGATCAGACGAACTTTATATATGTCACCGTAAAATTGTCAAATACGTTATATTGTAATATCTCTAGCGATATTGTAAAGTCTCGAATTATTGTCAAATGAACATACTGCTTACAACAAAACGCATTATTTTTCGTGAAATGCATGCGATGGTAGTCAACTTACGCGGTGTGGAGGGAAGGAGGGGTCCCCCTTGCCCAGTGGCACAACTCTCATGAAAAGATAATGCACCATTCTTGAAAAATACCGATTAATATAACATAACCTTAAAACACTTTATATTCCCCCTAAAAAGCGTAGTCGACGGAGCCCCGCTTATTTCCGAGTGCAGGGTTTAAAGGAACCTAACTAACCTAACGGGGGGAGCCCCAAGTCCCGATTATGGGGGCAGAGATACTTCCGTATTTTCAGTTGACAATAATTCGAGACATTACAATATCGCGAGAAAAAACACGTTATATTGTAATATAACGTGTTTGACAATTTTACGGTGACATATACAGATGAATCACTGGATTCTGATCTCCTTTTGATATGAAGACTTCGCAATTGAGGTGCTTGCGATGACAACGGTTTGTCTTGAAACTAAAACCTGATATGCAGAAGCTGACATATTTAGGTCTACAAGGTAAAATTAACCCTCTGCAACTGACGTGGCTCAATTTTAACAATTTTACTGACGTGGTAGTACGCGAGACACCATTTCAACTGCAAATATTTTCATAGAATAACATTTTGCTGCTATTTTATTTATATTTATTAGATGGTTATAGCCTATTTATATGTCAAATGAACTTTAAATATAAAAACAATTAGTATTTTCAAAATTAAACGGTGTTTATTGACTTCACACAAATCACTCCATGAATCTCTACTTAAATATTAATGACCTAGAAAAAATTACATAATCAACTTTTTTTAATTTTACATTATACATAATAAAAATTAACAATTACAATAATCAGTCTAGAAAATATGATAAACATTCATTGGTTGACTACAAAATTAGACGGTTTCAAAATCACAGTTTTTTTTTGACAATTATAACATAATGGCTTGGAATGCTGAAGGTAAATTGGCTTCGAACAATCACAGCATCGGACAAATGGACTTATAGACCAGTTTTCTGCCACTTGGTGGAACAGACCGAAATGCTGGTGGTGGAGGAGGGGAAATACTTACCTGAAACCCTTGTGAGTCACGCGCAGTTTCCATGGCAATTTTTCATTGTATGTCTTGTGACTCGTCTGAAGATTTTTGGCGCTCAACCACTGTGGCAGTCTTATAGCGCTTCTACTTTTAGCTCTGGACCTTGTTCACGTGAAATTACATCTACTTCAAGGTGTAGGATTTCTGGCTCGAAAGTTGGGTCTTCATCTTCACCATCAGAATCGCTAAACGCATGTTCAATTGCCTGTTTCAGTCACTGTATTATTTGATCTTCGTGGCCTAGAAAATTCCAGCCGACATTCTCATACAAGCAGAAAACGTACCTGGCCTGGGGTGAAGTGGTGTATTTACGTCAGCCATCTAAGAAAACAAGTTTAAAAAATACAAAGATATCTCCTTTACAATATTAGTATGAAAGGATAGATACTCGTATACGAAATAATTATGTGAATAAAATCAAATTCGAAATAATACAAAAAAAATACCTTATTGTAAGATCAACTAAACTTAATCACTGATGTGGTTGTTTAGGAAACACTATGAAAGCAAGATCATTTTACTGAGGTGGTAGTTTAATAGACACTTACCTTAACACTGATGTGGTGGTCTCGTGGACACCTTCCTCCCGCTACGCTCACGTGCGCTTGCTACGACCGCCCTCCGTACACAGACTGACGCGCAATCTTACTATAGTAAGGTACTAAGAGCGGCGGCGCTCACATTTAAAAATTAACAGTAATAAACCAATTTTTGTTTTTCACGGTGTCTGTTGGACTACCACGTCAGCCGCAGAAGGTTAAACCAGCTATTGTTACTCCGCTGTCGTGAATGGTAATAATCTAGGTTTAAAGAATACCATTAACGTTACATACCGAAATAATCTGATAAGAATTAGACATCATAGCGATCAGCATGTTCAGCAGGACGATGATATTGATCACGGAGTATGACCCGAAGGTCAGGAGTGCCCAGAACCTGGTGAAGCTCTTGATGCCAGTCAACTCGAAAGTAGTTAGGTCTACCAGGCCAAAAGACGCCCAGAACAGGGATTGGGATGTTTCGAATAAGCTGGAAAGAAAAAATATGTTAGGGGGTGGATTGATGAAGCATCTGTAATAGCCACGAATTGTTTATCAGACCAGTCTTTATTATGATAAAGTAAAGCTATACTCAATATGAATGTAGAATAGTTGATGGTTATGAGAGTAGTAGAAGACCAAATAAACGTTGGATGGACGGATGAATGAACGTTGGATGAAGGATGATATGGCGAAAGAAGGTGTCTGCTATGATGTCGAGAACGAGTAATACAGAAGAATGGAAGAAGCAGATATGCTCAGCTGAGCCCAAATAATTTAGAATAAGGGCAGAATACTAATGATGATGATGTTAGAGGTGGCGTATAGCATATCTGGATGTAGCTGAATTCCAGTATTTACATAGAGCGACTGGCTGACGACTGGCTCTGACTTCCACCCAGTCTATATACACAATTTTGCAATTCCCACATATTTTGCAATTGAAATACAGTTATATACTTACTTTGCATATCTTCTCCAAATAGTACAAGCTCGTTCTTGACCATCAAAATCCGGTGTACCATTCGGAAGATGGTAACATTTATTCTTTTCCAACTCAGCGTAATACCACATCAGTTGGTTTAAACCTGAACAAGAAAAGTATAGTATAGTGTAGTATAGTCTTTCAACAAATATTTTACCTTTGACATTGACCTTATGACAACGGGCATAAAGTTCACTTTAATGCAAATTAAGGGAGAAATAACTATGATAGGACAGTCCTTTTTTTGTTCTCTTACAGTAAACAGCTGTTAATATTGACCAACGCACACCGGGGACGGCAAGGCAAAGAACTTTATCTTTCCCAATGAAAAATCATATGTAGCTAGTGGTAATAAGATACAGATTCCGATGAACTTTTTCCACTTACCACATCCAAAAGCGAAAAGCACCAGCATATAGACGAAGAAGAATTTTAGAATATCCAGAATCATTCTTCCAAGAGATACTTGCAAAGGTCCAAGGTATGGATTGATGGAGAAGATATGGACCAGCTTGAGGAACGAGAAGATCATGCCGGCTGCAAAGGCACCTTCTGACAGCAGCATGGGATCGTAGGAGTCCCATCTTTCTCGAGGATACCAGGGGTCGTCTCCAGTAGTGTAGTCTCGCTAAAAGTTGACATATTGTTGAATGGGCAGGTAGAGGTAGATAAAGACATGGATATTTTAGAAAGAAAATGTCTATAGAGAATAATTTTCACCCAAAAGTAGATTAAGGGAGATAATCTCGAAGAAATGGGAGAAATAGAACGAGAGGTTAAGCAAGTTCAATCCCTATCTAAATGAATTTAAAGATGCTTCTACATATTATTTAAAAGATACTTATTAACTTGGGTTATCAAAAGGAAGAGAGAAAGGAGAAAGTGGATCTGTGTTTGCGCCCACACTTACGCACTATAATATTTTTAGCTCTGAATGTCGAGGGCTGACCCCGTTTTCATTTTTTTTAGGGTGGGAAATCATCAAATAACTTCTCCCACTCTGGGCGGAGCGGGAGGGAGTGTCAGACTTTTACTGACTAAAACCCATCCATGTTCCTTCCTCACCCTTTATGTTCCGGGGCCACGGTATCTCTTTCGAAAAGTCCCGCAACCCCGGCAGGCCAGGGCAGATCCCTGCTGTGCATAAGCCGGCACAACCGAAAACAGTCAGCAAGTTTAAAATGAGTATAAAAAGACCCCTGACGAATGTTTCTTACCATAATCAAAAATTAAAAGCACAAAAATATAAAGTAGATCACTAAACGCGATATTTAATTGGGTAGGTATACGTTACTTTGCATTACACCCAAGGGAAGGGTATCAGTGTTGTATTCATAAAGGAGAATAATATTGTGATAATTCCAATTAATTATTACATGAAATGTTATAATTTGTAAAGCTCCCATTTCGGCAGTTTTGTTTTAATTATGAGCCAATTTAACCAGCCGCCTTCGGTTAAAATATTAAGATGAGTTTATTTTTCTTTACAATAAGGGGAGATTGTACGTTCCACCCTTTTGCATATTCTCCATTTTGTTGTCGGCGAGTATATTCTTACTCGGTCTACTAAAACTTCCAAAGATACTGGACATTGGGGGCATCGGCCACAGGTGACTCGACCACTGGAGACCTAAGCCCCGGACCCAGCTCATATTGGCGAAATTGAAACAAATGCCGCATTTTTTGTTTTTGCTCCAGATGGTTCCACTTAATTGATCCAGATTGATCCATTTGTGTTGCAATGCGACTATTGCTCCAAAATTGCCCGTCTAAGGTGGTATACAACTGAAGAAAACCATTTTCTATTATTTCAGTCTATAGCAGTCTCTGTTGGACATCCGTCTCTTCCAATTTGTCACAACACTGGGCGCTCCGTCTTTTACATTCAAGTCTAACCTAGCCACTTTTAAGGTCGTTGATCCATCTACGAGCACCTGGACGCGTCTTACTCTGTCACGAAGTTACCCAGAAATCAAAATCTGTCTAAGCTTTTTAGAACTATACAGGGTGTAAAACACCTCATCACAAAGCCGTTAACCAAGCATTCTGAACATCAAACTAAGTAACTTTACGCAAAAATTATTCCTGGGAAATAACTTTTTTTTTGAGGTTATAATATTATGTTTTGTGGTAGAACTCAATGTAACGCACTTAAAACATTGTGCTGATGCATGGATTGACTAGTCGTGGAGGTGTTGAAAGTCAAAATCTTACAAAAAATACTTTAATAAAAAAAATAGTTGTAAATTTGACCCCCAATAGGTATCTCCGTAACTAGAAGGTTCCCAGGTATAGTGTAGAACAAAAAAATGATCAGAATGACGAGGAAAACAAGTGCCTTTCGTATTCGTTAAGAGGTGTTTTACACCATATATTATGTGGTCAGCTTCCAATATAGACGGGTTGCAGATGAATACCAGAATGCTACATGGAACGTGCTTCTCTGACCTGTCCAACAGAGACAATATAGTAATCAGAACATGGGTTCTGAATACTATATTGTGTAGCGGCTTAATTAGATGGTAAAAAAAGTATCGCGCACAGATACCTATTAACTTCAGCAGACACAATTCTTCAAAAATTAAGATAAACATACCTGAACAATATACCAAGAAGAGAATCGTAGGCTAATCCAGGCTATGTAAAAGGCATTGGTGATGAAATCGACAATGTTCCATAGATCGCTGATGTACTCGGTTATTCCACCTGTCCATAGTGATCGTATTTCTGCCCAAATGAGACCTGAAATTGAAATAAATTGTTAAAAATACACAATATTTGAAAAGCATTTTTTTTTACCCTGCTAAAGGCGTCCATAGGCCGAGTTCCCGCTTAATCATGACGACAGATAATCGTGTAGTTTTGCGTGTTATGAATTGTGTATTTAAATGGAGGTGTTCAAATATAGGACGACACGATTACTGTCGTCCATGACTTTTGCCAACTAAAAACCAACAATAAATTAATAGAGGTAAAGTCATAATTCAGGTACCAGTGCAGTTGGAAGATGTCATAAATATCTTCCAAGTTTTGGTTATAGGGTATTCTGGTTTTCTCTTCATTGTCGTAACATTCCTCCCAATTTGGGATCAGCTCAGTTGTTGCTTTTCTTTCGTACATCTCTATCAGCCAGTAATTTTTGTCAAAAACAAGTGAAGAAAAAAAAAGAGTGCTTTAAATTGAAATGGATTAAAATATCGACAAGCGGTATTGAAGTAAATGTGCTAGTTTGAAATATTACGCGGTCTACCATTACTGCTCGAGTTAAAAGTAAAGTCGTTTTAAGGTTAATGGAAATATTACTAAATGCACTCTGCATAGAGATACTTGTACAGGTAAGCTGAATATATTGCTAGTAGTGTTTATTATAAAGAAAGTATAAAGAAAAGAAAGTAGAAAGATAGTTATAAAGAATTGCGAAGAATAACCGCATGTCATAACCATAGCGACCATGCATTCGAGTTTTCCGAACAAAATGAACACCACGGTCGCGTTTTCAGGCAACGATCGCATGTTCGTACGACGATTGCTAAGTTTAGGACGCGTCTTGTTAAATAAAATTTAAGTCAATAGAAAGAACAATATTATAAAAAATAATTGTGAAGATAGATGGAGAAAAGTTGAAGAAAAAACAATAGGAAGAACAATATTAGAATAAATACTAAATTGTGAAGATGAATCGGAAAAAAATTAAAGAAAAACTAAACTACATCTAATGCCGTTTTCTGAAAGTAATTGATGAAGATAATTAAAATTCCCTTTAGGCCTTTTAACCTAGTTATTATAAAGACACCAGAAAATATAGAAAAGCATGCTAACAAACGCAAATTTACTTGCTATGTAGATGATGACACTAAATTCGATGATGCTGGGCAATGATCCCCTCTCGTGTTCCTTCCAGTAGTCTACCAACTCCTGGAGCCAGGTGATACCAGACCATTCCAGAACTAAGTAGTCTGCGCGTTGAGATGCCAGGGATAGAAGAGCTGGAAGAAAAGTACATTATTACTATGTTAAACTCTAATTGAATTAACTGGCGAAACCTATTTTCTTATTTTTTTATTGTTCCTGTGCCATAGTATCTTTTTTGAACAGTCCCGAAGCCCCGAAATCTGGGTTACGTTAATACAGGGTGTAATAAAAATACTCATCACGTAGCAATTTACTAAGTGACTTTACGGAAAAATTATTGCTGGTAAACTACTTTTTTTTGGGGTGAAAAATCATGTTTTTGTGGTAGAACTCAATGTAACGCACATAAAACATTGTGCTGATGGATGGATTGAATAGTGCGGGGGTCGTGGAGGTGTTTAAAGTCAAAAATCTTACATTAAAAACTTGTATTAAAAAAAAGAACTGATCAAAAAGTTCGAACTTTGACCCCCCAATATCTTGGTAACTAGAAGGTTCCCATGCATATGGCTTGAACACAATGTGGGGAGAACAAGTGCCTTTTGGCTTCGTTTTTAAACGCTTTATTACTTATTTCATTTTGCATTATTTCTGTACCAATTCCACTAGTGTTTAACTAGACTGCCTCTTTCATTGCAAGCACGACTGCTGAGCAAGAAGTCCTGGAATCGATTCCCGGGTTAGACAAAATTGTGTTTTTCCATCAGGAGTTTCTCGGTAGCAGTCACAAGGTCGAGAATCATGCCTAGGGTTATAGGCTCGCCCCATGTAACATGGGTCTAAAACAGAACCAGCGCAAAATCATCATCATCATCATCATCATCATCATTTCAGCCGAAATACGTCCACTGCTGGATACACGCCTCCCCCAAGTGTCGCCACATTGAGCGGTCCCTTGCGACTTGCATCCAACGGATTCCCGCAACCTTCACCAGGTCATCGGTCCACCTAGTGGGAGGTCTTCCAACGCATCGTTTTTCGATTCGCGGTCACCACTTCAGAACTTTTCGGCCCAATCGGCCATCCGTTCTGCGAGTAATGTGCGCTGCCCACGTTTGGCAATTCTTCGGGCTACGTCAGTGACCTTGGTTCTCTTGCGTGTACTTATTAAGTACATTCCTGCTTAACCTTTCAGGGATTATATGGCATAATATTCAAAATGTTCAACTCAGAAGGAAGTCCCTGCCAAGGCCATTTTAAATAAATGAAGGCTATACATGTGCTAGTACTTATACAATGCGAAAATGTGCGTATCCCACGTTTATCCTTAAGATAAGCAAAGCCTGGTGTCAACATTAATCCTGGAAACGTGTCGTGTGATGTGTGCCGTTTTACAAAAAACACGAGCGTGAAAAGATAATGGGATGCTGATAACTTGAGATAAACACTATAATTATGGTAATTGGTATACTATCGTTAGAATCAGGCAGGAAAGAAAGTATGAAAAAGGTTTTGAAGTCAAAACTTGTTTAGGCGCGTTGAGCCACTTTTAAGTGAACAAAAATCGTGAAACTTGCGTGACCACCACGTTTGCTTTTCGTACAACATTTCTGTCGGCAGTCCCCAAAGAAAGAAAATTTCCGTATGTAAGGAATGATCACCCATCCACGAATCAACCTTGACCACCGCAGCTTAACTTTGAAAATCGAAGTATGCGGCGCCACGATATCCTTTTCCGTCACACGTTTCGTGATTATTCACCCAATAACCGCGTCAGACGATCCAATAAATTATCACCACAGATTGAAGCTTACTATGGCCGACCCGTACGCCCAAATATCTAGGGATTCAAAGGACCATTTAAATTGTTTTCACTCACAATAGGTACGGGTCAAAAGGATCTTACTTAGCTAGCTATTGACAAGCAGAGTTGCTGTATTCCGGTTTGAATTAAATGAGTTCCATCATAATCATTGGCTGCTTGGTACATGATTTGAGATACTGCTTTGACTTTGCCCATCATAATTATAATTATCATCATCTATCATCGGGTTTTGGTTTGCGCACTTAGACTCTAAAATATACCATTGTGCGTGAGCCATGATGGCCGTTACTCCAACCACCTTATCTCCCTCCAGAAGCAGATCAAGCTTCCCGGTCTTTTTAGGGCATCTGCAAGGGATCTTGGTGTTCTGAGGGTCTTCTCGTTTTTCGAATTTTGGTGACGCCTGTGCACTCTCTGAGCACATGCGGTACCGTTTTCTCTGCCTACATACACGCTCTGCACGGGGGACTGTCAGTGATTCCTAGGATGTGGAAGTGTTTATTCAGTGAGTAGTGCCCAATGATGGTCCCCTGATACTGCTTTTTGACTTTGCCCAATCATCTGCTATACTCACGGTACTGAAGATATCTAAAGACCTCAATGCAGATGGATTACTAGGTTCATCATCAGCTCCCTGTCCATGTCTCACGTTATTTGGGGTTGGGCAACCTCATTCTCCTCTGTGAACTGCCACGCTATTATTTATTCCTTTTTCATTCATATTAGGTTGGCCACTAATAATTATGAACAAAATAGCGAGGAATCCCGATGTTAGCCTAAGGAAAGTCTTGGTTGAGGAACCTTGGCGGATGGACGGAAACACAAGTGCTGTTGATCGAGATGTTCCATCTCGCAAAATATGACGAGATATATTCGGAGTTGATGGCGAAACTTCAGTAAATGGAGAGGCCCCACGAGAAGAAGAGAGAAAGATAAAATTGTACTCACTTAAAAATAACATGTAAGAGGAACTGTGGCATATAAACTTGACGAAAGGTTTTTTCATAAATCTGCCGTACTCCGAGTTTGGAGCCAGCATGTAGATGGTGCAGTAAACAGGAAACATCACTCCTAGTTTCGCCACCTATCGAAAAATTAAATATCAAGTTTATTACATACATACAGGGTGTAAACAGACTCATCATGAAGCACTCAACCAAGCATTCTGTACATCAAACTAAGTAACTTTACGCAAAAAATATTGCTGGGAAACGACTTTTTATTCGGGTGAAAAATTATGTTTCGTGGTAGAACTCATTGTAACGCAATTAAAACATTGTGCTGATGGATGGATTGAATAGTACGGGGTTGTGGAGACGTTTAAAGTACAAATCTTAAAATAAAACTTGTATTGAAAAAAAAAAACTTGTCAAAAAGTTGGGACTTTGACCCCAAATATCTCCGTAACTAGAAGGTTCCCAGATATGGACTAGACCAAAAACAAAAATATTTCGGCTTCGTTAAGAGGTTTTTCACACCGTTTATGTACTGCTTCATTAGTCTAGTGTTCGCACAGCTGCTTAGCATATGGTCCTGGGTCAGTTTTCCGGGACGGGCAATGGGTTTTTTCATCAGAAATTTCTCTATTGTAGTCAGGGAATGTGTCTTTTACATGGGACTTAAACATAAATGGCGAAATGTGGGTGAACTAGTACCTACTAGTACTGTAAACTTCGAAGGGTTAGGCAGAAGTGCTTTGGGGATTACAGCCTAGTGTCACGTTTGACTTTGGCATAAAGCGGATCTACAAGTTTAGCCGCTGAGAGAATGCCTTCCTGACAGATCGTGAGCAAAAGGACAATGTAACTTTGTGGCGAAGAATTTACGATAAACATATGACTGTCGTTTTTTTTGCCCTATCAACAAATTATATTATTAATAACCATATCATTAAATCAAGTAACATTAAATGTTATAATTTCGCACTTATACCAACTGACAGACGGCAGAAACGCATTCGCTCAGCGGCCAAACGGTAACGATTGAAAGCTGCTTGGCAAAGCGTCTTCTTCAAATGAACACAACACGCACGGTTGCGTGGTGTGTTGCAATAAAAAAACTATAAAAAAAGTAAAAAGTACCTGTATACACTGTCCAACAATGTTTTTTCTCTTGAACCCAGGTAGACCTTCATACCATATAGCTCCTAATAATTGTTGAACGTTCGGGTGGGCTACGAACTGAAACCAAATAATTTGTAAAATAAAAATAAAAGTAGTCCTACTATTCTGCCAAGTCTCATGTTATAGCCAAACTTTCGGTAGGACCTAAAACTTTCTTAAGGAAATACATAACCAGACCTTAGGGACCTCCAGTCGAGCTAGGGTCAGAGGTGTATATAAAAATGTTTAAAAAAAAAAAAAATATTGACCCTTTATAACAGGAATTCTATGCACATTATTATTCATATTAAAAAGTTTTCTAAGCGCGAAGTGATGTTTTTAGTACACGACTGCCAAGGAAGTGTGATGTTTTTCGCACGTATCTAGTATGTTTTATGTAAATTTCTTTGTCACCTCTATCTTCCAAATGGCTGGATCGATTTCGACGATTAAAGTATCATTAGATTGGTCTTAAAAATCCATGAGTCCTTGGAGGGGTGTTAAAGAAAAAAAAAACAAAATGGCGGAATTGAGGCGCTAAATTGTAAGTCGAAATTTATTTCATCATCAAACTGAACAACTTTCTCTATGGGACCACCATCGTAATCGTAAATAAATAATCAGCTGTCTCATACATTCGGTCGAGTAGGTATTGGAATTTTGTATGGGGCCGTTGAAATTTTTTTCGCGATCGCGATGTTGGTCCCTTGGAGAAAGTTGTTCAGTTTGATTGTCTGTAGCACACCCTTTTATATGACTATACCCTTTTTGTTACACGTTATATATCGACAAATAACATACAATTACACTATCATCTCCAAAATAATTCAAAGTCACACTCTAAACTGTTTAGACTACTGCCCAGGTGGCAGATGAAAGGCAATCCGTGTAAATAGACCATTAATACACTCTGTCTTGTCTTGTTTGCGTTTTAGTACCAATGTTGATGGTTTTAAAGCAGTTTTTTGGCTTAAACTGTGTTAAGTGAGTTTGTTGATTGAATTACAGTATTAGCACAGTTTTAATGTGTTTTTTTGTATGCTTGTATTGAGGAAGCTGATTATTTTCAAATGTTTCCAATCGTCTCGGCCCCTGTTACGAGAACTGACAAAATGTGGGTGTACCCACATTTTGCTGGTGCTATTAGGTGTATTTTTTTCTGAATTTGCTGGCAAGTAAATGTTTATAAATACCGCTGGGCATTACACACAGCGCCATCTGGTGCCACACTAAGCAACGAGGCTTGTGTCGTGGACATCAGATAGTTGATATACTACATAATATACTTTTTTGTTTATAAATACATACTTATTATACATGTAAACATCCATGACTCGGAAAATGTCCATGCTCATCACACAAACATTTGATCCTACCGGGATTAGAACCTGGGACCCTAAGAGCGAAAGGCAGCCTAACTACCGTTTCGCCTTTCGGGTCGTCAAATGTAAAACGATATTTCAGATGTATTTGTCATGCACTTTGTAACTCAAATGAGTGATGAATGATGTTTGCGTTTTCGTGTCCGAGTTGTTTTATTTGTTAAGAAAGATAGGATTCCAGTCTCATGTAAGAAGAGGTTAGTGTTAAGGCGCTTAGACAAGCTAAATTAGCAACTCTATTTGTGGTGGTTCAAACTTCGTTTGAAATGCTGTTAGAATAAAGTTCTAATCAGCTTGCGTTACAAAGTGGTTGTTACGAAATAGAGGGAAATGAGTGGTATCGATCGATTTACAAAATAACTCTTGATTGGATTAAAAAACTGAAACAGTATCATGCTAATATAATTATATTGCTTGTAAAATTATTTGTCAAAAAATCAGAATGATCGCATGCATATTAGTATGTTTTTTATTGTTTGAAAGATATTTTAGAGATAAGTTCGTGATTTCTTTTTATCGAGCTAAATTAATTGTATTATGTTTTCAAAACAGTATCATGCTAGCATATATCCTGAAGAATATCATATATTTTTCTGGTCTTGTTTATAGCAGTGAATCATATACTTTTAGTGATTATAAAACTCGCGTTTAGCTCATGTAGTCGCCTTAAGTGGGTAACTTATTTGCGTTCTCATGAATGAGCATAATATTTTCTTTACCCAAAATTACTTCACAAAATAATTAAGATACCCGGTGATTTATAAAAACACAAAGGAAACGGAACTGAGGTAAGTGGCCGCTGCGTGATTGAAGTAAAAATATGATTGGGTTAAAATAACAGGTGCAGGAAACCAACGGGTATTTTTGCAAGGAGTGAAAGAGTATCTGGATTAAAAAAAAATAACATTACGTATTTGAAGTTATTTTTTTTAGGAGGAGCTCGTGGCTAAATAGTATCAGCCACTCGGGTCGATCGTTAGGTTAAGCCATGCTTGCCTAGGTTGGTCTGTGGATGGGTGACCACCCTTTCATACCGAGTTTCCTCCGTGCCTAGGAAAGCACGTTAAGCCTTTGGTCCCGGTTGTCATTTGACCATCTTTGACAGTCGTTATAGGTAGTCAGTGACCCCAAAAGTCTGACACCAGTCTTACCAAGTGGTATCATATTTCCCAATATTAACTGGGTTGTGGAGGTCAGAAAGACAGTCGCTCCATGTAAAATACTGGTATTCAGCTGCATCTGGTTAGAATGGAAGCCGACCCCAATATAGTTGGAAAAAGGATAGGCAGATGAGGCAGATGATGATGATTTGAAGTAATTTTTTTTTAACTATACTTGTCCTTTCCCGTTGATTCAATGTTTGCTAGACTCACTGCTGAGCCATGAGTTCGGTTCCCTGCATGGTTAGGACAAGTGTTTATTATACGCTGGATTAGTGTGTCACAAGCGTGAGCTAGTTATCGTAACTATACCATAACTAGTTTATTACGGACTAGCTGACCCACGCAACTTCGTCTGCGTCACATAAGAGAGAAAAACGAAAGGAAAAAAACGTCCCCGTTTTTGCAATTTTTCATTCCTGCTCCGCTCCTAATTATTGTAGCATGATGTTATATAGCCTGAAGCCTTCCTCGATAAATGGACTATCCAACACAAAAATATTTTTTCAATTCGACCCGGTAGTTTCTGAGATTAGCGCGTTCAACCAAACAAACAAACAAACAAACAAACTCTTCTGCTTTATAATATTAGTATAGATTCACAATAGGGTTTAAACTTAAAAACCTCTGTGTAACTCTCGACAGGCGTGATGTTATTTTGTATTTTATCACACTATAATATTATAAAGGTGGAAATTGTATTTGTGTGTGTGTGCTTGAAAACTACAGAACGGATTTGGATGAAATTTGGGGCATATAAAAAAGGTTTTTTTTAGGGAGGATTATTTTGTTTGCCATTGGCATTAAGTCCGCCTCTGTTCTTTGTGTTTGAAGTGTTAAATAAATAAATAATAAATAGGATACTTTTATCCCGATGTTACGATCACGTGGGACAGTTACTGAACTTCACGAGGGCGAAACCGCGGCCTACAGCTAGTATAAAATAATATTTTCCCACACATGCATTTCATAAAGGTGAGATATTTTTTATTCTTTAAAGCGTCCATCAGTTATTCGTGTATTTTCTGGAGACATCATTTTGGTTTTATAAAGGGTGTAAAACACCTCTTAACGAATACGAAAAGCACTGGTTCTCCTCATCATTCTGATCATTTTTTTGTTCCACACTATACCTGGGAACCTCCTAGTTACGGAGATATAGGGGGTCAAAGTTGCAAGATTTTTACAAGTTTTTTTTTAAATACCACTTTGTATCGCATGATTTTTACTTAAAATAGCTCTACGACCTCCGTACTATTCGATCCATTTATCCGCACAATGTTTTGAGTGCGTTACATTGAGTTATACCACAAAACGTAATTTATAACCTCAAAAAAAAAGTTCTTTCCCAGCAATATTTTTTGCGTAAAGTTACTTAGTTTGATATACAGAATGCTTGGTTAACGGCTTTGTGATGAGGTGAAATACACCCTGTATTTATTTTTATACGGGCTAACGTACAGACTTTATTCCTCACAAATATGTACAAATGACCGGTCGCTGGGATGCTGTAATGGTACGGACACACTATGAGTATTTTTATCTTGTTTAGATCTTATACCTAACTCGTGTTGGTTCGTCTAGTGGTCGAGATCCTGGGTTCGATTCCCGAGTCGGCCAAATTTACGAGATTTTCCATCAGGAATTTCTCAGTAGCAGACACGGAGTCCAGATTTGAGCCTGGTTGATGGCAATAGGCTCGACCCCAATTACCTCTGGCGTTCAGTGGATGTACTATTTCCCCTCTGCCTAACACGTTGGGAATTACAGGCGAGTTATGATGTTTTTATCTATCTCTATAATAGTACTTATACTTTGCTATTTTCTAAAGTTTTAAGCTGTTAACATTACTCCGAGTCACGTAACAATAACAAGCTTTATCGGAAAGCCATAAAGTATTTTATAAAATAAACTATGACTGCAAAATGTACGTTATATATTATTAAAGTATTATGACTAGTCGCTCGTATTTATCTTATAAAATTTGGGATGAAATATACGAACAAAAAACTTTAAATATATTTTAAGTTTCGTAAGGCCCGAATTCCTGTCCCACACGCCCTGGCACGCCCCGCTGACGGCAGTGTCGCAGTATGGTGCTAATAGAACACAATGTATACTCGTACGCGCGACCGACAACAGCGCGACAGGAATTCAGGCCTTATATTATTATAATAGCATACGGATTGAGGGTCTCAACCTCGAGAAGAAAAGTAAGTAGTTCCAAACCTAACTGCTTACAAATTTGAACAAAAGATCAAAGTACTAGGCTTGCATGCATAGGCTAGTTTCCACCATCAATAAATTGCAAATCTATTTAGTCCGTTTGTTAGAGTATTGAAAAATAATGGATACGTATTTTTTGTTTTTGTAAATCAACGAATATTGACAAAGATACGCGCATCAAAACTCGAGAGTGGGGGCTCGTGACGTCAGAAATCACTAAGGATGATAACAAACAGTGACGTATTGGGAATTTTAAAAGCGTCGTATCTTCGTCAATTTTGGTTTATGTGCCAAAAGAAAAATATGGGTCAAATATTTTTTGATAATCTAAGTGACGGACTAATTAGATTTTTTCAGTTAACAAGCCTATTCAAGGAGGCACTGGCTAGTTACGTACGAGGAAAAATAATTCCTTCATCGAAACTAGTTACGAAACTACGGTTTCGTAGACGGCCAAAGGGGTTCTAACACAGGTTTTAACAATTCGGTACATTATACGGATCACGTTATAGAGACTAATATAAAATGTCTCACTTACCCATTACCTATCTCAATCAGACCCCATGGATACTCCGATAATCCCATCCACTATAATTGTGCCAGCAATATCTTGTATTCAACCAGTCGAGAGATAATGTGGCCCCGACCTCACACGTCTGCGGTAGTTAGGAGAACGAGGAGTGACGAGACTACCACCGGACCAGGTACTAACTCAGATAGTGTACTGTCAACTACGACAGGAGTTATCTTGCTGTGCGAAGATCGACCTTAGGACCAGGACTAAGTTAGGTTCTATTTGCGGTAAAGAAAGGTTATTGGAAAAGTTAACAAGTTACATTCAATTAACAAAAATTAAAAACCCCGGCACATACTTACGGGTAGTACGATTTAGGTCCATGTCCACCAAAAAGATAACGGTCTGATTATCTAAAAACAGCTGTCACTGACATGTTCCCATACATAAATGCGTTTTAAACAACTGTTTTAGATAGTCAGACTGTCATCTTTTTGGTGAACATGGACCCTAGTAGAAATCGTCACGTAACGCAATGACGTATGCTGTGTATGTGTGTGTATGTGTAGTATAATAATATAATAGTCCTCATTCCCTTTCAATATTGTGTACATTATTCCACTTGTCAAGCCCTTTCATTTGATGCCCATAACATAATGAATAGCGAAAAAAATTTAATTCACCATTTTGTTGTGGCGGCCATCTTGGATTTGAAATTTATTATAGCGTAGTATTCTACTAGTCAAACTCTTTCATTTGCTGCCCATATTGAGGGAGTTGTTGAACAAATATATAATCCGCCATTTTGTGGCTGCGGCCATCATCTTGGGACTGTTTTTTATTAAATATAGCTAAGAATACTCCCGACTAATTCACCATTCAAACAAAAAAAAAACAGTTCATCCATTCGACCCGATTGGCGTAGTGGTAGTGACGCTGCTTTACGTTATTAGGGTCCTGGGTTCGAATCCCGGTAGGAGCAAATGTTTGTGTGATGAGCATGGACATTTGTTTCCGAGTCATGGATGTTTATATGTATAATAAGTATGTATTTACAAACAAAAAAGTATATATGTAGTATATGTTCGAAAGAGATACCGCGGCCCCGGAACATAAAGGGCGAGGAAGGAACATGGATGGGTTTTAGTCAGTAAGAGTCTGATACTCCCTCCCGCTCCGCCCAGAGTGGGAGAAGTCATTTGATGATTTCCCATCCTAAAAAAAACAGAAAAAAAGGGGATATCTTCCGCGTTGTTTTTTTGGGTGTAATGTCGTGTTTTACGTTAGGACTCAGTTTAACACACTCAAAACATTGTGTTTATGGATGCATTGCATAGCACAAGGGTCATGCATTTTCCGACTTCCTCCTTAGCATATTGGGGTCACTACCACACAAATAAAACAACAAATAAATAAAATGCTGATAATGTGAAATTGTTAGGTACTTCAAATGCTGGTTGACTGTACTTAAGTGAACTTGAGTCTTGAACGTGTTGAGATGTGGATGTAAAATGTGTATTTATGTGCCTTTTTATGTCCGGATTATAAAACTGGGTATTTCTGCGGGTTTTAGTGGGAGAGTGTTTGACAAGAAATTTTACTGTTAATTTAAAATGAAATGCGTAAATAAAACTATGAGTAAGTTTACGAAAGTAATGCGGTCTTTATAAGGTAAAGTTGCTATTAGAATTTATAGCCATGTCTGGTAACAATAAAACCCGCAAATTCAAGGGTAATTATAGGGTAATAATATTTATTGTTCTCAACTTATTTTGACTTATATAATTTCGAAAAAGCACCCACATTTTAAATCGAAAGTTCTCACGTCAAAATACTGTTTTTTTTTTAAGTCTGAGTGGCTTTTTGTTTGATGGAATCCCTACTTTCTGATGATCTTTTTGAGGTTATGTGGAAAAAGTGTGAACGCAAAAGTAGTATATCTTTTCATTACCTATACAACTTTGCCCTTGAACTTTTTTCCATAGAACTTGTAGATAAACCGTTTTTTACCCTTAAGCCGCTAATTATTTTTCCTTTTATTTTTGCTATATTCTCTTCCTTTTCCAATGGGTTTCATCCTACTATATGTTTTTCGTTTTCAAAAATTATCTGCTCTGGTCAAGTAGGTATATACAGGTATATTCTTTTGACAGTTTATGTAAATTACCGGTGACTGCAACCTTATTGGCACACATCTAAATATTTACCTTCCGTAAATAAGCTAAAAGTCAATGATCAATTTATGAAACTAGCTGACCCACGCAACTTCGTCTGCGTCACATAAGAGAGAAAAAGCTCATAGCAGCATAAATTTTCCCCGTTTTTGCAACATTTTTCATTTTTGCTCCGCTCCTATTGGCCATAGCGTGATGTTTATAGCCTGTAACCTTCTTCGATAAATGGACTATCCAATACAAAATAAGATTTTCTCAATTCCAATCAGTAAGTTCCTGAGATTAACGCGTTCAACGAAACAAACTAAACTTTTCAGCTTTATATTAGTATTACATAGAATCTATGAAAGACTCACCATCTTCTGCTTATACTTGATAGCTAGCTTCAGTCTGCCAAGAGTCTGCCTCTCTCCTGGCTCCCAGCAGTCCACGTCCCAGGGGTTGTAGTTGAGCATGATCTCCAGCTCTTTGGAGGTCCTAGTGTGGTCCAGCAAGGAGGTCGCGAATTCTTGAGTTTGTGTGCGTAATGCCTGGCCAGAGTGAAAAATAGATAAAGTTTATAAAAGATTTATAATTTTCTACCATTGGTAGGTCCTTTTATTAACCCTTGACGCAAAAACGACGGGGTGTTATAAGTTTGACGTGTCTGTGTGTGTGTCTGTCGCATCGTAGCTGCCGAAATGATGAACCGATTTTGATTTTGTTTTTTTGGTTGGAAGGTTAATAAAATTAGTCGGGAGTGTTATTAGCTATATTTGATAAAAATCAGTCCAAGATGGCCGGCGCCACAAAGTGGCGTATTACATATTTGTTCACTATCTCCTTCAATATGACTCCCTTTGACAACCCATATGGCGCAGTGTTAGTGAGGCTGCCTTAGGTTTTTAGGGTCCCGGGTTCGAATCCTGGTAGGAGCCAATGATTGTGTGATGAGCATGGCATAATAAGTCTTGTATGTTTTTACAAACAAAAAGTATATTTATGTAGTATAGCAACTGTCTGTGACCACGACACAAGCCCTGCTTAGTGTGGCACTAGATGGCGCTGTGTGTAATGTCCAGCGATGTACTACATGGGTATCAAAAGAAAGAGCTTGACGAATAAAATAATATACGGTTCAAATACATTTCAAATCCAAGATGGCCGCCACCATTAAATGGTCCATTATATATTTTTTCGCAACTCCCTCAATATGGGATATAGTTTTTGCATCGGGGGTTAAAAAGATTTGTATTTTTTTTTAATTGTCGTCATGCCGTAACTGTAACTAAGATTACCTGTCTCACGATTTGGAAGCGTAGACGCAGTGTAATGTAATTTTCTGTACGCCAGTGTATTAGGACAGGCAGTTATTATGATATTGTAATTGAGTACTTCGGTTTACGTTCAGAAAAGTTATCAACATTTTATTTGAGACACATCTGCCCGTAAGTGTTCTGACAGGTTACCGTTCATAATAACGTAAATCAATAAAGAGTATTTGATTGAATCTACTTAAGGGGCCGGCGGAGCATGCATGTTTTCATACAAACGTAATACCAAAATAATATGAAAATCAAACATATTCTTAAGGTAGTGTGTATATATTTCGATTGTATTATAGAATAACTATGTTCCCATATAAATATTTTGAAAGTACAATGATATAAAGACGAGATATGAGGAATTTAAAATTTCTATAGGTTTATTTCTTTCATAACTCTTGTTTAAATCAGTGTATATTTAAAACATGTATTTGGGAACCTATATATTCAGTAACCCAATCAAAATATATACACCGTACCTTAAGAATATGTTTGATTAACAAATTATTTTGGTATTACGTTTGTATGAAATTCGCATGCTCCGCAGGCCTCTTAAAATAAACCACAACGAGGGTTGGGTTGGGGTAGAGTTGTGTTACTTTGGTCACATCTTTGAATGACGTTGTGGTACAACATTGCCTATTAGTTTTGTTTTTATTTGTTGTATGTTTTGAGTTGTAGTTTTTTGTTATTCCATTATAATAAAATAAACCAAAACGGTTACCGCATATTGATGTACTAACTATAACCTTCTCAAAATGTGTTGCCACAGGAAATTTTTATCAATAATAAAAAAAAACAACTATGTGGAACAGCATTTTGACCGTGTTATTATAAAAACTTTGTTTGAAACATGTTTTTTTTTTATAATAACCATATTTAGAATGATACACTGAATACGTGTTATTCGTTTAAGAGTCTGTGTTTTTTTCAACCTGAATAGGGAGGTCACTATAGACACCGTAGTTGCTATTTAAGGTATGGATAATATCCTTATATAATTTTCGAACTTGCACCTTGCCCCTTTGTATGAGCCACCAATTTCACTGAACGGTCGACCGCTTTTAAACCTTTTTCATTAAGCGCAGGAAAGACGTAAGACGCAGACGGGGCGCAGATAAATTTTTCTTCCGCTTCTCTTTTATACAAAATGCATAGAATTCGATTGCGATTCCCAGCACCCGTCCTCGGCTTACATTTTTTCTGTGTGTGCAGCGATAAGGGTGGAAAGTTGCACTCTGTACACCTTTGTTCTGTGTATTTAAAGTTTTCTACAAATAAAGATTCCGTGTATTCCGTAGTCCTAGGTCCAATCACTCACCTTATACTCAACTCTGAACTCCGTCTCCATTCTGCTCAACCTCCCCAGTTCCCAGGACAGCTGGAAGGCAGTCAGTAGGGGGTCAGCAGAAGAGAGGGCGATGAGGGAGGGAGAGGACAGAGCTCGGTACGCGTTGATGCGGGCTTGGGAGTGACGGAGAGAGTCCTCTTGGGAAGACTTGACGCACTCGTCGCAACCGCATCTGAGAGAAAAAATTAGGAATCAGTTCGGTTTAGTAGAGTTCTGACAATATTTTTTTTTAAAGTTATGAGATGAAGAATGAAGAAAGAAGTATCAGAAAATCAAAGCTTCTACAACTAAAATCATGATGATGATTTTGATTTTGATTTTGACAGGCACTTTTGAATATTGTCGAAACAAAGACAACGCACACAAAGCTGTAGTTTTTTCGATGTTGTTCACAGATTTTTGCGTTTAAACCATGCTTTTAGAACCCCTCATGAATAAATTTAATGTTTTTTTTTAAATGAAAATGAAATCTTTATTTGTAGACATAGGTTGTACAAAGTGTTACAAATAAATATAATAATATAGCGAGTCCATCTACGTCTTGCGTTGAGGCGTACAAATATAAATCCATACATACTAATCAATTATCAGTTTATAGGCAAATTAAATTAACTAGCAGAAGAGATGTCAATGTTGGAATAATCCATATAAATATAAAATTGATAAAAAAAGAAAAATGATAAAATGATTACATGTCATATAAGATGCGGGTATTACAATTTAATTTTAATAATATAATTTAATATAAAATTGAAAAAAATGTATAATGATAAAATATTACATGTCATATAATATGCGGGTACAATACTACAATATAATATAACTAGCTGACCCGCGCAACTTCGTCTGCGTCACTCAAGAGAGAAAAACGAAAGGAAAAAAAAATACCCGTTTTTGCAAACTTTTTTCATTCCTGCTTCGCTCGTTATAATTGTAGCATGATGTTATATAGCTTAAAGCCTTCCTCGATAAATGGACTATCCAACACAAAAATATTTTTTCAATTCGAACCAGTACTTCCTGAGATTAGCGCGTTCAACCAAACAAACAAACAAACAAACAAACTCTTCTGCTTGATAATATTAAGTATAGATAATATAATTCAAAGTCAATTTGTTGCTAGTAATATAATAAATCGTATTTAGCAGGTCTGGTATCTTTCATTTAAAATAATCGTTAATTGTATAGTAACATTTTGCAACTAGGAATTCCTGTAAACATTTTTTGAACAGATCTGTGTTGGCAAAATCCATGATTTGCTTGGGTAATTTACTATAGATTTTGGGTGCCATACCTAAAAGATGTTTACCGAAAACGGCAATTTTTTGTGCTGTGTTGCGTTTTTTTCAAATAAATAATATGTTTACGACACAGGTAAGCTGCGCTAATGCCGCTTTATCAGTATCATATGTGTATACATTTTTGGCCCTCTAGAACTGAGAGGGCCAAAAATGTATACACATATGATACTGATAAAGCGGCATTTTAGGTTCCCAGTTGTGTGCATGTTTTGTATTACTCGTATAATACTTAGTAAATCGTGATGAAGTACTCTACCTACTTGACGTCGTGTGGCACCGGTAGGGTGGCCCCCCTATCCAGCAGGATCTTCAGGATCTCGTAGTGGTTCCTGTGGGCCGCCAGGATGAGGGGCGTGATGTCCGGCGTGAAGGTCGCTGATGATGGGTCCACGGATTCCCAGCTCTGGTGGAAAAGATCAAGATAAGTAAGCTGACACTGACTAAAAAATAACTCGGAAATTAATTACTTCAGACACTACTTTATTTTTATTTTAAGTTAGAACTTAGCACAAGTTAACATTCTTAGCTCTGCTTTCTTTGACGGTTCTTGAAATCCTTGTCTATTGCATAAAAATGGTTGAATAATTAATAACTTACAAGTTATTACCCACTAACTTGACTTTGGGTAAGATGATCTAATAAAGAGAGACATGATGAGATATACAAAAAACTTAGATTTGTTAAGCGGGAGTTATAGCACGTTATAGTCAGCTTTACTCTTTTTTCCCTTTAACCTACTACCCTTCGTGACCTTAGGCCTGAATTCTAGTCGCGCTGACGGTCGGTCGCGTACGGTCGGTTGTGACGTCAGGGAGAACAAAATACGGCTGTCGGTTGCCGCTGACGTCAACGTCGCAGAATGGGCAAAGCCACTACACTGCGTTGCGGCGTCGCATCGTAAAAATCTACGACGCGACGCAGCACAACGCATCGTGGAAATTACCGATGCGCTGACGCAACGTACAAATCTGCATTGCGACGACGCCTCATATTTTTTTTTGAAGTGATTTCCATCATTATTCGTAATTTATAGAAATGGATGCACCCAGTACCTACTTTCTTTTCTGTTTCTTTTTCTTGATGCGTCTTAACGCTAGCAAAAGTAGGACCCGTGTAGTGCGGTCCATCTCTCTAGAAACTGAACTGACGGTTAGCGTCTTGTCGTACGATGTCGTATGCGATGAAATTTTTGCGTTGCGTCATCACATTGTATTGCTGTGCGACGTTGTTTTTGCGATACGACGCCGCAACGCAGTGTTGTGGCCTCGCCCTATGGTGCTATATAGAACAATGTTTACGCGACCGACTGTCAGCCCGACAAGAATACAAACCCTAAGCCTAAGGGCTTGTAGTGTTTTTGACCCTTAGGCACGCCACTGAACTTACGTAAGGTTCCCCTGGCACGTGGTTGTCTTCTTCCCATTGCAGGAGTAATTCTACAGCTTCCACGTACTCTTCTTTGATGGCGTGAAGGAGAGCGTCCTGAGAAACCATTTAAAATAAATTACTGCTATTTTACAAACGTTGCAGAATGTCATGTAGAGTTCAAACACTCGGTTTAAAACTAAACTTATATTGTCACTTACGGGATATCTTCCGTGATTATTTCACCCGCGATCCCGCGATCATGGCGCTTGCAACAACGTCAAAATATCGGGAACTCAAAATAAAAATAATCACGGAAGATATCCCGTAAGTGACAATTTGAGTTTAGTCATGTAGTTTTGTTAGAATTTTGGAGATAAACAGACTTTATATTAATGTAATGCGCACACCTAAGTAGTGGAGCTCCTTGCTAGAGTTAATGTAATCCGTCAATTTTCAAAGCAGGAGCGAACAGACATTTTCTGAATTCGCTCATATATACCTACTATTTTATGTGGGGTGTCTACTATGAACGGACCAAAATGAAGTAAGTTATTCCCAACGCTCAAAAAACTGTCATAAAGAAAGTTGATAGACAGTTGGTGCAGGTTAGCTGAGAGATTTGCTGCTGCCATTCGTGTCATGGGCTCGCGGATTCGATTCCCGCATGGGCTAGTATTTGTATAGCCTACATACCAGCCAGTTGTTCCTGCTCTGGCTACCTATGTGTGTGAGTTTAAACATTAGTAAACATACCCACGATACAGAAAATATCATTAGAGTAGGTCAACAATTAAAAAAAATACAAGTGCGAGTCAGTCATGGCAGCAAGTCTAAGCCAACATTTCCCGCTGACCCACAGGACGACGAGCGGGTCAGCGGGAATACAGCAGCTAAAGCAATGTTCTTTAATCTCGACCCCATCAAGACTAGACCAAATAATCAGCCCGAATAATTACTACTAAGTATGTACGTAATTAGGAAACATAACGAAATATAATACAACTCACAGACAAGATTCAGCGAATTATTATTTTTCAGTGTATAAAAACAAAGTCAAGTATAATTCTGGTTCTCGCACACCTGCTCCAGAGACACTAATATTTATTGGCTGATCTGACTATTGTGGATAAGTAGGTAAGTATTTATTATATTTAGTTATCTCGCAATTGTTGTGAAAAGTACGGTGTAACACACGGCACTAAAATCCCATTATAACTCGGTTCCTATTTACTACCTCGCTAAAGCTCGGTAGTAAAACTACCTCGTCTATAATGGGTCATTTTAGCCCCTGGTATTACAATGTACTGTTTGATTGACAGCCTTCATGGTAACGGTATTTCAGTCTTTTTTGATCCCTAAAATCCCTTACACTTTTAAGTGGTCTAAATAACTATTTAGACCACTTAAAGTATAAGGGACTTTTATCTTAACCTGCAAAAGAAGGGAGTATTATTTAGTGCACCTCTGTCAAACCCGTCGGGGCTTTCAAGCGTTATGTTAAGTTATGTGTAATGAAAACGTGGGTGTACTAATGATGTGTATTTCTTCAACTTACTCTAACTGTATGGGGCATCATACGAGTAGGCGTGATGTTATGTTAGCCTAGTTAGACTTTCATAATATACCTTCGCAATGACAACTTAGTCAAGTCTTTACCCTATCTTTTTCTGATTATTTCATGACTACCTTTATCTCGCGGCATAACCCATGTAGAGATTGTAAAGTATTCACTGGAATTCTACTGGGATTAAAAGTATCCTACCTATTATGTCCTATAGGACATGGTCTACCTAAGTACCAAATTTTATAGAAATCCGTTCAACAGTTACGAATAAAATTATACTTTATTTTGGACTACATATGAAACATAATAATATTGTAATACCAAATGATTTGAAAAGAGTAACCATGGAGTTTCTTGCCGGTTCTTCTCCATGGAATTGATCAACGCGAACCGTGCACCTTTTTCGACGTTTTATAAGTGCCCATCCAGGCCTATATGAAATTAAAAAAAAAGTCTCTAATAAAAATGGGTTGAAATAAACCTTCATTGTCACTACCATTAACAGTTCCACGATGGAACTAGTGTTGTTTTTTATTATCACTAGTTCCATTTTGAAAGAATCTGAAAATAATGGAACTAGTGTTGATTTTGTTTTATCACTAGTTCCACTAGTAACGTTAACAGTACCATGATGGAACTAGTGTTATTTTTATAATCACTAGTTCCATTTTGAAAGAATCTGAAAATAATGGAACTAGTGTTAATTTTTTTTATCACTAGTTCCACTAGTAACATTAATAGTACCACGATGGAACTTGTGTTATTTTTATAATCACTAGTTCCATTTTGAAAGAATCTGAAAATAATGGAACTAGTGTTATTCTTTTTTAACACTAGTTCCACTAGTAACATTAACAGTACCATGATGGAACTAGTGTTATTTTTATAATCACTATTTCCATTTTGAAAGAATCTGAAAATAATGGAACTAGTGTTATTTTTTTTATCACTAGTTCCAATAGTAAACTTCATTTTGGTGTTTAGACGTGAAATGGTGGTCAATGTGACGGCACTTGGGGGAGGCCTATGTCCAGCAGTAGACGTCTTCCCGCTGAGTGAAATGATGATGATGATGTGAAAAGGTAACAAACAGATGAACAAAGTTTCTTTTACATTTGAAATATGAGTATCTACGATATATTATTTCACGATAAAACAAACATTATTATTATATAATATACATGACAATTAGGAAACAAGTCCTTAATGAGAGAAGATAATTTATTAAGATTAACTTGCCTACACGTGGTAATTTAGATGTTTTCTAAGGTAACTTATTAATAATGGCTTTACCTATACAAGGTGTAATTATGGAGCCTTCAAGAAGCCGTCAACCGTCTGTACAACTTAGTAATTTTACGCAAAAAAAAATTGTTGGGAAACGAATTCTTCGAGTGAAAAATCAAAGTAACGCACTCAAATTACTCCTGATGCATTGAATTGAATTGAGAGAAAAAACGGGTCATGGAGATGTCTAAAGTAAAATGATAACTTTGAAAACTATTATTAATAAAACTTTATAAAAATTTACTCGTTTTCCGCTCGGATCAACTGAAGGAATAAAGTGGAAGTCGATTCAGGAATATGTTCCTATCGAATCAACTAGTTCATGCGATACATTTTTTTGCTAAAGTTTCTTTCCTTTTTGTTCCCATGGAAACAATTAAAAAAGAAAAAAACCGCCGCTGCCACGCAGTTACGCTTTAACCCTTTATTAATTTTAACAGCCTTTCCCAAAGTGGGCGATAACGCTCCCTTGTGGCCGCTGCAGGCATAAAGGGGGGCAGTAAGAGTCCCTGAAAAAAAGGAGCGTTGTGTAGAGGCTTAGGGGGCGATTAAATATTCTGTGTAATATCTCCGAAACTATAAAGTTCCCAGGCATGGTCAAGACACTCTAAAGAGTCTAGAACAAAAAGAATGAGTGTAATGATGGGGGACCAAGAGTGCTTTTCGCTTTCGCTAAGGGCACCTTTATACATATTATTTATCCGGAAGGTAAGAAAGAAATAATATTTATTCGTCACAAAGACATGACGTGCATACAATACTATAGTCCACGCCACGAGAAGTTATAAATTTTGTAAACGCACATCCGGGTTCCGCAACCTTTGGATCAAATTAAAAAATGACAGCGTCAACGTGATCTTACTTCAAAATGGCGGCCCAAATGTTTACGTTCCATGATGTCAGATGCGTTCCAGTACCACAAAACATTAGACGACAGCGCTTAAATATAACCCGACCAAGTGAAATTGCTCATTAGTTTCGTATTCGAAATTTCGAGTTGATTTAATTTGGGAGTATTTCTTGTTGATTAAATTGTTGCTACGTTTCTTGGTAGAAATTCTTTGTTTACAAATATTATAGCTTCTTGTGGCGCGGACTATAGGAAAAATAAACAATAAACGTACAATGTATCTAAGCAGGGGTGTACCCTCTTGCTAGTAAAACCACGTTTTAAGTTTCATCGAAAAGCGGGTGAGCCTCGGGGTATTACAGAAGATTTCCTAAAGAGAAAACAATCAATTTATTAAACTTTACTTATCAATATACGAATATTTCTGATTTTATAAAAAAGTACGAGTATTAGATTATACTTTTTCTTCGTCCCGTTTAACGTTCGTGAATAAAGGGTTTAAAATACTCTCAAAGGCCCTGGTTTTCCTCATCATTGCGATCATTGTTTTGGGGGTCAAAATTCCAACTTTTTGACAAGTTTTTTTTAAGTATAGTAAAACGGGGCTATTTGGGGTTTTGGGGGCTATTTGGGTCCTATATTAACCAACATTTTAATTTGTTAATTGTGTATTTCTATCAGAATTTTTCAGTAGCCTCCAATCAAAGTGTATCTAGACATTGTAAAATAACTTGTACCATACACCAACCGACAGTTATACCTACATATTTTTGTTCGATTTCTGGGTTATCCCAAATAGCCCCGTTTTACGGTACAAGTTTTTATTCATCATCATCATCAGCCTTTAATGTTCCCACTGCTGGGACACGGCCTCCTCTCAATGAGAGGGAATGGGCTATAATCTACCACGCGGGCCCAGTGCGGATTGGTAGATGTCGCATGTCTTCGAATTTTTGGTTCTAGGACAAGCCGGTTTAAGCCGGACAAGTTTTTATTACAAGATTTTTACTTATTACTTTAAACAGCTCCACGACCTCCGTATTATTCAATCCATTCATCAGTACAATGTGTTGTAGCGTTATATTGAGTTCTACCACAAACATGATTTTACACCCCAAATAAAAAGTTCGTTTCCGAGCAATAATTTTTGCATAAAGTTACTTAATTTGATGTACAGAATGCTTGTTTGACGGCTTCGTTATGAGGTGGTTGACACCCTATATTTGTATGTCTTTGACCTAATCTAAGTCCCATATAATAACTGGGCAGCGAGCCTACTGCCAACAATCGGGAACAGAGAAATTGGGTGGTACTGAGTCGAGTGAGAATCGGACACGAGACTTCAAGCTCTGCAGTCGTAGAGTGCAACCAAAGAGGCAATCGAACATTTTGAACCATGTTAACGTGGTTCAAATTAATCCACCATAAACTTATAGTACGTAAGTACCCAGGTTACTCCAACTTTAGTTCTCAGATATGTACAGTGCCGACCAAAAGTCGATAAGCAATCTCACAAAGCAATAGCTTGACGTTTAGTTTGACTTACGACCTTCTACTTTCAACAAAATAGTTATTGTCAGCAACTAGTTGTAGTTCATAATTTCAATGCCAATATCTAAGACATGATGGCCTAGCGGTTGGGCCCGTCCAGAATTAAGAGCGAATCAGTAAGCCGTGAGTTCAAATCCCGCACAGTTACTTTTAGTCTTTTTGTAAGTTTTTACTCTACAGAAATATTATATTATTTAACTTGTTTGCTTTGTTCACACATTTCGTAAAGTTAGGGAGGTAGATAGAAAAATAAGTCAAGAATTTTGTTAGATTTCTGTGAGGTAGACATGAGTTTTATGAATATTTTAACTTGATCGGAATGAACTTTGTCGTTTGGTTGTAGTCATACAGAATACACTATATAATGTGGTATTTGATGGTCAGTGACGTGTGGTTTAATAGATAGCGGTATTGTTGTTGGTGTGATTCTTAAAATGCGGGCAAATATTAATATTAAGGCGAGGGCGACTATTATCGCGAATTATCCGCGCTTCATAAAAGGGCCTTAATAGGACTAAATGTGAGTATTATAATTATTTATGAATTGTAACTTAAACATTAAAAATTTAAAAACGAATGGGTATTATAAATTGTTCATTTATTTGGTGACCTGTGGTTTACTTAATTCGTTATTTTTTTTTTCAATCTATCATGCAAGATAAATAATTAGTGTTTATTATTGGATTTATAAATGCAGAGTGAATGAAGTCACTTTAGTATTTATTACAGCTGCCTAACATCATTTTTTTTGTTTAGAGAAATGCAGTAAGTCTCTGGATCAAAAGGTATGAGGAAGAAGGGAGCCTTGCAAGTAGACAGCGAAGTGGAAGGTCGTCGCTTATTAGCGAAGCGCAGCGACAACATATCGTGGGCGAGTATGAAACCAATGGTTTCACACCTACGACACACTCGGAGTCACCGCAAACTGTTCGCCGTGCCCTCCACGCTGAAGGCTTGCATCACAGAAGATCAGCTAAAATGCCCTTCTTGACAGAAAGACATAAAGAAGAACGATTACATTTCGCACGGGAATATTTAGACTTTCACTTGATTACTTCCATTTTGTTCCGGTTCGCGGTCGCCACTCCAGAACTTTTCGACCCCATCGGCCATCCGTTCTGCGAGCAATGTGCCCTGCCCACTGCCACTTAAGTTTAGCAATTCTTCGGGCTACGTCGGTGACCTTGGTTCTCTTGCGGATGTCTTCATTTCTGATGCGATCACGCAAGTAAACTCCGAGCATAGCCCTCTCCATTGCCCTTTGGGTGACTTTAAGCCGCATACGTCTACTTAACTGCATTGAAAATAATGGGGGTTATACAAAATATTAATCCCTAATGTTCTAGTTTTAATTAGACGTGTTACAAAATATTTAGCGATATTAATAATTCCTAAATTGAGGTTTAGTTTCAATCTTCTTTTCTTCAGGAAAATGAACACTTAAACTATAACCTCAATATGAGTTACATTTATTGTGACGTCACATAAAAAACATATTCACGAAGTATAAATTATGTGTTAGTTTTCAGTAAGCTCTGTTGAATACCGATAGATAGAAGTGGGTATCAACAATTATATTTGTGTTATTAGAATATCCTTGTTATGTTAATAAAAAATGACTTAAAAGTGGGTATCCAGATACACAAAAAAATCTTATGAACGGTAACAAGAGAACTTCTTATATCTAGGTAGGAATGTGACGTTACAAATCTTATTAAAGTTGTTAATTATATGAATAAATGAAACGAATAAAACAATTTTTGTTATCTGTCAGCACTTTTTTTTCCACCTTCCAACATCGAAAAAATATTACACAATCTCATAAATAGTTATGATGGGTTATTAACTTATATTTAAATCTTTATAAAAAATAAATAATGAGCATGAACCCATTTCAAAATAAATACCTAAGTAAATAGTTTTTGTATAAATACAAATATAAATTAAAGTGGTTACAAAAAAAAAACCCGTATGTAAACGGGATTTGAACTCAAGACACGTTGATCGTGAATCCACTGCTTAACCTAAACAGCTATCAACACCTGGTAGATATGGTCGAAGTTTACCTATCCAATGCAAATACGATCATGCGTTTGCTGCGTGTATAACAAAAGAGACGGTAATATATATCTTTTTGTTTCGTGGAGAGCGACGCGACAACTTGCGACAGTAGGCGACTCTGTGGCTGTGGTGTGCGTAGGTACTGTATTGAGACAGCTTACACATACAGCCGCACGGACGCTCGGCCATGCGTTCACAGCAATATGATCCTTCGCGTGCCTGTGCGCTTATGAACGCTTACTGTACATCAAATATAATAAAACAGCCACTCGGGTCGATCTTTAGGATAAGCCGTGCTTGCTTTGGTTGGTCGGTGGATGGGTGACCACCCAAACAGACGGAGTTTACTCCATGGTTCGGTTGTCACGTTCAATTTCCCGCTCGTCCCGGTCTTCTTCCCGTACTTCCCGGTCTTCTTCCCGTACTTCCCGGCCTTCTTCCCGCATTTCTCGGTCTTCTTCTCGTTCTTATTGATGCCAGCTATTGATTGATACATATTTTATGCGTGTCTGATCAATTCAAAGTTGTGCTGTAGATTCCATCAGTGAATGGACTTTAACTTTAATAGCTCGGAAACGTGTCACTTTAGAACATTTTGTCTCTTTGTGTAGATACCAGCTATCGATTTATAAAGGGTGTAAAACACCTCTTAACGAAGCCGAAAGGTACGTGTTCTCCCCGTCATTGCGATCATTTTTTTGTTCTACACCATACCTGGGAACTTTCTCGTTCCGGAGATATGGGGGGTCAAAGCTACAACTTTTTGACAGGTTTTTTTTTAAATACAAGATTTTTTGAGGATTTTGACTTTTAACACCTACACGACCCGGGTACTATTCAATCCATCCATCAGCACAATGTTTTAAGTGCGTTACGTTGAGATCTACCACAAAACATGATTTATAACCTCAAAAAAAAAAAAGTTGTTTCCCAGCAATAATTTTTGCGTAAAGTTACTTAGTTTGATGTACAGAATGCATGGTTAACGCCTTTGTGGTGAGGTGGTTTACACGCTGTATAAGTGTTATGTGTGGCCGCTACTTTGAAAAAAAAAACAAAATGGCGGAAAAAAATTCAACCACGCTTCACGCAAAAATAATCCAAACTCTTTCAATTTTGGTTAGACGATTGAAACCTCGCTCTAACCTCTAAATACATGCGAAATATCGATGTACTACTATTATCATTTTTAGTATGCAGAACTAACGAATACTAGGTTTAATAAAGTCACTATTTGAATTACCCGACTGCTTGGCGAAAGTCACATTTCCCTATGAACAGTCAAAATTCAACTCAAACTCAAAGCATTTATTATATTAGACCATGACAGGGACTTTAATGTATGAGTCTGTTATTACAATTTATTTTAAACCACAGACTAATTATTTACAGTATATATGTCACCGTAAAATTGTCAAACACGTTAAAATACAATATAACGTGTTTCTCTCTAGCGATATTGTAAACTCTCGAATTGTCAACTGAACATACGGAAATATCTCTGCCCCCATAATCGAGACTTGGGGCACCCCCCCCCGTTAAATAAGTTAGGTTCCTTTAAACCCTACACTCGGAAATAGGGGCCCCGCGAAGCTGGGCTCCGTCGACTATGCTTTTTAGGGGAATATAAAGTGTTTTAAGGTTAGGTTTTATTAATCGGTATTTCTCAGGAATCTTTTCATGAGAGTGGTACTACTGGGCAAGGGCCCTCCTTCCCTCCACACCGCGTGAGTTGACTACCATCGCATGCATTTCACGAAAAATAATGCGTTGTATTGTAAGCAGTATGTTCGTTTGACAGTAATTCGAGAGCTTATAACATCGCTAGAGAGATTACAATATAACGTGTTTAACAATTTTACGGTGACATATACACACTATCTCTATACTAGAAATAAAAATATGTACAAGAATCTAAAAGGGTTAGAGGGCATCAGGTACTTTTGAATGTCAAATAAAAAACAAAGAAGCGAAGCTACGGTCTCAGTTACAAGGCAAAATACTTTGTTAAAGTACTTTAGTTGCCCATTCCAAAGCGTAGATCTCTATGGAGAAGAATGGACTAGAAATTGCCGTTGTAGGTAGTACAGGTTAACCTATACGGCTGAAAATATCACGCTAATTCGCAGCATATTGGCTAATTTGATCTCTTCCAGATTTCGAAAGTTTACATGGTTCCATTCATCGCAAGGCAAATCTTTTTATAAAGTTAAATGATACCTATAACATTCCAGAATGTATGGTTTTTTTCCACACAGTCATACTATTCCCATAGAAACGAAAGGCTACTTACTCCTAATTTATTTTGCATACCTTTAGCCCCTTTATTTATCACCTTGATATTTTCACCTAGTAAATCCTTCAACGCGCCAACCGAAAATCCATTAGACCAAAACTCAAAACCGATAAATCTGAATCTTCAGGCATGTTTCCGAATCTTTCAAACTTCAGAATGTTTACCTATATTTCTACGTCCGTTTTGAAATGACTCAAATGATTTAGGTGTAGCAATAACCTGTATTTTTTTAAGATCGTATACGTGTCTGTTGAAATCTGTCGGATTGATATTACTTTCGTTATAAACGTGTGGTTGCCATGATTAGTGGTTTACGTGCAAAATTATGAGCGAAGGAGATTTTTATTTTGGGTAACTGCTGTGAGGTTATGAAGAATTTAATTGAAATTAAATGAGACGTACCTTCTAAGTTTTTTTGGAAATACGTTGCCTTGCAAATTGGGTTTGTCTAATGTTGTGTGTATACACACTAATCTCACATACCCAAACTAGCCTTTCGTCATCATCACCATGTTCCCACGGCTGGGACTAGCCTCCTCTATATGTGAGGAAAGGGGCTATAATCCACCACGCAGGCCCAGTGCGGATCGATACATGTCACACACAGGTCTTCGATTCTTTTTTGTTCTAGAACATTCTGCATGTTTCCTTACGATATTTTCATTTACCGTTTTGACAGCAGTGGTCATAAAATAAATTATGCAAAGAAAGCTGCACTTACAGTGGGCGATTAGCCGTATAATCGACGACCGAAGGAGTAGACGTGTTCTTGACTGGTAACCGCGAATTGGCAAGCATAAGGTGGACCGCACAGGATCGGTGGAGCGACGATCTTCGGAAAGGTCTGACACTCCCTTTCGCTCCAGTGCGGGAGTTATTTGACGATTACCCATCCGAATACGGGTGGATTTCTGGCTGGTAGCAACAGGATGAGAGTCGCCGCGAATCGAGTAAGGTAGCGTGCGATTGAAGAGGTCTATGTCCAAGAGTGCACTGTCGCGGGCTGATGATGAAAATGTTTTTTGCATGGGAGATCAAATGTCCATTATGAACCTTTCTAAACTATTCATACGAGTATATTGGTGTTTGGTTTATCTGTTTACATTAATAAAACGTACAGTTATGGTGTAATTATTTACTTTTAAAAGTTTAATAATTAAGTCTTTCTAGCTAAATTTTCCAGCATCATCGTTCCTGAACTGCGAAAATTATACTCTTACGTATGCGGTCGAGTTGAGCACGTAAGTTAGTTATCCCGGTTACGTTAGTACGGAGGTAAAAGTTATCTTGTCCACCCCGTATAAACGGACTAAATAAGCTTACATAATATCTTGGTCTTTATTGGCTTTTGCGTTGCGTGGCGTTTTGAAAGAAGCATTGAATAAGCACATTTGGCCGCAGTAAGTCAAATAAGTTCACTGGGCAAAGGTCCTGCAGTGCCAATTACATGGGATTTTAGTGACTTTGAGAGTAACTTTTTCTCTGCTTTGACGGTGTTATTTTTTAAATTGAGGTTTATAAACTATTGGTTCGAAGATAACTTTTGACATAACAGACGAATTAGGGCCTGTGCAGACGACAAACTATCCGTAACGCACTTTTCAGTGAAAATAGAACTTAGCAGTTACATGCAGTAACGAATACAACGCGCAAAACTCCGGTGGCGCAGAATGCAGAATGACATAATTATTTTAATCAGTGTCATTCTGGCAGATCGTGAAGCGCTGCGCCGCACAAAAAGTGTGCGAAAAAATAGAACGTTTGCTCCAAAGAGTGCTAACGCAGACGGTAGTGGGTACGTAAAGTACGATGATGTGTGTCGTGTGCGTTGAGTCTGCGTAAAATCCGCGACGGACTTTTTGTATGCTGCAGACATTTTGTGCGCCACAGACTCATCCATACAAAAAGTCTGTCGTCTGCGATGATGATAATGCTACAAAAAATCTGAAGTGAAAAATTTCAACCAACTTTTATAGGCCACCGGCCACTGCTTATTGCCTTGTTTTATTATTTTCTTTATTCTGAGAACTATTTTTCTAATGCTATTTTGTGAGTCACGACATAACCGAAGTTATTGTTTTCTCAGTAGTTACTACTATATATCCTATAAAATATCACTAAAATAATGTAAACGTTTTAAGCCATCGATGGATTTTAGTTTTTATTACCCATAATCGTAAATCTGAAGCTTTGATCCTTGGCCTTTATTCCCATCTACTTTAGTTGTGCCGTAAAAATCGATTGTTTAGTTTACAGAATACGGGTTAGTAAGTACTTTTCTAAAGTAAGTACAGTCAGCTTCACGAGGTTCCAGTTTACCCAATTGATGCAACCCACCGTACGGTCGGACAAGCTATTTGAATTACATTTAACAATGCAAATTGTGGGTAAACAAATAGCTTGTTCGACCGTATATGTCGGAAGAGCAATGGGCCAAAATCTTCACTCTCGAGGATACCGAACAGCAGGAAATGACAACGCGGCCGGCCTAGAAGGAGATGGCGGGATGAGCTGAACTCTTTCATAGAAGATTTCCCAGCCTACGAATACACACGCTTTAGGTCACGAAAAGTGTAATTAGGGAAGAGAGGCAGTAGGACAATATAAGCTCATATTATTATAATTACTTCCCTGTTTGAATTGGATTTTGTTTACAATTTCATGGGCTTTCATTTTTTCCACGAAACGCTAATCTATTTTCTAAATAAAATAAAAGTGGCCTAAGTTACTCCAAAACTGTCAAAAGTGGAGAGATTTGGAAGAGACCACTAAGCATTGGATGGCCAAAAGTTCAAGAAGAGGAAAACTACTCGTACGTAACCGTACTCTTTATCACATCATCAGCTATCTGTCAATAAACGTCTCGTCAAAATCATTTCAGCCGTTTTGGCGATTTGCCGGAACGTGACAGACATTCAGTAAAAAGCTGTCATATTGAAACTACAAACAGGCTCTTCGTATTGATAGATAAACTTGATAAAGGATAAATCCAAAACTTACCACCTTGACAGCGCCTCCATTACCCAAAGACCTTAAACTTATCCATTATTTCCATTTGATACGTCTTACTGAAACTACCCTCTTTATGAAAATATACTATCAATGTGATCATGCAAACTATTGGAGCTATGATTTCCCTGGGGGTCAGGCATTCTTTCTCATAGATTTTTTTTCGAAATAATACGGTGTCTTTCGCCAAGTTTTTATGTGGTAAAGTTTGTTGTATTTTGTGACAAAAGGGTGGATGATGTAGGTGATAAATTTCTGCTACAGATGTTTTGTTTTTAGTTGTTGTAGTTTCAAATATGTAAATGATTTCCGATGGAACTGCAGGAAGTTTATATTAAACTGCAGTAACTACATTGTCCATGTATGGAAAAGCAGTTTTTTTCTAAAATTAGTACTGTTTAACCGTGATCGAATTATGCAGTTCATAAAAAAACGACATAGTTGAAAAACTTCGCCCTTTCTGACTTCTCTGCAGTATCACTTATATATGTGACTTCAAATTTTGAACTGACCTTGACTTTGATCCCAGAGAGGAGCAGTAGTTTGATGAGCTCGATGTTTTCGTTCTCAATAGCTGCTACCAGAGCTGACCGGTTGAGAGGGTCCACGCAGTTGATATCTAGGATATCCGGCTGCGGCGTGAACTGTTCTATTAATCTGTGGAAAATTATAATATGTTTAGATATTGTTACTAAGTTCTATTTATCAAGGAGAGAAGTACACAGACACAAAGAAAATTTCACCAGCATTTTGTGACAAAAAAAAACAAATTCCTGTGTTCAAAAGCGAAAGATTCCTGTTTTAAAATCGTTAGACGTCTTTGTGAGGTCCTTTTAAGACTGTACGTCGCATAAAAGAGACAGAGTTCTTACACAATGTGGAATTAACGAATTTAATAGAAAAACCTATAGGATTACACTACGCAAGTACAGTGTACACTTTAAAAGGTAAGGCAGAGGTAACTTTGTAGTTATTATCTATAGGTCCTCTGAAATAATAAGGGACGAACCTAAACTAGCCAGACACCGAGCCACTATTGGGAAAATCCTAATAGAGAATCTCAATAACACTTAACCCGACTTAGGAATCGAACCTAAGACTTGATGCCAGTGCACCACTAAACCAACGCCGCATGGATCTACACCGAAAGCCAAAACAATATTGGAATTAGTTCTAAAACAAAATAAATGTGATTGCCTTAAAACCTTCAAAATTGCAGAAATCGTCCCAAAGCCTTGGTCTATCCTCTATAAGTATTCGATTATAGAGAAACTGTAGTAGTGCCGGCTTTAACTTCCCTAATCCTATTTATTAGAACGGCGCGTCCTAAATATCGTGCAGATTGATACTTTTAGTTTTTGAGGTCACTTCGGCTGGTGTGTTGTCGAGTACGAATTTTTATGTTTCTATGTACTCTTTCAGGTAGGTCATTAGGTTTGCTGTAAAACGTATCTTTATTGAGTGGTGTTAGATGGCGTTTATTTAATTTATGTTTATCCTCATGGGTAAATAGCGTGCTTTTACATATATATAGCTGTATTGTATCTAATTTCAAAGGAGATCACCCAGTTTTCATACATTTTTGAGCTATTTTTAACCGACTTCCAAAAAGAGGAGGTTATCAATTCGTCTGTATTTTTTTTTTTTTTGTTTGTTACCTCAGAACTTTCGACTGGGTGAACCGATTTTGATGATTCTTTTTTTGTTTCAAAGCTGGTGCTTCTCGTTTGGTCCCATTTTAATTTGCTGAAGATCTGATGCTGATCTTCCGAGATATACAATGGAACTCTTCAAAAATAGACGGCAAATCTGCAGTAATTGCTGCAATTGCTTGTAGGTTCATTGTTGATACTACATCATGACGTAACATCACGCCTGTATGCTCTGAGTGGGTACGCAGATGTGTACAATACTCCTAGATTTCGACAATGTTTGTTGCCTCTGAACTTTCGACTGGGTAAACCGATTTCGATGATTTTTTTTTATTTGAAAGCTGGTGCTTTCCGTGTGGTCCCATTTTAATTGGTTAAGATCTGATCCTGATCTTCGGAAATATAAATGGAACTCTTCAAAAATACACGGCAAAGCTGCAGTAATTGCTGCATTCGCTTGGTTGTTTGTTGTTTATGTAACATAGTGACGTAATATCACGCCTGTATGCTCCGAGGGAGTACGCATAAGTGTACAATACACCCAGATTTCGACAGTTAGATGTGTTAAGTTCCATTTAATGGGATCCTGTAGAAATAGAGGGAATTCCTTAAATTGTATAGGCACACCAGAAGCGATTTGGTAGTTTTAGGAAGAGTACGTTCTTGGAGTGATCACATTTCAATTTGGTAAAGATCTGATGAAGAACTTCGGAAGATAGGCGTCGGGAACTCCTCAATAAATGATAGCAAATGTACTGGGATCGCTGAAATCTCATGTCTCTCTATTGTTTACACCAGTTAATAATAAAAAAATACGCCGTTACGCTTTGAAAGGGTAAGCACATATGAACCACTAAAAAGTGGAAAAATAAAAACTTTTTTGCAAAAAATATAACCGACTTCACACAAAAAAGTGAAAAATAACTTTAGCTTCAAAAGTCGGTGACCTTTGTTTGATTGATTTAGTTTTTTTGTCACCGACTTCTGAAGCTAAAGTTATTTTTCACTTTTTTGTGTGAAGTCGGTTATATTTTTTGCAAAAAAGTTTTTTCAAAAGTGCCAAACAACATAAACTTATTACTTGGATAGAGCATAACATGAAAAACATTTTTTATTATTGAGTGTAATAATTTATTCAGTATCGCATGCATAGTGTTAGAATCTTCCCGAAATTCAAACAAGACATTTTTCCAATTTCACGCTTCCCTCTTCAACACTTCAGATTGCGCATTTTCCGTCTGACAGTTGCAGAACCTAATAGGGTGATTGCAGCGATGAAATATTCAGGCATAGATTATTTTCGATCTAAATTAGTCTATTTTTTAGGGTTCCGTAACTCAAAAGATAAAAAGGAACCCTTACAAGATCACTCTCTTATCCGTCTGTCTGTCCGTGTGTTCGAAACCTATAATCCTATAGGGTAATTCCTGTTGACCTAGAATCACGACTTTGCTAAAAGCAAGGTCTTACAGCATATGTAAATGACAAATGAAAAACTGAAAACTGTAAAAACATAATTTTATAACAAAAAAAAAGCGATTTTACTATTACGAGTACATACCTACTTATTATTTGCGGTAAGTGCAATAGCAGTTTTTGCATTGAATATCAATCACAAAGTACTTACAGATTTCTTTATTTACTTCCTATTTGAACTACTTATATCAAGGAAAGTAAACAAATTGATGATATCGTGTCATATATGCTTGTCCCATTCCTCAAGGGGGTCGTTTAAGTGCCTGCACTATTACATCAAGTCGAAGGACAGTAGCTACATTTCTACTAATTAAATCACATTTAGGTAACAATTTGGGTGAAAAACCATTAGGCCACGGTCCCACTATGTCGTGATGATTAATTTGTCGTTCGTTTTTAGTTGGCAAAAGTCGTGCACGACAGTAATGGCGTCGTTAAATACACAAGCCACGACACTTAAAACTACACGATTATCTGTCATCACGCCAATGGGAGAACATGGAAATATTCTCAAAATTTCAGAAATGACACCTACCACTGCTTGTCTCTGCATCACCTAAAGGTTGACTGGTAGAAAATGCCTATGGCATTAAGTCCGCCTCTGTACTTTTGTGCTTGAAGTGTTAATAAATAAATAAATAAATAAACATGGCCTTACGATCAGTTTTGGGTTTGCGATGGGCCGATAAAATCAAAATCAAAGCATTTATTTCAAGTAGGGCAGTTACAGGCACTTTTGAATTGTCGAAACAAAAATGAACATTTAAAGTAGCTACAGTCCCACTACTGTAGTTGCCCATTCCCTAACGTAGATCTCTATGGAGAAGAACGGGCAAGAAACTCCATGGACACTCTTTTAAATAAAAAAATGTTGTTACAAAATCTTGGTTACATCATTCATGTTCAGATGGTATATTATGTGAGAACACTGTAGCAAGATGTGCACGGTAAAAATGTCCATAGCATAGCATAGCAACTCAAAAACAAAATAATTAATTCAAATAAACCATGGCGACTAAGAGATGACCAGTCATAACTGAGATCTTTTACATTTAATTTTAAAATCTATATCCTAAGTCAACATTAGGCTTCAGCATTGATTAAGATAACTTTCGAAATAAGGTGTTCCTGAGGTCATCATTTGTCTAGCTTTTTCCCACCTATGTTAGGGTCGGCGTCAAGTCTCACTAGATGCAGCTGAATACCAGTATTTTACATGTAGCATCTGTCTATCTGACCTTCATAACCCAGTTAGTACTGGTTAATACGATACCTCTTGGTAAGAATGGTTATCAGACTTTCGGGCATCTGATTTCTTAAATACTGTGACCTTCAATTGACAGCCGGGACTAACAGCTAAACAAGCATTCCGAGGGACGTAGGAAACTCGGTATGTAATGGTTGGTCACCCATCCATAGACCAACCTAGGTAAGCGCACCTTAAGAGGCCTGCGGAGCATGCATTTTTCATACAAACGTAATACCAAAATAATATGAAAATGAAATATATTCTTAAGGTGGTGTGTATTTATTTCGATTGGATTACAGAATGTATAGGTTCCCAAACACATATTTTGAATGAAATATGATTTAAACAAGAGTTATGAGAAAAATATGTTTTCCATAGAAATTTTAAATTCCTCATATCTCGCCTTTATATCATTGTCCTTTCAAAATATTTACTTGGGAACATAGATATTCTGTTATAAAATCGAAATATAAACACACTACTAATATGTTTGATTTTATGATAATATGTTTCATATTATTTTGGTTTTACGTTTGTATGAAAAACGCATGCTCCGCTGGCCCCTTAACCTGAAGATTGATACGAGCTACTGTTATTATTAAGCCACCAGCTAACTGAAATAACGTTTGTTCGTAGCCTTTGAGAATTACGACACCAGGACAAGTGACTCCTAAAATTTTCACTGCTTGGAAAATACCAAGCTATAATAAGATCTTGAACTTACCTCTTAACAGTAACATAATCTCCCCTATCGGCGTGAAGAAGGAAGGTCTTCTCTTCTTTGGTGAGCGGCCTCTCGTAGACCTGGCGCAGGTCATTGTGGCTGTTCCTCAGCGCCTCCTGGGAGCTGCCCAGCAGCTCCTCTCTGGAGCCTCGGTTCATGCCGGTCTGGAAGAAGAGTCAGGGTTAAATGTTGGTCGTTGGGGACAGGGACGTGAAGATTGTTGACGTTTGACCCTAAAATAAAGATCCTAGATAGTCAGACTTTCTCCTAACTTGAAGACTGGCTAATTTTTGATGACCCGATTGGCGTAGTGGTAGTGACGCTGCCTTACGTTCTTAGGGTCCTAATGTTTGTGTGATGAGCACGGACATTTGTTTCCGAGTCATGGATGTTTATAATAAGTATGTATTTACAAACAAAAAATATATATGTAGTATATCAACTATCTAGTGTCCACAACACAAGCTTTGCTTAGTGTGGCACTCGGTGGCGCTGTGTGTTAATTTCCAGCAATATTTATTTATATTAATGAGCACAGTATAATAACCGGTTACCCATCATGTTATTCGTTGCGTTTCTGTCGAAATACATAGAGAACAACAGATTTATCGTCAGATCTAGGGTTCTATACTTCCCGGTATGGAACCAACGGGGATCCCGTTTTACTGAACCTCTTCTGTCCGTCCGTCAGTCTGTCTGTCAGCAGGCTGTATTTCATGATCCGTAATACGTAATTTTTACCTGAGGGGGGTCCCAGTAAAAATAATAATTAGTAGTAGTTCCTACCTACTAAAACATATTCTATATAGGATAGTATTAATTAGAATTATATTTAGATAATAATTTAGATTACATAGATATTAGTTTTTTTTTTCTTGTTTTTTTATAAGGTAGATTTAATCATTATAATTTTTAGATTTTCTTTTTTTTTTCTTGTTTTTTTATAAGGTAGATTTAACATTATGTAAACTGGGAATAAAAGGCTTTTTTATTTTTATTTATTTATTAATACGTAATTTTTACAGAATTTCAATGACCGCTATAACAGTATGTAATAAAAATAAATTTAAAATAGATCGCAAAAGCAATCATTGACCCACCTACATTTATTGAAGTTCTTAACTTTGAAATTCAGAAACAAGCCTGTTTAACTCATGAAATTATCATTTTTTTTAATGAAAACCGATACATGGTTCATTTGTTTTGGTTCGTACGAAGATATAGGAAAAGGGCAATGACCGCCATTGCGATCAACTAAAGGATGGTACAGAACCCTTGATGCGGATTTCGAGTCAAACTTGACTGGTTTTTGCGTTTAGTGTGTCTTACGTCGGTATATGGCCAAGTTAATGCTTTTATTTTTTTCACTGGGATATTAACGGCGAACCAAATGACTGAGACAAGAAAATAAATTTAGAAACAAATTGAATATTTTTGTAAAAGTACAATATTATCAGCCAGACATTGAAAACGTAAAATGAAGATAGGTAAGTACTTTAGCACTGGGCATTCAGCTATTTCCGTAGATGTTATGACGCATAAGCAAGTCTTAGCGACATTGTTTACATTATTACTCAGAAATTGTTTGTGTGGGAGTCAAAATATATCAAAGTGATCGATATGCATTACGTAAAAGAATGATAGGTAGCCTTTTAAACTTCTAGAACGTGAGAATTTTGTGGAAATTCATGAAAAAGTGGAGTCGAAGATGGAGTAATAGAATCGGCCAATGCCAGTCAGACTACGAGTACTAGATACCAGAAGAAATATATTTATGTATAGTTAGCTATGTTTTGCAGGCAGATAATGACGATATCACTGATCAAACAACCTAGTTTGGTGAGTTGATGCACTGGGTTTTAAGGGGCCGGCGGAGCATGCGCAGTTCATACAAACGTAATACCAAAATAATTTATAAATCAAACATATTCTTAAGGTAGTGTGTGTTTATTTCGGTTGGATTACTAAATATCTATGTTCCACATATAAATGGAACTAGTCTTTTTTTTTAATAATTTGACAGCTGTCAGTTGAAAGCGATTCTCCCTAGGGCTGTAAAGTATTCATTCCGAGTATGAGTAATGAAAAATGTTTTAGATTTTGTATCTGTAATTTTTATGGTGTACATAATAAAGAGTATTCTATCTATCTATCTAAATCGCTAGGCTTATATTATGATCATCATAATTCTCTTGCCCTTCTCTCGGATGATTTGGGTTCATCGCAGCATGTCTCCATACTCCTCTATTACTCGTAATCTCATCAGACACCTCCTTTTTATTTGCTTTCAAACTTTTGAAAATTTATGGTGTTAATTGTGGGATTAATGTTTGTATGGAAGTTCGAAAATTTTGCGTATGGGAAATCTAATCCGGCCACACGAGTTGTGATTAAAGAACTTTGGTTAATTATTACGCGATACTTGTTTAAATATTACCATAACAATATTTTAGCGGAGCCTTCTAATACAGGCATTGTTTGCCTAAATGGAGGCTCCAAACACATTAACGTGTGATGTAATATCTAATTGGCACAATTAACTTTTTTGTATTTTTTGTACTTATTTGTATTTTAAAGGCGAAAGTTTGTAAGTTTTAACTTATTCTTATTCTTTATTTCACACAACAAAAATATACACAAAATTAAAACGTATAGCTTATATTGTAACTTACGGGATATCTTCCGTGATTATTTGTTAAACCGTGTTAGCTTGAAATAAAACAGTGTGTATAAGATTTTTACTCTCTCAGGCTAAAACGGGACTTTGATATTTGTCAAGATAGCTTATATTCTGGATTAACACATAGGCCACTTTTGATCCCGGAAAAATGCGGTGTTCCCGTGGGATGAACAAACAACTCAAATATTGGTTTTCACGAATCATGAAATATTGACTAAAATCGTCTTTTTGGTGACCAAAGTACTAGGCTACCATAAATTCAAGGTGTTGCTTATTCAAACGTGGTAGATAAGAAGAGTAGGGCAGAGTGAAGAGTAAAGTAGAAAAAGTGCATTGGAAAGGTGCTTTGCAACGCTACAGAACAGTTAATAAAGATTGATTTAAAATTGAATACATCTATTTTACAACTAAATGTTTCTATTTAAGAGCCAACAGATCATAATTCTGTTAGCAGCAACTGTTTTATTGAAACCAAATAGTGGTTTCAGCAAAGTTTACTTTAACTATTTTATGTCTTCCGTTATTTAGTTTAAACCAATGGGTTATTCACAGATGCTAGTTTTAGTGGTCCTAGTTTTGATTGAAACGATGTCTAAAATATTGTGAAATAAACCTGTCAATAAGCACGCTAACAACATTTTCATAGCGTCATAGACATCCGGCGGATGTGGAAATTACAGTGGATAATCGCCATTGTGAAACTGGATGATTGACACATAATATTCTTCACATTTTAAGATCGGAACATGGAGCTAAATAACTATTTATGTAATCAATTCGAAAGACGTCCACTGCTGGACATAGACCTCCCCCAAGTGTCGCCCCATTGACCGGTCCCTTGCGACTCGCATCCAACGGTTTCCCGCAACCTTCACCAGGTCATCGGTCCACTAGTGGGAGGTCTTCCAACGCATCGTCTTCCGGTTCGCGGTCGCCACTCCAGAACTTTTCGGCCCCATCGGCTATCCGTTCGTCTTGTCCATGTTCATTTTTAGACCCACTCTTTCGGAAGCTCTATTGAGGTCATCGAGCAATGTACTGAGGTCCTCCAAGGTCTCAGCCATGACGACTATATCGTCGGCAAACCGAAGGTGAGTGATGTACTCGCCATTGACGTTGATGCCTAGCCCTCTCCAGTCTAGAACCTTGAAGACATCTTCCAGTGCAGCGGTAAACTGTTCCGGAGATATAACGTCTCCCTGTCACACCTCGCTGCAGAAGGATAGGTTCCGAGGCTTGGTCCTGAAGTCAGACTGACATGGTGGCGTTTTTGTACAAACACTTCAACACCTCGATGTACCGTGTACTATTTATGTAGGTAGTTTAAAATTACATGGAGGTAATGGTACAAAACATTCATTATTTTAGGTTGCAATAGTTCCAATATGTAGGAATATATAGGTTAGTGAAAAGTAGTTTAAATGGGAAAAATGTTCAAGGATCTTCTATCCCACCCTCCCAGCTCTGCCAGTTCTGCTCTATACCTATCTAGCAGAGGGTGGATATTAAAATGAGGATGATGAACAGATTAACTATTTGAGCGGTAGTTTAGAGACAAATGGCACTTAAAAATATAGAGTATCCGGTTCCATTTCTGAGTTGGACGAAACGTTTAGGATTTTATAAGACTGTCCCCAAAAATACCCTCGCTTGCTTCCTGGTGTTTTAGCAGAGAAAAACAAGTGCGAAACAAACTTCCCAGCAAACAATTTATTTTGGCTTTAGCAAAGACATTAAACCACTAGGTACGCATATTTGCCGCACTAGAGTGTGAAGCAGGCGAGCCGTGAAAGTGGATTAGTCGCCTGAATGTTTGACATTGGCGCACATAGGAACACAGTGTCAAGTTCTTGGTAAACGGAACGCTATATTCTAGTTTATTCTAGTACATAGCAGCTTATTGTGGATAAATAATAACAGCCGCTCCGTGTTGATCTTTAAGTTAAGCCGTGCTTTCCACCAAAAAGGCTATTGGTCTGTGAATGGGTGACCACTGACCATCCAATACATACCAAGTTTTCTCCGTGCCTCTGAAAGCACATTAAGCAGTTGATCCCGGCCGTCAATTGAAGATCTTTGACAGTCGTTACAGGTAGTCATTGTCCCTAAATGTTTGACAACCAGTCTTACTAAGGGTATCGTATTACCCCGTGCTAACTGGGTTGTGGAGGTCCGAAAGGATCGCTCCATGTAAAACACTGGTATTCAGCTGTATCTGGTTTGACTAAAAGCCAACCCCAACATAGTTGGGATAAGGCTAGGCACATGGTCTAGTTAGTTCTAGGTAGGTATACTGAGTGCTTTGATAATACGGTTATATTATACACTAGCTTCTGCCAGCGGCTTCGCCCGCGTGAAGTTTGATTATTGTCCCATGGAATCTTACTGCCGGGATAAAAAGTATCCTATGTTTTAATCCAGGTTATAAACTACCTGTGTGCAAAATTTCATCCAAATCCGTTCAGTAGTTGTCGCGTGAAAGCGCAACAAACAAACTTACATTCACATTTATTCTCCGAACTGCTAAGCTATCGGGAGTTACACGTGTTATTGTGAGTCAACTATAAAAGATAGACATATGCTGTCTTGGGATATTTTTTATATAATTTTATGTGGAATATTTCCGTTATACATGATTTCTATGTATCTTTAACCATTAAGGCTGCACACGCGACGGAAGCTAAAAAAACCAAGTAACTTCTCCCGTTTTCCCAACATTTCCTTTCACTGCTCTGCTCCTATTAATGGTAGCGTGATGAAAAGTATACTATTACCTGCTCAGGAGTATGTAGAATAATTGTACCAAGTTTCGTTAAAATCCGTCGAGTAGTTTTTTTTTCTATAAATAACATACAGACAGACAGACAGACAGACAGACAAAAATTTTACTGATTGCATTTTTGGCATCAGTATCGATCACTAATCACCCCCCGATAGTTATTTTGTAAATATATTTCATGTACAGAATTGACCTCTCTACAGATTTATTATAAGTATAGAAGATATACGGGCAATCTCTTACCATGAATTATCAAAACCAGTAAACGGTACTGGTAGTTCATGTAGCCAATTGGTGTATTTTTAATAATTTGTGCTGTGTGGTAGATGTCACATGTTTTCGAATTTTTAGTCCTAGGACATGCCGGTTTCGAGATATCTTATTCAAGCATTATGCCTTCATTATGCTATGCTAATCAAATAACGCAAAAATAAACGAATACAAAAGAGTGTGCAGCAAAACAAACAAACGTTTCAGCAAAATAAATTAATTTTCACAATTAAATAAACCGTTTAATCACTAAAAATACATACTCGACAGCGGCAACGTGTACACCTCCATTGCTGAACACGTACTTCCATTGTTAATCACTTTATTTATCAGGAAATTAAAACATCACCACGTTCAACTCAGAATGATGACGACCGAGGAAAATAATTTGCCAATAAAAATTAACAAAAAGCAATCGATACTTTGAACACTGATCTTATTAAACCATCACTAAACTCGGTTCAGACTAAAGCTGAAAAGTTGTCAATAAAAACTGAACAACATAAGCTCAGTTTTAGGCTTTCACGGTTTAAAACTAAACTTATATTGTCACTTACGGGATATCTTCCGTGAAACAAAACAAATAATCACGGAAGATATCCCTTATGTGACAATATAAGTTTAACATAAGCTCAGCTTACAGTTAGTTACACAGTTAACTGGACTAACTTGTTCCGAAGTTCAAAGCTCACTAAAAGCCGTCGGTAACTTGAACTTACTAACCAATGTCAACATAACGGACGGACAGGCCGAATGATATACAAATATTGTATAAACAGGCGTATTTTGGGTGTGTTCCTAGTTGGAATATTTCTTTTAGTGACTTTATTTACCCGACTATGGTCGAAAGGAGAGTAATAGTTTTCAGTGGGGTTGAGAGACAAGCTTTGTATAGAAACTTGCACTTTCCCCGACCCGGGAGTCAAAGCCATGACCTCAGGTTCAGCAAACGCAGACCGCTAGACTAACAAGGCAGTTCTTTAACTTCTTTTAAGTTTTAATAGTGATTCCCAACCCATTTTAGAAAACTAGCAAATTATATACTAAAACCATCCTCAAGAACCACTCTATCTATTGGTAAAAATGATATGAAAATCGATGCAATAGTTTTTGAGTTTATCGCGAACAGATAGACAGACGCGCCGGAGGACTTTGTTATAATATAACATGTAGTGACGAATTAGAAAGTCTAGTAAACTGAACATCTTTTTCTATGGAACCAATATCACAATCGTGGAAAAAATAACAACGGAAAGAAAAATAAAAACTTGGAACACATTAATATCAACGCCATTTAAAAAAAAACGATAGACAATGTAAACAAGTCATAGATATCAAAATGTTTCGCAGAAATGATGCTTTCAATTTTTACTAGGAATTGCCAATAACGTCGGCTGCCAACGAATATGAGAAATCAATTAAATGAGGGGAAATACCTAAAATCGTTCGGCTTTTCGAACACTGACTACCAAGGCTGCTTAGAACATTAGTCATGATGGAGATGTTTCGTGGTATGGGTATGTGATGCGGAGGAATAAGGAAAATGTCATCAAAACAGTTTTGACGACATTTTCCTTTTTTTCTGTGGGTGGCTATAAGGGTAGTGGAAGACCAAAGAAACGATGGATAGACTATGTGAAGGATGGTGGCACGAATGGAGGTGACTGATGAAATGTTGAGTAATTGATAGAAGTACGGAAGAAGGAAGACCTTCAGATGTTCATTCATAGACCAGCGTCAGACAGCATCACCTGTCTGGCATGAATGCTGAAATGTACCTTCTTGGCGCAGCCGTGAGGCACACAGTACATACAATCAAAATCAAAGCATTTATTTCAAGTAGGCCAGTTACAGGCACTTTTGAAATGTCGAAACAAAAATGAACATTTTTAAAGTAGCTACAGTCCCAGTCACAAGACATAAAAACTGTGAAAGTACTGTAGTTGCCCATATTTAGTATTTTCTCTTTTTTTTTGTATCTTTAATTGTTTTGGGTAAAACTCATGTTTTGTGGTAGAACTCAATGCAACGCACTTCAAAAATTGTGCTGATGGTTGTATTTAATAGTATGGTGGTAATGGAGGTGTTTAAAGTAAAAATCTTACAATAAAAAAGATTTTTTTTAAATACTTGCCAAAAAGTTAGAACTTTAACCACCAACATCTCCGTAACTAGAAGTTTCCCAGGTATGGTGTTTAACAAAAAAAATGCTCGCAATGACGAGGAAAATAAGTGCGTTTTAGCTTCGTTAAGAGATTTTTACACCCTTAATATACCTAGTCTTCTGGGTAGTCAAAAACAGTTCAGGAAACTTTTAAGGATCATAAAACAAAAATCAAAATCAAAATCAAAGCATTTATTTCAAGTAGGCCAATAACAGGCACTTTTGAACTGTCGAAACAAAGATGAAAATTAAATGTAGCTACAGTCCCAGTCACAAGACATAAAAACTGTGAAAGTACTGTAGTTGCAAACCTCACATGAAATGTGTTTAACTTGAAACTAAGGGGAAAGGAAACGTATATCTGGCCACGTGCATTCAAGGAATCAACTACTTGTAGACTCCTATAACCACTATATCTAACTACGTACAAATATTTACATAACCGAGCATAAAGTGCTTTAATGAAAATGAAAAAGGAAATGCATCAACGATGGCCGTCAGGGCTAAGACTTGGGCGTGTCCTAATGGGGCGCTAGTTACCTGACGAGTTATTAATTAGTCGTTTGTTACTGTTCTTGTGTTATTAAATGTGATTAATATAGCACAGTGGGTGTAAGGTTATTACACCCCGGGCTGCGGGGAACCACAGTTGTAAAACATTGTTTTAGTATAGGATATTTTATAACGAGGGACTAAACGAAGCCATTATATATCCGAGGTGGTTTGACTCCCGAGCTTGCGAGGGAGCCAATGAAAGCGAGGTATATTAAATTGGCGTTTAGTCTCGAGGTGCAAACTGTACTTTTCACTTCGAGTGCGCGAAAAATAGTCATTTAAAACCGAACAAATCAAATTTATACTCGACAAAAATTCTGAACTGAGCGGTCAGTTAAATCTATCAGGTCAGTCAGATTAACAATTTAAATCACAACACAAACTCTCAACATTTTCGCAATGAAGATGATCCACACTCCACAGATAATTAATACCTACTGCAGCGGCTAGCAACAGAGGCATTGCACATACTTTCCAAAATCAACGATGTACACAAACTACCATAAATTTTTCTCGCGTTGAAGAGTTCATTTGTTTTTTGTTTTTCAATAAACCGCTTTCTACTCGTATTTGTTAGCCAATTCGAAATTTAAATAAAACCTTTGATAAGTTAATCTTTTGTGACCATGTTTCAGAGTAAAAGAACGTTCCATTTTTAAATTACTTTTTACTCCCTAGGGAATAAATGGTCACTTTAATCCCGCTTCGTAAGGCTATAATGGCGTACTTTTAGAGCATGAGAAGTGAAAACATGTTTTTGTGTTGCGGGGACTGAAATATCTGAAAGCAAAACAATTGGCAAATCTGAAATGATTGCCTCGAATGATTGAGGTGTTAACAGATCCATAATGTGGCAATCTCACTGCATCAAGCGGGCACAAAATCCTCCAGACTGCCCTTAAAAACTCCTGGGAGAAAAACCCAACATTAGTTGGATCGATTTGATAATTGGACTCTCTCTCTCGGATATATATCAAGAAAAGCTAAATGGATTTGAGTGAGAGGACGTGCCTAAAAATTGTATGAGCCTATACCCCGGAATGAAAAGATATAAAATCTATGTCGTTTAATAGAAATAATCTCTTGTAACAAAAATCAAAAGGTGCCTCTTGCTCAGCAGTTTCGGACGAAACATAAAAAGGTTTAAATATGTTGTTTTTATCACTCTCTCTCTCTCTCTAGAAAGTACTTTTGTCTGTATTCTAGTATAAATTATCTATATGTAAAACTGTCCCAGGTATTTAATAAACACAGTATATTGGTTAAAAAAACACTTCTATTTTAAAGAATATCGCAGACAATTATTATTCAAAATGAGACAATCTATTCGTTTCTTCGAGAATAACAATAAGATCACCGGGGAAAAAGCAGACATGTATCTCTTTGCTTACGTACGAAGAAGTTGTTCCTCTTAAGCATTTTAAAATAAAAGTCCGCGATAGCATGTCTATTTTTTAAGGTTGACTCACACTTTCTCTAATCTTCACTCGCAGACGAAGTTGCGCGGGTCAACTAGTTTCCAAATAAATGTCCCACTACATAATTAGTTTTAACAAATTGTCACGTAATAAATCTACCACCCCCGATTTTATCGAATAACGATGTTGATAGTTGAGACGCCGTATATTCACGCCATCGCATTGTCCCACGGGGGTTAGCACAAGCCTATTGTCACGTAGTCGAAATTAGTCGAAATAAACATAACGTGTTTCGGACAGTTAGCTTTGTTTATTAGTATTTACTGTCTAGTTAGGCTAGGGGACAATTGAGCGTGGGTTGCGCCATTTGGGTTCATTTACCTGGTGGGGTAAAGTGTTATCGAGTTTTTTTTTATTGACAAAGTTCAATCAAAACAAGCACGAAGACTGAATTAATCGTCTTTTTGACGAGAACAGAGATGGTCGTGCCCTATTGTCACCATCAGCCTCGTCTTTTGTATCTTTTGGCTATATCACTAATTATAAAACAAAGAGTCCCACCGCCGCGTCTGACTGTCCCTATGTATGCTTAAATCTTTGAAACTACGCAACGGATTTTGTTGCGAGTTTTTTAATAGATAGAGTGATTCAAGAGAAAGGTTTTAGTGTATAATTTTACGCGGGCTAAGCCGCGGGCATCGGCTAGTGTGTGTATATTGTGTCTTTTGGAGATTAAGGTTTTAACGTTTTTACTTCATCTGCCTAGCCTTTTCGGAACTATGTTAGGGTCGGCTTCCAGTCTAAAGGATGCAGCTGAATACCAGTATTTTACATGGATACCTATCAGACCTCCACAACCCACTGGTACTCGGTAATACGACACCCTTTGGTAGGACTGGTTGTCAGACTTTCGGGCAACTCACTACCTGTAACGACTGTCAAAGATCTATAAAAGACAGCCGGGACCAACGGCTTAACGTGCTTTCCGAGGCAAGAAAGTTGGTATGTAAGGAATGGTCAACTATCTACTTTCTAACCTTGTCAAACGCGGTTAAACCTGTGCGGCTGTTGTTTTTTAAGCTTATATAACATAAAAATCCCACCTGATAGGAAGAGATTAGAAACCACTACCACTAGATAACAATATCGCGATTTCGGAGGCTTTGTCGGACTTAGATACAAAGTTTAAGTCTTCTATGGCTTTCGTTGTACTGTTAAACTATATTATGGTCTAACTTAATTAATATTCGACGAGAAATATTTTAAACGGAAGCATAACATCACGCCTTCTATTCCTCGCAGGGTAAGGAGTGTATCTAACAAGTACTCCCACATTTACCTAATTGTGTTTACGTCCCACGTACTAGGGAGGGTGCGAGCCTAATTACCATCAATCTAGCACAAATCCGAACTCCATGGCTGTTACTGATACATTCGAGTTTGATTTTCGGGTCAGGCAAAATGTTACTGGGTTTTAATATCATTTAGCCTGTACAAACTTAAGGCAGTTATTTTTAGGGTTCCGTAGTCAACTAGGAACCCTTGTAGTTTCGCCATGTCTGTCCGTCTGTCCGTCCTCGTTTAATCTCCATGACCGTTAGCACTAGAAAGCTGAAACTTGGTACCAATATGTGTATCAGTCACGCTGACGAAGTGGTAAAATAAAAATTGGAAAAAAATGTTTTGTTAGGGTAGCCCTCCTATATGTAAAGTGGTAAGTGTTTTTTTTTTATTTCAACCCTAACGTGTGATATACTGTTGGAAAGGTATTTAAAAATGAATAAGTTTACCAAAATAATTTTTTGATAATGTCAATAATTTCGCAAATAACCGCTCCAAAAGTAAAAAACAATGTCCCCCCCCCCTCTAACTTTTGAACCACAAGTATAGAAAATATGAAAAAAATCTGAAAAGCAGAACTTTATCAGGACTTTCTTGGAAAATCATTTTGAACTTGGATGAAAACAAGGTTTTGTACATACAGTACGTGTTTTTTTGAAGTCGGTTTTATTTTTTGCAAAAAAGTTTTTATTTTTCACTTTTTAGTGGTTTACATGTGCTTGGTATACATGGAAAGTGCATATCGCAAGTGCATAGCCCAAAAACGACTAGGATACATTGTCTCATTATTGAGTTCCGTGACTCTTGGCTTCATCATCAGGGCCTCGATTCTGCCGGTTTTTTTAAGAGAAAACTCCTTACGCGTTGAGCACTTTTTGGGTGAACCAAAATCATGGAACTCGTCTCATCGTCCACAACAACAAACCTTATTCAATTAAGATAAATTTTATTTATATGGCTATATAATGGCGTCGACTTGCTGGTTCGAGTCAAGTGAAGTTGCAATAATCTCAACGAATGCCCCGAGATTACTGCAGGTCGACCATGCTGCAGTAAAGCCATGCTGGTGGTTTTAAATCATGTCTTTAGTTTCCCTCGATCAAAACTGCATCCTGTATACCAAAGCTATAGCAAACAGTAGCCTAATTAAAAACCTTGTAACCCAATAAAACGTCATTGATAAGATATAATGTTTCGTTATCTGTTATACGAATTGAGTATTATTTCATTAATTTACACTACATTGATATCTGACCAATGCTTTTAACGACGCAATAAACTTGACCACCAACTGGGCCCAAACTGTATTGTTTTGAGCTGGGTATGAGATAAATTAATTAGTACCGATTAAACAACAGCATAACTTTATTAATCACAAAACAATTACAACTCAATCACAAAAACACTACTGTTCACTATTCGCTTAGATATCGCACTTCTAGTTACGCTTCATAAAAAACACTAACAAAAGAGTAATTATGTAATAATAAGCTCTTGTACAAAACAAACAAATATGAACCGTATACCCCAGGCGTATGGTCAAAATTATAATGTAACCTAACCTAACTTTAAAACTAATAATAATGGAAAGCACTCGAAATTCCAATGTACATATACTGTAATCACGTGCTTTCTCGAATGTTCTAGTATGTCCGATGTAACAGTATCATAGATGTCCAAACGCCTGCACATTAAGCTACTTGAAACTGTCAAGTTTTCTCAATCAGCCTTGAACCTTATGCTCTAGCGATAAAGTTAAAAATCTATTATAGAAATTTGACAAATTGTAGTAGCTTTATGTGCCGACGTCTGCTGTACCATTGATACGAAAAACCGACTACGTGCGTCGGACTCGCTCACGAAGGGTTCCGAGTTCCGCACTCTCCGAATCATACTTATTAAGGTCGTGGCACACTTTTCTAGCACCGCACCAGCACAGCGGTTGGCCAGCGTTGTTTTGAATTTAGGCTATGGCGCGCTTTCCACACTCCGTCAGCCAGACGTAAAAGGTTTGCATGTGTTGCCATTCTAACATTGAGCCAATAAAGTAAAAAAAAAACTGATGTGAGACGAACTAAGATTTTTTTGGAATGTGGGACAAAACTTCGGGACAAACGAAGAATAAACAAAATAAAAACAGGTTTCTTATATGGGTTTCCCATTTTATTATAAACTTTGTTTTATCTTGTTGTTATAGCGGCCTGTGTAATGCATATTTTGAGGAAATTCCAAATGTTTACCAGCCTAAGAGCTTTAACCTGTGAAAAACGGACGAACAAACAGACATACAGCCGAGTTTTAGTAATGGGGTCCCGTAGGCTGTTAGTACCCTATAGGTACAAAAAAAAAAAGATGAAATTTGTAGTGTGCATTAAAATAAATGAAGTTACACGAATATTTATTTCTTCTAAGAATTGGTCAGTGGGTTGTCTTAGGATTACAAATGTTATAAATATGGTTCAAGGCTTTCTAAAAAATAGAACGATGTGCTATATAATTGCCTCTGTTATTTTGGATAAAAATATTAATAAACTATAGCTTCAATCCTATATGATTCATTGGGGATATTATTTGTGATACTTATCCGTGTCTATAAAGATGATGTTTGATGTTCGGGAAAATAAAAATGACGCATCATTGTCGTAAAATACCGTCACGATAACTGGAACTAGACATCTATAAACTTCCCGAAAGCCGGGCTACTTGAACCACTGAAAATGTTATGAAGAGACTAAAAAGAGGACTTCGAAACAAAGATCAACTGGTAATAATTGGTTTAAAAGTCTACCTAGACTTTGTAAGAAAGAACTAGGAGAAAACCAAGAAAACTAAAAATTAACAACATGAAAAAACGATCTTTTGCCCAATTTCTGGAGAACCTGGGCGTTTAAAATGGCCGCTTTAAAAAAAAATAGTTCTTAAAATCACTCGCTTCGGTGAAGGAAAACATTGTGAGGAAATGGCACTAACCAGACAATGTTATAATAAAGACTCACTTTACTACTTTCCATAACAGAAGCGATTGTTTCCACTGCAAATATTTTACTAGTCATGAGATCTTCAAACAATTTCTTCCATTAAGAGACTCTTCCTATTCTCACATATTTATGAACACCATTCACAAATTTCTTTTTCTAACACAAAAAATAGATACACCGAGTACCCACAACGGTTTCAAAACCACGACTGCACGGTAAAACACATTTTAACACTACTATAATAAAGTAAATAGTCATCAACATTCTTCGACTGAACAATTTATTGCACTAGCAACACTAGTGTTTGTTTTTAAACGTTTTATTTAATTTAACGTAACCCACGGCATTCGGAAGAAGAGTGAGAAATAACTCGAATTGCTGAAGAAAATTGAGTGTATGGTAGTAGAAAGAACTGAAAGTCATGGGTGATTGGAGACTGAGTTCTGGAATTTCGAGATTATTTAATAATGTTCACCAAAAATATCGTAAAACCTAGTTTTTCAGTCCAAGGCCGACTGAATTTAGATGAAAATCAGAATTTTTAAATGAAAACAGACGGCTCGGTTGGTGCAACAGCTGAGCAATTAGCGTTTCGCGGGTTCGATCCCCGCTCGTAGCAAATATTTTTTTGGCCTATATATAATTGTTTCGGGTCTGGCTGTTTGTATAATATAATTATGTGAGTTTAAATATAAACAGACCCGCGATACAGGAGCAATTCCTAGTGTGGGGCAAGGCATAAAATAGAAAAATACATAAGTCTTATGACCTCATATGGAGTAGATTTGGCAATTTTTCTTTCCGGTTGGCTTTTCTGCGGTAATTTCCGATTGCAACTCGGATGAAGTCGGAAGCAAAAGCTAGTATCTAATCTTGATAAACATCTAACCATGCTATTTTGTTTGTTTACTTAAGAAAACAATCTCTACAATATTTGTATAAAGTTAGTACAAACTATTTCAGGGTATTTTAGGTAAAGCTCACTGATCTGATTAACGTGAAAATATTATTTTATGCATAAGTTGCTGTAACTATTGTATACGCAGTACTGACCCTCGTCTGTGAAGTCGTTGTTGCTGTAATACCTAGAAAGTAACAGAATTTACTCAGTTACTGGGCTAATATTTATTTTATTGTACTATCGATCATCTCCATATTATTGCCGTTTGTATTAAAACTGGCACTACATTGAAGCCTACAAAAGTGCCTTATTAGATTTTCCACGCTCAGCTCAGCATCGAGAGTTCCAATTCCAACAATGCAATAAACTTCAGGCATTAATTTTATTGTAAGTAATAAAAACTGGACAAGTGCGTGTCGAGCCACGCACAGTATAGGGTTCCGTAGTAACCCGTTATCACATTATAGAACGATTAGCTGACCCACGCAACTTCGTCTGCGTCACATAAGAGAGAAAAACGACGTCCCCGTTTTTGCAACATTTTTCATTCCTGCTCCGCTCCTAATCATTGTAGCGTGATGTTATATAGCCTAAAGCCTTCCTCGATAAATGGACTATCCAACACAAAAATAATTTTTCAATTCGAGCCGGTAGTTCCTGAGATTAGCGCGTTCAATCAAACAAACAAACAAACTCTTCTGCTTTATAATATTAGTATAGAAGTATAGATTTTTTTGTACTTGGTACAAAATTATCCAACACCCAAGCTCAACGAATATTACTGCTAAACGAATAAATTTATCGCTCATGAAATGCACTATCATCAGGATTTTTTCTAGTTTTTTCACTTAACTCACTTTCGCTGCTATTTACTTTACTAACAGTCTCTGAGCAAAACCTCGGACGGGCGGATGGACAGACGGACCCGGACATGACGACACTCTAAGGCTGAGGCTACATTAGGCCGCGACGCGACCTGCGACACATGAGCGATTAAAACAAATAAATGAATGCTCACGTATGGCGTCTGACAGGCTTGACAGATCAAGCAAATGTCAATCAATATGTTTTCCATTCGTTGTTTGAAATAACAATTACTTGTTACAAATAATTCGTTTCTTTTACTCTAATAATAATAGAACGAAGTTTAGATAACTTATTTATTTATTAAATAGGCAATCATTCTCTCATCATCTGCCTAGCCTTTTCCCAACTATGTTGGGGTCGGCTTCCAGTCTAACTGGATGCAGCTGAATTTTAGTATATTACATTAAGCGACGGCCTATCTGACCTCCCCAGTTAATACTGGGAAATACGATACGACTTAGTAAGACTGGTTGTCAGACTTTTTGGGCCACTGACTACCTGTTACGACTGTCAAAGACCGACAAATGACAGCGCAAATAACACAATCGCATCTATAAACGGACTATTAGATATCTAATAGAATTTAATTTAATTGTCTACCATAAGAGTAAAATATCTCCATAGTAGTAATCAAGAACGCTTATAGACACAGTTTAGTAAAAGTGGGCACAACCTTATCCGTTCTCATAAGAATGAGTTAAGAAAACATGAATAGATAGAGATAAGAGTTGTAAATTCTCAAATTGTCTGTAGAGATTTTTCTAGTGCCTCACTAAACTGTTTATAGACCACAATTTTTACTAGTAGATAGTTTATAGATAAAGTTGAGACCTTTGGAGAAGTCTTTACTCGTCAAGTTTTTAACCAAAATTAACTCAAGACTATCAACTTTAAGTTACATTTGATTTGTAATAGACAACGACACATAATGGCGCAGAACTTACAAGAGTTATTTAAACTTATAATTGAATTGCATCATGGCGTAACAAATTCTTATTTGACTTGTGTTTTAGTTAGTTGATAATGGGTAAACAAGCAAATCTATATGCGATTGACATTCTATCGTCGAATATTATGTAAAACTCTCTTAAAATAAGAGCGCCCGCTGTAAATGCAAGATTTAATATTTTTTTACCACATAAATGAATATTATTTTTAATGAGTATTTTTTTTAAATTGCTTTTAAATGCTTAAAATATTCATTTTATTAGAAATATAGCTATTTAAAACATATTAAATGTTTAATTAGAGATAATTTAATAATAAAAACATAAAAATAAGCATTAGAATATGTATCGAAAATCATTTGAAGCAAAAGTAGATCATAAAAATGGCGTCAAGATAAAATTTACTAGAAAAACGAATTTAATAGAACAAACACTCTAGAGAATTTTCTGTAGTATGGCTCTAGCTCTATGACAAGAATAATTTCACTTGCTACATACTAAACTATCTAGTGAAAGAATAAACAGATTTATGAATAGTTTAAGATTACCTAGTAACTTTCATCTATGTATTCCTTTTTATCTTCTCATAGTATTTCTAGACGTTCATCAGTGAATAGGTAATTTGATGTGTGTGAACGGCAGACCATTTTATGCAATAGCAGAGCAATTTAATTAATCAATTCAAGTGGGTAAGTAAAAGATATTTCTGTTTTATCTATTGACAATGTGTAAAGTAGCTGGTATGTATAGATTAGAATGGGCCAGAATTCAACTTTCGAGCTTTTATACGTAGGTAGTCCATCAATGTTAACATAGATTGTCACTATTTTGTTCTCTGTCAAATTTTGAAAATATCTTGTGAGATTAATCTTCAGCCCGTGATGCCAGTATTCGCCATTACCATTTTATTCAAAATCAAAATCAAAGCATTTATTATAAGTAGGCCAGTTACAGGCGCTTTTGAATTGTCGAAACAAAGATGAAAATTAAATGTAGGTACAGTCCCAGTCACAAGACATAAAAAGTGTGAAAGTAGGTACTGTAGTTGCGCCCATTCCCTAGCGTAGATCTCTATGGAGAAGAACGGACAAGAAACTCCATGGACACTCTTTTAAATCATGTAGTTGTTACAAAATCTTGGTTACATCATTCCTGTTGAGATGGTGCATTATGTGAGAACAATGTAGCCAGATGTGCACGATAAAAGTGTCCATAGTTAAAACTAACAAAAACAATTCAAAAATAAAATAATTAATTAAAAAATAAAAACAAAAGCCGTGGCAACCATGAGCAGACCAGTCCCAACCGACAGTGCCCGTTCACGAACATGACGCATGCATCAGCACCATTCAACTCAACCATTTTGAAGGGAACTAAATGACCCGACACACGCGCCGCCATCAGCGGGACATTTGAGTGAGCATGACATACTCTTAACCGCCAGGGCACATTCAAGTCAAAAAATAAAAACGTAGGTTTCCAGCGAATGATAGCATTCTAGTACATAGCACTCACACAATATGGGAGATGAGGTTATATAATACTAAAGATATTGAATTTATACAATGCAAAGATAGTTGTACAATCTTCAGCAGCTCCAACAATACCACCATTAATGCGTCCCTGTTCTTGTGGAGCAGGACCGGCATTGAGCCAAGCATTTTTATCAGCGATATAATCGTCCAATTTGTAATATGCTTGCTTACACAGTGTGCGTTTAATGCAAGTTTTAAATTTGGTTTCATTTAGTTCAAGAATGCTTTGTGGAATTTTATTATAGCATTTCAAACAGTAGGTACCCCATGAAAGACTAGTCTACTTTAGCGAGTCTGAAGCCAGGCTGAACTAATTGGTCTCTATTTCTAGTACTGTAATTGTGTCTGTCACCTCTTTTACCAAAAAGATGCAGATTTTTTCTGACATACATTATCAGAATCAGAATGCTTTATTTGTAAACATAGGTCAAATTATAATAATGATGATACATATAGGTGGATCCTCTATGTTTTGCCCAGAGGCGTACAAATATATAATTTTAATGAACATTATCTTTAGGTACTTTAACACTAGTTCAACTTTTAAGATATCTTCTAGTGGTAGAATTTTATAAAAATAAAATAAATAATTTTATAAATTTTAACTTTCACATTCGTAATAAAATCAATATTAAGAAATAGGTACATGCATGTCAATATTAATTGGGGATATAATCAGTTTCAATAAATGTCAAAGAGATAAAGTTATAATAATGCTAATGTCAAATAAAATTCTGAATAGTCAAAATAGGTTAGGAGATGTTGGTACAATTTTCTGAAGCAGAAATTATAGAATTATCGTCCAGATATTCCTGTAGTGAGTAATAGCATTTATTTAACAATATTTTTAATAATTGTTTTTTGAAATTGTCCAGATCTAACGTTTTTACTATTTCAGGTAGTTTGTTAAAAATTTTTTTGGCCATACAGAAGGTGCTTTTATTCATAAGTGCCGTTTTGCCATTAGTCACTTCGAGTTCTAACTTATTTCTATCACGTAATTTTCGGTAGTAACTTTTAGTAGCTATTTTATATAGTGAAATGTTAGATTTGACGAACACATTTGTTTCGTATATGTACAGCGATGGCAAGGTAAGTATTTTGAAACGTATGAAGTACGGTCGACAACTGTCTGTGCTTTTTAGTCCACACATAGCTCTGACACATCTTTTTTGGGCTCTAAATAAGAGTTCTCTATCAACTGAATTGCCCCAGTATATTACACCATATCTGAGTGTTGATGCAACATAGCCATGGTAGGCTGTTAGTACGGATTCTAGGCTCACCATTTTTGATAGTTTATAGAGAGCGTAAGTAAAACGATTTAGTTTTTTACATATTTCGTCAGTCTGGGGTTTCCAGGTCAAATTGTTGTCCATAGTAATTCCAAGAAATTTAGTAGCAGTAGCTGATTCTATCTTTGTCCCTAAATAGTTAATGTCATAGATTTTATTTGGTATTCTTTGATAAAAGTGCATAATTTTAGTTTTTTCCAAGTTTATAATTAGATTATTGTTCTCAAACCATTTTATAATTCTATTTAATGTCACATTTATTTCGTTTTCATAAGTATTGGGATCATCACACTTAATAATTACGGTGCTATCATCGGCGAATAGTACCATGGGGTGTTTTATTTGCCTCGGAAGGTCATTTATGTAAAGTAAGAAGTGGGGCGGTCCCAGCACGCTACCCTGAGGAACGCCGTATTTAATTGTCTCACTTTCTGAACGATATTTTTTCTCGTAGCTAGTATTTAAGGATATTTGTGTGATTTCTACAAATTGCTTCCTGTTCGTTAAGTAAGATCGAATGAGGTCAAGTATATTTCCCCTGATGCCATATTTTTCAAGTTTGTGTATAAGTATAGGATAATCCACATAATCAAAAGCCTTAGTCAGGTCCATATAAATAGCGCACACAGGATTTCTGTTATCTATATTTGACACAATAGGAAGAAGCAGGTCATGTATAGCCATATTTATTGTCTTCTGCTTGCGAAATCCTTTTTGTTCGTTAACCAGTATGTTTGATTTCTCAAGGTAGTTCTACAAGGACTTATAAATGACTTTCTCAAATATTTTTGAAAAGATGGTTATCAACGCAACAGGCCTATAATTTGACATAATTTGTCTGTCGTTTTTTTGTGTAATGGTATAATTATTGACGTTTTTAATTTTTCAGGGAAGATTCCGCTAAAAATGCTCATGTTAATTAAGTGACTCAGATGTGGAGCTATGTAATGAGACACTTCTTTGATAACTTTAGTGCATACTCCGTCATAACCAACACTATTTGTATTTCGAAGTGAGGTAATATGGTTATTTATGTCTTGAGGTATGGTCGGCTCCATAAACAAAGAGTTTGAAGTATTTAAGCGTACGTTAATTTCTGGTATAGTTTTATTTATTGGTTCGATAACTTGATTAATATAAAACTTGTTAAATGCCTGAGCTATATTTAATGGGTTCGTGATTTTCTGTGTCCCAGTTTGAATTTGCGTAATTGGTTCCTTAGGAAAGCAGGTTTTACAATTATTAATTACGGTCTTCGGGGAAGGATTTGTTCTATATTGCCATAGCAAGTGCCGTTTCTTTTTACTACATTTCCTTATCCCGTTCGATATCCATTTTGTTTTCTTAGTAATTGATTTTGTTATAATTTCGTAAGGAAAACAAAGATCGTAAAAACATCTGAATAAGTCAAGAAAACGGCCGTAGGCCTCATTGACGTCATTAGTTGTGTGTATGTCCGAAAAAGTGAGACTTTTAATGCAATTTTTAAATTTCTCTATATTATCTTGACAATAATTCCGTCTTTTTATTTTCCAACGCTTTAAGGTACACATTTAAAAGTTGCGCGGTATGATCACCCAATTCTATAATTTCTCCTTTACAGCCTTTTACATTATGGGCTATATTGTCCAAGCAGGTCCCACTGCTTAATCTAGTAGGTTGACTAAATTGCAATTTTAAATTATAGTTTAATAATGTATGTTCGAAGTCTAAGGTTTGTTTAGTTCTTTTCAATATGTTGATATTAAAATCCCCACATAAGACAATCTTTTTGTTATTCAATTTTAAACAGAGCAAATGCAGAATATTATTTAATTGTCGAAAAATTTATCCAAATTAGATTGAGGCACCCTATAAATACATACAATAATAATGCCGTGTTCTGTCAGTTCTATCGCGCAGCATTCAATTACGTTGATGACAGAATATTTTCCTAAGTTGAATACTTATGTTTTCGTAGATGTATTGACAATATACAGTCATGATGTTAATTTCCTTAAACAGTTCCCTTAGAGAATCGCGCCTACGAAGATTGTATATGGCTCTGATGGCTCTTTTCTACAGAATAAATATAGACTCAATGTCTGCAGTCCGTCCCCACAGCAAAATGCCGTAAGACATTATGCTGTGGAAGTAACTAAAATAGACTAGTCTAGCATCTATCTTTCATTTCAATCGTTCTTGGAGTCTAAAGCAATGTTCTCGGATCCTTTGGTAAAGTATCAGGTTGAAAATTATTTATTATTTAAAATAAGTACTTCAAGGCTATGTGAGTTATAGCATGAGTTGCTGACTACTGGCGCGCAGATCACCTTTGAGGCAAGTGGATCGAATTTCGTCGTCGTCATTTGGATTGTTTTCATCCGAGTCGGACTGCTCACTAACGTAATTTTGTGATGTTCTAGGAGACACTTCAAATTCAGTTGTATCTTCTGTCTCAGAACAATTTCTTGCGTTTTGGAGGAAGTTACGAGAAAATTCCGATTCGGAATCTGAATTATCTTGAATCTCTTCTTCTTTTTTTTTCTTTTTAAATATTTGCCGATTTTTCGACGAAAGCCACCAGACCTTTTAATTTTTTTCACTGTCTCCATTGCATAAAATCATCCAATTCAAATATTTAATACAAATGCACTTAACTAAGCCATTTTTAGGAATAAAACCACTAAATACACGTTTTCACTATCACTTTTTTAGACAAACTAAAAAATATCTATTAAAGTATTTTATCAAGACTTAAGTTTCTTTATATACAAAGATAAGAGTACCAATAGCTAAATAATAGAAATATTAGAATGTTTTATCTTAAAATATACCATCTTTTCTATAAAATTACTTCAAGTTAGGTACCTTTAGGCTTTATTAACTATTTGTAGAGCATTTTATCCTAAAACATTCAATATACCTACAGACATACTTGAAATAGGTGTGCTATAGAACAAGTGCTCTAAAAATAATCGAGCTTGAGAAAAAGAACTCTATAAGAATACATTTTCTTTATTGAAACCATCTTTAGAAAGCCCCTATCTAAAGATTAACCATGAATAGACTGTCAGTAGACAGATTTGTTTTAAACCTCCTAGACTGTGTTACTTGGGGGACCAACAGCTTATCGAGCTTTCCGAGGCACGGAGGAAACTCGATGTGTAAGGGTGGTCACCCATCCACAGACCAACCTAGGTAAGCACGGCTTAACCTGACGATCGATCCGAGCTTTTATCCCGATGCATGTTTAAGCAAAAACTCACGGAAACCTGATTTCATGATATGGGACCTCTAATTTGTAGATCCTATTGAATATAATGGACAATCAACATTTTTTTTCATCTCCCAAAATAATATTCTATACTTCCGTAAGAATAAGAAATTTTATTAGCTCAAACATGTGTTTACATACAGAATTAAAATAAAATAATACATGCATGCAAGATCTTAAATAAGAGTGGCCCGTAATATAATACTTTTTCGATGTATGCCTTTTTGAGTAAACTGTATAATTAGCGTAATACCAAAATGTAAAAGGGCTGCTAACCCAGACTCCTGGGAAAGTGATAATGGACGAATTGAATGTGGATTGGTCCCAAGAGTCCATGTGCAGTAGTTGAACTTGCGACCTTGGCAGTCACACAAATAAAAACTGATAATATACTCGATTTCAGTAGCCGAGTTGAACTTGCGCACCTACGGTTCAATATAAACTTTTATGTATTTACTTATTCAACTACAAAACGGTTTTCAAAGTTTTTTTCTTTTAAATAGGCTGTAAGCCATCTTGCCAAATCTCACGATTCTTCGGTCATACCTTTTGATCGCGTTGACTTATAAGTTTGATTTTTTCACTGTGCTAACGGGGTAGCAGACCTGATATTTTATATTAATTTCAGATGGATACCTTCACGCTTTCCTGACAAAAAGCGATTTGGCAGACGGAGATAACGACAAAGTGATCAATGGGTTTTTGCCGACTGAAGTACGGCAACCCAAAAAATATAGCTATATTGAAAATTTCGCCGTATCCGGTATCCGAGTAGTTCCATTGTCTAGATCCATTCGTTTTGTTCTCCCAGTAGTTCCATGAAACTGACATTTAACTCCCGGAGTTGAAGAGAGCTTTAAAAATTCATCCTAGGCGTTTTGGACAGGCAGTCAGGCATTATTTAGGTGTTGCTAAGTTATCTAAATTGCATTAGTTTTACTTACCACATTTGTAATGTTGAACCTGACACGAACCTGGCTGTCTTTTTTTCGCCTTTTTATTTTGCTCATTGTTAACACTTTGATCACATTCGCTTTAACCCATTATTTTAGTCACTCACTCGTTCGTTCATAAGTTTTCACATTTTATTCTCAAAGCGAAAATATTTTGAGGTATTTTTTTCATTTTTGTAATTTAGAAAGTTTCAATTTACAAATAAAAGAAAAAATTGCTTTTCATTTATGATTTCTCTTATTATCGTGTTTTTAACTTTAACTTAGTAAAATAGTAAAAACCTATCAACTTTTCCTTTGTTGCAAGTAATAATTATGCTATTTTAATAATAATAATTAGAATATTTAATAAAACCATGTGTCTTTTGACATTACAATTTAACTGAATACTCTGGTCCATTAAAAAAGTCTTCCGAAAAGAAAGAGAATTTGAAAACGGAATTCTACATTTTTAAATCATTTTCTTTTCAACACAAGAACACGGAACGGCAAAACGATTTCGAATTTCGCATAAATCGATTAAATCACCAATGAATCGTTCACTCAATCACAACACTAATTATTGATATAATGTTTATACTGAAATAGTGTTGTGCTCGAGCGCTGCAAAGCGCTTCACGGATGCTACCAAACTAAATGGCGGGTAAAGTTTCGATGCGATCAGAATGCTATTTTAAGATAAAACTGGATTTGTGAATGAATGTTTGTTGGTTTTGATATAACTGCTGTAATGCAATGGATCTTGATCTGTTTCGTATGTTGGGTGTTTTAAAAAACGTACGAAAGATTTAAAGTCGGAAATTCGTTGGAAAGTTTTAAAAATCTCTTGTATTTCCTTTATTTTTCTTATGTAAACGTGTTCTTAGTTTTATGTGAGTTAACATAAATTCCTTAACTTATTACTCATTAAAATATCATGTTAAATTTTGCATTCTACGCCAAAATTCATCACAATATTAATCACATCACACACCATCTATCAAATTCCCTTTAAACATTTTCTCCACAACCACCAACTCATATTAATTTATCAACCTAGCTATAACCATTAATTTAACTACTACCCGTAAGATAATATATAACCTTTATATCACCATGCAAAGTGGATATCTAAATTTATAATTTATATCTATAGTGAGCCAAGTCCGGGGCCATCCGTTTTTGAAAGTATAAACAAATGCGCATCGCCAAATGTCTGGATCAAAGGCGACTTCAATCATTGGATGCGATCGAAAGACCGAGATATAAAGCAACTAGAAGTGGCATAGAAGTTGTAGAGTTTCTTGAGCTCTGTGAGAAGGAGATTGTCACAGGAATGTGCAGAAGTCAAAGGAAGAATGGTCATTATAAGGTTCTTTTGAAGGTTGAACATTTTAAGGAAACTAGCTCCCCCACACAATTTCGTCTGCGTCACTTATGAGAGAAAAAGCTCAATAGAAATACATTTCCCCGTATAGCAATATTTTTCATTTATGCTCCGCTTCAATTGCCATTGCTTACTTATTGCAATTGCAATTGAAGCGAGTCTTGCCTATTTGTCACCCTCATAAAAGCGCAGCTTATTTCGTTCTGTGTTAAATAACGTGAATTCCATGTTTACTAACCAATTAGTTTTACTTGATGCTGGACTATTGCCAGATTTCGTGGTGATTGGTCTTGCATCGTGCTTTGTTATAATACTCGTAGTACGCTACGCTTTACGCTTATGACGGCTAATCATGTGATCTGTAGAAGTGAATAGCTCTCTGCTTGTTTAGATGATGATTAGACATTTGTTAAGTTTTCCAATGACTTACAAAATTAGCCTACAAAATAGATGGTTAATTTTGCGCGTTTAGAGATTTATGTTATCTTTGTTTTTTTTATTGCTGCCATAGTGATGGAAACGGAGATGGTTAGAGGAGCTAGTGGTTTAATAATAACATCCACTCAGCTCGATCTTTAGGTTAAGCCGTGCTTGCCTATGTTTGTCTGTGGATGGGTGACCACCCATTATATACCGGGTTTTCTTCGTGCCTCAGCAAAGCACGTTAAGCAGTTGGTCTCGGCTGTCATTTGTAGATCTTTGACAGTCGTTACTGGTAGTCAATGGCCCAAAAAGTCTGACAACCAGTTTTCACAAGGGGTGGCGTATTATCCAGTGCTAACTGAATTGTGGAGCTCAGATAGGCAGTCGCTCCATGTAAAATACAGGTATTCAGCTGCATCCGGTTAGACTGAAAGCCGACCCCAAAGTTGAAAGAGAAGGAAAACTTACACCAGCTTGGGTGGGGACTTTCCAGTACCATTTCTTGATATCTTTGGCAACAATTTTAGGCAAAACAGCTGGACGTTGGCATAGTCTTTGTAGTTCTTTTGTTCTAACAACAAAGTTAGGATTACGTTATAAACCTAAATTGAATGTATCTTTTCGTATAAAATTCAGAGAATCGTTTTAAATGAGGCGAGATGTGTTGAGATGTAAAACTTTCAGCGTTACTTTGTAATTTACAATTGAGTCTTTACTTGACAAATAGTATTTGCAATTTTAAGCCATCCAGACAAACCTACATTGAATGAAATGAAATTCAATTTTTACAAAGTAAAAAGTAAGTTATTTTCGTAACACTTTGTGTATGTTCTCGAAAATTCGTTTTTTTTATCTGAGACGTGTATTTTATTTGGATACCAAACTATCAAAATTGCAGGTAGTTTCAGTGGTCCTGGCCATTAAACCGTTCAAAGTCAACTTTCGAACAATTTTTCTTTGTGGTGTGTATGTATCACCTGTAAAACTCTGACATAGGAAATCTAATAGGACATCTAATATTGCATGTTCTTTGCATGCATGGAGAGTCTTTGTCTAACAGTAGGATGACAGAGACTAAGGCCGGAGTTTGTGCCACGCTGACACGGTCACGGTCGCGGTGCTGGTCGGTCACGCATGGTGGGTCGCGTACGAGTATACATTGACTTCTAAATCTTTAGTATCATACTGCGACGCTGACGACAACCGACAGCCGTATTGTGTTCTTGGTGACGTCACAATCGACCGTCAGCGCGACAAGAATTCATACCTAACAGTAACAGTCCGAGTGGACCTTTAGCAATCGCACAAGTAACGCGCAATCACAACTCCAACCAAATACACGATAAGCCGACTGCATGACGTATCAAAATCTAAATAACGTCTATATTTAACCTCTATTTCGTAGTTTACGCGGTTCGTTATAGTAACATCTCGTGCGGGCAACCATAGTAATAAATATACAATGATTTATCATTCAAATACATAAATCAATGCTGGGCGGGATTCCAAATGTGGGTTATTTGTTTGAAGGGAGAGTGCTCAAGTGGGTTTGGATTACAAATTGCGTGTTTTGTCCGTTTTGATAGTGTCCAGTTTTGCGTCATATCATAGCGAATACCCGACAGAAATGATGCTTAAAAGAGGTAAATGTTTTGCCAGAAGAGAATGGGCGTTTTGTCCCCAGCACTGCATCAAGTTGTGATAATAATATGTGCCACTTGAAAAGTCAGAAAAAAAACTGTGAATGGAGACTTGTATCTTTAAAAAAATTAAGGAATGTCTCCTTTGAGTAAAATTTGCTATCTCCAGTATATAAAGTACTTTCCCTACAGGTGGCATTGTAAAATTCCACCCTGTATATACAACCTTATTTTTTGTTTATACTAAACCCGAAAAGGGGTCATTGTACTCATCATTTTGAACAACTTTTTCTATGGGACGAACCCTGAAATCGCGAAAAAAAAATCAGCTGTTCCCTACATTTATGTTCGCATAACTCGTCAAAATGTAGGGAACAGCTGATTTTTTTTTCGCGATTTCAGGGTTCGTCCCATAGAAAAAGTTGTTCAAAATGATGAGTACAATGACCCCTTTTCGGGTTTAGTATAAACAAAAAATAACCCTGTATATGTTTTAATTTTTGTATTTAACCTATAAACTTAAAAACCACTGAATCGCTAGTTTATTAGATGACAGACAAATGTGTGCTGGGATAAAACTATGATTGATTTGTTACTTCCGAGACAGCTTTTATAACAGCGCTGTCTGTACACTTGTTTGAGCGTCGGTACATCAGCCTTTTTTTTTTTTTTTTAAGGATGGGAAATCATCGAATGACCCCCCCACTCTGGGCGGAGCGGGAGGGAGTGTCAGACTCTTACTGACTAAAAACCATCCATGTTCCTTCCTCGCCTTTTACGTTCCGGGGCCGCGGTATCTCTTTCGAACAGGCCCGCAACCCCCAGCCTCTTGCCTCGTTCCTACCAAAGACTCCTTTGAATCTCTTACCACTTCAAACCACCAATTTTTCTGTGCAGGCGGGGAAACACAATTGTATGTGCCGAGTTTACACACATAAGTTTTAACACTTCAAGTGGTCATACTATGAAAAGTTCGTAATTGTATGTACCGAGTTTACACACATAAGTTTTAACACTTCAAGTCATACTATAAAAAGTTCGAAGTAGTCATTTCGCTTTAAATGTCAATACAATACATTTTTGACTTTTCCTTCCATGATTTCGCATATTATACAGACAGACAGCACATCAATATATTAGATTTATTAAAGATTTTCAAGTTTATTGCTAAAGCATTAGGTTCAACGTTGAATGGGGAAATTTTACAGTTTCGGGTAGCTTGATGTACTGGCCGAGCAGCGGTGGCCCAGTGGTGGCGACCCCGACTTACGAACAGCAAGTCGTGGGTTCGAACCCAGGCAGGCGCATTACTTTGAGTAATTTATTTCATCACCGCTGCTCTCAAAACGGTGAAGGAAAACATCGTGAGGAAACCGGCATGTCCTAGAACCAAAAATTCGAAGGCATGTGACATCTACCAATGCGCACTGGGCCTGCGTGGTAGATTATAGCCCATTCCCTCTCATTGAGAGGAGGCCGTGTCCCAGCAGTGGGAACATTATAGGCTAATGACGATGACGATGACGATGATGTACTGGCCAAGACCATCTGTGACCCACTGTTGCCCGTTTCTTTTCGTTTCATTTATTTATTTTGTCGATGACGTTAATTTAGATTTTGTCGTGCTCTAGTTTTCACCTAGCTAATAAGGGTTACCTTGGCGACTAACGCTAAGGGACGTTATCAACTGGGTTAACCTCAGTTAACACATTAATTAATTTAAAACATTTGAAGGCTAGTTTTTAGTGATATTAGTATTTAACACAAATTATTAGGTTTTATCGTATCTATAATATTATGTTCATAACACATAATGACGCAAATCGAAAAACCCTGGAATGTTATCCATGTTTATAACAAAGTAAATAAGCTCTTGGTAATATAAAGATGGCGTTGCGTAAACATGTGGTTTATATGAGTTTCGATTAATATATCTTTCTCACTTATATAACACAATGTGTGCAATGAGAGGAGCTAGTGACTAAATAATAACAGCCGCTCCGGCCGATCTATAGATTAAGCCGTCCTTGCTTAGGTTGGTCTGTGGATGGGTGACCACCCTTACATACCAAGGTTTCCGGAAAGCACGTTAAGCTGTTGGTCCCGACTATCATTTCCATCTTTGGCAGTCGTTACTGATAGTCAGTGACCCAAAAAGTCTGACAACCAGTGTTACCAAGTGGTATCGTATTACCCAAATTTAACTGGGTTTTGGAGGTCAGAGAGGCAGTCGCTCCATGTAAAATATTGGTATTCAGCTGTATCCGGTTAGACTGGAAGCCGACCCAAACATAGTTGGAAAAAGGCTATGCAGATGATGACTTACAACATTATTTTTTGTTTATACTAAACCCGAAAAGAGGTTTTGTACTCATCATTTTGAACAACTTTGAAATCGCGAAAAAAAAATAAGCTGTTCCCTACATTTATGTTCGCATAACTCGTCAAAATGTAGGGAACAGCTGATTTTTTTTTCGCGATTTCAAGATTCGTCCCATAGAAAAAGTCGTTCAAAATGATGAGTACAATGACCCCTTTTCGGGTTTAGTATAAACAAAAAATAATGTTGTATAACGCAATGCTCTCTTTTAATATATCATTCTTACTTACAAAACGCAATTGTCTCTCTCTGTCTGTCTATTTGTAAGTATCTTAAAATACTTAGAAAAATCGAAAGAGATTTAAGATTTTAGAGACTTTAAACGAAGAAATGGCATAGAAGAGAACGTCGTGGTTGTGGCTTACTTATTTAGCCACGACTTTTTTGCCGCTCGATTCGATCTGTAGGTTAAGCTACGCTTGCCTTAGGTCCATGTTCACCAAAAAGATGACGGTCTGATTATCTAAAAACAGCTGTTTAAGACACATTTTTGTATGAGAATATGTCACAGTGACAGCTGTTTTTGGATAATCAGATTGTTATCTTTTCGGTGAACATGGACCTAAGTGGGTCCGCGGGTGTCCACCAATTACATACCGAGTTAGTTCTGTACCTCGGAAAGCTCACTAAACCGTTGCTCCCAGGTGCATATAGATCTGTAACAGCTATTACAAGTAGTCAGTGATCTGAAAGTCTGACAACCAGTCAAACAAACAGTTTTAGCAAAGAGTATCGTTTTTATCTGGGTTGTGGAGGTCAGATATTCGTGCTAAACCTAGTGAAAGTATGTATGCATTATATTATAAGGGCTACATAAATTGTCTATAGGGAATGGTCCTGAATACAATTAATTAAATTGAGCTAAATTATATCTGCACGATAGTCTAGCGGAAAGGGGTTCATGGCTAAATAAACGATCTGATTGATCAATCTGAAATTTTTTAAGGGACCGAATGAAAAACTAAACCCGTTAAGGATCACCAAACCTGTTCAGATAGAGATTCATGGATGACTCTGCCATTTTTTTTTTCGGATGGGAAATCATCATCCTCGCGCTATTCGTGCAGGTGTGCGAGGCCTATCGCCTCCAGATACCATGGTGACAATCCGGTAAGCAAGCGCTTCACGGGAGATCGTGTGGTACCCACGGACCATCTGTACGGCTACCACCATGAGGCGGGTTCAGGTAATGGGCGGCTCGCCGCCTCAAGGAACGCGCCCACACCGGGGCCCCGTAAAAAGCCATGGACCGCATGACCCCCGGGTAGAGCCTGCGGCAGGAGGCGTTTGGCCCTCCCAGGTTGGACAGGAGCCGCCTGAAGGCAGCCCCGGTCCGTTCCAGCCTGAGGGCCAAGCGTCGGAAATGCTCCAGATGACTCTGCCCTGGAGTGTAAATGTGGTGTTGCCCCACAAACGATGGGAAACTTGATATCGTGTCCTACTTGTCCTGTTGTTTGCACATTACAGAAGCAGATGGACGGAGGTTCCTGCATCGAATCGAGCGGGAGGAAACACCCGGGTGTTTCCTGTTGAGGTGACGGAACGCGAGAGGGAGAGAGCCTCTCGCCCCAGCGGCTGCGGGAGACGCAACGCGGCGTCGGGGGCCACGTGGTGGCTACCGGCCATTGTAGACGTGGACTGTTAGCTATGGACTAGCTATGACGACAGGCCGGGTCAATGGCGCGTTTCTGACATCTCTTTGGACATCTCAAGGGCCGAAGCCTGTCGGGGCTGCGGGGAAGAGACACCGAGACCCCAGAACGTAAAGGGCGAGGAAGTAACATGGATGGATTTTAGTCAGTAAAAGTCTGACACTACCTCCCGCTCCGCTCAGAGGGGGAGGAGTCATTAAGGACTTCTCAGCAGTAACGCTTACAAACGCAAGATTACCGAATCATTGAAATAGGTATCACTCGAATTCCGGTGTTTTTGTAGTGTCGAATGTATGTTTAATTTTGAGGTTTCCATAACCTAATCGTTATTTATAGGTATTCTATATTTACACATTTATAATACTGCCAAGTGAAGGTAAATGTTGGTAAAATGTCGTCGAAAATATCTAGGAAAACAGGTATAAAATAAAGTAATCTAATAAGGGCCAACATTGTCCCACACCGTTCGCTCAGAATCAGAATATTCTACAATTCAAAGCTCGTTGCTTGAATATTTCACCGTTTTCGAGTATAATAAAATTAGCATATATTCGTCAGAAAAAAAGGAATAAAATGGTACATATTCAAATATATTTGGACAGCGTAAGCATTTACACTCAAAGAACAAAGAAATGCTCTAAAAATGAGTGCGTTTTTAGTTTGAACGTAGACGTAACTGTGCCAGGGAAATAAAATGTACTAATTTTCTAAAAACTAGATCCCTTATACCACAAGTACGTGTTCAAAAAATTGAATTTCGTGTGGGTATTGTACTCATCGTTGTGAACAACTTTTACTCCGGGAAAAACACTGAAAACGCGAAAACAAACACCTATTCCATACAGTTTATTGAGTTATGTGTGCATTTGTGACGACCCGAATGGCGTAGCGGTAGTGAGGCTGCCTTACGTTCATTATAGGGTTCGAATCCCGATAGGAGCAAATATTTGTATGATGAGTATGGACATTTGTTTCCGAGTCATAGATGTTTATAAGTATAATAAGTATGTATTTACAAACAAAAAAGTATATAAGTAGTTTATCAACTATCTGGTGTCCACGATACAAGCCTTGCTTAGTGAGACACTTGATAGCGCTGTGTGTTAATGTCCAACGATATTTCTTTATTTAATATTTACAACTGCTAATTTTTCTTACAGCCTACCTCTCATAGACAGAAGCTTGTGTCCCAGCTGTGCGAACATAATATGCTTAAGCTATCTTTTGTTTGACATAAAGGGTGTAAAACATCTCTTCACGAAGCCGAAAGGCACTTGTTCTCCCCATTATTGCGATCATTTTTTTGTTCTACACCATACCTGGAAACCTTCTAGTTACGGAGATATGGGGGGTCAAAGTTACAACTTTTTGACAAGTTTTTTTTTAAAATAAAGTTCTTTTTGCAAGATTTTGACTTTTAACACCACCACGACCCCCATACTATTTAATTCATCCATCAGCACAATGTTTTAAGTGCGTTACATTGAGTTCTATCACAACCTCAAAAATAAAAGTAGTTTCCCAGCAGTAATTTTTGCGTGAAGTTACTTGGTTTGATGTACAGAATGCTTGGTTAACGGCTATGTGATGAGGTGGTTTAAACCCTGTATATGCCTGGTCATTTTTGAAGACCTCAGTTATCTCGTAACTAAAGTGAGTACATTACTGCGAGTCAAAGTAACTAAGTAACTTAAAGACAGTATAGGTACTGTAATTGCAAGGCTACGAGCTACGCTATAAAGCCTAAGTTGAGTAACTGCGCAACAAAGCTATTAGATTCTCTTTTGATCGAAGCGGTAAAGGGATTAATTGCATTAGGAATATGCGTTGCGTAGATAGTATTTGCACTCTGCTTGTTATTATCATGTTAAGGGGAAAGCGTCAGGGTGGCCCGCGACATTCTATTTTTGTTAAATTTTTTGCGATTTGCAGGGCAGTGCTAAGTTTTATGTCGATAAACGTATCGGACGCAACTGTAAAACGTATTAAGTCACAGAATTATAGTCATCAAAATCATCAATACAACCCTCCAAGTTCAAAAGAGTCGAAGAAGGACTTCGACCGTGAAAAATTCGTTTATCGACTATGTGTGACTACAGTGCTAAGTTTTATATCGATATGTTTATCGACTTAAAACTTAGCACTGCCGCAAATCGCAAAAAACGTAAGAAAACTTGAATAACGTGTGCTACCTTGGAGCCATCCCCTTACTTGCCTTTTACTTCTGGTAGCACCAATCCAAAATCAACCTTATTGTTGCGTGTGTATGAAAATCATTTTTTTTTACAGTGACGCTAAAATGTATCTCACCATCTGCCTAGACTTTTCCCAACTATGCTGGGGTTGGTTGCCAGTCTAACCGGATGCAAATGATTACCAGTATTTTACATGGATCGACTGTCCGTCTGACCTCCACAAACCAGTTAGTGGTGGTCTGGTCCCTTGGTAAGAATGGCTGTCAGACTTTCGGGCCAGTGACTACTTGTAACGACTGTCATAGATCTACAAACGACAACCAATCTATCTAAACTAATATATTGAGGCTGAAAAGTTAGGTTGTTTGTCTATACGTGCTAAACTATGGAACGAACCAGTCGCAATGGAAAAAACTTTTTGCATTCCTTAGTTCTATTCTTAAGGATAGCTATGAGCTTTTTAACATCACGCTACGACCCTTAGGAGCCGAGAAAACGAGTGAAATCACTGGATAAAATAACACATGCGATTACATGTACTTTTTTACCTACCACTCTGTCCTCAGCTGGTAGCATGGCAATTTTTTGCCACGGCATAGGCATATAATATACAGAAACACACTTCGTTTTACCACAAGGATAAGTAAAAAGTATAGAACGCCACATGCTATACTATCTTTACATACTCAGGCTATCCTATTTCAGGCTCGAAGGCACATTAAAAGCCGATTCCTGCCGTTTTCCTCAGGAACAAGGCATTCTACAAAGTTTCGACTGTGATAATACACACACATCTGCGGGTATCACATGACAGTACACTCTTTTTACTCCGTCCACTTTCATACATCTGGTTATACACGGACACTGGTTCCGACTGCTATGCACCTAACCTTTGTGTAGTACGACCTTATTCCTTGGCATTGCTACGGCTTACAGTTCAGGCTGATAAAGAGAGAACGAAATGTTTTGTTAGATTGTGAATGACGATAATTATCTTATAGGATGATATCTCATCAGACACCTCCTTTCCTGTCATACGGCAAGGATGACGAGTAATAGAGAAGTATGGAAGAAGAAGACATGCTGCTAGTAGACAGAATAGACGAGTAGACAGTAGACCAGTAGACAGAGTAGACTAGTAGACAGAGTAGACTAGTAGGCAGAGAAGACTAGTAGACAGAGTAGACTAGTAGACAGAGTAGACCAGTAGACAGAGTAAACCAGTAGACAGAGTAGACCAGTAGACAGAGTAGATCAGTAGACAGAGTAGACTAGTAGACAGAGTAGACCAGTAGACAGAGTAGACCAGTAGACAGAGTAGACCAGTAGAAAGAGTAGACCAGTAGACGGAGTAGCCAGAGCCGATCCCCAATATATTGGTATAAGGGCAGGAGAATGGTGATGATAATGATAGCTTAAAGTGTAAGGTTGAAGTATCTGCAGAGGGATCCTCTTGGCATGACTGGGTACCCACTAGTAACGACACTTAAAGATCTACAAGTCGTGTGTGTAAAATGCTTTCCGAAGCTCGGAGGGAGCTCGGTATGTAATGGATTGCCTGCAGCCATTCACTAATCGACCTTGGTAGGCACTGCTTACCCACAAAAAAGATTTAAGATAGTGTAAAGAAAAAAATGATCAGATTAAATATTGGTATTCAGCTGCATCCGGTTACACTGGTAGGGAAGCTTTTAAATGTAGTCTATGACCGTGTATGATGTTCCTGTAGAATCAAATGAGTAGTTTCGAAGATTAACACCTACATAAACAAACTTACAAACTCTTCTTATATTGAGTGCAGATAAAAGATCTTATTATTTAAGTATAATTGTGGTCAATGTATTAAATACTTGACACAGACAGAATAGCCGATAAGTTGGTAACTAATCTCATTTATTTCAATTATCTAATTCCTGTTGTTACGGTAATGAGAAGCCTGCTAATTTGATGGTACAGTCAAGGTCATGTACAAATCCGTAGTTTTCATTCACACATTTATTTACCGTATTTAGTTTCGTAAAATCAGATTTGAGTCCTTCAATGTTCACAAATATTGAGTACCTAGAATAACTACAATTCTGCACGCCAAATTATGTCGAATATTTTTTTTTAATAGTAATTCATAAAATCAAAGCTGCAACAACTAAGTTAAAAATTAAAGAAAGTATCGATAAAAAACACTCACCGTCAATTTTCGAAATTCAGCTTACAAATTCATGATGATTTTATTCACTCACAGAGTCAGTTTATACGGCTGTCCACGTGTGGCTTAGTCCAACGGGACACTGGGCCGACCATAATGTAAGTGTACACCACGTTAATCGAATTTTCAAAGAGGGCTCGCCGATAGTGATGGGACAAACTGTCGATGATATGTCGATGCATCTTTTTTCGGATATTTTTTTTAAGTGAAAACTTCTTTAGTCGCGTTGAGCACTTTTTCATTGAACAATAATCATGGAACTCGCGTGACCGTCACGTACGCTTTTCGTAGCACTCGTAGGATTCGCTATGAGTTTTCACTTCTATCGGTTGTCCCAAAAGACTGCCCCTCATTTTTGTTTTGTTTCCATGCTTACCTGTTTAACAATGTAATGGTTTGAGTGGTTATAATTCAACTAAATTAAAACTCCATACTTACTTTTATTTACAAAATAAAAAGATATTTCATACATAATTATTACCACTGACACGATAAATCAAACGTCTGCCATAATACTTTTGGCAAAAACAAGTGTTCTCGATTGAATCTCAATCTTCAAATCGATCATTTTACAAAAAAAAATGGATTCTAAAAAACTTTATTTTACCGTCGACTATCCAAACAAATGAAATGTCGGAAAGTTTTCAATAAAGGAAACGTTGCATATGTTTAAAATAACACTTTTATATTGAATCATAAACATTTTAAAATCATCGAAATCTGCGGATGTCTGAAGCATTTATTTTTAGTTTTGCATTTGGTAAATTAAACAAACATTGTTCCGACAGCTATTACTATTTACCTAGAACATAATGTTTCAAACATGAAAATGCATACGATTTGGATTTTAAAATATTTACCAATTTTTATTCAAATATGCATGTATTTCCAATAGAGTTTTGTTGCGGAAATATGTTTGCTTGTCTCCTACAATATTTAGGAAATGACACACACATTTATCTAATAGATGATTTGATTTTTAAACGATTTATTACTTGGAATAACGATTTACGATTTTTGCCTATTTGGGGTGCATAGGTGTGACGTGGCGAGCCTACTTCCACTTTAGCTTGGCTGTTCGTCTCTCATTTGATGCCTGAGGGTAGACATCGCCGCCGAGGCCGACCGCGGCGAAGGTAGTGATCATATTCCCGGGGTTAACGTAACCAGAAATGGCCCAAACCGAAAGGTTTCGAAGGAGCAAGGAGACCAGCCGTGGGACACCAGAAGACTAAAGAAGAAAACAAACTTAGTTCAACAAGAAAAATGTGATTACTGCAGAAATAAAAATAGAACTAATAATTAATCATTTTGAAAATAATTGCACAAAAAATCTAAAGTTATATTTTAAAGATGAAAGATTTTATGTTTTGTTTGTTTGTATGTTTGTTTGTTACGATTTAACTCGAGAACTACTCAACCGATTTTTTCACAATTAGAAAGCTACATCTTTACCAAGTAACATCAATACTAATATTATAAAGCGGAAGAGTTTGTTTGTTTGTTTGAGCTCGAATTGAAAAAATCTTTTTGTATTTGATAGTTCATTTATTGAGGAAGGCTTTAGGCTATATAACATCACGCTACGATTATTAGGAGCGGAGCAGAAATGAAAAATATTGCAAAAACGGGGATTTTTTTTCCTTTAGTTTTTCTCTCTTATGTGTCGCAGACGAAGTTGCGTGGGTCGGCTAGTAGGCTATAACACTATATTGATATCATGCAAACTAGCAGAGCTATCAGAAATTTCGCGGTCGAAGTTGGGGGCGAAATGCTAGTTACTAACAATATTAGTAACATTAAAAAGACAATATCTATCGTAAAATCAACCTCCTCATCCCATCCCTAGAGAAAGTTAATGTCATTAATGTAAGTCCCTATGCCGCCGCCACATCGCTTGTTGAAGTTGTACGAATCGCGAACATCCACACCAGCGCTTATTAATTGATATATTAACTAAGATTAACTTGTTTGTTTTCCTTTTCGACAATGGGACTGTTTATTAACAAAAATAATAATAATAATTGACACGGCTCGTATTGTTAGGCTTAGGAGGTTCCTCTCTCTGGAGCCCTGACCGCCGGTAGCTTGGACCCTGTTCCCGATACCGGTGGGCTACAATTTTTTATATTTTTAAATGTTTTTTATATATTTTTTATATTAATATTTAAAAATGTAAAGACTTTGTTTAAAAATGAATAAAGGGAATAATAATAATATGAACTCGGTTATCATTGTGCCGATTGTCGTGACGGCCAACGGCTTGATAGCCAAGAGCCTCGACGACCATCTCTCGAAGCTCTCATTAGGCGGTTGGATCAAGAACCTGATTCAGAAGGCAGTACTCCTCGATACGGCTCGCATTGTGAGGAGGTTCCTGTCTCTGCAGGCCTAACCACCGGTGGCTTGGACCCTGCTCCTGACACCGGCGGAACTCTATTTTTTATATTTTTAAGTGTTTTTTTTGCATCCTTTTATTTTAAGAAATACTTAAAAATGTAATTATATAAGAAGATAAGTAAATGAACGACATAATAATAAAATGTTTATTTCAGACTAGTGATGTCCATACTTTGTTATAGTAGCATACAAATGAAATATCTTAGGATTAAGTTAGTAGCGGAGCGTAGTTGGTGCGGAGTTTTGTTTTTAATGATTTTTGAGAAGTGACCTTGCAAGGAAATGGTCCAAACTCGCTGTCTCAGTCCTGCACAAAAAGCTACTTTTTTCTACAGCTTCCATTTTTCGTGAGACCTTCTTCTGCTTTTGATGGAACGTGTTGGATGATTTGGAATTCAGATGGGTAAACTCTGCTGCGAAAGTCTGACAACCAGTATTACCAAAGGGTATAGTAAACTCTTAACAGTAAGGTTTGTTATCGTATTTCATGTCTTGAGCCACTCATCGTATTGTAATTTTTTTTTTGTCTTATGTTATCACTTATTTTTGTGAATGCTGGTTAACCTATAATTGGGGACTGTGTAAGTCCAAGACCTTAAAACATTTGTATATCTAAATGCTGTACACAGAAGCTGTTGGTGAATTTATTAACATAATAATAAATAAATAAATAAATTACCCAGTAGGTACTAACTGGTGTGTGGAGGTCAGAAGGCAGTCGCTCCATGTAAAATACTGGTATCCAGCTGCATCCTGTTAGACTGGAAGTTGACCCCTAACCTAGTTGAGAAATTCTAGGTAGATAATGGGGGAGTTTTGCTCATCCTACCAAAAGAGAAATTGTAAAATACATGAACTAATAACTGTCCTATCTATTTGGAGTCGGTCCAGCATTTCTTTGTCTTCCATACTTCTTTACGAGTCTATCTATCACTATCTGATAATGAAAAAAAGCTTGGTGATCGTTTCATATTTACCTTAACTGCTAAGAAATTATGTCTATTTTTACCCGACGCCCGAAACCAAAACGAAGGCTTATGATGCGGGGTTGCGGGCCTACACGAAAGAGATACCGCGGCCCCAGAACATAAAGGGCGAGGAAAGAACATGGATGGGTTTTAGTCAGTAAAAGTCTGACACTCCCTCCTGCTCCGCCCAGAGTGGGAGAAGTCATTTGATGATTTCCCATCCTAAAAAAAAAAACAAAGGCTTATGATTCCGTAGTGCCCAAAACTATTCATCCGATTTTAATGAATAAGCTGTCCATCGCTTCGTTATTATGGTTCGGGTCCGGATCATTTATCCGCCTTCAACGATAGGTTAAGTTGATTTTATATTGTATCCCCGAATTTAATTAGAGCTTGATTTTTCAGTAGTTGGGGTTTTTTAATTGTAATAAACGACACAAATTCACAATTCCTGTATATCAAAGCCTTAAACACAGAACGCATTTCCTTGACAACCTTACAATCACAAAAATACTCTCAAAGGTTTATTCTATGAAAACATTGACACTCTATCTAAAAGAGAAACGTTTAAATTTGTAATAACACGAAGTCTGTTTGAATAGGATCCGGCCATTTGTAAGACAAAAAAAGTGCTTTCCAAAGGGTTTAGAAAAGTCAAGTGGTCATCCCGGGAGTACTTTTTGTTTGTGCAAGATTTTCAATAATTTTCATTTCATCGTTGGTCCAGTAGTCACAAGCGCGACTGCTGATGATGTGGTCCTGAGTTCTTTTCCCGGGTCGAGCAAAGTGTGATTTGGGTTCTTCCATCAGGAATTTCTCAGTAGCAATGGATCCTAGATTTGTGCCCGGTTAAAGGCAAGAGGAACGAAAAAACGAAAAAAATATTTATTTGACGTCAGTACATTAAGCACACACACAATAATATTAAAAAATACAAAAAAGGACAAAAATACATAGTATGTACCGTGTGCCTCACGGCGCCAAAAAATTAAATAAAATAAATAAATATCGCTGAACATTAACACACAACATCATCTAGTGCCACACTAAGCAAAGCTTGTGTCGTGGACACCAGAATAGTTGATATACTACTTATATACTTTTTTGTTTGTAAATACATACTTATACTTATTATACATATAAACAACATGACTCGGAAACAAATGTCCATGCTCATCACACAAACCTTTGCTCCTACCGGGATTCGAACCCAGGACCCTATGAACATAAGGCAGTCTCACTACCGCTACGCCATTCGTGTCATTCGTTTGTGTGTCATTTCGTGTCGTCAAAAGGTCCATTTCATCATTCATGCCAGACAGGTGATGCTGTCTGACGCTGGTCTTCCAATGAACCTCGGGGGAAGCTCGCCCCTATTACTTGGGACTTAAACATAACTGGCGAAATGTGTGTATGTCACCGTAAAATTATCAAACACGTTACATCACAATATAACTTGTTTCCCTCTAGCGATATTGTAAACTCTCGAATTATTGTCAACTGAACATACGAAAGTATCTCTGCCCCCATAATCGGAACTTGGGGCACCCCCTGTTAGGTTAGTTAGGTTCCCCTAAAAAGCGTAGTCTATTTCCAAGTGCAGGGTCACTTGGAAATAGACTACGCTTTTAAGGGGAATATAAAGTGTTTTAAGGTTAGGATATATTAATCGATATTTCTCAGGAATGGTACAGTATCTTTTCATACTGGGCAAGGGGGACCCTCCTTTCCTCCACACCGCTTGAGTCGACTACCATCGCATGCATTTCACGAAAAATAATGCGTTTTGTTGTAAGCAGTTATGTTCATTTGACAATAATTCGAGAGTTTACAATGTCGCTATCGAGATTATAATATTAACGTGTTTGACAATTTTACGGTGACATGAGTATACTAATGGCAACAATTCTGCCCAAACCTTTGGGAATTATAGGCGTGAAGTTTCCAATGGGTCAGAATTAGAGGAACAAGGAACACTGTTTCCTTGAAATGTTTTTGGTTGAAAGAGATAAATTAACTTGGGCTTAATTAAAAATGGGGATTGATGTCTAATTAAGTTGCTAGTTTTTATTTTCGGTATTTTGCACTTCAACAATGAAAGTACCGAGTTCTATTAAAACAAAATGTTTAATAAATCATCATCATCATCATCATCATTTCAGCCGAAAGACGTCCACTGCTAGTCATAGGTCGCCACATTGACCGGTCCCGTGCGACTCGCATCCAGCGGATTCCCGCAACCTTCACCAGGTCATCGGTCCACCTAGTGGGAGGTCTTAAAACAGAGTCTGTTTCAATGGCACGGCCATGATGTTTATTTTTTTTTTAAATATGCCATGATTTTGTAAAAAAATGTTAAAGTAAATTAAATGCCCAAAACCATAAATTTGTCAAAGCTATGTTTAAAAAGTTATAAGAGTTTGAACGTGGCCGCGCCATTAAAACGCTCCGAACCGCGCGGCCACGGAGATCTTTAAAACTAAGCATTGCAGAGACCCGAAATTTTGCTAAGTAACAGATTGAATTTGTAAGAAATTGTAAAAACATAGAAAAAATCCTCAGTTTACATTTCAAGAGGTATAAGACTAATACGCCATGGCCGCGCCATTGAAACGGTGAAAGATACATTTTCGCCGATATCTCGCTGAAAAAGCAACGCAGACGTCTGAAGTATTTTGTTAAAGAATTTCATTCAGATTTGTCAAAACTAGATGTAAAATAAATTATTTTGAATGTAGAAAGAATGTAGTTCTGTTTAACAATCATTCGATTGTTAAACAGAACTGGAAGAAGAATAATGAAACTTAAAAGTTTTAAGTTTTAGTCGAAATTGGTCATTAAAAATTAAATTAAAAATCACAAAAATTAAAAAAAAAACAATACCAAAATCGGTTCATCCGTTCGGGCGCTACGATGCCACAGACACACACACACACATACCCAGACACGTCAAACTTATAACACCCCGTCGTTTTTGCGTCGGGAGTTAAAAACAGTTAGGTACTAAATTGGTTGTAGTATGTGGGTTTTTCTCAAAATGCAATAGATATCTCCCAAACCCTCTCAGAGAATAATAGCCTGATGATGATGATGATGATCTGCCAAGCCTTTTCCCAACTATGTTCGCAGTGTAACCGGATGCACCTGAATACAATAATATAACATTAAAAGTTGTTTTGTCTGCTACATATTTGAGGTTGCGACAGTACCTAACGACTAGACGTAATGCCAGTTAGGTAATAACCTGGAAGATAGATCCGGAGCAGAGAAACTTCTGGAAAACGAATGTTACTTTTTTAACTTAAAATATTAAGATAGATTCGATAAAAATGTTTAATTGACTGAATCCATCTTTATAAAGTAGAGTCAACTAACAATATTGTTACCTTATTTATTTATTTTCATTAGCCTGAGCTGTCCCACTCCTGGGAAAAGACTTCCCCCCCTTCCTTCCACTTTTCTTGGTGTTGCGTCTCTTCTCCCCAATTAACGAGAAAGCCATCCAAGGCGTCCCGCCATCTTCTCTTCAAAACTATTCAGTAAACTAACAACAAAATACATAACACTAGGTAACACAAAGTAGGTACAAAACTCTTTTATATCCGTAACATCACCATGACAGGTCCAGTTAAAAACCAGCATCGGGCACTAGCTGCTCCGGCATTTTCCAGAACAGGGCCTATCCGTGAGACACACCACACAATATTTTCTTTTTTTTTAGTTTTTAGTTTTACAGTGTAGATTTAATTATTTTTTAACTAACTACTAACTCTATACTAGACTAACTCTATACTAGAAAAAAAATATGTACAAGAATCAAAAAGGATTATAGGGCATAGAAAAATTCGTCCACATCGCTGCCAACAGGAAAAGTGCCCAGCAGGCTGGCAGCATTGCCACGTTGGATGACAATGCTGATTCTTTGCCTAAAAACTAGGCCCGCCCTCTGGTCAACTATTAATTAAAAATAACTTTCCGGACTCCATACAAGGAAAACTCTGTAAAAAAATATTCAATCAGTTTGTCGCACTCTGTCAATTGCCAATTAGAAAATTTAATTAATGGTACTCAAAAACCTATTTTTATATTTTAACGACGTTCCTAGCAATGAGAATGTGAATTTGCCAAGGATTTTCTGTCCGGTTCTTCTCCTTAGAAAAACGATCTTTTGGAACCGCGGGCACCTATCATCTGACGTTTCATAAGTGCCCTTAAGTGAAGTAAAATATTTTGAATAACTCACCCCTTCTGTTTTAGGTTACATGTTTGCGAACGGATACCGCGCCGGAGAAGGGACAAGCAATTGACCTGTTCTTCGGAAAGGTCAGGTCTGATATACTTGCAATTTGCTTACTTGCTTGCTTGTTTATTTGCTTGTGTATGTATACCTATACGGGGTGTAAGCATTCAACCAAGCATTTCGTACATCAAACTAAGTAACTTACGCAAAAAATATTGCTAGGAGATGACTTTTTTTTGGTGTGAAAAATCATGTTTTGTCGTAGAACTCAATGTAACTCAAAACATTGTGATGATGGATGGATTAGAATAGTACGGGGGTCGTGGAGGTGTTAAAGTAAAGCTAAAAAAAATACAAGATATTGTAACTTTGACCCCCAATATCTCTGTAACTAGAAGGTTCCCAAGTATGGCGTAGAACAAAAAAAAATCTCAATAACGGGCTTTTCGACTTCATTAGAGGTTTTTTACACGCCACCATAATAGATTTATATAAAGGGTGTAGGGTGGGGGTGTAGGGTGCTCGTGGCTAAATAATATCTGCCGCTCGGGTCGATTTTTAGGTTAAGCCGTGCTTGCCTAGGTTGTTCTGTGGATGGGTGACCACCCTTACATACCGAGTTTCCTCCGTGCTTCGGAAAGCACGTTAAGCCGTTGGTCCCGGCTGTTCTATGTCCATCTTTGACAGTCGTTACAGGTAGTCAGTGGCCCAAAAAGTCTGACACCAGTCTCACTAAGTGGTATTGTATTTCCCAGTATTAGCTGGGTTGTGGAGGTCAGATAGGCAGTCGCTCCATGTAAAATACTAGATACTAGTATTCAGCTGCGTCCGGTTAGACTGGAAGCCGACCCCAACATAGTTGGGAAAAGGTTAGGCAGATGTTGATTAGACTTTCTGTCTGACATTTTAGGAGAATAAAGGGGATCCGTATGTAGGTAACTTGTATCTATTTCTAATATTTTTTCGCTTTTCTAGAAGTGTTTGAATGTCTATGTTTATTTGTTTTGGTCTAATCTTGGAGTTGCATTTTATTACAGGCCCATAACCAACCGAATGACCTTTTTTTATTTCTGGTGTCACAATCAGACCCCATATTCAGAACGCTTTAATTCGCTAAGTCTGTCTCGCTCGTTTTAGTTATGCCAAAAAAGGATAGACATACGAATTGTCAAATCGAAATTAATTCCGAGGGGCGATCATGGCCAGATATTGCACAGGACAGAGAGGATTTGAGGGAGATACGGGAGGCCTTTGGTTAGTTGTGGGACACTCAGGCTAATATAAAAAAAAGCTTTCCTGAATCAACATTATCTAGCCATTCTAAGAATTAAGCTCACCGATTTATTCAAGTTTAATGTCAAAGCTTTCTTAAATATTAATTTGAGATCAACATAAAAGATCTTTATGCAAAGTACAATGTCTTCATCGCTTCCACTCATGAAAAGGAATTCCTAAATTTTCGGGTCGCTAGCTAAATGTTAAAAAATAAACAGACCAATATTTTATTTAAGTACCTACTTCCTTCTAATCGAGGGCTTTAAAAACAACACGATTTCCTTTTGTGTAAAACGTATAACTGCTATAAAATCATGTGGGAAGTTTAAAATAAGACAATAGTGAAAGTAACTGATTTAGACCCGAGACGGGGTTTGGCGCCCAAGCGTAGCGCGCGACAACAACTCGAAAAAAAATTAAGATCGGATTGCTGCTTTCCCGCCTATTTTGTTTTTTTTTCCGTGGCCGGCTATTTAGTATTCAGCCTATATTTTTCACTTCCTTCACTGAAAAAATAGAAAATATTTTGCCCTAATCTATGTTTTTTTAAAGAAATATTTGACCAAGTTAGATATTTAAAAAGAATTTATATTCTTCAATTAATACATAATTTTATATATAACTAGCGGACATCACGCGGTTTCACCCGCGTAGTTCCCGTTCCCGTGGGACTACGGGGATAAAATATAGCCTATGTTACTCAGGGTGAATGTAGCTTTCCAATGGTGAAAGAATTTTTGAAATCGGGACAGTAGTTTTTGAGTTTATTCATTACAATCAAACAAACAAAGTTTTCCTCTTTATAATATTAGTGTAGATTTCAACTTTACATCGCGCCGTAAGTTAGAGGTTGTATAGAAGTCGGAACATGGTTCAATAGAAAGGTGAAAATACAACTAGTTTTTTTTTTATAATTTGTCAGCTGTCAGTTGAAAGCGATTCTCTCTAGGGCTGAAAAGTATTACTTTCAACCCACTCCTCAATTTCATACCTACTTTGCGAGTATGAGTAATGAAAATACATGTATGTAGGTATCCCTAGTAGCAATTGCCGTTGACTTCCTTATGCCAACAGTTAGGAATGTATTGTCAGAAGGTTAGTTGTTCCGCCAACCTAAACTTAAAATAGGCCCATTGTCATAAACATGCACTATTTGCCCAACGAATAGCCAACAAAGGGCCTTCCGTTACTATTCCTACTGTTGGGTGATTTTTGCAGGGATTTCAGTTATTATAACAACATTGGGCCAACTAACGACGGGCCTGCTGCATCTATTCCTACTGTTAGGAGATTTTGTAGGGATTTAAATTACTAAAACAACATTGGGCCAACTAACGACGGGCCTGCTGCTTCTATTCCTACAGTTGGGAGATTTAGTAGAGATTTAAGTTATGATAACAACTTACATCGGTCCAACGTAAACCTTTCAATGGGCCTGTTAGGGATGATACGAATATACTGGTACAGGTATAATTACCCAGTATGAGCTTACTAGTACGCAGACTGGGTATGTATAGCAGAAACTCGGTCCGTACCCGATAGGTACAATTATTGTATCATGTTTATTAGAGAGATTTAATTCATTGATTGAACCTATCGATTGATGTCAAAAAGGTATATTACTTTTTCGAACTTTAGTCGATCCATCACGGGTTCGATCCCCGAGTGTAGCAAAATATTTTTTGAAAATTTTTGAATGCAGATTTGTTTCTTTTTAAAAATTGAGAGTACTTTCCCTCCAGGTGGCATTGTAAAATATCACCCTGTTTATTATAGTCTAGTAAATATTTATCACACCACTAAAGAAGATGACTTAATTCCCTTGTTGCTATGATCCGTCAGTATTTCGTAACTGATTGTTCTTAATATATCTTACTTAGATATCTCACTTGTCAATGGTACTTGATATATTAACTTGTTAATGTTGAATTTACACAAGTTGGGCCTTCGTAGGCAAATCCAAGTTAGCCCCATCGCAAGTTGGGCCTTCGTAGGCAAATCCACGTTGGCCCCATCGCAAGTTGGGCCTTCGTGGGCAAATCCACGTAGGCCATCAGTTTTGGGCCCAACCCGCAAACTGCCCGCCAATTGTATGCATTTGCCAACTAACCAGAGGTATGTGGCCCAACTAAATGCCAACAAAAAATGCTACTAGGGATACCTATGGCCTTGTCCCGGGTTCGATTCCCAAGTCGTGCAAAGTATTTTGACTTGGGCAACTATTTGAAGCGGTAAACAATAACAACTGCTCGGGCCGGTGATAGCCTAGGTTGGTCAGTGGATGGGTGCCCACCCTTACACACCGAGTTTCCTCCGTGCTTCGGAAAGCACGTTAAGCTGTTGGTCCCGGCTGTCATTTGTCCATCTTTGACAGCCGTTACAGGTAGTCAGTGGCCCAAAAAGTCTTACCCCTAGTAGCAATTGCCGTTGGCTTCCTTATGCCAACAGTTGGGAATGTATTGGCAGACGGTTAGTTGTTCCGCCAACCTAAACTTAAAATAGGCCCATTGTCATAAACATGCACTATTTGCCCAACGAACAGCCAACGAAGGGCCTTCTGTTACTATTCCTACTGATGGGTGATTTTTGCAGGGATTTCAGTTATTATAACAACATTGGGCCAACTAACGACGGGCCTGCTGCGTCTATTCCTACTGTTGGGAGTTCCTTGTAGGGATTTAAGTTATGTTACATCCCTAGCAATGCCGTATTGTTCCATTTTAGAGTGTAAAAATTATAGTAGGAGGAAAAATCTTAAAAATGGAGGTATTTCGTATCATTGGTTAGTTTATTTTCATTGTTTTCTAATAAAAATCTTATTTTGTTAATATTTATTAATATTTAATAGAACGGTTGGGTAAAATCAACCTTACACAATTAAGTTAAAGTTTATTTTGGATTGATTCTATTCAATAGAACACCCTCGAAAGCACTTCGCTACTCAAGTAGTGATGTGGTCAAGTCGAATATTGAATTTATAGATTGATATCGATACAAGGAATAAACAATTTTTAAATTCATTATTTATTTAGTTTTACATTAAAATACAAGTATAAGGTCGCCTTCATTCTTCATAGATTGCATAAACGCTTTAAAGCAAAAATATGTATAATCAATGTTTTAAATAGTAACGTAATTATTATAATTTATTAATGATTGAGACCTTGCATTGATCACTAAATAGACATCAGCAGGTCATCTAACCTTCATTTAAAATACTTTTAGGTTTCCCAAAAAAAAAACATGTCTCCTTTGAACACTTGTAAAAGGCATGCATGCATACATACCAGCACTTTTATTAATTCTAAATTGACCTGTCTGTCTGTGTCTATTTATTTATAATTTAAATGAATAGCTGCTTGTGTACCAAATAAATAAATGTACTCCCAACAACTCTTATTTTTGCGAATTGAAGATCATAATATGGGGTATCTATCGACATCGATAAATAAATTTAATATGCTACGTGGTCCGGCCTTGACCGAGTAGCAGCAGAAACCGACCGATCACGCAAATGTCAACCATATGTTTTACGCGTTTAATTTCATAATTGCAACCACTCAGAATACTGCCATCTATGGTCAAGTAGCGGAATTGACTCGTCAATCGAATCTAGTGTGACTATAAATCGTAAACACGTTTTGCCGCTAAAGCAAAATACATCTTATTTGTAAAACGTCAGGGTTTATTTCCAAATCTGTGATGTAGGCTAATTTTGACTAAACTTTGAACAACTAATCAAACGAATTGTTTTTTTGTAGTGCAATATATATGAGTATCGGTTTAAATGTGTTAGTTTGGTGACAGCGGTTCCTGCAGTAATTTTGGTGCATTGCACTTCCACTGTTTTCTCTGTTCCGTGATGATAGTATCGTAAAGGTTCAAAAATTGTACCCCAACCTCGATAGATGGCGTTATAGTCCAATTAGAAGTCGCTATCGTTGTGTTACCACGATTTGGTTGGGTTCGAGTGAATTTTAGAAAATATATCACCAGCTCAGATCAGAGTAGCGATTTTTTTTCTGCCTTATAGTGTTCACACTGTGAACACTGTTCATACAAGGTTGTTGTTAGTTCAACACTACCAGCTCGGAAGTAAACATAAACATTGGTAGTGGTTGCAGGCTCAAGTACTTACTTACTTGGACCTTCGTAGGCAAATCCACCTTGGCTCCATCGCAAGTTGGGCCTTCGTTGGCAAATCCACGTAGGCCATCAGTTTTGGGCCCAACCCGCAAACTGCCCGCCAATTGTATGCATTTGCCAACTAACCAGAGGTATGTGGCCCAACTAAATGCCAACAAAAAATGCTACTAGGGACACCAGACTTACCAAGTGGTATCGTATTACCTAGTATTAACTGGGTCGTGGAGGTCAGATAGGCAGTCTCTCCATGTAAAATACTGGTATTCAGCTGCATCCGGCTGGACTGGAATGAGATGGTAAAATATTTGAAGCGGTTTCCCAAATTCCGCCAGTTTTAATGACGAATATATTTCCTGGACCTTGCGCTGGCACCGTCAGGTGACTTTCAACTATGTCTGATTAAAGAGAGGAACCATCAAAACTGTCGGGCTGCTTGGAAAACTATTTGAAATAATTAATAAACACTTAGTAACATAATCTATATATATAAAAATCAATTGCTGTTCGTTAGTCTCACTAAAACTCGAGAACGGCTGGACCGATTTGGCTCATTTTGGTTTTGAATGATTTGTGGAAGTCCTGGGAAGGTTTAAACGTTAAAAAGTAGTAGGTAGGTAGTAGTAGGTATAGTAGTAGGTAGGTAGTAGTAGGTATAGTAGTAGGTAGGTAGTAGTAGGTAAGTAGAAGTAGGTAGGTAGTAGTAGGTAGGTAGTAGTAGGTAGGTAGTAGTAGGTAGGTAGTAGGTAGGTAGTAGTAGGTAGGTAGTAGTAGGTAGGTAGTAGTAGGTAGCTTTTTCCCTCTTATGTGACGCAGACGAAGTTGCGTGGGTCAGCTAGTAAGTGTATAAAAATTCAGACTTAACAAAATGACGTAAGTTTACTTACAATTTAAAATACTCTGAAGGGGTCTGGCGAAGGTTTCTACCACACAAAGGGTTAGGCAGTGGAGAAGGTGAATCACCATACTAGCCCAATGTACTAATATCATAACAAGTTACATTACTTACTTAAATTCAAATTAAAAAAAAACCGACACGAATAGGGTCATTATTTTAGGTAAGTATACAATTCTGTTAGCCAAGCCCTTTCATTTGATACCCATATTGAGTGAGTTGGGAAAAAAATGTAAATCACTATTTTGTGGTGGCGGCTATCTTGGATTTGAAATGTATTACAGCGTACCGGTATAGTATTTTATTAATCAAGTTGCCCTTTAATTTGATACCATATTGAGGGAGTTGTTGAATAAAAATGTAAGCCGCCATTTTGTGGCGGCGCGGCGGCGGCCACCTTGGACTGATTTTATCAAACATAGCTAAGAACACTTCCAACTAATTCATCTTTAAAACAAAATCAAAATCGGTCCATCCGTTCGGGAGCTATGATGCCACAGACAGACACAGACACGTCAAACTGCCGTCAAGCTGCTGCAGACCCGCTACGTAAAAACGACGTTTTTGCGTAGCGGGTTACAATTCACGCCTTATTTACGACGTAACTTAGCACTTAGCAGCTATTTAGCACAACTCGTTCATCTGTCAAAGCCACCACGACCGACTTCTCATAATATTTGACGACTTGAATGGCGTAGTGGTAGTGAAGCTGCCTTGCGTTCATAGGGTCTTGGGTTCGAATCCCGGAGGGAGCAAATGTTTGTGTGATAAGCATAGACATTGTTTTTGAGTCATGAATGTTTATATGTTTATAGGTATGTATTCACAAACAAAAAAGTATATTATGTAGTATATCAACTATCTGGTGTCCACGACACAAGCCTTGCTCAGTGTGGCACTCGATGGCGCTGTGTGTTAATGTCCAGCGATATTTATTATTATTTATTTATTTAATATCTAGTTGTTCTTAACTTCAGTAAGGTCCTCCCACAGGAAAGGTTTCAGCTTTTCAACCGACTTCCAAAAAGAGGAGGTTATCAATTCGTCTGTATGTTTTTTTTTTTTTTTTTGTGTTTGTTACCTCAGAACTTTCAACTGGGTGAACCGATTTTGATGATTCTTTTTTTATTTTAAAGCTGGTGCTTGTCGTTTGGTCCCATTTTAATTTGCTGAAGATCTGATGCTGATCTTCCGAGATATACAATGGAACTCTTCAAAAATAGACGGCAAATCTGAAGTAATTGCTGCAATCGCTTGTAGGTTCATTATTCACACTACATCATGACGTAACATCACGCCTGTATGCTCTAAGGGGGTACGCAGATGTGTACAATACTCCCAGATTTCGACAATGTTTGTTGCCTCTGAACTTTCGACCGGGTTAACCGATTTTGATGATTCTTTTTTTATTTGAAAGCTGGTGCTTGTCGTTTGGTCCCATTTTAATTTGCTGAAGATCTGATGCTGATCTTCCGAGATATACAATGGAACTCTTCAAAAATAGACGGCAAATCTGCAGTAATTGCTGCAATCGCTTGTAGGTTCATTATTCACACTACATCATGACGTAACATCACGCCTGTATGCTCTGAGGGGGTACGCAGATGTGTACAATACTCCCAGATTTCGACAATGTTTGTTGCCTCTGAACTTTCGACCGGGTTAACCGATTTTGATGATTCTTTTTTTATTTGAAAGCTGGTGCTGCTGTGTTCCCATTTCAATTTGGTTAAGATCTGACGCTGATCTTCGGGGATATAAATGGAACTCTTAAAAAATACACGGCAAAGCTGCAGTAATTGCTGCAATCGCTTGGTTGTTTATTGTTTATGTAACATAGTGACGTAACATCACGCCTGTATGCTCTGAGGAAGTACGCAGAAGTGTACAATACACCCAGATTTCGATAGTTAGATGTGTTAAGTTCCATTTAATGGGATCCTGGAGAACAAGAGGGAATTCCTTAAATTTTATAGGCACACCAGGAGCGATTTGGGTAGTTTTAGGAAGAGTACGTTCTTGGAGTGATCCCTTTTCAATTTGGTAAATATCTGATGAAGAACTTCGGAAGATAGGCGACGAGAACTCCTCAATAAATGATAGCAAATGCACTGGGATCGCTGATATCTCATGTCTCTCTATTGTTTACACCAGTTCATAATAAAAAATCACGCCGTCACGCTGTGAAAGGGTAAGCACATATGAACCACTAAAAAGTGAAAAATAAAAACTTTTTTGCAAAAAATAAAACCGACTTCACACAAAAAAGTGAAAAATAACTTTAGCTTCAGAAGTCGGTGACAAAAAAACTAAACCAATCAATCAAAGGTCACCGACTTCTGAAGCTAAAGTTATTTTTCACTTTTTTGTGTGAAGTCGGTTTTATTTTTTGCAAAAAAGTTTTTTTTTGAATATATCTTGGTCTTTGTTCACTTTTTCGTTCAACAGAAATAGTTCGAATAGTTAATAGTTCTCAGATCAGAATTTTAGTTTTTCTCACTCTGTGTGATCCAATTTACTCGGGTTAACAAAACTTTCTGATGCAATTTGCCCCTTTCTTGATAGGGCTAAAACTTTCACAACGTTTTTGGTACTAAGTTACACGAAGCTAAAAATCAGCCATATTGAATTACTAATACTGTTAAAAGTTAAATCTTTTTCAAAGTTGATGTAAGCATTCGTTAAAAGTCTTAAGTTTATTGGAAAAGACGATCTTGTTCTAATTAGAATGTTAATTTTATTTTAATGATAATGTTTGAAGAGATTTCAACAAAATTCTGTTATTTTTAATGATCATTAACAAGTTTTCTGAAGATTTTCGGTGTTCCCAAGTTCATATGACCCCAAGTCACGAATTTATAGGCTTCTTTTGTGTTAGCTAGACTTAGGGCCGGTATTTCAATAGTAACTTATCTCGAAGTGATCCAGGATTCAATTTAAGAAGGACTTATGTGTATTTCAATATTGGATTAAAGTTAAGCGGCACATAAAGTCCACCCTAACTAGCCTTAATCTAAGTGACAGATTTCTGTCGCTTAAGTTCCGATCTGAGATTAGCGTGTGTCAACCTCAAAAAAAAGTTGCTTTATGGTGGTTCTGACCTGCAAAAAGGTTTTTTATGCCGCATATAGAATATTTTTAAGTTGATAAAAGGATAAAAAAAGGCTGTGAGGAATCTATATACCTAAATGTAGGTACAGACATCCTTGCGAAATATTACCTCGTAGTAGGGCCATTTGAGTTCGCCTCTTATCTGTTCCAGCACAACGTAAATCGGTCGTAAAATTCACCTTTTTTTTTAGGATGGGAAATCATCAAATATTTTCTCCCACTCTGGGCGGCGCGGGAGGGAGTGTCAGACTTTTACTGACTAAACCCATCCATGTTCCTTCCTCGCCCTTTACGTTCCGGGGCCGCGTATCTCTTTCGAGCAACCCCGGCAGGCTCTTGCGGGCCCTTTCACTGTGCTGACATCTCTTTGAGGCGCGCGTGGAAAACGAACGCGTCGTCTATACAGCCTGTCGTCATTAGACGGACGAGCGGCTAGCTATAGCCCATTGCTAACCGTCCACAGGCCCGCGTCTTCGGTGGCCGGTAGCCACCACGTGGCCCCTGACGCCCGGTGCGTCTCCCTCGGCGGCTGGGAAGAGAGGCTCTCTCCCTCTCACGTTCCGCCACCTACTTCGCTAGCATGACTGCTTCGCAGCGCGGAGGTGACGGCTTCCCATTCCGTCTCGCTCCAGACCATGGATTGAACCAGGGCCGGACGCGAGAGGTCGCCGCCGCCGATACGACGACACGGCGGTGCTCCTCCCACGCAGGGCAGACCTCCACCGTATCCTCCGGTCGATCCTCGCAGTGCAAACACCCGGGCGTTTCCTCCCGCCCGATTCGGTGCAGGTACCTCCCTACACGGATGTGTGCGGTGAGGACCTGCGTCAGGCGGAAGGTGAGGACGCCGTGGCGCCTCTCCAGCCACTCCTTAAAGAGGGGACTCACCGCCACTATCGTGGCGTGCCCTGCACGGGGTTGCGACAGTCGCTCTCTCCATGTCGCCATAAAATCGCGCCGGAGGTCCGTCCGCTGAGCGGCGATTTGCCGTGGCAGCGGAGTTTCCCCCCGGCGGCAGCGTAGTGACTATCGCCTTCAGATCCCATGGCGGCAATCCGGCAAACAGGCCCGCCGTCTCGTAAAATTCACCTTCTTTCCATTTCTGAAAATTAGTCTCTCATGTGCTATAAATTCGTATACGTCGTGGGGTCGTAGAATAATTGATAAATTCAATAATATCTTCATCATCACTGCTCGAGCTAAAAGTATAGTTACTGAACAAAAACATTTTAGAGTTGAGTGATTGCCAAGTTGTAAAATCGTAGAGAAAGAGCGAAAACGGTAGGCAGGTACTTACGTGATACTACTCAATTGTTCAGACAACTCAACAATGTCGTGAACTTAAAACTTTTTTCTTAGAACTTTTTAAAACTTAAAAAAGTATACAATGTAGTAGGATGACAATAGAAAAATGACATATTCTGTTTATTATGTTGCAATATTGCGATTTATCCTAGATTAGTTAAGGCGTGGAAGATCCGGATTGAAATACACTTCTGTTTTCTAAAAATGACACTTAGCTTAAATGCAGGACTTAACTTAAGCAATAAGTTAAGGTGGCATTGAAATACCGGCCCTTAGACTAAATAGTGGTCTTGAGCAGGCCCAATAAAAATGGACCGCGCGAACTGTACGACCGCATTATAATAGTATATTTTATAACGAGGGACTAAACGAAGCCATAATAAAACCGAGGTAGTTTGACTCCCGAGCTCACGAGGGAGTCAATGAAAGCGAGGGTGTATCGAGGCGTAAACGGTACTTTTCACTTTGAGCGCGAGAAAAATAGTCATTTAAAACCGAAAAACTTTACACTCGACAAAAATTCTGAACTGAGCGGGCAGTTTTTTCTTCAATCAAGTCAGTCACAGATTAACGATTTAAAACACAACACAAACTCTCAACATTTTCGCAGTGAAGATGATCCACACTCCACAGATAATTAGTACATACATTACTGCAGCGGCTAGCAACAGAGGCATTGCACATAGTTTTCAAAATCAACAAACAACAATAAACTTTCTCGCGTTGAAGAGTTCATTTGTTTTTTTTTCAATAAACCGATTTCTATTTGCAAGCTAATTCGAAATTTAAATAAAACCTTTGCAAGTTACTCTTTTGTTACCAAGTTTCAGAGTTAAAGATCGTTCCATTTTTAAATTACTTTTTACTCCATAGATAATAAATGGTCACTTTAATCCCGCTTCGTAGGACAATATTGGCGTACTTTTAGAGCATGAGAAGTGAAAACATATAAATAGGTAAAGGCTCCAGAGTAGCCCGCAAAATTCAAATTTTCTTACGTTTTTTTGCAATTTCCACACCAGTGCTGGGTTGTATATTGATTAAAATATCGTTTGCGACTGTGAGACGTATGTAGTTACTGAATTATAATCATCAAGTCAACCCTCCAAGTTCATAAAGGTCTAGGAACTGCTTTTTCAAGGTCAAACTCGGTCGCACTATTTGGGCCGCAGTGACTCACGTAACAAACACTTTGTAGTGCAAGCTGATTAGAACTTTATTCTAACAGCATTTCAAACTAAGTTTGAACCACCACAAATAGAGTTGCTAATTTAGCTCATCTAGTCGCCTTAATAGCCTTTGCTCAGGGTAAAGCTTGTATTACAGGAAGCGTCAACTACGCGTTTGGATATAATAATAAAAGCTTTAAGCAGCCTGAAAAAAACCCAACCCAAAAAAATCTACTTACGTATACGGTAACTTAGTTTTCTCCTACTGGAATAGTACTAATATACTAATATCAATAATGAGTCCTATGTCTCCTAAATTAATAGCCTATTTTCGATTTTATAGATAGCAACTTAAATGCAAATTGGCTAACTTTACGAACGTGACAAAAGTACGAAAAGAGCAGGAGATAGTCTATTTATATTATTGTACTGTATTTAATTTCGATTCTCACAGTTGTCTCACAATCACACAAAAGTAGTTCTACTTTTGTGTTTTTAAAACAGAAATTAAACTCCAAATAGTACAAGTACGGTCGAACAACCTTTTAGGTTTACAGTTTAACCCACAAATTACATTGAAACATGTAAACCAAATAGTTGGGTCGACCGTACTACGAGTATAGCAACCTTTGATGTTTATTACTGGGCCGCGTGCTGGCGGTGTATTCCCGCTGACCCCAATGGTTCGTCCCACTAGTGGGGTCAACGGCAAAAATCAAAACTATCGTTTCGTTGACCCCACTAACCTACCCTACTGGTTGGGTCAACGGAAGGTTTGCCATTTTCTTAACTAGTATTGTTACCAGTCAATAAAACCTTGGACAGCAGTCTAGTTTTATAATCAGCTGTATACTTTGTGCTGCATTAGACTTTTGGCTTTGCCCTAGTAGGGTAAAAATTGGACTGACATATTTCCCACAGCTAAACCAACAAAACCAAATTCTCTTTTCATCTCAAACCCCTCCACAAAAGACTACAAGCAACAACAGGTACTGGATAGGTAAATAAATAAAAGGAACAAACTAACTAGATTGTGAGCAGTCCGAACAATGTTTACATAAGACCAGGTTCCTGCCGTGTACCTTAAGCTAATTATAACAAACACTGGTGCTCAAACTTTTCAATATAGTCAGTGGAGATTGCGGGGGGTGCAGTGTGTGTTACTTTTATAAAGTCAATGTTAGGTGGGTAACGAAAGCGTGGGTAATTCGATTTGTGGCTTGTGGGAAGATTCAGGATTGGGGGCGTTAGTAAAACCACGCAGTTTTAACGATGATTATCAAACCGTATACAAGTACCCAATAAGATTTTGGCTTTTTTTTTTGCAACTACCTCAATAATAGGCATGACAACACTATAAAAACTAACAAATCTATTTAGTCCGTCAGTTAAATTATTGAAAAATAATGGACACATGAATTTTTGTTTTTGTAAATCAATGAATATTAACAAAGATAAAACGCATCAAAACTCGGGAGTGGGGGCTCGTAACGTCAGAACTAGCTAAAAATTATACCTAGGCGTGACGTATTGAGAATTTTAAAAGCGTCGTATCTTCGTCAATTTTGATTTACGTAACAAAAGAAAAAATACGGGTCAAGTATTTTTTAATAATCTACATGACGGACTTATTAGATTGTTTTTATCATCTACCCTATTATATCACCATTAACAAATTATCTAATCTAATCATCATTATCTTTATCTTTATCACCCATAGATTTTACATTATTATTTATTTGTATGAGACCAACAAACGCTTATTACAAATCACACACACGTACTCAAACTAACACCACGCCTTGTAATTCCCGTAGTGTTAGGCAGAAGTGTACCTAACAAGTACACCAACATTTTGCCAGTTATGATTAAGTCCCATGTAATAAAGAACAAGCCTATTTCCATCAACCGGGCACAATCCACCCCGTGCCTGCTACTGAGACAATGCTTTTACCAAATAACATGCACATTTATGTACTGACGTCCAATATTCATTTCTTCTTTCTTTATTTCACTTTTATTATAAACTTTGAGCTCGTGGCTAAATTATAACGGCCGCTTGGGTCGATTTTTAGGTTAAGCCGTGCTTGCCTAGGTTTATCTGTGGATGGGTGACCACCCACTACATGACGGGTTTCCTCCGTGCCTCAGAAAGCACGTTAGTTAGTCTTGTAAATCTTTGACAGTCGTTACAGGTAGTCAGTGGTCCAAAAGTCTGACAACCAGTCTTATCAAGGAAAGAAAATAAAAGCATTTAGTACAGGACAAAACACATCAAAATAAACAGTATTTATAACTAATAAAAATTAAACAGATTAAAAAAAAACTCATAGGCGGGTGTTCTTATATGTAAATACTGGTATTCAGCTGCATCCGGTTAGACTGGAAGAAGACTCCAAACAAAGTTGTGAAAAGGCTAAGCAGATGATGATAAAAACCTTTGAGCACCACATCGTCGGTGTCGATGGGAGCGACGCACGCCGTCGATGTTTCCTCACAATGTCCGCATATTGCTCGCCGGACTTATTATTAGATTATTGTCACTTTACCGATGTGTACACTCTGCTAAAATTGTATTTTAATGTACGGTTTGAAGTAGACGTCGTCGTGGAGAATTTATGCACAGTTTATTAGTTACTAGGACTCCGCAAAAATTGTGATAGCTGCTAATTCTCATGATACCAATATAATTATTTTATATGTTAGCGTATGTTACTCGGTAAAGATGTAGCTTTCGAATGGTGGAAGAATTTTTAAAATCTATTGAGGAGCTCTTTAGTAAAATAGGTACGAAACACAAACAAACTACCTACTATTCTATTGCATATTTACTTACTGTATTTTTCGGACATATCCGAATATGTCAATGTCAATATTACACAAAGACTGTCTCGTTGGTTGAGTGATCGCAATCGCGACTTCTTAGGATGAAGTCATAGGTTCGATTCCCGAGCAAAGTGTTATAGGGTTTTTCCTTCAGGAACTTCTCAGTAGTAACCACAGAGGCAACATTTATGCCCGGTTCAAGCCAATTCCGCGGTTCGCCTCTATTATACAGGGTGTATTTCACCTCATCACCAAGCATTCTGTATATCAAACTAAGTAACTTTACGCAAAAAATATTGCTGGGAAACAACTTTTTTTTTGAGGTTATATGTCATGTTTTGTGGTATAACTCAATGTAACACACTCAAAGCATTGTGCGGATTGATGGATTAAATAGTACGGGGGTCGTAGAGATATTTAAAGTAAAAATCATGCGATAAAAAGTGGTATATAAAAAAAAACTTGTCAAAATCTTGCAACTTTGAACCCCAATATCTCCGTAACTAGAAGGTTTCCAGGTATAGTGTAGAACAAAAAATGAACAGCACGACAAGGAGAACAAGTGCCTTTCGTATTCGTTAAGAGGTGTTTTACACCCTTTATAGGACTTAAACATAACTGTCTACATGTGAGTGTGACTATTTATGACCACCTCACTCTGAACCTTTAGAAATAAGGTGCAATGTCGGTGTGTGTTCGGAAATGGGGCTTCAGGCATAATGTTATGTTATGATATCCGAATATCTATACTAATATTATAAAGCAGAAGAGTTTGTTTGTTTGGTTGTTTGTTTGGTTGAACGCGCTAATCTCAGGAACCACCGGCTCGAATCGAAAAATTATTTTTGTGTTGGATAGTCCATTTATCGAGGAAGGCTTTAGGCTATATAACATCACGCTACAATTATTAGGAGCGGGGCAGGGATGAAAAATGTTGCAAAAACGGGTATTTTTTTTCCTTATGTTTTTCACTCTTGTGTGACGCAGACGAAGTTGCGTGGGTCAGCTAGTGTCATTATATTACAAAAGAGTGACGTGTGTGGCTGTAGCATTTGTTAAGTTATACCTTGACCTACCCTACTTAAATCATGTATTGAGAAGGCTTAAACAAAGTGATGTCAGGTTTGTAAACCAACGACCATGGAACAGTAAAACAAAATAACTGGATAATGATTATGGCTTAGGTCCTTGTATTATTCTTTTTTTTTTGACTTCGAAATTCAAAATTAGAAGCTTTGAATACTTTTATCTAATATTTTGCAACTTTTTTAGTTCGTTTCAAATCGTGTACGGCCAGAAGCCATTTTACAGAAATAGAAAGCATCTTGTCTTCACCGTCTCTTGTGCTCATGTTTGCGATATATAGGGTTCTGCACTGTTTAAAGATTTTCACCTTTATCACTGCAAACTTCTCCCTTGTAATCTGTGTTTTTTAGGTAGATTTCGTCAGAAGAAAATCTATCTCCGAAACGGTAAACCTTTCTTACGTCGCGTTTTGAAAGCATTATTTTTACTCTACAATTTATAATTATCAAGTTTAGCGATAAAACTTATAGTTTTCGAAATAAAAAAAAAATTGACTGAAAAATTAATGGCGTTTCCGTGCTTACTCATAAGGGAGCATTTTAAAAATGTATGATGATAACCATATTTCATTTAAAACCTGCAGGGAGTGGTCTTCCTTATGAAGTAGGTAGGAGACGATAGGAGACGAGACGGTAGGAGACGATAGCTTTTATAAGTCAAAGACTTGTTGACGGTTTTGATGGCGGTTTATTGAATGTTCTCAAAAGTATTTTAATTATTTGCTTACAAGTAAAATGCTTATTTATTTAGTTATTTAAACTTCATGAACAAGAGTGGTACATAGGCGGACTTAATGCCACAAGGCATTCTCTACCAGTCAACCATTGGGTTAAATATGACAGCATTGTGGTAGAGTACAAAAATCAATGAGAACAATGCCATTTTGTTAACAAATCGTAATAAGTACATAAATAAATGATCTACCCTATTTGTTGAAACACCAATCTCAAAATATGGTGTTGTTTGCTGATGACACTTCTCTAATTTTTAAGATAAATAGACGGGCCAAAAATCTAGATGACGTGAATGATACCCTACTTCAGGTCCAAAATTGGTTCACAGCAAACAATTTGGTATTAAATGAAAAAAAAACTAAATGCATAAGATTTTCATTACCGAATGTTAAAAGTAGTGATTGTGAGATAATATTGAATAAAGAGAAACTTGAATTCGTAGATAAAACGGTTTTCCTGGGGCTTACGCTTGATTCAAGGCTACAATGGGGTTCTCATTTAACATCTCTTGCGGGGCGCTTAAGTTCAGCAGCATATGCCATTAGAAAAATCCGTCAATTCACTGATGTGGATACCGCTAGACTGGTCTATTTTAGTTACTTCCATAGTATAATGTCTTACGGTATTTTGCTATGGGGACGGGCTGCTGATATTGAGTCTATATTTATTCTGCAGAAAAGAGCCATCAGAGCCATATACAATCTTCGTAGGCGCGATTCTCTAAGGGAACTATTTAAAGATATTGGCATCATGACGGTTCATTGCCAATACATCTACGAAAACATAATGTACGTCAGAAAAAATCTGCATCTTTTCGGTAAAAGAGGCGACAGACACAATTACAGTACTAGAAATAGGGACCAACTAGTTCAGCCAGGCTTTAGACTCGCTAAAGTAGACTCATCTTTCATGGGGTACTGTTTGAGATGCTATAATAAAATTCCACAAAGTATTCTTGAACTGAATGAGACGAAATTTAAAACATGTATTAAACGCACACTATGTAAGCAAGCATATTACAAGTTGAGCGATTATATCGCTGATAAAAATGCTTGGCTCAATGCTGGTCCTGCTCCACAAGGACAGGGGCGCAAAACTTGATAGCATTAAACGGTATTGTTGGAGCTGCCGAAGATTGTACAACTATCTTTGCATTGTATAGATTCATTGTTAGTATTATATAATCGCATAGCCCATATTGTGTGAGTACTATGTACTTGAAAGCTATCATTCACTGGAAACCTACTTTAGTTTTTTTTTTTTTGACTTGAATGTGCCCTGGCGGTTGAGAGTATGTCATGCTCACTCAAATGTCTCGCTGATGGTGGCGCGTGTGTCGGACCATTTAGCTCCCTTCAAAGTGGTTGAGCTGAATGGTGCGTCATGTTCGTGAACGGGTGCTGTCAGTTGTGACTGGTCATCTCTTAGTTGCCATGGATTATTTGAAAAAAATATTTTGTTTTTACTATGGACACTTTTAACGTGCACATCTTGCTACATTGTTCTCACATAATCTACCATCTCAACATGAATGATGTAACCAAGATTTTGTAACAATAATTTGATTTAAAAGAGTGTCCATGGAGTTTCTTGCCCGTTCTTCTCCATAGAGATCTACGTTAGGGAATGGGCAACTACAGTACTTTCACAGTTTTTATGTCTTGTGACTGTGACTGTAGCTACATTTAATTTTCATCTTTGTTTCGACAATTCAAAAGTGCCTGTTATTGGCCTACTTGAAATAAATGCTTTGATTTTTTTTTTTTTTTTTTTGATAGTAAACATACTACTACTATACTAATACACATATAATACAGATAAAATGAAATAAACTAATACATGTTAAATTACATACAAATAGTTCAAAATACGAGAAATCTCATAATAATTACTACGACTAGCTTGATGCAGACATATAGTGATTTGCTGACTAAGGCTTTTATATCCTTCAACCATCATCTGCCCGTTAATTCAAGATTTTAAACATGAATAAAACAGAAATATGGAAATTTCTCTGAAATCTTCCTCCTCCTGCGGCTTGCCGAAGGGATTTTTTTTTGTATATGCTGCCCGCATATGGCCAAAAAAAATATCGTCATCGAGTCACTGCTAGTAACTTTTAATATGGTAACCATAGAAAAAGAACCAAGCAAAATCCCTTTGAAAGTGCATTAGGTACATTAGGCACTTACTTAAAATAAAAATAAAATTTTCAAGTCTTAAAAGTAAAATATGTTTATATGCTCCATACGTAAAACTGAAAAAAAAAATTGTATTGATGAGATATATTACTTGGCGTATGTTTTATTTCTGGGTGATTAATTTTTATTTTTGAACCAGGATCAGATCGTCACTCACTGGACGCCTGACGGAGGGAATCACCGTAGAGGTACTACCGCAGCGAAGGTGTGACGACCCTTTAGGGTTGTCCAACCCACATTTAAGGTACACGTTGCCCAAATATCCAAACGTCCTTTCATCTTCAATGTAGTTTCACCATAGTATAACGAATATCTAGTGTCGTTTGTCCGTGAATATCTCTGACAAATAGTTGCTTATCATGGCTCTGATTGATGGGTCCAAATTGCTTCTTAAATACACGGATTTTCGTTCAGATAGGACAGTTTTTCTCTGAACAGTAGCTGTGAAATTGGTCTTTTGGTACGAAATAAATACGCACTACCTTAAGAATATGTTTGATTTACATATTATTTGTGGTGTTAGGTTTGTATGAACGACGCTTGCTCCGCCGGCCCCTTAAACAAAACTGCTGAAACGTAGCCGTATACTATTAGGTACATCTCTGCCCAACCCTTCAGGGATTATAAGGGACTTAGTTAAACTAACGAAACGTTTGTGTACGTATACATATTATGGTAAAACTCCTTCGGTAAAATATATGAATAATGGTATAAAACAAGAACACAGCGGCGATTATCGATAACATTTAATCTTCTAGAACTAACGATACATCTTTTCCCATCCCTTCACGAAACAGGATACTTGATATAAATCTCGGCTCGGTGGGTCCAGTTAACAGGCGTTAGCTTATGCAATAAAATATTGTTTTTGCAGACCAGTCGTGGCAAAGTTCATTACCTTCTGTTAGAATATCTAGCTGGAGTAAAATTCTAAAAAAAAATCCTGAATTATATGACAAATAAGAAAAATATTATTAAAGATGCTTTTAGGCCTTAGCCACAATTGACTTAAGTTCCGTCGCGGATCTTCCGCGTCGAACCAACGAAAACACATCACTCCAAAGATTCTTACTTACCAAATCCACATCGAATCACCCTCGTGTTACTGACCTACGTTCCTACAACCTAGATTATCTATCTACCCATACCATACAATGATTCATCCCTCTTTGCTCGTATATCATGATTAGTTCACCGCCATAACGCATCATTAGATGATCAAAGGCTTCAGAAATCAACTCTCATTAATCAGCCCGGTCTCAATGTTCCACAATGGAGAGGCATAGTCATAGGGGAAGTTTGTAGAGGTACGTGGGTATTGCGTCACATAGGTACATTTAGCACAGAATAGACATGATTGTGAACCTGTTAAACACTTTTTAAACCCCCGACGCAAAAACGACGGGGTGCTATAAGTTTGACGTGTTTGTCGGTGTGTGTCTGTCTGTGGCATCGTAACTCCCAAACGGATGAACCGATTTTGTTTTTGTTTTGTTTGAAAGGTGAATTAATCGGGAGTGTTCTTAGCTATGTTTGATAAAAATCAGTTCAAGATGGCCGCCACCACAAAGTGGTGAGTTACATTTTTTTTTTCACAACTCCCTCAATTTGTATATAAAATGAAAGGGCCACACCAAATACCGGAAATACCTTGAATTATGCCCCTATGTGTCCGGGATTTTTTTCAATTTAAATTTAATGTGACTTGTTCCACTATCACCTTTAAAGTACTATTGGCGCTCTCCAAAATCCTTCACATCAATAAATGATTGAATATTTAACTAAACCGGTACTAGCTTGTTTGACAGTTTAAATTACACTTGTTGATCAACTTGGTTGTTAATTACACCGAGATGAAGGCATTTCGCATCATTGAAAGTTCACAATTTTGTAAGGACTCGAAGTCACTTAAGCGAACTATTTGAAACTATACAAGTATTTGAATTCATTAAGGTTACTGAACTGACGCGAACTTAATCTGTGGAACGAAGATTGGAATCTTAAAAGGTCTATAATTGGAGCGTTTCGAATACCTTGTTACAAAAGATAGCCCCGAAATCGTTCAGTATTTACCACTTCCGGTTGCGTGATCATGACTGTTACAACTTATTAGACAGAATAGTGTTTCCAGGTGCTGTATGTTTGATAGGTTCCGATGAAGATACACACACATAAAACGCTCACACACACAAACATACATACACATTACACATAATTAAACTGACATTTTTTGGAAGATTTATTTTAATGTTATTAACACATTAACCAATGTATAGCTTGTTCCTGATAAGTGTCAGGGTATATAAAACTAAGAAGACGAAGTGTCGTCTTCAAGGACCCACCTAGCAGACCCACCGGTGGCCGGTGGGTCAGTGGTTCCTGATGGGTTCCTGATGGGTCATCATCAGCCTATAATGTTCCCACTGCTGGGACACGGCCTCCTCTCAATGAGAGGGAATGGGCTATAAACCACCACGCGGGCCCAGTGCGGATTGGTAGATGTCACGTGTCTTCGAATTTTTGGTTCCTCACGATGTTTTCTTTCACCGTTTTTGAGAGCAGCGGTGATGAAATAAATTACATAAAGTAATGCGCCTGTCTGGGTTCGAACCCACGACTTACTGAAGTCGGGGCCGCCACCTCTGGGTCACCGCTGCTCTCAAGTGGTGGGTCTCAGAAGATATAAAACTAAATAGTCACATAGGTTCGCTTACTGGTCTTGGGAGACACATCAGTGTTCGGGGACCCACCGGTGGGTCTGCTTGGTGGGTCCTTGAAGACGAAGTGATAATTTTGAGTACCTTCACTTCAGCTTTGCTTATTTCAGTTAATTATTTATTCATGATTCAATTCCTATCAATTATAAGTAAGTATTTATGTTTTAGGTGCACGCTCTGTCATTAGCATCTGCCTAGCCGTTTTCCAACTATGTTGGGGTTGGCTTCCAGTCTAACCGGATGCAGCTGAATACCTGCAGTATTATTCATGTAGCGACTAGCTATCTGACCTCTACAACCCAGTTAATACTGGGTTATATACGATACCACATGGTAAGACTAGTTGTCAGACTTTTTGGGCCACTGACTACCTGCAACGACTGCCAAAGATGGACAAATGACAGCCGGGACCAACAGTTTAACGTGCGTTCCGAGGCACGGAGGAAACTCGATCACCCATCCACAGACCACAACCTAGGCAAGCACGATCACGCTTAACCTAAGATCGGCCCGAGTGGCTGTTATATATGTAACTGTAAAATTGTCAAATACGCTATGTTACAATATAACGTGTTTCTCTCTAGCGATATTGTAATATCTCGAATTATTGTCAACTGAACATACGGAAGTATCTCTGCCCCCATAATCGGGACTTGGGGCACCCCCCGTTAGGTTAGTTAGGTTCCTTTAAACCCTGCCGCTGCTTGCTCTCTCTACTACACTTTTTAGGGGAATATAAAGTGTTTTAAGGTTAGGTTATATTAATCGGTATTTCTTAGGAATGGTACCTACATTATCTTTTCATGAGAGTGGTACCACTGGGTTAGAGGGACCCCTCCTCACCTCCACACCGCGTGAGTTGACTACCATCGCATGAATTTCACCAAAAAAATAATGCGTTTTATTGTAAGCGGTATGTTCGTTTGACAATGTTTCGAGAGTTTATAATATCGCTAGAGAGATTGCAATATAATATGTTTGATAATTTTACGGTGACATGTATAACTTGTTATTTAGCCACGAACTCTTTCCACACTTGGTATTAGTATTTATTTTAATTAAACCATTTCCAAACAAAATCAATAAACACTTATGCGACTCGTGGATGGCAGACACTAGCATCCTTTTCTATTTCCCGGCAAGCTTCCTGCTTTCGTCCAGACAATAGATTGACTAGCATTTTAATATTGAATTGAATATTCAATACTGGTGACTGTTTCATGTAAAATACTATGATACACACCTACATAGTGTCTGACTTTGGATGCTGTACCGTGTGTGTGAAAAATCAAATAAATCTATACTTAATATTATAAAGCAGAAGAGTTTGTTTGTTTGTTTGATTGGTTGAACGCGCTTATCTCAGGAACTACTGGTTCGATTTGAGAAATTATTTTTGTGTTAGATAGTCCATTTATCGAGGAAGGCTTTAGGCTATATAAAATCACGCTACAATCATTAGGAGCGGAGCAGGAATGAAAAATGTTGCAAAAACGGTTTTTTTTTCCCTTTGTTTTTCTCTCTTATGTGACGCAGACGAAGTTGCGCGGGTCAGCTAGTAATAAATAAACATATCTCAGCTGTATATAACTCTTGAAGGGGTGGGCAGGAATGTAGAGAACGGACATAAAGGGTGTAAATAAACCCTTAATAAAGCCTTGTAGACTTTGTTGATAAATAAAAATAAAAAATAAAATAAGTTCATTACGTATCAATTGTCGTATCGTGATTAAACTTGAGTTTATAATATGATTTCAATAATAAACGTTATTTAGTTTTTCGCAAAATGTGTGTTCTAAGCATCTACATAGTAATGATAAAACATAAATCTCAAGGATGGAACGTCGAAGTACAATTGACGGTTAAACAAACTTATCTGAAGTGTAGTTTGACCGTAACAAGACGTTCCATCCGAAGAGATTTATGTAAACTTACCTCCCTTCCCTAATCATAAACCCCAATTTAGGAATTATTTTTCGAAACTATCTCTAAAACGAATGACAAACGTCAGTGCGGTGGCCGACTGGGTCCCCTAGAGGAGGGGAGGGGGCTAGCCTCGACGTGCTATGGGTAACTTTTTTAATAGTTTTTATTTTTATTAGCTCTGAATGTGGTTCGATGCCAGGTACATAGAATAGCACTTGTTCTTCCCGTCGTTGTTATATTTTTTTGTTCTGGACCATATCTGGGAACCTTCCAGTTATGGAGATATTAGAGGTCAAAGTTCTAATATTTTGACTAGTTTTTTTGAAATCATCATCATCTTCCTGCCCTTGTCCCATTTTATTTGGGGTCGGCGCAACACGTTTTCTTCTTCCATTCTCCCCTGTTAGACGTCACGGCATCATTTACTACTTTCTCATTCATATCAGTCTTTACACAATCCATCCATCTTTTCTTTGGCCTTCCACGAGTTTTTTGTTAATTACTAGTTTTTAACCCCCGACGCAAAAACGACGGGGTGTTATATGACGTATGACTTGTCTGTGTGTGTGTGTGTGTGTCTGTGACATCGTAACGCCTGAACTGATGAACCGATTTGGACTTTGTTTTTATTGTTTGAAAAGTTAATTAGTCGGGAGTGTTCTTAGCTTTGTTTGATAAAAATCAGTTCAAGATGGCCGCCGCTACAAAATGGCGAGTTAGCGAATTATTTTCTATTTAACTTTCAGTACATTCTGTAGGGGGTTTTTTAATTTACCTCCATAACCCGTTTAATATTAAATACGTCCATCAGCACAATGTTTTTGATCCATAACATTGATTTTTACCGTAAAGCATGATTTATCACCCCAATAAAAAAAGCAATTAAAAGAAGAAAAAGTAATATAAAAAAGTAGTAGAAAAATAGAAATATCTCGATAACACGTAACCCGTTTGATATTCCGTAAGTGACATTTTAAGATTAATTGTGAACCATGATAGCATATAACAGTGTTTAGTAAAAAAGTAGTTACAAAATAAGTTTTTACTTTGATATACAGAATGCTTCATTGAAATGCAGCTGCATAAGGGCCTCGATTCTGCTATTACGATAGTGTCAGAATAGGCGATCACTGAAGTCATAATGATCAAGTTCTGTCAAGTTTTCACAAGTTTGGTAATCTACTATTACAATGGCGTCATTATGACATCTCAATGAACAACCACTGACACTCCATTGATAGAAATGTTATAGAATATTAATCTCGTACATGAAATGTGGCATGAATAAATGTTCGCATTTAGTAGTAGATTTTGAAAACCATTTGTACGCATGGTTTTATAATAATGGCAATACGAAAATGCCATTAAAACACAATTTTATTACAAGACCATCGACTGACCATTGTGAATTTAGCAGATTACGAACTTTAAGCAAAATGACAATGTGATGAGAATGGCGTCGTGTTGGAGTGATGAATTTATTAAAATAGCAGAATTAGGCCCCTGGTTAGACTGGAAGCTTAACCCCAACTTAGTTGGGAAAAGGCCACTCAGATGACGAAGTACATCATTCATTGTTGTGAAATGCGAATAAAAATAAATCATTCAATCACTTCGAAAAACAATTGATTAATACAACGCAAAAACAAATAACCTTTCCAAACAAATTGAAACTTTCACAACTTATAATCATGCCGTAATGTTTTCCTTATTTACATAATAATGGATTTCTGTATGAATTGAATTTATTAAAGTTTCAAGTGTTGTTTAGACCCTTTTAAGTACCTTCAATAAGATGGGATTTAAATATTCCCCTATTTTTAACCCCCGACGCAAAACGACGGAGTGTTTGAGTTTGACGTGTCTATGAGTGTCTGTCTGTGGCATCGTAGCTCCCGAACAAATGAACCGATTTTGATTTTGTTTCCTTTGTTTGAAGATATGTTAATTGAAAATCGGTCCTAGATGGGCAAATGAAACGGCTTGACTAGTAGAACACTAATAGTGTATACAATGACTAATGTATATGTCACCGTAAAATCGTCAAACACGTTATATTACAATTTAACGTGTTTCTCTCTAGCGATATTGTAAAATCTCGAAATATTGTCAATTGAACATACGGAAGTATCTCTGTCCCCATAATCGGGACTTGGTGCACCCCCCATTTTTTTTTTTTTTTTTTTTAAGGATGGGAAATCATCAAATGACCCCCCCCACTCTGGGCGGAGCGGGAGGGAGTGTCAGACTCTTACTGACTAAAAACCATCCATGTTCCTTCCTCGCCTTTTACGTTCCGGGGCCGCGGTATCTCTTTCGAACAGGCCCGCAACCCCGGCAGGCTTCGGCCCTTGCGGGCCCCTCTCCTTTTGCTGACATCTCTTTGAGGCGCGCGTGGAACACGAACGCGCCGTCGACACGGCCTGTCGTCGTCGTTAGACGGCCGGACGGCCAGCTATTGCCCATAGCCAGCCGTCCACAGGCCCGCATCTACGGTGGCCGGTAGCCACCACGTGGCCCCCGACGCCCGTTGCGTCTCCCGCGGCGGCCGGGAAGAGAGGATCTCTCCCTCTCTCGTTCCGCCACCTCCTTCGCTAGCATGACTGCTTCGCAGAAGAAGGCGACGGCTTCCCATTCCGTCTCGCTCCGGACCATGGATTGAACCAGGGCCGGACGCGAGAGGTCGCCGCCGCCGATCGCCGCCACGAGGACACGGCGGAGCTCCGCCCACGCAGGGCAGACTTCCACCGTGTGCTCCACCGTGTCCTCCGGTCGATCCTCGCAGTGGAGACACCCGGGCGATTCCTCCCGCCCGATTCGGTGCAGGTACCTCCCGAAACATCCGTGTCCGGTGAGGACCTGCGTCAGGCGGAAGGTGAGGACGCCGTGGCGCCTCTCCAGCCACTCCTCAAAGAGGGGACTTACCGCCACTATCGTGGCGTGCCCTGTGGTGCACCCCCCATTAGGTTAGTTAGGTTCCTTTAAACCCTGCACTCGGAAATAGGAGCCCCACCAAGCGGGGCTTCGTCGACTACGTTTTTTAGGGGAATATAAAGTGGTTTAAGGTTAGGTTATATAACCTGTATTTATCGGTATTTCTCAGGAATGGTACATTATCTTTTTATGAGAGTTGTACCACTGGGCAAGGGGGTACCCCTCCTTCCCTCCGCACATCGTGAGTTGACTATCATCGCATGTATTTCACGAAAAATAATGCGTTTTGTTGTAAGCCGTATGTTCGTTTAGGGGCCCCTATTTCCGAGTGCAGAGTTTAAAGGAACCTAACCAACCTAACGGGGGGGACCAAGTCCCAATTACGGGGCAGAGATACTTCCGCTTACAGTTCAGTTGACAATAATTCGAGAGTTTACAATATCGCTACAGAGAAACACGTTATATTGTAATATAACGTGTTTCACAATTTTACGGTGATACATTTATTTCGATTGTATTATGGAATATCTATATTCCAAAATAAATATTTATAAAGAATAATGATATAAAGACAAGCTATGCGAAATTTAAAATGTCTATTGAAAAAATATATGACTCTTGTTTAATTAAATCGGTGTACATTACGTTACGTTACGTTACGTTTGTTTGAAATTCGCATCCTTTGCAGCCCTTTTAATATCATATTACAGTACATAATGTCAGAGAACTAGACCCAAGTGAGCGTGAAATTAGAAATAACAACTGGACTAAATACACAAAACTATCATGCATTCAAAACGTAGGATTATTTTAGGTACTGTGAACGAACGGTATTATTCACGTAGGTTTATAATGTATCATTTAATATTACTCGGGTATTATAACCATAACATCACGCCTGTTATTCCAGAAGCGTTAGACAGAGGTATACCTAATAGTGCAGCCACATTTAGTTTTATTTAAGTCCCGTGTAGGGGCGAGGATCTCGTGGCTAAATAATAACAGCCGTTAAGACATTCTTGCCTAGGTTAGTCTGTGGATGGGTGACCACCCATTACATACCGAGTTTCCTCCGTGTCTCGGAAAGCACGTTAAGCTGTTGGTCCCGGCTGTCATTTGTAGATCTTTGACAGTCGATAAGTAGTCAGTGGCCGACAAAATCTGACAACTAGTCTTACCAAGGGGTATCGTAGTACCCGGTGCTAACTGGGCTGGAAGTCAGATAGACAGTAGCTCCATGTAAAATACTGGTATTCAGCTGCATCCGGTAAGACTGGAAGACGACCTCAACATGTTTGGGAAAAGGCTGGACAGATGATGAAGTCTCATGTAATAGGAGGCGAGGTTACTGACATCAAAGGACGTAAATTCAGAATCAAAATCAAAATCAAAGCATTTATTTCAAGTAGGCCAATAACAGGCACTTTTGAATTGTCGAAACAAAGATGAAAATTAAATGTAGCTACAGTCCCAGTCACAAGACATAAAAACTGTGAAAGTACTGTAGTTGCCTATTCCCTAACGTAGATCTCTGTGGAGAAGAACGGGCAAGAAACTCCATGGACACTCTTTTAACCCTTAAATTGGCAAAGGAAATTGTTTCTCAAATTTGACATTTTATTGTTATTTTCATATTTATTATATTCAGTCAGCCCGGTCCTACTTAGAGGACGGACGTGCCTCTCGCGATCGCGTGCCGTAGCTAGCAAAGTGCATACGCATCATAACAGTGTGGCCGACCCGTGCGTCATCAGTTCGCTCGGAGTTGTCGCAATGACCTAGATACTGTTTGTGTAAACATGCTTGATCATCATAACATTTGTTAAGGCGAAGACATCTTTCACCGACATGGCTACGAAACCGCATACAATAAATTTGACTACCAATTTGGAACATGAGCTGTTTAAGTATTACAGCGAAGAAAAGGCAAAGCGGCAAGAACTACAATGTCAAGTAATGGAGCTTAAAACCGAAATGGAAAAGTTACGTGAAATCTTGCAACACCAAACTGATCAAACTGACCAAGAGAAAAATAAGGCCACTGAAAAGGCCAACAAAGAAAGTTCATCCAATCCTATCGAATATGAGACGGATGAGGAGGAACTAGCCAGAGAAACGGAGTGGATTAGGATAGAAAATAAGCGAAAAAAACGGAAGCTGAACCTTACGCTGACTCCCCCCTCCCAGAACAATGTTAGTAGTGAACAAGGGAATATAAAACCCAAAAAAACGCCAAAGCCACCTCCAATAAATGTGCAGGGTGTTAAAGATTACCAGTCATTCTATGACACAATAGCCAGTACTCAAGGTGACACGTTCACCATAAAAATGATGAACGGAGATTGCGTCAAAATAAATGCAACCAACGAAGATGCCTATAGAGAGATTACGAAGCTACTAACATCACATAATTTACTCTGGCACACGTATGAGAACAAACAAGCCAGACCGATACGAGTGATGGCCAAAAAGCTGCATCATACATGCCAGCCAGAAAGAATTGTGGAGTATCTGAAAAACAAGGGCTACAAAATTGAAAATGCTGCAATCAAATTGAGTTGGAGGAAAAAAGAACCACTCAACATGTTCATGTTGACATTCGATAAAGATGAAGATGTAAACAAAGTTTATGGAATCACCAATATTCTAGGGTGCAAGGTTGAAATCCACCCACTACGAGCATCTAAGCTTGTTCCTCAGTGCAAAAGATGCCAAGCTTATGGACACACCCAGAAGTACTGTTCGAAAGAACCAAGGTGCGTCAAGTGCACGGGCAAACACCTCACAGCAGACTGTGTGAAACCAGCACAAGATAAACCAAAATGTGTTCATTGTGGTGAGCCACATCCAGCTAACTATAGAGGGTGTATAGTAGCAAAGGAGATGCAAGTATTAAAAAGTAAATACACTAAAAAGCAAACTGCATCCCAACCAAAGAAGTATACCGAACCATTAGCTAACATAGAAACGAATGAAAAGAAGGGAATGACTTACCAACCACCCAAGCCGTCCTCATACTCTCAAGTGGTCAAAAACAATTTGGAGATCAGTTCGGAATCAAAACTCGACCAAATTTTAAGCCTAATGTCAGCATTTGATGAACGGCTTAAAAAACTAGAAATGGGTGTCAAAAAAGCTCCAATTCGTCTGCGAAAATGATTAATAACCTCAAGATCATGGCTTGGAATGCTAATGGACTGCTGCAACACCAACATGAGTTACAAGTAGTCCTAGATACAGAAAACATCGATATATGCTTAATATCGGAATCACACTTCACACGACAGTCATTTGTAAGATTCCAAGGCTACAAGATATATCATGCCCTGCATCCTGATAACGCAGCAAGAGGAGGTAGCGCCGTCATCATTAGAGAGAACATACATCATTATGAACAGACGAAATGTGAAGATCAAGAAATGCAAGTAATCGGTGTTACTGTTAAAATGAAAAGATACGACTCGGTTACTATAGCAGCTATATACATCCCCCCAAAATACGCACTAAAAAAAGATCAATACAGGACACTCTTAGCGCTACTTGGAAATAGATTTATATTAGGTGGTGACTTCAATGCCAAGAATACCTATTGGGGCTCCAGACTAACTACTACAAAAGGCAGAGAGCTACTAAGTGCTATACAAGAAACCAAATCAGAGGTTCTTTCAACTGGAAAGCCGACATACTGGCCAACAGACTCGAGAAAAATTCCAGACTTAATTGACTTTTTTATATATAAAGGAATATCCTCTGACTTTATAAGTGCCGAAGAGGGATTTAATATGAACTCTGATCACTCACCAATAATTTTATATACTAGTGAACATGTCAAGCAGAGAGAAGGTATTCCGTTTCTCGTGAACAAGTTTACAGACTGGGAATCCTTTAAAATAGACTTAGACAGTAAAATAGACTTAAATATATTCATAAATGATAAGCAACAACTAAATTTAGAATTAAGCAAATTTATTGTAAATGTCCAACAAACTGCATGGGCAAATACACCCGAGAAAAAAGTAACTGTTAAGGTTCATACTTATCCAAAAGAAATAACAGATCTGATCAGAGAAAAAAGAACATTGAGACAAAAGTGGCAGCGAAACAGGTATCCCCAAGATAAGACACTGTTAAATAGAAAAACCAAACAAATTAGGAAGGCAATCAAGAAAGTTCGCGACGAAAATTTAACTAGACATCTTCTTCAACTGACTAATGATCGATCGACTGATTACTCACTATGGAAAGCCACAAGGAACCAAAAACAACCTATTGCTCACATACCGCCAATAAAAGAACTAAATGGGCAATGGGCGATAAGTAACGAGCAAAAAGCATCAAGGTTTGCCCAACACCTAGAAGACACTTTTACACAAACCGAGAGCGCTGACCAAGAACTCCACTGGGAACAACAACAACAAATAGACCAAGAGATAAAACTTGTTACACCAAAAGAAGTATTTAAAGAAATCAGAGATCACATCAGCCTAAAAAAATCCCCTGGTTATGACCTTATCACAGGGGAAATCCTAAAGAATCTACCAAGAAAAGCCTTGGTAAATCTCACTAAAATACTCAATGCGTCTTTTAGACTAAAGCATGTTCCTGACCAATGGAAAGTTGCAGAAGTGATCATGATCCCCAAATCAGGGAAACCACCTCAAGATGCATCTTCATACAGGCCTATCTCCTTGCTGCCAGTGATGTCAAAGCTTTTCGAGAAACTACTTCTAAAACGACTGAAACCTATTATAGAAAATAGCAATATTATACCAGACTATCAATTTGGATTCAGAGAAAAACATTCAACGATAGATCAGGTGCATAGAATAACAACAGTTATTGAAAAAGCCCTTGAAGATAGGAAAGTATGCACCACTGTATTTTTAGATGTAGCCCAGGCTTTTGACAAAGTTTGGCACAAGGGATTGATTTATAAACTAAGAACTATGCTGCCAAAACAGTTCGCAGACATACTAGAATCATACATAACTGGTAGAGTCTTTAGAGTAAGGCAAGAAAATTCTTATTCTGAAATAAAGGAAATAAAAGCTGGTGTACCACAAGGAAGTGTTCTAGGCCCGGTCCTGTACCTATTGTACACATGTGATATACCAGAACTAGAAAATGCAACTATTGCTACTTTTGCTGATGATACCGCAATTATGTCCATAGGATCTAATCACAAGGAAGCTGTGGTAAAAGTACAAACAGCAATCAATCAATTCTATGATTGGACCAAAAAGTGGAAGATCAAGTTGAATGAAACAAAATCCATTCACATTGACTTCACTAACAAGAAATCGGAACACAACCCAGTGTATATAAACAACAAAACTGTACCGCACGAAAACACTGCCAAATATCTTGGTATGACCTTAGACGCAAAGCTTCGCTGGAAAGCCCATGTCAAAAAGAAACGAGAAGAATTGGAAATTCGTTACAGAAGCATGAACTGGTTATTAGGAAGGCATTCCGCACTGTCAGTTCCTAACAAGATCCTGCTCTACAAATCCGTCCTTATGCCAGTATGGACTTATGGTATACAACTATGGGGTTGCGCCAAAGAAAGCAATGTCGAAATTATACAAAAATTCCAGAACAAAGTACTCAAGAACATCGTGAATGCGCCTTGGTATATAAGAATTGACGACATCCATCGGGACCTAAATATAGAGTTCGTAAACAGTATTATCCAAAAATATGCAGAAGCTCACGAACATCGGCTTCATCATCATGTTAATGTCGAGGCCATCCAGCTCCTCGATAACACGGACATAGTAAGAAGGCTCAAAAGGACTAAACCTTTTGAGTTAGTGTAGTGTAATGGAGTGATATTATTATATTTGTGAATTTACCGTGAGTGAAATATAGTACCTAGCTATTTATATGGACACAAGAACAAAGTGACATCGCCTTAATAGACGCTAAGTAAACGCAATGGACGTGTTCTTAGATATAATTTTACTTTTAGCAAATTAAGTTAGATTAAAATTGCTTATTAGCCTTATTAGGCTAGATTGTAATATAAATAAAAAACCTTTAAAAAAAAAAAAAAAAAAAATATTTATTATGATCCTAGAGGAGTGAAAAAAATAGTAAAAAAAAACTATATATTACAGTTTTCGCGAAAACCTGTGTACTCCAGAGAGCACGTTGCCAGTTACAGTGTAAACTATGTCTTCCTATGTTTGTACTACGTGTAGCACAGTGCCAAGATATCAATAATAGTCATTTTGTTAATTTATTACTTTATTTATAGAAAAAAAAAACAATATTTAGTGTGAAATTGACGGAAACAGTTTTTCTTGTTGTTTTCTCCTACCACAAAACATAGATACATATTGCACTTAATGCAAAAAAATTTAGTCCTTCCCTCTTTGCAAAACCTGCAACGGGACTGTTTGTTTGCGGATTCCAGAAAATGCCCGATAGCGTCGTACCTGACGCTGTCAACCGGTCGTTCAGCTGTAGGCCTCTATATAGTTCTCTCCTTTACTTTTGGCATGTTTTCAGTCGACTTACCGATTTTTCCAGCCCGGCACAGTCCTTCAAATAACTCAACGCCCATCTCGCCTGTATAGTAGCCAGCCGTTGTTGACGCATATATCCAATAATTGAGCAAATATACCCAAGTACCATCGCTTTTGAATGGGGTCCGGTACAGTGATATAAGCATATCTGTTAAATCTACGCCCCCATGTGCTTATTGTATTGTTTCACAAGTTGAGGGCAGTCTACATCAACCTTGCGCTTAGGATAAGCGCAAGGTTGGAGTACCTCCGTATCTTTTCAATAGGATGTGAATCCACGAAAGAACTGATAAGTGTTACCACCTTATTATCATTCCATTTCACGACAGCTAACTTGTTCCTATTGCACACAACTTGAGCATTATAACCCCTCTTTTTCTTTTTGAAATCTTTATCGGATGGACGACCGACGGGACCGACGATTGTCGAGGATAGGAAAATTTCTTGAAGCGTTGGTGTCAGTGGTACATCGTCAAGATTACAGTGAAAAGCGTTATGAGTATCGTTATGGTCGTCATCCGAACCACTATGGTTATTATCCAGAATGTTCAGTCTTTCGTATGAGGAATCTAGTGAAGGTGGGTCGGAGCTGAGTTGGTTTGAAGATGGCGGTAGGAAGTGTGATTCGTCATCGGAACTAGAACTTTCATCAGAACATGCATTTTCTTTAGGTATCAAAGCTAAAATCTTATGCGTTCGTGTCAGGTTCAAGCACTGCAGAAAAAGAAAATACGACATGCTGTAGAACATACTTTTTACACCTCAACCTTTGTTATTATTTATAAAATATAGAAATAAAATCCACTTTGAATAATACTATGCACTTGGCAATGTACTTCGTGTATACCAAAGTCTATTTTGTGGTTTTTACCACTGACTTTGCAACGGTATTCACGGAGTACATACATTGTTTCTAACTCATAAAGTTGTGATTACGTAAATTACACCGAAAATAGCGAATGATTTATATAACTTGTTAGGTCCCCATGCACTTCAAAGCAAAAAAACTAGAACTACAAAACAAAAAAGTAAAGAAAATATTAAAAAACTTACCCGAGTCGCAGAGACACCAGATCGTTTCGAAGACATTTTGAATTTGGCAAACTATTTTTGGTGTTATCACAATATAAAATAAATTTCTACTACAATTGACAATTATTGCAACTCATTGAAAATAAAAAATGGTATTTTTTGTGGATTTTTGGGACAGTAGATTTTTTAAAAGTAAATGTAATCAGTGAAGTACATTGCCAAATTAAGGGTTAAATCAAATTATTGTTACAAAATCTTGGTTACATCATTCATGTTGAGGTGGTAAAATAAGAGAACAATGGTAGCAAGATGTGCACGTAAAAAGTGTCCATAGTAATAACAAAATAATTCATTCAAATAATCCATGGCAACTAAGAGATGACCAGACTCCATGAAATTCCTAAAGGATAAAACCTATCATTATTTATTTCGGCTATTATTTATTTTAAAACTGGGGTTGTTTCACGACTTCTTTTACCAGAAGTCGCAGCCTCTAACCTCGTTAATGGTTTTGCAATAGAATAAAAACAAAAAGAATGCCTTTGTAATTCTATTTCTTAAGTATGTCAAGAACTTAGGTCATCTTTTCCAACTACGCAACGGAACAAAACAAACAATCAACATAATACTAAAAACATTGACTATTGAATCAATTGTTAATTAAAAATTAATCTTCACAAGAATCGAGTTCTGTTCAAAACAAACGGTAATTGTTTTTCTGATTTACAGTGAGATTTAAAAGACAAAAAGCGTCGGAAATTTATAGCCATAACGACAGTATCCAAAAATGCAATGGAGTATTGAAAGGAATGGGCACGTATTTTTTTGTTTTTGTAAATCAATGAATATTGACAATGATGAAACGCATAATAACTCGGGAGTCCCCCACTCCCGAGTTATTATGATGCGTTTCTTTCCGATTCGTGAAGTCAGAACTCAGAAAAATATACCAAAGCGTGACGTATTGAGAATTTCAAAAGGGTTGTATCTTCGTCAATGTTGGTTTACGTAACAATGGAAAAAATACAAGTTTTTTTTTTTATATTCTGACTGACTATAGTCGTTGTGACTGACGGACTGACTAATTAGTGTCTTTTCTCGTTTACCCTATTATAATTCACCATTCTGTTACCCTTATCCCAATTCATTTATGGTTGGCACAGCAAGTCTTCTCTTTCTATAATACTTCTCTATTACTCGTCATCTCAACCGACACCTCTTTTCTTACCATATCATCCTTCACACAGTCCATCCACAATTTTCTTGGTTTTTCTTTTTACATTCATAGTCCAAATTTTCGTTACGACATTTTCATCATTCCTCCGCATCCATGCCTTCGTCTATACTACTCGTAATATTATAAAGCAGAAGAGTTTGTTTGTTTGTTTGGTTGAACGCGCTAATCTCAGGAACTACTGGTTCGAATTGAAAAAATATTTTTGTGTTGGATAGTCCATTTATCGAGGAAGGCTTTAGGCTTACATAACATCACGCTACGACTGTTAGGAGCGGAGCAGGAATGAAAAATGTTGCAAAAACGGGGATGTTTTTTTCCTTTCGTTTTTTTTCTCTTATGTGACGCAGACGAAGTTGCGTGGGTCAGCTAGTCTTGCCCTATACTAGGCCACTAACCGATTACCACACAAGTTTTCACTCTTCGGTATCTCTTAAGACTCTTGGAGGATGTTTTATAATGTTAATTACTAAAACAAAAGCTTGTCAGCATAGCATCTACAGTCGAAACTAATATTATCAAGAGGAAAGATTAGATTTTTTGTAAGTTATGGTTTAACTCAAGAACTACTCAACCGATTTTAAAAATTCTTACAACATTATAAAGCTACATCTTTACCAAGTATTAATATTATGCAAATTTTTGCTCATGAAGTCGCGGGCTAGTTGGTAATTACTAATTGGTAATTGCTAGTTGGTAATTAGTCACCATAGTCATCATCATCTGCCTAGCCTTTTCCCAACTATGTTGGGATCGGCTTCAAGTACAACAGGATGCAGCTGAATACCAATATTTTACATGGAGCACCTGCCTATCTGACCTCCACAACACAGTTAACACTGGGTTATGCAGATAGGTATAATACGATGCTACTTGGAAAGACTGGTTGACAGACTTCTTGGGCCACTGACTTCCTGTAACGACTGCCAAAGATGGACAAATGACAGCCGAGACCAACAGTTTAACGTCCTCTCTGGAGGCACGGAGGAAACTCGGTATCTAAGGGCGGTCAACCATACTAAGACCAACCTAGGCAAGCACGATTTAACCTAAAGATCGGCCCGAGCGGCTGTTATTATTTAGCCACCATCTAAACCCGATATCTATACTAATATTATAAAGCAGAAGTTTGTTTGTTTGTTTGAACGCGCTAATCTCATGAACTACCGGCTCGAATTGAAAAATATTTTTGCTTTAGATTTTATTTTTTAAACGATGTATGGACTGTGTTAAGAAGGATATGGTTAGAAAAGAAGTGTCTGATGAGATGTCGAAAAATAGAGGAGTATGGAAGAAGAAGACATGCTGCGCCGACCCCAAATAAATTGGAATAAGGGCAAGAGAATGATGATTATGATGATAGTCCATTTATCGAGGAAGGCTATAGGCTATATCACGCTATAGGAGCGGAGCAGCAATAAGAAATGTTGCAAGCGGGTAATTCACGCGAACGAAGTCGCGGGCAGAAGCTAGTTTATTTATAATTGTATCGGAAATTCGTCATTGCGACATTTTTGTTGTACTAAACTTCGTCTGGATATTTGAGTGGTTATTTCATGCGGGTTCTTTTTATACCCACATAACTGAACAACCCTACTAGAACAAGATTCTGTCTACTAGAACACAAATTCAGCTACCGGAATCGTTTTTCAATTTTATTAAAATAAACTTCAGTTAAGTAGAAAATGGTCTCTGTTGTAACCGCCTGTAAGCGACGCGGTTCGTATCCAAAGAGCGAGTTAAAAGTTGACCAGTTGTAGTTTGCTATCGGCAGTTTAGATGGGTACCTTACGTAACCTGTGTCTGTGACAACGGCCCTAAAGTCAGTCCACGAAAAATAAGGCTTTATATTACAACACGACACAACGAAATAAACGCTACGAGCTACGAACGAGCTACGAACGAGCTACGAGCACGCTACGAGTTTGCTACGAAATATTTCCTTGGGTGAAAATAATTACTGACGTCATGACTGCATCCACTGTATGCAATAATAAAATAAAATTAAACATTTCAAAACCCCGCCACAGTGTATTACAAGTTAAATAGAAAATAATTCGTTAATTCACCATTTTCTGGTGGCGGCCATCTTGGAATTTTAATTTATGAAAGTGCATAGTATTCTACTTGTTAAACCCTTTCATTTGATACCTATATTAAGGAAGTTGTTGAATTAATAAAGGGTGTAAAACACCTAACTGTTACAACTTTTCGACAAGTTTTTTTTTAAATACAAGTTTTTTTTGTAAGCTTTTGACTTTTAACGCCTTCACGACCCCCGTAGTATTCAATGTATCTGTCATCGTGAAATTGTCAAATACGTTATATTGTAATATCTCTAGCGATATTGTAAAGTCTCGAATTATTGTCAAATGAACATACTGCTTACAACAAAACGCATTATTTTTCGTGAAATGCATGCGATGGTAGTCAACTTACGCGGTGTGGAGGAAAGGAGGGGTCCCCCTTGCCCAGTGGTACAACTCTCATGAAAAGATAATGCACCATTCCTGAGAAATACCGATTAATATAACATAACCTTAAAACACTTTATATTCCCCCTAAAAAGCGTAGTCGACGGAGCCCCGCTTCGCGGGGCCCCTATTTCCGAGTGCAGGGTTTAAAGGAACCTAACTAACCTAACGGGGGGGTGCCCCAAGTCCCGATTATGGGGGCAGAGATACTTCCATAGGTTCAGTTGACAATAATTCGAGACATTACAATATCGCGAGAAAAAACACGTTAAATTGTAATATAACGTGTTTGACAATTTTGCGGTGACATATCCATCAGCACAATATTTTAAGTGCGTTACATTGTGTTCTATCACAAAACATGATTTATAACATCAAAAAAAAAAGTTGATTCCCTGCAATAATTTTTGCGTAAAGTTACTTAATTTGATGTACAGAATGCTTGGTTAACGGCTTTGTGATGAGGTGGTTTACACCCTGTATATAATCCGCCATTTTGTGGCGGCGGCCATTTTGGACTCATTTTTATCAAACACTCCCGACTAATTCACCTTTGAAACAAAGAATCAAAAGCAAAATCGCTTCATCCGTTCACACACGTCAAACTTATAACACCCCGTCGTTTTTGCGTCGGGGGATAAAAAAAAACACTAGACTCAACACACCTACGAAGTCGCTACGTGCTACGAGACTGCTACGAGCACGCTACGGACTTACTATGGAACAACTTAATTTTCTATTCTTCTCGCTCGTGGAGACCAACCCTATGTTAAACTTGTTTGCTTTGATAGATGGAAGACGATAATGACAGAATGTTTGTTGTTCAGTGAGAAGACCAAGTAAAATGATTACTTTACTTATTACGGCTGCTGCACTAAACTTAATAAATCAAAATCAAAGCATTTATTTCAAGTAGGCCAGTTACAAGTGCTTTTGAATTGTCGAAACAAAGATGAAAATTAAATGTAGCTACAGTCCCAGTCACTTAGACATAAAAACTGTGAAAGTACTGTAGTTGCCCATTCCCTAGCGTAGATCTCTGAGAAGAACGGGCAAGAAACTCCATGGACACTCTTTTAAATCATAATGTTGTTACAAAATCTTGGTTACATCATTCCTGTTGAGATGGTGCATTATGTGAGATCAATATAGCAAGATGTGCACGATAAAAGTGTCCATGGTTAAAACAAACAAAAACAATTCAAAAATAAAATAATTAATTAAAAATAAAAACAAAAGCCGTGGCAACCAAGAGCTGACCAGTCCCAACCGACAGCGCCCGTTCACGAACATGACGCATATATCAGCACCATTCAACTCAACCATTTTGAAGGGAACTAAATGACCCGACACACGCGCCGCCATCAGCGGGACATTTCAGTGAGCATGACATACTCTCAACCGCCAGGGCACATTCATATGGGATAATAGAACAGAAAGTAGAAATATTGAAGCAGAAAGCAAATGCTTTTTGCAGCCATCATTTCATCATCTTCCTGTCCTTGTCCCATGTTACTTGGGGTTGGCACATCACGTTTTGTTCTTCAATTCTTCTCTGTCAACCAACCGTCACGCTATCATTCACCGCTTTATCTTTAATATCTTTATCTTTCATATTATTCCTTACAATATCTATTCTTTGTTTCTTTGGTCTTCACCTACCTCTCCATCTGTAAAAAAATATATTGAACACACTTTTAGTCACATACGATTTAACATACAAACAAGTAAAATAATATAAAAAGAAGACGTATTAAAAAAAAACTACTACTAAACTAGATCTCGTTCAAACCAATTTTCGGTGGAAGTTTACATGGTTATGTACATCATATATTATTTTTAAATTTATCATTGTCTTGTTTTAGAAATTACAGCCATAATTAATTTGCCCCCTGTAATTTCTAAAATAAGAGAAGACATTTTTCCACTTTTGAAGTGTCTCTTGCGCAAACTATTCAGTTTAGAAAAAAAAGATGTTATAAATCTCAATATCATTTTTGAAGTCCTATCATCTATAGATACCCCCACACCCACGGGTTTGATGACAAAAAATATTTTGAGTTTCAGTATGGGGAACCCCAAAAATTTATTGTTTTTTTTTTCTATTTTTGTATAAAAATCTTAATGCGGTCCACAGAATACATCTACTTACGAAGTTTCAACAGCATAGTTCTTATAGTTTCGGAAAAAAGTGGCTGTGACATACGGACGGACAGACATGACGAATCTATAAGGGTTCCGTTTTTAGCCATTTGGCAACGGAACCCTAAAAAACGTGGTTCTAGGATAATAAAGATGTTTGGTGAGAAAATCATGCCCTCTAAAAATAAAGAATACCCCAAACATCTTCTAAAACCTAGCAACAATCTAGCGAAACGATCTACGAGAGGTATAAACTCATAACGGCATGTCATACGATATTTACACAACAAATAGTCCAATTAAACCTTTAAGTGAGACATAATACGGCACACTTTATGTTACTGCTGACATCCGACGCTTATTTATTACTTTACGACTTGTTGCTGTTACTATGCTTTGTAAGAAGATGAGAACTATAAGGTTTACTTTATGGCTAACTACAAAGATAAAGTAACCTCATCACGGTAGTTCATGGTGGTGGTATGGTGGTTGGTGATGGTGTCTCTTAGTTGCCATGGCTTATTTGAATAAATTATTTTGTTTTTTCTATGGACACTTAACGTGCACATCTTGCTACATTGTTCTCACAACATCACATCATTCATCTCAACATGAATGATGAATTATAAAACAAATGAATACGGGTATTTATCGCGAATTTACCTTTAATTTAATCCCGACGTTTCGACCGGATTGCACCAGCCGTGGTCGCGGGGAGACTGAAGTATTGGAGGTACCGCGACAGCAAAGTGAAGGCGTTTATTCAACTACCCTCACTCATCTTCATAAATGTTAATTAGGAATGATGTAACCAAGATTTTGTAACATTTGGATTTAAAAGAGTGTCCATGGAGTTTCTTGCCCGTTCTTCTCCATAGAGATCTACGCTAGGGAATGGACAACTACAGCACTTCCACAGTTTTTATGTCTTGTGACGTGACAAAGATGAAAATTAAATGTAGCTACAGTCCCACTGTAGCTACATTTAATTTTCATTTTTGTTTCGACAATTCAAAAGTGCCTGTGTAGCCTACTTGAAATAAATGCTTTGATTTTGATTTTGATTTTGTCTTGAGAATTTTACAATGACCATTGTAAACTTCTCAAGACACACACACTTCTCACCACACTCAGCCCACTTCCCAGCATTTTGTTGCTAGACCAAGCAACACGCTCTAGGTGAGTGTGTTACTTCTACCTACGACCATATGAAAAAGAGCTGAGTTTATGTACATAGAAATGTATGTTTGCAGATTCTAAAAAATCTGCGATAACGATGACGGACAACTTTAAAAGTATGGGAAATAACCTGATAAACTTTTGAAAGCGTGATCTTAGTTTGTGTCACTGACTTGAGGAGTACCGACTCATGTGAGTATAAACAGGTGAGGCCATTACCTTGGTCAAATCCCAAAAACACCCAATGTTTAAAGAATTTTACTGTCAAATCCCTTCGTATATTTTCCGTGTAAAATGTATGTGTATGTTAGGTCATCACAATAAAAATTGTATTGAACAAAATTTTAATTAACGTTCTCGTTTTTGTTTTGTTAATCAATTAATTTAAAACCTAAATGGTAAATGTTACGTACAACGGCTGAATAGTTTGGTATGAATTTTGAAAAGAAAAATACGTAATGATGTACTGCATAATTTGTATTTACGGTTTGTTCTTATTTCATGCAATATTTTTAAATAATAAGTAAAAACGATGACAAAACTGTGACACATCTGTGTTCTTCTTTATATCCATTGTGGTATTGGTCGTTTGCCGGTAGGGGCTCCAAAAAAACAAAACTAGTATAAGTATAAGGTCAAATCTTCAAGGTCATTGAGCAATGTAATAGACATTTTCTAAGTAACATTGTGAACAAATGTTAGGATTCATTTTGACAGTCTCGTCATAATGTGCGCTCTAGGTTCGTTTTAAACAATCATACCATTTGAGTTTCTTAGTCATAAGTCACCAAGAACCCAAGTCAAGAAGATTTCTAGGACTCATGAATTCATGAGCTCATTTTGTAATTACCACTTGTTTCGTTGAAAGGATAACATCGTGAGGAAACTGAATCAGCATGCTTGAGAGATATATCTCGAAAGTCAAGTCAGAGGTCCATCAAAGTATTAACCACTCTAAAAATAAAGAAGATAAGTCAAAACTTTGATTATTAAAAAGTACTTATAAGTCCTACTAGCTAAAACTTGGGTTACTAATGAGAATGTTTATAATTTACTGCCTTCCGTAAGCCCAGTTAAACTTAACCACGTCCATTCATATCAAAACATCCTATTCAAAAATAACTAGGGATAGCTCCCGTTCATTCAGTTCGCTTAAACACAAAAGCTAGGATTTATTTCCCTTGAAACCTTTAGTGGTAGATCATTAGGCTAGCATTCAGTGAAAAATGTTGAAGTATCCGTTAAAATGTTCGTACATACTTATTTATGTAAAACGGGGTTGCTAAGCATAGAATAAGTTTGAATTCAAATGCAATAGAAAAAAATAAACATTATATAAACCTAAAATCTACTTACCAGATACCTAAAACCTACTTACTACCATATTTAACATCAACTAGTAAAATTTATAAAGATACAAATATAATAAATATCAAACAACTATATATTTATCACACATGTATTATCATAAAAAAATCTTACAAAACCTATTCACACAATCAAAACACTCACCCAATATAAACAAATCAGTCAACGTAGCACACGGCGAGCTGGCTTGGTAGTTTTACCCAAAACTGGAACTAACTACGGCAAAAGAATGCTTTCTTTTGAAGGAGCACAGCTTTTTAATAGATTTACCCTTTAGTATAAGAAATCTGCACTCATTTAGTGCATTTAAAACTCAACTTAGTGAGTACATAATGGCGGATCGAACACTTCTAGAGATATGAAGGCATTGAATGAGTGTAGTCTAGTTTGTAAGTTGTAATTAATAACGACGAACAATGTGTAATATAAAACCTTATTTTTTGTTTATACTAAACCCGAAAAGGGGTCATTGTACTCATCATTTTGAACAACTTTTTCTATGGGACGAACCCTGAAATCGCGAAAAAAAAATCAGCTGTTCCCTACATTTATGTTCGCATAACTCGTCAAAATGTAGGGAACAGCTGATTTTTTTTTCGCGATTTCAGGGTTCGTCCCATAGAAAAAGTTGTTCAAAATGATGAGTACAATGACCCCTTTTCGGGTTTAGTATAAACAAAAAATAACCCTGTATATGTATATTTTGGTATTGTTCTCTAGTGAGCGACTCTTGTCTTTCTTCTTGGTCGAATTGAAAAATTCTTTTTGCGTTGGATAGTTCATTTATCCAACGCAAAAAGTCCATCACGCTATGACCATTAGGAGCGGAGCAGGAATGAAAAATGTTGCAAAAACGGTTTTTTTTTCCTTTCTATTTTCTCTCTTATGTGACGCAAACGAAGTTGCGTGGGTCAGCTAGTTGAGAATAAAGTTTCTATAAACCTACTAGTCACACGAGGTGTTATTTTGGTTGATCTGAAGGTAAAACTAATAATATAGGTATGTCTGAATAGACGACAACATAAGGAGAAATACAGTGATTCCGGAGCGAGACTTACTTTCTTATTTTAATATTCAATGGTCACACGAATCAATGAATTTATAAAGTTTGAAGATTTTTGCAGTTTGGCAGACCCTTCATTAGGTCCTTTGTGTTCATATTGGGCGCATCTTATATGTAAAGAAGATAGACTTTCGTGATATGAATACATACGAGTTTTTCATATTCAAACATTGCAGTATGTTGGGAAATTATTCTTTAGAAATTGCTCTTTGAATCTAACTTATGTACCGCGCACAAATAAAAAGGGATTTCGATTACTATTTCAAATAAATATAATTAATGTCAGAACAGCAGTTGCCAGCGACCTTCGTCCATTAAAGTCTATATTTACTTATAACTTCAGCTATCTCCCACAAAAAGGCCCGTCAGAATCTGTCTTGCCGTTTCGGTGATTAGCCGCAACAAACAGAAAGACAAAAAAAGTTGAAATTGTATTTTTTGCAATAACTACCTTAAATACTTACTCAGTAAAAATCTATTATTTAGAATTTCAAAGATACACTTCAATTGTATTTATTTGTATAGAAGACTGATGACCGCCTCTGTACTTTTGTGCTTGAAGTGTTAATAAATAAATAAATAAATAAATGTACGCTACGAGAATCACTCACTTTCACAGATTACGATTTGTTTCGTCTTGTCCCATTTATCGCTCGTAAATATTTGAATGTCTTGGTTTCTCTGATTTTTTACAGACACTGTAATAAGACGTAGGTAGATAGCGATATCCGACTACAACTTACAAATATAAGAGAAAGATACAGGGTGCAAACCGACTCATCACGAAGACGTGAACCAAGCATTCTGTACACTAAGGTCCATGTTCACCAAAAAGCTGACACTCTGATTATCTAAAAACCGCTGTTTAAAACACATTTTTGTATGGGAACATGTCACAATGACAGCTGTTTTTAGATAATCAGGCTGTTAACTTTTCGGTGAATATGGACCTTAGTAACTTTACGCAAAAATTATCGCCAAAACGGAGACAAAAAAAGCCTCTCGATTTCGTTTAGGCTGGAAACAGTGCTCGGCCGATATATGGTAAGCGCTAACCGTGTCGGTTGGCTTAGCTATATCTATGCAAGGCTATAAATGCGCACACAGCTAGGCTGACGGTACAGTAATATCATTACTCCCCGACCCTTGCTCGACGAGCCAGCCCGCGACTCTGAGCATGTAACGATGATAAACTCCCCAATTAATAATCCGACCCAGCCTGTCCCTTGCTGCCCTCCCGATAATGACGCACTAAGTCGAGGCCCGAACCCCACAGGGGGTGCCCTTAGTGGTCGTCATTTAAATGTAAATATTTTTAGTTTGTAAGGCCTAGCTGGGGGCCTTAACGTAATTTTTGGCCACCCACAGGATAGTTCGGTTAAGTAGTTAAGCAACCTTATAGAGTTGCAACAACGAGTGGTCATTTAAAAAAAAAAAAAAGCTGACGGTACGCGCGTGATTTGGTTTGCGAGCACTGTTCCAGCCTTAGCATCTTTTTACACCTTTTATTTTTAAATTATCTTCATTACTGTTAGGGGCTTTTACACTTGAAATATAAAATCACAAATTAAACACTGCGTTCATTAAGACCCAATTAAACAGGATTTTAATTAAAAGTGAAATCTTTCCTACGTGTGATTCTGTTCGGATAATTATTACATTCTCTCTTTTCGTTAAATAATACAGAAGTCCGTATGTCTGACTCTTTGGTCTAGTGGTCGCGACTGCTGAAAATGAGGTCCTGGATTTGATTCCCAGCTTGGGCAAAGTGTTATTAGGTTATTCCATCAGAAATTTCTCAGTAACAGCCACGGAATCTGGATTTGTGTAAATAATATGAAACACTTAAGAATTATTAAAAGTGTGTTTCTCCTACTGTGCTGATTAAAATTTCATGTTAGTCACATAGTATTCTGGAACTCATATTTTTATGAAAGCGATAAAAATATTTTTTTTACGAATCCTTATTGTGCTACTATTATTTGTTTTTACTTAAATAAATAAAATAAAAATAAAGATCATTTTATTATCTCCTAGTAACAATCGTTATTTCTAGCGAAAATAGCTATAATAATAAGAAAAGTGTAAACATATTGGTGCTCGTGACTGTACGGTTGATGGGTAGGGTTAGGTAGACGACCAAAAAACTCTAAATACCTAGTCCATCAGTTAGATTAACAAAAAATATTTGACCCGTATTTATTCTTTTGTAACGTAAACCAAAATTGATGAAAATACGACGCTTTAAAAAATCTCAATACGTCACGCACGCCTTGGTATAATTTTTAGCGTGTTTTTACGTCACGAGTCCCCCCACTCCCGAGTTTTGATTCGTTTTATCTTTGTCAATATTAAATAAATAAATAAATATCGCTGGACATATTGAATAAATAAATAAATATCGCTGGACTTGATATACTTCATAATATACTTTTTTGTTTGTAAATACATACTTATTATACATATAAACATCCATGACTCGGAAACAAATCTCCATGCTCATCACACAAACATTTGCTCCTACCGGGATTCGAACCCTCCTCCTATGAGCTTAAGGCAGCGTCACTACCACTACGCCATTCGAGTCGTCATATTCATTGGTTTACAAAACAAAAAATACGTGTCCATTATTTTCCAATAATCTAACTGACGGACTAAATAGATTTGTAATTTTTTGAAACTATAGTCATGCCTATAAACGCCTCCTCTTATTAAATGAAACTTTAACATAATCCTCTCCCACCCAACAAAAAGAATGCAATCCAGTAATGGGCTTTATGTTTTCCTCTTTAGATACACTTTACATTGGCATTGACGGTGGTAAGCCCGCTGACAGCTAGCTGTCTGCTAAATTATGTTGCTAATGTAAATCATAACTTAATCATGAGAACGTAAAGCCCATTTTTGAATTATATTCTTTTTGCCGGGTGGGAGCGGAATCGTGTAACTGGGCTAAGACCTAAACACTTACGGGATTACAGGTTGATACTTTTTAGTCAGGTTCATCGTGAATTTTGTAGACGTTGTTTTTAATATCGACAGCATGTTGGTGCCAGTTAAAATCGCAATATCAGTCATTGCCCTTTACCTAACATGTCTTCGTACGAGCCAAAACCAATGAACCATAAGTTTCGTTTTCATTAGAAAAAATGTTGAAGATTACGATATATGACGATTGACTTGAAAAGGCTTATTTTTTGTTTTCAAAGTTAAGAACTTTAATAAATGTAGGTGGGTCAATGACTCGTTATGTGTTGTGTTTCAATGGTCTTGTTCGTTTGTAGGTAAGTCTTGTTTTTGATACCACAGACCATAGTGCAAGTGAGAAATAATGAGAGGAACTCGTGGCTAAATAATATCAGCCGCTCGGGTCGATCTTTAAGTTAAGCCATGCTGGCCTAGGTTGGTCTGTAGATGGGTGACCACCCTTACATACCGAGTCTCCTCCGTGCCTCGGAGAGCACGTTAAGCCGTTGGTCCCGACTGTCATTTTTAGATCTTTGACAGTCGTTACAGGTAGTCAGTGGCCCCAAAAGTCTGACACCAGTCTTACCAAGTGGTATCGTATTTCCCAGTATTATAAACTGGGTTGTGGAGGTCAAATAGGCAGTCGCTCCATGTAAAATACTGGTATTCAGCTGCATCCGGTTAGACTGCAAGCCGACCCAAACATAGTTGGGAAAAGGCTAGACAGATGATAATGAGCAGGGTCAATGACTGGTATTATCATCATATCTGGCACCAACTATAATTCAAAAACAAATTCCCATTCACGGACAAAGCCGAACTAAACTTCCTACATCAGAGCAGCGGTGGCCCAGTGGTGGCGGCCCCGACTTACGAACAGTAAATCGTGTGTTCGAACCCAGACAGGCGCATTACTTTGTGTAGTGTACGTGGGGTGCCTCAAGTCCCGATTATGGCGGCAGAGATACTTCCGTCGCACGCATTTTACAATATTACGGTTTCACTTCGATAAATTACAATTTATCGAAGAAAAATAATGCGTTTTATTGCAAGCATTGACCATATTTCGAAAGTTTGCAATCTCTCTAGTTATTTTACAATCTAACGTGTTTGACAATTTTACGGTGACATAGATCTTTTGCAGTCGTTACAGGTATTTAGTGCTTGAAAGTCTGACAACCAGTCTTACCAAGGGGTGTAGTATTACCCAGTACTAACTGGGCAGATATTGATGAGACGTAATTTTGACAGAAACTGAATTATAAATGCGAACGTTTTTAAAAATGCCTCTGTTGTACTTTACGTAATAAAAGAGGTTTTATGTAAAACAAGATCTCTAATGATTTACCTGTTAAGAATAAAACTCGGTAATTCCCCTTAGGGCATTATTTTTCTTCAAAATTATTTACATTTACTTATATCAGCTTATTAGACATCAAAAGACGAGCGATGTTAATGATACCATTACTTTTTAACGTTATTTCCTTATTAATTTATAAGTTACCTATGAACTACGGAGTTCAGTACAGTGCTCGATGACCTCAGTAGAGCTTCCGAAAGAGTGAGTCTAAAACTGAACATGGACAAGACGAAGGTCATGTTGTATGCCCATGTCACACCCATTCCTATCAAGATCGGAGACCCTGCACTCGACATTGTTGACGATTATGTATGTACCTAGGACAAACGTTACAGTTAGGTAGGTTCTAACTTCGAGAAAGAGGTCAATCGTCGAATCCGACTCGGCTGGACAGCGTTCGGGAAGCTGCGCGATATTTTCTCGTCCAACTTACCGCAGTGTCTCAAGACAAACGGCGACCCGGAAGACGATACGGTGGAAGACCTCCCACTAGGTAGACCGATGACCTGGTGAAGGTTGCTGGAATACGTTGGATGCGAGTCGCACGGGACCGGTCAATGTGGCGATACTTGGGGGAGGCCTATGTCCAGCAGTGGACGTCTTTCGGCTGAAATGATGAATGATGACGGAGCATCAAAGCCACCAGTTTACAAGTTGAGTTCACCAGTTTTTGACATTATCTCTTAGAACATAAGGGGGAAAATACACTGTCAGTGGTTAAAGTGATGGCTAGCGCTTCTGCGGACCATGGTCCTGGGTTCGATTCAGTTCTCTTCTTAAGTCTGTATTTGTGCCTGGGTGAAGGCAATAGGCTCTCCCTTTATTACATGAGATAGGTGAGATGTGGTTGCACTTCAGGCATTACGGCCCCGGAACATAAAGGGCGAGGAAGGAACATGGATGGGTTTTAGTTAGTAAGAGTCTGACACTCCCTCCCGCTCCGCCCAGAGTGGGAGAAGTCATTTGATGATTTCCCATCATGTTTGTAATTTGTTTTTTTTTGTATTATGTCTAGGGAAAAAGGTTATTATGAAGTGATCAAAACTTTATCGATAAACTCCATTTTATTATTTAAATAAAAATATGAAATGAATGTTCAATCATTACACAATAATGCTTTATTTAGTATTGCAACAATCCAATACATTACTATTTTAATAACATCAATTTAACATTTCAAATACATATTATTTTCAGTAATTAAATGTAACTTTAAGTAAGTGTTGGCATCCGAAATTGAAGTAACACCCAGCCTATGTTTCAGATGCTTACACTTTAAATGTAACTATTTTTTTACATTAACAGTTGTTAATTACCTTCAGGAAAATTAAATGAATTTGAAGAAATAAATGCAGTAGTTATTGGTATATTTTATTTTGTTTAATAAAATATTATTTTTACATTTGGGACCCACTTTACACTTCTATAACAAGAAAGAAATAATAAAATATTCTTAATATGAGATCAAAGTACTACAATAAGCGTATTCTGCTTCAAGATAAATATTTTACTTTTAAAACATTGTTAAAATGTTTAACTGTATTTTTCTAAAATTTTAAAACCTATAAATACTTATTTCATTTTTTTATATATTTTTTTAAAACATCAATGCACCACTTGGTTTAGCCTCATTAGAAAACTTTAGCCCGTCGAAAATATTTGGAAAGAAGAAAATTTAGTACATGGGGTGCCGCAGCATGAGATACGAACTGCTCACTTATTCAAACATTTACAGTTTTCAAATTGACAGATTAAAACACAGGCATTTCCAACAGCAGTTTAAAATTAAAATCAACACTGAAAACTACTCAAACAATCACATATCCAAAGTAAGTAAGTTAGTAGTAGTAAATAATCCTTTAAAACAACCATGGTATTAAAAGTGAAACTGCTGTCCAATGCCTGTTAAGTATCCAATAAAAAATCTCATACAGCGGTCAGCACAGCAATGTAAACGTAACAAAGAGATTACGACTGGCAGTCGTGACACGTCGCTTCAGCAGACCTCTTCCTTCTGCTCTCTTCGGCTTCCTCAAGCTCATTCTCATTGACTTCTTCGCTGTCCCTGCCAAGCCTGATGAAATGATCCCTCGCTCGGCTTTTCCTCTGAGGATATCCACTGACAACAAGATCAGAACTCTGCTCAAAAGCGCTCTTTTCGTCTTCAGCAGAACGTCCAAGACGGATGAAGTTGGGGTCCCGACCGAAACGGACGAAGCTGGCTGATTTCTTGGTCATTGGGGTGTCGTAGTCTTCTTCGTAGGCTCTGAGAAGGGAGACCAGGTCGTCGGTTGAGAGGGTGAGGGGCTGGGAGCGACCGAAGCGAAGGAAACTGTTGCCACGCCGTGTGGGGCGCTCGAATGCTTCCCTGATGTCAGCTGCTGAAGGTTCTGGGGGGTATGAGCGGCCAAATCTGTTGAAGTAAGAAAACTAGCTATTAAAAAGTGCTGAAGAAAGATTTTTAGAAAGAAGTGAGATGTGAGCACATGCTATGTGTATCGAGCCCCAGACAAATTCCAAAAGCGTTGAGCAAAAGTTAGTGACATGTTTCCAAAGAGGCAACTATGGCAACATTGGTTTATTATCTCTAATTTTTCATGAGTATCATACACATAACATCACGCTTGGAATCCTCGAAGGGTTAGGCAAAGATGTACCTAATAGTCGCCAGTTATATTTAAGTCCAAGTTAAGACTCGTGGCTGCTACTAATAAGTTCCCGATGGAACGAACACTTTGTCTGACCCGGGAATTTGACCCAGGACCTCATGCTCAGCAGTCGCTCTTTCGACCACTAGACCATCAAAGTAGTCCAGAGAGACAAGGAGTATCTTTCTCAACGTATAATCAGCCCAAAATATTGACACTGCTCATACAGGCGTGCGTTTTTTTCGTACTCATATCGGAATATTGCAGGACGCAGAAATGCAAACGTCCTACTTTTATTGCGTCGTTATTTTCGCAGCAGAGTGTATCTCCTTCCTAAATTATAGGAGTGGATCCCAGTCAATAGTGTATCAGGGTGGAATTTGGACAAACCTACGACTATACTTCCTCCACTCCAATTTCTTATTTACTGGGCTATGGATTCCCATATCCCCTAATTAATTCGTACATCATGGCCATTGCTTACTAACCTGATCATACTCCTGTCGATAGCACTTCTGCGCCTAGCTTCAAGGTCTGGAGACCGTCTGACCGGGGAGGTCGTGGCTCCAACCACCAGCCACAACGCAGTCAGCAACGCGACAGTCCGGGAACAACTCATGATGGAACGTGGAAAACTGAAAAGAACGAAAAGAATTTAAGGTTTTTTATTGAGCTGTATTCTCAGCATGGGATGGATTACGCGAGAATTAGAAATGACGTAGCAGAATAAAAAATGTCAGTACGGTTTATGACGGGTCTCACTTTCTGGACGTTGACTTGTGTTTTAGTTGGGTTAGGGTGTATTGAAAAGGCCACCAAAAGGAGCCTTGATACACGACACGCGTAGACAATCACTTTTCTGACTATTTAGAAAGATATTACTCGTAAGATTTGTTTATTTGAGACAAGCGGCAATGTAGATAAAACCTTTCTCTTGAATCACTCTATCTGAAAACTTTGCGCAGTTTTAAATACCAAAGTGTACAGACAGTGAGATCGACTTTGTTTTATACCATGTAAAGACGAAGACTAGGTCTTTTATGGACTCCGTCTCCGTCTGTTTTGTTGTGCTGAGTCTTTTTAACTTCTGTGAAGCTTCAACTTTTGTATCGTTACTCGTTTAATTCATTCATCATCAACATCATTTCAGCCGTAAGACGTCCACTGCTGGACATAGGCCTCCCCCAAGTGTCGCCACACTGACCGGTCCCGTGCATCTCGCATCCAGCGAATCCTTGCAACCCACACACCACGTCATCAGGTCCACCTAGTGATCCAAATTAATTAATTCACTCATACGGTAATCGTAGCTTATATGTTTTAATTCTGGCTAATGTTCAATTTAAAATTTTGAATGTGTTAAGTAATCGTTTTTCAGTCGACGTTCTTTTGCTTCAAAGTTTGCGTTCAAAATTGCTTTTTATGTATCTTCACTCATGTTTCTTTTACTTAGATCGCTTGTTTGTTTTTGTGTGTATCTTTACTCGTGTTTCTTTTACTTAGATCGCTTGTTTGTTTTTGTGAGCAATGAAGTAACTGATTCGAAAATTTCTAACACACAGAATCTCGATGTTTATCTTTTTGCGTGAAAATTAACACGTATTTTCGGGTTAGAAATTGTATCAAACAAAGAACTTTATGGGAAGTTAGATCTTTCAAGTTTTTAAATTCGAAAATATATTTATAAGAGAGTGGATTCATTCTTAAAGGATTGGCCTAAACACGAAACGAATGTAGAAGATTTTTGTCCAATAAAATAAAAAGTAGTATGTTATAACACAGTATTTCATAATTTAACTGTCCCGTTAGTTAAGCAATAGCCAGCGAGCACGAGGTTCCCCGAGGTTCGATTCCAGGGTCGAGGAACGTGTTATTGGGTTTTCCCATTATGAGTTTCTCAGTAATAGCGAGGGATTTTAAATTCATGCCCGGATGAGGCAATAGTCTTGCCCCTTAATACACGGGACTAAGAACATTATTGGCAAAAACTGGGTGAACTATTAAAAACACTTCTGCTTAAACATCCGGGGATTACAGGCACGGTGATGACATGAAAATTTAAAATACTGCAAGAAAAGGTTCCACCTTTTCTAGTACATAAAGGAAACCATTTCATGATCACACATTTTCACTGTTGTGTGTTGATTTCATACCGTACAATTACCTCTACGGTGGTGGAAATTACATAATGGTAAAGATTCCAACAGTTTTATTAACGTTTGTATCTCCTTTACAGAGGATAAGAGGAATTCCGCTTTGATCACAACCTGTGTAACTAAAGTAGATATCCGGAATTTCGAGCGAGCGTTTCCTGTTAAAATTTGAGTTTTAATTAGGAATTTTAAGCTTTGTTGCTATCTAATTGCTTTATAGAGGAGTTGTGTGTTCGATACGTGGAGTCATCCTTTGTGTTTTTGTCGAAAAAATACTATTTTGTGCTTTCGACGATGCTGCAAGCGCCATGATTGCGGGTCAACTCAATATCGGGAGCTCAAATGTAATAACGTTATTGTTGACTTCAATATAATAACTTCCCGGTTTATTCAGTACTCTAGTTTATTCATTAGCACAATGTTTTGAAGGCGCCACCTTGAGTTTTACATTAAACCGTGATTTTACACCAACAAAAAAAAACCTAGGTTGAGAGTTGCTTAGTTTGATGTGGGTACAGAACGCTTGGTTGACGGCTTCGTGAATGGTTTCTTTATACCCTTTATACCTTTATGCAAATGCATATATACAACGTTAAATGCGCAAAACCTGAAAATAATTTGATCAATGAATGAATTGAACCACTTTTGAACATAAAAGGGTGTAAAACACCTCTTCACGAAGCCGAAAGGCACTTGATCTCCCCGTCAATGCGATCATTTTTTTGTTCTACACCATACCTGGGAAACTTCTAGTTACGGAGATATGAGGGGTCAAAGTTACAACTTTTTGACAAGTTTTTTTTTAAATACACGTGTTTTTTGTAAGATTTTTCTTTTAACACGCCACGACCCCCATACTATCCAATCCATCCATCAGCACAATGTTTTAAGTGCGTTACATTGAGTTCTACCACAAAACATGATTTATAACCTCAAAAAAAAAAGTTGTTTCCCAGCAATAATTTTTGCGTAAAGTAACTTAGTTTGATAAACAGAATGCTTGGTTAACGGCTTTGTGATGAGGTGGTTTACACCCTGTATATACCTATATATATATATCTATATATATATTATGCGTATGCATCTCTGGTCATAACACGCAACTTAGCGACGATATTAGGAACGTACGTACCTGACCATTTTGTTATTTGCCTAATAAATAAATAAACACTACAATTTCTAAGTTTTCTAATTAATTGACACGCCTACTGTGTAGATAGTTAGGTAATCGCGGACCATTATATGGTTTCACTATACATTCTCTGCCACTATATACAATATAGAGCTATGGTGTAACTTTATTAGGCAAATGAGGTACCTAGTAAGGTTGTAAAAGCCGTGTTATAACAGGGAAAGATCGTTATTTTTCTCTGTTCCCGAGTTGAATGTCGGAGATCTAGCAGACTAGTGCTAGATCTCCGACATTTGTTTCGTCTGGCGCGGCAGTTTCGACATAGATAGTGACAAAATCGCAAACTTTTGATCGCCAATTACTAACGAATACATTATGATTCTTGCGGAAAACTCATCTTGGATGCAGAGACGCGTTATTCGACAAACATTATTATAGCAACTGAATTTATTCGTTAGTAATTAGCGATCGAAAGTTAGTGATTATGTCGAGACTCACCCTGGTCGCGCTTTTGTTTAAGGGTACCGATCATGTTATCTGAATGAATTACTTTTTGCTTCAGTGGTTGATATAGGACACTCATCTGGGAGGTAACCGTAAAATATCATCATCAATATTTTCGTGCCCTTATCCCATTATTTTGTCTTTTTGAACTATGTGTAATGAAAATGCGTATTTTTTTTTTGAAAATGTGATTGGAGACAATTGTAGCATATCACCTAGTCTTTTGCGAACTATATTGGGGTCGGCTTCCAGTCTAACCTTCCGCAGCACTTTACATCGAGCGACGAACTAGCTAACCTCCAAATTGTGTCTATATCAGTTCCAAATTCGAAAATCTCTTCATTGTTTCTTAAAAGTTAAACTCAGCGGGAGTCTTTGAAACTCTGTTCTATCATTGTCGTAGTTTACATCTTCATCCATCCTGTAAAATATTTAAGAACAGGTTTCTCTATGTAATTCTAGTGAACGGACGGCCAAACAGATTAGCAATATTTAGTGGGTAACGACCTCTTGGCACAGGACTGGCTGGAAACGAGACTTAAGGGGGACCTCAGAGGTTCATTCACTATGTTGCCAGGGGGGGGGGGGGGGCTGCGTGACTGTTCGAAAGAGATACCGCGGCCCCGGAACATAAAGGGCGAGGAAGGAACATGGATGGGTTTTAGTCAGTAAAAGTCTGACACTCCCTCCCGCTCCGCCCAGAGTGGGAGAAGTCATTTGATGATTTCCCATCCTAAAAAAAAAAAAAAAAAAAAAAGGATCTCCCTTTTTTTTTTTTATTTTTTTTTTTAGGATGGGAAATCATCAAATGACTTCTCCCACTCTGGGCGGAGCGGGAGGGAGTGAGTTACAAGAAAAAAAAGAAAATATTCCGGTCAACGAACTCGTTATGTAGGTAGGTAGACACGGAATGTCAAATTCTTAAGTAAAGGCTGTTAACAGGGGCTTTGTATGCGAAATATTATGTGCTAAAAATATTTTATAAGAGCTTTAGAGATAAACGATAAAGAAATTCTTTAAAGATGAATTTTGTACTCAATTCAGACAGAGTTTTTTTTTGCGTGAATACGTTGCTGTACTTATTACTTTGTGTTTAAAAACAAAATGTAGGCACCCTTGAAATTGTGTTCATAATCTAATTGTTTATTTGAAACTCCATTAAGGACATCTAAGACTTTTTTAATAATCTCTGAAAGTAATGATCCAATTCTGAAAATTCTTTCACTGGCTAAAAGCTACACTATTCTTGGGTACTAGATTAAATTAATATTAGCCGAACTATTACAATTTATGCAGACGAAGTCGTAGGTGAAAAGGTCTCAACGTATTTAATGACTATTTAAGAAAAAGGGTGATATTCTGCTTCCAAACCCAAAAAAAACTGTTTCGTATTATTTATCTAAACTTAACATTCAACGTTAAACTTATAACTTAACTTACTTTTATACTAAAACCTACGCCAAAATACAATTCCATTCTAAAGATTTTAAATCAAAAGAAAAATTGAGTTAATATTTGAAAAATGCTGAAGACAAACACTCTAAACACGCATGGGTATAATGAAATGAATCTGTGGAAAATACATTAAAGAATTAACTTTATTGTGAAAGGTTAAGGTATCTAATGTTTTGAGTCTTTTATGATTCAAGCTATTTGTATACTGAAGATGATTTTCCACACAGAATTATGTGAAAATGTCAATAACCCTATCTAGTTAATAGCTGAATTATGTCAAGATTGACCTTGACAACCGTGTAGGTCACATACAACCATTTCACAGTTTCTTTTTTCATCAACTTTTTCGCGGCGACATTTATAAATCACTCTTAGCGAAGCCGAAAGGAACTTGTTTTTCCCGTAATTGTGATCATTTTTCTTTGTTTTACACCATACCTGAGAACCTTTTAGTTACACAATGCTTTGACCGCGTTACATTGAGTCGTTGCGTAAAAGGTCCAAAATAAAAGTAGTTCCACAGCAATAATTTTTGCGTCGAGTTACTTAGTTTGATGTACAGAATACTTGCTTAACGGCCTTGTGAAGGGCCCCTTTATAGTTTACACCTTTTGTAACAATGGACATTAAAGGACATTAGTCGGAGAAGATGACGAATATACAGGGTAGAATTTTTCAATGCCACCTGAACGGAAAGTACTCTAAATCCTGGAGACAGCAAATTTTACTTAAAGAACTCCTTTATTTTTTAAAAGAAACAAATCTGTATTCACACTTCACAGATTTTAGAAAATTCGCTTGCTCTCGGGCATTGAACCCGGGATGGATCGACTAAAATTCGCTTGCTCTCGGGCATTGAACCCGGGATGGATCGACTAAAATTCGAAAATCAAATAAGGAAAACATTATTTTAACTCATTTTTTTTTCTATGTAGGGCATCTCGCAGTTCAGTCTGAGAAGACTGGCTTCTGCTTAACCGGGCAAGTCCTGTGGATGCCTTGAATTTAAGGCCTCCTGAAGAAATACTACAGTCTTATACAGACAGAGAGCTCTGTGATAGACAGGCAGATAGAAAGACATGACACATTTTGATTTAGAAAGTTTTTTTTTTAACAGACAACAAAACCTTGTGTCAAATTCATTGAAGCGAGTACAGTAAGAAGATTAGTAGTTTCTGTTAACCCTCGTACTTTTGTCTGATACGACACTAATTAGCGATACGCTGTTATTAAGGCGACTACAGGGGCTAAACGCGAGTTTTATAATGCCTAAGAGTATATGATTCACTGCAATAAACAAAAACAGAAAAATATGATAGTGTTTTGAAAACATAATACAGTTAATTTTACTCGATAGAAAAAAAGCGGCCAAGTGCGAGTCGGCCTCGCCCATGAAGGGTTCCGTGGCAGATTGAATGAAAGGTAAATTGTTGTTTCCAATTTATGACGTATTAAAAATACTACTTACTAGATCTCGTTCGAACCAATTTTCGGTAAGAGTTTACAAATGATATTAGAAACCTCAATATCATTTTGAAGACCTACCCATAGATACCCCACACGTATGGGTTTGATAAAAAAAAGAGTTTCAGTTCTAAGTATTTTTACCCCCAAAATTTATTGTTTTTTTTTGTATTTTTGTGTGAAATATTAATGCGGTTCACAGAATACATCTACTCACCAAGTTTCAACAGCATAGTTCTTATAGTTTTGGAAAAAAATGGCTGTGACATACGGACGGACAGACAGACAGACATGACGAATCTATAAGGGTTCCGTTTTTGCCATTTGGCTACGGAACTCTAAAAACACGGACTTATCTCTAAAAGTTTATTTTAACGAGTAAAACCCATACTAAAATACATGCGATCATTCTGATTTTTTTGGCAAATTATTCTACAAGTAACATATTAGCATCATAGTATTTATTTTTTTTAGTCCAATCAATCGTTTTTGTAAATCGATCGAAACCACTCATTTCGCACTATTCGGCCCGCAGTGACTCACGTAACAACCACTTTGTAGTGCATTATTCTAACAGCATTTCAAACGAAGTTTGAACCACCACAAATAGAGTTGCTAATCCTGGTCCTGCCTTAATTACGGTACGTGTTTATTACGTAAGGGATAGTAGCGATAATAGTGCAATGTCTGCGGTGGTCACAGAGTCTATAAAGATTTAAAAAAAAAACGACGAAGCGCTTCGAAAAACTTTAGGTAGTGCCCTTTTTTTTTTTTTTTTTTTTTTTTTAAGGATGGGAAATCATCAAATGACCCCCCCCACTCTGGGCGGAGCGGGAGGGAGTGTCAGACTCTTACTGACTAAAAACCATCCATGTTGGCGCTGTTTCCACGAGCGAGAGAATCGCGGCGATATTATCGCCGTGCCACGTTTTTCTATACACTCTCTATGGAACCGTCTCCACACGGCGATATTATCGCCGCGATGCGACGAGTGGTAACAAACAAAACGTCATTACATCGTCGCTAGCCCGCCGCGACTAGCAACGCGACCGCCGCGCGCTCGCGGCGTCTCGCGACGAGCGCGCGGCGGGCGCGCTGTCAAATTATTATTCTATATATTTATCTATTATATCAGAATTATATTATCGACTGAGACACTACTTATTTCGCTCTCGTCTGGCACGTAACTGAATTCCTTCTTTCGCAACGTGACGTCAAGGAAACGCGGCGATACCGTTACGAGTCGCCGCGGAATCGCCGCGATTCCGTAACGACCCGCGACGATACGCGGCGGAATTATCGCTCGTTCGTGGAGATTATCCGACGATATAAGGGCGGACTCGTCGCGATTCTTTCGCTCGTGGAGACAGCGCCTTACGCTTCGCTTGGCTCGTCTTTTATACTCGTACAAAGTATGTTCATATAAACCACTATATATAATTATTGGTCTAGCCTTTTTCCAACTATGATGGGGTCGACTTCCAGTCTAACCGGATTCAGCTGTATACCTGTTTTTCATATGAAGCGAGCGCCTATCTGACCTCCACAACACTGTACTGGGTAAAACGATACCATTTGGTAAGACTGGTTGTCAGATTTTCGGGCCACTGACCTGTAATGAATGTCAAAGGTCTATAAATTACAACCGGGACCAACGGTTTAACTGGAAAATGGAAACTCGATATTTAGTTGGTGGTCACCCATCCACGGAACAACCTAGGCCAGCCCGGCTTAACTCTCGACAGGCTGTTACTAAACCATGAGCTTCTCCGACAAAGTAACTACGGTTTAATTGTACAATAAACAAAAAATTACACGTCATATTTTTTTTGATTGGTTGTTTGATGTAACAACTAGCTTACTTCAAATTATTCGGTTAGTCCCGCTATGGTATGGTCCCGGTATGGCACCCTCTTAAAATACCTATCAAAAAGTCCCGCTATGGTACCCTTCAGTTTTTGGTACTGTTGTAAAGAAAAGTTATACAATGCGTTAAGAAAAAAATAGTATTAATAAAAAATATCTTTTCTTAACTATTATAGTTAAGCAAGATAATATTTATTAATACTATTTTTTAAACAAATCACGCTCGGTAATTGTCGTTTCACTTCAGGTAGTTACCTGACCAACCGGTTTTTTCGTAAAACAATAGAGACGAGCCCTTCCTCGAATTCGTATCTAGCTCTTCCCTTTTGTTTTTATGAAAATAGAGAGAGACAGTATTATTCCGGGTTTAGTTTGCTATTTGCAGCTGTACTTTTGCGATATGAGTAATTAGGATAGCTTGTTAGTTTATCTATTGCAATGTCTGGGTCAAGTAGTTCACGTGGTGTAAATTTAATAATTATTGACAGTCGACGCGGTGGAAAAACTTTATTACGTGCCGGACATAAATATATTAAACGCAGAGAAAATAAAAATTCAAGTACTTGGCATTGTGTAAATAGGAGAAATAGTATTAAATGTAGTGGATATATAACTATTGAGAATACCAATAATACAATAATTAAAGATTATAAACACAGTGATCAGTGCGTGCCACATTTTGAAGACAATGAAGTTCAAATGGCTATAAGTGAGTGCAAAAAAGAAGTAAATTCAAATTACGGATCAGTACAGAAAATTTTCGAAAAACACATGGGTAACTTAAAAGACAAAGGGTTACACCTTACAGGAAATGTTCCTGACTATAAAAAATTAAAAACAGTATTATACAGACACCGAAATAAGTCGTTGAACGTACCAAAAACACAATTTAAGAATGTGGAAGAAATTATAATACCTGAAGAATTTAATAAGTATGTATTGGCTGATTATTGTAATGAAGACTGTAATCGAATAATTATATTTTCCTCGACAGAAGTAAAGGAATATATTATAAAATGTGTAACGCATTACTTTGGTGATGGCACTTTCGACGGCTGCCCAAACCCATTCGAACAAGTTTATGTCATTCATGGAGACATGGGAAGCACTGAGTTATCCACGAATGTAGCACCATTATTTTATATTCTGTTAAAAAACAAAGAAGGGAAAACTTATGAAAAAGTTTTCGAATTGATTAAACAAACTTTGCCTGAATGGCGTCCATCGAAATTTACCTTCGATTATGAAATAGGAGTAATAAATGCAGCAGCGAAGATTTTTCCTGATATCAAAATAAATGGATGTAACGTACATTTTCAAAAGAACGTTATCAAAAAAGCGAAATCTTTAAATCTCATGGAACACGAAGAGTCCTCGAACCATGTTAAGCAATGCATAGGCTTGGCGTTTTTGCCAAAACAAGATATTGAAGACGGCTGGCTGCATATAATGGAAAATAGGTATAATATCTTGGTTACTTTCCAAAATGATGTTTGAGTACTTAACTCTAATTATATGGCAAAAAAAGTCAAGAACAACAATATCAGTAAGGACCTGTTAATTTCATTGCTTTACAAGTACGAACGTTTAATAAGTATTTTTTTCAGTTTCGACGATGAAGCTATGACCAAATTCAATGACTATTTTGTCACTCAGTGGCTTGAATATCCAGACCTCATTTGGTGTTGCCATAATGAACGCCATAGAACAACTAACTTGGCGGAATCATGGAATGGCAGATTCAACAAAATTATTGGAAAAAATCCCAGTTTATTATTGTTTCTGCAAACAATTGGCAACGACACATGTCACTTTGATATAAAACAAGCCAAGTAAGTTGTATTTTTTAGACAATATTTTTAAGCAGATATAATATTTTTAAAAGCAGATATATATTTTTTTACATAATACGAGTACATAGAAGAATTTGAAAATGGATTTGATTTTATTTATTTTGGTAGATATTATTGGTTGTCGCCTTCTATTACAGACGGTTACTGAAAAAAATATAGCTTAACTTAAATAACTGATGATTTTTGTTATAGCTTTCGACTAAAAAGATCACCTATAAATTCAAGAAAAAGAACAAGTATAGAAATCGACCGCCAGATTCAAAAGCTAACAAAAAGTTACGAAAATAAAGCTATCTCCATTGGTGATTTTCTGATTAACATATCAAAGTCAATATTTCGATCAGAACATTTAAAAAAATAGTTTATTTTAATTTTGTTTTTAGCCTATTAAAATGTTTAATACTTTTTCTCGATGTTGATTATTTTTTGTAGTTTATGTTTACAATTTGCGCCTTTTTCTCCATGTTGATTATTTGTAATTAATATATTTGTCTAGTTGGTTGTTGATTATTTTTGTAGTTTATATAAATTTACAATTACTGCCTTTTCTCAATGTTGATTATTTGTAACTAATATTTATGTCTGGATGTTGTTTTTATTTGTAGTTTATAATATTTAATTTACAGTAATACTTTTCTGAGATGTGGATTTTTTATATTTTTTTTATTGTTGATTATTGGTAATTAATATTGTTGATTATTTTAAAAATTACATTGCAATTAATATTTCGTTTTACTGTTTGATATTTTTTTATAAATATTTTGAATTAATAAAAGACTGATTTAATATCGCAAACAGACGTTTTATTGATACACTCCTAAAAGTATTTATTTATAGATACACTTTTCTTTTCAGTTGTACCTTCTATTGTCTAACGTAGATCTAAAAGATGGGTACCATAGCGGGACTTTTTGATAGGTATTTTAAGAGGGTGCCATACCGGGACCATACCATAGCGGGACTAACCCAAATTATCGGTTTTGTACAGATCCACTATTAATAACTTTATCCTAACCACCAAGAGAAAATCATAATAATAATTTTGACCTCAAAAACCGAAATCACTATTGAAATTCGAAGGATAAAAACAACCACGGTATTTGCTCTCGACGAAACAAACACAAGATAACATATTAACTACAACATATTACAAGTCAACTATTTCCCTGACATTCCCTAATCACCAATTATACCCGTCCAATCCAGCTGACATACTAGTTCCCGTGATTAGCAGAAAGCGGAGCATGACCTAACCACTATTACGCTATGATACAGTCACAAGGTCGGGACAGCAGACATCCAGGCGCCGGTGAGGGTGGACGTCTGACTCAACATACAAGGACATTACAGTAAGTTATGTCGGAAAAATAGTTGTAAATATAGAAGGATTTGTCTTATTACAAGGTAGGTGGAATTGTGTGGGAGTGAAGCTATTTTCTGTCATGGGTGGATAAGATCTATTTTGGGTGATTTATTAAACGTTATTTAAAAGATTGTAAGTTGGGTCTTTAAGACAGACGAATAATATGTCTTACCTACACAACTAAGTATCTTTTTCACTGAAGGATGTATAGGATTGAAAGTTATCTGCGTAGCCGTTTCTGAACATGTTGGAGTCAGCTTTCAGTCTAACCGGGTGCAGTTTGAATCATCATCATCATTTCAGCCGAAAGGGCATAGGCCTCCCCCAGGTGTCGCCATATTGACCGGTCCCTTGTGACTCGTATCCACCGGATTCCCGCAACCTTCACCAGGTCATCGGTCCACCTAGTGGGAGGTCTTCCAAGGCATCGTCTTCCGGTTCGCGGTCGCCACTCCAGAACTTTTCGGCCCCATCGGCCATCCGTTCTGCGAGTAATGTGACCTGCCCACTGCCACTTGAGTTTGGCAATTCTTCGGGCTACGTCGGTGACCTTGGTTCTCTTGCGGATGTCTTCATTTCTGATTCGATCACGCAGTTTGAATACCAGTACTTTACTTGGAGCAACTGCCTATCTGAACTCCACTACCCAATTAGTACCGGGTAATACGATACCCCTTGGTAAGACTGGTTTTCAGACTTTTAGGCCACAGACTATCTACCTGAAACGACTGTCAAAGTTCTAGAAATGACAGCCAGAACTAACGGCTTTTTGTTTTTGGTAAGAATGGAGGGAGGCTTTTGTCAGCAGTGGGACACCATGACATGAACTACTGTCAATCTGACAACATAGTGGCTTATTTACTAAGTGGAAATGTTTTGTTCTCATAGTCTCTGCGGCATGTTTGTTACATTGACCTACAGTTGTTTTGGCAAAGGAATCCGGCATTTAGATGTATAACTATACGATGTCATAAACCCGGCGAAAGTTTCTTATGACGAAAATGTTTTACTATATTAAGATGAGATTAATCAAACATTCTACGTGCTTGCATACATTTATTTGTTTTGGTAAACGACCAAATAAATATTAATAGGATGCCTTTTCTTGGCTAAAACAGGCAGACTGGGTCTGCCTAGTCTGGCCGTCTAAAAACTGTATTTAAAACTGTGACAGAGAGTCTGGCAGACTCGTCAGCGCGACAAGAATTCACACAGACACGTTTACTAGCAGACGCCCAAGTCATAAAAATCTGAACCAATAATGGTCGGTAAAATATAAGTCACGTAAATTAAAAATTAAGTACTTCTAAGCTCTCAAGAGATCGGAGGCGTAAAAGTGACTTTCTTTACAACACGACAGGGTGACAGTAAATCGCTAAATGGCATAAAAGTCGTACAAATAAAGACTTACGTACTTTGTCTTAGGGGTCAGGCTTTTCGCTAATTTTATGCGACTTTTATAGTTACCTCCTGAAATAAATCTAATGGGATGTTTATGTTTCTTTGATGGTTTTAGGACTTTGTGAAGAGTGGTTACCGTGTAATGTCCATGCAACCAAAACAAAGTAGGCGTCATTCAGTTTTACATGTATTCGCAGTACCCGCCGAAAACATACAGGGTGAATTTTAATTAATGCGACAAAATGAAATTGGAGCTTCAGTTACAGTAAGTCATAGTAATTATAAACTGTTTTTTCTACAATCTAAATCGTTAAAAAAATTACGCGATTATCGTTTTCAAAAGGTCCATTGATGTTATTATCTTTATTTAAGTACGAATTATCGGTATTCCAGTAATATACAAAGTAACTAAGAAAAAATAAGGCAAAATTAGGTAAATGACCGCTATATTGAGCACTGCGATGAGCCGGCAAGATTTTTGATACTTTTATTATTTTAACGGTTTTCGTAACACTGATCAATTATTTTTTAATTTTATATTTTATACATTTTCTTGACAACACGTATTATTGTATATTTAAATTTGTCGCATCTATTCAATTTCACCCTGTATACGGTCCGTTTGTAAAAATAACGGACACTGACCTGCAAATTGCAAAAAACGTAAGAAAATTTGAATTCCGCGGACTACCTTGAGCTATGAAAATGGTTCTTACTCCGAAACGAATTCAATGACGTTCCTCAACCTTAAGAATGAGGTTCTATTTTCCAAATGTGATTGTTTTAGCTGTGCTTGATGCTATTTGGTTGACACGCGAGGACATAATCAGTGTAATGGTAGGCTTTATACGGAATGAAGAGAAAATAACCTTTGCGAATAGTTTGGTGGAATTTGGGACATTGACCTTGAGTTGCGAACGGATGAAATTATAATTGCCATGAGAAAATTCATTTAGAGATGGAAAATAATTTAGCTAAACAAACAGAAAGACTCTTTCTATGTATTTCGCTACTTTCGCTTTGTAATTTTAAACATAACATCACACAGTACATCACGCTTGTAATCCTCTGAGGGTAAGGCAGAGCTGTATGCTAATAGTTCACCCACATTCTGCCGCGTCTATTTATGTTTTTAGGTAATAGAGGGCCTATTCCCAGAAATTTAGACCTTGAGGCGGCTACAGAGCAATTCCTAATGGAAAAACTTGATAACAATTTTCCCGACACTTGAATTGAACCTAGGGCTTCATTCTCAGCAGCCGCGCTTGAGACCACTGGACCAACGAGACAGCAACGATTCGAGCAGACAACTACGATGGGAAAATCCACATGAGTACCACTTGATACTTTACTAAAAGCAACTGCCTAATCGCCTACCACATTTGCACAAGTAAAATGAACCTAAACTTAAATTGTCACTTACGGATTTTCTTCCGTGATTATTTTTTATTTTGAGCTCCCGATATTTCGGAAGATATCCCGTAAGTGAAAATATAAGTTTAGTTTTAAACCGAGAAAGCTTTAAACAGTGTTTAAAATGAAACTCCTTGGAAAGAGTGGTTGTAAGACATTCGGAATTCTGAATACCTGTATAATGACGCCATGATCGTTAGAAATTATTTAATTATCACAGACACCTTGAGACGACGTTATGGAATAATAGCGGTGACCTAATTACGTATCTTTATCTCCAATAAAATTAAAATCAAAATATTTTATTTCACACAGGCCTAGATGGGCACTTATAAAACGTCGAAAAAGGTGCACGGTTCGCGTTGGTCGATTCAATGGAGAAGAACCGGCAAGAAACTCCATGGTTACTCTTTTCAAATCATTTGGTATTACAATAATTATTATTATGTTTCATTACAGCATTAGTACTAAAGTATGCGAGGACAGCGTAGGCCCAACAATAGGTCGTTGCTTACTATACAAAAAATGTAAAACAAAAGGAATATTTAACAAAAGTTAAACAGCATCCGGGAATCTAAAACTCCTTCAATCTTCACTAATTCACAAATAATATGTAAAAAGTATCTATACAAAGGTAAGTAAATAAAAATAATATTTAATTAAAAACTAAATTAAACAAGTGACACAAATATTGTCATCAGTGCTGTAACTATTCTGAGCAAAATATGAGAAAAAAATATTTGAAAACTACTGTAATAATCTGAATCAAAAGAAAAAGAATAATGAGATTGAGAATAGTTAGAGACATCCACAAATCTGTGCCGTTTATCACCAGCTAGCTACCAGCTACCAGGGAAGCCGCATGCTCAGAAGGAATCATAGCAAAACTTCTTTGTCATCAACGTAGTCCTTGATTTTGCAATATGCTTTTTTCATAAGGACACGTTTAGAATAAAATTATCTGTTATATAATGTATTACACATACCTATATATGGTCTTTTAAAAGTAACTATACAGGCGTCAACCAAACATTATGTACAACAAACTAAGTAACTCAATGCAAAAAAATTGCCGGGAATTGATTTTTCTTTGGGTGAAAAATCACGTCTTGGGTAGGACTCAAGTTTGAATAGTACTGGGGTCGTGAAGGTGTTTAAAAATCATGCATTTAAAATATGTATTTAAAAAAAACTTGCGAAAAAAAAGTTTCGACGAATTTGACTCCCAATATCCCGGTAACTACTACCTCCCAGGTAGGTCTACAACAAAAAATTACGGGGAGATCAGGTACTTTGGTCGAGTCTTTTTACACCCTTTATTACCGTGTATGTTCTCATATGTAGAAAATTGCCAACATGAGCTTAATATTTTGTGCAAATGAGCCTCTCACGTGGAATCAAATTACCTATCTAAAAAAGAGACGTTTGATATTTCCTTGTGTTCGTTTCCAAAATTGCGGTTTTCATGTTTTGTCAGACGAAAATATACCGCATTTTTTCTTTGAGATATTTAACAGGCATGGCTAGAGGCGAAACACACAGTTACAGAGTTTTAATATACATATTCCTTGAGAGTTGATATTTATTTTTGGTTGGTCGAATTTAGCAGGTTCTCCAAAAGGTATATAAAATAAGCGTTTGTGATAACAGTTTTCGATATAAGTAAAGGTTTTGTAAATGTCACTGAATAGCAAAAAATACTGGGTTATATGCTATATAGTGAGAGATTGTTTTGGCAATATTTTTACTGTTGTTGTTTTAGTGTCAAAGGATGTAGGGCTTTAGTTCCTTCTGGCGTTGCTTACTTTTTGGACACAATGCTAACATTGTCGGTAAGTTAAATTTAATTTTCGCAAAGCATGTGATCTAGGAATTTTTCAACATCATCTGTCTAGCCTATTTCAAACTATGTTGGGGTCGGCTTCCAGTCTAACCGGATGCATCTGTATACCAGTATTTTACTTGAAGCGACTGCCGATCTGACCTCTATAACGCAGTTATTCTTGGGTAGTACGACACTCCTAGGCAATGCTAGTTGTCAGACCTCTGTCTTCCTGCAACGACTGTCAAAGAGATACAAATGACAGCCGGGACCAACGGCTTTACGTGCTTCTCGAGGCACGGAGGAAATTTAATGGGTGGTCATCAATTTACGGACTCACCTAGGCGTAGCTTAACCTAAAGATTGATTCGAGTGGTTGTTATTATTTAGCTAAGCAAGCAGTCGAAATGGCGGGTGTACTTATAAATATGTCACCGTAAAATTGTCAAACGAACATACTGCTTACAATAAAACGCATTATTTTTCGGAAGATTGTAATCTATCGAAGTGAAACCGTAATATTGCGAAATGCATGCGATGGAAGTCGTCAACTCGAGCGGTGTGGAGAAGAGGGAGGGAAGGGGTCCCCCTTGTCCAATGGTACCACTCTCATGAAAAGATAATGTTCCATTCCTGAGAAATACCGATTAATATAACTTATCCACTAAACACTTAATATTCCTCTAAAAAGCGCCTATTTCTGAGTGCAGGATTTTAAGGAACCTAACTAACCTAATATACTTCTGTCGCATGCATTTCACAATATTACAGTTTCACTTCGATAGATTACAATCTACCGAAAAATAATGCGTTACATTGTAAGCAATGTTCTGTTGACAATATTTCGAGAGTTTACAACTTCGCTAGAGAGATTACAATCCAACGTGTTTTACAATTTTACGGTGACAGATACACATATTGTGCCTAACCCTTCTGGGATTACTGGCGTGATGTTATTCTCAATTCAGAAACCGAAACCTCCATACAGTCGCTCAAGTAAGATAATTTAATTGAATTTGCGTTCGTCGGGTTGATTCATTACTCTTGCTTTCAAATTCTAAAGGACTTAATTGTGTGTGTATTTAGAAATAAACACGATTACACAGACGATTACCGTGATTTAAGATTGAAATGCGATTTTATTATTATAACATAACATTACGCCTGTACTTTACATACCGAGTTTCCTCCGTGCCTCAGAAGGCACGTTAAGCTGTTGGTCCCGGCTGTCATTTGTCTATCTTTGACTGTCGCTACAGGACTACCTGTGATCCAAACAGTCTGACAACCAGTCTTTCCAAGTGGTATTTCCCAGTATTAACTGGGTTGTGGAGGTCAGATAGGCAGTCACTCCATGTAAAATACTGGTATTCAGCAGCTGCATCCGGTTAGACTGGAAGCCAACCCCAATATAGTTGGGAAAAGGCTAGGTAGATGATGATTATGACGCCTGTAATTCTCTAAAGGTTAGGGCACTTGGGCATCCGGGGCTGCGGAACTGTTCGAAAGAGATACCGTGGCCCCGAAACATAAAGGGCGAGGAAGGAACATGGATGGGTCAGTCAGTAGAAGTCTGACACTCCCTCCTACACCGTCCAGAGTGGATAGAAGAACAAGAAGAATAAAGAAGAAAAAAAATCGGGCACTTAGGCAGAGGTCTGGCAACAGTATACCCACATTTCATCGGTAATAGAGGGCAAATCTTTCACGATCAACCGAACACAATATTTGTTTCCGAGTTGCTGCAGAAAAATTGTTGATAGGAAAACCCAATATCCGTATGTAACTACGCTCTACTTAGAAATTCAACTTAATAAATAAACAAGTAAATATCACTGAACATTAACACACAGCGGTCAGCGCCACGTAGTGCCACACTAAGCAAGGCTTGTGTCGTAGACACTAGACAGTTGATATACTACATATATACTTTTTTGTTTGTAAATACATAATTATTATACATATAAACATCCATGACTCGGAAACAAATGTCCATGCTCATCATACAAACATTTGCTCCTACCGAGATTCGAACCCAGGACCCTAAGAACGTAAGGCAGTCACTACCACTATACGCCATTCGACTCGTCAAATCATTTGATTCTGTCAGGAATTATATGAAGAAGATGATTTCGTGATATCTGACAGGGAAGAATGGAAGAAGAAAACGTTTAGTGCAGACCAGTGGCGAAGAGTTCATACAACTCAAAACCTACCGGCTTCCCTTCGGAACAACCACTGAGTCTACTATATCCAAAAGTAAAACAATGTAGGTAATTCAGTTAGGACGTGATTCACCAAAAATTACTAAAACTACAAATGGTTCGATATGTGGTTTTTTTTATAATAATAAATATGCACCAGACCGGCTTACCTGTTACAATAATTTACCCTTCGCTACTGGTGCAGACCCCAAATAGAATGGAACAAGGGCGGGAAGTCGATAAATAGCACTTGGTGGTTCATAATGTTTGATCAATTTTTGGTCCTACCAATCCACCTAAATGTAGCTTGCAAGTTCGTTTGTATATCCAACTTTTCCGATACACAAAATATGTATTATCTTAAGAAAGCCATGAAAATGTCAGGTTTCCTCTTTGCCAGTTCAGCGAAGCAATTTAAGACCAACCAAGGTCCATGTTCACCGACGTTAAAACATTCACTGAACGTTCGTTTTGACAGTCGTCAAAACCGTAGTAAATTGACAACGCTATCGGAAATTGGACTTTATTACTATTACGCTAACAAATGTCAAAACAGGCTTTTTATTTTTTGAATACTTACTTCAGTTGAATCATTTACAAAAACAAAAGAAAAAAAACCACTGTTCTAAATACAAAAGCAGCCGGTAACAAAGCAGTTCGGATACGGTTATTGTAAAGCGTTGAACCGGAGACGGGCCGCATCGTATACACAATGTAAATGCAGCGTCTTCGCTTGCCGGATGACGTCAAGATGGCGGAACTAGCCCCTAGATTGTGCACGAGTGTGAAAGGTGGTACAGGTTAAATTCATACATATCTGTCTAGCCTTTTCTCAACGAAATATTTTGGAATACATTTCTAGTTTAACTGGATGCAAGCAAGGACTTAAAAACACCTTCATAAAGGTTACAGAATTATAAGTGTTACATGTTGAATTGGTAACAGAATCAAATATGCAACACTTATAAATGTATTTCCAATGTGTTAGCCCAAAACACTTACAAAAGTGTAACCGTAACATAATATCTGTAACAGATATAAAAGGTGTTTAACAGGTAAACTCAGCGTTGCCATTGGATAGCCGAAATCTAGTCGCAGTCTGTTGTAAAACTAATTATTTCAGTTGCACATATTAACACTTATTAACACATTTAAAAGGTTACAGTTTGATTCGGTTACATTATTGTATCTGTTACATTTAAAAGGTGTTTTTCTGTTGAAACTGTTTTAAAATATTGGAATAATGATAAGAGCAAAAGGTCATCTACGTAAATAACGACAATCAACTTCTTATTGTTTTTAAGCTGCTTTTGATACAAACACGGTTCTATTTTTGATTGTACAAAGCCTAAATTCAACATTTCTTTATCCAATTCCTTGAACCAAGCATTCGAAGCTTGTTTCAATCCATACAAAGAGCGCTGCAGTTTGCATACCTTGGTTTCTTGACCTTTGACTACTGCTCCTTTTGGTTGGAGCATGAAAATGTCCTCTTTAATTTTGCCGTACAAAAAGGCAGTAGTTATATCCCACTGATCAATAAACCAATCGTATTCAACAGCTAGCGAGAACAATAATCTTAGAGTAGAGCTTCTAACTACAGGAGAATAAGTTTCTGTATAATCTACACCACATACCTGTGTGAAACCTTTTGCTACAAGTCTAGCCTTGTATTTCGTTACCTTGCCATCGCTATCTTTCTTGATTTTGAATACCCATTTGCATTGGATAGGCTTCTTATCAGCTGGAAGATCCACCAACGTCCAAGTCTGGTTCTCCTTTAGTGACATAAGTTCATTATCTATCGCTTTTTGCCATAAATCACCATCTGGTCTCGCCAACGCTTCATTAATAGTCAATGGATCACCATCAAGATTGCTCTCCTTGGCATACATAACATTGCATCCGTACCGATCGACTTGTCTGCGTTCTCTTACAGGATACCTTCTTACTGATTCAGGTATTCTGACTTCTTCTTCAGTCAATACGTCATCAGGTACTCGCTCTGGTACTACAGGCACAGGTCTTATCTCCTCCGATACTTCTACATTCTCGTCTATAGTATCACGATACATATCATCGTGAGCCTCCAAGTGTTCAGATCTGCTCGTAGATCCGTTGGGTAAACTGGAAGGAACAGAATCTGTATTCAGGTTTATAATTACTTCCGTTTCTTTTACGTTTTCCTTTTGTAGAAAGACGTTTTCTAGAAATTTGACATCTCTCGCAGTCGTCACTTCACCTGTCTTGGGATTCATTAGACGATAACCCTTCTGATTATCTGGATATCCAATAAAAATCATTGGTTCCGTCTTCATGTCCAGTTTGCGTCTCTTTTGTTTTGGTAACAATCTATATGCCAAGCAGCCAAAGATTTTCAGATGACTGACATCCACATCTTTTCCAGTCCAAAGCTTCTCTGGTACCGCATTATTCAATGCTTTCGTGGGACTTCTGTTCTTTAAGTAAACAACAGTATTTACAGCTTCGGCCCAATACTTCTTGCTTAGATTCGATTCTGAAAGTAATGTTCTTGCCTTTTCTATTATAGTACGATTCGCTCTTTCTGCGACAGAATTTTGTTCCGGCGTGTATGGTACAGTCGTCTGGTGTTTTATACCTGCAGACTTCAAAAACGATTTAAATTTACCATTACAGTACTCTGCGCCATTGTCAGATCTTAGACATTTAATAGATTTACTTGTCTCATTCTCAACTTCCGCCTTATATTCACGGAACTTATCGAAAGTTTCACTTTTGTTCTTCAAAAAATAAACATGAGTCTTTCGAGTATAATCGTCGATAAATATAAGAACATACCTCGAACCACCGAACGACGGCTCCTCAATTGGTCCACAAACGTCGCTAAAAACCAACTGTAAGACCTCGTTCGCTCTCGTACCTTGTTTTTTAAAGGGACTTTTGCATGTCTTTCCTTCGATACATGAAATACACGGCTCGCATAAATCGGTACTCTTAAATTCCATACCGCTTACTAAAACTTTCATTTTATTCATATAATTACGCGATAAATGAGCTAATCTTTTATGCCAAATATTCGAAATAATTTCATTTCGTTTTGACAATGTCAAATTCACTACATTATTTTGAGTTTCTGACAACTCATAGATTCCGCCGACCTCTTGACATCTTGCTATAGTTTGATTTTTATTTTTAATCATGCAACCTTCATTGTCAAAATTCATGCAATAATTCTTCTTGGTCAAATCGCTCACCGAAATTAGGTTCATGGATAAATCAGGAACAAATAAAACGTTTTCTAAAATTAATTTTTCGTTTTCGCTGACTTGTGGCTCAGCATTTCCTCGTCCTTTCACCAATAACTTCTCTCCGTTTGCTACTGCGATCTTCATGTTGCCCTTTACATGTGTGTAAGACAACAATTTGTTTTTATCATGGGTCATATGATTTGAGCACCCACTGTCTAAATACCACTTATCTTTGTTTATCGCCCCCTTCGTATTCAGGCAGATATTCGCGGTTTTGATCCGCTCCTTACATTCAGACGCCTTGTGTCCTTGCTTGTGGCACTTAAAACACTTGTAGACGAACTTCTGCTTACGATCATTTGTTTTAGTGTTAGATCTTGCATCGTTCTGTACTTTACGTGTAACTAAAACTTTATCGTACTCTGTGTTCAACTTACTCTGTCTACTTCCTTCTTGTAACAATTTCATTTTAATTTGCTCCAACGTGATTTCTTGTCCACTATTATCTACAGCCATAATGAGAGGGCTGTACTCAGCGGTCAATCCACCCAGCAAAATCGATATGATCCAATCATCAGGGATTTGAGCATCAATATCGGACAATTGTTGTGTCAGGAACGTAATTTTGGATATGTAGCTTTCCATAGAATCGAAATTCTCTAACTTACAGTTAAAAAGTTCTCGCTGAATATGTATACGTCTTCCCCAACCTTTGTCTTCATACGCTTTCCGTAAGCTATTCCAGGCTTCTTTCGCAGTCTTCGCATTGTAAACGTGGGTAAAGCACTCTGGTTCTAACAACAAGCATATTGTCGTTCGTGCCTGCCGGTCTACGTCAGCATTTACTACATCTGTAGAAATTACTCCCCACCAGTTTTTATTCTCCAAGTAATTTCGCACCAGGAATTTCCAGTTTGGGTAGTCGGACGAATTTTTCAGCTTCTTAATACCACTTATGCCAACTTCAGCTGACATAATTGAGATTTCGTAAGTTTCACAAGCACACGATAAATATTCCACTCAATTAAAAATTATGCTCTAGCATTTATGCTTCCGGGACCTGGGCCCATAACCTATTGGAATAATGATAAGAGCAGTGGTAGGATGGTAGAGTATATTCATTCGTGGACAATATTTTTTACACGCAAGTTACAAAGTCCGGTTACTAAGTATCAGAACATAAACAGAAACCGTAACTATACTAATTTCAAATCAGTGACAGACATGTGTTAAATATGATTATTCTCACAGGCCAGTGCATACATAAATATGCAACCTCCAATAAAAAACAGTGTTAAAAACACATTATTATGGTAACAGTTTGAGTCCCTGGATGCAAGTTTGTATGGGCAAGTGTTGCACAAATTAAGGTCTCACAATTGTATGATCTTATCAGTACTTTGCTCGTGGCTAAATGATAACAACCGCTCGTGTCGATCGTAAGGTTAAGTCGCGCTTGCCTGGGTTGGTCTGTGGATGGGTGACCAGTGATCACCCATGACATAAACAGCTATGCCTTCCCCATGCATGTTGAGTGACATAAGCTACCGAAAATTATACAAGGTGTACACCACCTCATCACGAAGCCGTTAACCAAGCATTCTATACATCAAACTAAGTAACTTTACGCAAACATTATTGCTGGGAAACAACTTTTTTTTCTGAGGTTATAAATCATGTTTTGTGGTAGAACTCAATGTAACGCACTTAAAATATTGTGCTGATGGATGGTTCGAATAGTACGAGGGTCGTGGAAGTGTTAAAAGTCAAAATCTTAAAAAAAAAACATTGCAAGAATTTGTAACTTTAACTCCCCATACCTCCGTAACTAGAAGGTTCCCAGGTATGATGTAGAACAAAAAAATGATCGCAATGATGGGGAGAACAAGTGCCTTTTTGCTTCGTGAAGATGTGTTTTACACCCTTTATTACTAATGTAAGTCGATCTAGAAACACGAAAAGGCCCAAAGAATAAAAAAAAAAAAAAAAAAAACTGAGTACAGACAAAAGCACATCAAGCTACCGATACAGAAATAAATCCCGATCAACCTTGAACCTAACGCTTTTGCCATAAAGTTGATAATCTAATAAAATTGTTTGATGTGCCTCTGAACCTACTTACCTACTACTTACTCATAATAATAATTACTTTATTTTATTTTGTCAAACAAAACATTATTTTCCGCGCGAAAGTCAAACAGACCACAGCCCAAGCAAAATTTAATTTTGTGGTATTCTCATTTCGACAACGAATTTAAGGATCCGTGTATTTTTAATAAGGCTATTACTATGTTTGAGTTACTGGCTTTTGGCTCGCTTTATAATTATTATTTTCGTCAAACTTTACCGAAAGATCTGCAGAGCATTTGCGTCACACTCAAACTCAAAGTGCTTCTTTCAGCAATAGGCCAGCTTTAGGCACTTTTAAATTCTCAAAAAACAAAAATATGAGGTTAGATATAGTCTTCAAGGCATAATAACTGTGAAAGCACTGTAGTTGCCAATTCTAAAGCCTCTATGGAGGAGAATGGGCTAGAATCTCCACGGACATTCTTTCGAATCAAAAATTTTATTATTTTATTTTTAGTTATATAATTAATGCTTTGAATGCCCGTCGTACAGTTTGCACCATTGACCTGCACCATTAATGGTGCAAACGAAACCAAGGATTGGGTATGGTCTCATCTGCACCATTCATATGACACTATTATACTATCTTAATGCGGTGGTATACTTCGATATTCCGTCGAAGTATTTCCTCTTTGCTTGTTCTAATAAGTATTATTTAAGTGTTGACATTGACAAGGTAACTATTTTATTTTAAATGCTGTGTTGAAATGCTAGTCAATTTGATGATCGCGTTGATGAATTTCTGACGAAAAACAAGGCGATGGATAGAGGAATTTTCTTCAAAATCTTTTGGATGATGATTGAAAGTCATCATCTTCCTGCCCTTGTCCCATTTTATTTGGGGTCGGCGCAACACGTTTTCTTCTTCCATTCTCCCCTGTCAGATGTCACGGCATCATTTACTCCTTTCTCTTTCATATCAGTGTTTACACAATCCATCCATCTTTTCTTTGGCCTTCCTCTCCCTCTCCATCCATCAATACTAATGTCCATCACTCTTTTAGTCACATGCGTTTCATCCCTCCTCATTACATGATTGAAAGTATGTTACGCAATATTGTGGGTCGGCTTATGTTTTCACCCTTCCTAAATATAGGTTTCCAAATGAAGTGCATTTTCATTACGAGAAAAGGGTCTTTACCTACCTACCAACAGCTCTTTCTACTATAGGTGTAGCTAGTAAAATTCTAACATTGGTTCAATTAAAGAATATACAGTTGCTTATTCCCGCGGTTTCGCTTGACTGGTGGTTTGAAACTACGGTACCCCGCGTGTTAGTTATAGGATCAATAGTAACCTATGTCTTAATTCGGGTTATAGTCTGTTTATAAGCTTATATAGTTTTTTTAGAAGATAGACCAAGTAACGGATAGACTTTCACATGTCTAGAAAAATAGCTGACCCACGGAACTTCGTCTGCGTCGAATGAGAGAGAAAAATCTCACAAAAGGAATGAATATTCCCTATTTTTGCAACATTTGTGATTTTCTGCTCCGCTTCTTTGGGTCGTAGCGTGATGTTACCTTCCTCAATAAATAATATAACTATCCAACACAAATAGATTTTTGTCAATTCCAACACAATATTGTTCCTGATATAACACATATGTATTCTCGTATACTCATCATATTTTATTCATGACAATCCACAAAATATTGTTCACGCAGCAAAACCTCGATTTATGACAAATCTTGAGGAAGCTATAAAGAATAACTTGATAATATTTCATGGGAACCGTAAAACTTATAGAGAAACGCATAAATATTTGTGAGAAGTCACATAAAAGTGAGTTACTGCTGAATAGCTAGGTACTGAAATTCTAGATTTAGGAAATAAAGTTTGCAAGGTACTATTTCTTCTCAGACTGTTTCTGGGAGAGAAGACAATAATGTGACTATATACTACCTATCGCCCACGTCTTATAAGATCCGGAAATTACGCTTTTCAATAGTAAATACAGATGAAAAAAAGATTTTTCATTTCCTTCGGTCTTTACATTTTATCCGCGATAACTGACTTCTTTGAAAAAAACTAAAAAGGCCTGATTCACCAACTACGATTAAGTATCGGTTAACTTACTTGGCAAATAATTTTAGTTGAAATTCTGTTCCATTTTCGAATATATTCGATGAGTATATATATGCTATTCGGACGTCGTGAAATAGGCCCTGGGGGCCTTAAAATGGTTCCCACTGAAGACCACAATCGCAGTGATTTAAAAATAGCCAATCGCAATTGAATTTCAAGCAAACAACAAACTGAATTGAAAAGCGAAACTGCGTCTGCATTCACTAAAACTTAAACAAATAGGTTAAACCACTATTATTGGCAACGAGAAAAGCACAAAATCTGTACTCCTAAATTACATATATGTAATAAGAAAACGTGCTAAACATAACCACGCATACACCTAAATATCATGAGTCATGAAAGAGTGGAGACGGGAACACACCACAATAAAATATTGAGTGAAATGCAGTGAAAAGTTCATGTGTTTCTGCAAAATAAAATATTTAGAGCGGAAAGATACAAATGACTTCTGAGACGAATGTCATAAATCAACAAAGTATATGAACTCAAGAAACTGACGCAAGGATTTGAAACATATCTTAGATACAAGGTTTAAACGACTCCTTTACGAAGCCCTCAACCAAGCGTTCTATACATCAAACTAAATAACTCTATACAAAAGTATTGTTGAAAAAGACTTTTTTATTGGAGTGAAAATTCACGTTATAGAAAGAAAGAAAGAAAGAAAAAGCATTTATTAGCCAAACAGGACAACACAAAAAAAGGTAAAATTGTGATTATAACACTAGTTTAAAGTAAACATAATGAGAGAATAAAAAATAAAAAAATACGAAATCATAAGAAAAAACTAACAAAATACAAAACAGAATTTGTCTTGTACAAGACCAAAAGGCTCCTATCTCAGCATGGTGCTGTAACATTTAAAAGAAAAACGTCACAGCGCTGATATTCTGATAGGGCCCAAAGTGATGCCACGGTCAGATACGGCTAAGAATAAATTATACGGTAGGACTTAGTGAAATGTACTCAAAATTAAAAATGTCCACCTATTTTAATTAAAAAGTGTAAACTTTGACCCACAACACAACGTCTCCGTAACTTCACGGTTCCCAGCTATGGTCTACAAAAAAAAATGTTCGCAATGGCGGGAAGAACCAATGCCTTTCAGCTTCGTTAAGAGCCCTCTTACAGTCCACTAGCGCCGCCAATCGAAAAAATGTCATAACTCGTAAATAAAATCAAAAATACAAAATGTGGTCTATTATTACTGTAGAAAAGGCAATAACGTAATTTTATAACACATTGTCACCACTTGAAATATAGCTGTTTAGCTAAATCGTGCATTTGTAACAAAAACGGCCGTTTATGTTTTGAATGCACGATTTAGCTAAACAGCTATATTTCAAGTGTTGATAAGGTGTTATAAAATTACGTTATTGCCTTTTCTACAGTAATAATAGACCACATTTTGTATTTTTGATTCTATTTACGAGTTATGACATTTTTTCGATTGGCGGCGCTAGTGGACTGTAAGAGGGCTCTTAAAAGTATTTTACACCCAGTTTAGGGCCAAAAAAAATTCCAACCCACATAAAAATATTAGTAACGATCAAAATGTGCTCACACGTAGGCGTGTAATAGTCATCATAAGAGACAATATTATAACCTCATTTGAATACATCGATAACTATTACAGAATAATTTAACCGTTTTACCAATACGACCGAACTGCCTACAATGACCGTTTTCAAAGAACACATTTTCTCTGAATTTAGATGCAGGCTGAGTTTACAGCTAAGTAGTAAGTGTCTAGTTATCATTAAGTACTATACTTCTTTATCAAAATGTGTGGTAATCGGTTGTCGTGGTATGTAGGAAAAAAATGGTCAAACGCGCTAGATTATAATCTCTCTAGCGAGGTTGTAAACTCTCAAAATATTGTCAACTGAACATACAGAAGTATCTCTGCCCCCATAATCGGGACTTGGGGCACCCCCACTTGAGGTTAGACCCTGCACTCAGAAATAGACCCCGTCCACTACGCTTTTTAGGGGAATATGTTTTAAGGTTAGGTTATATAATCGGTATTTCTCAGGAATGGTACAGTATCTTTTCATGGGAGTGATACCACTGGCGAGGGGGACCCCTCCTTCCCTCCCTCTCCTCCACACCGCGTGAGTTGACTACCATCGCATGCATTTCACGAAAAATGATGCGTTTTATTGTAAGCAGTATGTTCGTTTGGCAATATTTCGAGAGTTTACAATCTCTCTAGTTATTTTACAATGTAGCGTGTTTGACAATTTTACGGTGACATGTACATGTTTGTAGAGGTATAAGAAAAATGTTGAATACGAATGTAGTATGGATACGAAGAGCAAGACTAAAGAAACGATGAATAGACTGTGTGAAGGATTATAAATTGCTGCACCGACTAAAAATAAATTGAGTTATGGGCAAGAAAATGATGATGATGGCTTCTTTATCAGGGAGTCCTGTTGGCTATAGGGCAGTGCGATGCAATAGACTCACTCCCTATCTAGGTCTTAGGGATCTTACAGACGAGCGGCACAGCTGCCAATGGCAGATAAATTTCAGCCGTCGCCGACACGTCGACGTTTGTAGTTGTGGCGTCGACGGTAGTCATCGACACACATTTACGCGGCATGCCACAACTGCAAGCATCGCCACCCGTGAACGGCAGTCGTCGACGGTTCACATAACTCGCAAAAAGTGGGTTTACATACACATAAATTCTGTGTTACCCTTTGAAGATTATTGTCGTGATGTAATGTCATGTAGTTGGACCACACAAGCGAGCAAAAACTTACATTTTATAAAATTAAAAAATAAATGCTATGTTCGTCACAAAAATATGTTATTAAAGACATATTACAAGTATCTACTCTTAAAACATAAGTCTTTTCAAGATTAATCACAAAATATTTTCAATGAAAATGTCTACGTAAGGGAGAATGGTGGACGTCCCTACATGAGGACATTTCGGATTAAAACGATTAAGAATTATTTGGGAAGCTGATGGGCCGTGGATTTATCTCAAAAGAGGTTTTTTATGTACAGGATTTGCTGCCATAGACTGTTTTGTGAGTATTTATTATGAAAAGTTCTTTTACTCATCATTACTTATGTGTTTTTTTAGTCTTTGGTCGACCTGGTAAAAAGTTTTTTTATTTTGTTAAATAAAATTTCGAGATAATTTTAATTACGACTTTCTAAAGAACTACTAAAGTAACTGTCAATATTTCATGTAACCATTGTTTTCTGGAATAGACTTATACGCTTTTGAAAATAAGACTGAGGAGCACAAGGACCTGGGTCCGATTCCCGAGTCGAGCGAAGTGTCATTAGGTCTTCATTTTGCCCGTTTGATGGCAATAGGCTCGCCCCTATTACATATGACTTAAACATAACTGGCAAAATGTAGGAGTACCTACTTGTACTATTAGATACACCTTTGCCAAACCCTTCAGGGATTACAAGGCGTGATGAATCGTACCTAAAGTAAGTCTCAAGAAAAATCTATTTACAGTATACAAACTTCTAGTCGATACATAGTAAGAACAAAACATCGTTTGCAAGTACATGATGTAGTGACTTCGAAACATCCGATCCTTAGGAATACACTTAGAGCGCCATCTATCAAAAGTTTTCGGCAGCTCCCCCAACGAATGTGATTATTTCAGGATCACTTATAAGTATATTTTGATGTTGACGGTTAGGTGATGTCTATGTCAGCGTCACATTGTAAAAACCGTTAGATTGTAATCTATCTAGAATTCTAGAGAGATTGTAAACTGTCGAAATATTTTCAACTGAACAAACCTATGCTTACAATATGACGCATTCTTTTTCGGTAGATTGTAATCTGTCGAAGTGAAACCGAAAAATTGTAAATACTAGACAGATTACAATCTAACGGTTTTTACGGTGACATCTACATGATTCGAGATGATACCTCGTTGGGGTAAGCAGAGATCTTCGCAAGGTGCCTGGTAGCAACCAAATGAGAGTTGCTGAGAATCGAGTTGAGTGGTGTGCGATTGAGGAGGCCTATGTCCAGCAGTGGACTGCTGTTGGCTGTTTACAATTTGACGCATTTTATGGCGATTACAAACACCTTTATTTGTAATTTTAAAGGCATACACATTTCACAACATAATTGATTAAGTATTTTTCCATGACAATGTTTCAGGATTTTCTGGAGACAATAATCATAAAATTATTAATTAGGTATTTTCAATGATTATTACTGATCATTAAGAAAAATACTACAGGCCATAAAACCATGTTTTTTGTATGTATGTATTATATGATGTTAGAAATATTAAAGAAAAACCTTTTATGAAACAAAAACAATTTTCTTCTCCTAATTAAATGGTACATAAAACCGTAAATAGCTATTATTTAAAAACCCGGATTTAGTAAATTCGTTGTTCATTATTCTTAGAATTTTGGGTGAAGCAAATTACTTTTTCCCGACCTTTTACTGGAGAATTGAGTAAATAGAATTATTATAAATACCTCCGCATATTATTATTATTTTCATCCTGAAATATCCCAGTTTTACTTAGAACGTTCGAATTTCTTCAGAAAAACAACTTTAGTAAGGGTTTATATAAAAAGGAATGAGTAATGGCTAACAAGGAAAACTGTAAGAAAGTAACATAACAATTTACGTCGACTCCTAGTTACTTGAGATGAGGGTAGGCAGAACAATTCTCAAGCGAACTTAAATACCTATCCATTTTTGATGACTCCAGCTCTGAGCGGAGCGGAAGGGAGTGTCAGACTGACTAAATCCCATCCATGTTCCTGCATCTCCCTTTGTGTTTCCTTGCCACGGTATCTCTTTCGAACAGTCCCGCAGCCCTAAAAACAGACCCACAGCCCCAACCAGTTCAGCAGCCCCAAAACGGTCAGGCAAACCCCAAAACGTCTACCCTTTATAATGAGTCTTTCTATTTACATTCCCTGCAAACTTCGACAGGTTCCTATGAAATATGAAGATCCGATAATTTGACATACCATCGAAAGATACCTTGATACTTTGTTCTTCCCGTCATTGCTATACTTTTTTAGTTCTGTACCATACCTGGGAACCTTCTAGTAACGGAGATATTGAAGGTTAAAATACCTTGTTTTTTTTAAATACCTACATACATGTTTTAATTATTCTAACTTTAATATAGTACCTCTATAATTATATCCCTGTATTGTTCAAAACATTCATCTCCATAATTTGAAAAATCAGCATTGACATCTGCCTAGCCTTTTCTCAACTATGTTTGGGTCGGCTTCCAGTCTAACCGGATGCAGCTGAATGCCAGTATTTTACATGAAGCGACTGCCTCTGTCACCTCCACAACCCAGTTAATACTGGGTAATACGATACCATTGGTAAGACTGGCTGTAAGACTTTTTGGGCAACTGACATCCTGTAACGACTGCCAAAGATTGCAGACAAATGACAGCCGGGACCAACAGCTTAACGTGCTTTCCGAGGCACGGAGGAAACTCGGTATGTAAGGGTGGTCACCCATCCACAGACCAACCTAGACAAGGACGGCTTGAGCGGCTGTTATTATTTAGCCACGAGCTCCTCTCATTATTTCTCACTTGCACTATGGTATAAAAAAAAACGACTCTTACCTACAAACTAACAAGACCACTGAAACACAATACAAAACGATCAGTCTTGATATTTGAATACAGATTTATAACACACGATACCTATTATTATTTCTCCAAGTAACTTGATACTTTCTCTTTCGATTCGTCGGTTTGTTTAGATTATCTTACTTACATCGTAAAGTGGATGCGGTTATGTACACAAGGTATCTTTGACTGACTTTTAGATGACAGGATTTGCGGAGGACTGAAGTCTTTTATAAGTCTTATTGAATTTTTCATCACGAATTTCTTAGTAATAGCTTGTAGTCTGGATTGGTCGCTGGTTAATGGTTATTTTGTAAATAGATATTAAGTGTAATATAAATATAGCAATAAAATAAATGCGAAAATATGTTTGTTAATAATTGTTGGTTTCTATACAAAGACAATGATCGAGAATAATGTCTATGATTTGACAGTTACTCATATTTGACATTTGTCACGGGAAAATAGTGAACGGGAAAATTACGTACTTATTTACAATTTCGATTTTAAGTTTTCAAATAAATTATAATATAGTGCACAACAGAATCGACACCAATATGCTAATTGTCCTCTTTTACTTGAAACTTATATTATACTACCTATCCGTGCCTCGGAAAGCACGTTAAGGGGCCTGCGGAGCATGCGTTTTACATACAAACGTAATACCAAAATAATTTGTAAATTAAACATATTCTTAACGTAGTGTGTATTTATTTCGATTGTATTACAGAATATATAGGTTCTCAAACCCATATTTTGAATGGATACTGACTTAAACAAGAGTTATGAGAAAAATAAATTTTAAATTCCTCATGTTTCACCTTTATATCATTGTCCTTTCAAAATATTTGTTTGGGAACATAGATATTCTGTATTCCAATCGAAATAAATACATCCTACGCCTATCCTTAAGCTGTTGGTCCCGGCTGTCATTTGTCTATCTTTGACTGTTGTTATGTAAAGGGCGAAGAAAAAGAACATGGATGGTTTTTAATCAGTAAAAGGCTGTCACTTCCTCCCGCTCCGCCCAGAGTGAACCATTGGATGATTTCCCATCCGAAAAAAAAATAGGTAGTCAGTGGCTCAAAAAGTCTGACAACCAGTCTTACCAAGTGGTATCGTATTTCCCAGTATTAAAGGGTAGTTGGCAGTCGCCCCAAGTAAATTACTGGTATTCAGCTGCATCTGGTTAGACTGGAAACCGACCCCAACAAAGTTGGGAAAAGGCTAGGCAGATGTTGACTAACTACCTATACTTACTTATACTTGGACTTACTTACTAACTTTTTTTATTTGGCGAAATGTAAATATACTGAAGAAACACCTCAAAGACATTCAAATGTTAACAAGTGAAGTAACTCTTTTAAATCTCTTTGATACACCTCTGCTTTAGCCTTCGGAAATAACAGGCGTGATGTTATGTTTCACACTGTACCACTTGTCTATAAAAATTGTTTTAAGTATAGGCCAGTCAGTGAGACCTAGATATTTAAAATGGCGACTTGGTAAACTATTTCCAATCATAGATATAATTAGTAGGGATTTCTGAAAATATAGGGTTAGACCTATCTTTTGCTAGTAATTACTTAAATCGGGTCAACGATAAGTAATGATTTTCTGGTCTAAATTAGAAATAGGGATGACCTTTTACCCTAAAATTTTTTAGTGTCCTTTTATTTTCAGCTATAAATGTTGATAATTCCAAAGGAAGCCTGATTTCTTTTTAGAACAGATTAGACGCGTATCCTGCTGTGAAGAAATATCGAAATATCGTATGGTTGGTAAATCTTCGAAAGTATTGGTCCATCCTCATAGTCATTTTCTTCCTCTTCTTGTGGCACGGTACTTGTTATCAGCGCAACACGGTTTTTTCTTTAACTCTTCTCTGTCAACCGTAACGCTTTTTTTTTTTTTTAAGGATGGGAAATCATCAAATGACCCCCCCCACTCTGGGCGGAGCGGGAGGGAGTGTCAGACTCTTACTGACTAAAAACCATCCATGTTCCTTCCTCGCCTTTTACGTTCCGGGGCCGCGGTATCTCTTTCGAACAGGCCCGCAACCCCGGCAGGCTTCGCTCTTGCGGGCCCCTCTCTTTTTGCTGACATCTCTTGCTCGGCGCGCGTGGAACACGAACGCGCCGTCGACACGGCCTGTCGTCGTCGTTAGACGACTGGACGGCTAGCTAGCCCATAGCCAGCCGTCCACAGGCCCGCATCTACGGTGGCCGGTAGCAACGCTGTCGTTTACATTTATTTATTTTTCGAAGGTACTGGTCCGATTTCGTAAATTCTTTTACTAGTGGGAAACTACATTACCCCGAGTGTCATATGCTACATTTTAACTGTTTTCGCAGAATAACTTCACTTCTGATCGTGCCCAAGTTTTGATGTCAAGCACCCTCTAAAGTAACAAAGTGAAAACTGATCTAGTTTCATGTTTTTATTCAAAAATTGGAACGGTTTGGTTTATAACACCGTCATCGTATTACTAAGTTGACACTATATCAAGGTACCTACCAATATCGGATACCCGGATCCACAACTCTATGTAACCCTTTCGGAAATATGAAACTGAGTAATGTTTTCATTTATTTTGGCTATTGACCTGGACCAAGTGAAATTATAAAGGGTGAAAAAAACACCTCTTCACGAAGTCGAAAGGCACTAAGTTCTCCCCATCATTGCGATATTTTTTTTTGTTCTACATGGACCTGGGAACTTTCTAGTTACGGAGATATTGGGGGTCAAAGTTCCAACAGTTACAGTTTAATTTAATTATTTTTTATTAAAAGATTTTCACTTTAAACACCTCTACGACCTCTGTACTATTCAATCCATCAATCATAACAATGTTTTAAGTGCGTTACATTGAGTTCTACCACAGAACATGATTTTTCACCCCAAAAAAAGTTGTGTCCCAGCAATAATGTACTTAGGCTGATGTACAGAATGCTTGGTTGACGGCTTCGTGATGAGGTGGTTTACACCCTATATAACCTTTACGGCGACGATAACGATACAGTCAAAAATGTATCTACTGGAATCGAATTTAAATAACATTTCAAAAAACATATGTCAATTGAAAAACATGTTTTGAAACATAATATCTTTGTAAGTTACTGTCACGTATCTGGTACCAGTTGATATTACCGAAACGGCAAAAATAAAGCTACAAAATCCCAACAAAACAAGGCCTCGATTCTGCTATTACAATAGTGTCAGAGTAGTCGATCATTGATTTCATCATGATAAAGTTCTGTCAAATTTTGACAAGTTTGTTGATTCTACTATCATAATGGCGTCATTATGACTTTTCAATGTTCAAACACTGACAATTCATTGAAAGAAATGTCATAGAATAATAATCACGTACATGAAATCTAGCATGAATAAATGTTCGCATTCAGTAGTAAATTTCGAAAATCAGTTGTACTAATTGTTTAATAATAATTACAATACGACAATGCCATTAAAACACAATTTTATTACAAAACCATTGACCGACCATTATGAATTTTATTTAGCAGATTACGAACTTTAAGCAAAATGACAATGGGATGAGAATGGAATCGTGTTGGAGTGACGAATTTATTAAAATAGCAGAATTAGGCCCCTGATAGTCTGCAAAGTACACACCTCTGGTTTTTCGCATTCATGTTTGTGCGTATTGCTTAATTATCACTTGCTTCGGTGAAATTAAACACCGTGAGGAAATCATTAGATATTAGAGATATTTTTTGACGGCATGTAAATCCAACTCAGAGAACTATCGGCGGCATATAAAAACTCTGACACCAGGGTAAGCTTTAAGGGGCCGGCGGAGCATGCGTTTTTCATACAAACGTAATACCAAAATAATATGAAAATTAAACACATTCTTAAGGTAGTGTGAATGTATTTCGATTGTATTATAGAATATCTATGTCCCCAAATAAATATTTTAAAAGGCGATATAATTTATGAGGATTTTTTTTATGGAAAATTTATTTTTCTCAAAACTCTTGTTTAAACCAGTGTACATCTATACTAATATTATAAAGCAGAAGAGTTTGTTTGTTTGTTTGGTTGAACGTGCTAATCTCAGGAACTACTGGTTCGAATTGAAAAAATATTTTCGTGTTGGATAGTCCATTTATGGAGGAAGGCTTTAGACTATATATCATCACGCTACAATTATTAGGCGCTCCTAAGCAAAAACGGGGATTTTGTTCCTTTTGTTTTTCTCTCTTATGTGACGTAGACGAAGTTGCGCGGGTCAGCTAGTTAAAAAAATGTATTTGGGAACCTATATATTCTGTAATCCAATCAAAATAAATACAAACTACCTTTAGAATATGTTTGATTTACAAATTATTTTGGTATTACGTTTGTATGAAATTCGCATGCTCCGCAGGCCTCTTAAACACACCATAAAAAAAAAACATCGAAAGTCACCTAAGAAGCGTATAACACATTCCTAAATAGCATTTTCTCTTTCTTATTTACCTCGAAAGAATAAGACAGCTATATTAAGATTTAGCTTGGTCACTACACAAGAAAATAAGCACTATTTCACATTCTTTCTTCTAATTAAGTCGCTTTACCGTTACAAGTCCCACAGGTTTCCAAGTTCTAATAAGACAAACTATTTTATGTAAACCGTACTATTTTCCTCATGTTTATTTATTCCTGGTATTGCTTGTAATAATATCGACAATGTATTCTGTTAGTTAACCTTTTGTTAGTAAATATTGCTTTAGGATTATTAGAATCTTTGAGAGCTTTGTGACGTCATTACGCATGTATTTTATGTGGCAGCGGTACTTATTAATATTTGAATTAGTTAGTGATATAATATGGGTTAAGAACAGCGGTGGCCCAGTGGTGGGTTCGAACCCAGACAGGCGCATTGCTTTGTGTAACTTATTTCATCACCACTGCTCTCTAAACGGTGAAGGAAAACATCGTGAGGAAACCGGCCTGTCCTAGAACCAAAAAACTTGAAGACATGTGACATCTACCAATCCGCTCTGGACCCGCGTGGTGGATTATGGCCCTTTCCCTCTTATAGAGGAGACCTGTGTCCCAGCAGTGGGAACATTGATAGGCTGATGAAGATGGTAATATGGGTTTAGTAGTACTAAATTCAGTTAGGAGGAACACCCAATGGCACTTTGCCCAACCCGGAAATCGAGCACAGGACCCCTTGTTCCGTATAGTCGAGCTTGCGACCTACACCAACGAGGCAGCTTTGGAAAATGGGTAAAAAATAATCTAAATAATTAATAGTTAACCGTAAAAGACTGTGAAACGTCAGAAAAATGTAAGTACAAAAGCACCATTCGCAAAAAAATGCCTAAGAAATGTAGTAAATTCGTTTTTGACGGCGATGAGAGAACTAATCAGTTATTAATAATTTTAAGTTATTTAATTAAATAAATTAAGATTCTTACTTAATTGGAATTTAGAAGGTGCTGAAGCTGACATTTCTAAGTTGAATAATTGTGGCCCAGAAATAGAGCGTTTTGAGGTATTTTAAAGGATTTTTCTAAATAACGTAGAGCTTAATAGTCTTGTTGTTTAAAATAAATAAATAAATATAGCTGGACATAAACACACAGTGCCATCTAGTGCCACACTAAGCAAGGCTTGTGTAGTGGACACCAGATAGTTGATATAATACATATAGGTATACTTTTTTGTCTGTAAATACATACTTATTATACATATAAACATCCATGACTCGGAAACTAATATCCATGCTCGTCACACAAACATTTGCTTCTACCGGGAGTCGAACCCAGGATCCTAAGATCGTAAGGCAGCCTCACTACCACTACGCCATTCGGGTCGTCGGGTGGTTTGCCAGCTCACATAGTTCAAATTGAATAAATAAAGAAGTATGCATGCTAACTCCTAGAATAAAAAAATACTCAAAATACATACATTAATATATAACATTACCCCTATAATCCCCGAACGGTTAGGCAGAGGGGTACCTAATCCGGGGCTGCGGGACTGTAAAAGAGATACTCGGGGCACGGGCCCCGGAACATAAAGGGCGAGGAAGGTAAATGAATGGGTTTCAGTCAGTAAAAGTCTATAAACAAATGTCACTCTTTCGTCTCCAGACTTTCTTACTATTTACTTCCTTTTAGTTTATAAACAGAAAACCGATGATGTCGCAAGTCACAGTTTATGTTTCTGTCATTAATAATAATCATAATTCTATCACAATAGAATTTCGCTGGTCACCGTTGTTTGTGCGAAAGACACTATCGCTTTCTGAGACTAACTGACATTACAACAAATTGGTGGGGAATGTAGGTATATGTCATAGCATGTCAAGAAGATTGTCGTTTGCCAAGATCTAAACTAATATTATAAAGTGGATAGATTTGATTTTTGTTTGTTTGTTTAAGTAGTCCAACTCTTATTATTTATTTATTTATTTGTTTATTTATTTATTTATTTATTTATTTATTTATTTATTTATTTGTTTATTTATTTATTTACTTATTTTTTTATTTTTTATTTAACACTTCAAGCACAAAGTACAGAGGCGGACTTAATGCCAATGGCATTCTCTACCAGTCAACCTTTAGGTGATGCAGAGACAAACAGTGTTAGGTTACTCACCATTAGAAAGCTACATCTTTACCGAGTAACATAAGCTTTAATTTATAATTACTATCACTACATATTATAAAACAAAGTCTCCCGCCGCGCCTGTCTGTCCCTATGTATGCTTAGATCTTTAAAACTACGCAACGGATTTTGATGCGAGTTTTTTTAATAGATAGAGTGAATCAAGAGAAAGGTAAAGGTATGTAACGCGGGCGAAGCCGCAGGCATTGGCTAGTGATATCATAAAATTGGACGAGCTATCTCAATTTATGGTGGACGTTGCGGGCAAAGCTAGTATTTAGTTAATAAACATGCTGTTTAGTGAATGAAAGTTATAAATCATCAACCGTCATGAGACGATTCTGAACAATAATTGTAAGTTAGGAATTTAAAGAAAAAACCCAAACCGTTTTAAACACACGTTCTAATCAATATATCACAGCAGTTTTACTCGATATCTACGCAACGAAGGAATGTTAGCATAATGTTAGATCTCGAAGACCAAATATATTTTAATTTTTAGATTTATTTGACTTAGACACAGCAGACAAATTACAAGTCGTTATTAACGCACGCAAAAGACTTTTAAATTCCTAATAATCTCAGTAACTATGAAGAATATTTAATGTTACTGCCTGTGATTGTAAATTAATAACTCAGCGTTGAGACCAGAATTGAAGAAAAACTACAATGCTGTTTTATCTACCCAAAATGAATTTGAGTTCAAAAAGGAATAATAGGGTTTAGTGCGAACATGAAAGAATGTGTGTTGATTTTTAAGTGTTTATTATTTGTGATACTATTATAACGTCTCGGTGTAGAGAAAACGTGGGTAATTTTATCAAATTTTGTTTTCTAATCGTGCATGACAAACTCCTGTGCTATCAAACATGCTATTATGCAACATTTTAACATGTTATTCACAAAAGATAGGTAAGAGAGTAATGATTCGAAATTAGATACAATACAGATTAAAACGTGAGAAAATGAGGAACTAAATCAGGGTAATTAAGTCTGGTAATCAATGATCAGTGCTCATTAAGACGAGATCTTTACGAAAGAGAAGAAAAAATAACATAAAATGTGTGATTCAATGGTTAAATCTTAAAGAGCTCTTCAAGTTTCACTAACTTTTCTTAGTATAGGTACACATATATTTCTCCTTGATAAAATCTAGGAGAGATCTATTAAAACCCTGAATTTTGGCATTGGCTGTGTGCCAATCATAGTGTCCTTGTTACGCATAAACAGGGTAATGGTAATGCGGATAACTTGTTGTTTTATTTGAATTTTACGACTACTGTCAAATGAAGGCATACGGTCAGTAGACTAAAATGTGAGACAGTAGACCCATTAAAACTAATGTGATTTTGTTATTACTGTATCTACGAAAAAAATACAGTTTTACCAGTAATTTTCACAAGTATGAATATTCGAAGACTTGAAAACTAGTTTTAGAGATCACAAGAAAAAACCATTATAATTATGCAGGTACTTCAATCAAATGGCACAAAAATGACGGGGGCTATTTCGGCAGGATGTATGTGGAACAACAAGTTTGTTTTTAAACTATTTGTATTGATTTAACAGGAGGATACTGACGAACTCGTGACAAATAAGAGTTGCTCGGATCGAACTTGTTTAGTTTAGGCCGTGGCTGACTTACCACTCTTATCGAGGCATCGAGTTTCCTCCGTGCCTCGGAAATCACGTCAAGCTGTTGGTCCCGGCTGTCATTTGTTGACCTTTGACAGTCGTTACTGGTAGTCAGTTGTCCGAAAGTCTGACGACCAGTCTTAACAAGATTACCATATTACCCAGTACTAACTGGGCTGTGAATTTCAGCAGGATGTATGTGGAACAACAAGTTGAATTTAAACTATGGATACTGAGGAGCTCGTGACAAATAAGAGTTGCTCGGATCGAACTTGTTTAGTTTAGGCCGCTGATGGCTAACCACTCTTACCGAGGCACGAAGTTACCTCCGTGCCTCGGAAATCACGTCAAGCTGTAGGTCCCGGCTGTCATTTGTTGACCTTTGACAGTCGTTACAGGTAGTCAGTTGCCCGAAAGTCTGACGACCAGTCTTAATATGATTACCATACTACCCAGTACTAACTGGGCTGTGGAGGTCAAACGTTTATTATTTATTATTTTATTATTATTTTGACATTTACTTTTTTCTGTTTATTTTGGATTACGTAAGTGTTTTTAATGATTTTTCGCATTTATTCCGGTTAGACAATGCTTAGCTAATTCAACCACTGGAATCTAGAGGTTATAAGGAAGAAATCAATGTAAGTTTCATGATTAAATGCTACAATTTATGTGGGTGACCAAATCCTCGAACAAAACAAATTGTCTCCTTTCCTACTTACAATTAGGCTGCATTTCCACCAGAGATGAGCGAGGATGCGTAGCGAGGAATGTGTGTGAAACTTACCAATACTATCGCTTCTTTTTCACAGCTTGAGGTATTCTAGAATACCTCAAGGTGTGTTATTGGTGGTGTGTAGCACACACATTCCTCGCTACGCATCTTCGCTCATCTCTGGTGGAAACGTAGCCTTAAGGTCTGCAAAAGGTTTAATCTATACTAATATTATAAAGCAGAAGAGTTTGTTTGTTTGTTTGGTGGGTTGAACGCGCTAATCTCAGGAACTACTGGTTCGAATTGAAAAAATTTTTGTGTTGGATAGTCCATTTATCGAGGAAGGCTATAGGCTATAAAACATCACGGTACGACTATTAGGAGCGGAGCAGGAATGAGAAGTGTTGCAAAAACGGGGATTTTTTTTCAATTCGTTTTTCTCTCTTATGTGACGCAGACGAAGTTGCGTGGGTCAGCTAGTATAAGATATTGTCTAATAAAATTATTCTCCATTTATTATGTTGATTGATAGGTTTTTATTTTATTTATTTCTTGTTGATGTCCATCAGTGGACGTCTTTCGGTTAAAACGATGTTAATGATGAACAAATGTATGTGTTCCTATTTCCTATTTCTATGTTTTCCTGGAATCCGTAAAATGGTTCTTGTTTAGTTAAGTTTATAGTTTATCAATGTTAATTTAAAGTTAATAACTCTTAATACGATGAAGGGAAACATCGTGAGGAAACCGGCATGTCCTAGAACCAAAAATTCTAAGACATGTGACATCTACCAATCCGCACTGGGCCCGCGTATTAGATTATAGCCCATTCCCTCTCATTGAGAGGAGGCCTGTCCCAGCAGTAGGAACATTATAGGCTGATGATGATGAAGACGATAATAAACTCATAATATTATTGTTTCGTTTATTTTATTTGTAACCAATATTGTTGGGTATGTTGCAAAAATAGTCTTTATACCTTTTTTTGTTTTTACCAACTGTATTTATTTTGTGACCCATCTACAACAATAATAAATTATTATTCTATTCTAGAAAATATGACGGTTGAAATATCCCACTAAAGACAAAGCTAAATTTTATCCTACATGAAAGAGTTATTTTAATACTTGTTTGCAATATGTTATTATATGGAGATTAAAACATCTTAACAAGATATTGCCTCTTGAATCGTAATTAGCATAAGCTTAGGTATTATACCATTTTTGATAAAAACATGCTTTTGTGAAATTGAAATTATGGAAAATTGACATTCAGTGAGTTTCATAAGGATGTACTTAAGTATGTACCTAAGTGTTTATTACTATCAAATATTCAAGAATATTACATAACACTGATATTTTTTATATCTACCTACGTGATTCAATAGTTTTAAGAAAGTATGTTCCATTCATATTTAAATGCAATACTCCCTAAAATAGTATTTATTTTTTAATTCATTTAAGATAATTTGTAATTAAAAATTATAACGAATTCATAAATACCAACAAATAACTATTTAAACTACATTTAAATCCCTAATTACTTGACGAACTTCCAAGTTGTAAAGTTCTGTTACTAAAAAACTTTACTTTAAATCACTGTTAAGACACTATATTAAAATAAACACAACAAAATATACAATAAACACATACCCGAAAAAATCACTTGAGTTTCGAACGAAGTTTACGCGGTTGGTGCGTAGCGCGTCTACGCCGTAGCGATGGTTCTACGAGTTTGGTGATCGTAGCGGGCGCGCGTAGCATTTTATGTGGTAGCTGCGATCACCCGTGACGTCACCTTTGCTACGAGATCATGGGACGTGGGATGAGAGTACAGTTGCACACATAACTTATTGTATAAGCTGTCTTGGTACAATCGAGGGAAAAAGTCATTTGAAGAACATGTAGCGGAATTTTCTCCGCCTACGTATTTCTTAGAATAAAAAAGTTAAATCATGTTAAATTGAAAAGGTCTTGTTTTAACATGAAAATAATGTTCATTAACTACATTCGTTGATTTTTTTATGTATACCCAATTACTGTTAACCGCCTTGCAAAAGACTTCAACGAAAAGTAAGTTCAAAATAAGACTTGGATTATCTATTAAAAGATTGCTAGAACTGGATATACGATAAAAATATAATATATGTGTGTGTGTGTGTGTGTGTGTTTCTATATGTGCATATATATATGTATGTATGTGGGTGTATATATGTATGTATTTTATTGGTTTACCATACATGCTTAACTTAAATCTTATCATGGCTTGTATATTTTAGAACTAAACATATGATAGGATTTTATCAAAAATTATAATAAAAATAATCAGTTTTGTAAAAATACATTCTTAACATCACGCCTGCGATCCCCGAAGTTAGGCAGAAGTGTAACTAATTGTACACCCACATTTTGCCAGTTATGTTTAAGTCCCATGTAATAGGGAGCGAGCCTATTGCCAGCAACCGGGCATAAACCCAGCCTCCGTGGCTGCTACTGAAAAATTCTTGATGGAAAAACCCAATAACAATTTGGCCTACCCTGGAATCCAACCCAGGAACTCTTATGCTCAACAGTCGCGCTGTCTACACCGACGAGGCTTTAAAAAATACTTATTGAGTGTTTTTTTTTAAATTTTATGTGACACCAGATGTCGCTACGTGGGCGTTTAGTATAAACAACTGTCAAATTGTACTGACTTGTATGAGAGTGAAACTTTGTACCGAAATTTCATCGTGTTTGGACTGTTTTACAATATAAATATGGATTACGGAAAAATAAAAGTAGCTGATCTTCTTAGTATTGCTAAAGTCAGTGGTACAAGAAAAAAACTTAATGAAAGGTAACTTATGCAGCCACATTAATAAAAGGAAACTTATGCGGTACAATACCGAGGTATTTTATTAATGATATTAAAATATATTAAATGAAAAAATAATCGTCAACTACAAGAAACTCGTGTACTTTTGATAGATGTTTAAACCTTACGCAAGGGCTGCCACGATAGTGGCGGTAAGTCCCCTCTTTGAGGAGTGGCTGGAGAGGCGCCACGGCGTCCTCACCTTCCGCCTGACGCAGGTCCTCACCGGACACGGATGTTTCGGGAGGTACCTGCACCGAATCGGGCGGGAGGAATCGCCCGGGTGTCTCCACTGCGAGGATCGACCGGAGGACACGGTGGAGCACACGGTGGAAGTCTGCCCTGCGTGGGCGGAGCTCCGCCGTGTCCTCGTGGCGGCGATCGGCGGCGGCGACCTCTCGCGTCCGGCCCTGGTTCAATCCATGGTCCGGAGCGAGACGGAATGGGAAGCCGTCGCCTCCTTCTGCGAAGCAGTCATGCTAGCGAAGGAGGTGGTGGAACGAGAGAGGGAGAGATCCTCTCTTCCCGGCCGCCGCGGCGCCGCGGGAGACGTAACGGGCGTCGGGGGCCACGTGGTGGCTACCGGCCACCGTAGATGCGGGCCTGCGGACGGGTGGCTATGGGCTAGCTAGCCGTCCGGCCATCTAACGACGACGACAGGCCGTGTCGACGGCGCGTTCGTGTTCCACGCGCGCCTCAAAAAGATGTCAGCAAAAGGAGAGGGGCCCGCAAGGGCCGAAGCCTGCCGGGGTTGCGGGCCTGTTCGAAAGAGATACCGCGGCCCCGGAACGTAAAAGGCGAGGAAGGAACATGGATGGTTTTTAGTCAGTAAGAGTCTGACACTCCCTCCCGCTCCGCCCAGAGTGGGGGGGGTCATTTGATGATTTCCCATCCTTAAAAAAAAAAAAAAAAAAAAAAAAAGGGCTGCCACCTCCGGGGTTGCGGACCTGTTCGAAAGAGATACCGCGGCCCCGGAACATAAAGGGCGAGGAAGGAACATGGATTGGTTTTAGTCAGTAAAAGTCTGACAGTCATTTGATGATTTCCCATCCTAAAAAAAAAAAAAGGCTGCCACCTTGTGGTTTTATTATTTCATAAAACCCTCAATGAAATAGGCTAGGGCACAACTACATTTGGCAACTTGGTCGCTCAATAGTTTTAAATTAACTTGGACAATATTAACCATCCAACATCCAACTATATGTGGAAACTTGTAATTGGCCATATTTTGTTCAAACTATTACTCACTGTGTTTAGCTGTAAGTTTTCCTAAAAAAGGGGCCAAGTGCGAGTCGGACTCGCCCATGAAAGGTTCCGTAGCAGATTGAATGAAAGGTAAATTACTGTTTACGATTTATGACGTATTAAAAAAAAACTACTCACAAGATCTCGTTCAAACCAATTTTCGGTGGAAGTTTACATTGTAATGCACATTGTGTATTTTTTTTAGTTTTATCATTTTCTTATTTTAGAAGTTACAGGGGGGGGGGGGACATTTTACCACTTTGGAAGTGTCTCTCGCGTAAACTATTCAGTTTAGAAAAAAATATTTTAGAAACCTCAATATTACTTCTATAGATACCCCACACGTATGGGTTTGACAAAAAAAAAAGGGACTTTCAGTTCTAAGTATGGGGAACCCCCAAAATTTATTGTTTTTTTTTTTAATTTTGTATGAAAATCTTAATGCGGTTCACAGAATACATCTACTTACCAAGTTTCAACAGCATAGTTCTTATAGTTGCGGAAAAAAGTGGCTGTGACATACGGACGGACAGACAGACAGACAGACAGACAGACCGACAGACAGACAAACAGACAGACATGACGAATCTATAAGGGTGCCGTTTTGTCCATTTGGCTACAGAACTCTAAATACGAAATAAACTAAACATGCAGAGATATACTCGTAGGTACCATGAAACGGGTGAGCGACCACCTTTTAAACTCATTTTCAATCAATCAATCAAAGTCAAATTTATTAGTGTGCTTCTTGGTGATACAATTGGTCTTATAGTTATAATAGGTTATAGTAACTCACACTACCCATTAGGGCATACACTATTTCACATGACAAGAATTTAAAATTAATATAACATACAAATGAACAAGAAAAAATTCTAACACTAATATACATTAAACTTTTATAATAAACATTTAGATTAAAATAGATTAGAGAGATTGAACACTACAAATTCAAATGAATACTTTTTAAAATGCAATGTCATAAATTAACAATAGATACGATAAAAATTCAAATTGATAAGTAATTTCAGAGTATAATTATGACAAAATAATTACGAAATCTACATATAATACAAAAAAAAACACCAAATCTAGCCTAGCTTATTAAAATTTGTCAAGAAGGAATTCGTGAATGGTATAGTTAACATTTTTTTAATTAAAAAGTTATTTAGTTTCCTTCTAAATTGTGTCAAGTTTAAATTTTTAATGTAATTTGGTATTTTATTGAATACTAGCTGACCCGCGCAACATCGTCTGCGTCACATAAGAGGGAAAAACGAAAGGAAAAAAAATCCCCGTTTTTGCAACATTTTTCATTCCTGCTCCGCTCCTTATAATTGTAGCGTGATGTTATATAACTTAAAGCCTTCCTCGATAAATGGACTATCGAACACAAACATATTTTTTCAATTCGAACCAGTAGTTCCTGAGATTAGCGCGTTCAACCAAAAAAACAAACAAACTCTTCTGCTTTATAATATTATATATATTATAGTATAGATTTTCGCAGCCATACAGAGGATGCTATAATCAATCAATCAATAGTATTATTTCATCACCATTATTCTGTATTCTGTTGCCCTTATCCCAATTCATTTGAGGTCGGCGCAGCAGTTTCTTCTTCCATCTTAATATATATAAATCTCGTGTCACAATGTTTGTCCTCAATGGACTCCTAAACCACTTAACCGATTATAATAAAATTCGCACACCATGTGCAGTTCGATCCAACTTGAGAGATAGGATAGTTTAAATCTCAAATTATGAGACGCAGACGAAGTTGCGCGAGTCAGCTAGTACTTATCTATGGTTCGTCATCTCATCAGACAGCTCCTTTCGTGCCATAACATTAAACACCCTTAGTCCACCCACCTTTTAAACTAACTACGTATTATATCTTTTCTAAAACAACAAGATATTATGGAGTCCCGTGAGTCAGCTTTTAGGTAACTAATAGCCTATCTGCAACGCCCACTGCTAGAATAACTTACGCCTTTCAAATAAGTCATAACTACATTAATAGAAATGACCATAAACAGTAAAGTTTATTTTAATTTTATAAAAGATGCTCTTTTTAACACTCAAGTATAATATCTACATTCAAATTTGGAATTTTGATTGAACTATTGGCGATTTATGCGCTAGGGACTGTGGATACGATTTTTTCCCGAAACCAATCATTTTCGATTCTTCAAAACTTCTTTATAAATTCTGGAGCAAATTAGAAATAATCCTCAAAGTATAATCATTTTATTATTTAAAGCCTATATTGTCTCATTGCAGGGCAAAAGTTTTCCTTTCCTCCTACATATCTTGATCTAGTGCGTTTGTAGGCCTCTCCTTTGTGAAAGAGTCTAGCTCACTGCTCATCCTGCCAACTCCTTCTGGGCCTGCTGCGTTGTCATTTCCTGCTTTTTGGTATGCGGAAAATAAAGTAAATACTTGATTAACAGAGCAAAAGACCCTGTCTCTGAAAACATGTTTGATTTTTAAAGTAAAGTTTCAAAATCATGACTTTCGAGATAATATAATTTCCAGTATCAAAACTGTGACTGTGAGTAACAACGCTACAATGTAGGTTAAAGTGGTGATAAATCAAACGTATTTGTCACAAAATCTCCTTTTTTACGTAAGCAGACGTGGCATAGACGAACTCGACGGATCGGATCGTGTGGGCAGTCCATTCATGGCTAGACCTGGAGTCGTGCCAAGACTGTCTGAGTCCTAGGGATCTGTCCCACTGCGGACTAGAGCGACTTTATACCAGCCTATTACCTCACTGCTGGGGAAAAGGCTCTTCAGATACATAGAAGGCAAGAAACATTAGGCTATTAGAGGAATATCTTTTAGAGGCTATCATAAAAAAAAACGAAAGTAATTTTAACTGCATTAAAGATTTTTAAATAATCGCCCCTGCACGTCAGATAAAGCACTATTATTCCTTTAATTCATTACCATCTGCCGAGCTTTTTCCCAACAATGCTTTGGTTGGCTTCCAGTCTAACCACTATGTTTTTTTTCATGGAGTGGCTGCGTATTTGACCTCCACAAGCCAATTAGTACTTGCTAATACGATACCTGTTAGTAACACACGTCAGACTTCTTGGGCGTCTAAGGTCCATGTTCACCTAAAAGATAACGGTCTGATTAGCTAAAACAGCTGTCACTGTGACATATTCCCATACAAAAATTTGTTTTAAACAGCTGTTTTTTAGATAACCGCGTCATCTTTTTGGTGAACATGGACCTAAGTACCTCTAACGACTGTCAAGTATCTACAAATGATAGCCGGAACCAACAACTTAACGTGCTTTCCGAGGCACGGAGGAAATTTGGTACGTAAAGGATCCATCTATGAACAACCACGACTTACCGACCTTAGATTAACATAATAGTAAAAAATTAAAATGATCTCATGCACGCTGTGTCTTACAACGCATTGTATTACTCGCTAACTGTTCTCACTGGCCGCCAAAGTTTCTCAAACAATTAACTTCAACTCGCTAGCTCAGCTTGTTTCTCGCTTGTCGTGAGTTGTGAGACTAGTGCCTTACAATGAGTATTGTTGAGTTGTTAGTAATATTGTAACTAAATGTCAGTGGAATTTCCATTAATTTAAGTGGTAACAAAGAAGGAGATTGTTCTTGATACGATTATATTTTTAGGGATCTGTAAATCAAGCTACTGTTTAACAGTCTTTGTTAAGACTGCCAGGTGAAGTGAAGTGAAAAATGAACATGGATTGAAACAAAAAATAAATATCATCATCTGCCTAGCCTTTTCCCAACTATGTTGGGGTCGGCTTCTAGTCTAACCGGATGCACCTGAGTACCAATATTTTACATGGAGCGACAGCCTATCTGACCTCCACAACCCAGTTAATACTGGGACATTTATTTGACCCAATGGTTGACGCGTAGAGAATGCCTTGTGGCATTAAGTCTGCCTATTTACCACTATTGTACATGAAGTTTAAATAAATCAATTTATTCTCTGGCTGGTAATGATAAATACCTGATGAAAATACCCAATAACACTATGCCCGACCCGGGAATCAAACCCCGAACCTCATGCTCAGCAGTCGCGCTTGCAACTACTGAACCAACGAGGCAGATCAATTACAAGTAGTGCAAATTACAATCGAAAGGGCATAATTGTCATAAGTTACCGATGGTGTCGACTTCACGGCGCCTTTTCGTCGGAATACGACACTGTATCGACTTACAAGACATAACTAACCGAAGACTGTGGTTAGAGGCGGTTAAACCTGAAAGATGTGATAGTTGACACCTACGGTTAGTGCAGAGACATCAGATAGAACTAAAATAATTTAAAACTAGATTTTGTCCTCGGTTTCTCTTGCCTTGTTGGTAAACTACGGCTGGTACTTATACCCACCCGCAGACAAAGTATCATCACTGTCCTGCCCATATCCCAGGGGCCCAATTCTGTAAAGTATCCAACTTGTGAATAGTGTGTCAGTAGTATGTCTGGTTGTGTCTCAATAGGCTAATCATTGACATTTGGTATTTTACTTTTTTCTATGGTCACTGACTTACGACTGTAGTGCCATTGAAACGCCATATAAAGACTATTGTAATAATTGGTATTCTGCTCGACTATAATCTGTAAATGTCATCATGATGGCCAAAGTTACGGTAGTCTGTAAATATTGCGAAATTTATTATAACGCATAGTATTCCACTAGTCAAGCCCATTCATTTGATACCCATTTTGTTGTTGAATAAACATGCAATCCGCCATTTTGTGGCGGCGGCCATCTTGGACTGATTTTTGTAAAACATAGTTAAGAACACTCCCGACTAATTTAACTTTCAAATTAAAAAAGTAAAATCAAAATTACACACACACACACACACACACACTGACACGTCAAACTTATAACACCCCGTCGTTTTTTCTTCGGGGGTTAAAAACAAAATGTATCCTTTATGTAACTACGGAATAAATATTACTGTCAATTACGGGATAGCTTAAGCGATTTTGAATTTATTCGGAGCTCCAGATATTTCGATACTGTTGCAAGCGCCGCCGTGATCACTGGATGACATGTCATGATGGAAACGAGAAAGTGACAGTGTAAAATGAGTGAGTTATTAACTGGGACGCTTAGAAAAGCGTTACAGAAAAATATCCAATACCTACGTACACGTAGGTACACTATTGCTTTCACATAAACAAATGGAACAGTAAAAGTTCCGCTTAACGCATAAACTAAGATATCAATCAATCAAGTTTCAAAGCTAAGTGGTGTCTCACAAAAAACAGATCAGTGGATGGCTCGGTGATTCCGTAAAACCGAACGCAATGCGGGTGAAAACGATTTAGAGCCCCTACCAAGGGAATTCAGGAGCACGGAAAAATTTGATACTTAGAAAATGTTACAGATTCCCTGCTAGCATCACAACATTGCGCTCGGGTCGATCTACAAAGTTAAACCGTACTCGGTCGGTCCATCGATGGGTAAACCGGGTAAACCCATTATATACCGACTTTCTCTGCTCACTGAATAAACACTTCCACACCCTAGGAATCACTGACGCAGTCCCCTGTGCAGAGCGTGCATGGAGGCGGAGGAGACGGTAGCGCATGTGCTCCTTGAGTGCATAGGCGTTACCAAGATTCGCGAGGAGATCCTGGGAACACCAAGATCACTTGCGGATGCCCTGATGAGACCGTCAAGATTGATCTGCTTCTGGAGGGAGGTGGGCTGGTTGGAGTAACCGGCTACCATGGCTCACGCACAATGGTCCAACTCAAGGACTTGGTGCGGAACCGGGGTTGCGGGCCTATTCGAAAGAGATATCGCGGCATAAAGGGCGGAACATAAAGGGCGAGGAAGGAAAATGGATGGGTTTTAGTCAGTAAGAGTCTGACACTCCCTCCCGCTCCGCCCAGAGTGGGAGAAGTCATTTGATGATTTCCCAACCCCAAAAAATAAAAAAAGGACTAAGTGCGGAAACCTAAACGCCATGATAGATAGATACCGACTTTCTTCCTTGCCTCCAAAAGCAGGTTAAGTCGGTAAGTTGGTCTCGGCTGTCATTATAATAGATCTTTGACATTCGTTACTGGTAGAGAGTGACCTGAAAGTCTGACAACCAGTCTTACCAAGCGGTATTGTATTAGGTATCAGGCAGGGCATAGTACTTCGATAACTCAGCTGGCGAGATTCTCAGTAACATCAAGATGCTGCTGGGCTTTCTCAAGGAGTTAAGGTGGATCGATTGAATTTCCCGCCCGTACGCAAAATACGCGCTTTGACGTGGAGTTGCGGACACCAGCCCGTTATACAATACAAAATAGTTACCATATAGTGTTAAGTACTGGACCTGGGCTGTGGGGCCAGATAGGCAGTCGCTCCATGTAAAATACTGGTATTCAGTTGCATTCATTTAGACTGAAAGTCGACCCCAACGTGTAAGTGGGGAAAAAGCTAGGAAGATGATGAGTCTTGGACAGAATTTGGTCCCACTATCAGCATAGGCGTTGTAATCTTTAGAACGGCTGCTGAAATTTCAACTGTTGGTGCCAAGCAGAGGGTTGAAAATCTGTTGGATTGTCAAGTGCAGTTTTATTAAGGCATCGCCTAGCGTAAGTGAAAACGAGTATAGATCTTAACATAGGGTAGGTACTGGATAAATACAGCAGGGTGTAATAAATAATATTTAATTCAACACTGACTTGGTTAATTTTGAATCCCTAAGTACTCATTAGTTATAATGAACCTGTTACAAATAAAAATAAACTACGTGTGTGTCTAAACTACGTGGTCGTTTTTGTTTTAATAAATCATAAACATTTTGAATAATTTACTTCAATGTAACAAAGTTTGGCTTGAAATAAGCCGGGGTAACACAACTCTACTTCCTAGGTAAATACTACAGGCTCACCGGTTGAGTGGTTAAAATATCACACAAGGTCACTTGTGACAACGATGCTCTATTAGTGGTAAGCGCAACTATAGAGTACTCTTGCTCTTATAGTTAAATAAATAAATAAATATCGCTGGACATTAACACACAGCGCCACCCAGTGCCACACTAAGCAAAGCTTGTGTCGAGGACACTAGATAGTTGATATACTATATATATACTTTTTTGTTTGTAAATACATACATATTATACATATGAACATCCATGACTCGGAATCAGATGTCCGTGCTCATCACACAAACATTTGCTCCTACCGGGATTCGAACCCAGGACCCTAAGAACGTAAGGCAGCGTCACTACCACTACGCCAATCGGGTCGTCAAAACGGGTCGGGCGTCAGTTGCGCTGTTGTTTCGATTACCGGTTTATTCCATCAGGAATTTCTCAGTAGCAGTCACGGAGTCTAGATCTGTGCCCGATTGATGGCAAAAGGCTCGCTCCCTTTTACATGGGACTTAAACATAACTGGCAAAATGTGGGTGTACTATTACGTACATCTCTGCTTAACCGTTCGGGGATTACAAGGCGTGATGGTATATTAGTTTGTTTACACGATCTGCCTGGGAGAACCATAATGGTTCTGCCTGGGAGAACCATAATGGTCTAACCAATACACTGCAGGCCGTGAGGCGTGAGAATCATCTGGCAGTTCTTGACCACGCTGGTTCAGTGCAAATAACCAACTTGTCAATAGTGTGTCGATAGTGTGTCAGTAGTGTCTCAATACATTTGTTTTATGGTCATTGACTTACGACTGAAGTGCCATTGAAACGCCATATAAAGACTACTATAATAATTGGTATCCTGCTCCACTATAATCTGTCAATGTCATCATGATGGCGGTGAAAGTTACGGTAGTCTGTGAATATTTTAAGTGTATTTGACAATTGTGTCTATCGACACACCACTGAGACACCGGTGAAACGACAATGAAGTTTTTGCAGAATACCAAATTTGCAACAGTGGCAACATAATGTCTGTAGTGTGTCGATGGAGTGCCGATGGTGTATTGCTTAACGTTAAGTTACAGAATTGGCACCCTGGTTGGTGGCTGTCATTAATATTTTCGAATGTTTGGTTCTAGGACATCCCGGTTTCCTATGTTTTCCTTCACCGTTTTCGGAATGGTCACTCACAAACTTAAAAATTGGGAATGCGTTACCTTAGTAGGATCTTAGGTACTTTCATCACTGCTTAAGTGGAAAACAAAAAATAACTAACATTGAAGGAATGTTAAAGTCGTATTTTAGATGAAAAGAGTCAATAATAATATCAAAAACAGACACGTTAACTACAAACAAAATAATCAATCTAAATTTTTTCACTGGCAAACAGCTAAACTCTTCTGTTACGATGACTACAGGAACTAAATTGGCAACTCTATTTGTGGTTCAAACTTCGTCTGAATTGCTGCTGAAATAAAGTTCTAATCAGCTTGCACAACAAAGTGGTTGTTACGTCAGTCACTGCGGGTCAAATAGTGCGAAATGAGTGGTTTCGAACGATTTACAAAAAATCTATTGATTGGACTAAAAAAATAAAACATTATGATGCTATATTAATATGTTGCTTGTAGAATTATTTGCCAAAAAATCAGAATGATCGCATGTATTTTAGTATGATGTTTGCTCGTTAAAAATTTTTTTTAGAGATTACTTCGTAATTTTTATATCGAGTAAAATTAATTGTAAGTATTATGTTTTCAAAACACTATCATACTAACGTGTATGTTTTCAAAACACTATCCTGAAGGTGAAGAATATAATATATTTTTCTGGTTTTGTTTATTGCAATGAATCATATAATGGAGGCCCCCTAGGTAGCTTCTTTACAGAAATAAGTATAAAATACAGCAACCTTTGCGATTTCTGTGTGCTCCTGTAGAAATGGGTCTTTGCTTTACTTTTGTACTCATTATTTGGTTTCTATAGTTTTGTACATATGAAATAATGCTTCCTATCACTTATCATCTTTAAAATATTATAAATGAAAGATTTTTATGTATTCGTTTCATGTATCAAATTCATCTTAACCAGCTTACTGTTCATTATTTAGGATCTTCCGCACAATGTCGTGACAACCAGTGTCGTCTCACGCACGACGAGTCAAATGAAAAGCAAGACTTGTCAAGATCATCCCAACTGATGTATTTGGACACGTACTTATAATATTGTGAAAAGCCTTCCTTCTTTCTTTCTTAACAACAAGACTGAAGTAGGGACCTACTTTTTCTTTGCTCTTTAGAACAAGATCAATTCAAAATATAGCATTACCATACTAGCTGACCCATAAACTTCGTCTGCGTCACATAAAGACTTACTTAATGCAATATTGCTCACCCCCGTAACTTATTAGCGTGATGATATTTTATAGCCTATGTTCTTCCCCAGTTTGAAATATCATTACGATCCAATCAGCCGTTAACACGTGAAAAGGTAGCAAACGGACAAACAAAGTTACTTTCGCATTTAATTTATATTATTCTTATTAAAAGTATGGAGGTCGACTTTTCACGTAGGTACCTATCTACCCCTTTGGGGCATGCTTCATGCTTTGCGTGTTGCGGATTCGAGCCCCGCAAAGAAAAAATGTTTGTATGAGCTACAGAACTACAGGACGTAGTTGTTCCGGGTCTGGCTGTTGCATGTGAGTTTAAATGTTTGTTTAAACGCACTTACGATACAAGATAAATTCCTAATTAAAGCAACGCTTTTTTTAAACAAAAATAGTTTGCCTAGCACAACATGCAACTGACGCAATAATAATGATCATAAATTTTTATATTGATTGACCCACCATGTAAAAGCTTGTCCATGAAAACTTTCACATTATGTATGCATGTTCGTAAGTATCCATCTAAAGCCAAAGTTTTGTATCTTTTTCAATAGTCCTATACGAGAAAAAACATTTTTACAAAAAATAAAACGGACTTCAGAGAAAACGTTAGCTTTGTTTGATTGATTAAGTTTTTTTGTCACCGACTTCCGAACAGTTATTTTTCCCTTTTTTTCTTGAACTCGGTTTTTATTTTTTGTAAAAAGTTTTTATTTTTCACTTTTTAGTGGTTCACAATGTCATGTGCTTACCCATTCACAGCGTATCAAATCAAATAGGTATCAAATCGCTTCTTGTACCTATGCCTATAAAATGTGAAGAGTTCTCTTAATTTCTGCAGGATTCAATAATCAGATCCTGATTTGATGATTATGGGACAACCTGGAAAGTATAGGTACCCTTTCAAACAGTTAAAAAAACGGTCCAGACATCTTTGAGTAATCGGGGAACATTGAATTGAGAACCTCCTTATTTTTTAAGTCGGTTAATAACGACGTTATGGTAGGTGACTCAAATATCCGGATAGCCTATATGTATTGTATATGATTCGGCCGAGTATCGTTAATTTGCTCTTGAGAATTTAAGAGTTCCGTTCCTTTGTCATGGATCCCATATCAGAAGTAATCAGAACCGAACCAAATTCTCATCAGTGTACCCTTGAAGTAGGTACATAAAAACTTCCCAATAAAATAAAAAAACCAATACATGTCACGGTAATATGGCTTATTCCCAATAACTGCAACTTAACACACCTAACTGTCGAAATCTGGGTGTAATAAACACTTCTGAGTACCCCCTCCTCAAAGCATACAGGCGATCAAAATCGGTTCACCCAGTCGAAAGTTCTGAGGTAACAAACAAACCTGAGAACTGAGAACCTCCTCTTTTTGGAAGTCGGTTGAAAATACAGTCGAATTGAAAACCTCCTCTGTTTGGAAGTCCATTAAAAATTATATAGAGACGGTGTTTGCGATGCCATCTATAAGAATGCAGGAAAGCTAGGTACCCAAATAACACAATCGCATCTATAAACGGACTATTAGATATCTAATAGAATTTAATTTAATTGTCTACCATAAGAGTAAAATATCTCCCTAGTAGCAAGCAAGAACGCTTATAGACACAGTTTAGTAAAAGTGGGCACAACCTTATCCGTTCTCATAAGAATGAGTTAAGAAAACATGAATAGATAGAGATAAGAGTTGTAAATTCTCAAATTGTCTGTAGAGATTTTTCTAGTGCCTCACTAAACTGTTTATAGACCACAATTTTTACTAGTAGATAGTTTATAGATAAAGTTGAGACCTTTGAAAAAGTCTTTACTCGTCAAGTTTTTAACCAAAATTATCTCAAGACTATCAACTTTAAGTTACATTTGATTTGTAATAGACAACGACACATAATGGCGCAGAACTTACAAGAGTTATTTAAACTTATAATTGAATTGCATCATGGCGTAACAAATTTCTTATTTTACTTGTGTTTTAGCTAGTTGATAATGGGTAAATAAGCAAATCTATATGCGATTGGCATTCTATCGTCGAATATTATGTAAAACTCTCTTAAAATAAGAGCGCCCGCTGTAAATGCAAGATTTAATATTTTTTTTACCACCTATGAATATTATTTTTAATGAGTATTTTTTTTTAAATTGCTTTTAAATGCTTAAATTATTCATTTTATTAGAAATATAGTTATTTAAAACATATTAAATGTTTAATTAGAGATCATTTAATAATAAAAACATAAAAATAAGCATAAGAATATGTATCGAAAATCATTTGAAGCAAAAGTAGATCATAAAAATGGCGTGACTAGAAAAACGAATTTAATAGAACAAACACTCTAGAGAATTTTCTGTAGTATGGCTCTAGCACTATGACAAGAGTAATTTCACTTGCTACATACTAAACTATCTAGTGAAAGAATAAACTGATTTATGAATAGTTTAAGATTACCTAGTAACTGTCATCTATGTATTCCTTTTTATCTTCTCACAGTATTTCTAGACGTTCATCAGTGAATAGGTAATTTGATGTGTTGTGAACGGCAGACCATTTTATGCAATAGCAGAGCAATTTAATTAATCAATTCAAGAGGGTAAATAAAAGATATTTCTGTTTTATCTATAGACAATGTGTAAAATAGCAGGTATGTATAGATTAGAATGGGCCAGAATTCAACTTTCGACCTTTTGTACCTACGCAGGTAGTCCATCAATGTTAACATCGATTGTCACTATTTTGTTCTCTGTCAAATTTTGAAAATATCTTGTGAGATTAATCTTCAGCCCGTGATGCCAGTATTCGCTATTACCAATTTTTTTCATTTCGATCGTTCTTGGAGTCTGGAGCAATGTTCTCGGATCCTTTGGTAGAGTATCAGGTTGAAAATTATTTATTATTTGAAATAAGTACTTCAAGGCTATGTGAGTTATAGCATGAGTTGCTGACCACTGGCGCGCAGATCTCTGTTTTGAGGCAAGTGGATCGAATTTCGTCGTCGTCATTTGGATTGTTTTCATCCGAGTCGGACTGCTCACTAACGTAATTTTGTGATGTTCTAGGAGACACTTCAAATTCAGTTGTATCTTCTGTCTCAGAACAATTTCTTGCGTTTTGGAGGAAGTTCGGAATCTGAATTATCTTGAATCTCTTCTTCTTCTTTTTATATTGTTTAATATTTGCCGATTTTTCGACGAAAGCATTCCTTTTAATTTTTTTCACTGTCTCCATTGCATAAAATCATCCAATTCAAATATTTAATACAAATGCACTTAACTAAGCCATTTTTAGGAATAAAACCACTAAATACACGTTTTCACTATCACTTTTTTAGACAAACTAAAAAATATCTATTAAAGTATTTTATCAAGACTTAAGTGTCTTAATATACAAAGATAAGAGTACCAATCGGCTGTCCAAAATCAAAACCTAGCAAGTACATCTGAGTTAATTTTACAGGAGAAGACATGAAACATTTTCAGCTGCCATTTAGAATATAATTCCTTTTTTAAACATATCTTGTTTTCATGGCAATAATTATGATTTGTTTTATTTTACGAAATAGATAAATTAAATGAAAATGCATTTGGACAAGTTTTATGTGCCTTACTAATGACTTCTTTGGATACTTCAAGATATGTATGATACTAAACCAATAGCAAAAACCTAGTTAGATCTCTACCTAGGTTTGTTAATTGGTTTCTCTATACATTAGTTTTTGGATCTAACGTTGAAAACCTAGCAAAAACACTTACTAGGTTTTTGAATTGGATTTTTTATTATTTTTAATACCTTATGTCGTATTTCAACCAAGTAAGTAGCATAATTATAGTAAAAAAAAACAGTTGACTTAATATAAAATGGTTTAATTAAATTATTGAGGAACATAAGGTACATAATCAACTTAACAAAATATCAACTTAAAAAAATAAAATTTCTTCAGCTACTTCGCCTCCAGTTTGGAGATCAACTGATTCATTGTTTACGGGTATTTGAACCCAAAACGCACGCCTTGTTTCTGGCATTAAGGGTACCAGCTTTGCCACAATCACATCCTTTTTTTGACCAGGAATGCCTCGAGGAGCTGATTTTTTTTCAGGCAGCGCAACTACTTGATTTTTTTTTGGTAGGAAGTCTAACTCCACAAATGGTTCATCAAAGCTGAAAATTCCATAGTCATTAATCAACGGGTTTAACTTTAAACTCACTACTAAGTACATCTATCTAATATTAATAATTACCTTGTCTTGTAAAGAATCTTCCTCGATCCAGTAACGAATTTTACTTGGACAACTTGGCTGAGCAAGAAAGATTTCATCAAGTCTTCATTATCCGTTTTCCTTGGTGCTCTTTTTTTCTTCGGCCAGCTCCTACAATCACTTAAATCTATGACCTTTATTTTTTGTCTTGAACTGTTTACGACATCTTTAAAGTCTTTGAAATCCAAAATGTCTCCTTGTCTTTTAATTTTTCTTTCAATATTTCCATGCACCGAATCTGCAGTCATATGAGTATGTCCTTTTGTTAAGTAACTCAAAGTCACAGTCTCGATCGTTGTTTCTGTATTTACTATAGTAGTTAAAGCCGTAAACAGAGTCCAGTTTTTATTTTGGGCTGTACAGTTATCAGCCCAAATATGAAATGTTGGCAATCTCTTTCATTCTTATTAATTTCTTATTCATATTTATTAGAGATTAAATAAACAAAATTATTCCGAACGAAAACGCACGCGCGTGCCCGTTATGACGATAAATTCCAAAAATGAGCGAACTGAGACGGGCGCGGCGAAGGCGGCGCGGGAGTAGAGCCCCCCTCTTCGTCCTGCACGCCTTGTTCTCATCGACTTACTATTATTTATTATAGACATTATTTGATAATCGTGTTCAACACTTCAGTGATATTGTAAATCAAAAACCTAGTAAGGGACAATTCCAACTTCAAAAACTTAGTAAAAAGACTAATTTCAAATTCAAAACCCTAGTAAGTCCATTCACAAATTCAAAAACCTAGCATGTACCGTACTTAATAGGTTTTTGTATTTGGAAATGTTACTTACTAGCTTTTTCACTTTGTAAACACCGAGTACGAAGTGCACTTGCTAGGTTCATACATGTTCATATCTCCGATTCTATTTAAGATAGAAATACAGTTGTTTTTGCTATAGACGCAGCAAAAAATTTTGGGAATATTGGTTGAAGAAAACATGTTTCATCAAAAATGTCCCTTGCTAGGTTTTGATTTTGGACAGCCGCAATAGCTAAATAATAGAAATAATAGAATGTTTTATCTTAAAATATACCACCTTTTCTATAAAATTACTTCAAGTTAGGTACCTTTAGGCTTTATTAACTATTTGTAGAGCATTTTATCCTAAAACATTCAATATACCTATAGACATACTTGAAATAGGTGTGCTATAGAACAAGTGCTCTAAAAATAATCGAGCTTAAGAAAATAAACTCTATAAGAATACATTTTCTTTATTGAAACCATCTTTAGAAAGCTCCTATCTAAAGATTAACCATGAATAGACTGTCAGTAGACAGATTTGTTTTAAACCTCCTAGACTGTGTTACTTGGGTACACAACTACGTAGCGACATCTCTCGTTCCAGCAGTACAACGCTAACCGGTTTGCTTGTTGACAAAATACACACGGACACTTTATTATATTACATTCAAATGTGCTACTTCATTTTACTTACCCATTCACTGTATTTTATATTTCTGTAAAACTCAAACTGTTTACTTCTTTTACAAATTAGTATTTTCTTTAGACAGGAAACAATGGACAAAAGCCTCGGAGTCAGATTAATAAAAACAAACAAAGTTGACAGAAAAACTTTGACTTTGACATTTCCAATTTCACAGTCATCTTCGGATTCTTCGGCTAATCGGCTTCGTTAGCTGTAAAAGAAAACTCAATTATTTTGTGAAATTTACATTAAATAGTTAATTTCAGCATGGTAAGTTATTGATAATACGTTACTAGTGCCTTCAGCATCAAGAAACAAGTTATTATTGATGGATTTACCCTCAAAACTTATCGATTATGCTCCGTCATCGCTGCCACTAAAAGCGTTAAAATGGCATTATTACGATGCTTCTTCCTAATTCTCAAAGCTAATGCTGCGTTGAAGTCCTTTCTATATGTCCCTTCTTAAAAACATGCCAAATTAAAACTGCTCTTTGTGAGATAACTTCAGTAGAATTATTATAACCTAATTTTTAATGTAATTACTGTTAGCCTGGTACTGTACTATGGTATATCCCCATCAAACGCATTCTAAGAAAACATCTAAAGCAAAAAACATTTTCGGAAAATTTAAGCAGTTCTTTGTAGTGTAAGTAAAATTATTACAGCTGAATCATTATAATTTTTGTGGATAATTCATAGATGCAACTATATATTGTAACGGGCTGGTGTCCACACCGCCAAGTTTCTGTACTACATTCAAGCAAAGGAATCCTCAAACAGCCTGCTAAAGTACTCAACATTAAAATCTCTTTACAGTTCCGCAACCAGTATGACAGTGACGTCACAGTATGGAGTCCTCAGGGCCGTCTCCACCAGGTGGAGTATGCCATGGAAGCCGTAAAGCTTGGATCAGCCACTGTTGGCTTAAAGAGCAAGCAGTTTGCTGTACTTATTGCTCTGAAGAGGGCAGTGAGTGAATTGTCGGCTTACCAGAAGAAGATTATACCTATTGATGAGCATATTGGCATTTCTATCTCTGGGTTGACAGCTGACGCTAGGATGTTGAGGTAATTATGAGGCCTTTTGTATCTAAACTAATACTATGTGAAAGTAAATCCCTATCCTTACAGATCTTACATTGTGTTGATGTACCAAAGAAATGACAAATAAAAAGATGGCCCACATAAAAAAAAAACAAAGATGGCCCATGTTGTGCTCTAGCCATGACTTATATGGACATTCAATTTATTTCTGTTGTTTGTTGTTCATTCCAATATTTGAAGTTTTTAATTCCATTTCACAGCCTCGTTTGTATAGTAGTCACAATTGCAATGGCTAGCATATGGTCCTGGATTCGAACCCAGGGTCTTGCAGTAGATGTTTCTACTGTTCAAACTCAGAAACTCATACAACGGGGCCTTGTGCAGACTGCGGATTGTGTGTCATTAATTTCCTGTTTCTTTTATGAAATTTAAACAAAGCACGAAGTATTTTTTATTGAGATGCTCTCTGTGTTAGCTATTCATTATGGGACTAGCTCACCTTACTATTAACAAACCGCTCTAACTCCTAATAGAATAACTAGAACTGTTCAATATGCTAATGTTTGTTGTTTCTATATTTCCAGCCGTTTCATGCGCACTGAATGCCTGAATCACCAGTACGCTCACGACGCACCCATGCCTGTCGGCAGACTCATCGGTCTGGTCGGGAACAAGATGCAGATCTGTACCCAGAGATACGACAAAAGACCACTTGGTGTTGGTCTGCTGGTAGCTGGTTATGATGTTAGTATCCGAATATGCTTTAAAAGTACCCCTTTGTCTTCCCTTCATATACAGGGTGACAGGGGAACTTGCCCTATTCCTTGGAAGTGGTTATACTAGAGGTCTTTAACAACAAATTAAGTTGAACGCGTCAGGGTAGCCCGTGAAATTCAATTTTCTTAACATAAAAATATTGTGCAGAAATAAATGTCAAGGAACAAATTTTTCAAGGCCGTTTCTCTGTGAACTTGGAGAGTTGTATTGATGATTATAATTTTGTAACTACATACGTCGTACAGTTGCGAATGATATTTTCATCAACATACAACCTAGCACTGGCTTGCAAATTGCAAAACACTTCAGTAAATTTTAATTTAATTGGTTACCCTGGAGCATTAGAAATCCAGTTAACTAGGGGTCTCAACTGAATAGTTAATTGGGCTTAATTTGTTGCTAATAATGTCTAATATAACCCATTTCAAGGAATAGGTAGAGGTCTCCTGTCACACTGTACTGTAAACAGAAACTCAGCACCTTTCTGACAACTGTTGTGTGTGATACCAAATGTAAGCATGTAGATGAAGTAAAAGGAGTATACTAAAAAATTGTTACTAGCGCTTGTGAGCATGACTTCAACTTCGACCATGAGGTTCTAGTATCAATAACCGGGTCAGGCAAACTGTTATTCAGTTTTTCTATGAGAGATTTCTCAGTAGCACCAAGGGAATCTAGATATGTGCGTGGTTGATGGAGTAGACTCTCTCCCTAATACATGGAACTTAAATGTAACTGGCGATATGTTAGTGTACTATAACATACACCACCACCTTATCCTTTGGGGATTACATGCATGATATTACGTTTATTGAGAAACTAGCTTCTGTCCGCAACTTCGAGTGAAGTTTTGATATCGCAACGCATTGCCTGCTCAACGGAAGCTTTTTTCCCGGTTGCAACATTTCTTCTTGCTGCTCCGCCCCTATTGGTCATAGCGTGATGTTATATAGCCTATAGCCTTCCTCGATAAATGGACTATCCAATGCAAACAGAAGTTTTCAATTCAAGCCGGTAGTTCCTGAGATTAGCGCGTTCAACCAAACAAACTCTTCTGCTTCATAATATTAGTACAGATAGATTGCATCATATCAGCTTATAGTGCAATATTTTACTGCTACACAAACACGATAGTGACCATCATACAATAATATATATTTATTTATTTCTTAAAACTTTATGCACATAATGTACAAAGGCGGACTTATTGCCTTGGTAATATTAACATTTGCTTTAAATTTCTTTACAGGATCAAGGCCCCCACATATATCAGACCTGTCCCTCCGCCAACTTCTTTGACTGCCGTGCCATGGCCATCGGAGCCCGATCCCAGTCAGCCCGTACTTATCTCGAGAAACACTTGAATACATTCATGGATAGTGATCTTCAAGATTTGGTGGCTCATGGTCTTCGTGCCTTAAGGGATACCCTGCCGAATGAAGTGGATCTTAATACTAAGGTATGGTTTGATGTCACTAGTTCCCTCTGCATAGGCTTTTTTTAGTGCAGTCGATTTTCAACTTTTCTCAATACTGGTTCAATACAGAGAGTTTAATGTTCTCTGCGCGTAAAATATAGTATCGTTAAAAAGCCTGTGCCATAGACTTTGAGTTACAAACATTAATATTTTAAGTAGGAATCAGCTCCGTAAAACCTGCATTCCCGGAGCCGGTTATTCCCGATATCGCTCGTCCGCGCGGTTGTTCCGTGAGGTGGATCTCACACACATTGGCTTTTATTAAATCCGTTGATGCCTTTAAATACCCGTACAGTCTACGATGACGATTTATTTTATGTTATAGTGTAGATTAGAGTAGGTTAAAAATGTTCTTTTTATTTGATTTTTTTATTTTATTTTTATTTTATATAAGTTATCTTATGTTTATGATGTTAGTAGTAGGTACTAGTTTTTTAATATAAGTTAATTTTGAGACCGCGCTAGGTTTACCTGTAATCATAGTTTTCAGGAAGATTTGAAATAAATAAATAAAATAATAATAATTTATCTAAATTTTTGTACTACGTTTTTGTTAAAAATTGTATAATGTTTTTGTGTTTTTAATTTTAATAATGTTGTTAGTTTTATAATGTGTTTTTTTTTGTAATTTGGATATAAGTAGGTATATAGTTTAGGTTAATAATATAAGTTCTTAGCTGTCGCATTAGGGTGAACCCTGTAATGATAGTTTAAGCTGTTTAAATAAATAAATAAATGACCGCATGGGTTAACCGCTCTTCACAAAAAAAGACCGAAAGACAAGTTTATTGCGGCCGGGTGCTGCAGTTTTAGTGGCTTTAAGCAAGTTTGAATGACTGTACATCGCCAGGCACACGAGTGCGCGTATGAGCGGTGTCGTGTGAGAATCGCCTAAGCATAGTATTGGGGTCTAGACAATCAGAAAGAAATTCTCTTATTTATAGCCCCGTGTTAGTTTGATAAGTTCGTCTGTTTTCCTGAATTGTACAAAATTAAAGGCATAGCTAGAATGTTGAAGAAGTTGAACAAGTAACCTGTAGTATACCATTTTCATTGCAAAGACACATGTGAATAAAAACCCCTTCAACCATTTTTATTACAGAATGTCTCCATAGCGATTGTGGGTCCAAAGACTCCTCTCCGCATAGCTGATGAAGAGGAACTGGTTCGGTTCCTCGGATTAGTGGAGGGAGAAGAGAGGAGGGGCGGTAGTGGCACTGCTACTGGCGACGGTGGAGCTCCGTCCGACCGTGAGAGGCCTGCAGGACCGGGGGACGAGCCACAGGCGGCGGTAAGTCTTGAAATATTCTAATTTTCAGTACACTTACTCGAAAACTGGTTCTTATCGCACTACGATTAGGTTCAACATGCAATGTATTTCACACACCTGCGTTTTTTGTCACTTTTCCAACAAGTGTGCTCGAATGGAAATTGCTACTGATAACTATACCTATATTTAGTTCAAATTGGTTCAATGCCGCCTAATAGTCGGAGGTGAATGTTTTTTTTTAATTTCCGCAAAGCAATTTGGTTTTTATACAGTAAATGATTTTTGAATATTCAAATTGTGTTTATTTGAAACTAATATTTGCTTTTATAAATATTATATAATATTAATAAAATAATAATAATAATAATAATAATAAAAATTAAAATTATTTATTATTAATATTTTATTTATTTTTTATATTATTATATTTTTTTTAAATTTAATTTTATGTGATTTATGTTTTAATTTTTACTTGATGATTTTAATAGTTTATTTTTATGTAACGTGCTTGTATTCTATGGATTTTTGTGATCTGAATTAAATGAACTATTATTATTATAAATAAATTAACATTTATTTCTGTTCTAAATTCAAAAATACAAAAGACTTTTGCTTCTCCTTCAACCTGGCGAAAGCAAAGCGGGGGAATCAGATTATTTTATTTCTTCAAAAGTGTATTGAAAAACGTCGTTTGATACACGTGGATATTTGTTATTGCAGTTCTCGGCTCAAAATCACCCTCACCTACGGCTCGTGGGTTAATTCCGCCTCGAGTACAATAAAAATCTTTCTCCACTTGTATCAAAATGTATTATTCTAGCGACGTCTGTGGCGTAACATGCATAAGCAAAGTAATACAGGGTGTAACTGAATATTTTTGAAAGAAAAAAAAAACCAAACACGAAATACTTATATTATACACACTACCTTAAGAATATGTTTAATTTTTATATCATTTTAGTATTACGTTTGTATGAAAAACGCATGCTCCGGCGGCCCCTTGTGTTTTACTTATTGTAATTGCAAATACGGTTTTCAGGGGAAACTGCACTCTTTTAAACTGAAATAGCAAATCAGTCGGAATTATTGGAATAAGGAGAACCAAATCTTTGTCCATTCCAGTCATGATTATAGCTTTTATAATGTTGTATCACAGATGTGTAATTTGTAGCCGTCCACCATTACGTAGCCTTGGCGCATCTAGATTTTTCATTAATAGGACTGATAATAGAAAGGAGGCTTTTGTCCCAGCAGTGGGAACATTAATAGGCTGATGATGAGGACTGGAACACCAACTTTCAGCCTCAACTTATGAGAAGGCACTCCTGATAATTCTAAAGAGTTGAGTAACTAGGGTATGTTCTAAACTTGTTCAGTGTCCATAACATTGTCTACGAAATTTGTATTTTACGTCTGATTCTAAACAAAAATCGAATTCTAAACTAATCTAAAACATACAATTCTTAAATTATACTAATCTATTTTAATTTGACGAGCCGATTGGCGTAGTGGTAGTGACACTGCCTTACGTTCTTAGGGTCCTGGGTTCGAATCCCGGTAGGAGCAAATGTTTGTGTGACATATTTGTTTCCGAGTCATGGATGTTTATATGTATAATAAGTATGTATTTACAAACAAAAAAGTATATATGTAGTATGTCAACTATCTTGTCTAGTGTCCACGACACAAGCTTTGCTTAGTGTGGCACTAGGTGGCGCTGTGTGTTAATGTCCAGCGGTATTTATTTATTTATATTTATTATTTTATAAACAAAAACTAAAGACAAAATTGGTATTTAATAACCTCTGTGTTTTTTTTTCATTTCACGAATAACATTCAGTAATTAAGTAAGGTCCATGTTCACCAAAAAGATGACAGCCTGATTATCGAAAACAGCTGTTTAAAAGACATTTTTGTATGGGAACATGTCTCACTGACAGCTGATTTTAGATAATCAGACAGTCAACTTTTAGGTGAACATGGGACCTAAGCAAAACATAAAATCGCGTAAACAGCTTGATTAGTTATCAATTTGTAGTGAAAAAAATAATATTAACATACGTCTTGCACAGTCGTCTGCCCTCACGTGTCTAGCGTCCGGGTAACAGTAGACACACTTAGGCATATTCCCCCACCTACATCGCCCCGCGTGCGAACGAAAACGTAACTTCCATCCCCTATTTCAACCCTTACAGCCCTTTTTTCGCATATGTCCTTTTTCAGGCTTTAGACTATCTCTGTATCATTTATTTATTTGTTTAATGCACAATGTACACAAACAATTTTACACGTTAAGCTTAAAACTAGGGATGCATCCGATACCGATACCGATACCGATATATCGGTATCGGCGATATTCTTGTGGCAGATACAACGATACATTTCAAATTTCGCGCTTTAAAAATGACGTTTTATACCCAAACTTGAAAAAAATGGCGCAGAATTACTTTAGTTTCCAAATAAGTTCTGTCGCATCTGAGAGACTATTTTCTACCGCAGGTCTTATTCAAACAGACTTGCGAAATCGCCTTTGCCCGCAAAACTTAAGAAATCTTATAAATGTTAATTTTGATTACTAAAACTATTAATTAATTGTGTTTTATTAATTCTACCTTCCTGTTTGAATTCAATAAGCGTATCGGTATCGGTATCAGTATCGCCGATATTTTTATAACAGTATCGGTATCGTATCGGCAAAAAGGCGTATCGAGGCCCTACTTAAAACTAGTGAGTACATGACCCTGTTAGGGCGCAGCAAGATAACTGAAAATCAAAATCAAAGCATTTATTTCAAGTAGGCCAATAACAGGCACTTTCGAATTGTCGAAAAAGAGATGAAAATTAAATATAGCTACAGTCACAGTCACAAGACATAAAAACTGTGAAAGTACTGTAGTTGCCCATTCCCTTAAAAAACGGGCAAGAAACTCCATGGACACTCTTTTAAATCAAATTATTGTTACAAAATCTTGGTTACATCATTCATGTTGAGATGGTATTATATGAGAACAATGTATCAAGAAATGCACGTTAAAAGTGTCCATAGTAAAAACAAAATAATTCTTTCAAATAAGCCATGGCAACTAAGAGATGACCAGTCACAACTGACAGCGTCCGTTCAAGAACATGACGCATCGATCAGCACCATTCAGCTCTACCATTTTGAAGGGAACTATATGGTCCGACACACGTGCCATCATCAGCGAGACATTTGAGTGAGCATGACATACTCTCAACCGCCAGGGCACATTCGAGTCAAAAACTAAAGTAGGTTTCCAGTGAATGATAGCTTTCTAGTACATAGTACTCACACAATTTGGGCTATGCGTTTATACAATAATAAATAGATTGAATATATACAATGCAAAGATAGTTGTACAATCTTCAGCAGCTCCAACAATACCATTAAATGCTATCAATTTTTGCGCCCTTGTCCTTGTGGAGTAGGACCAGCATTGAGCCAAGCATTTTTATCAGCGATATAATCGCTCAATTTATAATATGCTTGCTGACATAGTGTGCGTTTAATGCATGTTTTAAATTTCGTCTCATTCAGTTCAAGAATACTTTGTGGAATTTTATTATAGCATCTCAAACAGTACCCCATGAAAGATGAGTCTACTTTAGCGAGTCTAAAGCCTGTCTGAACTAGTTGGTCCCTATTTCTAGTACTGTAATTGTGTCTGTCGCCTCTTTTACCGAAAAGATGCAGATTTTTTCTGACGTACATTATGTTTTCGTAGATGTACGAGTATTGGTAAAAAGTATATATGTAGTATATCAACTATCTGGTGTCCACGACACAAGCCTTGCTTAGTGTGGCACTAGATGGCGCTGTGTGTTTAATGTCCCGCGATATTTATTTATTTATTTATTTATTGGCAATGAACCGTCATGATGCCAATATCCTTAAAACTAATGACTAGTATTGCAGATAATCTATTACTTACCGAGATCACATGGAACTCTACATTACATATTATATTAATTAAACTTGCATCTAGCATTACACAATTAAGCAAACAACAATTTCATTTCATTTAAATCGGTTTATTCGTTTAGGCGTGATGGCGTAACACATATACAGACAGAGTTACTTTCGCATTTATAATATTAGTAAGGAGTTAGAGTACACCGACGCGAAATAGAGTACAATACTCTATAATCCGTTGGCAACCCTAATTTGTTTCTGTCTATAAGCGGTACTTCCCCTAAAATTCTCAGTGCTATCAAGGACATATTAATCAGATCAAAAGGCGAATGCACTTCGTTAAGTGGTGTGATCTGTACAGTGGCCTCTGAACTCTAATCTAATCGTATAAAATATGTACCTACGTATGGTTTTACTTGAGTTTCTTCCAGTTCAAAAGTAATAAGCTTATTTTGAATAAATGGGTCATTAACAAAAAATCAGTAGGTTCGAAAAATACGATGCAGATTGAGCTAAAATAGGCTAGTTTCCACCATCAATAAATTGCAAATTTATTTAGTCCGTCAGTTAGAGTATTTAAAAATAATGTACTCGTATTTATTGTTTTTGTAAATCAATGAATAGGAATACTTATTGAAAACGATAAAACGCGTTAAAACTCGGGAGTTGGGTTCTCGTGACGTCAGAACATGCTAAAAATTCTCCACGGCCGTGTGGAGAATTTTAAAAGTAGCTTAGTCGATTTCGGTTTACGTAACAAAAGAAAAAAAACCAAGACATTTTTTTTTATAATCCATCTCACGGACTAATTAGATTTTTTCAGTACACATGCCTATTGTTATGGTCAGAGACTTACAAACACCTTCATAAAGGTTACAGAATGCTAAGTGTTACATGTTGAATTGGTAACAGAATCAAATATGAAACACTTATAAATACTTATGTTTTCAATGTGTTAACCCAAAACACTTATAAAAAAGTAACCGTAACATATCTATAACAGATATAAAAGGTTTAACAGTGTTAATAAGTGTTTAACAGGTAAACTCAGCGTTGCCATTGGATAGCCGAAATCTATTCGTTGTAAAACTGATTATTTCAGTTACACATATTAACACTTATGAACACGTATAAAAGGTTACAGTTTGATTCGGTAACATTATTGTATCTGTTACATCTACAAGTGTTTTTCTGTTGAAACTGTTTTAAAAACCATTGTTAAAGACACATTATTACGGTTACAGTTTGAGTCTCTGGTCAAACCATGACCAGGGGGTCATGGTTTTGAACGCGATGACACACGGTAATAGGTACGTTAAGCCTTAGTCCCAGCTGTCATAATATTATGTTCGTAACAGGTAGACCAGGCCAGTGGGCCGAAAGTCTGACAACCAGTCTTACCAAGGGGTATCGTATTGCCCAGTAAGTACTAACTGGGTTGTGGAGGTCAAATAAGCAGTCGCTTCATGTAAAATGCTGGTACTAATCTTAGTCCATCCGATTGAACTAGAATCTGATCATATTTGGGAAAAGGTTAGGTAGATGATGAGAAACACGGTGATGAATAGTCGAATAATTTTGGTGATACGCTAAAAAGATACTGAAAATACCTAACATTAATTAGTACTGGAGTGGTAATCTATGCTTTAATTACTTCAAATACAATAATAAAATGATAGTAACTATTCTCGCGTTGTTATAACAACAAATAGTAACAATACAATAAGTAATCAAAATAGATATAAAGTTAAAAACATGATTAAGTAGTTTTTAATGTTTGTGCGACAATTCAATCGTGAAAATGTGGTATCATAATTCTATTTATTACACTAAATCTTTTGAATTTGGAAGTTATCCTACGGGCACGTAGTACCGGGATAACAAATAACCTATGCGTTAATCCAGATTGTAGACTACATGTGTGCCGTTTGGCATATGCGTTGAGCCGTTTTTGAGTGATCGAATAAAAGCTTACATTGGGTGTTCATCGAAGGTAATATTTTTTTTTTATCGAGTAACCTACATCCAAATATTCATACTTTCACTTGGATAATATTAGTAGAATTTACTGTCATCATCATTATCACCGTTCTGCCCATATCCCGTGTTATTTGGGGTGGCACAACACGTATTCGTAGGATTAACTGTGCAATGTTTTTACGCAAAATCTAAACCTTGTAAATGTCATTGGCCATTTTTAACCGACTTCTCGCGTCTGACTCAGTCATAGATTATCAAACAAAAATGTACTACATAGACAGGCGCATCCGGGGTATACGATTGTAAATAAGAAAGCGATAAGAGATAGGTACTTGGAACAAATTACTGAACCGTCTGTTATCGAGTGACTTGAGACGAGGGTCAATTTAAACACAAATACATGTTGCAGTCAAACTAAAAACGTAGTCTAATAGAGAGAGTTTCTAGACTTAATGGGCTTAGAACATTTTTGTATGAAGCGTGGCCGGTTTTTTTTCCGCCATGATTTGTTTTCGAAATAGCGGCCACGCATATCATAAGACCTATAATAATCGATAGCTGGTATCTATACAGCCAAGTTTTGTATGAAGCAAAATGATATAAAGTGTCACGTTTCCGAAATATGAGCTACCCAAGTTAAATCCATTCACTGGTGGAATAAATCGTTAGCTGGCATCAAAACTGTTTGTATTGTTGCAGCCATCGATTGATACACGTTTTATGCGTGTCTGATCTAATTAAATTTGTGCTGATGATGCAGTGAATTTGAAAACCTTTGATAACTCATATCTCGGAACTGTGACACTTTGGCACATTTTTATTTATTTATTTAAACTTCATGTACAAGAGTGGTACATAGGCGGACTTAATGCCACAAGGCATTCTCTACCAGTCAACCTTTGGTTCAAATAAGACAGTATTGCGTGTGATAGAGTACAATACATACTAATACATATATAGGCATATAAAATAAACGAATATATATTAACAAAAACACATACAAATAGATCGAAAAACGACAAACCTCATAATAAGACTATAATGAAGACTGAGAGGAAAACAATTTAGTCGGACTTTAAATAGAACTTCCGAACTGCTCTTTTGAAAGCCAATTTGCTTTCAGCTTTTTTAATGGCAAGGGGTATCACATTCCAGAGCTTTATAGTGGAGACAGCATATGAAGAGGACTAAAACCAGTACGGTGATAGGGAATTTGAAGTATTAGGTTTTTGGAAGCTCGAAGGCTGCGACTGTGAGAACTGCCCAACAACTTGAAATAAGATTTTAGATACTCGGGAGCACATGGATCATTCATAATCGTGAAAAGCATGCAGAGAGATCTGAGGGACCTCCTGAGCCTGATAGGCAGCCATTTAAGCTGAGAGCGGTGCGAAGAGATGTGATCGTATTTACGTAGTCCAAAAATAAACCGAATGCAATTGTTCAGAAGACGATCCAATTTGTTAAAAAGCTCTTGGGTTAGATCAGAGTAACAAACATCAGCATAGTCTATAATCGGAAGCACAAGCGACTGGACCAAAGTGATTTTAATGCTAGATGGGAGAAAATGTTTAAATCTATAGAGAGATCGCAGTGAGTAAGTGACCTTCTGGCTAACCTGAGCAACCTGCTTATTCCTACTGAACGTATCGTCAATGTACAGGCCCAAGTCTTTCACGTGGGGTGAGAGAGGTATTACGGCGTTGCCGAACATAAGCGGCACCAGCCGGCCAGTGTCCAAATTTCTCAGGTAGTACGACTACGAGCTACCAATGAGGATGGCCTGGCACTTCCCGATGTTGACAGCAACCCCAAATTTGCCAGACCATTCTTCGATGGTTCGGAGATCAGCATTAAGTGACGAGATGCAATTGTCAAGGTTGGCAATATCCGATTGAGCGTAAAGTTGCAGGTCATCAGCATACAGATAGTAAGAGCACTTGAGGATAGTAGTAATAGAATTTAAGAGAATCGAAAATAAGAGAGGAGAGAGAATACCGCCTTGTGGAACACCAGTTACCAGGTTGCACCAGTCGGAGTAATCCTGATCGGCACGCACCGCCTGCTGGCGACCACGAAGATATGAAGAAAACCTATCACGTGACAACGAAGAGACTCCAATTTGAAACAGTATGGCGAGGAGGATATCGTAGTCAACGGTGTTAAAAGCGTTGGAAAAATCTATTAAAACCAACACCGTAACCCTCGAATTCTCATACATCTTCAGTAACCTTAAGCAAGGCTGTGGAATTTTTTACCTTTGATACATAGCTCATATCTCGGAACTGTGACACTGGCACATTTTGTCTCATACAAAACTTGTTTGTATAGATAACAGCTATCGATTAATATAGTGATGCGTGACCGTAAATTTGAAAAATAAATTACTGAAATCAGGCCGGCCATTAAATTCAAATCCCTTTAGGTTTCAGTGCTAAAGTTGCCTACAAATAAATAAAAAAGTTATAGTTTAAAAACATTGCCGGCACAATAATTCGGACTTTTAATTTAATGATAAGAAATTTCAATAAAAACTTATTAGCAACTTAAAACCATAAACAATCCCAACCGAAAAACGTATTCATTGATTGGCATCCATCATTTTATTTTCTGAAATCCTAGAAAGTATTTCACATAAAGATTATTACCTACATACTTAATTAAATTGGAAATTTCCCTACAGCCTATTTTATATTTTTAACCCCTGACGCGCGCGTGTGTGTGTGTGTGTGTGTGCGTGTGTGCGTGTGAGTGTGCGCGCGTGTGTGTGTGTCTGTCGGTGGCATCGCAGCGCCCGAACAGATGAACCGATTTGGATTTTTTTTTTTTTTTTTTGAAAGGTGTTTTCTTAGCTATGTTTGATAAAAATCAGTTCAAGATGGCCGCCGCCACAAAATGGCGCATTACATATTTATTTAACAACTCCCTCAATATGGGTATCAAATAAAATGGCTTGACTAGAACAATACTATACACTATGATAAATTAAAAATCCAAGATGGATAGCGAATTAACGAATTATTTTCTTTATCACTTTTAGTACATTAAGTCGGGGGTTTTTAAATTTCGTAATTTAATTTTACTTGTTATTACAATAATGTCAGAAAGTATTTCATCGTGCGGAATTTAGAACATAGTCAGTTAAAACCTGCCCGACCGAATAGGTCCGAGTAGATTCCGATATTACCAATTTCATATTCAAACTGTGACGGTCACAATAAGAGTGGATTACACTTACGTTGACGCCTTGACGGTTGCCAGTCAGTGAGACCTCGCCATCGGAATGTGGCGGTCTCTCGTATCAACGCTCCTTTTAGGAGCTCTCGCGACGGCGATTAACTTAGAACACCTAGATCCCACTAAACTACAAACCGTGATACCACCTGATATACAAAAACGCTCGGCACTAGAAATCATCGCGCAATATTCCCAAAAAGTAACGGTCGAAATAGATACTCTCTTATTCAGAAATAATAAAGACTCTTTCCGCTTAAAAACATTTCAAGGGGTGCTAAATATCAAAGCCAGCACAGGCGTGGCGGCAGTGTGGGGTTTCAACTATTATCTCAAGAAATATTGCAAAAGTCAAATTGAATGGCAGACAAAAAATGTGAGGATACCTGATCAACTGCCAGAAGTGGATGAAATAGTAGTCGCTAACGACAGATTCCGATACTACCAGAACGTATGTACCGCGTCGTATAGCTTCGTCTGGTGGAACATCTATGATTGGAGGCAGCATGTGGAATGGATGGCGCTCAATGGAATCAACTTGGCGCTGGCACCTATTGCTCAGGAAGCTGCTTGGGCCCAAGTTTACCGCCAGATGGGTATGACGCAAGAAGAAATAGACGCACACTTTACCGGTCCTGCGTTCTTGTCTTGGCAACGAATGGGTAACGTCCACGGTTGGGGAGGACCCCTGCCAAAGTCATGGCACGATTTACAAACCACCATCCAAAATGATATCATCAGTAGAATGCGAAATCTCGGCATGGTTCATGTATTACCTGCTTTCAATGGCCACGTACCAGTGACATTTACGAAGCTGTTCCCTAATACTACGTTTCACAAAGTGGATCCATGGAATAACTTCGAGAAAGAGTACTGCTGCGATCTTTTCGTAGACCCTTTTGATCCTTTGTTTTCTGTTATTGGGAAAATGTTTCTAGATGAAATCACTCAACAAGTGCCCACCAGTCACATTTACTCTGCCGATCCCTTCAACGAAGTCCAAATAACGTTATTTTCCACATCATTTGTTCAGGAGACGGCTCAAAAAATATTTTACACAGTTGTGGATTTTGATAAGGATGCAGTATGGCTTCTTCAAAATTGGATGTTTGTGAATTCTCCACTGTCTTGGCCAGTCAGCAGGGTGAGAAGTTTTCTAAATTCCGTACCAAACGGCAGGATGCTGATACTTGACCTGCAGTCAGAGCAGTGGCCCCAGTACGACCTTTATCAAATGTATTTTGGCCAACCCTTTATCTGGTGCATGCTTCACAACTTCGGTGGCACGTTGGGCATGTTTGGTAACATGGTGACCATTAACAAAGATGTTTATGAAGTGAGGTCTCGAACCAATAGCACTATGATCGGCATAGGTCTCACTCCTGAAGGCATCAACCAAAACTATGTAGTGTACGACTTGATGTTAGAGTCTGCCTGGCGTAAATCTCCAGTGCGGGATATGGATACATGGGTCGCTGACTACGCCGAAAGAAGATACGGATGCAACGCCACTGCCGAAGCTTGGAAGTATTTGCTCAAAAGTGTTTATAGTTTCAACGGCATGAACAGAGTGAGGGGCAAATATGTCACAACTCGAAGACCTAGTTTGAAAATAAAACCTTGGGCTTGGTATAAGAGCTACGATTTGTTCCAGGCGTTTAGAAAACTTGTGTTTCTCAACGTTGACGGGTGTACGGGATCGGAAGGGTATCAATATGATATAGTGGATGTAACGCGGCAAGCTCTACAGTACAGAGCTGAACAGCTATATGTGAACGTTGTTAACGACAGATCTACAAACTTTTTCGTTTATGAAGCATCTACAAAACGTTTTCTCGAAGCACTGTACGATATCTTTAGTATTTTGTCTCAGAATGATTATTTCTCTGCATCTAACTGGTTCAAAAAAGCAAGGGCATTAGGAGCTGATCCTGACGAAGCTGATTTATACGAGTTCAACGCACGAAATCAAATCACACTTTGGGGTCCGAATGGGGAGATTACCGATTACGCTTGTAAACAATGGGCCGAGCTATTCCAAAATTATTACTATCCGAGATGGTCGACGTTTCTTACCGCTACCTTAAAGGCAAAGCAAGCTGGTGAAGATTTTAATGAGAAGGCTACCCGGCGTGTTGTGACATCTACCGTTGAAGTACCATTTGTTTCCGGTCGAACTACAGGCGACGGTATTGTACAACTTAAAGATGCTTTGAGCGTGGCCAAGGAGATGTACAGAAAATGGGCGTATGCCCCAGATGTACAAGACTTGCCTGTGATCATTGTAAAGCCAGGTGATTTGAGGAGGACGACCTTGGCGTACATTGATCCGTATGGCAGTGATGAAACTCCAGAACCGCCTAGCGTTGTGATTGTTCCTACTACGCCTGAGATTTAGTTGGTAAAGAAGCAATATTTCAGTAGTAAGTGTCTTGAGTATATTTATTTTCTTTCTTATTGATCGTTACACAAAAAAAACAACCTATTTTAAACAATGTCGATTCATAATCTTACTCATAATAATAGAAAAAGCAACACAATAAAGTTGTATAGATTTCTAGGTGTTATGAAATGTTCATTTACTTTCAATAGTTTTTGCTGCCCAACAAACTTTTTTTTTTGTGGTTGACAAAATAATGGACTGGCCATTCTGAGCAAGATGTGCAAGTTTAAACACAGTGAAACTTGGATAACTGGGACATTCAAGGGACCTGCAAATTGTTTTCACTTAAAGAGGTGAATACCTCTTCTTCTGTTCTTATCCAGTGTCTCAGGCGCAGGACAAACACGAGTGGCGTATGGCGTATGGCGGTGGCTTGGGTGCACGCGAGGGCGAGGAAATGGCGCCACTTCCTCGCTCCCCGCGCACCCGCGCAGCCGCGCCAGCGTGCAGCGCTTAGACTTAGGGATTTCAATTTGCAAGTCCCGGTTTTTTTGCCGGATATAGGTTCTATTAGTCATGATTATACACAAAAAAAACACCCGAGTTAATTCATTCTGCTCAAAAACGAAGGAATTATAATTTCTTACGAAAAATTTGTATGAAGCTAGTATGAAAAAACTAATTATCTCTTAAACGGAGAGTTAAACACAAATATCCTTACAGATGATCGTAGTGCTAATTATTTATGATTTTGACGTGACAACGTCTTAAAAATTGGTTTGCCGGGTGACACTTCAAGAAACTGCGTTACGCTCCGCTCACGTTATGCGCTCACAATGAGAGCGAGTGAGAGGCACGCGTCCCTTCCACTCGGGCATGGTTAGCCCGCCTAAGAGCGAGAGAGACAGACATATTTCATCCTTCTTCCTACTATACGAATGAATATTCACATTAAAATTATTTTACCACTCAAAGTCGTTGTCACGTAAAACTTTCGCCCGTATACCGACTTTACAGGCAACCAATTTTTTGGTTGCCGATTTTTCGAAACATCAAAATATGTTTATAATAATTTTTTGACGTATGATTTAAATTAAACAGCCGGTTTTTTTGCCGGATATAGGTTCTATTACTCATTACTATACACAAAAAAGACACCTGAGTTAATTCTGCTCAAAAACGAAGGAATTATAATTCTTTTACGAAAAAATTGTATGAAGCTAGTATGAAAAATTTAATTATCTCTAAAATATTTAAAAAATACTATTAAATAGTATTTTAAAAATATTTTCTTGTTATAAGTATTCTTAATATTTGGGTTAATAACATATCGATTTTTTTAACTTGAAACCTAAAAGGAACCGTTTCATAAATAAGTATATAAAAATAAATAAAAATACTTTGATGATTTTTTAAAAAAAATCTGCTTTAAATGTTTCGGAAAATCGGCAACCAAAAAATTATAAATAATTAGCACTATAATCATCTGTAAGGATATTTGTGTTTAACTCTCCGTTTAAGAGATAATTAGATTTTTGAAAAAAATATAATTCCTTCGTTTTCGAACAGAATGAACTCGGGTGTTCTTTTTGTGTACAGTCATGACTAATAGAACCTATATTCGGCAAAAAAACCGGGATTTGCGAATTGAAATACCTAAGTCTATGAAAGCCGATTTTCAGCCCACCGTGCGCTGCCGCCATACGCCACTTGTATATAACCCGCGCCTCAGATGAATGAACGTCACATATTTTGCAATTTTGCATTTCACATACATCAAATGAACATTAAAAAATGTGCCGTCACGAAATTTCTCAAACAACACTTGTTTGTATTGATACCAGCTGTCGATTAATGAAGGTTTTATGCGTGGCTTTGAAAAAAAAAAACAAAATGAGGGAAATAAATCCGGCCAAAAAGTTCAAACCCCTTAATCCAATTATTGGAGTTGTACTTTGATACCTTATATCTCGGAAATGTGACTTTAGAACATTTGTCTCATACAAAACTTGTTTGTATTGATGCCAACTATCGATTAATATAGTGTTATGCGTGACCGTAACTTTAAAAATAATGAAAATGACTGAAATCAGGCCGGCCATTAAATTCAAATCCCTTTACGCTATCCGTGCCCAAGTTGCCTAAAAAGAAATAAATAAGTAATAGTTAAAGGACATTGCCGTCACAATAATTCGGACTTTTAAAACCATAAACAATCTCAACCGAATAACGTATTCATTGATTTGCAATTGGAATCCATCATTTTATTTTCTGAAATCCTAGAATACTTTTCGATGTGTAGTATTTCAAATAAAGATTATTACATACTTAAATTGCAAATTTCCCTATTTTTATTACAAAAATGTCAGAAAGTATTTCATCGTGAGGAATTTACCACATGTCAGTTAAAACCCGCCTGACCGAATAGTTTTAATTCATATTCAAACCGTGACGGTCGCAATAAGAGTGAATTACACTTACGAGATACGTTGACGCCTTGACGGTTACCAGTGAGACTTCGCCATCGTTATGTGGCGGACCTTCGCATCAACGCTTCTTTTAGGAGCTCTCGCGACGGCGATGAACTTAGAACACCTAGATCCTACTAAACTACAAACCGTGATACCACCTGATATACAAAAACGCTCGGCACTAGAAATCATCGCGCAATATTCCCAAAAAGTAACGGTCGAAATAGATACTCTCTTATTCAAAAATAATAAAGACTCTTTCAGCTTAAAAACATTTCAAGGGGTGCTAAATATCAAAGCCAGCACAGGCGTGGCGGCAGTGTGGGGTTTCAACTATTATCTCAAGAAATATTGCAAGAGTCAAATTGAATGGCAGACAAAAAACGTTAGGATACCTGATCAACTGCCAGAAGTGGATGAAATAGTAGTCGCTAATGACAGATTCCGATACTACCAGAACGTGTGTACCGTGTCGTATAGCTTCGTCTGGTGGAACATTGATGATTGGAATCAGCATGTGGAATGGATGGCGCTCAATGGAATCAACTTGGCACTGGCACCTGTTGCTCAGGAAGCGGCTTGGGCCCAAGTTTACCGCCGGATGGGTATGACGCAAGAAGAAATTGACAAATACTTCACCGGTCCTGCGTTCTTGTCTTGGCTACGAATGGGTAACGTCCACGGTTGGGGAGGACCCCTGCCGAAGTCTTGGCACGATTTACAATCCAATATCCAAAATCATGTCATCAGTAGAATGCGAAATCTCGGCATTGTTCATGTATTACCTACTTTCAATGGCCACGTACCAGTTACATTTTCGAAGCTGTTCCCTAATACTACATTTCACAAAGTGGATCAATGGTGTAACTTCGGGGACGAGTACTGCTGCGATCTTTTCGTAGACCCATTTGATCCTTTGTTTTCTGTCATTGGGAAAATGTTTCTAGATGAAATCACTCAACAAGTGCCCACCAGTCACATTTACTCTGCCGATCCCTTCAACGAAGTCCAAGTATCGATATTTTCCACATCATTTGTTCAGGAGACGGCTCAAAAAATATTTTACACAGTTGTGAATTTTGATAAGGATGCAGTATGGCTTCTTCAAAATTGGATGTTTGTGAATTCTCCAGGGTCTTGGCCAATTAGCAAGGTGAAAAGTTTTTTAAATTCCGTACCAAACGGCAGGATGCTGATACTTGACCTGCAGTCAGAGCAGTGGCCCCAGTACGACCTTTATCAAATGTATTTTGACCAACCCTTTATCTGGTGCATGCTTCACAACTTCGGTGGCACGTTGGGCATGTTTGGTAACGTGGTGACCATTAACAAAGATGTTTATGAAGTGAGATCTCGAACCAACAGCACTATGATCGGCATAGGTCTCACTCCTGAAGGCATCAACCAAAACTATGTGGTGTACGACTTGATGTTGGAGTCTGCCTGGCGTAAATCTCCAGTGCGGGATATGGATACATGGGTCGCTGACTACGCCGAAAGAAGATACGGATGCAACGCCACCGCAGAAGCTTGGAAGTATTTGCTCAAAAGTGTTTATAGTTTCAACGGCACCAATAGGGTGATGGGCGTATATGTCACAACTCAAGCACCTAGTTTGGAAATAAAACCTTGGGCTTGGTATAAGAGCTACGATTTGTTGCAGGCGTTTAGTAAACTTTTGTTTCTCAACGTTGACGGGTGTACGGGATCGGAAGGGTATCAATATGATATAGTGGATGTGACGCGGCAAGTTCTACAGTACAGAGCTGAACAGCTGTATGTGAACGTTGTCAACAACAGATCTGAAGCATCTGTAAAACGTTTTCTCGAAGCATTGAACGATACCTATAGCATTTTGTCTCAGAATGATTATTTCTCTGCATCTAACTGGTTCAAAAAAGCAAGGGCATTAGGAGCTGATCCTGACGAAGCTGATTTATACGAGTTCAACGCACGAAATCAAATCACTCTTTGGGGTCCGAATGGGGAGATTGCCGATTACGCTTGTAAACAATGGGCCGAGCAATTCCAAAATTATTACTATCCGCGATGGTCGAAGTTTCTTACCGCTACCTTAAAGGCAAAGCAAGCTGGTGAAGATTTTAATGAGAAGGCTACCCGGCGTGTTGTAACATCTACCGTTGAAGTACCATTTGTTTCCGGTCGAACTACAAGCGACGGTATTATACGATATAAAGATGCTTTGAGCGTGGCCAAGGAGATGTACAGAAAATGGGCGTATGTCCCAGATGTGCAAGACTTGCCTTTGATCATTGTAAAGCCAGGTGATTTGAGGAGGACGACCTTGGTGTACATTGATCCGTATGGTAGTGATGAAACTCCAGAACCGCCTAGCGTTGTGATTGTTCCTACTGCGCCTTAGATTTAGTTGATAAAGATGCAATATTTCAGTAGTAAGTGTCTTGAGTATATTTCTTTTCTTTCTTATCCATCGTTACACGGGGTTATGCTGAGATGTGAAGCCGAAATTTCCGAAAAAAAAACAACCTATTTTCGACAATGTCGAAAAAACAACAAATGAAAGTTGTATACATTTTATACAATTATAAATTATAAGTAAAAAAGCGGCCAAGTGCGAGTCGGACTCGCCCATGAAAGGTTCCGTAGCAGCAAGTAAAATGATAGAAAAGTTACGATTTTACGATTTATGACGTATTAAAAATAACTACTAGATCTCGTTCAAACCAATTTTCGGTCGAAGTTTACATGGTAATGTATATCATACAATTTTGAAGACCTATCCATGGATACCCCACAAAAATGGGTTTGATGAAAAAAAAAAATTAGTTTCAGTTTAAAGTATGGGGAACCCCAAAAATTTACTGTTGTTTTTTTTCTGTTTTTGTGTGAAAATCTTAATGCGGTTCACAAAATACATCTACTTATCAAGTTTCAACAGCATAGTTCTTATAGTTTCGAAAAAAAGTGGCTGTGACATACGGACGGACAGACAGACTGACAGACATCAACGAATCTTCGGTTCCGTTTTTTGCCATTTGGCAACGGAACCCTAAAAAGGTATAGATTGGTTATAAGTGCTTAGCAATCTTCATGTTAAAATGTGGCTAATTAACCAACCTTGACTTTTTTTTTTGATGGGGAATCATCGACTTCTCCCACTCTGGGCGGAGCGGGAGGGAGTGTCACACTTTTACTGACTAAAACCCATCCATGTTCCTGTCTCGCCCTTTATGTTCCGGGGCCGCGGTATCTCTTTCGAACAGTCCCCCCCCCCCACCCTGGCAACGTAGTGAATGAACCTCTGAGGTGAATTTAAAAACGAGTTAAGTAAGTTAGGTAGGTAGGGTAGAGTTAGGTAAGTTTAAAAAAAAATACTTATGTAATAATTATTATGACTGATTGTATTTATAATTAGTGAAAAGGAGCAAACTTTCGCTGTTATTTGATTGAAAATACCTCAACAAAATCAGAGACTGCAACACATTTCCAAAACTTGTAATTGTAATGTGTCTCATGCGTGCGTTAGTATTCCGTTTTTGAAGATCGAATGTTGTGTAGGTAACCTATCTACGCCTTTTTACTTACAATATCATTGCATTTATAGTTATTATTAAATACTTATACTTGTTAATTTACTTTCAGTCGTTTTTGCTGCCTAACAAATGTTATTTTTTGTGGTTGTCAAAATAGACTGGCCATTCTGAGCACGATATACAAGTATAATAATCAATTCGGTTAACATTGCACACAGCGCCATCTAGTGCCACACTACGCAACGAGGCTTGTGTCGTGAAAATCAGATACTTAGTTCAAATGCTCCATAGATACTTTTTGTTTGTAAATACCTAGGTACTTATTACACATATAAACATCCATGTCCATGCTCATCACACAAACATTTATTTGTTCCTACCGGGATTCGAACCAGGGACCCGAAGAACGTAAGGCAGCCTCAATACCGCTGCGCCTTTCGGGTCGTCCCGCAATATAAGTATTTTCCTGAAGGCCTAGACAAAGTGACAATTACTTAGTGATAACGATGACGGAATGTCACCAATGTATTATATGACTACCTTCACCATCTGTGCAAAGTACAAGATGGCGTAGCTAGTCCAATATTTGCATCCATATAGCAAACTTGGTATATTTATTTTAGTTCTGTGTTTTCTCGCTTGCACAGACACAGTATAATACGAGGGTCATTCAATAAGTACTTAGCCTACAAAAAGTAAACGAAAATTTTGGAAAAGGGGCAATTTATTTTTCAACATAGTCTCATTTTAGTTCGATACACTTAGCCCAGCGATGCTCCAACTTTTTTAACCCGTCCGAAAAATAGTTTTGGTCAAACTCTGCAAAATAGGCCTCCGTGGCGGCGATGACCTCCTCATTCGATCCATATCTATTCCCGGCGAGTGATTTTTTCACAAGGGGCCTAATCTGGAGAATACGGTGGATGGGGCAGCAATTCGTAGCGTAATTCGACCAATTTGGCCATGGCAACGGCAGACGTGTGAAACGGTGCGTTGTCGTGGTGAAACAGCACTTTTTTCTTCGCCAGATGGGGTCGTTTTTTCTTGAATTCGGCGTCGAATCGGCCCAATAAATCGGCATAGTAAAGCCCTGTAATTGTTTTACCCTTCTCGAGGTAATCGATGTAGATAACACCTTGTGAATCCCAGGAAACGGTGGCCATAATTTTTCCGGCCGATTTTACAGTTTTCGCCTTCTTTGGAGCACGTTCCCCGGTCTGGATCCATTGTTTTGATTGCTCCATGGTCTCTGGTGTGTACCAGTGGATCCAGGTTTCATCGACGGTCACAAAACGACGCAAAAACTCCGCTGGATTCCTCTTAAACAGCGCCAAACACGTCTCCGATGTGGTCTCACGGTTGCGCTTGTTTTCTGGTGTGAGTAAACGCGGCACCCATCGCGCCGACAGCTTTCTCATGCGCAGTTCCTCGTGAAGAATATGATGCACTGTTCCTTCTGAAATGCCTACAGTCTCAGCTAGCTCCCGAACCTTCAATCGGCGATCTGCCAATACGAAATCATGGATTTTTTTAATGTTTTCCTCCGTAGCAGCTGTTTTCGGTGCACCTGGACGTGGTTCATCAAAAACCGACGTACGGCCACGTGCAAACTCGTTGAACCAATTCTTGACGGTGGCCATCGATGGAGAAGAGTCACCGTACACAGCATCCAAGCGCTCTTTGATTTCGATGCGCGTTTTCCCTTCCAAAAATAGGAATCGAATCACCGAACGATATTGCTCTTTTTCCATTTTTGTAAAAATCGGTTTTACAAAAATGGAAAAAGAGCAACACGTTCGCTTCCATAAGTTGTCAAATTAAAACAAATGAAGGGATTGGAATGAAAATTTGAAAAAAGAATTAAAAAAGAATGTGCTACACTGTGGTAAAACTCTTTTGAAACTACAGTGCCCTCTGGCGATCAGGCTAGGTACTTATTGAATGCACCTCGTAATAAGCAGTAGTGTGACTCAAACATGTCGTTGAATTCAATGCCTACTATTACTACGATCAGAGGGCTAGGGTTGGTACTATCGGGTATACTGTGTGATTATCGTTAAGGAAATGACGCGGAACGTGCGACTATCAGTCTGTTCGCATCTTGAAGTATCCTTATGGGCGGGGGGAGAGGCGCTTGTTTAATTACGTCAGCGTTTCGGGCGTTTCCTTGAAGTCAACCTACTGATGTAATTAAACTGTGGCACAGAAGTGTACAAGATAGACAAAAATACTACGAAGCTCGTGTCGATTGCGTTGAAAGTCATTGCTGAAATACTAAACATAGCCCGACTGGTCCCTGTCTTAAAACCAACCCCCATGTCCTGAGCCTGAAAGTTCAAGTTTCTAATCTGAAATTCTCTATTTTCCAGGTGGCAATGGACACGGAGTAAACGAAGAGCGTCTTCAGGGTGATGACAACGCTGATGTGTCCATGGACGACAGGACTGTCAACTGTTCTCCGCGTTGCCATGGCAACAGCAGTGTGGTCGTGTGTATAGATGCTGTTATTCAGCGTCTCCCTTCCCGTTGCTTACTTAAAGGCCTGCCTTGGCCAGTGTTTGGATTAAATCAGAGTTTAGGTGTGTGTTGCTAACCCTACTTTTGTAATTCCTTCCACTATAATTATATTACATACTTCGCATAGGGGCCGTCTCCACGGGCGAGAGAATCGCAGCGATATTATCGTCGTACCACGTATCTCTACAGCGTGTTAGGTTAAACGAGGGACTTATTGAGGGAAGTATTCAGTATTCGATTCTCAACCCAAATATGTAAACAACCTATCACTTTAATTTTTGACATGATTGTCTAATTAGTATAATGTAAGCGTGGACGATTGCGGGTTTGAATATGTCCCTCGTTTAAACTAACATATTGTATACACACTTTTAGGGTATGTCTCCACGAGCTAGAGAATCGCGACGTAGAGAATGTACGGCACGGCGATAATATCGCCGCGATTCTCTCGCTCGTGGAGACTTCCCCTTAGAGAGTTGGCAGTGTTAAGCACTTAGAAAACTAAGGCATTTTCAGACTCTCCACGGGTGGTCATGAGGTTGTAGGTACCTTTTTATTGCCTCGTTGGTCTAGCGGTCGCGAGCGCGACTGCTGAGCATATGGTCCTGGGTGCTAGTCCCAGGTCAGGCTGTATTAGGGAATTTCTCAGGAACAGCTACGGAGTCAGGATTTGTGCCCGATTGATTTCAATAGAAGGGTGTACCATTAAGTAGGTTAGGCGTGATGAACTTCCCTAGAATATTAACAACCGTATTTTAAATTACTTAAGGTTGATTATCCAAATCTCTGTGATTTTACAACTTCATCAAGTTATGCTTAGTAACATAAACCATTTTGATTTACCTAAGCACTGGCCAAGGCACAAAAAATGAAATGTTTGCATTTTATCATTATTTTTTCAATTTATATTCAATTAAAACTTCTGCTTTACTAACTATGTTGTTTTCCTTTTACTATCCATTATTACCTCGCCTTTACACCCAGGTATAAAACTCCTCTGTTAGTCTCGGGGTCTTGGCCCTTGGGTTCAATTACCGGCCCGGGCAAAGTAGTAGTATTGATTTTTTTCCATTAGAAATGTTATATATTAAGTGTGGTAGAAATCTGACAACCAAGGGGTATCGTATTACCCAGTACTAACTGGGTTGTGGAGGTCTGAAAGGTGTCGCTTCATGTAAAATACTGGTATTCAGTTGCGTCCGGTTAGACTGGAAGCCGACCCCTAAGTAGTTGGGAAAAGGCTAGTAGAGGCAGATAACGACATGAAAAAAATATTACCAGACTTCTTCGTGCAGTACTGCAATTAGTGATTAACCTGATGTTCGAGATTTTGTCATCCTTGAACCTCTGTCTTAGCTTTACATGAGGTTAAGAAATATCTCTCAGGCATGGTGGTGTCCTCACGATGTTTTCCTTGTCGTTTCGCACTACTAACAGCGCCCTCTAGTAGGTACCTACTTAAAGGGGGGGGGGGGGGGGTGATATCTGCTAACGAAAGAGTTTTTTCCTCTTTGATGAGTGAATTTATATTCAGACGTATGTGTGTAATTAAAATAATTCTAATTTTATTATTACTATTTGATCAAAATATAAAAAAAAAAAAAAATTCGTAACTACTCCTAAACGGCATTAACTTTTAGTTTTTTTTACACAAATATCTGTCGATTTTTCTTCACAAAGTGTACCTTATAATTGAAATTTTGATGTAATGATTTATTAGGCTACACTTAAATAAAACCCACTCATTTCGCAATCTACGGCCCGCAGTGACTGCCGTAACCGTTTTGTTATTAGAGTAAGCTTACTCTAAAACTGATTAGAACTTTATTCTAACAGTATTTCAAACGAAGTTTGAAACACCACAAATAGCGTTGCTAATTTAACAGATACCATAGCATTAGGGAGGCAAACGATAAGCTGCTCAGGTCACTGCGTTGTTGGTAACCTACACCTAGGTACTGGTTGGAGAAGAAGTGATTCGAGAAGAAAATTAACATTGTGGTAAGTTCTTTCAAATAACTAACTTTGGAAAATGTAATTAGGCTTTTTAAACCGCCTGTTTATTATGGTATAATCGGGCGTAGCGTCCTAAAGTGAACACTTAGAACCTTTTTCTGTTTTTACTTTAATATTTCAAATAGGTTGTGCTTGGGCATAATAAATTATTTACATTTCCCATGTAGGTAATTACATTAGGTACCCTTAAGGACAATGTACGTTACCCCAGCAGGAAAGTGGCTTCTAGAGTGATATGAGTAGAACGTATGATTCGAGTATGATCTGCTGTGGATGTGCACCACATAAAAAAAATTGGTGCGCTTCATCGTTTTGGAAAAAAACTGTTCCTGCTGGGGTAACGTTTTTCAGCAGGAAAATTGTAAACAAATGATTAGAGTGAGGAATATTTTGTAAGGCCTCTTTCCTGCTGGGGTAACGTACCTACACCAGGACATAAGTAGCTTTTGTTTAAATAAAAGATATGTTTCTTTATAATCGTTGTATATTTTCATTATGTACACTTATATAAACATAATTAATAATTATATACTTTTTATCAACTAATTTGGGATGGTTCACAGAAATATATCGCTTAGATTATTAAAATTTTAATGTAAAAAATTATAAAAAATAATTCTAAACATCTGAATTTATTTGAAATGTGCCTTATGGCTCTGGTGTTACGGTTTTGCTAAAGAATTGTTCAAATATTAATACTATTTTATTATTTCTGCAGATGTATCGTTGTCGGAAGATAATTTGACTAGGCTTAATATTAAAATGTACTGTGATTGGTGGTTTTTATACATATTTGGTATTCGAATAAAATATAGGTAAGTATAATTAATTATTTACTACAATGAAAGGCTGTTTGAAATAAGGCTCAGGTTACATTGCCGCGGAAAGGAACCGACTTTTTGTAACTAACAAAAGAAGCTGCCAATGTCCCGACCATAGCTACAGGAGTTCTCGAAAATGCACGAGAATTCTCCAGAAGATGTACGTTACTCCACTTGACATAGTCTATATTGTTGTAGGTATATTATTTTGTTATAAAAAAACCTATTCCATTCTTTTCCGCGCCAATGCAAATTGCGCCCATAGAGCAGCCTAAAAGCAGCATTTTCAACACATTCCTTCAGAAGTAAGCGCTCAGAGCACATTCTACCTGACGAATTTTATTAGAACTGGGGCAGTAGGTACCGACACACAATATCTTTCGTGTTTTTTTAAATAATGATTTTTTTTTGTTATTATTTGCAAAAAAAAAACACTGTCCCAATCTATCCGAGTTCGAGAATTGAGTTTACGGGTTTCGTTCCAGTAACACCTAAAAACAACCGTGTTTATGGTTACATTTTGTGATATACGCTGCCGATGCGGCGATTCCATGCTCTGTGGAACAAACGGGTGGAGACAGAAACAAAAACTAGTCTATTGTTTTAATGTCTTATAATAATATAACGAGTCCTAATTTTGGTTACATTAGGTAAGTATTAGCACCACTGATGTATTGTCATTTATAATTAAATACAATTAATATAAAATATCAGATACATGCGTGTAAATAATGTTTAAAATAATCTAGAAATTCCTAAATAACCTTAATCTTTTGATACAGGTAAAATTGGAGGGAGTTCTTGCTATTCGGTATTTTAGTTATTTTTCTACGGTCTTTTATACATTGCTCAATATCTCAATTCATTATACCTACTTAGTATGACCACTTTAAGTGTGCAGTTCAAGGTGGCGTTTTTCAAGAAAATTTGCATCGATATGTCAAACTTGGTATAATTATTTTAGTTCTGTATTTCCCCCCCTGCACAGATAAGTTGGTTGAAGTGTACCATTACATTGATGGTGTTTTTGTTTTCGTTTTATACAAAAGTTACAATAAATATTTTTCTGTTTTGCCTCTCATTCTTCTCTCACATTTAACATATTCCAATTCTTCTTCAAGCTTGCTCTCCATCATTCCACTTAGGTACTACTACTTACAATATGGTAATATGAAAATAACATCTTTGGGACAATAATTCCGATTTTAAACCTATGTCATACCAGCGTATCGAGAACATAACCTGGGTTTCCATAATTAAACGTCTGGTTTAAGTTTGTTTGGTCTAAAATAGGTACGTAGCTGTCTTGGAGAAGAATAGGTTGACGACTCGACGCCACATTGAGCTGTCTTTCCAAAACAGTATTCTGCAGTTCTTCTTCCTCTAATTGTAATGTCAATTCATCAAGCAGTTTCATTCGACTTTCAATTTCACTGTCAGCTTTTGCGAGCTCTTCAGCGTTGTCTTGCATCTCTTTGGCTGTATTCACTAACTCCTGGTCAATTTTGTCCAGCAGTATGGTCACTTGAGATGCGTTTTCGCAGCTGTTTGCCTTGTTTTCGTCCATGTACCGTTTGACTTTAGCTGTGAGTCTTACGACTAGCTCTTCTTCTCTGTGTAGTCTTTTGTTAACTATTGCTAATTTCTCCAGCATTTCGATTTCTTCTCGTATCCTAGATAGTTCATCGGCGGATGCTTCGGAGTCTGTGTCGTTTTGTGTTTGCATGAGTCTTTCGGAGTTAACTTGGCATATGTCTGTGAGTTCTTTTGTGAAGTAATGTTCTCTCATGAGATGTCTTTCTCTCCTGGATTTGTGTTTTGTGTGTCTTCGAGGTGGGGTGCCGCTTCCTACTCCTACGCCGCTGTCGCTGTTCCCTGCTTGGCTGTCGTTGACTTCGCTGCACCTGCCCAGGTCTCGGAGGTAAGATTCGAGAAGGTAGTTGGTGCCATGTTTCTCCATACGATTCTTGTGGGTCTGATCTTCTAGGTGGTCGATTAGTTTTTCTTGTTCTCTGTGAATGTAAAACAATAATTTTAATTAAAAGTATTTCTGCCTGAACAAGAGTAATATCAAGTTAAGATGAAAGAGAAGATAAGTTGAGAGGGTATTATCTTTAAAATTATTTAAGATCGTATTACATTTAATTTGAATTCAACGTTTTCACATCAGTGATGATGTTTGCGGTGAAGTCTACAAATCTTCAAAAAAAAAATCACAAACGTATTCAATTACTTTGTTCACCAAGAATTAAGTAGATATGTCTCCTCTTATAAAATCTGATCACTATGCAGACCTCTCATAAGATCGATAATCCCATGAGGAGGAACAGAATAAAGACTTCCTTCATTAGTATTGTGTTATACCTTAATTTATCAAGCTGCTGATGGATAGTCCTGGTCTGATGGTGTATGACTGAGACGAGCCTTGCCGCTGGGTCTTCACTCCTGGCTCTGGGAGGGGGGGTGGCTGCCCGCAGACCTCGCCTCCTCCGCCGTCTCGCACCTCCCCGACTTCCACCATCGCTGTCTCTACCTGAATCGTCTTCACCACCACTTGATACACGACGAAGGGCTAAGCGAACCTGGAAGAACGAGATAGATGGTGAGTCTTTGGTATTTTGCTATTAACTATCTACATCTAGCTCTTATCCTAAAACCTAGTAGGGTTTACTAAATTTTAGACTGAAAACGGGCCGTAACAGCCCTAGTTTATGAGTTTTGTGAATTGTAATTTCACTAATTGTAATTAATTAGATATGAAAACAGGTAATGAGCAGTTGTTTCAATAAAGTGGAAAAAGTAGCCTTATTATTGAAGTTTAAAATGACTTAGCATTGTTCTATTTTGGTTTTATTAGTAATAATGAGAGGTTTTCATTTCGAGAATTAAGAAAAATAGTTTCCAAGAACTCGGTAGATGCTGGCGTTGAACTGACTGCGTTACTAGGTGCCAAAGCCGAAAGGCTTGAAAAAAACACGTCACAAACGCTCGTTGATCGACAATTTCTTTTGCATAAGCTACTGATTATAACCATTAGGTCCAAGTGAAATTGTGTGACGTTCTGTTCCTTGCAGTAACATACCGAGATCAGTACCATCTATCCAGCGACTACGGAAGAGTTGAAAAAGAAAATCCCTCATTGAAAGTAAAATGATCATAAAAAATATTCAAAAAAATTCCGACACTCATGCTTTTTTATTTAATCTAATTCAGTAGATAGTATAACAGACCTCATGCCTGGCGTCTCCCCAAGCTGCTAGCACATGCAGAACCGGTACATCAGGAGGCAGTGGTCTCTCAACTCCTCGCCATCTCTCAGCCAGTACCCACTCGCCTTGCTCGCTCGCTTCGCCTCCTGCTGCCAAACAACTCAATGTTATGGACGATGGTATATGTTAGGTTGGGTAGTTGGTTTGGTTGGGTTGGTTTGATCAAATGCAGTTTGATCAAACCTTTGGACGGCAGGAGTGCTTTCAACCAAACCCAAATATGTGAAAAATTGTTCCCAGAATCTTCTTCCTAAGTCATATTGAACTGTAGCCCAAAATAACAGGAAACTGGAACCATGCCCACGAAGGATATGGCGGGCCAAACTGGACAGGTTCAACAGAACTGGAAGGAGAACGCGTGGAGGAAAAATTGAAAGAGTGGAGGGAGGCCTTTGTTCAGGGATGGGACAGTCTAGGAAAAAGATCTTACATGTCAATTATTGTTTTATAATAATTAAAACCACCAAAATCGAATCCTGTAGGAAATATACCCATCCCTAATTCCTAACTAGGTTACTCGGAAACACCTAAGATTTAAGTTTGGTCGAGTTCAGGTTGTAAAATAAAGACCCCTTTTGAATAACGTTGCCAGAATTTCCCCCCCTTACCTTCAGGAGTGTCTTGCAGAGCCCTCACGATGTCAGCACAAGTGGTGTGGGACCTGACTCCTCGGACCCACAACTTCTGACCACGAGCCAGAACCCCAACCTCCTCGTCGCTGTAGTCTGATGAGGACCCTTCCATGGTTATGACCTGAAATGAATAAGAGATTATTTATCAAGAGTATTTGTTGGGGTTGGCTTCCAGTGTAATTGGATGCAGCTGAATACTAGTATTGTTCATGGAGCAACTGGCTCCCAACCCTCTTACTGGGTATTAAGGTATGCTGTTGTATGACTTTGGGTTTCTGACTCCACTTTAACGGCAAGATATTTACAAATGTCAAGACTCGTAGTAGACAAGTATCAAACGAGCTTTGTCATAAGAAACTAGGTTCATGTAATATTATAAAGGTAGGTAAGGATATTCCATCCTTAGTCATTTTAGAATTACGAGGGATTTCTTGTTGCGGTTTCCAACCGCAATATTCTAGCGTTGTATTTATATTTTGGTGTTCTAAATTAAAGTTGGGACGACAAATATTTATTGGCTAGGTCCCCAAAGCAAACCAATGCCTCCTTTCATAAAAAAAAAAACTGTTGGAAACCAATAACTAAATGAAGACGTGTGTTCATTATAAAACCAAAAATCTATTATGTCTGTCAAATCAAAAATGAAACAAAGGTTATGTCCCCATGCCTAACCTGCATTATTTACCTATACTGGCAATAACTTATTATTATTATACCTACCCATTTACAATGTATTTAAAATCTCCCTAGCTCCTAGACCAAATACAACCCTAAAGCACTAAAAAAGTAACCCTAGAAAGCCCCAACAATCTGCCAATAAACCCATTTTATACTGCCTATAAAACAAAACCCGAGCGTCTATACCGAACCCAGGGCACGGCACCCGCAGGTACGGTTTCCAGGGAAAGTTCTCGAACGAACGAACAAAATAATGGCTTGGCAAACTTTTCACACGAAACACGTAACATTGCATAAGTTTGCACAATTTTGGTGCCAGTCGGTGGCAACTGGGAAGTCTGGCAGGGGTAGGTTGCCAGGAAACTGGCCATTACTGCCTCGATTGGACGGTTTTGCATGTAATGCACTCGCAAAATGGATGTCGATTAGAATTCGGAAATGTATTTTACATAAAATATAGGGGGTAGAATTTGTTGCATGTTTGCGGCTCTAGACGGTTTTGTTTTCATTGTTAAGTGAACTGTTTTAGGATTGTAGTATCTAGGTGGATATTTTTTGCAACTTGCGTGCAGCTAAATATTTTTGTAAATTTGAAAACAGTTTTGTAGGCGATGTAATCAGCATGTCTAGACAAAACTGTTACCTAGTTACATCGAACTCAAATTGACATAGCCAGTACCTAATTCACTTGATTTTTCAGCACCGCAGGACATGCATCAGCGAACATTTGTGAAAAAAGGCGTCATCCTTAGAATCGATCACACCTACAAAATCCACGCTGCCATTTTTCTGGCAAAAAAATCAGCATTGCCATCCAAATTCCAACGTAGCAATGCTGCCAGTCTTAGGGGCACTTCGATTGACTGCGATGTGGACGATTTTTGTAACGCAATGCTTTTTCCATTTTGAGACTTGTAGGTACACATACTTTTATTATAATTTTAGCTCTATTATTTGTTGTAGTTTGTAAATAATGTACCTAGATACTGAATTCAAATAAAAAAGGTAACCATGTAGGTACATAGTTATTATAATCAATACTAAAAAAACGTTTCCTAGATACACACCTTTTACAGGCATTTCAGATATTGTAGGTAACTTAAATCACGAATAGCGTGTCCAAACAGCTTAAACCCATACTAAAACATTATGGTAGTAGACGAAAAAACCCCATATACTTCCATATATTTCTAGGAACTCCACCGTGGTGGTAATTTGGGGTGGTGGAGGTTCGTGACAAACTACCATTAGGGGTTTCCGCCACCCCACGCCGCCCCTATTTCCCCATTTAGGGCGATGCCCGGTGTTTTTATGTTAAATATTTTCTTATGGGGTGTCTGCATTTTTGGCGCCATGTCGACCACGGTTTTGTTATGTCGGTGGAAAAGTTTACAAAAACATTATATATTTTGCTGGTTTGTTAGGGCTGTGTTGACAGGTTTGCAGGAGCCGTTAGTTGGTATTTTAGTTTAAACTGTGACAGTTGCAGACTAAAAGCAACCTTATGATCACGGATATAAAATATCATTGTGATTTTGGGAGAGTCGTCAGTCGCAAGAACCCAACAGTTTATTGAAACAAACATTAATATCCTTGTGATTCGGAGAAAAATGGCCTTAAATGGACTCCATGTGAGAAAAACTGCAGTAAAAACCTTTTCAAATGCAGAACGAACGAGGATTATCACCACACTTGCCTCATTAAGGTCCATGTTCACCAAAAAGATGACGGCCTGATTATCTAAAAACAGCTGTTTAAAACACATTTTTGTATGGGATAATTGAGCAAGCTAATTTTCGTATGCAACGAAGTAATATTTTCTACTGGTGAAACATTACAATTTCGTGAGGAAACCGACCTACCTCAGAGATCAGCTGCTTGGAAACTGCACGTGATGAAGATTTCTGAACCGTGTTCAAAAGCTTCGTAAATTTTGACACTGGCAGGCTAGAACTCAGACGGCCTACTCCAGATTTAACGGCGCGGGCAGGGTGTTTCATAACGTGCTATGTTTCGTTCGTTGACGTGATATTTCGCCCTGAAATAGGCCTAATTTCTTAGTTATTTTTTTTTTTAAACTACATCCACAGCATTAATACCTATAGATAGGTAAATTAACACAAGTTTAGAAGTAGCCGAGCCGCAGTGAGCTCGGAACGCCTACCGCTATTACCTGTCAGGTAAGTTAATGTGTTGCACTTATATCGATAAAAGAGAGCATGGATTTATCGATAACATGATGCATTATCAGTATTTATTTTGGATTCAAAGTGTAAAAGTTTGACCTAATGAATTGTATTGCTAGAATCTTGTATCACCTAATAATCCTCTGAAAATATGTTAACCGTGTTGCGTATAAAAAGGCTTTCATATATCGACCCTCAAACCTTAACTTTACCTAGCTTGTCACAAACAACGAAACATGCTATAGATTTATTCTCTAAAATTTTAATTCACTTCCAAATCGAATCTCTTATTTCTAACAACAAATAAGTGGCATCGACTTCAATTATTCTGCCCTTATGCAATTTTATTTTGAGCTTATTAAAATTTGATGGCTTTGTTTTTTTTTTCTGTAATTACGTGAAACTGGCCTTAACTAAGGAAAAGAAAACAAAGTCAAAAAACAAGCCATAACGGGATTTTAGTCGTAGGTGACCTACGATTAAGTTCCCGTTAACTTATTTTGAAAAGACAAAAAGATTTTTTCAATTTGAACCAGTACCTACTTCCTGAGATCCTCTTCTGCTTTAGAATATTAGTATAGATATGTCACACACTCCATTCATCGTTACTTTTGTCTTCCTCTACTCTTTCTATTCACTTCCCTTACGCCATTTTCTTCTTGTTTCACCAATGAGAGACTTTATTTTTGAGAATTAAAAAAAATATATATTTTGCATGAACTCGATAGATGGCGTTGATGCGACTACGTTATTAGGTGCTACAGACAAAACGCTTGAAAAACCACACGTCACATACGCTCGTTGACTGACACTTTCGTTTGCATAAGCTTCCGAATGTAACCATTAGGTCCAAGTGAAATTATGTGACGTTCTGTTCCTTGCAATAACGTAGTCAGACCAACGCCATCTATCCAGCGACTAGGGAAGAGTTGAAAAAGAAAATCCCTCATTGCCAATACCTAATTGAACAATTAATATTATCCATCGACATATATTTTCCATCACTAGTACGCAAATTATCGGCAGTCCTTGTTCGCCGTAATAACAGAGCAAATGCCGCTTCTGCACGCAAGGTCGACCTGAATTATGTTCTACACACCGATCAGTACTTCGGACAACCATCATAGTGGCCTAGCCTTTTCCCGACTATGCTGGGGGTCGGCTTTCAGTCTAATGGATACAGGGGTCTAGGTTCCCAAATATATTATGATGGACATTGATTTAAACAAGAGTTAAGTATGAGAAAAATAAGTTTTCTATAGAAATTTTAAATTCCTTTATCTCGTCTAAATATCATTGTCCTTTCAAAATAAATGTTTGGGAACATAGATATTATGTAATCCAATCGAAATAATTACACATTTTGTTAAGAATATGTTTGGTTTACGAATTATTTTGATACTAGCTTCTGCCCGCGACTTCGTTCACGTGAATTTCCTGCTTGCAACATTTCTTATTGCTGCTCCGCTCCTATTGGTCATAGCCTGATGTTATATAGCCTATAGCCTTCCTCGATAAATGGACTATCCAACGCAAAAAAAAAATTAATTCGAGCCAGTAGTTCCTGAGATTAGCGCGTTCAACCAAACAAACAAACTCTTCTGCTTTATAATATTAGATAGATTACGTTTGTATGAACGAGGCACGCTCCTCTTAATAATGCTGGTGGACTTATAATGTCAGCTGATACCAAGGTGTTCGGAAAACCAATCTGCGAAAATAGCTAGTACGGTTAAGTTGATTTAATCTAACCCCCGGTGTCTGAAAGTTTGACTGAAACTGTCATTTCAATAACAGTGTTGTAGACTCAGAATAATGACTAAAGCAATTATTCTGAGGTTGTAGATATACAGATACAATATCTTTGAATCCCTTTCCAAACTGGTTAAATCGAACAATATTACGAGATAGCGCTTAAGACTGGGAACTACGTATTCTGAAAATATTGTTAGATTTGAAATGTAATTATTTACCATCTATTTACCCATATTATGCGAATAAATTATTTGATTTGATTTGAGAAGTCAACTCAGTGGTAACTTACAGCACTATTTATAATATTAATTCGTCAAGCGCCATGACAGTTTCACGACAAGGAAATTGATACGTAATTTGGGGTTCTCATGTGATTACCAATTACCCAAATTGAAGGGCTATTTATAGTTGCGTAAGGGGTGCCTTGTTTGTTAATGTGCTTATACAACTCATTTATAAGTAGTTTCTAAGTCATCAATTCACTGACGCAAACGTGGACGCAAACGTTGACTCGGTTGCATGAAAGAAAGTAACAAAAAAAAATTCCCTTCCAGACGAACTTCACTAATCAAAGTAAACGTGGTTAGCACAGCTATAGTATGACCAGTTTAAAAATGCAGTTCAAGTTGGCACTGCTTATCAAGAAATAATGCAGCCATATGTCAAACTGGGTACAATATTAGTTCTGTTTTTTTCCACCTGCAAAAATTAGTTGGTTGCAGTGCACTTCTCAAAGCTGTCAGTGTCATCATATTTGTGGAATATTTGCACTGACAACTCTTGAACTAGTTTTCCTTACATATGATTGCCTTTAGTTTGATTGGCACATTTTGCTCTCTATGACTGTGGGCATTGTTGACTGAGAGACTGTATTATAACATCCTCGTAGGTCTAATCATATCATGGATAGATACGACTATCTGTAGGTAGCAGCTAAACAAATAAAGGGATTTTCTTTTTCAACTCTTCCCTAGTTGCTGGATAGATGGCGCTAGTCTGACTACGTTACTGCAAGGAACAGAACGTCACATAATATCACTTGGACCTAATGATTATAGTCGGAAGCTGATGCAAACGAAAGTGTCAGCCAACGAGCGTATGTTACGTGTGTTTTTTCAAGCGTTTTGGCTTTGGTACCCAGTAACGTAGTCGGATCAACGCCATCTATCGAGTTCATGGAAACTATTTTTTTTTTAATTGTCAAAATGAAAACCTCTCATTGAAATGAGAACCTGGTATCAAATATGTGACGTCATACGCTGAATCAAATTACTTAGTTTCCCTGACACAAATTCTTTAATTGTTAATAACATTAACCACATATAATATTTATGTCAATACGATTCCTGTCCCCAACATGTTGGGGTTGGATTGACACGAATCAATAGTATATATTCACCCCTTTTTTTATTTTTTATTTTTTTTAGGATGGGAAATCATCAAATGACTTCTCCCACTCTGGGCGGAGCGGGATTGAGTGTCAGACTCTTACTGACTAAAACCCATCCATGTTCCTTTCTCGCCCTTTATGTTTCGGGGCCGCGGTATCTCTTTCGAACAGGCCCGCAACATCAATTCACCCTTTTTTTTTTTTATTTAATCAATAAAAAAAAAAAGGGTTTAAATGTTTAAATGCGTTTAAATGTTCGTCAATTTCAATTTTGTTGTTAACCTACTTCCAAAAGGAGATTATCAATTCCGCAGAATAATAAATTACATTTTATTGTGTGTATTTTCAGAGATATCTTCGGCAATCGTGAGATGATGATTTTGTTGTTTTTGCTTGACGATCTTTTCACCCGTATTGTACGACAAATTAAGTATTGTAGGTAAACAAAGGAATATGAGTTTATAATCTTCATGGTAAACGCACAATTTGTGCAATAGGTAGCAGATGCATCCTGTGTTAAGAACACTCTTTAATTTCGTAGAAATGAGGTAAAAAGTTGATGATACCTAAGTAGTTTTGTGCATATCAGTTTTCTTTTAGTAAATGCTTTGTTATTGGCATTTAGATTGGAATTAAGATAAAAATAAACTCATCTGAAAGAAAGTGATCTAGACTTAAATACTATACTACTATGTAGATCTGACATAATGATGTACAAAAAAAAAAACTCGTGAAGCAAGCAGGTTCTTTCTTTTAGTTAGGACCTATTTCGTAGTTGTCATCATCATCTGCCAAGCTGCATCCGTTAGACTGGAAGCCGACCCCAACATAGTTGGGAAAAGGGCAGGAGAATTACGAAGACATTATACATTTGCATACTCAAAGCGATATAGTGTGAAAGAAATACCTCCTCTTATTATATTTAACTAGCTGATGATGAACAATTATACACTTAGGTAAACCTTCTTCGAGAACCACTCTATCCATTGCGAAAACAGCACGAAAATCCGTGCAGTAGTTTTTGAGTTTATCGCGAAAACATGACAGACGCGGCGGGGGACTTTGTTTTATGATAGTATGTTGTGATAGTGATTATAGTAACTAACTAGCTAACTTTTTCTTTTATTAAAAAAGTAGTTACCTACCTACCACACTATACCTTCTGGTTGTAATATCCCAGAATTTTCGAGAACCGGTAACAATTTGAGTAAATTGCCTGTTAGGTGGCACGAGCCAAAATTATCTGCTGCTAATAACTTTCTAAGAACTGGAACGATTTAGGAGATAACTACTTTACTGATTGGGTAGGTAGTCAGTTTTTTTTCTTATTTTAGGGTAATCGGAAACTTGGTGTGTCTGCCTTATCCTTTTGCTTCTGTCTGTCTGAATTAAGATATTATTGAGGGATTTTATTTTCTGCTATTCGATAAGCTATTGATCAATAAATTTTTGATGGTAAATTTTAATAAAACCCTTCTTTAGTATTTTTTTTCATAATTTAACAATCAACATTACAGACAATTATAAATTAAAATAAACTAAGCTAAAAACGAACAAATAATGCCTTTTTAGTTTAATTTATTTATATACAATTTCAATGGCGACAAGAAAAATACAGAAAAAGACATTATACATATCTATCATAACCAATTATAAATCAAAACGCTATGTTTTATAATTCGTCTACTTTGCAAAAAATATTAAAAAGCTGTATTGCATTTCTACAATCGGTTCCAAACAATTTTAATAATTATTGCTTGTTCAAACAAGCTTTTACACAAAAATGTTTATTTTAATTTTAGTAAATGCTGTCTTTAATTACTAGATTGAGTTATTAAGCAATATGCTATACAAAATTGAGTTATTAAAGAATATGCTAAAGTAGAAAATATTATGTAAAATTAATTTGAGGTCAAAAACCTAAACGGACCGCCAGCAGTGTTGCAAGATTAGGAATTTCCTTATCGGTCTTAGGTCTCGTTTTCGTTTTATTTCGCGTAATTTTAGTTTTTACTAGCCGATGCCCGCGGCTTCGTCCGCTTAAAATTATATACCTACACCTTACCACCACCTCATCACCACCTTATCATCACCTTATATACCTTCTTCTTAAATCACTCTATCTATTAAAAAAACCCGCATCAAAATCCGTTGCGTAGTTTTAAAGATCAAAGCATACATAGAGACAGACAGACACGACAAAAGACTTTGTTTTATAAAGGGTGTAAAACACCTTTTCACGAAGCCGAAAGGCACTAGTTCTCCCCATCATTGCGATCATTTTTTTGGTCTACACTGTACCTGGGAACCTTCTAGTTACGGTGATATGGGGGGTCAAAGTTATAACTTTTGACAAGTTTTTTTTAACTACTTACTTACAAGTTTTTTTTGTTAGTTTTTGACTTTGAACACCTCCACGACCCCCGTACTATTCAATCCATCCATCAGTACAATGTTTTAAGTGCGTTACATTGAGTTATACCTACCACAAAACATGATTTATAACCTCAAATAAAGAAGTTATTTCCCAGCAATATTTTTTGCGTAAAGTTACTTAGTTTGATGTACAGAATGCTTGGTTAACAGCTTTGTGACGAGGTGGTTTACACCCTGTAATATGTACCTAGTGAAAGTGATATTTAGAGACCAAACTGCAGTCCTGTTTAGGTATTCATTCATCTCTGCTACAAAATAGTAGACGCATCAATCATCATCATCGTATTACCCCGGAATCATCCACGGTTGGGTCTCTCCTTTCTTCTACCATTCTTATCTGTTCTGTGCGTCCTTCCGTCTATTTCTCTCGAAAAGCAAGCTCCACAAAAAAAAATCCAGCGACAAAATAGGGTAGACGACAAAAAATATCTGTGCGTCAGTTGGATTATTGAAAAATATTTGACCCGTATTTTTTCTGTTGTTACGTAAACCAAAATTGACGAAGATACGAAGCTTTTAAAATTCCCAATACGTCATGCCTAGGTATAATTTTTAGTTAGTTCTGACGGCACGAGCCACTCCCGAGTTCCGAGTTTTGATGCGTTTTATCTTTGTCAATATTCATTGATTTACTGGAACAAAAAATATATGTCCATTATTTTCAGTAATATAACTGACGGACTAAATAAATTTGTATTTTTTTGATACTGACGTCATGCTTATTATTGAATTGACTCCAAACAGCTCTTGAAGCTCGGCAGAGAAATTACGACTGCGTGCTTAGCCATTTTGTTTTACGTCTTCATTTCAAGCAACATATAAATGGAAGTAATATGACAAGTTTTTCCCAAAATCAACTGTCATATAGTGATGTAACACGACACTTTTTTTACCGATATCGACCTTTTCCCACGAATTCTCATTACATCGTCATTAGGGCCTTATCTCACCTCCCAACTGTACTTAACCGCTCTGATACAAAGATATCAGGAAGTCGCAGCATTGTGTACTAAACTGCCTCCCATCCGTCTAGCGATCACTTACAAAAAGGTGGCGCGGTAGGCCTCGAAACGAGCGGAGTGATCCATAGCGGTGATTGTACCGAGTGTAATTTTTAGAGTTTTGTGGCGACTAGGGACTGGCTTAGAAAGCAGATTTTGTGTGTGAACAGTCATTATTATATTTTTCAACCGACTTCCAAAAAGAGGAGGTTATCAATTCGTCTGTATTTTTTTTTTTTTTTTTTTTTTTTGTGTTTGTTACCTCAGTACTCTCGACTGGGTGAACCGATTTTGATGGTTCTTTTTTTGTTTGAAAGCTGGTGCTTCCCGTTTGGTCCCATTTTAGTTTGCTGAAGACCTGATGCTGATCTTCGGAGCTATACAACGGAACTCTTCAAAAATACACAGCAAATCTGCAGTGATTGCTGCCATCGCTTGTAGGTTCATTGTTTATACTATATTATGACGGAACATCACGCCTGTATGCTCTGAGGGGGTACGCACATGTGTAAAATACACCCAATTTCGAAAATATTTGTTACCTCAGTACTTTCTACTGGGTGAACCGATTTTGATCGTTCTTATTTTATTTGAAAGCTGGTGCTTCCTGTGTGGTCTTATAATCATCAAATCAGTAGCTGATGATGGGATTCTGGAGAAATAGAGAGAATTCTTCACATTTTATAGGCACACTAGAAGCGGTTTGGGTAGTTTTAGGAATTGTACTTTCTCGAAGTGATCCCAATTCAATTTGATAAAGATCTGATGAAGAACTTCGGATATGCAACGCAACTCCTCAATAAATGATAGCAAATGTACTGGGATTGCCGAAATGTCATATCTGTCTATTGTTTACACCAGTTCATAACCTAAAATCACGCCGGTACGCTGTGAAGGGGTAAGTACATGTGACCCACTAAAAAATGAAAAATAAAAACTTTTTTACAAAAAATAAAACCGACTTCAGAGAAAACAAAAAAGTGAAAAATAACTTCAGAAAAAACGCTTCAGAAGTCGGTGACAAAAAAACTAAATCAATCAAAAAAAGGTCACCGACTTCTGAAGCGTTTTTTCTGAAGTTATTTTTCACTTTTTTGTTTTCTCTGAAGTCGGTTTTATTTTTTGTAAAAAAGTTTTTCTCCAAGTCCTTTCAACTGGCTAAAATCAAATTGTTTCAAAAGCGATGGGCAAAAAAAAGCTCTCAATGTGTTTATTTAAATAATGAGTGCTGAATTGCAACAACAATAACAATATTTTAATAATTACTGCAAACAAATTCTATGCCGTACGAATAGTTACATGCTACACTTATATGACAACAGTGTTTCAGTAAACCGTTTAACACAAAGTTTTGCCCTGATAACTTCCCGCTCATTTCACAGCCCCACACTCCCATCAATCAACTGATGACTCGGTTTTTCGTAGACATAGCGTTCATCGATACCATGTTTCACTTCCTTATCTTTATCGTGAACTTTAGTACCCAGAAATAGCTCCATAGTGAGGATCGTTGATGATCCATCGACGCTTTGATGTACGGTGGAACAAGCAATTTGGTTTATACTTTACAATGTAGTTGGTTAAACGGTTAACCAATTAGCTTGTTCGACCGTACTATGAGAGAACTCCTTTTCTACAAAATTTTCCATGGAGCCACTTTAAATCTAGATATTTCTTTAAAAAAAGCAAACTGGCTGGTCGGTTGATAAACTCCTCCTTTTCGAAATCGGTTACGACAGTACCAAGTCGGAACAAACAGCTTATTAAAAAAAAAAAAAAAAACTGGACATTAACACACAGCGCCACCTAGTGCCACAATAAGCTAAGCTCAACTCAGCTATGTAGTATATCAACTATCTATGGTTGATATACTACATATATACTTTTTTTGTTTGTAAATACAAACTTATTTTACATATAAACATCCATAATGACTCGAAAACAAATGTCCATGCTCATCACACAAACATTTTCTCCTATAATCGAACCCAGGACCCTAAGATTGTAAGGCAGCGTCGCCACCACTACGCTATTCGGGTCGTAAAGAAAGAATGAAATAAAATAAATAGATGAAAATATAAGTCATGCCTCCTAGTTTAAATGTTAGCCAATTTAGTATTCTTTATATTCCCAAATTCCAGTTGGCTACTCGCGTACGCAATTTAATCAAAATCAATCTTTATTTAAAAAACAGAGATAAAACCAAAAAACTAGAAATTAAATAATTAAGAATGATTGCATCCTCCATAAATCATAGTAAAACTGCAAAATGTCTATTTTTTAACGTTTTATTGGTTTTTGAGCATAATTAAAACATTTAGTGGATTTTTATGGGAAAATCTGGTTTTGCTAATTATTTCTTGTAAAATAATCTGTATAAAAACTAAACGTAGACCACCCGTGTGAATATCTAGTTTATATTTCTACCTACCTAAAATATTTTGATGGGAATATCTAATTTCTAGTTGGTCTAATGGTCGCAAGCGCGTCGGCTGAGCAGGAGGTCCTGGCACATGAGTAAGTAAACGGAACTGAGTTTAAGCTTCATTCATTAACTGCCAGCGAAGTAGACACAATAGTTAAACAATGACGTCTGACCGCTACGGTCAAGCTTGACAGATCATCAACGTGCAAACTAGTTCCCTATTTTGGTAGGGTTGTCACAACAGGTGAAGACAAATTAATCAAATATTTACTTACCTATTTTACTCCTTGGGATAGGTAGTTAGAGTATGATATGTACATATTTTTTTTTCTAGTATTATTCATGCACGCAGTACATTATACAACCCTAACTTGTCACAAACAAACAACGTGTGTTGCCCAGACAACCCTGAAATTTTCAACTGGCTGTGACAGCGTAAACCGGTTTTTTCCACTTTTACCGCGAACGCGACAAGCGGCCAGTGGTCACGCACGTGGTGCAATCGATTCGCGCGGTTGTCTTAAGCTTATACTCTGTGGTCCTGAGTTCGAATCCCGGGCCGGGCAAAGTGCTTTTGGGGTTTTTCATCAGGAATTTCTCATTAGCAGCCATGGGAGTCTAGATTTGTACCCTTGGCTTGATGAAAGTTCCATGTAATAGGGTCGCCCCCTTTTACATTGGATTTTAATATAACTGGTGAAATATGTGGTTGTATAATTAGGTACACCTCTGCTTAATGATTCAGGGTTTAGAGGCGTGATGTTATGTATATATCTAGTTTCTATTTGTAACTAAAACGGTACCTACATAAAAATCTTTAAGCGAAACTGACAGTGAAACAAATACTACTGACGATGAAACATACGCGAACATAATGTTTTTTACATAAGACCTGTCAAAAACAAATGGAATTGCTATGATATTGCTATGGCTGATTTAATGTAACATCTTGCTTGCTATGTGTGTAAAACTACTCATATTTTATACAAATAAAAATTACGTTATCTTATCTTATCTTACCAACAGAAACGAACATGATTCTCCAATGATAGAAGAGGCTAATCAAGCGACGGTCAAACACCAATGCTATGGACACTTTTAACGTGCACATCTTGCTACATTGTTCTCACATAATATACCATCTCAACAAGAATGATGTAACCAAGATTTTGTAACAATATTTTGATTTAAAAGAGTGTCCATGGAGTTTCTTGCCCGTTCTTCTCCATAGAGATCAACGCTAGGGAATGGGCAACTACAGTCCTTTCACAGTTTTTATGTCTTGTGACTGGGACTGTAGCTACTATAAATGTTCATTTTTGTTTCGACAATTCAAAAGTGCCTGTAACTGGCGTACTTGAAATAAATGCTTTGATTTTGATTTTGATTGAAATGCTCATTCCTATGGATTGTACCTGTCTTTACCACTATTCCTATATTGGCTCTAGGCTGCATAGTCGGCTGATTGTGCCCGACTGGCTGCGGTTGGTCGGGCTTCCTCTACCATCCCAGAGCATGTCTTTCCTTACAAAATCGTGCCCCCTGGTGTATCCGGCTTGTCCGGGTCAGGCTTGCTCCTGGCTGGATGAGGTGCTCAATCATCAATCAATCATCACGACCATGAATTTGACGACCGGAATGGCGTAGTGGTAGTGAGGCTGCCTTACGTTCTTAGGGTCCTGGGTTCGAATCCCGGTAGGAGCAAACGTTTGTGTGATGAGCATGGACATTTATTTCCGAGTCATGGATGTTCATATGTATAATAAGTATGTATTTACAAACAAAACGTATACATGTAGTATATCAACTATCTGGTATCCACGACACAAGCCTTGCTTAGTGCGGCGATAGATGGCGCTGAGTGTTCTTGTCCAGCGATATCATTGTTATCATTTATTATTATTATCATCATTAGGATCAAAGGGGCCACAAACTAACAGTATTGTCACTCGTGGATTTTATTTTAATATAGTAGTATTCATGACATAATCATACCTTGAAACCTAAGAACAAATCCCACGATACTATAAACTTGTACATGCATTTCCGGGCGGTCGACACCATGCAAAAAGCGGAGACAATAACTATCCGTTAGCAGTAACGTTAGATCATCTGTTACATATGGATTACAGGAGTCTAACCGACGATTAGCGTTGAATAGGGTAACAATTGGCTCGTGAGTAACTGTAAACATCTGTGGTTTTGTGTGGTGCAAACTGCTGGGATAGGCGGGACATCATTGTTCATATATTGCTGGTTTGAGCTTAATTTTGTACCTAGCAGTTACATATTTTCGAAGATAACGCTAAAGATAAATTACTTTCAAATTCTATGTTATTACCTTCTTTCAACTCAATAAGGTATCCGTATCATAAGCAGGATAAATAATTTATACTAATATTATCAAGAAGAAAGTTTTTTTTGTTTGGTTGATTATACCGAATAGGTAAGCTCTGAAACTACTGGACCGGTTTTTACCATTTTTTCACGAATAGAAAGATCAGTAAGTAAAATAGGATATAAATTATATTTATGTCATAAAAATAATCAAAATTAGCCTAGCAAAGTGCTAGCAAATTATAAACAAGTGGATAAACGTTTCAAATCACGAATATGATATAACTTCTGTTTGTTAAAAACTAAGAAAGACAATCGCACAATGAGAGATCCGCATAAACTAGTTTTGTATAGTCTTAATTGGTCACCGTGCGTACAGTCTGGCTTCTTTTTTAGAAGATTAGAAACAAGAACAAATAAATAATATATTGTAATGGTTTTTTTTTAAATTAAGATAAGTTTAAACGGAAAATATCAATAGTTTATTAGTTGCCATAATCATTAATAAATAAATATCGCTGGACATTACAAATACCGCCATCTACATTTTTGTTAGTAAACCACCTAGAATGAAAATCGTCTTTCCTTTATGAATTGGACTCATATTCTAAGATATTTCTGTATCGGAAGACAATGTGCGGGGAAGTCTTTCCATATAAAGACAATATGCTACACGAAGTCACACGGATTGTCAATGCAAACCAATTTGTATGACATTTGCATGTTTTATAAGTAATCGTGGTAACAATGATCTTGTGGGATTAAGTATTTTCATGGGAGATAACTATTAGTTCTGGTTGGAGGCCTTAAATTCAAGGCATCCACAGGACTTGCCCGGTTAAGCAGAAGCCAGTCTTCCTAGACTGAACTGCGAGATGACCTACATTAAAAAACAACTATTAGGTGCCTCCATATTTATAAAAAACTGATTACGATAAATAAAATATGTGATTTTTATCCTATACTTAGATATAGCTTAAAGTTAGATCTCTTAGTTGTGTTTTCTTTGAGGGTTCTTCGTTTAAATTCTTGACAATAGCATAAAAAAGTGTACATGTCACCGCAAAATTGTCAAATACGTTATATTGTAATATCTCTAGCGATATTGTGAAAACTCGAGATATTGTCAAATGAACATACTGCTTACAACAAAACGTATTATTTTTCGTGAAATGCATGCGATGGTAGTCAACTCACGCGATGTGGAGGGAAGGAGGGGTCCCCCTTGCCCAGTGGTACAACTCTCATCAAAAGATATTGTACCATTCCTGAGAAATACCGATTATTATAACCAAAAACACTTAAAACACTTTATATTCTCCTAAAAAGCGTATTCGACGGAGCCCCGCTTGGCGGGGCACTTATTTCCGAGTGCAGGGTTTAATGGAACCTAACTAATCTAACGGGGGGGTGCCCCTAGTCCCGATTATGGGGGCAGAGATACTTCCGTATGTTCAGTTGACAATAATTCGAGATATTACAATATCGCTAGAGAGAAACACGTTATATTGTAATATAACGTGTTTGACAATTTTACGTTGACATATACATAAATAATTACTTCAACTCAAGTAATTACTTAGTTGAACTTGACTAAACTTGTTTATATACGGGTGTGAGAGTCCACGCAGACTGTAGACTTTCTATTGGCCGGTCTAGTGTAGTAGTAATAAATTAAAATAAAGTAATATTCGATCAGCCATACGAGTATATACTGTAAATTTTCGAGAATATTTGAAGTGAGAACTTCTTTAGACGCGTTGAGTACTTTTTGAATGAACAAAAATCATGGAGTTCGCGTGACCATAACGTACCCTTCTCTTAGCACTTCTATCGGTATTCCCCAAAGACTGCCCCACATGTTTTTTTTTACTTATAAGCGTCTATGGAAGATGGCTGGAAAAAACTATTCATAGGTAAGAATATAAATTTATGTTGGAGAGTTTTGCTCAGTAGTTTAATTGCTGAGCAAAAGTCTCAATGATATTTTTATTAACACCAACAGATTGTTGGACAACATGTTTACTACAAAACATAACAATTTAATGACACACACTCATTAATAACCCACACACACACACACACACAAAATGTAATTTTTTTCACATTCTAAGTACATTTTTCATTTTAATTACGTCGCGTTATCTCTCACCTATTAGTGTAACGAGAAAATTAATTAACATTAACTTACTAATTAAATTAAGTAAATTGCGACTGAAATTAAATGTATGCATGTTTGAAACTATACTTTATGAGTACGGTTAGCAACAATAGTCCGTTAACAATGTCACATCATATTATTCTGATCATTTTAGTTGCGCATTTCAAAGGCAGAATAGTACGTTTTTTCTTAATTACGCTTCTGTTCCGGCTTTCATTAATAATTTTGCTTAAGATTTAAAAAAAAAACTACTTTTGTTGCAGACTGCACGTAGGGCTTTCATCACCTCACTAATCACTATGCAACTAATAAAACTACGAACAGAATTCAAACGCAGTTTAGTTAACCATAGTTAATGTGATGGTAGAACAGAAGCTCTTTTTTGTTTTTTAGGATGGGAAATCATCAAATGACTTCTCCCACTCTGGGCGGAGCGGGAGGGAGTGTCAGACTCTTACTGACTAAAACCCATCCATGTTCCTTCCTCGCCCTTTATGTTCCGGGGCCGCGGTATCTCTTTCAAACAGGCCCGCAACCCCGGCAGAACAGAAGCTCTGCAAGCACATGGTGTACAATGTAATAAATACGTTGAATCGAGAATACAATTATAAAACTTAAGAAGACGGGTATTTATCGCGAATTTACCTTTAATTTAATCCCGACGTTTCGACCGGATTGCACCAGCCGTGGTCGCGGGGAGACTGAAGTATTACTGAAGTATATAAGGAGGTACCGCGACAGCAAAGTGAAGGCGTTTATTCAACTACCCTCACTCATCTTCATAAATGTTAATTAGGGCCGGTTCACACTAGGACAGCACACTACACTAACAGTGTCTGTATATTGAGGCGATTTCACTTGACGAGTACACTTAGTGATTACTGGATTCCAAGCTGAAGAGAGTTTGAAGCCGTCTTCGCGATTGAAATTAGGGTACTTCTTGATCTCAATCGCTTCTCGAACCATTCTCTTATAAATTAAAGGTAAATTCGCGATAAATACCCGTCTTCTTAAGTTTTATAATGTGTTCTGATCGTTAAAGTTTAAAAAAACGAGAATACAATTGTCGCATAGCATCATCATCTAATATCTAGCCGTACTCTTTTTTAAACTTTCACGATCGGAACACATTATAAAACTTAAGAAGACGGGTATTTGGGACAGGCTAGCCTTTTCCCAACTATGCTGAGGTCGGCTTCCAGTTTCACCAGATGCAGCTTAATACCAAGATTTTACATGGAGCGACTACCTATCTGACTTCCACAACCCAGTTAGCTGGGCGATACGGTACTCCTTTTTTTTTTTTTTTTTTTTTTTTTTTAAGGATGGGAAATCATCAAATGACCCCCCCCACTCTGGGCGGAGCGGGAGGGAGTGTCAGACTCTTACTGACTAAAAACCATCCATGTTCCTTCCTCGCCTTTTACGTTCCGGGGCCGCGGTATCTCTTTCGAACAGGCCCGCAACCCCGGCAGGCTTCGGCCCTTGCGGGCCCCTCTCTTTTGCTGACACTCTTTGAGGCGCGCGTGGAACACGAACGCGCCGTCGACACGGCCTGTCGTTGTCGTTAGACGGCCGGACGGCTAGCTAGCCCATAGCCAGCCGTCCACAGGCCCGAGCCGTCCACAGGCCCGAACCGTCCACAGGCCCGGATACGGTACTCCTTGGATAGACTTGACTACCAGAGACAGGTTTCAGGCCACTGACTACTGTAACGAATATCTTATAGAATTTTAGATTAATCGTTTGCAACAAGCACAATCACCATCATCCAATAGATAAGAATAAAAACTTAAAATTATTAAATATTATTAAAAAAAGCATTTTTAATTTTACAATCAACTTATTTGATGCACCCAAAATTCTTCAGTCTTCTTCTCCCTTCTCTTCTTTGTAGAAAGAAACCACATTGAGCTGAGGCATCAGGAAATTCACGGGCATATTTAAAACTCCTGTGAATTCTCCCAGTGCCAAGGCCCAACGTGGTTATGTCTTCTTTACTCCTGTCTTCTTGCAAGCCTTGGTTCTTCACTCCAGAAGTAGCTCCTAGGTTGGATTTTGGACTCAAACGAAGCCTTTAATCATGAGCCGTAAGAAACAGTAACGCCTGAATTCCTGCTACGCTGATGATGCGTACGTCGCGCGTCGGTCGCGCGTAGGTACGAGGAAACATTGTGTTCTATTAATAAAACGCCGGTCCTGCGTCGCTGACGTATATGTTGCTACTGTGATTCTCGCTGACGTACGCGACCGACCGACTATACGCGATTGACATCAGGGTAGCAGAAATTCAGACCTAAAATGGCCGTCTCCGCCTTAGGAAAACCTTATAATAGAAACGGTTTCAGGTTATAGACTGTCTCAATAACGTGGAACACCAACGTGGATGTCGCATCAAGTACAGACGCCTTCACATCAAGCTACTACAACCTATCTTTCTTCAATAGATTTTCAACTTTATCGCTTAAGTAGTAGATTCAATTGCGGGCAAATTGGACAATATCGGGTGCCTTCATGTGCTCGCTCGCTCGTCTGTACTCACCGAGTTGAATGTTACACAAAATATTACCTACATTACACTATTGTGGTCTACGTTTTTGTGAGGTGCAGTCAACGTTGCCAGCTACGCTACGTTCGAACGAGACAAGATTGTACGCATTTCGTAAAATATAAATCATATATTCTCTATTTTACAGGCTAGTATTTTCCAATCCTTTTTCCCAAATATCGAAAAAATGCTACTTTTGCTAAAAGGTTATGATGGGTCCACGTTGACACTCAGATCCAGCCTGTCCCTTTGCTGCCTTTCCCAGTAACGCCCTAAGCAGAGGCTCGTACCCCACAGGGGTAGTTTATAAGTATAATTGCCCCTGGCTGGAAGCCTTACTCTCAAGGCACTAAAGGGTGGTTCGGTTAAGCAGAAGTCAGCCTCATAGGGGACCTTTGGGGACTGCCGGTAGAAGTAAAAACCCGTAGCGAATCGGCTACGAGTGCTACAAAGCATTAGGTGACGGTCGTGCGAGTTCCATGACTTTTGTTCACTCGAAAAGTGCTCATCGCGCTTAGAGAAGTTTTCATTTGAAAACAAAGCACTCACGTTGAGTTTTCACGTGTATTTTCTACTGAACTTCATCATCATCATCATCATTAGCCTAATGTTCCCACTGCCGGGACACGGCCTCCTCTCAATGAGAGGGAATGGGCTATAATCCACCACGCGGGCCCAGTGCGGATTGGTAGATGTCACATATCTTCGAATTTTTGGTTCTAGGACATGCCGGTTTCCTCACGATGTTTTCCTTCACCGTTTTGAGAGTCTACTGAACTTGCGGTTTCACTAAATTGTGCTTTCAGACTACTAAAATAGTTCCGTGTGACACTTTCGGAAATCAGTTACGGTTATTCAGTGGGTAACCGCAAATTTCCGTATCATCCGTTGACAGCACAATTGGAACACCGATAATATCCGCCATTTTTGATGTCGCCTACTAAAACTGTCATGGCCGCGGTTTGGTTGACATCGTATCAACTGAAGTGGTGGTCCGTTAGAATATAGTGGAATCTATTTAAATGAATTACTGAACATGTGTTGGAAATTCTAACTAGATCATACTTTGCTGGCCAACTAGGATATGGTTACGATACGCTAACTTATCTATGTCAGTATCTTCAGGGTGTAAACCACCTCATCACAAAGCCGTTAACCAAGCATTGTGTACATCAAACTAAGTAACTTTACGCAAAATTTTTTTTTTTGAGGTTATAAGTCATGTTTTGTGGTAGAACTTAATGTAACGCACATAAAAAAATGTGCTGATGGATGGATTGAATAGTACGGGGGTCGTGGAGGTGTTAAAAGTCAAAATCTTACAAAAAAACATGTGTTTAAAAAAAAAATTGTCAAAAAGTTGTAACTTTGACCCCCCATATCTCCGTAACTAGAAGGTTCTCAGGTACGGGGTAGAACAAAAAAAAATATCGCAATGACGAGGAGAACAAGTGCCTTTCGGCTTCGTTAATAGGTGTTTTACACCCCTTATACCAGAGAAGCATACAGAATTATATCCCCTCAATTTGATTACTTTACAATGTACTAGTAAAAAACTAACTAACATTATAAATTTAATTTCTAAGTAAGCGATCATCATTATTATCGTCAGCCTTTTAATGTTCCCACAGCTGGGACACAGGCCTCCTCTATTTGAGAGGGACGTAAGCGATGATTTCTCAAGCGTGATCTCAACCTGTTTAGGGAAAACGACAAAAAAATCTAATATCTCCGTCAAGTAGATTATTAAGAAATTTTCGACCCGTATTTTTTCTTTTGTTACGTAAATCAAAATTGACGAAATTACTCGTCGTAAATTATTAATTCTCAATACGTCGCACCTAGGTATAATTTTTAGCTAGTTCTGACATCACGAGCCCCCCCACTCCCGAGTTTTGATGCTTTTTACCTTTGTCAATATTAATTGATTTACAAAAACAAAAAATACGTGTCCATTATTTTCCAATACTCTAACTGACAGACTAAATAGATTTGTAATTTTTTGATACTGTCGTCATGCCTATTATTGTAGGCATGAATTACCAGAATTCACATCGTGGTATTTTTCATATTTAACTTTCTTTTAAGAATGCTTACCTCATGCGTAACTTCTTTATGTTGTTATGATCTGCAACAAAACAAATAATTTGGTTAATAATTTGGTTAATGTACCTACTAAATTAAAAAGGGTCCATAGGAATACGACGATGCAGACTAACAATAACCCAATGAATAATATCTCATCATTATCATCATCAGGCTATAACGTTCCCATTTCTGGGATACGGCTTCCTCTCAATGAGAGGGAATGTGCTATAATCCAGCACACGTGCCTAGTGGGATTGGTAAAGTCACAATTTTTTGGTTCTAGGTCATGTCAGTTTCTTCACGATGTTTTCCTTCACCGGTTTTGAGAGCAGTGGTGACGAAATAACAAATAACACAAAGTCATGGGCCTGTCTGAGTTCGAACTCACGACTTCACGGCCGCCACTACTGAGCCACCGCTACTCTCAATTAATACAAAAATCCCATTATAATAATAAGGGAAGAACCTATTGCCCTAATTTAAAGCCTAAACTCCTCTAAAACAACCATGGCTCAATATTTCCTCAACACAGCAACAATTATTTTCAAATAACCGTATTTACTGCACAAAGTACCGCGGTATCAATGTTATTTATTAACTTCTCACATAAATATGTATGAGATATGTTTACAAAGTCATTAGTGTCAAATTAAGTCTACTCGATTGTATATCTTGAACTATTCATATTTGTGTAATAGTGACTTGGGTTTGCTGTATAATTTCACGTAAAGGACACGAGGGAAAAGGGACTAGGTATAAGGTTCATATTGCAAAACATGGTATGATAAGGTTTGGGATTACAAACCCGAGGTCTAAACCGAAAATCTAAACTAATATTTAGAGAGGAAAGATTTGATTTTTTATTTGGTACGATTTAACGCAAAAACTTCTCAACAGATTTTAAAAATTCTTTCACCATTAGAAAGCTTCTTTACCGATTAAACAAACTAGGCTATTAATGACATGTATATCATGTGAATTAGCCGAGCTATTACAATTTTTGCGGGCGAAGTCACGGGCGTAGTGTTAGTACTTCATTCATAAAATTTTAAACAAGTCTCCCTAGTCTTGTTTAAAGGAGATGTTCCAGAAATGTATGGATCTTGGGCCAGCACTATGTACACTATATGTAAATATTGCTGTATAATACAGTACCTAACCGTTTTTCATTGTTAATTTTCTTTAATTTTACTTCGTTTCCATGTAAATTCAAATGAGCTTAGTCAGGGAGAGCAACACAACATAAAATTAAATATGGCGGATCAGAGCTGCAGTGTGCAAACAATGTCATTTTGACAATGACAGACGCAAACACGGCAAAGACAAACGAAGTCACTTCTTAAAACTGTCAAAGTAGTGAAAGTTCATGTCACATAACTGTCATGGCTGCCCTAAAATAGGGCTTTCTTACTAAAAAACTACATTTATGTACGCCTGTTCCCCGCTTCAAATTAATTTGTTAGTATTTTATGGATTTCCCCCTATTTCTTTCCTATTTATCCATGTAGTGTACATGTACATAGTGGTGGCCCAAAATCAAAACATCTCCTTTGATCGCACATTGTTATTTGTAGATGTTTGACGGTCGTCACAGGTAGTCAGTGGCCTAAAAGTCTGACAACCAGTCTTATCAAGGGGTATCGTACTGCCCAGTACTATCTAATGGATGTGGAGATCAGAAAGTCGCTTCATGTAAAATACTGGTCATCAACTGCATTCTGTTAGACTGGAAGCCGAACGAAAAGTATAGGCAGATAATGATGGAAAAGAGAATGATGATGAATTAATGATGATCACTTAAACTTCAGCCGTTAAATTTCTACACCATATTAACTTCTATATTTTGTTACTAGTAGTTGCCCGTGACTTTAGATCGCGTGAAGTTATTATAAAATACCATTTCCCACGTTTTTGCAACATTATCCGTTGATACGACGCTTCTATTAGTCGTAGCGTGACGTCATATTCTTCCTCAACAAAAAGGTTATCCAACACTTAGAATTGCCTTAATTTGAACCAGCAGTTCCTGAGATTAGCGCGTTCAACTAAATAACTCTTCAGCTGTAAAATCGGTACCATAAATAACCTATTATAGAAGTATGGATAAGGTTATCTATCTATAGTTTCATTTCCAAACTACAGCAGGTACCTATAAAATAAACATAGTTACCTAAAAGCACCCCCTCTTATAAAATTCATGCGTCACTGTGCCATCAAATTAAAGTAAGCGAGGGGGTGTAAGGGGGTGAGGAGGTAGTAGGGGGTAGTTCATTGTGTAAGGGCGCTATTGTATAGAATGACTGATGACGTAAGTATAACATATTGTGTTTTTCGTTTCTTTCTCGAAGTTTGTTATTTTTAGGTTCGTCGTGTTGTAGAATGAACGTGACAGGGGCATACATGAGAATAAGGAAACCTGTCGGTATAGAAAATGTAGGTATAACTTAACAGTTATATAGGTAAGTAAGTACTAAAAAAAAACGATGATGTAATGCCTGAAATAAAATGTTTTTTTTTTCTTTTTTTTTATATTTAAAAAAATGTGGTCGACCACATAACTTAGGGCCTAAGAGTGAAAACTGACAGACCGTCAGTGATTTCGGTAGCACTAAAATCACTTAAAGCAAAATTGTAGATTTTTTTTTTTTCAGGTTTTCATAGACTATTAGGAAATTAGGACCAACCACGGAAAAAAGCGACAAAAAGAAGCGACGGTTAATAGAAGTATCTCTTATTGAATCATGTATAAATTGGCACGGCATTACATGGTCTGTAAATCTATACTTATAATAAATCTGTAGAGAGGTCAATTCTGTACATGAAATATATTTACAAAATAACTATCGGGGGGTGATTAGTGATCGATACTGATGCCAAAAATGCAATCAGTAAAATTTTTGTCTGTCTGTCTGTCTGTCTGTCTGTCTGTATGTTATTTATAGAAAAAAAAACTACTCGACGGATTTTAACGAAACTTGGTACAATTATTCTACATACTCCTGAGCAGGTAATAGTATACTTTTCATCACGCTACCATTAATAGGAGCAGAGCAGTGAAAGGAAATGTTGGGAAAACGGGAGAAGTTACTTGGTTTTTTTAGCTTCCGTCGCGTGTGCAGCCTTAATGGTTAAAGCTACATAGAAATCATGTATAACGGAAATATTCCACATAAAATTATATAAAAAATATCCCAAGACAGCATATGTCTATCTTTTATAGTTGACTCACAATAACACGTGTAACTCCCGATAGCTTAGCAGTTCGGAGATTTGTTATTATTATATTTGTTTACTCTTACGTTTATATCATCACGCTATGACCCACATAAAACATAGGATACATTTTATTCCGGTAGTAAGATCCCATGGGACAATAATCAAACTTCACGCGGGCGAAGCCGCTGGCAGAAGCTAGTACTAAATATTATACTACCAATTTTGTTATATTATCTGATAAAACCTGTATTAAATGCAAATAAATAATTCTTGATTCTTGATCTATCAACTCAGTGAATTCCACGTTTCATACTAAAACTATAAAAAAAAATTGCAGGTCGATAATTTAAGACCATACCACACAGCCGAAATAGCTCAGTTGGGAGAGCGTTAGACTGAAGATCTAAAGGTCCCTGGTTCAATCCCTGGTTTCGGCAGAAAGCTCTTTTTGTGATAACATGTTTTTTTTGCTAATTCTGATGCAAGTGGTACAAGTGATAATAATGATAACAAGTGGCCATTTAAACCCGCTGATAACACTTGAGCATAATTGATTGGTTTTTTTACGGTTACTTAAGTTAGTTACATAACATCACGCCTGTATATTTAAGAAGAGACAGGCAGAGAGAGGAGTTCCTTTATTACCAACATACACATTTAAAAAAAAATTGATAGCCCCATCTCTGCACAGTCTCAAGACGAATACATGATAAGGGACTGCAACTATTGTACGTATACAGGGTGGTAACCACCTTATCACAAAGCCGTTAACCAAGCATTCTGTACATCAAACTAAGTAACTTTACGCAAAAAATATTCCTGGGAAACAACTTTTTTTTTGAGTTTATAAATCATGATTTGTGGTAGAACTCAATGTAACGCACTCAAAACATCGAGCTGATGGATGGATTGAATAGTACGGGGTTCGTGGAGCTATTTAAATCTTGCAACAAAAACTTGCATTAAAAAAAAAAAAAAAACTTGAGCTCAAAAAGTTGTAACTTTGACTCCCCATATCTCCGTAACTAGAAGGTATGATGTAGAACAAAAAAAATATCGCAATGATGGGGAGAACAAGTGACTTTCGGCTTCGTGAAGAGGTGTTTTACACCCTTTATATTGTATGTATTGTTGTTATTTATTTGTTTTTATTATTATTTTTGTTGCAGGTTTATTAAGACGATTAGGTACGTTTTATTAAGGATGCAAAAAAAAAATTGGTTAGTGTATTTTTTTATAATGTAATAAGTACATCAAACATTGAACAATAAAAATGTACATGTAGGTACCCAACAACATTTTCTTAACTCACAATAAAACAACATAAATTCAAACTATACATAGGTACGCTAGAAGTCAATAATAGAAAATTATCTATGACTCAATAACAAGAAAACGATTCACATTTCCATACATTTCATCCATTACTATTATCGGTTATAAAATATTCATGTTCAAGCTTGTCCAGGAAGCAATTACTTATTAAAATTCCTCTAGCCAAACGACATTCAACCACAGCTGTTAGGCAGAGAGTCCATTTTTCTAGCCACAGTGTTATATGGTATGCGGGTTTGTTGTCACCGTGTTGCCATGGCAACTAGTTAAAAAAAAACAAGGTATGAATCGGGTAGTTGCCTGTGTTTATTCTGGTAGCCTTGGTTTGAGTTTCAGTGGTTTTTATAAGGTTTTCCAACGAGTTGACAAGCCTGATGGTTGATAAACACATTTTAATGGGGTTTACTTGAACGGCTATATATTTTAGTTACTATAGTGCTTCCCCTACTGTTGGCCTGATATGTAGATATGAAATACTGGTGCTTTATTACTTTAGTACCTGAAACTTTAAAGTTATTTTGGTTTTTAACCTGTTTTCAGGGAATTTAGAATTAATATACTTTATGGTATAATAAAAAGGAGCTGGGTAACAATACAGCTTTTTAAAGACATTAACTAAAAAAAAATACTGTTTGCAGGTTTTACTTTTAGTGTTTTTTTTTAAGGTCTATCCAAATCGTGACACATAATGACTTAACAAAAGATGTGGGGAACTCAGAGATATTGCTTTCAATTCAAGTTACGCTGCTTAAATTTAGATTTTCATTTTGGATATTTAAATTTTTCAGTAGTACTCTAATTTCTGAAATTGTCTTTGATACATGACGAAAAATTCACTTTTTTCTAACTACATAACCCGAGGAAATAGTTCTATTTTAACCTAATGTAAGCGTGATTTTCCTTTGACTTTCCCATAAATTATTCTTCAAGCTTTATCACTAAGTATACAACAAAAAAACCTTGCGTGTTCAAAATCACAGGAATGACCACCCTTAGCACCATCGGGTGACTTTATAGGTCACCCCATCACCCCCAAACGTTGTTGCCTTATTAAAAATACATTTGTCGTGATTTAGGTTAATTTATTTTTATGGCAACACCGTTAACCTTTATTTGACATAGTGGTAATGTGTTTGAAAATAGAATTGAAACACGAAACCAACAAAGCAGTCATAAAGAATAACTGACGGATTTTAATAGGGAAAAATGCCTCATGATTTCAGCCGGAAGACTGCCGGAAGAATGTCCACTGCTGGACATAGGCCTCCCCCAAATGTCGCCACATTGACCGGTCCCGTGCGACTCGCATCCAGCGGATTCCCATTGTGCCCTGCCCACTGCCACTTAAGTTTGGCAATTCTTCGAGCTACTTCGGCAACCTTGGTTTCTTGTTGATGAAAAAATACCTATTGTACTGAAAATTCCATTGAAACGACATCACCCATTGACTGACGCCTTCACCTTTACTATTTATATCATTATTAATAGCTAGCCTGTTTTTTCCCATTGCTGGGCAAAGATATTCTTAAACTTTGAGTAAAAACAGCCAATTTAGGACATGCGAACTGCCTCAGTTTGCAAATGGCTTATTTGGAAAATTGGTGCTAGAGCAGGATATCAATTCGGGTGGTGACAGAAAATGTTAATCTTATTGCAAACTGCAGCACCCCTGAACCGAGTTAACAGGTACACTGTTCACCCATCCGCCCGTATTGGACAATCGGGATGGGTTTAACATCTTTTTTTTGGATGGGAAATCATCAAATGACTTCTCCCACTCTGGGCGGAGCGGGAGGGAGTGTCAGACTTTTAGTGACTAAAACCCATCCATGTTCCTTACTCGCCCTTTACGTTCCGGGGCCGCGGTATCTCTTTCGATCAGGCCCGCAACCCCGGCAGATGGGTTATACGAGTACATCTAGCCCCCTCCATTATCCTTAATTATTACTGTACAGGGTGTAAACCACCTGATCACAAAGCCGTTAACCAAGCATTCTGTACATCAAACTAAGTAACTTTACGCAAAAATTATTGCTGGGAAACAACTTTTTTTTTGAGGTTACAAACCACGTTTTGTTGTAGAACTCAATGTAACGCACTTAAAACATTATTGTGCTGATGAATGGATTGAATAGTACGGAGATCGTGGAGGTGATAATAGTCAAAATCTAACAAAAAAAACTGGTATTAAAAAAAAAACTTGTCAAAAAGTTGTAACTTTGACCCCCCATATCTCCGTAACTAGAAGGTTCCCATGTATGGTGTAGAACGAAAAAATGATCACAATGATGGGGAGAACAAGTGCCTTTCGGCTTCGTGATGAGGTGTTTTACACCCTTTATTATTTTATAAACTCCCCAGTAAAAGTAGCGCAAGGCGTAAGATGCATAATATTATGTGTAGTTGACCGTTACTTCGCATGTGTCAGGAGGGACCTTTTTTTAATTACTCAGAGGGCAGGTACTGTGGGAACTTCCAACGGTTTAATTTGATTATGGGAAAAGTTATTTTTATATATTTTCTGATCAAAAGGCCTTTGAATAAGGTGTTAATAAGTAATTAGTAACAAATTTGGTCTTTCTCTAACAATAATTATAACTGCAAAACATGATTTAATGATCTATTAAACGAGGTACTTAATTGTATTGCAAAATTTGTTTGTATTAATAAATGTTAATCTTCGGAACTAGTTATTCGATTCTGAAAACTATTTCACTAACAGAAAATTACATTATACCAGAGTGTCATAAACTATTTTTATCTACCCAAATATCATAAACCCTCTCTGTCATTTGTTCGTTAGCTTTTTATTTCCTTACGAGTAGACAAATTTTCTGATAAGTTCTTTATTTCTGTCGAAAATGAGTGATAGTGACTCAGAAATTGACATGAATACTCCGCCAGATATCGTAAATGCAGCGACGAATGCAACTAATAACCTGTTGGCACAAAAATCAAGGGCCAAGTAACAATGCAGGTCATTTCCCTATGGTTCCTGAACCCATCATAGAGCCCTTATGATATTTGGGTAGATAAAGTAGTGTATGCAACTATACATAATTAGGCATCACAAATGAAAATGATAAAGTAGTGTATGCAACTATACATAATGGTAATGCCCTTCATTATGCACAGTCGCATAAACTACTATTAAAAATATTCCCTGGATTTAATTTCCGCACATAACGGTAGCAAAGCCGCTACCAAAAGCAAGTTTTACAATTTACAAAAAGAGAATCCTGCCGAAACCAGGGATTGAACCAGGGACCTTTAGATCTTCAGTCTAACGCTCTCCCAACTGAGCTATTTCGGCGATACGTATTGCGGCGAAATTATCAACCACTTATATTGACAACATATAATATAATTAAGTACATTGAAGTTCAATCGCAATTATTTCATATCGTAGGTATTTAAATTGATAAGTTATCATAGCCGTGATTAAAGCATAATTATAGGTACTTATATATTTATAGCAGATTCAGAAAAATCTGGTGCGTAGTATTGACGAACCTATGTGTATGAGCAGGGGGTCTAAACTGGCCGCTTTAGCAGAATCGTGTTAAAAATTTAAAAAAATTGTTCAATAAAATGAATCACAAAAAAAATACATAAAATGGAAAAAAAAAATATAAAAATTAACGTGATTCATTTACGATTCTGATAAAAAGTGGCGATTTTAGACCCCTAGGGCCCTGTTTAAATGTTACAAATTGTAATTATTTTGTATTTTACAAGTTTCAAATCTACAAGTTTCTGTTTTAATAAAAATATCAACTGACCTTCAATTTTACATATTTCGGTTTAATAAACCTTTTTTTCATTACAGGTGACAATTATTGTAAGGTAAAATAAACAATACTTGTCATACAACTTTACAAATACAAGCTGTAAACCACCTCATCATAAAGTCAACCAAGCATTCTGTACATCAAACTAAGTAACTTTACGCAAAAATTATTGCTATACTCGGAATTTTAATTCGATTCCAGATTTGACAATTTCAGTGTTGCAACGTTATGACAAGTACTAAATAGTGACGTTGCGAAATTATTCGATATGGAAATGGAATATTTCCAGATCGATTATTCTCGTTTATAATTTTACTCTCGTAAACTAAGTATATCAGGAAATTAAATATTTCTGAACCTATAGAATAAAATAGAATAGAATAAACTTTATTGTACACCAAAAAGTAACACTGCTGAATCTGATACATAAACTTAAATTTATGGGTACAATGGCGGTCTTATCGCTAAAAGCGATATCTTCCAGACAACCTTAGGATGGATAAGAGCTTAAAATAATTCAGGGGGTAGTCTGTGGTGTACTGCTAGCAAATACCGATAATTTAGTTTTGACGATTAATTAACGATCTGACACTGATTGTTTATCGATTTTTGTGTTCATCACTACACTACTATATGTGGTATCATTATTTCACAAAATGACAGTAGCTAATGTCAAATCTGGAATCGAATTAAAATTCTGAGTATAGGAATCAACATTTTTTTTGAGGTTATAAATCATGTTTTGTGGTAGAACTCAATGTAACGCACTTAAAACATTGTGAAGGAAAAAAAGCTGTAGGTAACTTTGTATGGTGTAGAACAAATAATTATCGCATTGATAAGGATAACAAGTGCCTTTCAGCTTCGTGAAGAGGTGTTTTACACCCTTTATGTCTCTTATTTACAAAATTGTTAGAGAAAAACCCAATAACACTGCCCGCCCCGGGAATCGTACCCAGGACCTCGTGCTCAGCAGTCGTGCTTACAACCACTAGACCAACGAGGCAGTCTTACGTATACGTAAGCGTATTAGGTTGTTCACCGAAAAGATAACGATCTGATTATCTAAAAACAGCTGTCAATATGACATGTTCACTTCAAAAAGATGACGCTCTGATTATCTAAAAACAGCTGTTTAAAACACATTTTGTTATGGGAACATGTCACATTGACAGCTGTTTATAGATAATCAGACTGTTATCTTTTCGGTGAACATGGACCTTACAACAATGTGTTTTAAACAGCTGTTTTTAGATAATCAGACCGTCATCTTTTCGGTGAACATGGATCTGAATATTTCAATTCTATTTACTTATTCAGTTAAAAAGTAGGTACTTACAGTTTTCTGTACATAAACAGTAAAAACACACCAGCTGTCGCTTTTAAAGTAATTTACTTTATGCGTACATATTTCACAAGAAAACAGATGTTTCTTAAAATATTTCTGGAGAAATTGTACTAAAATAAAACTGGTTATTCGTGAATTCCTGGGATGTACCACAGAGACCACAGATCATCTGCGAACAAGTAACATTTAGTTCAGAATATTTTGTACCGTTGTTTTATTTTGGTACCGCAGCTGTCAGTTTTAGTGGTTATATTAGACTATTTGACCTTTAAAATATACCTGGTTCTTTGACAAAGGTATACCTAGGCATTTTCGGATTATTTCGCTATCATTTTGATAATTTATTTGGTTTACAAAATAGCATTAAAAATGCAGCAAAAATGCCACTGCTGGTGCATGGTGTATTCCCATTGTCATAAAACCCTGGATTCAATTCCCAGGTTTTATAAGTACTTATTAGAAACTAGCTTCTGCCAGCGGCTTCGCCCGCGTGAAGTTTCATAACTGTCCCATGGGATCCTTCTGCCATAAAAAGTCTATATTTTAATCCAGGTTATAAAATATCTGTGTACAACATCAAAATCAAAATAAGTAGTTTTTGCGTGAAAGAGTAATAAACGTCCTACATACATCCATACTCACAAACTTTCGCATTTATAATATTAGTAGAATTAGAAAAAAGTCTGAATAAAAAATAAGGCTATTCGTTATCACCGCTGCTCTCAAAAACGGTGAAGGAAAACATCGTGAGGAAACCGGCATGTCCTTGAACCAAAAAATCGAAGGCATGTGACATCTACCAATCCGCACTGGGCCCGCGTGGCCCTTATAGCCCTTTCCCTCTCATTGAGAGGAGGCCGTGTCCCAGCAGTGGGAACATTATAGGCTGATGATGATGATGATGATTCGTTATTAATAGGTTCACTTCGGTCTAAGCCTTCTGTGATTGCAGGTGTGATGTTATGTGAATTCGAAACATAATTAAGTTATTAAAAACAAATAAAGTTGGTCAGCTGCATATTACTGCCTGTGATAATACTGAATTGTTACTACACCATAAAATTGGACCATAAAAATAAAACCTTTAATTTAGGTGTTATAAATATAATAAAAGCTAAAATTATAAATGTCAGTGTACTTGATAAGCATGAAACAAAAAACGGCTGCTCCGTTCAAAATTTCAATGGAAACGTACTCGATGATATACCACGGCCCTGGAACATAAAAGGCGAGGAAGGAACATGGATGGGTTTCAGTCAGTAAGAGTCTGACACTCCCTCCCGCTCCGCCCAGAGTGGGAGAAGTCATTTGATGATTTCCCATCCTAAAAAGAAAAAAAAACGTACTCGATCCAAAGGGACAGCTGATTTTTTTTAGAGATTATTCATTCATCAAGTCACACCCTCAAATATAACCACACCTTTCCGCCATAGACTAACTATAACTATTGTCTATAACACAAACTACAGTAAATAACATTGTCAGCCTCAATCAAGCAACAAAATAAATCAATATTTCACCGACAATCTCTCATATCAATCATTGAAACATTTCTGTAACTAGAAACCCACTTGTCACTTCGTCCACAGGAAGTTTTATATAATAGATAGTAGGTAGGTATATAATATATATATATTTCCCGTACTTGCAACCTGCAACTAATTGCACATAACGGTTTACAGACTTCATTAAATACTTTAATAATCTGATTGGAACTTATGGCCGGGATGTTCGTATCTATATTAAACATACGTTTTACCGCTATGTAAGGAGCCACTTTAAGTTATGTTAGGATTATATATTATAGCGTTAGAGAGGTGTAGTAAGTAGGAAGTTATCATCCTTTCAACCTTTTAATAGTGTTCAATTTACTTTAAACGAGGTTGACGAAATTAAGAATTAATTGTCAATTTATACCTCTTTAGCAGGCTATGAGGAGCTTGTCACTTGTGGCTAAATAATAAGACCCACTCGGTTCTATCTTCAGGTTAAGCCGCGCTTACCTAGGTTGTTCTGTGGATGGGTGACCGCCCAATACCAAGTTTCTTCAAGACCGATAGTTCGATAAAGGTAGTGATCCGAACGTCTGATAACCAGGCTTATCTTATAACCCAGTACTAGCTGGGTTTTGGAGGTCAGATAGGCAGTTGCTCCATGCAATAAACTGATTTTCAGTGCATCTGGTTAGACTGGAAGCCGACCCCAAAATAAGGAAAAGGCTAGGCAGATGATGAAGCACAATATGTCAGTTCGATTCACTGTACTTTAAAATAAAGCTAGCCTTTTTGACTACGACAACTCGTACCTCAAATCCTCTCTACATTTTTCAATTGCCATCATTATTCAATATTCAGGTGACGTTTATCGAGCTGTCAAAATGACAACTGTCATAGCTTTTGCTATCAAGCGCCATCTTGGATTAAACGGGCCATAGAATTCAATGACGACTAGAAGTCGTATCTAATCGTCTACAGCAGTTACATCCTAGATCTAATAGCTAATAGTCGCAAAGATCTACTTTGTGCGACCGCCATCGGTGCAGAGCAATATATTGATAGTATTTATTTCAACAAACTCATAGTACTTAAAAAGGGGCTGTAGGGTTACTGAGTAGGAAATTACCAATAGTTCAGGTTTATTTGTATCATTGTTAAGTGCCTATTCTACCAGATTTTGCTTGTACAGTATTGACAGCTTAGTTTTCAAAAGAGTGAAGTAAGCGTTTATAATTCGTCTGTTTTCCCGGAGAGTTAATCAGAGGTTTAACCTATACCAGTCGCGAGTACTTTAATTGATGAGACACATGGCCACTATTCGTATTTTATTTAGTTGGTAATATTCGTACTAGTGAATGTACAAAAGTGCAAAATTAAAAAGTAGTGAAAGTGTTTTATCAATTGAAGTCCTCGACTCTACAACCTCATTTCGACAGTTATGTTAAAGTTCCATGTATTTGTCGGCAACCAGGCCCAAATGCAGACAGACACTTTACCAAACTCAAATCTCATCCAACCACTGAACTTTTTTTTGAATAGCCTGTACTGTCCCAAAGCTAGGCCAAGTCCTAGCTCTTCTTCAATACACTTGATAAATTAACCGAGCCTACTGCACATATTCTGCACTGTGTCGCCAGTGCGTGCGCCTGGGCAACATATAATTTAAGGCGCAGCACTCAGCTGACATCTGTTTCCTATCGATAATTTAGTAGCCTGTCAATAATAATAAACCACGCTTAATTATCTTACGTGTCTGCGTAATAGTGGTGCATTTAAGGTGGATGTTGAGAAAAACGGTTTATTTCGATTCCGCTGTCAGGAGCTGTATGATCTTTGGGTGATGTTTATTTGTCTTGTTGCCTGCACTACGTATAGAGCAATAAAGGTCTTTTGCTGTTTGAACAACTTTGGCAGGTGTGATTATTTTGTTGAAACATAAAACAAAATGGCGGTATTAGTTCTGATTATAATCATGCCACAAAAGATCCTTGCACTACATTAACACAGACTGTACTGGTCTGCGGCCCAAAGTTAGAGCTCTATGTCCTGTACTAAATCTGAAACAAAAATTCTATACAACTGCAGCTTTTAGAACGAAAAACTATGTAGGCACACCATTGTGTTAGACATGCTATTTAAAAAAGCCCTAACTTTATAACACTAACAATCTAAACACACAATCCACATTCAGGAAAACTGCAACACAATATAAAACATTTTAAACAAAATGGCCGACAGTCGACACATATCAAAATGGCGATTACGGAACCAACTCACGTGTCATCACGCCATTACAACACGGAATGTTGCCATTAACCATTAAAAACTGAAGGAAAGTCGGAAATATGAGTGATCGATGCATGTTACTAATAAATGTGATTTATTTGTTGTGTGTTGATGCGAACAGAGATAAAATGAAAGGTAGAATGTACCTATGCTATATTATTCTATGTACCAGTTTTTCTCTTCCTTGATTTCAAAGTCTAACAGTCTTCTAATTCTCAAAGTCTGGTACAGACTATAAGATGAACTTGTATAATACCAGGGCCATTAACATTGAACATCTCAATGTAACATGTTGTTTGACAAATATTTACGATGGCGAATAAAAATCACACTTTAAACATGGTGCCTTTTGCCTCGTAAAATATTGGCAGGACATTAAACGTTTTATTACTTAACCGCATAAAATGTGACTTCGATGTGTGCTTTATATATTATTGTTCCATCACCGTTATAAAATTATGTTTAAGAAGTCGTAATTTAGTACTAGAGTTATACTTAGAAGACAAGTGAAACAAAACAGGAACTTAAAAACAACCATATAGGTCCGTGTTCACCGAAAATACAATGGTCGAATTATATAAAACAGCTGTTTAAGGGACATGTTCCTCTATGAAAATGTTATTTAAACAGTTGTTTTAGATAATCAAACCGTCATCTTTTTGGTGAACATGGACCTAAGGCGCTTAGACGAGCTAAATTAGCAACTCTATTTGTGGTGGTTCAAACTTCGTTTGAAATGCTGTTAGAATAAAGTTCTAATCAGCTTGCACTATAAAGTGGTTGTTACGTCAGCCACTGCGGGCCAAATAGCGTGAAATGAGTGGTTTCGATCGATTTACAAAAAAACTATTAATTGGATTAAAAAACTGAAACAGTATCATGCTAATATATTGCTTGTAGAATTATTTGCCAAAAAATCAGAATGATCGCATGCATATTAGTATGTTTTTTTATTGTTTGAAATATATTTTTAGAGATAAGTTCGTGATTTATTTTTATCGAGCCAAATTAATTGTATTATGTTTTCAAAACAGTATCATGCTAGCATATATATCACATATTTAAAATATCACATATTTGTATTTCTGGTCTTGTTTATAGCAGTGAATCATGTACTTTTAGTAATTATAAAACTCGCATTTAGCTCATGTAATGCCTTCAAGGATTTAGCTAAGTATAAGGCATGCTTACCTGAGTGATGTCATTCACTTAGCTAAGCATGCCTTGTCTTCCAAACTAAATAAGTATGCAATATGTCAGTTCACTCGGGAAGTAGGTCAAAATTAACTTCTAAGATTTGCTTATATAGTTACTGTTGAAGTTAGTAAAAAACAGGAAAAAATGTCTCCCCGTGTTCTTTTAAAAAGTCCAACGGTTTCAGATGCAGTTTCACTATTTTTTCAAATAAATTATTTGAATAACTAACTTGCAAGCCACAAAAATAAATCAAATTGGAGTGTCTTGAAGTAGGTACTTAAGAAAATAGATTTGGGTTCCGAGCAGAAAACAAAACCCATGAAATTGATAAAAAATCCGATTCAATCATGGATGTTAAGTTTTTTATAATAATTTAACCCGGATGAAGGACGCGGGTAACAACAGTTAGTTAATAATAATAATAAATAATAAAAAAACGTTTAGTCAAGTCGTAAAAGCGGTGCGTAAGTGTTACATGTATATTTTATCATTCGTAATTAAACCTAATTTATAACTCCATATAAGTTTAACATTTTAAAACATTAGAATTTTAAAACATTAGAAATTAGAATAAAAAAAAATTAAGGTACGAGTTAAATTTGCTAGTCAATCTTCACAGATGTTATACACAAAATTGACGACCCTCGAGTTGTCTTCCCCTTAACTAAATCAAGGAACAAAATAGCATGAAAACTCGGAATTACATTGGTCCAAATACAAAACTACTAATAATACAAATACTACTACTACTATTAATACTAATAGTCTTGTTTGGACATAACAAGAATTATTTGACGTTAAGTGTTTACTTAAGGACATTTTGTCCAAATTAATGTTCTGAATGAATTGTGTCAGCATAATATAATAGATGGAGCTAGTAGACTTTAACTAAACTTGCATGCTATCCTATAGTAGCCTATTTCATGTACTCACAAAGCTACACAAGAAATTATATGACTTCACTGTCGTAGATCATGGGTTTACCTCTCATAAAGAGAGGCCGATTAGGCTTAAGAGGCCGGCGGAGCATGCGTTTTACATACAAACGTAATACCAAAATAATATGAAAATCGAACATATTCTTAAGGTAGTGTGTATTTATTTCGATTGGATTACAGAATATCTATGTTCCCAAATATATATTATGAAAGGACAATGATATAAAGACGAGATACGGGGAATTTAAAATTTCTATACTTACAAAACCTAATTTTCTCATAACTCTTGTTTAAATCAGTGTCCTTTCAAAATATATATTTGGGAACATAGATAATTTGTAATCCAATCGAAATAGATACGCATTACCTTAAGAATATGTATGATTTACAAATTATTTTGGTATTACGTTTGTATGAAAGTCGCATGCTCCGCAGGCCTCTTAAGAAGAGCTCATTATCATCATCATTCTCTTGCCCTTCATCATCAGTCTATTAATGTTCACACTGCTGGGACAGGCCTCCTCTCTATGAGAGGGAATGGGCTATAATCCACCACGCGGGCCCAGTGCGGATTGGTAGATGTCACATCTTCGATTTTTTTGGTTCTAGGACATGCCGCTTTCCTCACGATGTTTTCCTTCACCGTTTTGAGAGTAGCGGTGAAGAATTAATTACACAAAGTAATGACGCCTGCCTAGGTTCGAATCCACGACTGTTACTCAATGTAACGTACTCAAAACATTGTGCTGGTGGATGAAAGAAATTTTTTTAAAGCTTTCTCTCTCCTACTACCTAGATCTTTTCCTTTTGCTGTGCCCGACAGGGTCCATGATGATCTATTTTTTAATTTACCACCTAAGTAAACATTGTGGAATGCAAATAAAGTTTGAGTATTGAGTACAGTCAGCAAAACAGTTAGGTATGCAGGCTAGCAATCTTCTTACGACTATTATAAATGTAAAAGTCTGTAAAGATCGATTTTTGTTATTCTCTCACGCAGAAACTACTTTATGGATTTGGATGAAATTGCAAACAGATTGATTACAACCCTTTTCCACTTATAATAGTAGTAAGAATATTGCTAGCCTGCATACCTAACTGTTTTGCTGACTGTACCTATTGAGTATTGAATTGAATAGTAACGTACGGGGTCGTGGAGCTGTTTCAAGTTAAAATCTTAAATTAAAAACTTGTATTAAAAAAAAACATGTCATAAAGTTGGAACTTTGACCCCCAATATCTCCGTAACTAGAAGGTAATAATAGTAGGTAGGTATGCAGTGGAACAAAAAAGTGTTTGCAATGACGTCATTGCGAACATTTTCATTGTTCGGTTTGGTTCGGTTTCGTAAAGAAGTTTTTTACGCCCTTTGTATTTCACAGGCAAATCAGGTCAGTCCCTTACTATAAAAACGCAAGGGTACTTTCAACCCTGCCGGGGTTGCGGGCCTGTTCAAAAGAGATACCGCGGCACCGGAACATAAAGGAAGAAAGCGAGGAAGGAACATGGATGGGTTTTAGTCAGTAAGAGTCTGACACTCCCTCCCGCTCCGCCCAGAGTGGGAGAAGTCAATTGATGATTTCCCATCCTAAAAAAAAAAAAAGGGTACTTTCAACCATATTAATAATCTAGTAGCGAACAACCAAAAGGGCCTAAGGCAGGCCAAGACAGATAACCAGCACCTTATAGCTACAGCTCTATACACGCAGGTGTCGATAACAAGATCAATTATGTTCAAGCCATTAATATAAGTGGCATAAACAGCTGTACGTTTCGTATTGTTAATTTTGCTGTCAGTAGGACTTGTGGGAGCGAGATGAATTTGTCTTAGCTCCTGTATTATTTGCGTACCTTGGGGTATGGTGTGGCTTGGGTCAAAAAATAGACTTAATTTATAAGTAGTTTTTCTTAGCCACAAAGCCTGGATTTGTCTTGCTTTTTCCTTGTCTACTTACTTTTTATAGGAAGAAAGAATTTTTGCATAGTGGTTACTGTGCCAAAATTCAGTTTTCCAGGTCCAAGGGTTTGGGTTGGGCGTTGATCACCGGATCGGAACAGTGTGACAATTTTTTTGCGAGCTTTCGGTGTTCATTGGTAAGACGTTACCACATCAAAATTAGCTGCAAATGTAAAGCAGTGTTTCTGAAAGGAAGCTCCTAATTTTGATGAAAACTAATGCTTAACGTCGACTGACATCGAGCATGTAGAAATATCAGTGCAGTTAATTGCAGCTCAGTATGAAAATATATGGATCTATCGAATTCTTCCGCATCTATCTAAGTGTAAAAGTGCATATAATATGTGAGGGTAGTCCCACGTCGATTCGCACTTTTCGTCTTAAGGATGCATCATTCCCTTGCCCTTGTCCCAATTCATTTGGGTTCAGCAAAATGTCTTCTTCTTCCATATATTTTTTGGATTCGTCATTTTATCGGATACCTCTTTAGAATACCTCCTTTGGTGTTCTTTATTCTCGTATTAAGGATCCATTTGTTCGAATAGCCATCTCAATAATAAAATACTAATTTTATCTCAACACCCTATTCTAATGTCTAAAAATTTAATCCCAAAGGGTTCGCAGTGAATAGGACCTTCTTTTAAAGACAGGACAATACAAACTCATTGAATAGCTATGGTCTCGGTAATTACCAACAACATTGCAATAAATCACTAATTAGCGGTGATTAGTCGGTTATTTTCTTAATTGCGACCTCTCATTGATTCATACCGTAATGTTGGTAATGCGGACTCTCCTTGGTTTAGCTGTTTTAATTTGTTTTATCTAGGTCGATATGGCATTGGTTTGAAATTTCCTTAGTACTACATAGCATCATGCCTGTAAATAATACCACAATTTAACCGCACTATTTCAAAGACAACCAACATCGTTCCGACCAATGACGCGTCAAATAGACGAAATAGACGCGTCATGCATGAACATCACGGCTGGCGCCGCCGCCGATTAGAAGGCATCGAAAAAAATAAAATAAAATACATTTTTCTCGATACTTACGCATGAAAATATATTTTTCTATCTTTCACAGTTAAAGTGTAGTTTTTACATGTCCTAAAAACACAGGACGGCATTTTTTTTTCGTTGTTTGAGGAAGTTATACACAAAAGTTATTTTAATGTCACGTACTGCCGCGGCACTGGTTGGTACGCGACTAAATGAAATTCCGGCAATTGCCTTGCATTCATGTTGCCAATACAGAGCGCGGGCAACGTATCTATAGTTTTATATATCATTGGTTCCGACATCAAAGATACCGAATCACTCATCAGCGCGTCCACACGAAACAAAAGGATTTTTTATAAAGTCAATTAAGTAGGTAGTCAATTTATCCATCGGTAGGTAGACCGCAAAAGATAAAAGATGCATATAATTTGAGCGGTCTACCTAGTTATACCGCTTCAGGTAATTTACGCCGCGCAGTAGTTCACTAGACGTGTCGACCTCTCTATCAACTGTGGCTACAGGCTGGATTAAATACAGGGTGTAAACACACTCATCACGAAGCCGTCAGCATCAAATCAAGTAACTTTACTCAAAAGTTATTGCTGGGAAACGACTTTTTTTTGGATGAAAAATCATGCTTTTTGTTAGACCTCAATGTTAAACACACTCATCACGAAGCCGTCAATCAAGCATTCTGTACATCAAACTAACTTTACCTACTCAAAAATTATTGCTGGGAAACGACTTTTTTTTGGGGTGAAAAATTATGTTTTGTTGTAGAACTGAATATTACGCACTTAAACGTTGTGCTGTTGGAAGGATTGAATTAATAGTACGGGGGTCGTGGAGGTGTTCTAAACCTTATAAAAAAGTTGCAACTTTGACCCCATCTCTCCGTAACTAGAAGGTTCCCAGGTATGTGGAATAAAGCGAAAAATTATCGCAATGGCGGCTTCGCTTTTTCGCTTTTTTGCACCCTGAATAGCATTGTTACGTAGTCTTAAGTCTAAGTAAAAATAAAAGTTTAATTCCTCAGTCGTTTGGGAGCAATGTTTGACTTTTTTTGGTTTTAGAAGCGAAACCGCGAGAGTGCGTAGAACATTAATTTGTCACTTGTCAAAAACATCTTTATTGAAAACAATCAAATGACTAGGCACGATACCAATTGGCAATGTTTTCAACCAAGGAACTTTATTAGTAGCAGAATGACTTTCATGAAAGTCGTTCAAACACTTAGCGCCTTCTACGCCGAATAGATTTATCAGTTTTAATTTTCATTGGAGAATCTACAAGCTACCAATATTTAAGTATGGGCTACAAACAATACTAATAAATAGGTACCTAAATATATTTTAATAAGATCACTCAAAAGCCATTTTAAAAAGTCATAATAAAAACAAATTCCACAAGAACACAACGTTGATGATTTACGCGACATAAATTATACAAAACACAGACGTTTACGCAAAAATATTAACATCTACATGCTGTAGACATCCCAGTGCGCTGTCAGGCAAGTTTTTGTGGTCACAGTGCTGCCCTGCCCTAACTCGAAGCACGTTGCTCTGTACTTGACCAGTGTTTATATAAATAAACGTTTTTTTGTCCACGCCACGCCGGTTTGCGCAGTGTGCGACTTGATCTAGATACGTAACCCTTTGTTCTGTTTTTATTTTTGTAGTGGTTATTGGTAACGGGATTTTTACTGTTGGTGGTTTACTATTAATAATAAAAATGGTAAACCTTTTTTTTAAGAACTACCCTGACATGCACTATACACATTGGCTGCTTCGCCTACTGAGGGGCAATGAAGCTTTTTTTCATTAAGATAAAGCCTTTGCCCTGCGCAATATTAATCAGCGCTTGCGCAGGGCGTTGGACATGTCAAACCGATTTTTTCTTAAAAATAACTTTTTAGTCTTGTCAAAAAAAAAAGTTTTCTGAATCATGTTATTGTGTTTTAAATTCTTATTATAAAAACCCTTCTCATTATAAGGTAAAATATTGAATTTTGGGTGCCACAGACAGAAATAATACAAAACAAATCCACTCGACACTAAATCTTTATCGGTCGTTGTCAATAAATGTGATATTTTTGTCCCCTGTTTACCTGAATCAAGGTTTTACGAAAACATAACAAGAACAACTTGTACGAAAAACTTTTTATCTTTTCTCAGTTTTTTTTTTTTCACAAAAATCTGTAGGTCTTGTTTACCTTACGTTTTATTCAAGTATTTGGAGCGACTCAGAAAGCAATAATAAATTAGTACTCAATGAACACGGTTCTTAATATTTTAAACATCACAAAAGAGATAGTACCAACTCTATTTAGTTAAACAACTTCTTTTTTTTAATTGTGTTATTTCTGCTAGGTGATTTCAGTAACTCTGCACAAAATACGTTTATTTCCGCAAACAACGTACGTTAAGCGAGCGTTTTATTGCATAAAAATAACCAAATTTATTAAAATATTGCGTAGGAGCTCATAATTATACGACTACATAATAACTATAATCACCGTGTCTAACTTTGTGAGTTAAAAAAAGACGGAGACACTATCTGTGGCCCAAATCAGATATAATTCAAGGCCTTACTTTTTATGCAAAGTTAATTGCATTATGTACTTTTTAGCTTATTAATAAGTACCTTATTAATTTGTGATAACTTTTAAGCGTTGTCTTAATAGAGCAAAATAAGCATATTTAACTTCAGATAAACAATGTTAATGCTGTGCGATAAAATAAATTTGTGAGATAAGAATCAAAACTTTGACGTAAAACTCGAGATGACTTTTATATCACTAATTAGATCAAGCAGGATTTATGTAGAATTATTCTTCCTGGGCAATTTGGGATTTTAATATTATTGAAAAGAAAAAACATTTTTGTCCAAATAATGACTTACTTACCTCGACACACTGGGTTCAGTCACGGGGACATTTTCGGTGGCTCTGTCAGGAGAAATCTGTGGACAAGAGAAAAATCCAATTAGTTAACGTAGGTACTTGAAACCTACATTCAGGTGTACCTTTTTTTTTAGCATGGGAAGTTATCAAATGACTTCTCCCACTCTGGGCGGAGCGGGAGGGAGTGTCAGACTTTTACTGACTAAAACCCATCCATATTCCTTCCTCGCCCTTTATGTTTCGGGGCCGCGGTATTTCTTTCGAACAGGCCCGCAACAAAGGGCTCCAAAAAAAAAAGGATATAGGTATATACTTGAGAAAAAGGTTTCTCTATTAAAAAAGTGACTTGGCTTTGGTCAATAGTAATAACTAACGTCGATTTACAAATACTTATTAAAACAACACATACTCGTGTGGACAGATAATTTGACAATTGATTGATATACAGGTAGGTCTAGAGTTCTAGACCGACATCGTCAACATTGCATTTCAATTTCTAGTCAATGACAAATCGTCAGTAATCACCGCCAATGTTACTTTTAAAGATAAATGGTGATTAAAGCCACTTCTAAAGATAAATGGTGATAAAAGCAACCATTTATTTTGTAAACTAAATAAAGTTATTAAGTGCGAAATTATATTTTATCAATGTGTATAATTTCGCGGCCTCCATTTGCAAAGTAAATATCAATTTTTCCGTTCACTTGTCGCGACTAACGGAAATTGTAATAAATACAAGATTTTCCAATTAAATTGATAAAATCAATGAGATTAATTGAATTGAAAGATTTATTGGATTAATGTTTTTGTGATTGCTAGTTATCGTAAAAGCTTGGGTCATAAAATAGGCGCCATGCGACAAAGGTTACGAAACTTTACACTAACGTTAAGCGTCACTTAAATGATGGCGGTACCGACCGTCGAAAATCCTACTGCGTGCTTTTTATTTAGGATCACTTCTAAATGTTGCCTAGTATTGGTTAAGATGGACATAACAGGATTGTATGTACTTATTTCGAGGTACATATAAACTAGTCAGATTTGTTTTTTTTTCTGATGATTATAGCGAGGTGACAAGAGATAATTCTTGTCAAGTAGGCATTCTAAAACGATAGATGCGTATGTCATCATTACTCACACAGAATCAGGGTGACAATTCTGTAACTTAACGTTAAGCAACACGCCATTGAAACTATCGACACACTACAGACATAATATTGTCACTGTTGTAAATTTGGTATTCTGCAAAAACTTCAATGGCCTTTCAGCGGTGTCTCAGTAGTGTGTCGATAGTGTGGCAGATCGATAGACATAACTGTCAAATACACATAAAATATTTACAGACTACCGTAACTTTAGCCATCATGATGATTTTGACAGATTTTAATCTGTGTGTTATTAGTTAGTTATAAGCTAGTTAATACCAATAACTATAACAATAGTCTATCTATGGCGTTTCAATAGCACTACAGTCGTAAGTCAATGACCATAAAAAAAATGTAGAATACCAAAATGTAAATGATTAGCCTATTGAGACACTACCGACAATTGACAAGTTGGTTATTTTATAGAATTGGGCCCCAGGGCAGGTCAGGTCGATGGTCTCATCGACACTGAAAACTATATCTGAATTGCAGCCCTCGGTACAAAGTATCATCCCCTGTTTAACAGTTATAGGGGCTGTATTTTAATGCTGGATTTTAATGTAGAAACTTGGTATTTATTCATAATGGTGGTTTATTGTACTGTGTGTATGAATGATACTAGAACTATCCCAAGGAGTACAATAGATAAGTAAATATTTGATGAATTTGTCTTCACCTATTGTGACAACCCTTCCAAAATAGGTTACAATTTTGCACGTTGTTAAGAAGCTTATACTCTGTTCCGTTTACTTAATCATAACCACTTTGTTCTTGTGAATGACTTTGATTAAGTAGCATCAATATGTTTCATAGTGGAGAACATAGTGCTAAACTAGTATAATCTAAAACTGTCATATAAGTACGACAATTACGGCATCTAATTTGAATCCTTTAGCAATATCCGTCTGCCGCTCCAGCGATGTAAGGGCATAGCCTACATACTACAGATCTAATCGTAGAGGTACATGTACCGACTGCACAAAAACTAAGTCTAGTGTCATGAATTAACAAGCAAAGGTAGCCAGTGGCACAAAAAGTCTGACAACCAGTCTTACCAATGGGTATCGTGTTGCACAGTATACTGACTGGGTGGTGGAGCAGTCGCTCCATGTAAAATAATAGTATTTAGCTGCATCTGGTCGGACTGGAAGCCGACCCCAACATAGTTAGCTTAGCAGATAATGTCATGAATTAACAAACCACGAGCTCCGATGCGATTTCCCATGAGAAAAACTCACCAACTTGCATAGAAGCTTTGATCCCTTTAGTGACGATATACGAAGTGTGAATTCTTTTAGGGCATTATTTGGCATTATTTTTTTTATTAGTTGACGTATCGATCGACATTGCGGGAGTGATTCTTATAAGTACATAGACAAAAATAACGATTTTCCTAAAATTAAACATGTTTTTTTTTTAATCCTTTTTGCTGCCTTTGTTTTTTAGGAAACCATTAAAAAAAAACATGTTTAATTTTAGGAAAATCGTTGTTTTTGTCGATCGATACGTCAACTTGTGTTTTTTTTTGTTTTGATGCATTGACTGCATTGTCTTTTGTTTCACCTCAACATAACTGTCACAATGTACATTCAGATTAAAAACGGAAATAAGACTGTGTTTATACCTAATTAATAAAGATATTTCGCTCATCCGGTGATACCGTATTTTTTAAATATGCGTGTGTATGTCTGGTGTAAGGTAGACAACAAAAAAACTAGTAAGTCCTTCAGATAGATTACCAAAAAATAATTGACCAGTATTTTTTCTTTTGTTTCATAAATCAAAATTGACGAAGATACGACGCTTTTAAAATTCTCAATAAGTCACGCCTTGGTATAATTTTTAGAGCGTGCTTATGTCATGAACTCCCGAGTTTTGATTAGTTTGATTTTTGTCAATATTGGTTGGTATCAGTTTATTTTCCAATACTCTAACTGACGGACTAAATAGATTTGTAATTTTTCGAGTCTGTCGTCGTCATGCCCATTCGAGGCCCATCAAGTATTTGGTATACCCGTCAAGTATTTGGTATACTTGACAAGGAACTATCCTGAGATTACTTAGCGGAAAAATCAAAAACAATAATCCTGAACTACATTTTTTTTTGCTACCGCTACTCTGACGCCAAAGTCTCGTGCAATGTAGAAATATCTTAGTTTTTTCCGCCAGAATTAGACTAATTAATAAAGATTACGACAGCTTACCGGTAAATAGGTCTCGGAATCGTCTACGACACGCTCATTACTCGATTCTACTCGAATTTATGGCGGGGTAAAGGTTTGGTCACACTGCCTGCAGCCGATTGTTCAAATTATTGAGAATAGAGAAGAATCTATAATCTTATTGGAGAATGTGGAGATTCTCTTTGTAGATGGCATGTCTAAGTCCTGTTCTAGGTAATAAGGTCCAAACTATTTTGAATTTTTAAGATACGAAATTACTTGAACAGATTTCCAATCAACGAAGATTCTTGGAACTAACTATTCTAATGCCCATAGTTTATTGAATCACTCTCATGTTGGATTTTCATTTGCAATCAACTAAAATGAACTACCAAATCTCGGATTCCATTCTGATTGATTTTGAAGTGCCGTCAAGAACACATCGACTAAAATAAGTTGCGGTCTTTTTGAATTTCCTCCTGCCTAGCATTTTTTTTCTTATATTCACAATAAAAAATTCTAAGTACATAAAGCAACGTTATTTCAAGACTGAAAAATTACTCATACATTGAATGCCAATTAATAAACTGACCTGCATTCAAGAGCCATCAATCTCAGCCAATTGCAAAGGAATAACGCAGTTCTTAAGGCGCTTAGACGAGCTAAATTAGCAACTCTATTTGTGATGGTTCAAAATTCGTTTGAAATGCTGTTAGAATAAAGTTCTAATCAGCTTGCACTATAAAGTGGTTGTTACGACAGCCACTGCGGGCCAAACAGCGCGAAATGAGTGGTTTCGATTGATTTACAAAAAAACTATTGATTGGATTAAAAAACTGAAACAGTATCATGCTAATATATTGCTTATAGAATTATTTGCCCAAAAATCAGAACGATCGCATGCATATTAGTATGTTTTTTATTGTTTGAAAAATATTTTTAGAGATAAGTTCGTGATTTCTTTTTATCGAGCCAAATAAATGGTATTATGTTTTCAAAACCGTTTCATGCTAGCATATATCCTGAAGAATATCATTTATTTTTCTGGTCTTGTTTATAGCAGTGAATCATATACTTTTAGTAATTATAAAACTCGCGTTTGGCTCAAGTAATCGCCTTAAACGCCGTTTAAGAACTTCTTAAACGCCCTTTGAGAACTGCGTTATTTCTGGCCAAATCCGCCTAACTTCGTGGAAGACTGTTTAGTCAATGTTATTGACTAAACAGTCTAAGCCATGTCGTACTAAGAAATGTTTTACGAGAATGTTTAGTCAATAAAGTTCATTGATTTTCTGATCATACCTCACAACCATCGAGGGTTGGAAATGTCAAGGTGTACAACAGAGCTTCTTTTATTATTTATTCACCTTATCGATGAAGTAGCCACAAAAAAGAGCTTTGAGATTTCGTAATGCGTACAGTTCTCATAGAAAAGTTGAATTAAAAATCTTCCACGAAATATTATTATGTAGTACTTCTGTAACAGACTTTTAAAAATAGACACTTAATTTTTTTATTCAAAGATGATAAAAAATAATAATCGAATACAAAATTGATAACATCGGTGAACTGAGCGAGTGTGCCCAAGCCCTTACATTAGGTATCGAGTTTCATTCGATTGCGTAACCATGGTGGCGAGTTCTCGATTATTGTCGGAGCGTGTAAACGGTTTACGTTAGTATTAAATTACCCGGGATTTGAAATTAATATTGTATTTTATTTGAATTAAAGTTATGCATGATGCCGCGAGCTTTTCTTGCATAAGGCTGATGGTTAATATTGATTGAGTAAATAAAACTAGCTTATATACGCAGCTTTGTTTACTTGACTATTACTAGACTATTAATGGCTTCATTATGACTTTCCAATGGTCAACCACTGACACTCCATTCAAAGAAATGTCATAGAATGATAATCTCGTACATGTTGATAAATGTGTAAAAATACAATTATAAATGAAATCTGGGAAGTAAATGTTCGCACTTAGTAGTAAATTTCGAACGCCATTTGTGTTAAGGGTTTTATAATAATGGCAATACGACAATGTCATTAAAACACAATTTTATTACGAGACCATTGACCGACCAATGATCGACCATTGTGAATTTAGCAGATTACGAACTTTAACCAAAATTATAGTGGGATAAGATTGGAATCGTGATGGAGTGACGAATTTATTAAAATAGCAGAATTAGACCCTGGTCCGTTGATATTTGTGCAGCCGACCCAATACCAAAAAATCCAGCTAAAATCTTTGTGAGTAAAAAATAACACATTCCATCGCATTGTTATTTTACCAAAGTCTAGCTTTGCAATCAAATATTTTTAACAGCTATAACTTCTGTCAATCAAATATTTTCATCATAAAAACTACATTGTTAAATCAAGTTATTATGATATAAAATCCTATAATCCAACATCTAATAAAAACAACCAGCACTTAAATAGTCAAGTAATTTAATAACTTCGTCTAGTAAGCTATAAAACTCCGTATTAGAACCTATAATAGAATGAATGGCTTAGGTGTTATAATGTAATTTTACGACGATAATAAATCAAAGTCACCAACTTTGTCACTTAATTGTCTGCTCTCCAATCTTTTAATCTTTGTCCTACAACTGTCAAACATATGTCAAAAGTACCCACTTTATTTAGACACTTGAAAAAATTGTACACATCTCTGTCGAGAGCTCAGAAAACATTGGTTATTTTTTCCAATATGATTATAATATGACATGTGTCTATGAGCTACTGGAAGTGTTAAATAGTTACTCGCTAAAAGGCTTAAGATTGCGTGAGATAATACAATAAATTATGGATATAGACCACCCTTGACATAGATTAGCAAGTGTCGTTTCCAGTCGAGTTGTTTATTATTATATCTGAGTCGTTTATTGTTTCTCACGGTATGGTTTGTAATCTATGGCAGGTTGACAGTTTGTTTTTAATGAGAACCCGGTTTTCAAGTACGGTGGTCAATAAGTAAAGATTGAATTGTTGGATATTAATATTTGTAGCAACTGTTACCTCTTTTTGTTAATTGTTCGACTACTAAACTACTATGGATAAAATATGACGTAATTGTCTACTAAGAATTGAATATAAAAGAAGAAGAGAAATTGCATCGACCCCAAATTAATTGGGATTAGGGCATGAGAATGATGAGGATAACTAATAGGTGTAGGCCGTAATTGTCACTAAATTTCAGAGTTAGGTGGTTCACCCACTGAAGATGCGTCCGGCCGCGGTGCGCGGAGCGACGGATAACGCGGCGGCGGCGGCGAAGACGGAGGCGCAGATCTTAGAGCAAGCATCATCAAGAATATGAAGCATCGTAGAACGAAATGGCCGGACGAGTTGGACAAAACCAACGAGCAGTGGTTCTCATTATTATAGGATCAACTAAAATCAAAATGAAATCAAATATCTCGATGGGGAGAGGCTAGAATAACTATCATCTGTCTAGCCTTTTCCAAACTTTGTTGGGATCGGCTTCCACTTCCAGTCTAACTGAATTCAGCTGGATACCAGTTTTTCACATGGAGCAACTGCCCATCTGTCCTCCAGAACCCATTTAGTACTGGGTAACGCGATACTCCCTGAAAAGACTGGTTGACAGACTTTTTGGGCCACTGACTACCTGTAACGACTGTCAAAGTTGGACAAATGACAGCCGGGACCAACAGATTGACGTGCTAGCCGAGGCACGGAGGAAACTCGGTATGTAAGGGTGGTCACCCATCCACAGACCAACATAGGCAAACACGGTTTAACCTAAAGATCGACCCGAGCGGCTGTAAATATCACTTACAAATAATTGACAATATGAAAACTATAAATAATTTGTTTTGTAATTGAAAATAGTTGAATTAATTAGCTACTTACAATGAGTTCCAGTTTATTAGACGCCATTACGTAAAACTAAAACTATGACGCAACCGAGAAAGCAAAAAACGTAAGGTGAAAGTACCAATTATCGTCCGCCTAATTAATAAGCATATTTTACTCTAAAAGGTTAAATCACGCCATTCTATTCGAGTCGTAGCACACTACAAGAAATTGTTGTAGCGTAAATCAAAAGAAACATAAAATGCCACACGTATGGCACGCGCCACCCACCTATAATATAAATTAGCTAAATAGTAAAATGTTGATACATAACTTTCCTATAGATTTCACGTGCCTTTGTTCGTGAGTCATAAAATCGTTGAAAGTTTTATAATATTTAATTGGATGTTTTAGAAATGGCTGAACAAGTTTTAGATGACGATTATTTTTGTTGTTTATCATTATGTGACTTTTTAAACGTGTTCGTAATCTAAACTAAACTATTGCGCAAACTCAGGCAAGTGCATTACTAAGTTTGCTCCTACATGTGATTATTTCCAAATCTAGGCTGATTTTGATCGTAAACAGCTAAATTGATTCGAGTACTAAAGTTTTGCTCCACTTAGGTACCTTTACTTTAGAGTTAATATCACACTAATATTATGAATGTGAGATGTTTGTAAGTCTGTATGTATGTGTCTCTCTCACGCAGAAACTACTAAACGGATTTTCATGAAACTTTACAGTATTCTAGTTTGTAAATCGAAATAATAATAAAAAACAACAATTTACACAGGTGACGCCGCGGGTGAATCCTAATAACCTCTTAAACCTAAAGTTGTTTTAACTAATGCAACGATTTGTTAGTATTTGTAGAACATTCATAACATTGTAATAAGCAATTCAGTTCCAAACTGACTTGTTTAGGGGTTATGCAGTTAATAAATAATTTTATTACACTTCAGTCTATTAATTTCAATAGACATGTTTGTTTGGTGAAATCATAACTGGATTCTATTGCAGCGGTAAGACTAACGGCTGTCTGCGACTGCAACCGTTTTTAAACATCACTTCCTTGCTAGCCCTTTTTAGGACCTACATAAAATAGCCTGTAACTGTTGGGCACCAGACTGTATCTTCTACCAAAGAGAATGCAGGAGTTTTAACCACCGCGGTGGTTGAAGATGGATTGGCGATATCAGACTTTTAGGAATCTATTGGCTCATTATGATAATTTCTATCTTCAGTGGTTTAGGTTGTCGCTTGTTTGGCAGTCAGTTACATAAGAAACGTTTTAAAAACACAAGTACATTAATCTAGTTCAGTACCACTGACTCATTCCTCATTCGAAAATAGACTCAAGGTAAGTCTGCTACCCCAAGTAACGATGTTTGATAAGAACACTGTAATTTTAATTATCGGCCCCATAAAAGGGTGCCCAACCCTAAAAGGGTAACTCCACTACCTGGGGTTGTATTTCAAAACTATAAAAAGGCTGCAATAATCGCTTTAATGGAATCGCCCCTTAAAACTAATACGGGTAGGTGAGGCAAAACAAATAGCGTGTGGTTGTGAAGCATGTTTATTGATATTTAATACATAGAGTGTTAGTACACGTCAGAAGTATACTTACTTAATTTTTAAAAAGTGCATAAAATAAAATAAAATATATTGAAAAGAAAGCATTTCACTCTAAATCCACTTCACGGCATTGCGCGCGACACGCACGAGTATTGAACGAAAAGTCGTGTCGTGTCGGGTCGCAAGTTCGTTTCAATGGAAACTATCTCTAAACACATCTTACCGCTTTCCATGGTCAGGCTTGGGTGGTTTTCTGTGAAAACAATTTAAAACTGTTAGTTTTTTGTATACTTGACCGTAAAAATAAAATCGTTGGGATGAAAAGTGGAGCAGTCACCCTAGACTTTTCGCAAGATATTTTTATAAATCTTTCAGTACAGGAATTGTACTATAACTGTTGATTTAATTTCTCAGATGGTAAAATAAATGTTGCTCAATCAATTTTAAAAACATTTTACTTGCGCTGTTGCACATTTCATTTTCATTAAATACTAGATAATTTTATTAGGAACGCAACCCAGCATCTTTTATTAGTTAAAAAGTTATTTATAAATGCTTATTTTAATCACGAAATGAATACATTAATTTAAATTGGGCCGCGCCGGGAACACGAACGAAAATTCAAAATGGCGGAACCAATACGAAAGAGCGATTGAAACTGGCAAACTGCGCACACACCTTTTACTAGGAAATTTAATTATTTAATAAATGGAATCTATAATTTAATTTCGTTAATGGCTGATTTGAAAGAATACTTTTTGAAGAAAGAACACAACAAAATTATGACGTAATTTAAAAGGAGGTTAACTTTAAATTCAAATGTCGAACTTACATGGTGGTATTGAAGACCAGTCTCCCAAATGGTCGTGGCACACGTACAAGTCTTGCTCGCCAGCCATCTTTTACAAGAATGAGCTGTGGGTTAATACCACGGCATGAAAGATCCCATGGGGCGATACCACCACCACCAGGTGGAATACCATCACGCATGCGCCTTAACGGGTGGGGCTGGCCTATTGATTATTTTCAACCCCTATTTCCATGATGAACTGATAAAAGCTGTATTCACGGCAGGGTAGACAAATTGCCAGTGGGTGGTGATTTCTGAGCTCTGCTATTAATTATGTAGTATGCAGAATGATTGATAGGGATTGTCCTGATCGAACTTTTACGAAGGAATTGTTGAAGGTTTCTGAGTATCGAGTCTTCGAATCGAATGACTGGCATGAATCGATATATTGTGTGGTTTGAATTGTATTTTTCTTTAGTAGGTTGAGGCGTTAATTTACGGAAAATGTTTGGCTGTTAAAGGCTTTTTAATTTAGTAAGGTTTTTAAAGAAAGTTTGATGGAGAATGAGTTACCATAGGCTGAGCTTTTAAAGGGTAGCAGGCGAAGTTTTTTTGCAATAACACACATTACCCCTATAATCGCAGAAGAAATAGGCATAACCGGGAAGAAATGACCATCAACCGGTCCCAAATACATTTTATTTTCATTGATTAAGTCTGCTCTAAAACTCATATAAATCGAATATTTTCTCGTACAAAATGCGTCAAGTTTTCATCGATTATTTATTTGTACCAACCCCTATGAGTATGGCAGTTTTCCTAGTAAATAGGCGACGGTCTGGCGACCTGTATCGACACTTTAAGTATACAGGGTGTATTTCACCTCATCACAAAGCCGTTAACCAAGCATTCTGTATATCAAACTAAGTAACTTTCCGCAAAAAATATTGCTTTTTTTTTGAGGTTATAAATCATGTTTTGTGGTATAACTCAATGTAACGCACTCAAAACATTGTGCGGATGGATGGATTGAATAGTACAGAGGTCGTAGAGATATTTAAAGTCATGCGATAAAAAGTGGTACTTAAAAAAAAACTTGTAAAAATCTTGCAACTTTGACCCCCTATATCTCCGTAACTAGGAGGTTCCCAGGTATAGTGTAGAACAAAAAAATGATCAGAATGACGAGGAGAACAAGTGCTTTTCGTAATCGTTAAGAGGTGTTTTACACCCTTTATACTACGGGAGTACCTGTATAACACTGCATGCAACCGCTTTTCCTAACTTATGTAATTTTGGCGAGGGTTGGCGCAGTGGGTAGTAATAACTTGGTCTTGAACGAAGTTGTAGGTTCAATGACAGGAATTAGCCTTTAAATTAAAGTAAAAATCGCCTATAGGATATTGAAAATATAATGTTGTTTCCAGAAATCAATGCTTTTGATTTATAAATATCAAATCCCATAACAGCTGTGTTGACAATCTCTTACTATTTTAGATATTATGAAAATTACAGTTAAATTCGTTTTTTTTTCTGTTTTACCTTTTGGCCTCGTTCAGGACCTATTGTTTCTTTTTATTTTTTTTATCTATGTTTAGTTTTCAATAGTTGTAAATAATGTTATTGTTTTATGTGTTTTGTCCTATAAGGGGGCTAATAAATGATTTTTCTGTGTTTCTTTTTTCCTTCTATTTTTTGTAGAAATATTAAAGAACTACTAAATCTACCGCTGTTTCGACAACGTAGAGATTAACAGGCACAGAGAGTAGAAATTCAAATAGAGCAGGTATTATTTAGGTAGTTATTTATAACATAACATAATATCACACCAGTAATACCTTAAGTTTTGAATAATATAGGAATATCTTAAGTAATACCTTAAGGCATACCCTGTTAGGCAGGGGTATGCCTTAAGGTATTACTTAAGGTATACCTAATAGTACATTCGCGATTTCCCAGTTATGTTTAAGTCCCATGCTATAGGGGTCTTCCTCGTCAACCAGGTAAAAACCCAGACGGCTCCTGTCGGAAAAGCCCAATAACATTTGCACGACCCGGGAATTGAATCCAAGATCTCATGCTCATTAGACCAAGTCTCATCACTCATTCATTGATGTGAAAACCAGACATCAGAGATGCCCAGCTCACGAATATGTCCTATTCCATATGGGCCTTAAACTCAACAGTATATACAGGCTCTAAAATACCAATGACTATATCTTATCTTAATATATATAAATTACGTGTCACGTTGTTTGTCCGCGATGGACTCCTAAACTACTTAACCGATTTTAATCAATATGTACACCGTGTGCAGTTTGATCCAACTTGAAAGATAGGATAGCTTACATCTCAATTTATGAGACGCAGACGAAGTTGCACGGGTCAGCTAGTTTCTATATAAGTACTAAGAAGCATAATTAAAGTTACTAGACCACGCAGTAGCAGTGAATTTAGCATCTATCTATCAAAGTCAGTGGCGCCCGAGCACAGGAAACACCGGAGTCTATCTAGAATCTAGACTGTACCTACTTACTGATTCCATGTAGTACGTAATTTTGTGTTAGGAAACAAAAGCAGATCAGGAATCACCTGCCTTTTGTTTTGATATAAGATACTCTCTATCTATCTCTGTTCTATGTCGTGTATATGTCACCGTAAAATTGTCAAATACGTTATATTGTAATATCTCTAGCGATATTGTAAAGTCTCGAATTATTGTCAAATGAACATACTGCTTACAACAAAACGCATTATTTTTCGTGAAATGCATGCGATGGTAGTCAACTTACGCGGTGTGGAGGGAAGGAGGGGTACCCCTTGCCCAGTGGCACAACTCTCATGGAAAGATAATGCACCATTCCTGAGAAATACCGATTATAACATAACCTTAAAACACTTTATATTCCCCTAAAAAGCGTGGTCGACGGGGCCCCAAGTCCCGATTATGGGGGCAGAGATACTTCCGTATGTTCAGTTGACAATAATTCGAGACATTGCAATATCGCGCATTGCAATTTTACGGTGACATATATATGAGATGAGGGACCAGTGGCCCCTTTTAAATATTGGTTAAAGCGACTACAGGAGCTGAACGCGAGTTTTATAATGCCTGAAAGTATTTGATTCACTGCAATAAACAAAACCAGAAAAATGTATGATATTCTTCAGGATAAAATGATAGTAGGTATGATGGTGTTTTGAAAACGTATTTACAAATAATTTTACTCGATAGAAAAAAATCACGAACCTATCTCTAAAAAATTCTTTTAACGATTAATTCCATACCATAATACATGCGATCATTCTGTTTTTTTGGAAAATGATTCTACAAGCAACATATTAGCATCACAGTGTTTTAGTTTTTTAGTCCAATCAATAGATTTTTTTGTAAATCGATCGAAACCACTCATTTCGCACTATTCGTCCCAGTGACTGACGTTTCAACCACTTTGTAGTGCAAGCTGATTAGAACTTTATTCTAACAGTATTTCAGACGAAGTTTGAACCACCAGAAATAGAGTTGCTAATTTAGCGCATGTAGACGCCTTAACAAGCTGGAGGGCGCATAAGTTATCTCCGTCATTGCGATAATTATTTTGTTATTTAGAGAAATGGGTCAAGGCTCCAACTTTTTCAAAACTTTTCTATACTTTTAAATACAAGTTTATAATATAATGTTAAATGGGTAGGTTACGACCTCAGTACTATTCAATGCGTCCATAAGCATAATCTTTAAATACTACTGTAAGACAAGATTTTTCACCCCAAAAAGTCTCTTTAATAAGTTTGATCCTTGGTTGACGGCTTAGTGGCTTAGTTTACACTTGGTAGAAGGATGGTTTGAAAGATGATTTGGCTAGAAAGTAAGTCCCCAAATGAATGAGATAAAAGCAGAAAGTGGATTGGAATAAGGTCTTTAACAGTTCTATATTTTGCTTAATCTCAATAGTATTTGAAGCGCTATACTAAAATGGCCGACGTAAGAGAAAATTATACCTTATTCATTGGTTTTACTAATATCTATTTACTTATTTAACAATTCATGTACATACTTAATATAGACAAGAAAAAAGGAACAGAAAATAGTACAAAGGTGATGCTTATTTCCAAAGAAATCTCTTCCAGCATACCTGCGAAAGGAGATACTGAAAAAAGAGATGTAGACATAATGTGTAAAAAAGGAGAGAAAATGGTAAAAAAAAGTACTAATTTTATGAGATTTGCAATGACTGACGTCACAGGAAACTCAAAATGACCAAATTCAAACGTCATTATGTAAACTTCCAAGCTTTTCGCTTCGCTTTCCCGCAGTAGGTTTAAATTAGAATCTTTTCCAGCAAAAATATCAGCTGAAGTCACAAAATTAACACTACTAAAACCGTATTTCCTCATACGCCATTCCGTGTCAATTATTTGCTTATATAGAGTAAAAATTATATACAAATATAGTTTGTATTCGTGGGCGGCCGTTGAAAAGCGCATTGCGGCATTCGGGTCAAAGGATTTTATCCGTTTCTAGGAAATACAGGGTAATCATAGACTGTAGCCAGGTTATTATAGGTCGTTGGTTTTTTCTAGTTATATTGGCAATTGTGTGTTGTTTGTTGTATAATTTGTAGTTTTAGTGTTGGTACTACTGGCCAAGGTTGATTGTGGTGATAGCATCGTTTGAGGTTTTTGTTGATTGTTTTCTGGAAGATTTAGTGATGAAAAGTTATTTATTTATTTTCCTCTTTTGGTAGGTGGAATGATTTTGAATGGCAAAAACTAATTTTCACGCATAATATTTAATTAGTATCAATCAACTTTTCAAAAACCTGGACGATGGTTGTAATTTCGATTAACTTTACGTTTACGTCGAGCATTTAAGTATTAGTTAACCAAATAAACAACAACCAGCTATACTATCGACATGATAAGTAACTACTGATTTACTTGATTTAAACCAGTGCTTCGCTCACGACTTCACCCCAGAAAATTTGTGATAGCTCGGCTAATATGCATGATGTTAATATAATTTATAACCCATAGTACCGACAAATAATGTAGCTTTCATCCACTAAATTTTTTTTTAGAATTGGATTATTGATCCCGGTCGAGATTACCCCCTATATCTCAAAAACATATTTTACCTCTCTATAATGTTGGTATGATAAGCTTTCTCAACTTTGGAGTAGCATTCCACATTATTTTTAAGAACAGCTTTAAATACACTCCACCCAATCGAATCCCTTGATTATTGACAAGAAATCCTCAACACCATTGCTTTTTAAACTCCAATCATTTCACTTAAACATGAGCATTCTCAAGCATAAATTCACAATTATATAACATTAAAACGTACGTGATTAACTAAATGCTCATTAAAATATTGAGCGTTATTTTTTGCTGCAAGCATACTGATTGGCAAGACATTGTACGTTAACTATTGAATCTTAACCATGTCGGCGCCTTTTGATGTGCAGTCAAATGTAAACAGAGGATTAAATAAATAGGTTAGGGTGTTGGTTCACTGGTGTGTAACGTTATCGGTACTTAATGAGTTAAAGACATTGTGACTTCAAGTTTCAATTGTTTTTTGGTCAAGCCCGCCATACTATTCCCAAACCACAGTAACTCCTGAAAGCCGGAATCAACAATGGCGACCACTAGAAAAGCGCCGAGACAATGAAGCTCGACGAAGTCCCAGAGAATGAATTTAACTGTCTTGGATCCCGCAACGAAATCAATCAGAAAGTATAGCGGAGGAGTATGAAAAAAAACCGTAATTTCCCCTTTTTAAGTTTCAAATTCTTGAATTGCGCCAAACTTCAAACCTGTAATCTTTGAAGTTTAGACAGAGGTATACCAAATAGAAGTAATAATATTAGGTACACCCATATTTCAACAGTTATGTTCAAGTTCCATTTAATAGGGTCGAGCCTATTCCCAACAACAGGGCACAAATCTACAGCTGCCACTGAGAAATTTCTAACAGAAAAACCCAATAACCCTGGTTGATCTGGGGAACCAAACCAGAACCTCATGTTCCCCAGTCGCGCTTACGATTGCTAGACCCAACGAGGTACTCGTAGTCAGAACGATATAAGTAGAAACAACAACAACACAACAACAACAACATAACATCTTATACTTTTTTTTTTTAGGATGGGAAATCATCAAATGACTTCTCCCACACTGGGCGGAGCGGGAGGGAGTGTCAGACTTTTACTGACTAAAACCCATCCATGTTCCTTCCTCGCCCTTTATGTTCCGGGGCCGCGGTATCTCTTTCGAATAGTCCCACAACCCCGAAACATCTTATACCTGTACCTACATTCAGAGCAAATAAAAATCTGATTCTGATTCATAAGGAATCAGGATTTTAACTACTTACTACTATTTAGGTTGCTTGTTCAGTCAAAAGCCGTAGAGCCTTGTTAGTCTGACAGTTAGGGAAAACGATGGTGAATCAAAGGTCAAAAAATGCATCAAATTGCCTAAGCTACCGAAAAATGTATGCCGAAAGTCGTAGTTATTACAAAAGTTTTGCAAGCAATTGCCAATAGTCTGGGTTTTCTGGTTTGCTTGAGACGGTGCTAAATATGTTAAAAATTCCTACTACTGAAAAAAGTTTATTCTAGACTTCTAGCTTGTTTTGGAAGAACCTACGTTAAAAACATCATCATCATAATTTTGTAGTAATCGTTAAATCTGACCGCGAGACGATTCGTGATGACTCTTGAAAACAACTTGTAGACATGGCTTAGAAGTGAGATGGGCCTGTAATTCTTCAACCGGGCATTGTCACCCTTCTTGAAGAAGAGCACCACCACACCCCTGCACCATGCCTGTGGCGTTTTCCCCTCGAGTATGACGGAATTGAACAGCTTCTGAAGGGCCTTAAGTACCGGTTTTCCACCCGCCTTCAGGAGTTCGGCAGTAATTCCGTCATCCCCCGGTGCCTTGTTGTTTTTGAGTGGTTTCAGAGCCATCCTAATCTCGTACAGCTGAGTCACCTCCTTTCTATCAAATATTAAAAACCTCATAGCTAAGATTTCGGTTTTGTAATTCTTTTCAAATCTATCTTGAAGTCGTTTCTATGCCCACACATTTCTTCACGTACAACCTCATGAAAAAAAAACGAAATCGCATCAAAATCAACAATGCATTTACTACCACCTACCTCACCATTTATAACAACCTACCCTACAAGTACCTACCACCTGTCATCAATGTACTCACGCCTTAATTTAATACATTTAAATAATCAACGATTAAGTATCACCATTTAATGAATCGCTAATTTCGTTTTTGTTCGTCGCGAAGTTTTTTAATGGAATATCTAGAGAATGGAGTCGAGTTAAAAGGGGAACGAATGTTTAAAGGAATGTGGAGTATTTTCGCGTTCCTATTGGATCTTTGATGTTGTTTTCTTATAGTAATTGAGGAATGGATTAAATAAAGGGTGTAAAACACCTCTTAACGAATACGAAAGGCACTTGTTCTCCTGGTCATTCTGATCATTTTTTTGTTCTACACTATACCTGGGAATCTTCTAGTTACGGAGATATTGGGGGTCAAAGTTGCAAGATTTTGACAAGTTTTTTTTTAAATACCACTTTTTATCGCATGATTTTTACTTTAAATATCTCTACGACCCCCGTACTATTTAATCCATCCATCCGCACAATGTTTTGAGTGTGTTACATTGAGTAATACCACAAAACATGATTTATAACCTCAAAAAAAAAAGTTGTTTCCCAGCAATATTTTTTGCGTAAAGTAACTTAGTTTGATATACAGAATGCTTGGTTAACGGCTTTGTGATGAGGTGAAATACACCCTGTATAGCTGTGTACAAGGATAGTTTGATAGTAGCCATGATCTCCTTATTTTTTTTAATTTCTTATTATTATTTTTTTTTTTTTGAAAGACAAGTGTACCAAAAACCGTGGAGACATTTTTAGCACACCTGTGTGAATGCTATAATAAATAGTAAGAAATTATAGCAAAAAATAATGGTCTTACATTTTCAATAAAATCCCGATGTTTGTGTCATCCAAGCTACAAAACATGATTCTTAAGAAATCTGATGATATGATCTGATGGTTCTGATAATTATGATCTTTAGAAAAATTTATCAGCTATCATCATAAAAATACAATTAGTATTTTTATGTTGGCCACCAAGATACATAGAAACATTTAAAGGTTGACTGGTAGAGAATGCCATTGGCATTAAGTCCGCCTCTGTACTTTGTGCTTGAAGTGTTAAATAAATAAATAAATAAACATTGTCCTGTTTGTAACAGTTTTTTTTTCAACCATTGTTTGTTTACAGCAAAGTCGTAGAAAATATTCTCCAATAAACTTATCCCACTGGCAAATGCTTCTTCTCATGTGGAGAAGAACAAGTTCTAGAATAGTACTTGTCTCGCTTTAAGCGTTGACGAATTCAAATATCCTTAATGATCTTTCAATCTTCATTAAGTGACACCGATATTCCAAGAACACTTAATGCATTGACAGAATTGTTTGAATCCATGACAAACTAATTAAAAACTTGTCACTAAGGCGATTAACAATTCATTCCTTTAAAGAAATTAAAGAATGAGGTGTGGATATTTCTGTGAACGGGTTAGTAGGTATCACATTGAGGATATGGCGTCAACATTAACATTAACGGGTTTTTTTTCATTATTGAAAAGAGACTTGAGTTTTGGGATTTTTTTCAGTATTTTTTAGATAGAAATTCGCTTTTTCTGACTTTTACGTGGCCACAACATTCAATTTAATCCGATAATGTTATTTATTTATTTATTAAAAGGAGAACCAACAGTTAAAATACGTGAGTAACAATTGAATAAACGAGACAGAGCCAATTACAGGTTCTCACGAGTAGACACAGAGATAATAGTAGAAAACTTAAGTCCATGTTCACCAAAAATATGACGCTCTGATTATCTAAAACAGCTGTTTTAGACACATTTTTGTATGGGAACATGTCACAGTGACAGCTGTTTTTTGGTTAACCTTTTTTACTTACCTTTTGACTGTTAGCTTTTCAGTGAACATGGACCTTAAGATCACAAAATAGCAAACTCGATAATAATACAAATTAAGGGAATTAAAAATAAGCAATAAGCACTAAATACACTCAGACACTAGGTTAGGCATTGTTGACATGGGGAAAAAATAAGATAAATAAAAAGCATTACACGATTTAGATAAAGAGAAGTTCTTACAAAGTATATTAAAGTCCTTACTCGCCCTCAACAAATATGAGTTTTGCCTATAGTTGGATGAAGAAAAAGGAATGGAGATAGGTGGATTAAATCTGACTAATCTCTGGGGGATATTGAAATGTAATTTAAGCAGGAGATCAGGACAGTCAATCTCGTTATTTTTAATTTTTAAAAGAAAAGTGCAATCTGCAAGTCGGCGGCGATCTAAGGTGGCTGTAAATGGAAGTTCTTACAAAGATTTGAGTAATTATCAGAATGGTATACGCAGCCGAAAACAAAGAAAACGAATAAATCTTTTTTGAATACGATTAGTATATTATACGATTTATGTGTTTGCATAACACGGGTTCCATATTTGTGACGCATAATGCATGGTGTTTATTCTAGAGTCCCGGGAATTTATTATTTTTGGTCAAAATGAAATCACTTGAATCAGTGTTTTTTTGCTTGGATATCTTTGGTTAGACGTACTGAACGCTGTGTTAAAATTTGACCATCTATTTTAATAGGACTTTATAGACGTGATTATCACACTATGGGATAACGTGACAATTCCATCGTGATTATTCGTGATTTTTGAAGTGAAACCTTCTTTAGGCGCGTTGAGCACTTTTAGGGTGAACAGAAACCATGGAACTCGCGTGATCGTCACCTAACGCTTCGTAGCACTCGTAGCCGATCCGCTACGGCGTAGCAACACTTAGGCGTGCGCGGGGCACAACCCGTAGCAGATATGGATTACTTAGGGTACTTACATAAAGAAACAGGTTTCCGGTACAGACAAATCTGTAGGGGTCGGTACCGATCGGTACAGTGTTGACTCGCATAAAGAAACAGGTGAATCTGTCCTTAGTGACACCAGTAAATGCTTAAACCCGTATGGCACGGTCCAGGTAGTCGGCACCGACAAGTTACAACCTGTTTCTTTATAGGTGAGTGAATAGAATATATTGAAATGTTATACCTGCGCCGGTCGGTACCGACCCTGACTGATCAGACTGATTTTTTTCTCTCGCTCTAATTTTTTTTTGAAACACACGTGATTTAAGATAACTCCTAACATGAAATGAAAGAGTACGGTCGAACAAGCTATTTGGTTTACATTATACAATGTAATTTGTAGGTTAAACTGTAAACCCAATAGCTTGTCCTACGTACATGCCTGGACCCTAAAAGTATCTGCTAGTCAACGCAACCCATATTTCTGTTACCGCTTTTGAATTGAACGGAACCTCTCCAATATTTATTTTACCAATAGAAATGAAAATAAACGAAGTCTAACTAACTTTTATAGCTAATTAATAAACGTGCTAGTTAGTTTATCGGACGTTTTATCTGTTTTAGTATAGCTGTAAGTTTTGTAAAATGATACCGAATAAACTCTGGAACGGCTACAATAAAAACTTAATACCTTTAAATGCTAAACTTGGATTCTAAGTTACAAATAAAAGGTTAAAAGTTTTGTTACCTAATTAACTGTAAACGGGCAAAAAATTTTGGTATGCTACCTAATGGGTGTAAAAATATCCTTAATGAACCCAAAATGCACTTTTCTTTTTCGTCATTGTAATATTTTTTTCGTTCTAGATACTCAAAATCAAGTATGGTCATGTATGGTTCAAGTATGGTCTAGAATCTACACTATACTTGGGAACCTTCCAGTGTAGTATGGTCTAGAATCGAGACTATACTTGGGAACCTTCTAGTTTAGTATGGTCCAGAATCTAGACCATACTTGGAACCTTCCAGTTTAGTAATGGTCTAGAATCTAGACCATACTTGGGTACCTTCCAGTTTAGTAATGGTCTAGAATCTAGACCATACTTGGGTACCTTCTAGTTTTGAGTGTCTATTACGAAAAGAAGTGTGTTACATAGAGTCTTACCGTATACGGTAAGACTATTTTTGGGGTGAATAATCACGTTTCATAAAACGTGATTATTAACCCAAAAAATAGTCGTTTCCCAGCAATAATGTATTATGTAAAATTACTTAGTTTGATGTACAGAATGATTGGTTCTTGGTTGACGGCTTCGCGTAGGTTCCATTATTACCTAATATACATAGATACATAATATTTTATTATGTGTCAACTGATATCCTATCCCTCATCAATCTGTATTGGCCACTTTGTTGGGCAAAGGTGTCCCATATAGCGCTCATAATTATGTGTGATTGTGTGATTAGTGAACACCTCGCAAGTCCATGAGCCAGTGTTCCCTACGCCACCCAATCAAAACAGTGAAAATCATTTAATCATTCTACCTCAAAAAGTTTAAATCATTTTGCGGAATCTATCTCTTCATTTTGAAACTTTTACTTAGATATTGAAACTAAACGGCATCCACTTCACTACGCATTACGAAAACAGCCAGTAATAACCAAAATATTTAGTGCTCAGTAACGTAACATATTGGTGCTCCTATATTCGTGTGCATACATATTGCAGATTACCCAACGTCACATAACTTCATTATTCACACCCATATCAAGAACAAGCTTAAGAGCAAATTACCTTCGTTTATTGAGTGCAAACCACAAATAACACATGTATTCATTAACAAAACATTATTGATACACGAAATTGATACCGAAACTGGTTTGCAGGACCAGTAGCTGATTGCAATAAACTCTATCGGCATTATGACTTCACTAATGACATAATGTTAATCAAATGATTCAATTTAAATGAATTTCCTATCAAATATTGCTTGGCCTGTCATTCTGTCGATAGCTCCCTAGTGCGGAGACAGATTTTGCATTCTAAAATACCGGTATCGAGAATAAATTTTAATTATTTATTAGGTGTATGGAAAATGTTAAGTTTTGTGTAGATTATGAATTATTTAGTTTTATTTAGAGGCTAAGTGATATCTTGAGTGTTGTTTGAGTTGTAATGTATTTTGTTTTGATTCATATTATCTATTGGTTTAAATCTAAATTATTGTAGGACAACAGAACTCAAGGTGAAGTGACACTGCAAAATTTGATAAATATTTAATCAGTTTTACTTTAAATCTAACTAAATTTAGAAACATAAGTACCTACTAAGTTTAAGACATGAATGGGGTCATGTGGGTTTTTGCTTTCATTTAATAATTAGTTCGAAAAGTGCAATAATAGACACTTTCCCAATTTTATGTAGGCTTCACTTTGCCATATGTCTAATAAAATAGCAAGTTCAATTTATATGTAAAACAAAATGAAAATCTTACGTAAAAGTTCTTTCCACACCACGTCGCCGGCTATATTAAAAGCGCATGGACACAAGATTACTACCGAACACATTCATTGAATGGACGCCTGTCTGAATTAATTAAGGTCCAAGTAACAAACTCGGCAGAGACCGGACACCCTCGGCCTCGGCATACTTTTTAGTATCGGCTTAATATATGATACCAGTTCGGCAAAGTTTTAATTAGAAACAAAACTAGTCCATTCGATTGTTTGAATAAACAAAATGTCAATCCTATAAATCAATTGAAAATCGAAGTGATTTATCGAACGAGAATCCATGTTTTAACTGACTTATTCAAACATTCCTTTGTATTTCTAACTTTAGTTTTATATTTGAAGTAACAAAAGCAAGCAGTGTTCATAACAGAACTTTTAATGTTTTAAAAGCAGTGATAAGTGGCATACTAACGCACGCACCGTATTTTTAATCTTACCCTATAAAACATTTTTTAAAGGAAATGGTTTAGTATGTTCATAAATATTATCAGTGGTGCAGTCATAATAACAACGACTGTTTGTAAAATAAAAAAGGGTTAGACTATGACTACAGGTCAATGGACTCGAAGTGATGTCTTTTCGATGCCATATTTTTTGTTTGTTTAACTAGTATCGGTTACTAATTTGGTATCCGCCGAAACCGAAAGTTGGCGTTTCACATCACTACTTTATGGTCATATAAAACTCAAGTTTGAATATAATTATTCGTTTATTTTGCATAATTATTCCTAACTAGATTTAATAGGTTTAGGTGTAACCTAATGACTAACAAGTGAGGACTTGTGTTTCAATTTGTTACATTTCGTTTTAAAACTAGAGTATTGATGTATCCTTGAATGTATAAATACAGGGTGTAAACCACCTCATCACAAAGCCGTTAACCAAGCATTCTGTACTTCAAACTAAGTAATTTTACGCAAAAATTATTGCTGGGAAATAACTTTTTTTTTGAGATTATATATATAAATCATGTTTTGAGCTAAAACTCAATGTAACGCACTTAAAACATTGTGCTGATGGATGGATTGAATAGTACGGGGGTCATGGAGGTGTTAAAAGTTAAGGTCTTACAAAAAAACTTGTATTTAAAAAAAAACTTGTCAAAAAATTTTAACTTTGACCCCCCACATCTCCGTAACTAGAAGGTTCCCAGGTATGGTGTAGAACAAAAAAATGATCGCAATGATGAGGAGAACAAGTGCCTTTCGTCTTCGTGAAGAGGTGTTTTACACCCTTTATAAGAATGACGTAACATCACGCCTGTGATGCCAGAAGAGTTATGCAATGGTGTTGCTAATAGTACACTCATATTTCGATAGTTAAGTCCGATTTAATAGGGGGTGAGCCTATTGTCAGCAACCGGACGCAAATCCCGTGGCTGCTATTGAAAAATTCCTGCTGTAAAACACAACAACACTTTGACCGACATGGGAATAGAACCCAGGACTACACGCTCAGCAGTCGTGATTCCCACCACTATACTAATGAGTGAGACAGTCAATGAAAACAGGAATGATCTCATTGAATCTGTTGTTTATATGGAAGTTTACATTATCTAGGTTTTAAGGTTTTCTCAACGATTAACTAAAATTCCTTAAACCTATTAATCAGGGACTCCATGCTCAAAACAGACGTTGATTGTATGGTCTTTTAAATTACTTAATATTGTATGTATTAGAAAATGACGCCTAAAATCAGTTTTTTGGCAATAGTGTCGATTCTGTCTTTGTCTTTTTCTCTCTAATAAAACGAGAAAGAGACGGACGTAATTTAAAACTGTCAAATTTATTTGGAACTAATATTACGAGTACATACAAATAAAGGGTGCATGTAAAAATATGTTGACAAGGCATAAACTAGTTTGAATCTTTCTCTCTAACTTAGTTCATATATGCTATAGCCGTCCTTTTCTCACAATGCCTTTCAGTAAAAGATAGCAATAGCCTAAACTAAGTTTATTTTTTCCACAACAGAATCGACACCAATATCTCCTATCCGACTCATTTTACGACAAAATAATTTACAATTAATTATAATATACATTTACTACAATTGACGGCTTATTTTTATTTGTAAAATACAGATTTAAATTTAAAAAAATACCACTAAAAATACCAATTGAAATTATTTATGTAGATCTATCTGTTTTAGCGTTTAGCGTATGAGTGCTGCAAAGTGTATCCCAAAACAAGCTTGGTCAAAACAACCAAACGACTATACTAAACAGACTAACAATCAAAACACAGTTACACTAGATATTAATTCATACGCGACAAATTCATTAAGAGCCGGATACATGGCAATGAATACATTTATAAGTTAGCGCTCTCTCATGAATTATGAGATGGCTGTGGGAATTCATTCGGATTCATAGTAGATAGGTACAGTAATCTGTGGTACAGTGCTGCAGCATGGATGCATCGGCAAACATCGGAAGCAATCGTATAAACCAAAAACGTATCGTAAAAACTAGTAACAAAGGTAAAACACCTTCTGCCGGGGTTGCGGGCCTGTTCGAAAGAGATACCGCGGCCCCGGAACGTAAAAGGCGAAGGAACATGGATGGTTTTTAGTCAGTAAGAGTCTGACACTCCCTCCCGCTCCGCCCAGAGTGGGGGGGGTCATTTGATGATTTCCCATCCTTAAAAAAAAAAAAAAAAAAAAAGGTAAAACACCTTGGAATGTCGACTTTATCACTACCGAGAAAATTGTAGCACAAGTCAGAAGGGGAAAAAAACAGTTGTTTCCTTCAAAAATGTATGGAAAAGCATTTTTTTTTTAATTTCTTTATTTTCTCTTTTAAGTTGAAGTTGCGTGGGTCAGCTAGTTTCGAATAAAAAGGTGATAGAATGAGGTTCAATAAGTAGGTATTGACATGGTTTTATTTAGGACTTTAAAACATCTAAAAAAACATAAATATCTCATACCTCGAGGAACTGGCGTGAATGTTCATCTATAATATTATAAATACATAAGTCAAAACGAACTATTAACGTGCTCTTTAGCTTCCGATGTTTGAAAAATGATAATCGCACCCAAGACTAGTTAACAATAGCAAGTGCTTTAACCTTGCCAACAGATCTGGTACAAAGCCTTCTAACGTATTCAAATTTATATGAAAACAATATATTACCTTTGGCATTTCAATCAACGATAAATCTCCAAATGATAAAGATCGTAATAAACCGCTATTTCATCTTACAATCTTGAAACCCACTCATACAAATAATGTGCAGATAAACCACCTAAATCTAGTAATTTTGGTCCTATTGCTCCAATTTTGGGCCTTTAATCCGCATACGAATTACAAACTCATGTCGCAGTGTAACTGAAAACAGTGGTTGTTTGAAAAACCTGAAGTTTTTACGGTGACGGAAAACATTGTGAGGCAACCGGCATTTCCTAGAATAAAAAAATCAAAAGGATACGAAATCTAGCATTCACTCTCTTTCAGAGAGGGGCTTATGTACAACAGTTGGGTCAAAACTTTAGCTTCAGAAGTCGGTGACAAGGTCGATCAAACAAAAGTCACCGACTTCTGAAGCTAAAGTTATTTTTCACTTTTTTTGTGTGAAGTCGGTTTCTCGGTTCTCTTTTTACTGGTTCACATGTGCTTACCCCTTCACGGCATACCGGCGTGATTTTCGGTTATGAACTGGTGTAAACAATAGACAGATATGAGATTTCAGCAATCCCAGTACATTTGCTATCATTTATTGAGGAGTTGCCTATCTCCGAAGTTCTTTATCAGATCTTCATCAAATTGAAATGGGATCACTTCGAGAAAGTACATTTCCTAATACTACCCAATAAAATGTAAAGAGTTCTCTCTATTTCTCCAGGATTCCATCATATGATCCTGATTTTATAATATTGTTACATCGGACCTACTAGAACATTCGAGAAAGCAAGTGATTACAGTGTGTGTACGTTAGAAGTTCGAGAGCATTCTATTATTATTAGTTTAAAGTTAGGTAGGTAGAAACTCGCGACATATTTATAAAAGACATTAGAATTTCGACCATACGCCTAGGGCATACGGTTCATATTTGTTTGTACAAGTAGCTAGTAATAATAATTACCTACTTACCTATTCCTTTGTTAGTGTTTCTTATGACCCTCTAGAATGTTCGTGGTTATTCTGGTGTGTCTGTTGGCGAGTATAAATACACCGCTCAGGCCCGCGACCAGCAGTCTTGTTTTGGCTACACAACGAAGCGAATCGAAGTGAACTTGAAGAGCGATATCTAACCGAATAGTGAACAGTAGTGTATTGTAGTGTATTTGTGATTAAGTTTAAATTGTTTTGTGATTAATATAGTTATTGTGTTGTTTAATCGGTAGTAATTAATTTATCTCATACCCAGCTCGTAACAATATACTCGTGTATAAATACAACCTGGGAAGTATACCCTTACAAACAATTTAAAAAAATAAAATCGGTCCAGCCATCTTCAAGTAATCGGGGAACACTGAATTGAGAACCTCCTTAGGCACACGTTTACCTAGTAGTGGTAGTAGAATTTAATCTTAGATTGACCAATCAGACTGGGCTTTCTCCTTATATTCTAGTATTTTCATAAAAAGTCCATTCTTTCAATAATACCGCGACACATACATTTCGATCAAAACTGGCTAGCAGGTAAATTAAACCAAGTTGGTTACAAAATGTTAATTTACTGAGATTTATTGAGATAAATATCACGAATAAATTGCTTTGGCAAAAACTTTAATGTAGTGACGGTCTGTACCTATGAGGTCGAACCGAAACTTTGTTTTCGGTTGATACAGAAAACTACATATTGAATAATTCTATTAGTTTTTCATCTTCACGGTCAGATAATAAAACTTGTTCATTTAACTCTAAACTCACGTTTAGACTCAGGTACGTACCTACTCAAGCATGTTTATTGTTTACACAATCTGGCATTATATTTATCATATTCATTTTATTTGGCTTACCCATAAGTTTAAAAAGATGTTGTTGGGCTTAATGCTAGAACAATTGCTGAACCTGCTAAGGCACAACATTATCAATTAATCTAAAATTTAGACTTTCTAAAAATAATAATAGTAAATCATTTATTTCAGATTCATCCTAAGATAACACCCATTCGTGAGCAAATTTGCGAGCTTACCTATTAGTGTTAGTAATAAAGAATGTTTTTTTTTTAACATTAAATAAAAATAAAGTGGCAGGTCCGGGTGGACTTCCCGATGATGGCGGCAAATCACTAAACGACTGCGTACAGCCATATCTAGCACCCCAGAGGCCCTACTCCCTAACGTTTCGTCCATACGGACGGATCTATCCGCGTCTCTCACACGCACTCGTCTGCAGACGTGCGCGAAAGAGGCGGATAGCACCGCGCACCGCTAATACACCACCTTTAATCATTTGAATATTATCATCTTAACTAAATTTTATTTAAAAAAAAACTTAAGTTCATTCACACACTGGCCCATACCGCCCCACGACTGAATCTAGCTAGAAGCAAGAAGTTTGATTGAAAAGTTTATTGTAAAAAGAAAGAATGACTAAGAAAATATGGAATCATCAAAGTAAATAAAGGATGGAATTGCATCAGTATTGCTTATGAGAAATCCCATTTTCCTAAGAGACACTTAGACTAACGAGTACCAAAAACTACATAGAAGTTCATCCCTCCCTCTCTTCATATAAAGAACCTTCTCTCTTATCTATGAAAGGATCTAAAGTACAATCTACGATACTCTTAAACAATAGACATTTATCAATCCTACATGTACCAAGTATAATCAACGTCTTCCATGTATGTACTGGTCACTTGGTCAGTGTTCCAAATACATGCGAGAAGGTTTAAGGTACTCCATTGTTATATTTTAGGATCTTTCACAAAGAACAGAAAAGTAAAAAAAACAAAAAAGTGAAAAATAACTTTAGCTTCTGAAGTCGGTGACCTTTGTTTGATTGCTTTAGTTTTTTTGTCACCGACTTCAGAAGCTAAAGTTATTTTTCACTTTTTGTTTTTTTGAAGTCGGTTTTATTTTTTGCAAAAAAGTTTTTATTTTTAACTTTTTAGTGGTTCACATGTGCTTGATACATGGAAAGTGCATACCGTTACAATTACAACAAGCCCAAACACGACTATGGTACATTGTCTCATTATGGAGTTCCGTGACTCTTGGCTTCATCATTAGTTCTGATGGTAGAATGGTTCTTATCAAACGCAAATGCTTCACTTGTTGTAGAAAATACCAAAATCGCAACACGTTTTCATATAAAATTTGAAGAGTTCCCTCGATTTCGCCAAGATTCCATCATCAGATCCTGATTTGGTGGCTATGGGACCATTTGGAAAGAATACCCTTTCCAACAAAAAAATAATTTTCCAAATCGGTTGGCAAGCGACGGAGTTATGCCCGAACAAATATAAAAACATCCGAATTGAGAACCTCCTCCTTTTTTAGAAGTCGGTTAAAAAGCATTGAAGCTTTTGCCAACAAAACTTAGTATTATTACCTTAACGGTTTAAGTTATATATTTGCAGAGGTACGAGTACTTTGAAGAGATTGACCAAATTTTGTAAACACATTTTCATATTTTATTATTTAAAATGGGAGACAAAATAGGTTACTTGTATACGTCACTGTCTGCCAAGCCTTTTCCCAACTATGTTTTATTTATTTATTTTATTCATTAACACATACATTCATTTTAACAGGTAAAACCCAAGCTAACAAATGTAGTCATTATACCTAATGTATGTTGGGGTCAGCTTCCAGTCTAACCGAATTGAATTCTTCCATTTTGAAATTAATTGTTTTTTAAATGAACTCACCTACTGTACAAGTAAAATTCTGACAACCCGTCTTACCAAGGGGTACCGTATTACCGTATTACCTCCACAGCCCAGTTAGTACTGGGAGTACTAACTGGGCTGTGGAGGTCAGATAGGCAGTCGCTCCATGTAAAATACTGGTATTCAGCTGTTGTTAGACTGGAAGCTAAGTTCAACATAATTAGGAAAAGGGTAGGTAGATGATATGCACCACAACCAACCCAACAGCGAGATGCTGCATATATTTTACTAGCTGACCCGCGCAACTTTGTCTGCGTCACATAAGAGAGAGAAAAACGAAAGTAAAAAAATCCCCGTTTTTGCAACACTTCTCATTCCTGCTCCGCTCCTAACAATTGGAGCGTCATGTTATATAGCCTAAAGCCTTCCTCGATAAATGGACTATCCAACACAACAATAATTTTTCAATTCGAACCAGCAGTTCCTGAGATTAGAGCGTTCATCCAAGCAAACAAACAAACATACAAACAAACAAACAAACAAACTCTTCTGCTTTATAATATTATTATATAATATAAGTATAGATATCCTTTTGAATGGGAAGGAACATTGCACAATTGCACATCTGTCATTTATATGTTAATCTCGTTGATAGCATTAATATACAAAACATTACTGTTGCTGAGAAACTGAGACTTTACAACCTTTTCACTTTTAGGGTTAGACTTTTAGAGCCTTAGTTGTCACACGACATGCATAAAATATTGGTTAACAACTGCTATTTTCGACAGTATTGATCCCTACCTCCCATTACGACCCTAATCATTCTTTGGTCACATTTGAGATCGCCTAAGAAACTATGAATGGACTGTATAAAGAATTATCCCTATCCCTACTATTATATAAATGTGAATGTAAGTTTGTTTGTTACGCTTTCACGCGAAAACTACTAAACCGATCATCATGAAACTTTGTACACATATTCTTGGAGGTATTAGAAGTAACATAGGATACTTTTAATTTAAAAAAAAACTAACCCTCACTCGCAGACGAAGTTACGCGGGTCAGCTAGTAGGACAATAAAGGTGCAGGTATCTAATGGGGTGACGAATAATAGGGAATTATGGAAAAGAAGACACAAACAACCACCGACCAAAAATAAATTGGGGGGCAAGAGAATGATGACGATTTGAGATCACATTAAAATCGCCAAAAAAATTTGAAACCTGTGAACATTACTATTTTATTTGTGTCGAAATTATTAGAACACTTAACCATTGGTTTTTTCTTTTTGCATGGAAATATTTAATGCTTTTTATGCTTTTTTCAAAAATGCCCGACTGACAGCTGTCAAGTGTCAAAAACGAATCATTGACCCCAAAACTTTCTACCAATTTAAAAAGAATGTAAGTACAACCACTCTCCTACAACAATACGAACAGCTAAGAAAAGGCAGGAAACACAGCTAGCATTGTTTGAAACTAAATGAATTTAAAGTAGGCTCGGTGGCTATATAGTAACGAATTCGCGGAACTTGACGCGTTTCCGCTTTAGAGACTGTTACTTTACTATTACCATAGTTTTTGGGTCAACGGTTACTGTCTGGGAAAGTCTGACTATGAGGGAAAGGACCACCCTGATTTAGGCTGGATTGGTCATCATCTGCCTTGCTTCCCAACTATGTCGTGGTCGGCTTCCAGTCTAACTTGATACAGAATAGAGCGACTGTCTAGATAGGCATCCCTTTGGTGGGTCTGGTTGTCTGACTTACGGACTTCAGGCAACCAGTAATGACTGCATGCTAAAATTCATTTGTTTTCTTATGATGACAAGTCGGGATATCTTGTATGGAAAAAAAAATGGTGACCAATCGGAACCGTGGCAAATGACATAACTCCTGCCAATGACAACAAGAAACGAAAGCTAATATCGCTTTCCAAGGCTTTGAAGGGCCAGAGTATCTTAGGGATGGTCACCTATTCTCAAAACCTTCTAGTTACGGAGATTATATAGGGAGGCAAAGTTACAACTTTTACAAGTTTTTTTTAAATACAATTTGTAAGATTTCGACTTTTAACACCTCCACAACCCCTGTACTATTCAATCCACTCTTTAGCACAATGTTTTAAGTGCGTTACATTGAGTTCTACCACAAAACATGATTTAAAATCTCAAAAAAGAAAAGTTGTTTCCCAGCAATAATTTTTGCGGTAAGTAGCTGCGATGTGGCTTTGCGATGAGGTATATGACAGTGGCGATCAAAAGTTTAAAAGCCATCGGTAAAAAAACATCAAGCTACAAAGTTCAGTCGTAATTTGTAAGTGCTAAGTGCTTGCCTCATGAACAGACTTTTCCAATTATGCACGCTGTATGTTAGTGTAGGAAATTCCCATTTACAGTAACTTGCAGTTATTTTACTTTCTCCGCTAACGACAATGAGAAAAGGTTTTGTTGGCTTCGTCAAGTTCTACGAGAGCCTAGACAGGGTGACATAACATCAGTGACAAATCACCATCTTCCTGCCGTTGGCCTGTCCATTCTACTTGGGGTCGGCCCCAACTTAGGAACAGCTTCTTTACCCTTTCCCTCTTGTCTGACGTCATGACATTATTTATTCCGTTCACTTTTATGTCATTCCTTACCAAATCCAAACAAAGAATACAGAAAATTAAAATAAACCTTTTTGTTTGACAAAAGTCGAGATGCTTTTATTATCTTGTTGAAAGTCGTTGTGAAAATACAAAATGCTTTGACAGTAATTGCCACTTCTCATGGGTCCTATAAACCATCAGTGAATTTGGTACAAAGAATAATTTCCGGACCCAGATACTTATGCTGACAAAGACTTGAGTAAGTGTAAAAATAGCTTTTCAGTTGATTGCCCGAATGAGTTTTATCGATCTTTATCCTTACCAAGAACAAAACACAATCATCTCCAAAAATAACCACCTTTAAACCGAACACCTTAGGAACCACTTCCCCCATTGATAGTAAAAGTAGTTTACAGTCAGTAAATCAGCAGATCCACAATGACAATAGGCGGAAACGTTGCGTTGTCGCTCCACATGGCAACACGCGTGACGGCGCGCGACAAACTTGTGAAATTCGCGCTGACACACTGGCGGAACGAATGGATAGCGCTGGGAGGATGTTGCGTATGGCCCATTGTGTATACACATACCTTCACCAACAAAGTGATAATGATGATGGAAAAGCCGAAAATTTTGAAAGTTTTTGGAGAAATACGAACTTGTTAAGGTATTCTGATAGCCTTCAAATATGTTTAGCACCATTTAGTGGGTCATCCATAGAACCTATACCCAGCTGAACTTAGCTACAGGGCTGATGAAATGACTTTTGATAAAGATAAACAAAATAACCTACCAACAAACCAATAACCTAGAATCCTACAATATTTGAGACCTCTGCTGACGAAGTGGTCAAGTGCGTGAAATGCGCTCTGACATACTGGCGGAATGAATGGATAGCGCTGGGAGGATGTTGGGTGTGTACACATGCCTTCACAAACAAAGTGATAATGATGGAGGTAAAGTCGAAAATGTAAAAAGTTTTTAGGAAAAATACTATCTTGTCAAGGCCCTCTCTGATAGCTACCTTGCCATAGAACCAATAACTAGGTAGCACTCCGATTTAGGGCTGATGAAATGACTTTTGATTAACACACAAACACAATAACCAACTAACAACCTAGGATTCAACAAACTAGGATCCGACAATATTTGAGGCCTCTGCTGACGAAGTAGTGAAGTATGTGAAATGCGCGCTGACACACTGGTGGAACGAATGGATAGCGCTGGGAGGATGTTGCGTGTGGCCCATTGTGTATACACATGCCTTAACAAACAAAGTGATAATTATGATGGAAAATGTTGAAAGTTTTTGAAAAAATACGAACTTGTCAAGGTCCTCTGGTAGCAGAAAGTATACAATACTTCCTTCAAATATGTTTAAGTACCAGATCAGAAAAGTCAAGTGCGTACTACTCGTGACCGGCGCACGTGCAAGATCAGATGTATGACGTGAACGACGTTTTGTGGTTTCTGATGAAAACGCGTGAGTTCATGTATATATGTCGTGGGTCATCTGTAAAACCAATAGCTAAGCAGAAATCTAGACTTGGGGCTGATCAAATAACTTATTTACATACAAACAATCAACCCAGGACCCTAAAACTTGTGAGATTTTTGCTGACGGGGCATCAAACTTGTGAAATGCGCGCTGACACACTGGCGGAACGAATATCGCAACATGGATAGCGCCCAGCGCTATCCATGTTGCGAGTTGCATATGGGTAGGTATTATGTGCGAAATCATTATAGATATGGACATAACTTCATGCCTTTATTTAAAAACTAGCAGAGATGTACAATACACTTATATTTTGCCCGGCATTATTAAGCACCGTGAAAAAGCATAGTCTATTGACCATTCAAGCAAGAATCTAGACCGAGCTACTTCTGAGATATGGTAAAAAAACATTTGCCTGGCCAGACCCCGTATTCACAAACGTTCGACTCGTTTCCGATTCGACAACTCGTATATCTGTCTTCTTCTAGCATTACGAAAACGACCGAGATAGACATACGACTTACCGAATCGGAAGCGAATCGAAGCGTTGTGAATACGGGGGCAGGTAATCCTACAACTATGTAGCAAGATACATCAATGAGGCAGACTTGTAAAATGTGCATTGACACACTGGCGGAACGAATGGATAGCAAGGATGTTGCGTATGAGCCATTGTGTGTATGACATCACACAGGCATATTATACAGCTATCGTAACCATAGTTGCGTATAGGCCTCCCCCTATCTTCTGCCACTCAATTCTGTTTTGTCCCCTTATCCATCTGGCCTGCTGTTACCTGCATTACCATACAGGTATGAGAATCACAATTTGCCAGATATTCTTAAATCCCGTGTCATAGGCCTGCCATATTACCATCAACTGAGCACAAATCCAATCTCCGTGGCTGCTGCTGACAAATTTCTGATGGAAAAACCCGAAAACACTTGGTCCGACAAGAGAATCGTACCCAGGTCCTCATGCTCACCAATCGCGCTTGCGGCCACTAAACCAACGAGGCAGTGTTTAAACATGATATTTGAAATTGTCATCCGACTCGAATCAGAAATGAAGACATCCGCAAGAGAACCAAGGTCACCGACGTAGCCCGAAGAATTGCTAAACTTAAGTGGCAGTGGGCAGGGCACAATGCTCGCAGAACGGAGACCTCGGACCGACACGATCAATGTGGTGACACTTGGGGGAGACCTATGCCCAACAGTGGACGTGATTTGAATTTGTCTGCCGCAGCTGACATTTCAATATTAGTAAATTAGAAAAGGAAACTGCCATCCAAAACCCGCCACCCATCTGAATGTATCATGCAATCACCACACATACAATATACATACAAATTCAAACTCTGTACAAATAATGAATACAGTTACAAAATAGCGAAATTGAAATACAATTTCTATGCAACATTTTGTATGTATACTACCCGACCGTAACGATTGTATGGCATATAGTTGCGAAAAACGGAGATGCGGTCCCGAGATGAGCGCACGCATCGGCGCGTGCGCAGATTGCTGTGATTTGCAAAATAAGACACTAATGCTGTTGATGTAGGGGTGAATTTGCATTGTGAGGACGTAATGATGATGATTTGATCGATAGTTGATAGTCAGTTATTTTCTAAGCTTGTATTGTTTGACGAATTAAACTACATACGTTGAGAGGAATTTTCGTAATGGTAATGTAGTAAGAATTTTCTTGACGTCATTATCTGCCTAGCCTTTTCCCAACTACGTCGGCTTCCTGTCTAACCAGATGCAGCTGAATACCAGAATTTTACATGGAGCTACTGCCTATCTGATCTCCACAACACAGTTGGTACTGACTAATACAACACCCGGTAAGACTGGTTGTAGACTTCTTAGGCGCTGACTGCCTGTAACGACTGCCAAAAATCTACAAATTACGGCTGGGGCAATAATTTTAACTAAATGCATGTTACAAAAAATCTATTGCGACTCACTGCAAGGCATAAGACTGCTTTCAAGAAATTGGTCCGAAGTTATTTTCTAGCCGAAAAACATAAACAAAAAAAAAGCTGGGTGTTGCATTTTTTCTAAAAAAACTTTGGGTGTTGCATATATATAAATATTTCCAGCACACAGTATGAAACTGTTTTCATTTATGTGCAAGTACAAACAGAAAGATCGGTCCATTTTACGCACCCAATCAGTCCAAACTAGGAACGTATATCTTTATGCAATTAAGTACCCTTTCATTACAGGAAATCTAAACACACACCTCATTAAATCACATACAAGGTACAGGACCTTCACTCAGAGAAGTTAAGCAACACCGTAACTAGGTTAGTCATTAGATGGGTGACCGATATACCGGATGACAGCTATATTTTAAAGACTCGTGCACTTATCTCAACCAATATCGTTAGTTTAATGTGTCTGATAATGCTGGAAGCTTTTAAACGACCGTAAAATTTATAGCCCGTGGCTTTTAGTGATTTCTCAGTTTTAGTTGACGGTATTTATCTATCAATTTGCCAATGTGTATTGTAGAATAACTCTGTGGCTATATCTCCAGCTTTTCTTGCGTGGACAAATTAATACTAAGATTCCCAACTACATATATTGGGGTCGGCTTCCAGTCTAACCGAATGCAGCTGAATACCAAGTATGGAGCATGAAGCGACTTCCTATCTGACCTCCACACCCCAGAGCCCAAAAACATCGGTGCACTGGCGTCGCAACGTTCGTTGCATGTTCATAAGTAGTCTTCAAGTTATAGGTACGTTAACATACCAACACAATCCTAACACTAGAATACCTGTTTCGAAGTATATTTCCGAACAATACATAAAAATAAACACAGCAAAGAAATAACGTTTTCCTTATACTTTCACGGCCTAAAAACTCATTTCCTCACAAGTGAAAATCCTATAATTGAGTACAGCTAACAATAAAACATTCAGCGCGTTTTCACTTGCATTACTAGATTTTACTATCTTGTGAAAATTGCACTTACTTCGTTGACAGCGAGCACAACGCATCGTAAAACGAAAATTATGAAAATAGTGTTTTTGTTGAGTGTTATTTCTCTCAGTTACGTAATGTCAACTATGTTGTAATGATTGGTTTTCTGGGTTCTTAGTAAAACGGTGTTGAGTCTAAGTTGGTGATTTTGATGGACAATTTGATGGGACTCTCGAATAATGATCCTTATTCATTTTAAAACTATGATTTACTTGTTCTAACTGTCTCGTTGGTTTAGTGGTCGCATGCGCATCTGCTGAGTGTGAGATCCTGGGTTCGGTTCTCTGGTTGGGCAAAGTGTTATTCGGTTTCTCCATCAGAAATTTCTAAGCAGCAGCCACGGAGTCTGGATTTGTGCCCGGTTGATGGCAATAGGCTCGCTCCCTATGACATTGGACTCAAACGTAACTGGCGAAATGTGAGTGTACCTACCTACTCTTAGGTGGCTCTCAACGATTACATGCGTGATTAAGCTTTGCTTTTTTCAACGCGTGATGTTACATTATGCTTTGTTTTTTGCAACGAGTGATGTTACATTAAGCTTTGTTTTTGCAACGCGTGATGTTACATTAAGCGTTGCTTTTTGCAACGCGTGATGTTACATTAAGCTTTGTTTTTCGCAACGGATGATGTTACATTAAGCATTACTTTTTGCAAAAGTCTTTAAATATTATAGTTTTGGGAAATCGATAAATTGGACTATCAATTGCAGGTTCCACGTCGCGTTGCTCCAAAACGTTGACTCTTCTGATGTTCTAAAATATCTCACTTTGAAGTGAAGTTGAAATAAACCTTTATAAAAACTGATTCAACTTTTCTGAATTGAGTTAGAAATGCGTTTTCAAACTTGACGAAAAATGAATGAAAAGAACAGTTCAAAAGAAAAAGGAGAATCGCCTTTAAACAGAATTTAAAATGAATGTTATTGGAACCTTATAATTCCTGGCAAAATCTATACGATTTGATTGAATCTCTCGATTCAGTTGAATCTTGTAATAAAGCGCATAATGTATGTTTGCAATGAACTCATTAGACTTGCATTGGGTACGGGTATCAGCTAGTAGCTTGACATAAGCGGGACACTGTTCCCAGCAGTTACTTTAAAGATTTATACGACAACATAATATATCTTATACCTAGCTATCTCTGATCGTGTGTGAATTACGGAAGAGTCATTTGCAGTCGAGATATGAGATGGATAGAATGGTAGAAAATACAAAGTATAAACGCACTTATCACGAAGCCGTCACCCAAGTTGGTTTTTTTTTCTTACCTATTATTTGTAAATGAGTGAACATTGTAGGCTTTGTAGATCCCCAGATGCTGTTTAACTTTTGTTAAATATTTATTGTGTTTTACATTTTTTTTACAGTAAACAACGTCCTATTGTCGGGCCTACGCTGTCCTCCCATACTTACTAATGCTGTAAAAAAATATTATTGTGTCACCAAATGATTTGAAAAGAGTAACCATAGAGTTTCTTGCCGGTTCTTCTCCATGGAATCGACCTACGCGAACCGTGCACCTTTTAACGACACCGACGTTTTATAAATGCCCATCTAGGCCTATGTGAAATAAAATAATTTTAATTTTGATTTTGAAGCATTCTGTACGTCAAACTAAGTAACTCGACGCAAAAATATTGCTGGGAAACGAGGTAAAAAATCTCGTTTTAGAGTAGCATGAGTTACTACTCTCGTACTCAAAGTAACGTACTCAAAACACTATGCTGATATTTACGTTGACTAGTAAACGGGCCATGGAGGTATTTCAAGAAAAAGTAATAACCCTTAAAACAAGTATTTCAAAAAAATCCTGTGATAAAGTTGAATCTTTGATCTCCAATATCTCAGTAACTAGAAGGTATAGTCCAGAACAAGTGTCTTTCGGCTTCGTTGAGGATATTTTTACAACCGTTATTTAGGAGCTGTGTTATTTGTCCACCTTTGAGAGTCGTTACAGGTAGTCAGTGGCCCAAAAAGTCTGACACAAGTCTTACCAAGTGGTATCGTATTACCCAGTATTCACTGGGTTGTGAAAGTCAGATAGGCAGTCGCTAAATGTAAAATACTGGTATTCAGCTGCATTCGGTTAGACTGAAAGCTGACCCCAACATAGTTGGGAAAAAGCTGGGCTGAAGATGATGAGTTTAGGAGCTATGTATATTCCAGTGCTGGGCAAAGGTCTCCCCGAGTCCCCGTCCTTCCAGGTACTCTTCTCCTGCGCTACTTTGAACCAGCCTTCATGATACGCGTCCAGATCATCTCGCCACCTCTTTCTAGACCGGCTTCAGGCACCCATCCTGTTGAGACCTTTGCTCAGCAGTCGTTATGCATGCGACTCTTACGACCTATTATATGTATAATGATTATGTTGTTTTACGGTATTATCATTAGGATTGTTGTCAGTTCCAAGTAAGTAAAAATAAACCTCAACCACTATGCCCTGTCGTCCATTAGGCAGAGTCCCATTAACAGTATTGATCGGATGAAACCCTTTGGGTAAACACTGGTTAATATTACAAGGACAATTACTACTAGATTGGTTCTGTACATTATTTAGCGATTATAGTTATTTCTGTTCAGTTGTCGGCTTTATGGGTAATTGATACATATCTTGTTTTTTTTTTGTTTTAGAAATTCTTTGATACTTTTAGCTAAAGTTTATTTAGGGTGTTATTTGTTAAGAGTGCTTTTTTTTTGGACAATCGTACCATACTATATCCAAACCACTGCAACTCCTAAAAGCCAGAATCAACAGTGGCTACGACCAGGTAAGCGCCGAGACAATACAGCTCGAAGAAGTTCCAGAAAAATAATTTGACTGTCTTGGATGAAAACTGCAACGAAATTGAACATAAAATTATAGCGGAGAAGAAGAACATAATTTCCACTTCCCTTTAAATCAGCAGGTCGTCGAGAGTGCTATGCATGATTGGGTGCTACCAGTAGCGAAGGGTACATTATTGAAAGAGGTAAGCCAGAGCACAATCTTTACTGTGTTTATATTATTTGTCTCTAGAATACCGACTGTGTCATTTTTCGAAGGGAATCCGGTAGGAATCGAGTTGTATGGAATCTTCGGCACTGGGTGCTACATTCGATACGGTAGTAATTGTTGAACTACGAAACGGAAACAATTTTTACAATGGAGCGCCTTTACACATTTTGGGCTCTCATTTCGCTTTGTTCGGCATAGACCCGGAGTCCAGTTCCAGTTAATTGTGCAAAATTTGTGCTACGTTGATCGGCTTTAGTGCACACTCGTGTAGGTGCTCGACATACGTTTGGTTGCCCTACATGATTCAACTATAGTAAATGCCTAACCAAGTGCAGCCCTTTAAACGCTTCGATTCAAAGAAATATTTACGTATGTTGTATCGGGCATTTTAAGAACGCTATCGATTTTATGGTTGACCTTTTTCTAAATAGAACATTTGGAATTCATTGACCAACTTAGTTAATTTGTTTGTGGGAAAATTTCCTTCGATCAATATCTTTTATTGCTTTCTCATTAAAGTACTTAGTTTCTATCTTCTGGAGTTAAGTTGTTATTTTCAAATCTTTTGTCTTGTGTCTTACTTTGTTGAAATCAAAAATAATAAATGCTAATTTTCATTAAGTACCCAAACTATGGAGACATTTTCCGACATTGTTACTTTTTGTCATTCAATGAAATTAGCATTACCGGTATTTATATTTTGCCTCGGAAAGCACGTTAAGCCGTTGCTCCCGGCTGTCATTTGCCCATCTTTGACAGTAGTTACAGGTAGTCATTGGCCCCAAAAGTCTGAAAATCAGTCTTACCAAGTGGTATCGTATTTCCTAGTATTAACTGGGTTGTGGAGGTCAGATAGGCAGTCTATGTAAAATACTGGTATTCAGCTGCATCCGGTAAGACTGGAAGCCGACCCCCACATAGTTTGGGAAAAGGCTAGGCAGATGATGATGATGGCATTTATATTTTGACTATCTCATTGGCCTAGTGGTAACAAGCCCCACTACTGAGCAAGAGGTCATCGAGGGTTCGATTCCCGAGTCGGTGCTATTGAGTTTTTCCATCTGGAATTTCTCAGTAGTAGGCACGTATTCTGGATATGTGCCCAGTTGATGGCCACAGGGTCGATCCCTATTACATGAGACTTGGAATATAGCTGGCAAAATGTGCTTATTACTTTTATTACCATTCGGCGATTACAAGGAGTGATGATATGGGACTTATTAACTAATGCGTAAATAACACTAGGCATCCATTCAGGTTTCGCCGAGAGTTTAAGAGGCCCGCGGAGCACGCGTAGTTCAATACAAACGTAATACCAAAATAATTTGTAAATCAAACATATTGTTAAAGTAGTGTGTATTTATTTCGATGGGATTACAGAATATCTAGGTTTTTAAAAATATATTTTGAATGGACACTGATTTAATAAGAGTTATGAGAAAAATACATTTGCTATGGAAATTTTGAATTTCTTTCTCATATTTCGTCTTAATATCCTTTCAAAATGTATACTTCGTAACAAATATTCTGTAATCCAATCGAAATAAATACACATTGCGATAAGAATACGTTTGATTTACAAAAAAAATGGTACCCATTACGTTGTATATGAACTCCGGATGCTCCGTCGAAGGATAATGATATAAAGAAGTGATATGAGGAATTTAAAATTCCTATAGAAAATTTATTTTTCCAATAACTCTTGTTAAAATCAGTGTCCATTCAAAATATATACTTGGGAACCTAGATATTGTGTAGTTCAACCGAAATAAACACACAATACCTTAAGAATATTATTGGAGTTTCGGCAGTATTTCAATAAAACTCGCGTTAGATTTCTATAAACACGATATATTTTAAATACGTACAAATCACATGACGTTTTGTAAAACCAAAAGCGAAGACAAGACAGCCAGCAGTGTCAGATTATGAAACCACCAGTCTCTATGATCTATCTTATAAGTTTACATATCCAACACTCCCACTTAAATTTATAAGATAGACATAACAATTCACTACATAATACTTTCTTTTACCTTTAACTAAAACAGAAAACCAACATTCTTATATTTAAACATAAAGGTACATATAATCTCATAACTATAAATTGATGCATTAAACATTTCTCATCATCTTATCCCTAATTGAATTAAATTTCATTCCAGGCAAAGCTTTAGTCAGGAAATCAGCCAACTGATTTGAGCTCTCAACATATTTAATATCAACAATTTTCTTTGCAACATTCTCTCTGATAAAATTATATTTTATGTCTATGTGCTTACTTCTTCTATGAAACACAGGGTTGTTAATCAATTTTATAGCACTCTGATTATCAACATTTAAAGTAATTGAGCCTTGTGGCTCCCCAATGTCACATAGAAATTGCCTAAGCCATAAAATTTCTTTAGTGGCTTCACTAGCAGCCATGTACTCCGACTCAGTTGTGGACAACGCCACAGTATTTTGCTTACGGCTAGACCAAGTGACAGGACCTCCATTCATTAAAAATATATAACCTGTATTAGATTTCCTAGTGTCCAAATCACCTGCAAAGTCAGAATCTGAATAGCCAACTAATTCAACATTACCTTTGTAAACAATAGACATATCTTTAGAATTAATTAAATAACGTAAGATTCTTTTCACAGCTGTAACATGTGAAGGACAAGGGTCATTGACATACCTGCTAACAACATTCACAGCATATGCTATGTCAGGTCTAGATACAGATGACAAGAATAACAATGCTCCCACTGCTTGTCTATATAGGAAATTAACTGGTACTTTACTTGTGTTCTTAGACAAATGTACATTTACATCAGCAGGGGTACTACTACTTTTAGCATCTGACAAATTAAATTTATTTATTATTGTCTTAATATACTGCTTTTGACTTATCCTTATGCAATCTTTTTCTCTATCTATTTCCATACCAATAAATGAATTACAGTTTAAAATCTTAATTTCAAACTTTTGTTTAAGATCATTCAGTATATCAGACAAAACAACTTTACTTTTGGCCAATAGTAATCCATCATCAACATAGAGAATTAATATTACTTTGACACCTTTAAAATATCCTACGAATACACAATTATCAGATGGACACGATTTAAAACCATATGTAGTTAGAAAAGAACAAAACTTCTCATTCCAGCATCTCGAAGATTGTTTAAGACCGTATATAGATTTAATTAACTTACATACTTTTGAAGACCGAGTTTCCAATCCTTCTGGCACCTCCATATATATTTCTTCGGAGAGCTCACCATACAAGAAGGCCGTCTTCACATCAAATTGCTCGATCAGCAGTTCGTCTCTCGCAGCAATACTAAGCAGCACTCTGATGGAATCGTACCTGCTAGTGGGGGAAAACGTCTCATTATAGTCCAAGCCCTTGACTTGTGTGAATCCTCGTGCACACAGTCGTGCTTTGTATCGTACTATTTCTCCATCTTTATTTTTCTTTAAGGTGAACACCCATTTACAAGTAACAGGCTTCTTCTCAGTTCGATCAGTCAGTACCCAAGTTTGATTTTCTTCATGAGACTGAAGCTCTTCAGCCACAGCTTTCTTCCATAGATGAGAATTTGGACTATTCATTGCTTCTTCATAAGTATTGGGTATTTCAAATTCAATAAAATTTGCTTCTTCATTCCTGTTCCTTCTAGGTCTCAATGTAATATGTCTATCATAATCTTCAGAAATTCTTTGTGACGGCTGGTACGTCACATCATTGGGATCCTCTTGTGTTTCTACACTTTCAAAACTAGAATCGGAAACATTTTGGTCGTCTCCTGATGAAACTGGTATATCTTGTATTCCTTCACTTCGTTCTTCTTCTTCGGTGACAGAAATTGAAGTGGTGTTTTTCCTTAGTACGGGTATGTTGTTCTCATTAAAGTGTACATTTCTACTTACAGTTATCTTCCCACTTTCAACATCAAACATTCTGTAATTTTCATTTTCATACCCTACTAATATTAGTTTTACACTCTTCTTATCTAGTTTCTTTCTTCTTTCATCAGGTATATGAACATACCCTTCTGAACCAAATACTCTTATGTGTTGAAGGGCCGGCTTTTCTCCATTCCACAACTCATATGGGGATACATCCTTTGTCTGTGTAGAAGAACTTCGATTTAATAAATAAACAGCACAGTTTACTGCTTCAGCCCAGAGATTCAATGAAATATCACGAGAGTACAACATAGATCTTGCGCTCTCCATAATCGTGCGCATTTCTCTTTCCACTCGTCCGTTTTGTTCCGGCGTGTATGGTGCTGTGCGTTCATGAACTATTCCTTCACTATCCAAATAAGATTTAAATTCATTGTTCACATACTCACGTCCGTTGTCTGTATGCAAAATACGAGTGCCATGACTAAACTTATTTTTCACGATTGCATTATATTTCTTAAAGCAATCCAGGACATCACTTTTGTGTTTGATTATAAACACATGTCTATAGCTGGTGGCACCATCTTTAAATAAGACAAAATATCTTGCTCCCGATACAGATGTATGTTCTACAGGGCCACACACATCACTGTAGGTTAAATCACCAGGTTCACTTCTTCCTCTACAAGATTTATGAAATGGCAAGCGGCTCCGTTTGCCATATTGACAAGCCTCACACACAAAGTTGATGTCATCTGTCAACTTTACTGGAATTGCACCATTCTTGCTCATATTTTGCACTTCCTTCAAGTTTAAATGCCCCAAACGTTCATGCCAGGTTTTCAAACTTGACTGTGCTAAATTACAAACTATTTGCACTGTTGTTTTAATATTTACCTCATATAGATTATTCTGCTTCAATGTCGCAGTCATAACAACTCTATCATCTTTCAATATTAAAGCCTCATTGTACTTCTTAATTATAACATAGCCTTTTCTTGTTACCATACCTTCTGAGAACAAGTTTCTGCGTAGATCTGGTACATAAAGTACATCTTCAAGAATACTTTGCTCCCACTTGCCATTCACACATCTATTAAATAATATATTTCCGTGACCTTGTACCACTAGTTCCTTCTTATTTCCCAATTTCACAGTTGCATCACCGCTATTCTGACCATAATCTATTAACTCACAGAAATAATCGCGCCTGTGTGACATGTGTGCAGATGCACCACTGTCAAGAATCCATGCATCTATATCAGCTTCAGACTGTAAACATTGCTCGGCACTGAATGCAAGCATCTTTTGCTCTTGAGGTTTCCTCTCAGACTTCTTTGGGGCTCGACAATCTCTTGAAAAATGCCCTCTCTTGTTACAGTTATAACATAAAAATCGATGCATATTATATTGGTCAGATGTTGAACTTTGGTGCATGCTATATTTCTCTAATTTTCTTTGTGGTTTAGAATGTTTCATGACTACTAAAGCACTTTCAGATTCCTCTTCATTTGTCAAGCTTGCTTCCTCATCTAATAATCTTGCTGTTAAGTTCTGAATTGTTTGAGAACGTGGATCTAATGACAACCATGCTTGACGCAGAGAGCGATACTTTGAAGGTAGTGTACTTAATATTTTTGTCATAATTGCAGTATTACTTACTTCCTCGCCAGTTTCTTTTAATTGTTTGGCTAAGTTCTCAACTTTCGAAATATGCTGTGCAATACTATCGGTTGATGACATTTTATATTGATAGAATTTTTCGTGCACCATCATTTTGTTTAGCTCCGATTTTTGTTCATAAATTGATTCTAATTTGGTCATGACTTCTTTAGCAGTCTCGCAGTTTTCTATTAGAGATATTTGGTTCAAATCCATAGATGAAGTTAAAATGAACATGGCCATACCATCATCTTTATCCCACTGCACTTGCGAACTGGTTTCCAAGGGTCTTGCTTTTTCTATATTCAATCCCTTTGCTCTTAACGCGCATTTGACTTGGAATTTCCATTGTCGAAAATCCTTGCCGTTAAATTTCTCAATTTTCATTGCGTTCGTGACCTCCATTACTACGTTACTTTTACACCGGTAGTAATCTTGCTCTTAACTCGACTTTTTATTGAAATATTTACTAATCAAGTGCCTGGGCCCATAACCTATTGGAGTTTCGGCAGTATTTCAATAAAACTCGCGTTAGATTTCTATAAACACGATATATTTTAAATACGTACAAATCACATGACGTTTTGTAAAACCAAAAGCGAAGACAAGACAGCCAGCAGTGTCAGATTATGAAACCACCAGTCTCTATGATCTATCTTATAAGTTTACATATCCAACAAATATGTTTGATTTACAAATTATTTTGGTATTATGTTTGTATGAACGAAGCATGCTCCGCCGGCCCCTTAAGTGAATTCATAACATTCGGTGGACATAAGGCTTATTATTTTAATAATATAATAATGCTAAGTAAATTCTAAGTCTCAATAACTAATCCTTATTCAATATTTTCGACATCCTGTCCTCCTCCGCTTCTGCCTACACCAGTTCTCGTTATAGTATGAATATTTAAATGAGTCGACGTTCCCATGACTCTGATCAATGGTATTCCTTCTCAAGCAACCTTCTTGGAAACGGTGGCCTTGAGATTTTTGAAGATCGGTCTCGGAATATAAATAGTGTACTTAGTGTGTAGTTTATCGCTTTGTAATTTGAGTGTTTTAGGAGTATATTAAGTGTAATGCAAATATTTAGAATGTTGGAATGTATTTTTCTTTTGCAGACTCTGGCCTGAAAGTTTGTCAACCAGTCTTACCAAAAGGTATCGTATTATCCAGTACTAGCTGGGCAGTGGACGTCAGATAGGCAGTCGCTCCATGTAAAATACTGGTATTCAGCTGCATCTGGTTATTTTATTTATTTATTTATTAAAACTTTACGCACAATTAACATTGTACAAAGAGCGGACTTCATGCCTTAGGCATTTTCTATGCATCTGTGATGCAGAGATAATACACAGTAAGTAGATGCTATTACCGAAAAAAAGACTAGAAATTATTTATAACTTAAATATCATCATTATTCTCTTGCCTCTCAATTCATTTGGGGTCGGCGCAGCATGTCTTCTTCTTCCATACTCCTCTATTTTTCGTCATCTCATCAGACACTTCTTTTTATAACTTAAATATTTAAGAATAAATACACACATACATACGTATAGCAAAATATGTTAGACTGGAAGCCGATCACAACATGGTTAGGAAAAGGCTATGTAAATTATGATGTATAAATTAAATAAATAAATATTGCTGTACATTAACACATAGCGCCACCTAGTGCCACACTAAGCAAAGCTTGTGTCATGGACACTAGGCAGTTAATTTACTACATACACACTTTTTTGTTTGTAAATACATACTTATTATACATATAAACATCCATGACTCGGAAACAAATGTCCGTGCTCATCACACAAACATTTGCTCCTACCGGGATTTGAATCCAGGACCCTAAGAACGTAAGGCAGCGTCACCACTACGCCAATCGGGTTGTCGAAAAGAATTAGCCGATTAAGTAAATTTGAATCAAGCAAATCAAATCAATGGTGAATACCATTGATTTTAACACTTATGCACCTTACGCTTAGCTATTTGGCTTACAGTCTAACCCACAAATTACATTGTAAAATATAAACCAAATATCTTGTTCAACCGTACTAACACCTACTCCTTGTATTACGGTGACAACACAGTTAACTATTTTTATCAAGTACCAACCAGATCAGTTTATCTCAATAAAAGTCCTCTGTCGGAAATAATTACCGTCGATTGCTTGACAACCTGTTACTAGAGTAGTGACTGTGCTACTTCTCATTCAAGTACGTCTAGGTTTAAAATAGGATTTTTCAGAACTCCATTTAGGTATATTAAGTTTATTTTACTAATTTACGCTTTCGTATTAGGTCTTGTCCCAATTCATTCATTTGGCCGTCTAAAATGGCCGCTTTAGCAGAATCGTAAATTAATAACTTGAAAAAAAAAAATTAAAATGGTCTTTTTGGCCAATAAAGTCCATTTTAAGAATTTTTAATTTTGTTCAATAAAATGAATCACGAAAATTAAAAATTCTTAAAATTGACTCTTCTATATTTCGCCATCTCTTCATCACAATTTTTCTTGGCATATCATTCTTAACACAGTCCACCCTTCGTTTCTTTGGTCTTCCTCTACTACACCCGTCCAAATTCATACTCAATACAATACAATACGCACATGACTCCGAAAATCATAGGTTCGTCTTGGGTTCGAACTTATGACATTTGATTCGGTAGTCTGACGGACATGCCACGCACATATCACGCTATAGCATTAAGGTCCATATCCATCAAAAAGATGACGGTCTGATTATCTAAAACAGCTGTTTACAACACATTTTTGAATGAGAACATGTCACAGTGAGAGTTGTTTTTAGATATTCAGACCGTTATCTTTCCGGTTTTGAGGGCCCATGACCTCAAAACTAATAAAGGGTGTAAAACACCTCTTCACGAAGCCGAAAGGCACTTGTTCTCCCAATCATTGCGATATTTGTTTTGTTCTACACCATACCTGGGAACCTTCTAGTTACGGAGATATGGGGGTCAAAGTTACATCTTTTTGACAAGTTTTTTTTCTAAATACAAGTTTTTTTTTGTAAGATTTTGACTTTAAACACCTCCACGACCCCCGCACTATTCAATCCATCCATCAACACAATGTTCTCAGTGCGTCACATTGAGTTCTACCACAAAGCATGATTTATAACCTCAAAAAAAAAAAGTAGTTTCCCAGCAATAATTTTTGCGTAAACTTACGTAGTTTGATGTACAGAATGCTTGGTTAATGGCTTTGTGATGAGGTGGTTTACACCCTGTATATGTTATTAAAACGACTTAAAACTCTAAAAAACCCTATCAGAGTAATTCATTCTTCCGATGGTCAATAAGTTCGTATTATAAATTCCGCCTTCATGATCGCTTTCACGCTCAAAGCGCGACTCCTGCGCATCCGTCACCGATGACGTAATCCTAACGCTTCGTCGCACAAGCATGCGCGTGCACATCGCCCATCTATCACTGTGAACTATGTGCGAACTGTGTAATGTGCGCGTTTTGATTGTAATGGTCAGAATATTTGGCATTATGTTCACGAATGCTTGGTTGTTAAAATGACTGGGATAGTTGTTTTTCAAATGATTTCTTTAAGGCGACTAGATGAGCTAATTTAGCAACTCTATTTGTGGTGGTTCAAACTTCGTTTGAAATGCTGTTAGAATAAAGTTCTAATCAGCTTGCACTACAAGGTGGTTGTTACGTCAGTCACTGCGAAATGAGTGGTTTCGATCGATTTACAAAAAAAACTGTTGATTGGACTAAAAAACTAAAACACTATAATGCTAATATTGCTTGTAGAATTATTTGCCAAAAAATCAGAATGATCGCATGTATATTAGTATGCTTTTTTTTGGTTGAGAGGTATTTTTAGAGATAAGTTCGTGATTTTTTTATCGAGTCAAATTTATTGTATTATGTTTTCAAAACACTATCATACTAGCATATATCCTGGAGAATATCATATATTTTTCTGGTTATGTTTATTGCAGTGGATCATATACTTTTATAGTCATTATAAAACTCGGGTTTAGCTCATGTAAACGCCTTAAGTGTAAAAATAATTCACACAGCTGGGCGATCATCATCATTTCAGCCGAAAGACGTCCACTGCTGGACATTGGCCTCCGCCAAGTGGCGCCACATTAACCGGTCCAGTGCGACTCGCATACAGCGGATCCCCGCCACCTTCACCAGGTCATCTGTCCACCTAGTGGCAGGCCTTCCAACACAACGTCTTCCGGTTCGCAGTCGAGACTCCAGAACTTTTCAGCCCCATCGGCCATCCTTTCTGCAAAGAATGTTCACTGCCCACTGCCACTTAGTTTGGCAATTTTTCGGGCTACGTCGTTTTTCCTGGAAACTCCGCGCATAGCCCATCGCGAATCGGTCTTAACGGTTGCGGAATCCCTCAAAATTATTGCCCTTTGACTTTGAGCCTTCTGACCACCTGATGTGTAGTACCGAGATGACATAACATCACGCCAGTGATCCCCGAAGGTAAGACAGAGGTGTATCTAACAGTACCCCACATTTTAGCCAGTTATGGTACTGGGCACAAATCCACACTCCGTGGCTGCTACTGAGAAATTCCTGATGGAAAAACCCAATAACACTGCCCGATCTGGGAATCGAATACGGGACCCCATTCTCAGCAGTTGCCCTAGCGACCACACCACCAACGAAGCTGTTGAGTGAGTTCGAAATTTAAAATATCAGCATGTTTCAAAATTGTTTGTCGTCTTGAACAAGCGTCTTGATCAGTGGTCGTGCTCTTCTTTTATGATAAGACACCTTAGCCCAGAAGTGCGACAGTAACAAGCTGATACTACTCGTATTATTTAGTTACTCATTTATATAAGAGAAAAGCTAATAGACATTTACAATTTTACGATCACAGTCCTTAAAACGTCACCATATATTGCCTGGTATTTACCAATTAATATAAAATGGCGTAATATATAATGACCGACTTTCTAAGCCACAAATCATTTGAATATTAGCTTTAAGTTGCGCAGACGCCACACTGAATATTGTAATTGTGTGAGCCTTACTGTATATGAACTATGAAATGTTAGACTGTCGCTCACACCGAAACGAATGGTACACATAACAGGTGTAACAAACCTCTTGACGAAGCCGAAGGTACTTGTTTTCCCCGTCAATGCGATAAGTTTTTTGCTCTTCTCCATATCTGGGAACAGCTAACCCCTCTCCCAGCCCCTGGGAACTAGTCAGTGTGCTGGTATTGGGGGTCGAAGTATTTGACAAGTGTTTTTTGAAATACAAGTTTTTAATGTAAGATTTTTACTTTAAACACCTCCACGATGCCCGTACTATTCAATCCATTCATCAGCACAATTTTTTGAGGACGTTACATTGAGTTCTACCAGAAGACATGTTTTTTCTTCCCAAATAAAAAGTCAATTCCCAACAATAATGTTTGCGTAAAGTTACTTAGTTTGATGATTTGTATTCTTGGATGGCGGCTTTGATGAGTCTGTTAACGCCCTGTATAAATGACATTAAAACCAGAGGGTCTTCTCCACCTGGCGACTATTCCCCAATGCTGTAGGTAAGTTGTGGCCACGTCATGTGTTCAAGACCATTAAGTCTTTTCATCAGCTCCCGCTTTCAGCAACATATACGAATTCAGAGACCACAAGCATATGCACCATCAGCTTCCTACGTTCCCATTGTTGGCACACAGGGTCATCCTAGACACAGGTCTAGTTGATGAATGTCACATCTCGACATGTTTGAGTAAAAGATAATACGCCTTTTTCCTTCATGACATATTTAGTCGTTTACCTGTTATGCGAGCAGAGGGGATGAAATATCTACACAATAATACTGCTTGTTTGTGTACGATCCTACGTACATCCATAAATCACGTTTTTCGTATTTTCGTCTTAGGCTAGATGTCACCACAGTATTTTGTGATAGCACCATATTATACCACAAGCAAAAAAGAAAGTTGCAAAAACTTATGCTTAAAACGACAAGTCCCATTGTTTTACGACGTGTCTAAATGTCTGTGTAACGTACTCTAAATTGCTAATAAATATTTAACACGAATAAAATAACAAACAAATCACTGAATAAGTATTCAGCTATGAGCGAAAGAGTGCACCTTTTGAATATTAATTAATACAAGAAAACGACAAATTTTTCGGCGTACGTTGCGTGCATATCCGAAACATTGTATCACGTTGTTACATGTGTGTTTAAAAGGAAACTATTTTATTTTTAGATATCTGATCTTGTGAGGACCTGGTTCTTTAACCTTGATTTGGAAATGTGTTTCAGTCTCTAATTTTGTTGAGGTATTTTCAATCAAATAACAGCGAAAGTTTGCTCCTTTTCACTAATTATGAGTATAAAATCAGTAATTTTTTAAATTACCCTACCTAACTACATAGTTCTTTGAACCTCAGAGGTTCACTACGTGTCGGTGGATGTCTCGTTTTTTGTTATTTGTTTTATGGCTTGATAGCCAATTATATAGATAGTAAATTATTTTTTCACAAAACCATTTGTTTATTCATATTTATCATATTCATATTCATTTCAAGGAAATAAACCAGTTCTCAGTTTTTTTTACCCTAATCTCAGTGCTCAAAAACATGTAAGAGATGAAGTCTTCAGACATCAGTTCAAAAGAATTTGATACTCTTCGGTGTAATAAAATCCAGTTAATTGCGAGCCATGTCAGCACGCCACGCCATGATACTAAATGAAGTAACCAGATTCGTGATAGAGTAAAATGTGTTCGTTCATCGGGAAACGTAGTAAGGTACCGACCAGGGTGAGAAGTTTGCGCGGGAGCTGAAGCGGGCCCGTAAAATCAGGAAAACGCTCCGATTTTGAATACTTCATAGTGACGGTGGTGGACGCATACCGCATGACTGAGCGATTTACAGACCTTTTACAGTTATGTTAACTTTGACAACAGTAACCCTAAGAATAAAGATCACGTGATGCAAAATCAGGGGCATTATATTTGTGAATAAACTGTAGTTAGCCATCGGATATGGTTTTGTCTCTTGCTTTTCGTAACAGATGAACGCGGCGATCGCGTATCCTTGCGCATTGGGTTCTACGGGTTACTCTGCTCAATATAGTAATTTGCGGTGCACCGTGGACCAGCCTAATATCGTTACCGCCACCGTGCCCGCTATCGTGCCCAATACCGCTCTAGTCACCAAGCATGCACCCTGGACGAAGCTTAACTATTGCGTTTGATCGTGCTCTTGTTGTAATTATGAGTGATTTAGTGAATGTTCGCGTTATAATTGTGTTTTCATGACGATGAAAGGGAAAGATAAGTTATTGAAATGTATGAGTTAGTGTATTTTGTGTGCAATTGGTTGGAAAATTCTAGAACAAGGCTTCAGTAGATATGGCGTGCCGCAGGGATTCTATTTTGGGCCACCACTGTTCTAAAAACGATGAAAGAATACGTCGTGAGCAAAACCGGCATGTCCTAGAACCAAAAATACAAAGACCAGGAAGAAGGAGCCTTTGTCCCAGCAGTGGAAACATTATAGGCTGGTTCAACTTATGCTTATGATTCTAATCATTCTTATTTTTCTCCCCTAATGAAATGCAGTTTAGCCAAAGCACAATGAAACAAACAGTTGCTTATTGAGATGCAAAGATATCTGACTCACATCTCCTGAGTCACACAAACTCAAACTACAAATTTTCGTAAACGAATATATTAATACCTAATGCACATAATACGTATGTAAAACAATAGATTGTTCTCACGAAGCTTTCACGTAAAGGTGCGAACACATATGTAGATGGTATCGGAATAATTAGTAACACCATACGAAGAATTATTTGAAACAACAACGTTTTTAACAATGAATACGGGTCTTACTTGTCTAGTTGATTTAATTATGTTTGTAGTGGGAAATTTGTAATTGGGGCTAGAAGATGAATGTGTAAATGGATAAAAATAGAGTGGACATGATGAACATTTCACAATTAACTTAATTATTAAATTGGTAATTGCGTGTGGTGTAATTATTGGAGGGATGAATCGCGCGTCATTAAAAGATTGATGGACATGCATGCTCGGGGGTAAAGAGGAAAGATGATAAGAAAAGATGGATAGATTATGTGAGGAATGAAATGGAAGATAAAGGAGTAAATGAGGCCGGAAAACCCAAATAGAATGAGACAAGGGCAGGAAGATTATTGATCATCCTTCTAGCCTCTTCCCAACTATCTTGAGGTCGGCTTCCAGTCTAACCGGATGCAGCTGAATAAATAAATATCGCTGGACAATAACACACAGCGCCACCTAGTGCCACACTAAGCAAAGCTTGTGTCGTGGACACTAGATAGTTGATATACTACATATATACTTTTTGTTTGTTTGTAAATACATACTTATTATACATATAAACATCCATGACTCGGAAACAAATGTCCATGCTCATCATACAATCATTTGCTCCTAACCCAGGACCCTAAGAACGTAAGGCAGCGTCACTACCACTACGCCAATCGGGTTGCCCTAAATACCAGTTATGAAGGCAAAAAGGTGATTATGGTGTAATTATTGTGATAAACTTACCGAAATAAACGAACGTGATGTTTTGTTAGTTATTGTGGTCATCATCTTCCCTCCCTTTTCCACAATATTTGGGGTCTTCTTCTACCGTTTTCCTGTACTAACCCGCATTATTCGGCCTTTTATATTTCATAGTATTTCTCACAAAAATAACCCATCCATCTTTTACTTCCTCTCCCGCTTCATCTATAGAAAGACGGAAAGAAAGAAAGAAAAAATGTTTACTTGACGTCAGTACATTAAGCACACACACAATAATATTTAAAAAAATGTTACAAAGAGGACAAAAATACAAAGTTTGTGCTGTGTGCCTCACGGCTGCGCCAAAAAGCAAGCAAGCTTTTTGATATATTATTATGTTCTAAACAAATAACGAATAGAATTCAATTAATAATAAAACATTTAAGACTTGACTATCTTATTCGTATTATTATATTAAATGCTGTTCTAATCACATGCTCAATCTTCCCAGTGATTATTTATCATATTCTCAGCAATCACTGCGAAGTGAAAAGTACATTAAAATAATACAATTACAGCAGGTAAATTGGATTTGTAGGCATAGTCACCGGTTTGCCGCAGTACTTCTGATACTCATAAACCTCAACTAGTATTTAACTTGGTAACGGTTAACAATAATGAAATAAATGATAATGACAGTAATGACAGTAGTTGAGTTGGATTCAATGGATGCATATTAGAAGGTATTTCTGAGTTAGAATAGAATATTATGCGGAAGGCAAAAACGAGATGAATCGACGCTTACATCATAACTAGGACGAAATTATAAATTCCAACCCCAGCAGGGTTCCACAATTTATAGACCTGAGGGTCTGGACGAAAGGAGATCCCAACAGCGAAACCGATATAGGAAAAGTCAGAAATCTCTTGGATTGACATGAATTATGGTATGTTAATTCTTGAATGCGGTAAGCTTAGTTGATTCTGTAAGAAAAAGGGCTTTTCCATACATCGCAAAAGCAAATATCACGACCTGCGTTTTACATTTTAGGCTTTTGTACCACAAATAAATGAAATGGCCAAGAGCGACAGCTCTTGGCCATTTCAGACCAACCTATACAGAGAATACCGTGTAACCGTCGTTTGCCTGCAATAATTCTTGTATTACGTTTAATTGTTTAACCCCAAATAAGCTGATTTTTAAATTATACCACCACCACCGGAGGAAGTTTGAAAGCTGCGCCAAGACAGAAAAGTTGAAAATGAAACGACTGTCTGGGTATGGACGTGTGATAAGGAGAGACAAATCACATGCGACTAAAGGAGTGAACAATATAAATGTTGATGGCTGAACAGAGAGAGGAAGACCAAAGAAAAGATGGATGGATTGTGTGAGAAAATATGAAAGAAAAAGATATAAATGATTTCGTTACGGTTGACAGAGGAGGATCCGAATGGAAGAAAACAAACGGGTGACCGTTGACAGGGGAGAATGGACAAAAAAAACATGTCGCCGATCCAAAGTAACACGAGAAAGGAGCAAGAATATGATAAGCTAAAGCCCTCTAAAGAGTCAACCAAAAACACAGCACACAAATTAAACACCATCTTTATAACAAAACAAACGCTAAAGAACACAGCATTCCCAGTTTCCCCTGTCTCATAGCCACTATTGAAGTGTCTACCAACTTAACGCTCTCTAATTAATGGTACTAAGAAATCAAAAGTGAAAGTACGTGTGAGTTATAAGCTCCCATTTAACAGACAATAGCCATAGGTTGTTGTGGTTTTAGGACACGCAAATTGAATTCTGGGTGTTAAAGATTTTAAGGTTATATAAATACCAGGATTGGTTGATTGATAGATGACCAGCTCTTTTAACATCTTTCATTTCAAACAATGAAATGTTTAGAGAATTTGGCGACCCGAATGGCATAGTGGTGGTGAGGCTGCCTTACATTCTTAGGGTCCTGGGTTCGAATCCCAGTAGGAGCAATTGTTTATGTGATGAGCATCCAATGGACGTTTGTTTCCGAGTCATGGATGTTTATTTGTATAATAAGTACGTATTTACAAACAAAAAAGTAGATATAACATGTATATCAACTACCTGGTGACCACGACACAAGCTTTGCTTAGTGTGGCACTAGGTGGCGCTTTGTGTTAATTGTCCAGCGATATTTATTTATTTATTATTATTTATAATTAATTATATGTGCCTAGCTTTTTTCCTAACTTTGTTGGAGTTCGTTTCCAGCCTTACCTAACCGAATGCAGCTGAATACCAGTATTTTACATTGAGCGAAGGCCTATGAGACCTCGTACAACCCAGTTAGTACTGGGTAGTACGATTGGTTGTCAAACTTTCGGGTCACTGACACCACTACTTGTAACAGTTAGGACCAAATGCTAATTTATCATCAGTTCTTTTTGGACTTCAAATGGTCATCTATAGCAACCATGGTTATGGAAGATGTAAGCGCTGGCCGTGAGGTTCTTTCAGCTCCAATATACAGTTAAGCAAGTCAGATTTTCTTGCATAAAATGTTTCCTTGTCACATATAGGCAAAGGAATATTTTAACATTGGCTTTTGCCATTCATCATACCCTATCAATGACTGCATCTTCGATTGTATCTACAACTCTACCTATCTATTTGAAAACACAAACAAGACGTTTCATACTAAAACAATGGACCAAAAGTTATACCAATTTTTTTTTTATCCATGAATTCAAATCTTGGGATATTATAATTGGTTCAGAAAACATATCTACTCAAATTGATAGTATAGTGTTTATGTCAAAATAAATGATATGACCAGTATGTTTACACTAACGGATAGATTAAGTACGATCAGTTAAATTGCTTCTACTTAACTAGGTTAATTAGTTGCACTACAGGCTAGGTTATTAGCTATACTATTCTCATTATCACTATTGACGACCCGAATGGCGTAGTGGTAGTGACGCTGCCTTACGTTCTTAAGGTCCTGGGTTCGAATCCCGGTAGGAGCAAATGTTTGTGTGATGAGCATGGACATTTTGTTTCCGAGTCATGGATGTTTACATGTATAATAAGTATGTATTTACAAACAAAAAAGTATTTATGTGGTATATCAACTATCTAATGTGTACGACACAAGCTTTGCTTAGTGTGGCACTAGGTGGCGCAGTGTGGTAATGTCCAGCGATATTTATTTATTTTATTTATTTATTATCACTATCACTATCACTCAACATATTATAAAACTAAGTCCCTGTGTATGCTTATAACTTCTTCAAAACTACGCAACGAATTTTAAGGTGTTTTTTTTAATAGATAGAGTGATTAATGAGGAAGGTTTTAGTATATAATTTGTAGTCTGTGGTGACAATGTTTCTGCTGGTGCTGATTGAAATTTTCTTTCTATCCAAAGGAGCTTTAAACTACAGCATAACATAACGCTTGTTATTCCCGAAAGGTTAGGCAGAGGTTGGTTTTACCTACTAATAGTATGACATACATTTCGCCCGTTATATTTTTTAAGTCCATTTTAATACGGGGCGACCCTATTCCCATCAATCGGGCACATATTCAAATTCCGTGTTGCTGCCTCGTTGGTCTAGTGGCCACAAGGCTGCAAGGATGACTGCTGAGCATGGAGTCCTTGGTTCGATTCCCGGGTCGAGCAACGTGTATTGAGTGTTTTCATCAGAAATTAGTGTGTTAATTTGCGATATGTACGTCTTATTTGTGGATAATCACTATCACTATCACTACATATTATAAAACAAAGTTACCCGCTGCGTCTGTCTGTCCCTTTGTATGCTTAGATCTTCAAAACTTAGCAACGGATATTGATGCGGGTTGTTTTAATAGATAAAGAGCATTCAAGAGGAAGGTTTTTGTATGTAATTTTATCATAGCAGGCATCGGCTAGTTATCAAATAGTACCTAAAGCATCAACAAAATGCATTTGTCCCAGTTTCAAATAAAAATTAGGAAATTATAGTGTGCTTTTATATTATACTGGTATTCAATACGTTGAAGAAATGCGTATGGTATATTTAGGAATGGATAGATCCCTAACTCATACCCATCCATTTGGAATTCTGCCCACCACCAACCACAAAAGAGCGTGAAGTTACGCCGGTATGTCCCTCTGAATATTCATGTTGCAACTGGCTTACGTCCGATGTCGCATTGTGTTCGACGGGGCCATATTCCCATAGTGTGTCCGGTCAATTGTCTGTTTGAATGGAGCTGACAAGGTCGCTGTTGTATGGGCTTAATTAAGTTTAAAGTGATTTTGTATGACTGTGTAGGTATGGTTGGTGGAATAAAGAGGGTTTTTGGTGTTGATGGATTTTGTGACTATTTTTATGCCAACAATACTTTCATAGTAACATTTTGTTTTTATACAGAGTGTAAACTACCTCACTACGAAGCCGTCAACCAAGCATTCTGCACATCAAACTAAGTTACTATACGTAAAAATTATTACTGGGAAACGACCTTTTTTTGGGGTGTAAAATAGACAAAAGAGTGGTAAATGAAAGTACTATTACTGACAACCTGCGTTTTCCCACTGCTGGGCAAACGCTTATCCCCAAACTTTCAGTTCTTCCGATGCAGAGCCAATGTAGACCATTGATTTTGTCTAACTCATCCCGACATCTTCTACGAGGTCTGCCGTGACAATTTCTGTTCTTCTACTGAGTCAGGGCCCCAGAAAATGATCAAATAAATGTCGTTGTGACGCTTAGGGGAAGCCCTATGTCCATCACCATCAGTGAATGAATTTCTATGTCCATCACCATCAGTGATTGAATTTCTATGTCCATCACTAAGTTACTTTACGCAAAAATTATTACTAGGAAACGATTTTGGGGTGAAAAATCATGTTTTGTGGCAGAACTCAATTAAACGCCCTCAAAACATTGTGCTGATGGATAGATTGAATAGTACGGGGTCGTGGAGGTCTTTAAAGTTAAAATCTTAAAATAAAGAAAAAAAAATTTGACCCCCAATTTCTCCGTAACTAGAAGGTTCCCCCAGAACAAAAGAAAATACCGTAATGACGAGAAGAACAAGTGCCTTTCAATAACACCCTTTAGAAATAGACAAAAGAGAATGAAAATACTGTTACTGCCAACCTGCGTTATCCCACTGCTGGGCAAACGCTTATCCCCAAACTTTCAGTTCTTCCGATGCAGAGCCAATGTAGACCATTGATTTTGTCTAACTCATCCCGACATCTTCTACGAGGTCTGCCGTGACAACTTCTGTTCTTCTACTCAGTCAGGGCCCCAGAAAATGATCAAATAAATGTCGTTGTGACGCTTAGGGGAAGCCCTATGTCCATCACCATCAGTGAATGAATTTCTATGTCCATCACCATCAGTGATTGAATTTCTATGTCCATCACCATCAGTGAATGAATTTCTATGTCCATCACCATCAGTGAATGAATTTCTATGTCCATCACCATCAATGAATGAATTTCTATGTCCATCACCATCAGTGAATGAATTTCTATGTCCATCACCATCAGTGAATGAATTTTTATGTCCATCACCATCAGTGAATGAATTTTTATGTCCATCACCATCAGTGAATGAATTTTTATGTCCATCACCATCAGTGAATGAATTTCTATGTCCATCACCATCAATGAATGACTTTCTATGTCCATCACCATCAGTGAATGAGTTCCTGGCTAAGCTCATGATAACAGTGCACATGGATAGCCAAGATGCACTTGTTTTTTTTTGCCTAGGAGTTGGTGTGTGAGCGGTTTGAGGTATCTATGTAATGCGTGATAATTTTTTAACCGACTTCCAAAAAGGAGGAGGTTCTCTATTCGACTGTATGTATTTTTTTTTTTTTTTATGTATGTTCACCGATTACTCGAAGACGCCTGAACCGATTTGAAAAATTCTTTTTTTGTTTGAAAGGGTATACTTCCAAGTTGGTCCCATAGAAATATTGTCATGATCTGATCACGAACTTCGGAGATATGGAACGGAACTCTTCAATAATAGACAGCAAATCTGTCGTGATTGCTGCAATCGCTTGGATGTTTATTGTTTACACAACATCATAACATAACATCACGCCTATATGCTCTGTACACATCTGCGTACCCCCTGGTACGCAGATGTGTACAGTATACCCATATTTCGACAGTTAGGTATGTTAAACTCTTCAAATTTTATATGAAAACGTGTTGCGATTTTGGTATTTTCTACAACAAGTGAAGCATTTGCGTTTGATAAGAACCATTCTACCATCAGATCTGATGATGAAGCCAAGAGTCACGGAACTCCATAATGAAACAATGTACCCTAGTCGTGTTTGGGCTTGTTGTAATTGTAACGGTATGCACTTTTCATGTATGTCAAGCACATGTGAACCACTAAAAAGTGAAAAATAAAAACTTTTTTGCAAAAAATAAAACCGACTTCAAAAAAAAAAACAAAAAAGTGAAAAATAACTTTAGCTTCTGAAGTCGGTGACAAAAAAACTAAAGCAATGAAACAAAGGTCACCGACTTCAGAAGCTAAAGTTATTTTTCACTTTTTTGTTTTTTTTTTTGAAGTCGGTTTTATTTTTTGCAAAAAAGTTTTTATTACGGTCTAGAAATTGATGTAAAATGAGAAGGAAATTAAGTCAGTCGAGGCATTTTAACGAGTTAAACATTCAAAAATTTCCCACGTTGCAAACAAATTATATTTTAGCCTGTAAAGTGTTATGAGATTGCAAATCTAGTAACATGTCTGGAACTGGTCCCAAAATCACCAGAACGCGTAACGCTACAAAAGAAATGATATTTCACTTATCTGCACAAAGATTTTCGTCACCCTTTCAACTAGAAAGATAATCCATGCCCAGGTCAAACCAATAAATAACTTCGACTTTTCTTACACAAACATTTTCCTTTAAGGCAAAGATTTACTGTGATCTAGATTCTTTTGGCAGGCTCACCTACTAAATAGGGTTTTATTCTACAGGCTTTACCGACGAGCTACTGTCGGTACCAGTTACCGACTGATTACCTAAAACGTGTGACTAGTTCTCTTTCATAGTATGCTTTCCTATTAGTGTTTGGGACCGCTTATGTGGAGTCTTATTTCGGTCATTTAAAGGAATTCTAAACACATTATATAAAATTAATAAAGATCCGTATCACTGTTTTAATTGACTTCTAAAAAAGGAAGTGAATATGTATTTGACCAGCATTTATTCTCTTTAATAAATACACAATGCAAAACACATAATGTAATCTTACTAAAGTAAATCCTTTGTCAAGTATCAATTTAAAAAAAATAAAAAACTTCAAGGTAAAAAAACATAACCGACTTCCAAAAGAAAACTGCAGTTTGTGTTTTTGTTTGGAAGTTGATTATTTTTCAAAAACAAATTGTTGCTTGACGTTGATGCGGATATCACAATAATTTAGAAAATTTATTGAGGTATGTGTTATGAAAAATTAATATAAAGATCAAAAATTGTAGAAATCTCAATGTTTTGTGAAACCGTAAAACTGGGAAAGCAGAGACTGGTCGCTATTTATTTCTAAATACATAATTACTTCAATAAATTCAAACTAAAAGGTTACGTTTTAAATTACGATTTTCTTCAGTGGAACGAAATATTTGGAACATTCCAACTTTCACTAGGAGTATTAGAATTCCGTTTATTACTTGCGTAATTTGAATTATTTCTAGCCATATCACGTAACATTCGTAATGCTTATTTAATAAAAAAACAGAGTTCTTATTTAAAGTGTTTATTTTTTCATAGATTAAATTAAAAGATACATCATCATCTACCTAGCCTTTTCCCAACTATGTTGGGGTCGGCTTCCAGTCTAACCGGATGCAGCTGAATACCAGTATTTTACATGGATCGACTGCCTATCTGACCTCCATAACCCAGTTAATACTGGGAAATACGATACCACTTGGTAAGATTGGTGTCAGACTTTTGGGGTCACTGACTACCTGTAACGACTGTCAAAGATGGACAAATGACAGCCGGGACCAACGGCTTAACGTGCTTTACGGGGCACGGAGGAAACTCGGTATGTAAGAGTGGTCACCCATCCACGGACCAACCTAGGCAAGCATGGCTTAACCTAAAGATCGACCCGAGTGGCTGATATTATTTAGCCACGAGCTCCTCCAATTAATTTAAAAGAAACATGTCTGTTTTATTGTGATGAATATTAAATATTTGTATGGGTCGAGTTGTGTTTTATTAAATACTAGCGGACGTCGCGCGGGTTCACCCGCTTAGTTCCCGTTCCCGTAAGAGTACGGGGATAAACTATAGCCTTAGTTACTCGCTGATAATGTTGTTATCCATTGCTGAAAGAATTTTTCAATTCTGTCTAGCAGTTTTTAAGTTTATTCGTAACACACAAAATATAAAAATTCAAATCTTTCATCTTTATATTATTAGTATAGAATATTTTGATATCTCCCATTTTATTATCAGTCATGGCAGGTTCTGTGGCCTGCCAACCCTCATGCAAACAGGGCATGCGTCATGTACGTAAATGTAAGTTCACCAAACTTTGACTAATATACTTTATCGATCGACCATGTAAAAAATACATCCATTACAGTCTTCAACATAGTTAACTACAACAAAAACTCAAACAAACCCAGTTTTCTAAACCTCCATAGAAGTAAGTATAAAAAAATAAAATCGTCTAACTAAATATTCAGCTTAGCCATTCACATAAAGTCATTTATATTCTAAATGCGGGCGCTGTTTCTTTTGACAACCATTGACTTTGTACAAAAACGTATTTGAAGAAAATCATCCATTCTATTTGGCGACGACTTCAACAGTTTTTTTTCGACCAAAACTAATTCACACGCTGACGGTAGCCAAGACATAGTGGAATGGAGATAGTAAGCTAAGTCTGTGCAGCTCTTGGAAATAGCTTGATTTGTCTTTCGTTAATCTTAAGTTTTATGTCTCATCATCATCATCATCATTTCAGCCGAAAGACGTTCACTGCTGGACATAGGCCTCCCCTAAGTGTCGCCACATTGACCGGTCCCTTGCGACTCGCATCCAGCGGATTCCCGCAACCTTCACCAGGTCATCGGTCCACCTAGCGGGAGGTCTTCCGGTTCGCGGTCGTCACTCCAGAACTTTTCGGCCCCATCGGCCATGCGTTCTGCGAGCAATGTGACCTGCTCACTGCCACTTAAGTTTGGCAATTTTTCGGGCTACGTCGGTGACCATGGTTTTCTTGCGGATGTTTTCATTTCTGATTCGATCACGCAAGGAAACTCCGAGCATAGCCCTCTCCATTGCCCTTTGGGTGACTTTAAGCCTTTTGATAAGGCCCATTGTGAGCGACCACGTGTCGGTCCCGTATGTAATCACTGGCAACATACACTGGTCATCCCGACTCGTCAACAACATTCCTAGATTGTCACCCCCCCAAAATGTAATTTTTGCATATAAATTATTACTTGCACTGAACCTTCACTGCAATGAAGTAAGTTGCGATGACCAATATTTCATGTTGACTCTCTATATTTTACTACTTTCATAAAGATCCCGTCATACTGTCCACAATTGAATTACTGAACTACCTCCACTACGCCTCGCCTACAATCACGTCCTTGCATGAACATAGCGGCACGTTGCTAGGCAACTAGTGTTGGGAAACGATAATATCGATGTCACCTCCCAATGACAAACACCTAGTGTCACCTTAGCTATTAGAACGTAGAGTTTATACTGGACTTGTCATCTATGTAGATTAGGTTTTGCTAGTTTGGATTATGACTTGGCTAAAGCACTTATGTATATTTGAGATTTTTTTTTGTTACGCTAATCAGGTCCTGTTTAAAAGTCATGAAGCAGGTAGGTATATGGTACATTTTCGTCCTAGACAGATTCGGTACACTTAAATTGCAAAGACTACTATTTACAAAAAAAAAAATACCTTCCGGCCTAAACAAACTGATGAGTGATACGAGTATACATCACTGATCAGTGTATTAAATTGACTTATGCCACAGTAAAGTTTATGTCATTTATTTTGACAGTTATTATAGAAATAAGTACAAATCTTTAAAAGCGACTTCCACGCATAGAGCTCTCTTTTCTCTCTCTCTTTTTTAATTAATATTGTAGCTTCGGCTTTTTAAAATTATTTTTTTGGCGACCGATACTCTAAAACACAAATTAGTAGAACCGTAAACGTACAGTAACGAAAAATTGTACAAAACATGGGACATTATATTTTTAACGAAATACAGTTCAGTTCAATATTTGGTATGAACTCAAAATAAAGTAATAACAAATACCTGCCGTTACTTGGTACCGCTTGCAAGTCGCCTTACCTGGAAAAATAAAACATTGACAGTTAGCTTCAAAACTTTTTATTATTTGTATTTTGAACAAAAAATGTTACTACTTCTTTTACCAACTTGAAACTTTCTTACAGAAGTTTCTGTTAAGAGAAGGATTCAAAGAACACTATTTTCGCAAACCCAAAGGCTCAGAAAAAATATACATTCTATTATAGATAACGCTGATGAAAAAGTGGAAATCTACCTATCGGTTTGACGTAACCTACCGAAATGTGAAAATATACCATCGATTTGATATAAGCTACCGAAAAGTGGAAATGTACCTAGGTATCAGTTTGACATTAGCTACCGAAAAATGTGAAAAACTACCTAGCGATTTGACGTAAGCTACCGAAAATATTATACAATCCAGCTAAAAGTCCTTGATATACAAAAGCTTTTACTACGTGCCCAGATCCTCTGTACACTTCCGGTGTTAAACATTGACCTCTGAATGACTGTATTGTAATTGATCATTGCACTACTTGATTAGTTTATAAAAGTCATTGCTCTTGGAGACTTTTTGTATAAAGTATCTTCCACACTACACCACACACAAAACATAGCTTGTTATAGTCTAGTAAAGCTTGATTTGATCCAACTAATGAGTTTATGATTTCGTGCTCTTTATAGTTTTAGATGATTTTTAACCTTTAACTGTTACAGAAGTTACTGTACTGTTGTTGTTGTGAAGACATGTGACACTACCAATCCGCACTGGGCCCGCGTGGTAGATTATAGCCCATTCCCTCTCATTGAGAGGAGGCCGTGTCCCAGCAGTGGGAACATTATAGGCTGATGATGATGATAATGATGAACTGTTACAGAATCCCTTAACACTAGCACAAAGAACTTCCTTCAAATGAGATATTATAGTCACAGTAATATAAAAAAGAGGAAGTACTCATTTCAACGGAACCTTTTTTTGTTTTTTATGTATGATCCCCAATTACTCGAAGATGGGAGGACCATGGATGTTTCTTTTAATGTTAACAAGGCTATTCTTCGGTGGTCCCATAGTCAGGATCTGATGCTGGGATACTGGAGAAATAGAGATAACTCTTCGATTTTCTTTCGACTTTATGCAGTTTTAGTTACACCAAACTAGGCTACACACTGATTCGTTTGCCCCAGTCTAACTTACGTTTTCTTTGTAAATATACAAGCTACAATAATCCAGGCCAGACTGTCAGCTTCACACAATGGATGATGGGTGACAGATAGACGACTCAAGCCGACGGCCAGCGGCGCGTGCGTCGATTACTAACACAGTAGTGAATGAACCGACGGACATCGCGCACTTTACTGGGTATGTAGGTAGGTTTGTGGATTAATACGACAAGAGAGAATAAAGTTATTGGTACATTGTGTTAAGTTGTATTTGTTCAACTATGTTGTATTTCTAGAAACATCAACTGTGTCTATGTTGATTTAAGATTCTTAGGTTTGAAGTTTTGGACCCTATTATCTCAAAAACAGAGTACTTTTTGAAAAAATAGTGCATCTCTTGAGAGCGGCGGTGGCCCAGTGGTGGAGGCCTCGACTTACGAACAAAGTCGTGGGTTCGAACCCAGGCAGGCCGTCAGGCGCATTACTTTGTGTTATTTATTTCATCATCACTGCTTTCAAAAACGGTGAAGGAAAACATCGTGAGGGAACCGGTATGTCCAAGAACCAAAAAAATTTAAGATATGTATTGTATCATCTACCAATCCGCACTGGGCCCTCGTGGTCAACTAGATATAGAGAGGAGGCCTGTGGCCCAACGGTGGGAACATTAAAAGGCTGATGATGAGAGTGCATCTCTACACTTTCTATTTTTTCCCAGAATTGAAGACATTTTGGTCAAGATGTAGATGAAAAGTAAAAATGTAGCGTTTTATCTACTTAAATTAAATTTTAACGCTTTGAATTTGATAACAGATTCCTTTTCGTAACACTTTTTTACAATCTCAAGCGAAACAAGACCGATATACAATGTAGTTTATTGAATTAAGTTATAAATCAATCTCATTGAGCACATGCGACCTTAATAGGTATATATGTAATGTATTTAGGGCAAACAGTAAAGCCTAATGTTGCCTATATATAGAGATATGTTCGTGCGTAATGGGGCTACTTTCATTTGGAGTATACCGAGAATGCTTCGATTGAATTTAGGTTAGGTTGAATTAGGTATGATTGATTTTAGTGAGCTTCGAACTTAGGACTAGTGAGTATAAATAAACAGATAAAAAGTGAAAATGTTAGACGCAATGAGTTGATATTGACTTGTTTTAAAATTGTACGAAAATAATAATGCTAAGTTACTAAATCATTGTGCAAAACATTTTCAATACAAGTATTGCATTCATAGATACAATATAATTCTATGATTGCATTATTCAGAAAACTACCGCAATTTCGACCAAATGTTCCGTGTAAGTTTAAATAAGGACGAATGCGATAAAAAACGAATGATGTAAAAGTAAATGGTCAGAAAACAGGAAATATGAATGAATTAGAACTGTTCTAATAATGGCAACGACTTCTCATTTATTTGATACTAGCTGACCCGCGCAACTTCGTCTGCGAGTGAGGGTTAGTTTTTTTTTTAATAAAAAGTATCCTATGTTACTTCTAATACCTCCTCCAAGAATATGTGTACAAAGTTTCATAATGATCGGTTGAGTAGTTTTCGCGTGAAAGTGTAACCAACAAACTTACATTGACATTTGTATAATAGTAGGGATAGTAGGGATAGGGATAGGGATATAGATTATAGGATAATTATATTGTTTTAGTAGCAGCAACGCAGTCTGTTTTTATGCCCGGTTGATGGCAATAGGCTCGCCCCCTATGAAATGGGAGTTAACGTAACTGTCGAAATGTGGGTGTACTGCACCTTAGCTTAACCTCAGCTCACTTTTGGGGTTTACAGGCAATAACAACTAGTAGAATTATTTTTCCTAATTCCTTTCCAAACTCTTATATCTTTTAGATCACCATCATAATCTATTAATGTTCCCACTGCTGGGACAGGCCTCCTCTCTATGAGCTATGATCTACCACGCAGGCCCAGTGCGGGTCGGTAGATGTCACATGTCTTGGAATTTTTTGGTTCTAAATCCATATAATTCCTCACGATTATTTACTGCAAAAGTCAACTTATATATCCATCATAAAAGCCCTATAAACAAACCATCCATCATATACAACGAATACCTATACACAAGACCCGTTAAGTTTATTTTTTATTTAGATCGTAGACAAGTATCGATCATTATCCGGTAGACACCCGTTTGATGGGAATTGCGCAGGAGTCGATTCCGTTGTGTGTTTTTGTTACGAACGGGTTGTACTAAATTGGCATTAGTAAAAAGTGTGCTATTTTTAGGTTCGTGTTTCTATGTTTAGGTGTGGTTTAACGAGGTCTTAAAGAGGGATAATATTATGTGTTACGAATACTATATTTAATTTTAATGAGCTTATAGTGTTTTTTCTGGAGTAAAATAACCCTTCCTTGGCAGTCTGATGAAAATTGAACTCTTTACTTACGTATACAGGGCGTAAACCACCTCATCACAAAGCCGTTAACCAAGTATTCTGTACATCAAACTAAGTAACTTTACGCAAAAATTATTGCTGGGAATATTTTTTTTTGGGTTATTAATCATGTTTTGTGGTAGAACTAAATGTAACGCACTTAAAACATTGTGCTGATGGATGGATTGAATACTACGGAGGTCGTGGAGGTCTTAAAAGTGAAAATCTTACAAATAAAACTTGTATTAAAAAAAAGCTTGTCAAAAAGTTGTCACTTTGACCCCCCATATCTCCGTAACTAGAAGGTTCCCAGGTATGGTGTAGAACAAAAAAATTATCGCAATGACGGGGAGAACAAGTGCTTTTCAGCTTCGATATAAGAGGTGTTTTACACCCCTTATATTTACACACTGCAATACCTACGTGGTCAAAATGTACGGAACGGCAGATTTAGGAAATACCGATGAGAAGTTTCTATGGGGTTGCATCTGGACACATTGATCAATGCAAAAGTTGTATCACTTTCTTAACGGTCGATTGTGTTAAAAATTCACCAATTTTGATGAATCAGTTTCACATACACATACAATGTTTTAACTTAATCTAGTCTTGAACATAAACCTGATAAAAAACACCTCATTTGAATTTCTAAAACCTATTTGTAACTTTGTATAATAATTTCCTGCTTTGCAAGCCAATCAATGCACATTTCTAATTCAAAAGCCAACTCATTAAAACCAATTAATTAAAAAGATCCCTTAAAATGGCCATGTTTATTTTGATCCAGAACTTCTCTAACTGGAATGACTTGACTTGTCCTAACCAGAAAAACCTCCTAGACCGTTAGCAAGACGAGTCTTGTACATTATCGTATTGTGAGGCCGATAATAACTTTCCATAATCAAAGAAGAAACAAGTTTTTTAATATAGGTTACGTCATTTTTTTTCGTATTCTGCTCAGCAAACCCTATTAATTGATATCCATATCATTTACAACATAAAGGGTGTAAACAACCTCACAACGCGCCCAAAAGCACTTGTTCTCCCCATCACCTTCTAGGTGCGGAAATATTGGAGGTCAAAATACCAGGTTTCCAGATTTATTTTTTGTTTCCCATTGCACACAGCGCCGCCGCCGCCGCGCCGTCTAGTGCCACAGTAAGCAAAGCTCGTGTCGTGGATACCAGATTGTTGATATAGGTACTACATATATACCTTTTGTTTGTAAATACATACTTAATAAACTAACTATAAACATCGATAGCTCGGAAACAAATGTCCACACTCATCACATTGTCTCCTACCGGGATTCAAACTAAACACCAAAGTCCGTAGGGCAGCCTCACTACCACTGCGCCATTGGGGTCATTTTCATGTAAGATGCTTACTTTAAACACCTCTACGCCGTACGTGCGTTATATTGAGTTGGTAACAAAATATGATTTTCACCCCAAAAAAAAGTAGTTTCCCAGCAATAATTTTTGCGTAAAGTTACTTAGATGTACTAGAATGCTTGGTTGACGGCTTCGTGATGAGGTTGTTTACACCCTGAATTTGTACGTACCAAAACTATAATATATTTTGTTTTTTACTTTTCCATCATCCTGATAGATTGTCGCTTTGCTTAAGCCTTTTGATCAAGGTACTATACTACATTAGACTCAGTCCAAAATCTACGCCAAATGGAGATATATTCGTCCAGAACATAGCTTAATTATCATGAACGAGACTAATCCTAATAACTGACCACTAAACACTGGCCTCGCAAATCTTATTCCATCTTAAATCAACTGGTCCATATTGAGTTTGCTCTTTATCCATTAACAAGTTTGCGTTCCAAACACAAATAGTCTAGAAACTGCTCTAGAAATATCATAAGAGGGCATGATGAGTTTGTTCATCAATATTATGGTCCTGTTCGACCATAGACCACACAAGAACTTGAGGACCATATTGTGTGGTCTCATTTGCATAAAAAATGAGGTTGACAGCTAAGTACTGCAAAATTATGTTTGCGAAAGGTCTTCATAGACAAATAAGAGCAATAAGAACATCATCATCTGTCTACCCTTTTCCCAACTATGTTGGGATCGGCTTCCAGTCTAACCGAATGCAACTGAATACCAGTATTTTACATGGAGCAACTCTGACTTCAATAGTCCAATAAGAGCAATATAAACAACTAGCTGGTCCACGCAACTTCGTCTGCGTCACATAAGAGAGAAAAAGCTCACAAAGGGAATAAAATTTCCCCCGATTTTGTAACATTTCTCATTGCTGCTCCGCTCCTATTAGTCATAGTGTGAAGTTATATAACCTATAACCTTCCTCAATAAATGGACTATCCAACGCAAAAAGTTTTTTTCAATTCGAGCCAGTAGTTCCTGAGATTAGCGCGTTCAACCAAACAAACAAACAAACTCTTCTGCTTTTTATTATAATAAAACTAGCTGACCCACGCAACTTCATCTGCGTCACATAGGTATATGAGAGAAAAAGCTCACAAAAGGAATACATTTTCCCCGTTTTTGTAAGATTTTTCATTTATGCTCCGCTCCTATTGGTCGTAGCGTGATGTTATATAGCCTATAACCTTCCTGGATAAATGGACTATTCAACACAAAAAGATTTTTTAATTCCAACCAGTAGTTCCTGAGATTAGCGCGTTCAAACAAACAAACAAACAAACAAACTCTTCAGCTTTATAATATTATTAGTATTAGTATATTAGTATTAGTATAGATAATATAATAATATATAGTAGGTATAGATACACCAAAAACCGTTCGCTCGGATCAATCCTTCAGGTTAAGCTGGGCTTGCCTGGGTTTGTCTGTTAGTGGGTGACCACGTATTACATACCGAGTTATCGGTTAAGCCTTTGGTTTTGGCTGTCATTTGTAGTTCTCTGACAGTGGTTACAGGGAGTCGGTTGCCCGAAAGTCTAAAACCCAGTCTTACTAAAGGGTATCGTATTTCCTAGTACGAACTGGGTTATGGAAGTCAGATAGGCAGCCGATCCATATAAAAACCTGGTATCCACCTTCGGTTAGACTGAATAGATGATGATTATGGACAGTTAACTATAGTGGACATCACACATTGACCGGTCCCGTGCGACTCGCAACCAACGGAGTCCCGCAACCTTCACCAGGTCATCGGTCCACCTAGTGGGAGGTCTTCCAACGCATCGTCGTTGCCACTTCAGAAATCTTCGGCCCCATCGGCTATCTGTTCTTCGAGCAATGTGCCCTGCCCACTGCCTCGTAAGTGTGGCAATTCTTCGGGCTACGTCGGTGACCTTGGTCTCTTGAGGATGTCTTCATTTCTGATTCGATCACGCAAGGAAACTTCAAGCATAGCTCTCTCCATTGCCCTTAGGGTGACTATAAGCCTTTTGATAAGGAACATTGTGAGCGACCACGTTGCCGGACCACATGCTCAGTAGTAATACTTTGCAACTTCTATAATATCAATCAGATAGTTCAAATGGAAGGTCAATATGATCGAATCATTTAATCATTTCGTAATCAGAACACTGAGAAGACAAATACAATACAAAAACTGCAAGACTTTATCAAAACAACAATTACAGTTATTGCTAGCACCTCCAATCGGTTCTATTGGAATCAATAAACAACTTGTTTTAACAACTCTTTTTTATTCCGGAAATCCCGCAAAATAAAGACGTTTATAAAATTATGACGGAAATCTCAATCATTTAATTGATGCAAGATTACTAAATGCGAATATACCTTTCTCTTTCCCCCATACACGGAGTTTTTAGGGTTACGTACCCAAAAGCTCTGTCTGTCTCTCACAGAGCTTTAACGTATAAATTACTATAGCTACACATTTGTTTATTTGTGAGGATGTATTGTATTCTGTCTATGAATGTCTGAATGATCGTTACTCTTTCAAGCAAAAAATACTGACCGTACTTAAATGAAATTTAGCACACGAGACCGGTAATTAACCTGGATGATTATTACTGAAACTCACGCGGGCGAAGCCGCGGGTTAAAGCCATATTTTTTTTCTTAATAATTATTGGTAAAATGAAATGCGTTTTCTGCTCGACCTTAATTATGACAACACACACAATGAATATTAAGTGTAAAAATTTGGACGATGGTACGGACCCCTCCATCTGCATATGCGACTCGTACTTAGCAGTTTTTTTTTATTAAACTTAACACTGTCGTAAACCATTGCGAAACACCGCGGTATAACGTTGCAGCTTTAAAACGGACGCTCGTCTTTAAGATTCAATGAGAAACGGGTCATTCGTTTTGTGGTGTTTTGGCTTAAGCTTAACCGCTTTTCCAACAAAATGTGTAGAACTTTAGAAACGAAATAGGCTAATAGGTGTCGGCTTAGCTCAAAGACTTGTGTGATGTGGCTACAGTTACGGAATTTTGGATGCACAACAACAGCAACAATACCTTTGACTATTATGACGTTTGCCATACGTGACGGAAACCAAATGAGTATTGACAAGCTGCAAGCTTCAAGTTTAACCAAAAGAGGTTAAAGTTTCCAAGAAACACATCATGGAGCTTTTACGGTTTAAAACTAAACTTAAACCGTCACTTTTCCGTGATCATTTGTTATAATGAACTCGCGATCAACCTAATTTATTGGCAGCCCGCGATCATAGCACTTGCAACAGCGTCGAAATATCTGAAGTTCAAAATAACGAATTATCACGGAAGATATCCAATAAGTCACAGCATACGTTTACATCATGTAACATTTACCGACGGATTAGCCCGAAGAGTTTTCAAACTTAAGTGGAAGTGGGTAAGGCACATTGCTCGCAGAACGGATGGCCGATGGGGCAGAAAAGATCTGGAGTAGCAACCGCGAATCGGAAGACGTTGCGTTCGAAGGCCTCGAAGGTGGACAGATGACCTGGTGAAGGCTGCGGAAATCCGCTGGTTGTTAGTGGCACAGGACCGATCAATGTGGCGACACTTGAAGGAAGCCTTTTTTTTGGGACAAGCCCGCCACAGACGCCTAAACCACTGTAACTCCTGAAAGCCAGAATCAACAGTGGCGACCACCAGAAAAGCGCCGAGACAATGAAGCTCGACGAAGTCTCAGATAATGAATTTGACTATCTTGGATCCCGCAACGAAATTAATCAGAAATCAGGTATCAGGTATCATATAGGAGTAGGGAAAAAAAAGGAAGGAAGGAAAATGAAGGCAGCCTATATCCAAGCAATTAAATGAATGATGTAACTGTTGAGCAAGTTTAAATATTCTTCACCCTCTTTTGCCCAAAATTGAATGAACTAGACCAGAACTCTTTGACCTCGACAGCGTTACTAGTGGCCTTACTCAGAAAGGTGCAAGCGGAGTTTCACAAGGAGCAAAGCAGGAGGTGGGTCATCATCTGCGATATGGCTTCATCATAATCATAATGACATCTCTGCCCGACTTCATCCACTGCTGGTTAAAGCTTCTTTGCTTGTAGCATACATCCACGTTCTTGTGCTAACACCATCCAAGATGTTACCGCAATGAGTCCACAGCTACATAATAGGCTAGTTTCCACCATCAATAAATTGCAAATCTATTCAGTCCGTCAGTTAGAGTATTGGAAAATAATGGACACGTTTTTTTTTGTAAATCAACGAATATTGACAAAGATGAAACGCATCAAAACTCGGGAGTGGAGGCTCGTGACGTCAGAACTCATCTAGAATGATACCAAGGCGTGACGTATTGGGGATTTTAAAAGCGTCGTATCTTCGTCAATTTTGGTTTATGTGACAAAAGAAAAAATACGAGTCAAGTATTTTTTGATAATCTAAGTGACGGACAAATTAGATTTTTTTAGTTAACAATCCTATTTTATTAGAGGATTAAAAAATGAAAAAGATATAAGTACCTACCTACACAATTACCTGTTACCACATAACTAAGTAGCAAAGTTATCATCCTGAAATATTAATGACATTATTCGACATTCAGTGCGCCCTCACTCAAGTCAAATCGTGTCCAAGTTGACCTAAATCGATCAACAGTTTTATTATCCGAATTAAATAGAAAATCGCCGTACAAAATTACCCAACCAAATCATTAAAACAATAGCCAAGTAATTAAAATTAAACAATGTCACGAAAACCTTTTAATTAAATTGCCTCATTAACATTTTAGTCGCAATTAATCGATTTGATGCTGCTCAGTAACGCTAAAAAAACTGGCCAAGCGCGAGTCGACCACGAAGGTTCTCTAGCTCCGTATGACCTAAAAGGACCGTCCCAAAATACGCCGTGGACATGTGGGACGAGTTGCTGAATTACTCACAAAATCGCGTTCCTTGTAAACGTATCCTATTGTTATTAAGTTTTTGTTTTTCTGGCCATAGTAATACACACTCTGTGAAAGTGTCAAGTTTAATTATTCTTATTACCGTTTAAAATATACAGCCCTGTGACTGATGGACAGACAGTGGCGCATTTAGGTACAGAACCCTTTTTATTCGTATGGGAGGGAGTGACAGGCTTTTACTGACTAAAATCCATCCACGTTACTTCCTCGCTCTTTATGTTCCGGGGCCACAGTATCTCTTTCGAACAATCCCGCAGTATGTACAGAACCCTAAAATTAATTTTAAGAAAGAAAATTGTTCACTGAGGCGCGGACACATTTAGTACCATGAAATGACTTTGTTTACAACGAAAAAGTTGGTAAAAACGAGTTTTTAAACATGGAAAGAAGTGCAGAACCATTTAAAAATGTAGGTTAAGATTTGACGCCACATTTAAGACAAGATTCTGGTGGTACAAGGTTGAACAAGAAAGACTATTAAAAAACACAGTTGGAGTCTCATCCTACCGTCAATCATTACTATAGTCAGTAAAAGTCTGACACTCCCTCCCACTCCGCCCAGAGTGGGAGAAGTCATTTGATGATTTCCCATCCTAAAAAAAAGAAAAAAAATGGTACTGTGTGTAAAGTGCCCTTTTATTTCTTTAGTGTTGGTATGAATATTTACCTTGATGATATCTCATATCAAGGTGGAATTTGGTCAATAAAGTTGTGCTAAAGGCAGTGAGAACTAAGATTATTTTATCATGACTATTTAATTTTAGTCGATACCGAATTTGACGCAAAACTTACAAAAACTGAAGCAATTTACAAACAAAAGAAGATCAATTGTCCACTCATTAGCCATAATCAGCAACAGATGATTTATCAACACAATATCTCAATTATAATAGCCACAAAAACAGATTATTTAACAAACGCAAATGCATACTATGTATAGTCGGCCACATAATTGTTTCATGACCATAGCTAGAAACGAGAAAACAGAGAATAGCATAGTTTTTCATGATAGCTTATCAAAATCCGATATGTTTTGACTTTTCCATCATCAATGTCGATAAAAGAAGGTTGCGACTCTATTTGTCGTGGTTCAATCTTCGTCTGAAATAAGGTTAGAATAAAGTTTAAATCAGCTTGCACTACAAAGTGGTTGTTACATCAGTCACTGCGGGCCGAATAGTGCGAAATGGGTGGTTTCGATCGATTTACTAAAAAACTATGGATTGGACTAAAAAATAAAACACTATGATGCTAATATGTTGCCTGTAGCATTATTTGCCAAAAAATCAGAATGATCGCATGGGATTTTTTTTATCAGGCAAAGTTGATTGTATTAGTTCTTCAAATCACTATAATACTAGCATGTATCCTGAAGAATATCATATATGTTTCTGGTTTTGTTTATTGCAGTGAATCACATACTTTCAGGCATTATAAAACTCGCGTTTAGCTTTTATAGTTGCCTTAACAAGTCAAAGTGACTACCTATCTAAACTCCGGAACTCAACGTATAGGAGTACGATCACTCTTGGCCTCTTCTATCTCCTCTGGTAAGAACTAGCTGTTAGGCACCAGCCACACAGAACAGACGCAAGGCACGGACCCGTCGCAGTCACGGCGCCCGTTTAATCTACTTGCATATAAAATGTATACAGCCGTCGCGACGTAAAACATACAGAAAAGACGGGACGCCGTCATGACGTTAACTCGTCGGCGTCCTATTGGAAAACATATAGAAAGGACAAGGCGCGGGAAGGGCGCGGGCCTCACGGGCGCAAGCGGGGGAGCGGAAAGGGCGCGGAGGGCAGGTTTGGACATAATATTGTAAAAACATTGTGGAGTCATCTTGTATACTTCTTGAAAACGATCAGGATAATAATGTAGATCCTCCATTATTTAAAAAAATCTATTCTGTCCATTGCTTAGCCATACCGGATGTACCCAGTAACGTCTAACCCTCTGCAGATTAGCGAGATATACCAGTGCCAATACATCTTCATCTTCAGAAGAAGACATGTTGTCGTATCAAAATCGGACGGTTGAATGCCGGGTAAAACTTCTAGTGCGCGCCATAAAAAGTCGTGACGGCGCCCTGTCTGCGACGGGTCCGTGTCTTTTCTATATAAGTTAAAAAGTCGTGACGGCGCCCTGTTTGCAACGGGTCCGCGCCCCGCCCTCGTCTTGCGTCCTTTCTGTGTGGCCGTTGGCTTAGTTTCAATCTGAGTGAATTTTAAATGTTGTGGTAGTTGTTGCCGAAAGTGATAATTCAATTGCGAGGGCGACTGTAAATCTTGACTATTACTCATAGCATTATTCACTGTCTGAGCATGCGACTTCCCACTGTGCACAATGACAATATTATCTTACTAAATATACAAATGTATGCAGAATCAATGGACACATCATATGTTGGATGTATTTTTAACAAAGAAGTAGCAAAGGTCTTTGGAGTAGCATGTACTAGTCATGTTCAGAGGTTTCGCTCGCGCGCGTTTTCAGGGTCATTTAGATTAAGTAATTAACCTTTTGACCGCCACAGCATAAACGCAACCGCGTTCCTAAAGCCAAGCCACAATTTAATCTACTATTTTGTCACTTATTTGTGTCGTCTGGCGTACAGGGCACGCGCTTGCTTGTCACGTATATGTGACAATGACGTCGGTTAAGAAAACTCAACAGACGCGGTGGGTATAAACAAGGTATAACAATGTTTTTCTTAATTAAGTTTCTTTCTCGTTCTCTCTTTTCTTTGTTTCTAGTTAATTCTTATTTATAATGTTCCAAATATTGCCTTTAACTCATTTATAATTGTTAGAATAGAATCACTTTGGATTCCAAATAGTAATTGGAGCTTCGCTTTTTTCATTAAAAAAATTACGATAGATATGCCAATATTTGGCTTTTTATTTCAAATTAAACTAAAACATATGTTATAATGAAAGACCGTATATCCTTCTGTTGGTCTAAATATCGCATAGCCTGTTTAAATTGAAACAGGTACAAATGGAGATGAAAAACGAAGTTCAGATTGTGTCGATGTTAAAAAGCCCCAAACTGGCGATATTTGGAACAGCACTTTTAAAAACAAATATCTCTGTATCTATGTTCATTAGGTATATATGTCACCGTAAAATTGTCAAACACGTTATATTGTAATCTCTCTAGCGATATTGGAAACTCGAAATATTGTCAAACGAACATACCGCTTACAATAAAACGCATTATTTTTCGTGAAATGCATGCGATGGTATCAACTCACGCGGTGTGGGAAGGAGGGTTCCCCCTTGCCCAGTGGTACCACTCTCAAGAAAACATAAAGTACCATTCCTGAGAAATACCGATTAATATAACCTTAAAACACTTTACATTCACCTAAAAAGCGTATTCGTCTATTTCTGAGTGCAGGGCTTAAAGGAACCTAACTAACCTAACGGAGGGGTGCCCCAAGTCCCGATTATGGGAACAGATATACTTCCGTATGTGCAGTTGACAATATTTCGAGAGTTTACAATATCGCTAGAGAGAAACACGTTATATTGTGATATAACGTGTTTGACAATTTTACGGTGACATATAGATACTACTGTATGTCTCTGGAAGGCAATGATGAGGATTGTCGTAAAAAAATGATCCAAGCTTAGTAGTTATTGTGTACAAGACTTAAAAAACAAACCAAATACTATTTTACGATAGGTAAAGTGCCTTCTTGTCACCTGATATTTATTAATACAGCTACCGCCTTATTCAGTCACAAAATTGACATAACTCCGCCCCCAAACTCTGTCAATCTATGGTCATAAAACTAAAATAGTCGCACAAAACAGACCATAAATAAACAGATGCCAAATAAAAAGAACAAAAACGCATCTAAAATACATAGTACCCCATTCATAAGTCGTTAGCCATATTAGTAGGGGTCAGTGACCAGGTGAATTGTGATCGACTCACGCGCAGCTATGAGTTGTATTGTTGTGTTTGAGGCTCTTTTGGTTATGGTTGAGCTTGAGAAGTTAAGGGGACGGCGGAGCATATGCGTTCATGCAAACCTAATACCAAAATAATTTGTAAATTAAATATATTCTTATGGCTGTGTGTATTTATTTCGATTCAATTACAGAATATCTTTTCTCAACTACCTACCTATATATTTTGACATTGATATAAAGACGAGATATGAGGAATTTAAAATTTCTATAGAAAACTTGTATTTCTCAAAACTCTTGTTTAAATAAATGCCCCGCGACCTTCGTCCGTGTGATTTTTTATAAAATATCTGTTCCTCCCTATTTGCATCGAATTTTGTTAACAATTTAAAGGTTTTACATGTTTTTTTTTTTTTTTTTTTCGGAATGGTATCTCGCAGTTCAACCTAGAAAGGTTGCGTCTGCTTAACCGGACTATCCTGTGGGTGCCTTGAGTGTAAGGCCTCCAGCCAGGGCATAAAACTTACAAACTAAGCGAATACACGCTAAGGGCACCCCCTGCGGGGTACGGGCCTCGGCTTAGGGCGTCGCTGGAAGAGGACAGCGAGGGGACAGGCTGGATCTGAGTGGTGTCATTATTTAGGGACTGGATTTGGACTACAGGCTCAGCGACGCGGGCTAGCACGAGCAAGGGACGGGGAAGGTTTGAATCGGGGCATCGCGACGGGCCTCGACGGCGAGGACGGAATGACGGCTGTTTGCGTCTGTGCTTCTTGAGCGTGCTAGTTTCCTTCCTGCTCTCTTGGAGGAGGGTAATATCGTCATCGGGTTCGACTAATGCATGCCTTGGGCGGCGGATCTGACTAATTCGCGAGGGTTCGTATCGGGCGGCCGCTGCGATCAGGGGGTTATGGTGTTTGATTGCGGAATCGAAGAAGCGCTTGGAGAGGCGCTTTATAAACTGGGCTATTGTGGGGATTTTTAAATCTAAATGTAAACGATCATTATGAACGTAATAGGGGGCTCCCGTGATTTTACGTAAGAATCGGTTCTGAAGGATCTGCATCTTATACAGATGTTTAGGCTTGGCGTGAGCATACACGACACAAGCGTAAGTCATAATGGGACGGAACACTGCGGTATAGAGACGTAATTTGCACCTGAGAGACAATTTGCTCTTTTCCGTTATTAAGTAATGAAGTCTACTCATCGCGAAAGAAGCTCGGTCGCGAGCTGCTTTGATATGAGGCCCGAAGGACAGATGGTTATCGAGTATTACTCCTAAATATTTGGCTTCCTTCTCCCAGGGGATAGGCTTGCCGTACATAGTGATTGGAATAGGGGAAGTGACTTTCTTGCGCGGTCTCGAAAAAAGAACGGCCTGACTCTTATCGGGGTTGACCTCGATTCTCCATTTCCTAAACCAAGTGGCTAAGACGTTGGCTGAGGTTTGGAGGGTTTTGGCGATTGCGTTATTACAGCGACCGGTGTAATAGATAGCCGTGTCGTCCGCGAATAGGGCTAACTGAGCCTTTTTGCTCTTGGGGATGTCACTGGTGTACAACGTGAACGCGAGTTGAGAGATGACGGAGCCCTGAGGGACTCCAGCGCGGACAGGGTGAGGTGAAGAGAGCGATTTTCCTACGCGGTATCGGAAAGTGCGGTTCGACAAAAAGTCGCGCAAGATGAGCAAATGTTTTTACATACTCATACTTGTTTTTAACATAAACGTAGAACGTATACGTTATTCTCTAAAACATCAACCGCCACTAAAAGTCCCGTCAAAATCGATACAACCGTTTTGGAGATTACCCGGAACAAAGGGACAGACAAAAACTTCAGCATTCAGTGAAAAGGTAAAAAGCTGTTATTTTGAAATCACAAACTGACCTTTCAATTTTTTTTTTTAAAGATAGTTGTTAGATGTCATTATTTTTTGTTCTTTATTTCGTAGTTTTAATTATTTCTTCCTTAGCATGTTTGAATGCACTTAATTATAACTTCCAAAATTACATTAAAACAACTATTCTCTGGTACTTGATGTAATAGTCCATGATCTTCATCATCACGGCCACTGCGCCAGATGATTGGTACATTATGGCTTCACCGCAGTATGGCCATTAAAACACCGGTTGCCATCTGTCACTTCCGTTGTACATTTTTTTTATATTACTAAAAAATGGTGTAAAACACCTCTTCACGAAGCCAAAAGGTACTCGTTCTCCTCGTCATTGCGATAATTTTTTTGTTGGACACCATGTCTGGGAACCTTTTAGTTACGGAGATATGGGGGGGTCAAAGTGTACAACTTTTTGACAAGTTTTTTTTTTAAATACAAGTTTTTTTTTTTTTTTTATTTATTTTCTAAGATTTTAACTTTTAACACCTCCACGACCACAATGTTTTAAGTGCGTTAAATTGAGTTCTACCACAAACCATGATTTATAACCTCAAAAAAACAAGTTTTTTCCCAGCAATAATTTTTGCGTTAAGTTACTTAGTTTGATGTACAAAGTGCTTGGTTAACGGCTTTGTGATGAGGTGGTTTACACCCTATATATAGCCTCTAATTGCGAGAAAAATAACACATCATTGTGCACCCTACACGCTTTCCTAGAAAAGAGTGAGAGAGAAAAGTCATGTTATACGCAATCAAAATACTATCACAAAAATATTTTTATTCGAATGAAAAGTATAAGTACTTAGTTGAAATAATCATGGATGCAGTGGTAGATCTATTACGCTCACTGCACAGGAAAATTGTAGTACATTATGGCCCTACCATGGTGTGGCCTTAGAGACAGCGGTTACAGTTTATGTACTTCCAAAGGCGAGTTTAAGCAAAAATTTGGGTTAAGAATGTGAGATAGTGGGTGCAGTCTTCTTAGGGGGTTTTCATCACCCATTTCAAGGCCAACCAATCCCCTGTAGAAAACTAGCTAAATACTATAACTTTTTCACTTCTCATGCTCTAAAAGTACGCCATTATAGCCCTACGAAGCGAGATTAAAGTGACCGTTTATTCCCTAGGGAGTAAAAAGTAATTTAAAAATGGAACGATCTTTTACTCTGAAACATGGTCTCAAAAGAGTAACTTGTCAAAGGTTTTATTTAAATTTCGAATTGGCTTGCAAATAGAAAGCGGTATATTATTGAAAAAAAAAAAACAAGTGAACTCTTCAACACGGGAAAATTTATGGTTGTTTGTGTGCATCGTTGATTTTGAAAAAGTATGTGGAATGCCTCTGTTGCTAGCCGCTGCAGTAATGTAGGTACTATAATTATCTGTGGAGTGTGGACCATCATCATTGCGAGAATGTTGAGAGTTTGTGTTGTGTTTTAAATAGTTAATCTGTGACTGACCTGATAGAAGAAAATCTGACTGCTCAGTTCAGAATTTTAGTCGAGTGAAAAATTTTTCGGTTTTAAATGACTATTTTTCTCTCTCTCGAAGTGAAAAGTACAGTTTGCACCTCGAGACTAAACGCCAATTTAATATACCCTCGCTTTCATTGCCTCCCTCGCAAGCCAAACCACCTCGGGTATATAATGGCTTCGTTTAGTCCCTCGTTATAAAATATGCTATTATGCCGGTAGTAACATCTCGTGGGATATTATTATCAAATTCATCGCGAGTGAAGCCGAGGGCTAGGCTAGTAGGTACTATTACAAATGCAAAAGTTTGAAGATGTATGCATAGTCTGTTCGTCATTCACGCTAAACAACTAAACGGATTTTGTTGAAACTTTACAATAGTAAAACATCAGAAGACAGGAAGAAATAGCATTTATTAGCCCGACAGAACAAAACACATGAAAAAAAAATGTAATATTTATAAAAATATTGTGTAGTAATTCGGCTAGATTTAAATTTACGCTAGCAAAACCGCGGGTAGAAGCTAGTATGTAAACTAAACTAATGTGCACTTGTCATGTTTTACATCCGCGATTTAATTTTTAAGGATTCCAAGCGCCAATTTTAGGTTTCTGTAGGCACACCATAATATATTTTTTATTTTACTTTTTACAACGGTCATGTTAAACAGCTGTTTTAAAGCAGGAAGTTGGAAGTTGATCAGTGTTAAAAGGATGCACAATTTTTGTTTTAATCTCACACTTTTTGCTTTGAGCGGATCTGACGAAGATTTACCGTTAGGTGGATGGTGGGAAACCTGGCAAGAATTAAAATTATATTCATACTCAATCGGTAATGCAAAGAATACGAAAGTATGTTTTACTAAGGTTTTATTAGTATCTAATGTACCGTCGAAATTGTTTTATGAAGTTTGGTAAATATTTAAGGAAGAAAGTTTATTCATAATATTATATGAAGCTGTTCCCGATACAGTGTCACCTACACCTACTGTTTTTTTTTTTTTTTTAAGTTTTTTTTTTCTTTTATTAGTTATAAAATAATTAAAAAGGGAATTTAAATTTATGAGGAAAGTAAATAAAAGGTAAACATTTTTGAAGCTCTTTCTATGGAGAATGAGGAGAGTAGAGTAGAGACTGTGCCAATTTTATTCAGATTTTAAAATTACCGTATAGTTTTTGTAAACTGTTATTGGCAAAACAGGACGGTTTAATAAGCTCGTAGTTTACTACGGAATAAAGTCACTGAATACAAAAAAAAACCGGACAAGTGCGAGTCGGACTCGCGCACGAAGAGTTCCGTACTTAATCATCTACTCAACATTAGACAAAACGGCAAAAAAAACGGTTTGTTAAAAGCCCTCCCTTAAAACATTCCCCCTTAAATACTTATTTTATACTGCTTTTTTCTGTTTTAGTACGAGTATCTTGTGAAAGCGGCAACCGAAATACATCATCTGTGAAACTGTTTAGCTTTCACGGTTCATGAGATACAGCCTGGTGACAAACAGACGGACAGACGAACAGTGGAGTCCCTTTGGAAAGAGGTCTTTTGGGTAAGGAACCCTAAAACTAACCAAAACCGTAGAATTATTTACATAATATCAAAAAGCTCTTTTCTGCATCTATCTGATACGCTCTCATCGCCACGCTCAATGCCCGCAATGATTGTCAGACGAACATTATGGCCTCACCACAACGTGGCCACGAGAAACGCGTCAATTACTCGCTTCCGCCACGTTTCGTGGCCCCATCCTGTACTTATGGATGTTTTTGATCCATGCGTCATGTTCGTGAACGGGCGCTGTCTGTATCTCTTAGCTGCCATGGATCATTTGAATTGCTTTATTTTATAAATTGTTGGTTTATTTTTTTTACTCTGGACACTCTTATTGTGCACGTCTTTCTAATCGTTCTCACATAAATATGTATAATCTCAACATGAAAGATGTAACCAAGATTTTGTAACAACATTTTTGATTGAAAAGAGTGTCCATCGAGTTTCTTGCCCGTTCTTCTCCATAGAGATCTACGCTAGGGAATGGGCAACTACAGTACTTTCTCAAGTTATTATGCCTTGTGTCTGTGACTGTAGCCTTTTTTGTTTCGTTTTATCGACATTCAAAAGTGCCGTAATGGTTTAGTTGAAGTAAATGATTTGAGTTTTGAGTTTGAGTTTTGGTCAATTTTGATGTTGGTATTTAACCTATTTGGTTGTTATTTTGATCATCTTATGTTGATAACTTTTATAAGACATAAATTATTCAAATACTTTTGAATTCAAACAGAACCCTTACTCATTAATTCAACAAGGAAAACCCACCTAAGATCCTGATCGAGATCGAGATCGATGTTTAAACTGAGTCGATTCAGTTATTTTTGACAATAAATAAGAGAGAATATGTCTAGGTTCCTATTAATTACTTTTATTCATACCAAAACTTTTTGAATTTGTCTAGTAGTCCTCTAACCACAGCAGTGAAAATGGGGCATTTTATGACAATTTCAGAGGGTCATTTTCCTCAGTATTTTTCCCGACTTCAAAATTGCCAGGATATTCACAGTCCCCGACCGTCTATTCGACTAGGAGTGAAATGAGGCGCAAACAACCTACATTTTATATGTGTGTATAGTCGATGACCCAATTTAGGGCGAGCCCTAAAGCCTCGTGTCGCAATAATATTACGTCATGCATGCACCGAGCTTTGTGTGTTTAGGGTAAGCCTATTTTTGGGTAGATACAAGGAGCACATCCCTATATCTATGCTCCAGAGGGTTTAGAGCATAATTTATTGACATTCGATCAGCGGTAATAATGATGGAAATGAAAAAAATGTAAAAGGATTAAATAAGAGAAACCTTATTATGTATGTACTTAAAATCATCGAAATATGCGTCTTAAATGCTCGAGATATGCAACACAAAAGGCCGCCACAACGTGCCGAAATATAAAATGTATATAACACACACAGTGTCACTCTGGAGTTGTGTTGTGTAACATGCTCGCCACCTAATTATTACATGAAACTTCAAAATATGTGGCAAAAATGTGGATTTACCTACTACGAGTATACAGGGTGTAAACCACCTCATCACGAAGCCGTTAACCAAGCATACTGTAGATCAAACTAACTAACTTTACGCAAACATTTGTGCGGGGAAACAACTTGTTTCTTTGGGGTGAAAAATCACGTTTTGTGGTATAACTCAATGTAACGCACTCAAAACATTGTGCTGATGGATGGATTGAATAGTATGGGGGTGTACGTAGAGGTGATTAGAGGAAAAATCTTACAATAAAAACTTTTATTAAAAAAAGTCTTGTCAAAAAGTTGGAACTTTGAACCCCAATATCTCTGTAAGTAGAAGGTTCTCAGGTATGGTGTAAAACAAAAAAAATGATCGGAATGACGAGGAGAACAATTAGTGGTTTTCGACTTCGTTAAGAGGTGTTTTACACCCTTTATTATTAGTTAGCAGCGTAGAGCAGCGGTGGCCCGGTAGTGGCGGTAAGTCGTGTATTCGAACCCAAAGCAACGCTGCTCTCAAAACAGTGAAGGAAAACATCGTGAGGAAACATTGTCCAAGAACCAAAAAAAAATGAAGACTTGTGATATCTACAAATCTGCACTAGACCTGCGTAGTGGATGAACCTTTTGGACGCCATTGTCACATTTACGTGACAAGCAAGCGCGTGCCCTGTACGCTAAACGACACAAATATGTGACAAAATAGTAGATGAAATTGTGGCTTGGCGTGGAGGGCACGCAGGTGCGTTTATGCTGTGGCGGTCAAAAGGTTAAAGCTCCTTCCCTCTCATAGAGAGGAGGTCTGTGTCCTAGCAGTGGGTAGATTAATAGATAATGATGATGACTATTTAATTAGGTACACTTCTGCCTAACCCCTTCGAGGATAGCAGGCGTGATGTTATGATAAAAGCACTATGTTAGCATGTCAGTATGGAAAGTTATGCATACATTATGAGAATGTTACAGGTAAGGGTAATAGGTATTGATCGTGAATATGACATTTTGCATAACAATCTAAGTTTGACAAACGCTGTCATTATTATATCGGAGGCCAATTTACTAAAGGTCACGGGGTATGTTTTTGTAATTCAAGGAAAGGAAATCACTGAAGATATCATTGACCCAAATAGGAACATATTTAGAAAACATATTTACTTGGCTTATGCCGCAAGTGCACACAACATAACAAAAATAGGAATAAATAAAATAAGAAACTTAAAACTAAACAGTAAAAAGTAAATAAAGAAACTTTAACCAGAAAACAAAAGAGATAATTATTGTGTGTCTCACAGCTGCGCCAAAAAGGCCCAGTTCAGCAAACTGCAGAGCAGCTAGTGCCCGACGCTGGTTTTCAACTGGACCTGAGATGGTGATGCCACGGACAGAAAACTTATAAGTCTCAAAAAAAAATGTCGCAATGACAGGGAGAGCAACTGCCTTTCGGCTTCCTACAGGATTGATTTACACCCTTTATGAAGAGAAGAAGCATTTACCAAATATTGCATGGGGCCATCAAATATTAAAATGCGTGAGAAAAGTTCTGTAGGTATAGATACCCAGCAGTGGGAGAATTGACATGTTGCATTTTTTCTAGGTACTGCTTGGTCATCGTAGAACTGAATTATTCATGTTCAGGAAAGCTTCAGGTTGACGGCAATCAGCATGATGTCTCGAGTACTTGACAGCAGCTGTCACCTGCTGATTCCCAGGGTTTATCCCTTACCCTTAGTAACATACGATCGATGACTTGGCGCGACGTGGAACTCAGTTCCTTACGTGTTTATTTCTCTTTGTTATTTCATACCAGTAACTACCTAGGTGTAGACTAAAATGATTAGAGCCTGTAAATTATTTATTAATTAAATATGATACATGGTTCATTTGTTTTGGTACGCACGTAAAGATATTAGGGAAAAGGCAATGCTATTGCGATCTTAACTGGGACCAACATTTTCTATAGCGATGAGATAAAACTAAGGAGGTTTTATTATGAGTATAAAGGGTGTAAAACACCTCTTCACGAAGCCGAAAGGCACTGGTTCTCCCCATCATTGCGATCATTTTTTTGTTCTACACCATACCTGGGAACCTTCTAGTTACGGAGATATGGGGGGTCAAAGTTACAACTTTTTGACAAGATTTTTTTTAAATACAAGTTTTTTTTTGTAATATTTTGACTTTTATCACCTCCACGGCCCCCGTAATATTCAAGCCATACATCAGCACAATGTTTAAAGAGCGTTATATTGAGTTCTACCACAAAACATAATTTATAACCTCAAAAAAAAAAGTTGTTTTCCAGCAATAATTTTTGCGTAAAGTTACTTAGTTTTATGTACAGAATGCTTGGTTAACGGCTTTGTGATGAGGTGGTTTACACCCTGTATGGCCAAAACGATTTCCCCACAAGAGCTTGGTATATTCACTTACCGTAACCACCATTGCTGGCTCGCTCAAGTGAAAACGATTTGAATGCAATAGTTTGCTACATGTTCTATTGTCGGTGCTTGTACTCTGTTAAAGTTGCTACATGTGATTTTCTAATGTCAGGATTGTTTTATCCGACTGCGAAATAAAGGGGTAATGATTCGTGTAATTTCCTTTTTTAATGCATGTAAAGAATGAAGAAAAACCTGGATAACGGACACACAGAAGTAGGAATTGTGGCAGAAACAAGCAAAATAAATTATATTAATTCAAAAATCACCCGACACATAATAATGTAGTAAATAATGGTACCCATATTGATGTAGTTGGCCATTTTGTGGTGGCAGCCATCTTGTACCGATATTCATCAAACATAGCTAAGAACACTCCGGACTAATTCACCTTTCAAACAGAAAAAAAACAAACAAAATCAAAATCGGTTCATCCGTTTGGGAGCTGCACACGTAGACACTAGACAGCCACACACACACACACAGACACGTGAAACTTATAACACCCCGTCGTTTTTGCGACGGGGGTTTATAAGGGAAGGGTGATTCCCAGCAGAGGGTGATTCCGGGGAATCCGGGCTTATTTGATGATGATGAAAACATTTACTTGAATCTCTATTAAAGTGAAGAACAAAATTTTATTGCCATGGGAGTAAGAAGAATTTACAGAAAGCAACCCGATCTTTACTGAATCATTGTTGTCATCCATTTCCATACTTACATCTTTTCTTTTAGAGATTTTTTCCGTAAATATTTAGTTTTTAGCTAGAAGTTAAAATAGTATAAATAATCTCACATCTTATTCCCATGAGGGTATGCAAAAGAGATCCTGCCACCTTACGAGCTGATTCAAGTTATCTTGTCAATGAAAACCAAACGAAAATTGTTTTTCAAAAGTTAAACACGATTTGCCAAACATTTTCCAAAGCCATACATCAAGTTTTATTCAAGAACACCACACAAAGGAATAATCCAACAATCATAAGATTTTCACACCAAAGTAAATTATTACAAAATATTGCCATCATGAGTGAATTACGTCATAAGTAATTTCATTGTGTTCGCTAGTATTGTGTCATTTAATTGTACTATAGCTTGTACCCGTGACTTCGCCCGCGTGCAGTTCGGTTATTGTACTACGAAATCGTACTACCAGGATAAAAAACATCATAATTATCATCATCATCATCAGTTGATTAATGTTCCCACAGCTGGGACACAGGTCTCGGGGGATAGATAAATAAGATGAGATGTACATACATGGTTGCGGGCCTGTCCGAAAGAGATACCGCGGCCCCGGAACATAAAGGGCGAGGAAGGTACATGGATGGGTTTTAGTCAGTTAAAGTCTGACACTCCCTCCCGCTAAGATGTACATACATACATCCATACGTTAAATTATGTATGCTACTACATACATATATGTATATAATGTATGGTTGTTGGTATCATGTAGTGACATGAACAGTGCATTATTATAATGTTACATAGTGACATGTTTATGACATAAATGGTCTTAAATTACATACTACATGTATGTATGGTTGTTACTTTTCACGAATAATTTATTAATACGTTATCTAACTACGCTACGGTTTTTAAAGCATTATAAAAAACTGTTGGCCGACACGGTTATCAATATTATTAAGGTAAATAATTATGTATGTAATACATACCCCCACCTACTCCTTTCTAGGTCCACCGTGGGCCTAGAATGTGGATCTCCAGCTAGTATATTAATCTATACTAATATTGTAAAGCTGAAGAGTTGTTTGTTTGGTTGAACGCGCTTGATCTCACGAACTACTGGTTGGAATTGAAAAACTCTTTTTTGTTTTGGATAGTCCATTTATCGAGGAAGGTATAGCGTAATTTTATAATTACGCTACGACTAATAGGAGCGGAGCATACATGAAAAATGTTGCAAAAACGGGGAAAATAAATTCCTTTTGTGAGTATTTTCTCTCTTATGTGACGCAGACGAAGTTGCGTGGGTCCGTTAGTCTATTATAATAATGTTATAAATAAAGAGCCTCGTTGGTTTAGCGGTCGCAAGCACGACTGCTAGACATGAGGTTCAATTTCCCGGTCGGACAAAATGTTATTGGGTTTTTCTGGAATATCCCAGTTTTGTTTCTTCGTGTCAGTAATTACTGACACGAAGAAACAAAACTCTCAAATCTTATCCCAATACTGTTATTGGGATAAGATTTTAGCAGCATTAGTTAATTATTCTTTGACTTTTAGTTTGTATAAATGTAGGTATTGAATGATATATTAGTAGCTAGTATGTTTTTACAAACACATACACGTAATTAAAAAAAAAAAAGATGGGGCCGCTGTTTCGTACCTGACTACTCTGAGAAGAAACAGCCGAAACAACGTGGTCTCTTTTGAAGTCCAGACATAATCTTGCTCAACTCACATGAGAACTATGCAGATTAGTGTCTGAGATGGTCTTTTGAAGAAAGAACCACACAGATTTGAGTGTACCGGTACAGTCAGTGTAAACATTTGTCAGTTATTCTGTGGCTTGATTTATAACTCAAGGGCTGAACATCGTAATATCATTGATTCCTTTTTTAATTTTTTACTATTACGATATGGCTGGTGCCACTTGTCTAGCCCGGGAGTTTAAAAAAACTTGGGTTATTTGACCTGGATTAAAAACGCTATAGATACTCCTAGTACCCCTTCACAAGCTCCAGAATCTAAAGTCCCGGGGGCATTACGGGACCTGAACCGGGCACAATTAGACCCCTCAAGGCTTTAGGTCGAGAGAAAGCTTTCTGAGCTATATTCTGATGAAAACAATAACACGATTTATAATAGCATTGTTTTAATTGGTCAGAGAAGTGAAGAGAAATGGTTGGCTGCGTATATTTAGTTTACGAGCTATTGTCCAAAGTACTTTGAGGATTTTCGTGGCTAAATAATAACAGCCGTGCTTGCCTAGGTTGGTCTGTGGATGGGTGACCACCCTTACATACCGAGTTTCCTCCGTGCCTCGGAAAGCACGTTAAGTTGTTGGTCCCGGCTGTCATTTGTCCATCTTTGGTACTTATGGGTAGTCACAGTGGCCCAAAAAGTTTGACAATCAGTTTTACCAAGTGGAGGTCAGATAGGCAGTCGCTCCATGTAAAATACTGGTATTCAGTTGCATCCGATTACACAGGAAGCCGACCCCAACATAGTTGGGAAAAGGCTAGGCAGATGATATCCAAAGTACTATAGCTTAAACTGGCAAGAGTACAGCACAAATGCCAGCACCTCAAGCTATACACTCCGTCATCGATTTTGAACTTTATTGCTATAGGATAAGGTTTAAGATTGATTGTGAAAACACGAGACAAAATTTTGGGTAGCTTAATACCTATAGCGTCTATACCTTCTTAAAGTAAGTAAGTTCGTAAGTTCGAACTCAAGTAAGTGCGCATCCGCTTGCGCAGTGGCGCCCCCTATTACTTAGGAATTTAACATAACTGGTAAGTGCACGATTAAGTATACCTCATCATCATCATCATCATCATCAGCCTATAATGTTCCCACTGCTAGGACACGGCCTCCTCTCAATGAGAGGAGAGGAGTATACCTCAGTCTGACCCTAAATGGATTACTGGTATGACGTTATGTTATGTTATTTTAATGACCACTGCTCTTAAAATGTTGAAGGACAACGTTTGGTTCTAGAACCAAAAAATCGAAGATTTCAACCAATTCATTTCTGTTCCGCCGTTACCTTGAACGTAATAATTTTAGGTCATGGCTCAAGCTCATATGATTATTTTTGTTAAAATCCTTATACTTATTACCCATAGCAATCTACAGTACTAATGTCTTGTGACTGGGACTGTAGAATCCTTTAATTTTCATCTTTGTTTCGACAATTCAAAAGTGCCTGTAACTGGCCTACTTCAAATAAATGCTTTGATTGTGATTCAACCACGTACTCATAATAATCAACATGCACAATTATGCTAGTTGAGTAATTGGATACAAAAAGCCTAAACCAAAAAAAAACTTGAATTAAACAATTACCACTCAACACTTACATAATAAAAATCTAAACTAAAAAAAAAACAGAACCAGTTATGAAAAAGTCCTAAAAAACCGTTACAAAGTGATAAATTGATAAAAATAATCATGACGGCAGGTTGCGCGCGCGCAGGGCTGCACGGTTGAGCGCACGCGCACGCTACGTCACTTCCGGTCGCCCCCCTCCCTGTTTCCGGCCGCCATAATGAGCCGTCATCGAGAGATAGGGTCGCCATATTGCATACTGACTCAAGTTTTTATGCGAATACTGACCTAAGTTAGTGCTTGGTTGAGTATCTAAGTTATTTAATAAATAATACAAAGTTTTATTTACAATGGGATTGCAAAGTTTACAAAATATGTTGCATTTATATAATTTTTAGGTTCAACTATACAATAAAGACGGGTGAAGTACTGCTCTCCTAGATAGGCTACAGTGAACGTTGACAGTGACGTTCTCTGAATTGAACAAATAATATTACATCGTGTTTAAAATTCAAAGTTTAAAACAGCATTTTAGTTACTATACAATAATTATCGAAAAATTTAATAAGTTTCAGTTCATACACCTGTGTAAATAAAACTTTACACCAACATGTGATAAAAACCGTAAATTCTAAATATTTAATGGCACTGACTTTACATTATTATGTAAGTTAATGGGTGATGGCTCAGTTGTTAAAGGTTTCGCTTATAGACCTCTTAAGGAATTTTGGACTCATTGGAAATATCTGTAGGTAATCTAATCGCCAATTCACCTTTTGCGTTTTTTCTTGTAACAAGGAGTCTTTGCTCTGCAATGAGGCAATAAAAAGTTAATGATCATTACACTAATAAAAGCATTTCGGCAATAAGTTCTAGAAATATGAAAGGGCGTTGTAAACTATCTTTTGGCTTTGATCAAGATAGGTAAAAGATATCCAGTTGTATCAAAAAGGCACATAGTTACATTTCATGCATGTTTTTACGACTAGGATACTACATACTCGGACCCACAAATAATACCGATACCACACATTCAAAGTTTTCAAACTCGATCGAAGAAGAACTCGAAGTTTTCAATATCGACTGTGTCGATAAGTTTCTTCTCACGAAGGAACAGCATGGTATGACGTTTCCGTTGCATTCAAGTAACAGTCTTCTTGACTACATCCTTCTTCAGAAGACACCAATGGAATATTGTATTTTGCCCATTGACCTTCGGACCTCCTTTTTTAAACGATACAGACGCTAGAAGGACATACAGTGACCTTATTAAGTGTTCTTTAGAAAAGTCAAGTGCGTATACTCGAAACCGGCGTGCGTGTATGACCAGATGTGTGAAAGCAGTAACATAACATCATCATTATCATTACCCTATTACTGTTCCCACTGCTGGGACACAGGCTTCCTCTCTTTGTGAAGGAATGAGCCACCACGCGGGCCCAGTGCGGGTTGATATGATATCACATGTCTTCGAATTTTTGATTCTAGGACATGCCGGTTTCCTCACGATGTTTTCCTTGACCGTTTTGCGAGCAGTGGTGATGAAATAGATCACACAAAGTAATGCGCCTGTCTGGGTTCGAACCCACGACTTACTTTTCGTAGGTCATTCTGATTGCGTCTGCCTAACCCCATGATGGAAAAAGTCGTGTGACACGAATATGTATGTCATCACCTCTTCATCTGCCTAGCCTCTTCCCAACTATATTGGGGTCGGATTCTGTCTAACCGCATTTAGTGAATACCAATACTTTACATGGAGCGACTCCTTACCTGACCTCCACGGGTTTGTACTGGGTAATACGATACCCCTTGGTAAGACTGATTGTCAGACTTTTTGGGTCACTCCATACCTGTAACGACCGTCAAAGATCTACAAATGACTGCCGGGACCAACAGCTTAACGTGCTTTCCGAGACACGGAGGAAACTCGGTATGTAAGGGTGGTCACCCATCCGCAGACCAACCTAGGCAACCACGGCTTAACCTAAAGATCGACCCCCAGCGGCTGTTATTATTTAGCCTCGAGCTCCTCAATATGTCTATGTACTACATTAAAATAATAAAGCCTTATTTTAACCTAGCAGTAGCTACCTGTCGTGTTTTAGTTTATAATACTTTATTAACCTAATTCCTGGCACATTTCCAGGGTTTGCCTTGGTTAGAGGAAGTCATTACCAACCGCACGACAAGTTCCTAGTACAAGTAATAATGTACGATGGGAACAGAATTTACAGTAGATAAATGAGTGTAGCACGAACATCATGCAAAAATATAGTAGTTACTGCTTTTCGCCAAACAGAAATGTTGTAACCAAAATTGAGGTTTTCCACTAACTCGACATAAGGTTTTTCAAGTAAAAAAGTGGTATCTTTTACATGGCCTATTAACCTGACTTTACCTTTTTTTGGAAGAAAAAACTGCGTGTCCAGTTGACCAAAAGATGAAATTGATTTCAAATACGTTTCACTATGTGATCACACGTAAAAATCTCGGCGTGTATAAGGAAAGGATAAGGAAATAATAAGTGATACTTATTTTGAGTTTCACCAACTGGACACACGCATGTTCAGTCTCTCGCCATCCTATTTGGAACTTAAGAAATATCTTGACGACATTACATACAAGTATAAGTTCACACCTTCTTTCCATGGAAAGTAGGCAGAAATTACATAACGCGATGTGCTACAATCCTTAGATACATTTTATTATCTTGACTATATGTGAAAGCAGTGCAATAAACTATTTGTCATATCTGTCTGTTACTGTTCTTTAGTGTAAAAGCCATTTCTCGATATACAACAGCCACAGTTTCCTAATTTTGACTTAGAAAAAGTTATGAACGCTTTATTTGGTTCCAAAAAATCTTTCCATAAGTCAATATCTACTAGTCGTATGTACTGTTTCTGAGACTCCAGACCAACGCTTCGATTCGATTCGGGAAGTCGTATGTCTATCTCGCTCGTTTTCGTTACTCCAAAAAAGGATAGACAAACGACTTATCGAATCGAAATTCATTCCGAGCGTTTGTGAATACGAGGGCAGAAATGAATTAATTGAAAGCTATCAATGAGTATCTTATATAGTGTGTCTATGGGACCGGTCAATGTGGCGACAGTTCGGGGAGGCCTATGTCCAGCAATGGACGTCATTCGGCTGAAATAATGAATGAGTATCTTATAATAAAAACCATAGCTTTTCATTAAATCTAGACTTCACCAGAATCGAGCCTGACAGCCCTACGCAGAACTGAATTAGTATGACAATGGATTCTATCGACATAAACTCATTGTCAGACAACACATTGTAAAACTAATCTTGAAACCAACTCTATAACTTCCAAAATCCCTTGTCGATTACAGGCTAATAATAAGTTACGGAGAAGAAATTCTTTATTCTGGTAAGGAATAGGTCTTAGCCTTGTTTAAAACTCATTATTGGATACATTTTCTGTTGTTTGGAACCCAATTTGTTGCCACTGACCCAATTTTGATGCAACATGCTGGAAATGTGGCCTGCTCAGTTCCATTTTAAAATGGTGGCTGTGTTCCGTCTGTGATTTAATTTTCATATATCACCCGCACCTCGCATTTTAATAAATATTGTTAATTTAACTCTTTCCTATTATTATTCATCAGTGTTCCTGCCAACATTCCTAATTTCCTATACACAGATTTCACGGGATGATTTCCACGGTTGATTCACCCAATCAATCTCCATAAATCTCCCATGAGAAACGATCCCACAAAAACCAGGAACCATACATTTTAAAATACCAAAATATTTCTTACTATTGAACCCATTGCGTGTCAGCCTAATGGCATACAGTTCCGTTGAAACTACCCGGCGTTTCTAAAAGGAACGAATTGTTAAATATTTCACTATTATTTTGGATATGTCGGCGTGACATATCGATTTTATATAAGACTCGTTTAACCCGCGGCCATGTCTGCGTGGTATTCCGGGACAAAAATAAGTTTTATATATACGAGCGAGCTTAGAACAATCGTGACGTCTTGGGACTTATAAGTCCTGGATTCAGAAATAGGCATTACTTTTAAATTAACTTCCAAAAAGAGGAGATTCTCAATTCGACAGTTTTTTTTTTAATATTCATTTTATCACCACTGCTTTCAAAGCGCTGAAGGAAAACATCATGAGGCAACCGGCATGTCCTAGAACCAGAAAAAAAATCGAAGACATGCGACTTCGACCAACCCGCACTGGGCCAGCGTGGTGAATTACAGCCCACTCCCTCTCATTGAGAGGAGGCCTGTGTCCCAACCCTGGGAACATGAATGGGCTGTTTACGTCAATAGGTGTGCCACATCGAAATCCGACCAGGCGAAACATCTTGACTATGACAGACAAGCAGACAAATAAGCTCACTTATACATTTATACTATTAGATAAGATGGTGCATTACATGGTATAGCATTTGATTAGCGAAATGATTCGGTTTCGTAATGGCGCCAATGGCCCATGCAGGATTGGTTATCTTACTCTTGTGGGCTCTACATGGGAAACACGTCATTATGACGTCACAAATCACCCCATTCACAGTTGGATCTTAATGCACTACAATACGCGAACAACAGAACCCGATGACGCGGTAAACCCAGAAGGAGATGACGTAACGAGCTGGACTATTATTTAAAGGATTGGGCCCAAATAACCAAAGACAGAGATAAATGGAAAGAGGGAAGGAAGGCCTTTGCAGTGAGATACATCAGGGTCATAATGATAAATAATACGCGAATGAGTACTGCAGTTAGTGGAGGAATTTCTGTACTGTTAAAAATTGTTGGAAAAGTAAATGTTAGGTAATCATAGTCTTCCTTATATAAAAACGTTTTCACAGTTTATTTAGGGTTTGCCATTATGGTGACTATTCTGAGATGTTATTGATTCACCTGTGGAAACATTCATCACTCTCCTGCAGTAATCCCAATTTTTTGACGCCGGAGCAGCTTGTCTTCTTTTTCCATACCTTTCTAATACTCGTTATCTCATCAGGCCCGACCTATCTTGGCATACCATCCATTGTACAATCAATCCATCGTTTTTTTGGTCTTCCCACGCTCTTATCCTCACGACATTTACCCTGTAGAAACTCTGCAGAACATATTTGTTTACACAAACCTCAGGTTACAACTCAAAAGCAAGCGATAAATAAACTGCACAAGCTCTTCCCGTAAAGAAAAAATTAAAGCCTATTGAAAAAACGTACCAGTAAATGACGCAAAAACTATAGACAAGCCCAATGCATTACTGTGTAACTATAAGACCCACGGAATTTTAGGTCCTCAAACCATTATTCTATTCTTAAAACCCTTTTTAAAAACTAAGAATCATACCATGACATATTTCTAACTCAGTTATTTTAGTAATTGTGATCGAAACCTTTCAAAAATTCAATAACGCGTGTCTAGAAATCCCAGAACCGATTTTCTGATCATTAATACCGTCGATAAACCTTATTTCTTGCAATTCCTGACTTCCCACATTATGTCATGAGTGATGGCAAGTATAGTCTACAAAACAATTTGAAATGCAGACAGTCAATTACTAAACATTTTCCTATTAACATTACCTACATTGTTTGTCCACAGAAATAAGCGTTGTTGTAGTTTTTCTGTAGCTGATTTCAACAATAATGTTTACTAATGATTTTATAACAGTATTTTAATTTAAAAGGGTGTCCATGAAGCTGAATACTCTTCGCCAAAGAGATAGTTTTGGAACTGACACTTTGGAATGCGCAAATACTGTCTTCAGTCAGTTTCTTCAGTCCCTATGCCTTGTGGCTGGACTGCGACTAGTTACACTTTTTTGTTTCAACAATTCAAAAGCCTGTTTGAAATATATATACGAGTAGGTAATACTTTAGGTTTGATTTTGTTCTCTCTGTGTCTTTCTGTTTCCCTTATAATACCACATGTTGGAGTCGGTCTTCAGCCTCACCCGATTCTGTTGAATTGCAGTGATTTCAGAGATCAGCGATTCAGGGTTGAGTCGAATGCACGAGACCACCAGGTCGATCACTAACCTGATGGCAAGACTCCATCGCATCGGACAGCAAGATCCCTCTGACAGAATATGCTTGCCAGTGGAAAAGGCTCGTGAAGGCATCGACCGCAGTTGTGGTCGACACCCCATGTCTACGAACACTCCGTCAAGAGTGAACGACGAAGAAGAAGACATGATGGGACAGCCTATATGACCTCCTTATATGACTTCTGCTGACTACCCCAACGATTGTCAAAGATCTGCTAATGACAGCCGAGACCAATAATTGCTTAACTTGCTTTCGAGTCACGGCGGTGGTCTCAGTTTTAATAGATCCAGTTCTCTAATTCCCATATTTTATGTCGACCGTACATATTAAGGTTCCACAACCACTTATCAGTTTAACTGCTTGAAGTAGCAAACTATAGACTTCGTGTCTAGATCGTAATATAACAGTGAGTCGTGAGTACCTAGGTCACCTAAGTACCTAGGTACATAGTAAGCGGTTGTGGGGTAACCTTTACTTTCAGTTTTTAAAGTATAGAGATTAGTGATGATAGACTGCTTTAGTCCAGTGGTTGCGAGTGCGACTGCTGTGATGAGGGCCTGGTGTCCGATTCCCGGGTCGGGCAAAAGTGTTATTGGGTTTTTCCCTCGGGAATTTCCCAGTAGCAGCTACGGAGTCTGGATTTGTGCCCGTTTGATGGCATTAGGCTCATCGATTACCTGGGACTTAAACATAACTGACGAATTGTGGGTGTTCTATTAGTTACACCACTGCCTAACCCGTTCCTGGTTTACAGGCGTGATGTTATGTGATAAAAAACCAATAGCTGAAGAATTAACGACAGAGTCACGATTATTCACGATTGAAGCTTATTTCGATTAAACGAAACAAAAATAGGTTTTCAAGTTGCTCAGATTTTTTAAAAATAAACCTAAATTACGCGTGACAGAATGTTAAAAAAAAATCGACCGTTCTCGTAAACTACATACTACAGCATAGAGTAAAGCAGAGAACAAAGACCTTGACGTAAAATGTGCGTGCGTGAACAGCAAAAAATCGCAAAATGTGTAATTTTATATTATTGTTAACCGGATTCATACGCTCTAGGCTCTCAAGGGTAATCAAAACATTGTTTTGATGTACTGAAACTAATACAGTTACTAATTGGAGGTAGGAAGAGCTAGGCGTGAATTTGTGGTTCATGATTAAAAACAAAAATAGCGTCCATGACCCATTTACAATCGGTCGGATTAGCCAATACAGCTTAAGTTTAAAACACATTTTTGTATGGGAACATGTCAAAGTGGCAGCTGTTTTTAAGTAATCAGACCGTTATCTTTTCGGCGAACAAAAACCTAAACGGGTCATAGACAGTATTTTTGTTACTTTTGGTACCTTAATCGTTTAGTTTTCGATAGCGAAATTGGGTCTTAAAGAATCTAGTCTCTTTCAATCTACAGATATTATCATCTCCTTGGGCTTTTTCCAACTAAGTTAGGGTTGACTTCCAGTCCAAGCGGATGCGGCTGAATACCAGTATTTTACATGAAGCGACAATTAGTACCAGGTAACACGATAGTTAGGTAGGTCTAACTTCAAGAAAGAGATCAATCGTCGAATCCGACTCGACTGGGCAGCGTTAGGGAAACTGCGCGGTATCTTCTCGTCCAACTTACCGCAGTGCCTCAAGACGAAAGTCTATGACCAGTGTGTGTTGCCGGTGATTACAAACTGGACCGAAACGTGGTCGCTCACAATAGGCCTTATCAAAAGGCTTAAAGTCATCCAAAGAGCAATGGAGAGGGCTATGCTCGGAGTTTCCTTGCGTGATCGAATCAGAAATGAAGACATGCGCAAAAGAACCAAGGTCAACGACGTAGCCCGAAGAATTGCCAAACTTAAGAGGCAGTGGGCGGGCACATTTGAGGGAGGCCTATGTCCAGCAGTGGACGTCTTTCGGCTTTAATGACGATGATGATGATGAACACGATATCCCTTGGAAAGGATCTGTAACGATAGTTTATATCACCTTAATTGAATACAAGTAGTCTAACGCCATTGCACATTCTTCGCGCCTCCATTTAAAACCATTACTTACACTGTACACAGTGTAAAGATAAACACGAATTTATGAAAATAAACTTATCAACAATTCTGGTAACTGCTTCTAACGTTTTTGCTCTGTGTAGTAAAATAGTTGTTGCAGTTACAAGTGGTACACTTATCGCCGATGTGCGTTGCTACATTTTATGATTGTGTTACTTGACGGTGCCGATGTGTGATTGGCCTTTTTAACTGTTGGGCTGAAGGTAAGCAGACTAGAGCTTCGCCTAACCGCTTTGATATAGCTTTCACAGTTCAGTTTCAATGTTATTTATTTTTTAAATCAGGACATTCATTTCTCTGTAGGAGCCTGGACTTAGCAAGTCGGCGCTGTTGCTCAAAACGATCTTGGGTTCCTAATTATGAAATGTGTGTCCACAAACAATATTTTTGATACCCACCTCCATATTTGTTCCCGGTTTTGTGCAGTTGTGCAAGTTTAATTTATGTTTCTCACAGATCCTGCAAGGCATAAAAGTTGCTGGAGAATTTCATGGACATAACGTCATGTGCTTTAATATACTTAAGATCCTTCCATACTCCTTCAATGTTCTTCTGGTCATACACGTACGGTTGTGAACACTACCGTATCTGACTTTTGTTAGGATCATCAATAAGGTCAGTATATGTCCTCCTAGGATCTATCGGTCCGTCTTGGAGGAGTAAAGCTGTGACTGAGTTACATCCATGGAAGTATTGGAAAGAGAAGTGTTGGTAGTCCGGCGGTGTGATGGGACATTGTTGCTGTTACGGGAATATCCTGGATGAGACTGGCTAAAGAACTAATAGCTTGATACAACCAAAAAGAGAGGCATATACCCATCAGTGGGTGAAGTCGGACTGTTAATGATGGACGATGATGTCCCTCTAAGGAATCTTCTTCCAGGAATGAAAAACGAATAGTTCTACTCCATTGATATAACTGCTAAGTGGCATTCCAGTGAGAGGATATACGAATAAACAAATGACTGTCTCGTTGAAAAAGGAGGTTCGAAGGCTTGCAAATGCTGGACTCAAGCCAAATTCAAATACAATATACCATTGGCCTCTTCGAAAGAAGGATGCAGTCAAGGTGCATGTTAATTGATTGTAATTGAATCGTCATACCGTGCTGTTCCTTCGTGAGAACAAAGTTATAGACACAAATTATTAATGTCTCGTATCGTATCGTACTTATTACTGTGGTTCATATTCACACCTTCATTTTCTCATGAACTTATTACGGGGTTCATCGGTGTGTTGCATTTCTTATTGAGCTTAATAATTGACTATAGGTATGCGTTATCCGCGAGGGTGGTCGCAGAGCTAGCCGGAGTGAGTCCTGACCCCGTATTCACAAACGTTCGACTCGTTTCCGATTTGACAACTCGTATATCTGTCTTCTTCTGGCATTACGAAAACGACCGAGATAGACATACGACTTTCCGAATCGGAAGCGAGTCGAATGGTTGTGAATAAGGGGCCTGATCCTCCACGTGAGTTCAGTGCGTGTTGGTGGATGTCACGTCATGTTTCGACAGAAGCTCGCTTTCTGGCCGAAGCCGAAGATTGGCTAGCAGTGAATAACTTATTATTATTTTTAGCTTTGAAGTTAGCTGTTAATGTTGACTTTAGATACAACTCAACGATATATGTGAAAATGGTGAAACTTGTCAAAAATAATAACACTTCGAAATTAATGTTCTTTCCTCACTGTTCGGAATTCGGTCGCACACTACATGTTATCGAATTTTCAATGCTAGGACATGACCGTCAAGATGATTTCATACACTGCGAAGTTTTGCTTGTCCTAAATTTTTTTGTCCGAAAATCATTATCCATAACTCGTTTGCTCTAAACGTCAGTAACCAAAATGTTCAAAATACCGAAACTTTGTTTACTTTACTTCTAATAGTATTTTGTCATAATATCGAATACTATAATAATTGAATCTCTTAATTTTACATGACATAAAGTCGTATGTCCTAAGTATTATATCACATAATGTGTATGATTCCGAATGGTCATTTATAAATTGTGAGTCGCTAAAAAATCAGCTTCGGCCTCAGCCGCGGCGGTGAGCGTTAAACCTATCTGCGACGATAGGCTTGCGTGAGGCCGCTGGAGCCTGCTGCATCCCTGCTGCATGATGCTTGTTCGTTTGCATGCTGCATGCTTGCTTGTTGCATGCTTGCTTGCTACATGCTTGCTTGCTGCATGCTTGCTTGCTTGCCGCATGCTTGCTACATGCGTGCCGCATGCTTTCTTGCATTGTAGGTCAACGCCCACATACGATCCAAAATTTGGACCCCAAGAGAATTACAACACAACGCATGAAGTATCTCAAAATAAGTCGGTAGATGAAAAAATATTGCGTGCTCTTACCTATGTAATGCCTCATAGAAGTTCATACCAAAAACTTTGTAATACAAATTAGTTCTAACTAAGAATAGGACTTATGACGTTTATTGAAAACGGTTTTATGTCTTTTGTATATTATTGATTGTAATACTTATGACAAACGGATTTAGGATTTACATATTATATTTAGGGATTTCAACTCTATGGCTTATGATATTATGTGTTTTAAAGTTCGGGTAAATTATCATCGGACAAATGTTATGGATTAAAAAGTTAGGTAACACGATAGAGGAATTTATGCAAAACACCTCGGCCACCATCAGCGTTCGAAGTCATAACATTTCACATAATCTCCTCATGTAGAACAAGCATACATAAACAGATATGTAGATATTTTCCCTTGAACACAGCTAACGGGCCCCATCCTCAATTAGCTACCTTTACAGGAGAACCTTAACTGGAACTTGACTTTATTCCACGAATTACTGTATTAACTCTGAATACTTAACTTAGTTCCACCTTGTGGGATAGCGGATCAGATTCCGGTGTGAGAACCTGATTATACACCGCCATATGCTTAACTAGCTTATGTCCGCTGGTTTCACCCGCATGGGGTCCAATAATTGTCCCACAGGATCGTGCCACCGAGATACGTAAAATATTCCATGTGTTTCCAGATTGTAATCTATCTGTGTGCCAAATTTCATCCAAATCCGTGCAGTAGTTTTTGCGTGAAACACACACAAACTTTAGCATTTATAATATTAGTAGGAAGTATGGTTAGTAACTTACTCGTAAATGTCGGAAGAAAAAAGTGGAATAGATTTTGATTATCAATGTGGATACAGGCGAAACAGCGAAGAAAGATACAATGAATGGACTGTTTGTAAGATAGTACTGTAAGAGATTTCGTTTCCATTGGTTGTTTATATCTGGTACGCAGGTGTACCCGGTTCCTGCCGGGGCTGCGGGACTGTTCGAAAGGGATACCGCGGCCCCGGAACATAAAGGGCGAGGAAGGAACATGGATGGGTTTTAGTCAGTAAAAGTCTGACACTCCCTCCCGCTCCGCCAAGAGTGGGAGAAGTTATTTAATGATTTCGCATCCGAAAAAAAACAGGTGTACCCAGTTAGTTTGGATACCGACCCCTACATACTTGATGAAGTAAGTAAGATTAGTGATTTGCATTCATTTTTAGAAGAATGTTTCTAATGTTCGTTTTATCATATTTATTCGACTTCTTCTCATATCGGTGCCGCTATAATCGATTCATTTCAGTATCGATATTCAGATGTGCTGTTACTGGCCGTTACAGATGTCATTTACAACTGTCATTTTAACTGTCTATTTGGTATTTTTGAGTTATCACTTGATAAGCAGCCATAAAACAGTACCTTCGCTTTAAATTATAATAAATTTCTTCGTAATCTCTGTTTGAATGAAGCAAACCTCCACTGATCCTTCACTAATATCCAAGGATAGTGCCAAAATCATTGCAAAACGGGGGTCTTTAGAACTTTCTAAGGGTAGTCTCATTGCTTCTATTTATTTGCCGTGAGTTTTAGTCAAACTAGTTAGCATACTGGGTGTAAACCACCTCATCACAAAGCCGTTAACCAAGCATTCTCTCATTCAAAATAAGTAACTTTACGCAAAAAAAAATTGCTGGGAAACTTCTTTTTTTTTTGAGGTTATAAACCATGTTTTGTGGTAGAACTCAATGTAACGCACTTAAAACATTGTGGTGATGAATGTATTGAATGGTACGGGGGTCTTGGAGGTGTTAAAAGTAAAAATCTTACAAAAAAAAACTTGTCAAAAAGTTGTAACTTTGACCCCCTATATCTCAGTAACTAGAAGGTTCCCAGGTATGGTGTAGAACAAAAAAATGATCGCAATGATGGGAAGAACAAGTTCTTTTCGGCTTCGTGAAGTGGTGTTTTACACCCTTTATATGGGTTAGTACACGCCCTTAAAGTAATGCCAATATTAAAAAAATTACACAGTATACTCTGAGAACGGGTACTGAATGGGTAATTCCAAACCTAACACGCCCCTTCCTCCAATCGCTAAACAGGAAATTATTGGCTTATAAATCACAGCTTCAACAAGTTTCCCTTAACAAATTGTACCTTAATGTCATTTTAAAGACACTCATTGACCAACTATCGCTTAGAAAGCGCCTTATAGAGAAAAGCCGCGGTTTCGCACAAAAACAACTCATTGAAATGAAATCTGTACTGTAAGCCTAGAAGCCAAAGCATTATTATAGCCACGGCATCCATTCAAGCAAAATCTTGAAGTATTTTCATCTATAACCATTTTCTTTAACAATAACACGTATGCAAGGTATAAACCGACTCTTCAAGAAGCCCTCAACCAACCATTACTAAGAAACTTTACGCAAAAATTATTGCGATAGTCATTTGTTTTAGACGTTCATTTGTTTTACACGATCATCCTTTCCCCGTGGTCCAACCAGTTGGACATAATTCCACCGTTGTACCACGGGTCATAATCATAAATATCAGAAAAAAGAGTTGAACCATGGGTAAATTTACTTCTCCGTAGTACAACCAGTTGGACATCGCAGTTGTACCACGGGTCGGGCACGGAAATTACTTGTTTTTGAGGTGAAATCATGTTTTTCGTTGGGACTCAATGTAACACACTTAAAACATTGTGCTGATAATAATATAATAATAGTCTGGGGCTTGTGAAGGTGTTTAAAGTAAAAATCATACATAAAAAAGTATTTAAAAAAAACATGTGAGAGGGTTGCAATTTTGACCCCGATATCTCCGTAACTAGAAGAAGTTTCCCAGGTATGTTTTACACCAAAAATAATAATATACGTAATGACAGGGAGAACAAGTGGCGGCGCGTCCGTGTTCCACACGCGCCTCAAAGAGATGTCAGCAAAGGCCGCAGCCTGCCGGGGCTGCAGGACTGTTCGAAAGAGATACCGCGGCCCTGGAACATAAAGGGCGAGGAAGGAACATGGATGGTTTTTAGTCCGTAAAAGTCTGACACTCCCTCCCGCTCCGCCTAAAGTGGGAGGTCATTTGATGATTTCCCATCCGAAAAAAAAGTGAGAACAAGTGCCTTTCGGCTTCATTTACAGTTTTTTACACCTTTTATTCAAACTTATTTCAATAAACATTTCAATTAGACAATTACAGGCATTTCAGAGATCAGAAACAAAAGAATGAAGCTAAAGTCACAGTCACAAGGCATAATAACTTGTGAAAGTACTGTACTTGTCCATTCTAAAGCGTAGATCTCTATGGACCTCATAGTTTGGTATAACCAGAGCTCGGAGATCTTTGCGGTCAGTAATATTAGAGGTATTGTCGACATTTTCTATACAAACAAAATGAATCTCCGTATATTTGCACTTTAAAACAAATGACGTATACATAAAAACTTGATGGCTTTGAATGGTGGTCCACTACAAAAGTTGCACACTGTAGAGGCGCTGCGAATTTAATTAGTACTTTCTAGAATGCACTGCATTTTCTTTACGCACTGATTTTTGGGTTCCGTACCCAAAATGTAACCAAACGGTACCCTGCTAAGCCTTCGCTGTCCATCCGTTCGTCAGTCTGTCCTTTGTCTGTCAACGGGACAGACAAAATGTAAACAGAATGTGTACTTCTGTTGTTCCCATAACAACAAATGACAAAAATTAAAGAGGGCTCTACTAACATAATGGTACAGAACCTTTAATGCGCAAGTCCGACTCGCACTTGACCGGTATTGTCTATCCTTAAATACTCTTTTCCTTGCTCTGTGAACTTAACAGATGGCCGAAGCAGTAGCATATAACATGTGTTATCTGCAACGGTACACCCAAGCCCTTGTATAAAATGCAAAACAAATGCCGTCGGCGACTCGTGGGCAGATTCCCCCAATAATACAGCACTGAGCAATACTGTTGGTCTTTTTATACACCATAGAACTTAAAATATACGATCCTAAACACAGATAGTGTTTCCATTTACATTTTCCAAAGACTCCTTACCTATACACCGTGTCAGAGGCAGTTTTGAACAGAGTTAAATGTAAGAAGTTATTGCGAATTCAAGTTGACAGTTTACCAAATTGCTGGCAGTAATATAACTGGTATCTCAGCAGTAACAGTTAGTTATATTCGTCTAGTTTGGTTTTGAACCTGTTTCTGGCTGGGGTCAGTAAGAGTGATGATGCTGTACCTCCTTGAATAGCTGTCCTGACCTTTTGAATAGTAATGCTGTGATAGTTAATTGGTGACATAAAATATGATAGGGATGGTTCTAACGGGAACATCTTCGGTGATTTTAATAAGCTGATGGGATGGTGATGATAACATATATCCAGTTTCTTATAAAACTGATCAATCTAGCGCATCTTTACAGTTTATGCCACTTGGTGAGTATACTTATATGATGAAATTGACTGCTTTAGTTGACCTCTTATCTCAAAAAGGGCTATCTCTACTGACGACCTGAATGGCGCAGCGGTAGTGAGGCTGCCTTACGTTGTTAGGGTCCCGGGTTCGAATCCCGGTAGGAGCAAATGTTTATGTGATGAGCATGGACATTTGTTTCCGAGTCATGGATGTTTATATGTATAATAAGTATGTATTTACAAACAAAAAGTATATATGTAGTATATCAACTGTCTGGTGACCACGACACAAGCCTTGCTTAGTGTGGCACTAGACGGCGCTGTGTGTAATATCCGGCAATATTTATTATTATTTATTTATTTATTATTATTTACTAGTAAACACATTGGTGGAGATATTTTGTCGTTGGAAATAGACAGGGTTCTAAGTTTATTTACAGATTTTCATGCCAACGGATACCGTGGTCCCTGAATTGAATATTTGCACTGTTAAAAGCACCAGATAGGCTAATTTCGACTGAATTTTTTAAAATATTTTTATTAGGACCAGACAAAAGACCAGCATCTGAGTGTCTCAGATAATCAGAAGTGCCGATTTGTAGCCGTTATGCGTTTCCAAATCTGGGGCTTCTTTGGTGGATAAGGGAACACTCCATTTTACAAAAAGGAGCCCTGTTTTATTATGCTATAATAATAAAATGGATGGCATATTTAATTTGCAATACCTGCAAGTATCTAAATACGAAGATCATTACATAACACAATCGATAAAAGAGATTAAGTTGCAGTATCAAATATCATTGATTTCTTCAGATTCCTTTTGCAACAAATCTTTACATACAAAGTTTCAAATAATATAACGCCTTATACAGGTTCCTAATTTAAGATTATGCCACTAATACACATTAATGCATAATTTAATAACGACTGGACCATTGAGCCTTCTTAAAATTTGCATAACGGTTGAAAGGAAGACCTCCTGGTTTAAAGTGTAGAGTGTCTTACCACTATGTAGAAAGAGGCAAAAGGACTATTGTAGACAGCTCTCGAAAAGATCCCATTAAGATGAAAGCCCAGACAGATTTTCTTATTAAGGATGATACTCTGGTAGTGACATACCTGAAACAAACCAAAAAAAACGGGTCACAACAAAAGCCACTGCAGTTAATCTATGTGTGGACTTACAACATTTATTCCAAAAGGGACAAATAAACGGTTTATTATCCCTTTCAAAAATCAAAATCAAAATATTTTTCTTTCACATAGGCCTAGACTTACATTAAAACGTCGAAAAACGGCAAGAAACTCCATGGTTACTCTTTTCAAGTTATTTGGTATTACAATATTTTTATAGTTACAGCATTATTACTTTTACATAATCTTATAGCCCGTTTCACCGTTTGTAAAAAGGTGAAATTAAAATTTTGACCTAGACAAAGTGGCAATAATTTTGTAAGCATTTTAAAGACATTCCAAAGGATTGGTAAAAGGTTTTCAGTAGCTAATGCATAAATCCATCTACATAATATTTGGTACAGTGAATTTTTGTCTAAAAAGGGCCAAGGGACATTTTTCATCAAGAACCACACGAAAGGAAAAATAAAATGGACCTTCTGTCCTTATTTTGCTGTGTAAAGGATCTTACCAATAACAATTATCTGTATGTTAACATGCATATCGAATATGAATCTAGCATTTAGCGAGTTGTTCGCTCTGTCTTAAGTCGGGATCACACTGTTGACAAGAAAAAGGTATTAAGATCATCTTACGAAAATGAGTTTCCTAAATTAACTTGCAAATAGACGTAATGTTACCGTAGGTAGTTACGGTTAAGAAGTAGTTTTACAAAATCTTAAAATTACGCAAATTAAAAAGTTTAAGCATTTTACACTAGCTTTTGCTCGCAGCTTCGCTGTCGGTAAGTACGGAAATGAAGCCACGGTAAAGTTTTAAATGTATCCCTTGACAATTGGGAGTGTGGCTTCTCTTCAGTAGTTCTAAATCAAATTTTACCTCTTTATAAAACGAGTATGAAAAATAAACCAATGCCTGTAATTCCCGAAAAAGTTTTAATTTCCGTAAGCCCAAATTCCGCCAGTTATGTTTAACTAGCTGACCCACGCAACTTCGTCTGCGTCACATAATTTAAGAGAGAAAAAAAAAGGAAAAAAAAACACCGTTTTTGCAACATTTATCATTCCTGTTCCGCTCCTAATAATTGTAGCGTGATGTTATATAGTCTAAAGTCTTCCTCGATAAATGGACTACCCAACACAAAAAGATTTTTTCAATTCGACCCGGTAGTTCCTGAGATTAGCGCGTTCAACCAAACAAATAAACTCTTCTTCTTTATAATATCTATACTCGTAGTATAGATTTCCGCGTTATGAGGAGAGACGAATCGCGTGTGACTACAAGAGTGATGAATATAAATGTTGATGGAGGGAGAGGAAGACCAAGGAAATGATGGATGTATTGTATGAGGAATGATATGAAAGAAAATGGAGTGAATGATACGACGTGATGATGCGGGACTAGGGCACGAAGATCATGATTATGAGTCAGATATACAGGGTGTAAACCACCTCATCACAAAGCCGTTAACCAAGCATTCTGTACATCAAACTAAGTAACTTTACGCAAAAATTATTGCTGGGAAACAACTTCTTTTTGCGTTACATAGAACTCAATGTAACGCACTTAAAACATTGTGCTGATGGATGGAAGTCAAAATCTTACAAAAAAAACTTGTATTTGAAAAAAATGTGTCAAAAAGTTGTAACTTTGACCCCCCATATCTCCGTAACTAAAAGGTTCCCAGGTATGGTGTAGAACAAAAAAAAATATCGCAATTATGGTGAGAACAAGTACCTTTCGGCTTCGTGAAGAGGTGTTTTACACCCTTTATGTAATAGGGAGAGACCCTCTTCCCATCGGAGCACAAAATCAGACTCACAAAAAGTATTGCATTTTTGGTAACCTTTTGACGTAACAAAAATATCTACCAGAACCTTTCTTACAACTATGTAAACAAAACACTAGAGAACCACGTTAATAACTTCGAACAGTAAACAATTTCCTTACTAACAGTTCCCCATAACTTAATACCATAAACACACAAACTTCAAAACCTGTGCCTTGTAACAAGTCATATTTTAATACCTCGTCAGCCGTGAGTGTGCACCTGCCTTATTGCACACATTACACTGTACGCGCACTTACCGCTACGCTAGTGTGTACTGCCTTTATCTTGCAACATTTTGAATGTAAGAGAACGGGGAATTCTCATAACATACCGTTATTTTTAAACTGTGTATTTGTCATTTAACCAGTAGCTTTTCTGACGTCATATTGCAGAATTCTGTTTACTTTAAGAGTAGTGAAGTTTCCTCGTTACGGATTTTCAAATCATCATTCTCTTGCCCTTATTGCAATTCATTTGGGGTCAAAATCAAAATCAAAATCAATCAAAATCAAAGCATTTATTTCAAGTAGGCCAATAACAGGCACTTTTGAATTGTCGAAACAAAGATGAACATTTAAAGTAGCTACAGTCCCAGTCACAAGACATAAAAACTGTGAAAGTACTGTAGTTGCCCATTCCCTAGCGTAGATCTCTATGGAGAAGAACGGGCAAGAAACTCCATGGACACTCTTTTAAATCAAAATATTGTTACAAAATCTTGGTTACATCATTCATTTTGAGATGGTAGATTATGTGAGAACAATGTAGCAAGATGTGCATGTTAAAAGTGTCCATAGTAAAAACAAAATAATTCATTCAAATAAGCCATGGCAACTAAGAGATGACCAGTCACAACTGACTGCACCCGTTCACGAACATGACGCATGGATCAGCACCATTCAGCTCAACCACTTTGAAGGGAGCTAAATGATCCGACACACGCGCCACCATCAGCGAGACATTTGAGTGAGCATGACATACTCTCAACCGCCAGGGCACATTCAAGTCAAAACTAAAGTAGGTTTCCAGTGAATGATAGCTTTCTAGTACATAGTACTCACACAATATGGGCTATGCTATTATATAATACTAACATTGAATCTATACAATGCAAAGATAGTTGTACAATCTTCAGCAGCTCCAACAATACCATTTAATGCTATCAAGTTTTGCGCCCCTGTCCTTGTGGAGCAGGACCAGCATTGAGCCAAGCATTTTTATCAGCGATATAATCGCTCAACTTGTAATATGCTTGCTTACATAATGTGCGTTTAATACATGTTTTAAATTTCGTCTCATTCAGTTCAAGAATACTTTGTGGAATTTTATTATAGCATCTCAAACAGTACCCCATGAAAGATGAGTCTACTTTAGCGAGTCTAAAGCCTGGCTGAACTAGTTGGTCCCTATTTCTAGTACTGTAATTGTGTCTGTCGCCTCTTTTACCGAAAAGATGCAGATTTTTTCTGACGTACATTATGTTTTCGTAGATGTATTGGCAATGAACCGTCATGATGCCAATATCCTTAAATAGTTCCCTTAGAGAATCGCGCCTACGAAGATTGTATATGGCTCTGATGGCTCTTTTCTGCAGAATAAATATAGACTCAATATCAGCAGCCCGTCCCCATAGCAAAATACCGTAAGACATTATACTATGGAAGTAACTAAAATAGACCAGTCTAGCGGTATCCACATCAGTGAATTGACGGATTTTTCTAATGGCATATGCTGCTGAACTTAAGCGCCCCGCAAGAGATGTTAAATGAGAACCCCATTGTAGCCTTGAATCAAGCGTAAGCCCCAGGAAAACCGTTTTATCTACGAATTCGAGTTTCTCTTTATTCAATATTATCTCACAATCACTACTTTTAACATTCGGTAATGAAAATCTTATGCATTTAGTTTTTTTTTCATTTAATACCAAATTGTTTGCTGTGAACCAATTTTGGACCTGAAGTAGGGCATCATTCACGTCATCTAGATTGTTGGCCCGTCTATTTATCTTAAAAATTAGAGAAGTGTCATCAGCAAACAACACCATATTTTGAGATTGGTGTTTCAACATTCGTCGGCATTTCTTCTTCTTCAATATTGCGCCGATTTGCAAAATAAAAATTAAACGGTCTCATTCTTAGTCGACCATGCCACGTGGTCATAGCGCGTTCGGTTGCATCCTAACTAAAGGGAACACGCCACCGCCACACGCCGCCGCTACATAGTGCACATTCGGGTTTTGAGCACAAATATCGCGTTTTAGCACGACGATTATTTAGGACACAGCATGAACGATTCACAATCTCAAAATATTTTTCTATCACATAATCAGGATTAAAATCTGAATCCCGTCGTCAGATCTCCAACCCCGACCCTTGCTCGAGCCAGCCCGCGATGCTGAGCCTGTAGTAATAAAACAGTCCCTAAATAAAGACAACCAGATCCAGCCTGTCCCTTTCCTGGGCAGCAAAGGGACAGGCTGGATCTGGTTGTCCAGCGACGCCCTAAGCCGAGGTCTGTACCCCACAGGGGGTGCCCTTAGAGCGCTGTCGCTTAGTTTATAGTCATTTTCGCCCTGGCTGGTGGCCTTAAATTCAAGGCATCAACAGGACTTGCCCGGTTAAGCAGAAGCCAGTCTTCCTAGACTGAAATGCGAGATGCCCTAAAGAACGACTATCTCAGTAGTTCGCAAAACCGAACAACCGTGAGATTACAGTAATAACCACGGTGCTTCCAATTGGATAATAATCGTGATATAATGCATAAGGATACATCGGTATTGCTCAAGTTCTAAACATAAGCCTTAAGCTTAGTTTTATGATATCTGCGTAGAATGAACAGTGGCCATTTTACAATCCAATGGATGGTCTAGCAGTAATAAACCTAGTTTACTTGCCTATTGCAGTTTGACTGTAAGATGCTAATACTTCTCAAACCCGTTCTCCTTTTAATTACGTGATATATGTATGCATAAGGATACATCGGTATTGCTCAAGTTCTAAACATAAGCCTTAAGCTTAGTTTTATGATATCTGCGTGGAATGAACAGTTGCCATTTTACAATCCAATGGATGGTCTAGCAGTAATAAACCTAGTTTACTTGCCTATTGCAGTTTGACTTTAAGATCTTAATACTTCTCAAACCCCTTCTCCTTTTCAACCGACTTCCAAAAAGAGGAGGTTATCAATTCGTCTGTATTTTTTTTTTTTTTTTTTTTTTTTTTTTTTTTTGTGTTTGTTACCTCAGTACTCTCGACTGGGTGAACCGATTTTGATGGTTCTTTTTTTGTTTGAAAGCTGGTGCTTCCCGTTTGGTCCCATTTTAGTTTGGTGAAGACCTGATGCTGATCTTCGGAGATATACAACGGAACTCTTCAAAATTACACAGCAAATCTGCAGTGATTGCTGCCATCGCTTGTAGGTTCATTGTTTATACTATATTATGACGAAACATCACGCCTGTATGCTCTGAGGGGGTACGCACATGTGTAAAATACACCCGATTTCGAAAATATTTGTTACCTCAGTACTTTCTACTGGGTGAACCGATTTTGATCGTTTTTATTTCATTTGAAAGCTGGTGGTTCCTGTGTGGTCTTATAATCATCAAATCAGTAGCTGATGATGGGATTCTGGAGAAATAGAGAGAATTCTTCACATTTTATAGGCACACTAGAAGCGGTTTGGGTAGTTTTAGGAATTGTACTTTCTCGAAGTGATTCCAATTCAATTTGATGAAGATCTGATGAAGAACTTCGGAGATATGCAACGGAACTCCTCAATTAATGATAGCAAATGTACTGGGATTGCCGAAATCTCATATCTGTCTATTGTTTACACCAGTTCATAACCTAAAATCACGCCGGTACGCTGTGAAGGGGTAAGCACATGTGAACCACTAAAAAGTGAAAAATAAAAACTTTTTTACAAAAAATAAAACCGACTTCAGAGAAAACAAAAAAGTGAAAAATAACTTCAGAAAAAACGCTTCAGAAGTCGGTGACAAAAAAACTAAATCAATCAAAAAAAGGTCACCGACTTCTGAAGCGTTTTTTCTGAAGTTATTTTTCACTTTTTTGTTTTCTCTGAAGTCGGTTTTATTTTTTGTAAAAAAGTTTTTAATTTTCTTTGAATGATAACATATAACATTGGTAGGGAAGCCTGTAATTCCCAGAGACCACTCGTAATCGTACACTCACATTTCCCAGTTACCGTCAACCGGGAACAAATCTAGACTTCATTATAGCAGATAGGTACTTATTACCTCTTTGATTTCTTGGTCTTATTCGTGAGAGAGCAGTTTTAACTGAGAAATTTCGTGTCAAAAAATATTTTTTTTGCTAAGAATGTACTAATAACCAATCTAAGAATCTGTATGTGGAAGTGAGATGTTAAAATCACCAAAGATCCGTTGTGCGCGAACATTTGTGCTGAACATTTGTTTGCTAATATTTTTTGCAGCACAAAATGCGACTATTGTCTTCTAGACCACTAAACTAAGTGCGAATGCATGTTCGCTGACCCGCTTCTTCTTGTACGCGCACAATTATTCGCAGTTGCAAGTGTGCGAACATTGTGGCGAACATGCGCACATTTTGTTCATATTTATTTGAGAGTGAGCGAGTCCACCAAAATAACATTTTTTATTTATTTATTTATTTAAAACAGCTTAAACTATCTTTACAGGGTTCACCCTAATCCGACAGCTAAGAACTTATACATATAACCAAATTACAAAAAAAGAAACATGTGTGCTGCACACCGGTGGAATCGCATCATGTACATCTATATTCATTCTACCATAGTTGCGTAGTGTGTAGAATTCTGAATTACATACCTATTTCATATCTCCATAAATAACAAACAACGATAATTACCAATTGCTTTAATGCCTCAATAAAAACTCACAGGCTTACAGGCAGACCTTAACCCAATAAATTCGATAATAAAAACTTACCTCAATTCAACAACATATTCTATTACCTAGATTACATAAGAGCTAAGCTGTTCGTGCATTTGTATCAAATGTGTTTGTCATGGCCAATGGAAAGGGCGTGGTTATGTGGGACAGTCATATACAAGTGCCTTTGAGCTATTCAGGCCCTTATTCACAACCATTCGACTCGCTTCCGATTCGGAAAGTCGTATGTCTATCTCGGTCGTTTTCGTAATGCCAGAAGAAGACAGATATACGACTTTCCGAATCGGAAGCGAGTCGAATGGTTGTGAATAAGGGGCTAGGTCGTTAAGCACTGTAGTAATCCCGGGAAATGCGGGATTGGGATTAGGATGGACATGGTTTTTGAGGACATAAACCTGTTATTACTTATTGTGAGAATCTATCGATGATTTGACGATCGTCGATCGTTGTTCTGTAAATAAACAATAGCCTATACCATTTCTTTTAAAACCCCCCCAGTGTTCCACCTAAAGATGTCTTTAGAAAAGTAGAAAAAGAAAATGTTTTTACTTATGTTCAGAAGGCCCAGGAACTTATAAAGTCACTAGCTGACCCACGCAACTTCGTCTGCGTTACATAAGAGAGAAAAACGAAAGGAAAAAAAATCCCCGTTTTTTGCAACATTTTTCATTCCTGCCCCGCTCCTAATAATCGTAGCGTGATGTTATATAGCCTAAAACCTTCCTCGCTAAATGGACTATTCAACACAATATTTTTTTAATTCGAGCAGGTAGTTCCTGAGATTAGCGCGTTCAACCAAACAAACAAACAAACAAGCAAACAAACAAACAAACTCTTCCGCTTTATAATATCAAGTATAGATTTGCAGACACAACATCATCATCATCTTCCTGCCCTTACCCCATGTTACTTGGTGTCGGCGCAATTGGTTTTTTTCTTCCATTCTTCTCTGTCACGCTATCATTTCCTCCTTTATCGTTCATATCAAGACCGACAACCGATATTTGACGACCCGAATGTCGTACTTCTAGTGAGGCTACCTTACGTTATTAGGGTCCTGGGTTCGAATCCCGGTAGGAGCAAATGTTTGTGTGATGAGCGTGGACATTTGTTTCCGAGCCATGGATGTTTATATTTATAATAAGTATGTATTTACAAACAAAAAAGGTATATATGTAGAATATCAACTATCTGGTGTCCACGACACAAACCTTGCTTAGTGTGGCACTAGATGGCGTTGTGTGTTAATGTCCAGCGATATTTATTTATCTGTCATATTATTCCTCACACAATCTATCCATCGTTCTACAGACATAGCGATACAAATTAAATCTGCCTTGACAACACCTTTGATTGGAGACAAGACATAATTACCTACCAATATTTCGTAACTGACCTGGTATTTCGTAAGCGACATTTCTGTGCTACATTATTAAATCTTGACCCAATTTTCACCTCAAATCGACCCCTAACAACGGTATCCCACAACACTTCACAATATTACTTGACCAGTTTATATTAGACCAAATTTAGTGGAAAGCTTATGAAATATTCATGTTATTTTCCTTTACCGTATCGAGCGACCGGCCATCATTCTACAATTTATGGTAAAAATACATTTTAATGGCCTACCTATGGACTTAGGTACGTAGATTTTTAGTGACGATAGCAAGTTTAATGAGTTTTTGTTGTATAGGTTCGTAATGGAGTTTTTTAGTGTTGGTAGTTAAGTATATTGGTGTGGTGTATCACGAAAATTGGCTAAAGTGATTTCTGTTTTAAATTGATAGTTTTAAAGCGAAATTCGGAAAACATATATATTTTGGTGTGTCGGACCGAAAGGTTATTTCAATATTATTTTATACTCGTAATAATCAAAATCAACAGTAATTTATTAAAATTAGGCTTATAATCAGCACTTTTTGGAAGTCAAAATTTACTAGGGATAGTCCCCCAAAACCTCATCCTTCTACACTTTCCAGTGTTTTAGCTAGGAAGACGAAGTGGCGCAACAAACTCCCCAGCAACACAACTGTCTCTTAGGTTAAGATTTTGAAAATGTTGACTACTTCTTTTTTTATTTCTTTGATCATTACAAAAAAAGGCCAAAAGTGCTAATTGCCAGCGTTGCCAAGTTTGGGCAACAAAATACTTGTAAGACCAATATCGTTTTCCAGAAATTATTCAGATTCGGTTTTTCTAATTATAAATTCACTCACTCACTTCTCTATAACATTAATACTAACTAACATTAGTACTTGACCTATTGAACGCATTTATTCGATACTATTTGATATTTTGAATAAATTAACTTTAATGTAGTCAAACACTGGTATCTGAAAATACTCATCCGATTGAAAAAAATGTCACTGATGAAAAGTTACGATATTGCCGAATGCAATTAAATGTTGTTTTTCACCGGGCAAAGTCATGAGAAAAAGATAGTCTTAATCCTAACTGATATTTTAACTTCAAAAGTAAGTTTGTTATCTTCTCACGCCTCAACCACCGAACCGCTCACCCTGAAATTTAGCATATACATTGTCAGGTGTAAAGAAACGGACATAGAGTACCGTTCATCCTGGAAAAAGTACTGTTCCCGAGAAAAACGCCAATAACGTTCTGATGATAAGAAGTCGAGGTCACCAGACAGTTGATATACTACATATATACTTTTTGTTTGTAAATATATAATTATTATACATATAAACATCCATGACTCGGAAACAAATGTCCATGCTCATCACACAAACATTAGCTCCTACCGGGATTCGAACCCGGGACCCTAAGAACGTAAGGCAGCCTCACTAACGTTGCGTCATTCGCGACCACCTGTCTTTCGAATCATGATTGAATTACAATCAGAGTACAACCCGAATTGATTGTCAAATTGTCAAATTCTAAATGAACACGAACGAAGCCGCGGGCAAAACTAACATTAAATACCTTCGGGTAAATGGCTCTTAAACTTTTTGTTTAGAAAGGACAGTTCAATGTTCTTCGTTGAAACTTAGTGTACACTGAGAACGGTAGACCCTCGTCATGATTACAGTAAATTATCGGTACGACGTGAAAACATCTTACCCAAAACTTATAAATCACAGCTAAAATTTAAAATTCGGGATTTTCATACGTACCCGTATCAAAATCCCGAATTTTAAAACACCGAATTTTAATTCGTCCATTCGGGATTTCATCTATCGGTATTTCGTCCATTCGGGATTTCATCCATCGGTATTTCATCCATCGGTATTTCGTCCATTCGGGATTTCATCCATCGATATTTCGTCCATTCAGGATTTCATCCATTGGTATTTTGTCCATTCGGGATTTCAACCATCGGTATTCCGTCCATTCGGAATTTCGTCCATTCGGGATATCGTCCATAAGGGATTTCGTCCTTTCGGGCATTTGAACATCGGTATTTTGTGTTTCGATATAACGACTATCGGCATTTAAAACTTTTGGTATTTTGAATTTCGATGTTTTGGACGTCGGTATTTCAATCATAGGTATTATGAACTTTCGGGATTTTGATACGTACCCCACAACTATTATGTCTTCCAGTGAGTCATATAACATCACGCTTGTAATTCCCAAAAGGACAAGATAGAGGTACATAATAGTACTCTTACATTTTGACAGTTATGTTTTTTGAAGTCTCATCAGTGGCGAAGGATCCATTCAACTCGATTCCTATCGGCCTCCCTTTTAAAAATGGCACAGTCATCATTCTAAAGAAAAATAGATATGAGCTACGGACTTACCTCTTACAAAAAGTGACCCTTCGCTACTAAGTCCCATTTAATAGTGGGCGAGCCTATTGCCATCAACCGGGCATAAATCTAGACTCCGTAGCTGCTACTGAGAAATTCCAAATGGACAACAAAATAACATTTTGCCCCACCGGGGAATTGAGCCCACGACCGCTCAGCAGTCTCGCTTACGATGACTACAACCAACGATGCAGCCCAGTGCGTCACCGCAGCAGAAAATGACATAATTGCCAAATTCACTGACACTGGTGTAGATAGCACTTGTAAGTAAATAACATCTGATTTTCCCATCTACCTTAAGTATACATATTTAAAAATCTTTGCATATACCTTTTCTTTAAAAGATCACCTTTTAAAAAAAAACTTAACACCAACTTGTATTAAATGTTTTCCATCATTTACACCCACTTTAAGTTAAAACATTCATATTGATGAAGTGCACAGCTGCTTAGCCACTTAAGTGTATTACTAGCATAAATCTTAACGTTCAAGTGCGAGTTAAGTAAGTTTGGGTCCTGCTTGGTACGTACTACAGGTAGCATACCAGTTTTGGTTTATTTATAAAATAGTACTCATCTTCATTTTTAACCGACTTCTAAAAAAGGAGGAGGTTCTCAATTCGGATGTTTCTATTTTTTTTTTTTTTTATGTTTGTTCGCGCATAACCCAGTCATTTGCCAACCGATTTGAAAAATTCTTTTTTTGTTGGAAAGGGTATACTTTCCAAATGGTCCCATAGCCACCAAGTCGGGATCTGATGATGGAATCTTGGCAAAATCGAGGGAACTCTTCAAATTTTATAGGATAACGTACAGCAATTATGGTATTTTCTACAACAAGTGAAGCATTTGCGTTTGATAAGAACCATTCTAGCATCAGATCAGATGATGAAGCCAAGAGTCACGGAACTCCATAATGAGACAATGTATCCTAGTCGTGTTTGGGCTTGTTGTAATTGTAACGGTATGCACTTTCCATGTGTACGAAGTATATTTGAACCACTAAAAAGTGAAAAATAAAAACTTTTTTACAAAAAATAAAACCGACTTCAAAAAAAAAACAAAAAAGTTAAAAATAACTTTAGCTTCTGAAGTCGGTGCCACAAAAAATAAATCAATCAAAGGTCACCGACTTCAGAAGCTAAAGTTATTTTTAACTTTTTTGTTTTTTTTTTGAAGTCGGTTTTATTTTTTGTAATGTAACAATAGTTTGAAATGAAACGGATGAAGTTTTGTGGTAATCGGTTGGGCATGTGATACGGAGGATTGAGGAAAATGTCGTGAAGAAAGTATATGAGTATGAATGTCGATGGGTATAAGAGTAGAGAAAGACCAAACAAACGATCAATGGACTATGTAAATAATGATATGGCAAGAAAGGAGGTAGTAGCGGTGGCCAGTGGTGGCGACCCCGACTTACGAACAGTAAGTCGTGGGTTCGAACCAAGACAGGCGCATTACTTTGTGTAATTTATTTCATCAACGCTGCTCTCAAAACGGTGAAGGAAAACATCGTGAGGAAACCAGCATGTCCTAGAACCAAAAATTCGAAGACATGTGAAATCTACCAATCCGCACTGAGCCCGCGTGGTAGATTATAGCCCATTCTCTCTCATTGAGAGGAGGCCGTGTCCCAGCAGTGGGAACATTATAGGCTGATGATGAAGAAATGAGGTGTCTGATTAGATGACGAGTAATAAAGAAGTATTTACAGGTCTGGCAGTGTTATTAGATTTTTCCACCAGAAATTTCTCAGTATTTGGGCCTGGTTCATTTACACCTATTACATAGACGGGACTTACACATAATGTGGGAAGTGTGAGTGTAGTATTATGGCCTCTGTAGCAATTGGACAGATCCTTAGATGAACAGATTAGCAACTGGACAGAGTACAGTCATGAAAACGTAAGTTTATGAACAATGAAGCATCCTGTTCAAATGTATAAGCGTTGAAGTTTACAAACACGAAGACACACAAAAAGAAATTCTAGACTTGCAAAACTAGTTATATTTTTTTAAGATAAAAACCTCGACCGAATGACATCAGGATGTCACTAAAAGCGTGCCTTATTTAGTCAATGAATTAAGAAAAATACAATAAATCTTCTCATGCTCATTAATGTTGAGATAGAGTTTAATTATACAATAAAACACACATCGTTTATCAATCCAATCACTTATGTTAATCAAGAAATTAATGACACCATTCTTTTTTATAAAGATTGCAGACACACCTAACTCTTTTGTTGCAAAACATCGTTAAGAAACCGGCAAGTCCCAGAACTAAAAGATCGAAGACATGTGACATCTACCAACCCACACTAGACCCGCGGTGGTGGTTTATAGCCCACTACCTTCCGCTTCAGAGAGCCCTGTGTCCCAGTGGTGGGAACAATAATGGCTGATTATGCTACCCCCGTATGTCGCTTATAACATTTACGTCCCATGTCATAGGGGATGCACTTAATACCATCAACTAACCGGCCCCAAATCCAGAATCAATTCTGCCACTGAAAAGACGTGGATCTATATTATAATGAAACCTAAGATTAGACACGTTTTTATATATATTTAAATAAATACCTAAGATCTGATAGGCATTATAATTATTTATTATACTAGAATTTACTACCGGTCTAATGCTTTCAGAGATTATATTCTAATCCGCCGTGAGATAGCACGGACAGCAGGTGCGAATTTAGACACAACTAATTTTAATCAACTATTGAAGATAGATTAATATAATTTACTTAATTGAACCTCAAAAGTATGTTACATAGCTCTTTTACTATATTAAATATTGCTAACTCTATGGTGACGATCTTATCACTGATAGCGATGTCTTTCAACAACCTGGAGCTGCTTTGAATCTTAGAATACATTTACACTATGCTGTTCTTCTCCATTATTGGCAACAATCCACTGCTATAACAGTTTAATGTACGGGCGACCAAGCTTTTTGGTTTTCATTTTAACTTGAAAATGACATTGTAAAATGTAAACAAAATAACTTGGTCGACCGTACTACCGAGTTCATTGACGATCGACAACTTTCAACCTTATTTACTTGAAACATAATGGTGAAAATTGGCAGACCGTTTGTGAACATGGTAGTCATTATCATCATTTCAAACGAAAGACCCCCACTGCTGGACATAGGCCTCCTCTAAGTGTCGCCACATTGACCGGTCCCTTGCGACTCCCATCCAACGGATTCCCGCAATCTTCACCAAGTCATCGGTCCACCTAGTGGGATGCCTTCCAAAACAACGACTTCCGATTTGCGGTTGCCACTCCAATACTTTTTAGCCCCATCGGCCATTCATTCTAATCATAGTTAGATCTTTCCCAATTTCTATATCTATAAATAAACTTTATCAAATAGCCTTCCATTAATCTACAAATACGACTCTATTTGCCTTGGAAACATGTAGGCGTTAAACAAATATAATAAAATATTGACTCCTATTTCAAGTATATTTAACCAAGTTTGAGTAATTCCATCAAAACTTACTTATTTGTTTTGTCAAAAAGCTTTTTTTACTTCGAAGATTTGTCGAAGTGAACACTAGGAACCTAAGTTATAACGGTACGTAGTGTGCGTACATAAATAAATTAAGTAAATATTATATTGATATATGAGTAAATTACACGTCTAGGAAACATGTTCTTTGTGCTAATAGGTAATTTCGATGAGGTTTAATTTAGCGGATGGTTATGTCAATTTAGCTAAATAAACTCATGATCTTTTTACAAGATCCGAGAAAATCGCATCAGTTCAGTAGATTCTTAGGAGCAAGGTCTATTTTTCTTGTGGTATATTGAACCATAGTTTAAATTACTTAATTCAACTAATTATCATAATTATTAATATTATACAGGGTGTAAACCACCTCATCACAAAGCCATTAACCAAGCATTCTGTACATCAAACTAAGTAACTTTACGCAAAAAATATTGCTGGGAAACAACTTTTTTGTTTTGAGGTTATTAATCATGTTTTGTGGTAGAACTCAATGTTACGCACTTAAAACATTGTGATGGATTGAATAGTATGGAGGCCGTGGAGGTGTTAAAAGTCAAAATCTTACAAAAAAAAATTGTACTTATTTAAAAAAAAAACTTGTCAAAAAGTTTTAACTTTGGCCCCCCATATCTCCGTAACTATAAGGTTCCCAGGTATGGTGTAGAACAAAAAAATGATCGCAATGATGAGGAGAACAAGTGCCTTACGGCTTCGTGAAGAGGTGTTTTACACCCTATATGCGAAAGTTTGTGCAGATGGATGCATGTTTCTAACTATACTATATAACTTTCACGGATAAACTCCTGACCGCATCTGGATGAAATTAGACACATAAATAAATAAATAAATATTTTAATACCTGGATTAACACATAGGATACTTTTTGTCCCTGTTGTACGATCCCATGGGACAATTACTGAACTCCCCGCGTGTGAAGCCGTGGGCACAAGCTAAAATACTTTCTTATTCTTATTCTTATTCTTATTCTTTGCACACAAAAAAACAACAAATATACATATAACTTGCAATAATATAGCTTATGTACAAAGGCGAGCTTAACCCAGAGTTGACTGAGTTGTGTGGGTGTGTTGTTGTGTTGTTGTTGTTGTGTTGTGTTGTTGTGTTGTGTGTTGACGGTTGTTGAGTTGTTGTTGTTGTTGAGTTGAGTTGAGTTGACTTTCTTTCATTTTTAAAGAAGAGCGTTTGGGGGACTTTCTAAAAGTGCTGATGATTTTATCAACCTTTATTATTTGTCATTTAATTTTGTTTTCTCGCACTATTACCACGTTTCGCTGAGTACGTCCCTGGCCTGCATGTTAAGCTGCGATTAGTGGCAATGGCTTCCATCTAAAAATAATATAAAAACAATAATAATTAATTTAAACATTAACATTTTTATTGATTATATTTACCTACCATATTATAAGACGTATGCGTCATCCGAGTTGTCAAGAACCCCCGTGGTTAAAACAAGGTTCTCGAAATTGGATTTGACATGTTTTTTTTTTATTAATAATTTAGAGAATATTGTCGCCGTGGTATTTTCACACTTTGTAAATATGCAGCAGATATAATAAAGTGCTTCAAAAGCACGTTATTACATTCGTAAGTTTGTTGAAATTTGTATTTTTTTTTCACGAAATTGAAGTAGGCAATGTTTGAGCCATTCGGGTCGATCTTCAGGTTAAGACGTGCTTGCCTAGGTTGGTCTGTGGATGGGTGACCCCTACATACCGAGTTTCCTCCGTGCCTCGGAGAGCACGTTAAGCTGTTGGTCCCGGCTGTCATTTGTACATCTTTGACAGTCGTTCGTTACGGGTAGTCAGTGGCCCAAAAAGTGTGAAACCAACAATTGTATTGTTTTCAAAACAGTATCATGCTAGCATATTATATCCTGAAGAATATTATATATTTTTCTGGTCTTGTTTATAGCAGGGAATCATATACTTTTAGTAATTATAAAAGTCGCATTTAGCTCATGTAATCGCCTTAATAAATTTTCTTTTTTTATCGTGTGGTTAGTGTCATGTGATAATAGCCATGCCGACAGAATCAAAAAATTACAAATCTATTTAGTCCGTCAGTTAGATTACTGAAAAATAATGGACACGTATTTTTTGTTTTTGTAAATCAATGAATATTGACAAAGATAAAACGCATCGAAACTTGGGAGGGCTCGTGACGTCAGAACTAGTTAAAAATTATACCTAGGCGTGACGTATTGGGAATTTTAAAAGCGTCGTATCTTCGTCAATTTTGATTTACGTGACAAAAGAAAAAATACGGGTCAAATATTTTTTAATAATCTACGTCAGGTAGATTATTAAAAAATATTTGACCCGTATTTTTTTGGACTAATTAGATTATTTTTGTCGTCTATTATACAACATCAATCCGAAAATTCAGAGGAGCATTTCTTGTATTTGAACTTGTAACTTGGAGACCTATGACTTGGCAGTAAAAAATTTGGAAGCTGACCGCCAAATAGTAGGGAAAAGGCTAAGCAGATAATGATGACACAAAAAAGTGCTAAAAACTACAAATAAATGTCAAGAATATTTTGAAAATGATTCCTAAATTCTTTTGTTTTAAGTTTTATATGAATGAAATAGTGAAATAATTTATTCAACACGTTTTAACGATTTCCTTGTTGTTTAGCAAGAATAAAAGTTGTCAATTTTAAATATATTCGGATCTTTTATGTCTATTGAGAGACTTTTATAAACATGATAAATGCAACGTATTTTTAATTTACTGTGTCAAATATGCTTGTTGTAATTTTAGTAAGGATATTTAGAAGTTTTCGTTTATTATTTAATCAAATCTGTTAAAATATACGTTGTTATGTACCGTGATTATTTTATGAGCTCGCAACACGCGATGTATATAAACTTGTTTACTAGGTATACCACAGAGGTACAACACACAGTAGGTCAACGTGATACTAACAAATTTAGGGCTACTACACACTGTAGACACGACTGTATTTTGGACAGACTTGCCTAACATAGACAAGTCTGCCCCAAAAACGTTTTTGTCTACGACACATCGCACACCTAAAACGAAACTGTTTGGTCAACTACGGCGAAGCGGCGCGGGCGATCGTTTGCGTCAATTCCTTTTCGGTACCTTCAGAGATGCTTTAGAGTACTTTTATGTCAGTATCAAAATGGACTTCATTGATACTGTTCTTGTACTTGCCAAACGACGCAGACGTAAATATTCGGTGCATCCCATATACAGGGTAGAATTAGACATTGCCACCTGGACGGAAAGTACTGTAATGTACCTATAGTAAAAGACTGCTAAATGGAAAATTTTATACACTGTATAGTAAATTAAGATGACACCCCCGGAAGTTTTTAGACTATTACAGAAGGAAGGAGTCAAGTTTTGATAATAGCCATACATTACTTATCAAGATACATAATATTCGCACAGCTATACCTGTTCTGAGCGACTAGCAGTCGCTAGACTGTATTGTCGTAGATGTGCGCGCGCGCATATACAAAAGGGAAGCCGACAATCGGTAGTCAGACTTGTCGCTGTGCAGTTCTTGTAGGTAATAGACAATTTTGTCTACGAGACGCTTTGTTTGGAGTGTGCGCGTCTTCATATTTTTTGTAAAGCAATAGTCTGTCTAAAGATAGTCTTGTCTATAGTGTGCGGTAGCCCTAAACAAGTAAAGATGGAGGACACTGGTAGAAACGTCAGTATTACATTATCCGTCATTCTCCTCAGAGAACCGTCACGCTATAAATTATTATTTTTTCTTTCATATCAATTTTCACACAATCCATTGTTTCCTTAGTCTTCCTCTCCTCTCCTTCTCCATTCATCAACTCATCACTCTTTTCGACACATGCGAAGAAAACACATACCTACTTAAAATTAAACTTTTCTCAAAGTACATAATGAGCTAATTACCCAAGGTATGCTTATGTTTGCTAACAGGCTAACAGACACACGAACAAACACAAAGTTTCACTCGGATGCTATGAGATAATAATAAAACCATACATACGTAGGGTAAACTAGGTTTAGGGGTTGGTCGGGATAAGTCCTATTTTTGTTTTCATGTGACATTTTACCAAAAATGACTAACTTACCAGTTTTATCTGGTTTTCTTGTTTGAATGCGAGTTTTCGACGAAAAGACAAACGAAAATTGTATCACATCATCATTCTGTCATCATTCTCCTGCCTTTATACTATTAACTTGGTCGAAAGAAGAAGTCATGCTAAATGACTTCTTCTTCCATGCTTGTCTAATGCGCGTCATATCAGCAGTCCCCTCCTTATTAGTCATATCTTCGATATCTTCCTGTCACACAGTCCGCCAAAAATAAAAGATACATACCTAAACGCTTTTAATAGATATTCAAATAAATACACCCGAGTCGAAATAATTAAAGCAATATTGAATGACCCCTATAATTTTTGTTTTTATTATAATTTTATAGCGGTAATTAAATTTTACAACAAGCAAATATATGTTTAACGTAATAAAACACAACGTATTTTATATTTAAATAGAATTGGAAACGAAAGAATATAAATTAAAAGATAGCAATTAAATCATAAAAATGTTAAGATCAATGTTTAAAGTTTCTTTTGTATAGATTTTGATGACAAACAAATCATTTTATATTCTTTAGATAAACATAAATGTCTGAAGTAAAAAAGTTTATTCTTGTACACCCACGATTTGCCAAAAACGGAATAAAGTCTTATCTAAAAAGAGAAATCTATCGCCATTTGTGTGGCATAGTTGAAATACCAACTCCCATTTAGAAAAAAAAACCTTATAAATTATTTGGCGAGCTCTATTTTATACTCTGCTAAATTACTCGTATCTTCTAAAGTGCCGCATTGTACAACTTTGGAAGGATACAAGCAAAATCAAAACTTGAAAACAACAATTTGCACTTAGAATAAATAATATGAATAAACTACGAAACAAAAAAAAACATACGATACTAATAACAACCTCTCATGTAATGCAATAGGAATAAAACGTAATAAATACTACCGTGATAAGACACATTTTTCCAAAAAAAACATCCAAATAATTATGTCCTAAATTTCTGGGCTAAGTTGGCAACCCCACTGCCTTCCATAGAAGTGATTCCAGTATGGTTACAGTACACCTTATGACGTAACCAAGGTGTTAACTAGCGTAGCGCCAGCAGCAGTCATACTCCATATTTGTAACAGATTGTCCTTATTAGGATTCTTTTCCATTTTAACACCTCAGAAACATGCCTTCTGTAGAGTAAATATGGCAAGCTACCGCTTTTTATTTATAGTGATATTTTCTTTTTTTTTTTTTTTTGGAATGGGCATCTCGCAGTTCAGTCTGAGAAGACTGGCTTCTGCTTAACCGGGCAATGTCCTGTGGATGCCTTGAATCTAAGGCCTCCAGCCAGGGCGAAAATAACTAAAAACTAAGCGACAGCGCTCTAAGGGCACCCCCTGTGGGGTACGAACCTCGGCTTAGGGCGTCGCTGGGGGCAGCAAAGGGACAGGCTGGATCTGATAGTCATTATTTAGGGACTGATTTATTACTACAGGCTCAGCAGCGCGGGCTGGCTCGAGCAAGGGTCGGGGAGGGATTGAACGGGGATTTCGCGCCGGACCTCTGCGGCGAGGTCGGTAGGTTTTCGGTCTGTATTTGTAAGCTCTACGAACTGTACTGGTATCTTTCCTACTCTCTTGCAAGATAGTGATCGGATCGTCGGGGGTAACTAGGGTGTGACGCGGACGTTGGACGGAGCTAATACGCGATGGGTCGTACCGGGCGGCCGATGCGATTAGGGGATTCCTATGCTTAATAGCAGAGTCGAAGTAACGCTTGGAAAGGCGTTTCATGAACTGCTTAACAATGGGGATTCTGAGGTCTACGTGAAGACTATCGTTACGGACGTAAGGGGGGGCACCGGTGATCTTACGGAGATATCGGTTCTGCAAGGTCTGCATCGTGTGGATATGACGCGGGTGGGCATGCGCGAATACTATGCAAGCATAGGTCATGATGGGACGGATGACTGCTGTGAAAAGACGCAATTTGCACTTGAGTGACAATTTGCTCTTCCTAGTGATCATGAAGTGGAGCCGGCCCATAGCAAAGGCAGCCCGGTCACGAGCCGCTTTGATGTGGGCCTTGAACGACAGATGGTCGTCCAGAATAACTCCGAGATACTTGGCTTGCCTCTCCCAGGGGATAGGCTTACCGAACATAGTGATGGGGGGACCTGGCGAACGCTTAAGGCGTGCCTTATAATACAAAACTGCCTGGCTTTTTTCGGGATTAACTTCTATTCTCCACTTACGGAACCAAGCGCCGAGCGAGTCGGCGGCTTTCTGGAGAATGCGGCGGATGTTATCCGGAGAACGGCCGGTGTAGTAGATCGCGGTGTCGTCAGCGAATAGTGCTGTTTGAACCTTCTGGTTCCTCGGAATGTCGCTGGTGTACAGCGTGAACGCGAGGGGAGAGATAACGGAGCCCTGAGTGACTCCGGCGCGAATCGGATGAGGAGAAGATAACGTCTTACCCACACGGTAGCGGAAGGTACGGTTTGACAAAAAGTCTCGTAAGATGAGCACGAGACGGTCGGGCACACCGAGCTGGTATAGCTTGTATATCAGCCCGTTGTGCCAGACCTTGTCAAAGGCTTTCGCGATATCGAAATACATCACCCCCGTCATCGCTCCGCGCTGGAAACCAGCGCTAACGTGTTCGACGATGCGGTGGACTTGATGTATGCAAGAATGTTCGGTCCTGAAGCCGAACTGTTCTTTCGGGATGAGGCCCTTTGTCTCGGCATAATCTCTGAGACGCTTATAAATAAGCCTTTCATAGATTTTGCCGAGAGCACTCAGGAGACTGATCGGCCTGTAGCTGGAGGGCTGGGCTTTCGGTTTCCCAGGTTTGGGAATACCTATAACAGTGGCCTCTTTCCACGTTTGGGGGAAAATATTATTGCTCAGGGCGCCATTGAAGATGGCAGCCAAAAGGACTATGAGCCTAGCGGGGAGGGCTTTAAAAACTCTATTTGTGAAACCGTCGGCGCCTGGGGCTTTCCGAGGCTTTAGCTTATCTATAATATCCTTGACCTCTTCCGGGGTGATGGCGGGGAGGGGGTCATCGGGATCTTCAAAAGGGGGAAGCTATGCTCTACGTTCAACTTCTGCATCCACCTCATCGAGGTGCTGCTTGTCTACTGGTAGAGTGCTTGGCGAACATTGAGATTCCAAGCTGTCGGCTAGGCATTCTGCTTTTTCAGAGTCGTCAAAAGCGACGCTCTTGTCGGGACGTATGAGGGGTGGAGAAGAAACCTCTTCCGAGGTGCGCAACTTCCTTTGAAGCTGCCAGAAGGCTTGATGAGTGGGCTCGAGTTCGCTAAGCGTCTTGTCCCATTGACTCGAGCGAAACTCACTAGTGCGTTTCTTTACAGCACGCTGCAAGGAACGCATGTGAGCTTTGTTCGCATCGCAGGGCCAAGAGCTGTAGGCACGTATGGCCGCGTTCTTCTCGGTTATCAGTTCACGTATATCGTCGGGAAGTATCCAGCGGCGATCACTCACCGCTGGTACTTCACGAGAACAATCCTTCAGTACGGATTGTACGTGTTCTGTAAACGAGTCGATTGCAGCCTCGGTGTCTGCGACTGAGACGATATGGTCGGGAATACCATCTAGAAGTGGTGACGTTTCGGATTTCAGTATATCGCTTACTTTCCTCCAGTCGGTAGTGAGAATAGTGGGAAGGGGCTGGCTGGGGTCAATGATACCCGAGCGAGGAATTAAGTGCATGAGCACTGGACGGTGATCGGAGTGGAGCTCGTGTAACGTCTCAATCATGTGCAACCGAAGGTTCACATTCTTGAGCAGCGCTATATCGAGAACATCGGGAAGATGACTGACAGTGTCAGGATAGTGCGTGTGCTCCATAGGAGCGACCGCGTCGAAACTAAGAGATTGGCCTAGATCGTAGAGGACTTTCCCTCTCGGGTTCGTCGTTCTACTGTTCCAGGCCGGGTGTTTGGCGTTGAGATCGCCCGCGATGATCACGGAGTCACTTAAGCCGAAAAGAAGGGTGAGATCGCTAGCCAGGAGGTTGTGATCTTCCCAAGTATTAGTGGGGGCCAAATAAGCAGAAACTAAATGTACCGGTTGATGACCGGTCATAGCAAGCCGACAGATTGAAACCTCAAGTAGGGACTTTAAAGGAGGGGGATCGATGGGAATACAATGCAATTCCTTGCGAAAGTAAATGAGGGTGCCACCCTTGTGACAACGTAGCCTATCATTGCGAACTATGCGGTAGTTGGCAATCTTGGGGTCGCGGTGGCTGGGTTTGAGGAACGTCTCCTGGATGAGGAGAACGTCAACGTTATGGTCACGGAGGAAGGCGGCGATCTCGTCGCGCTGTCCTCTCATGCCATTGGCGTTAAAATAACCTAATCTAAGGGACCGGGGTTGGGTGCAAGAGGGATTTGGTGTGATATCCATTACGGCGCGAAGTTGAGGTTACGTAGGGTTGACTTGATGACTGGGTAGGCATCAATGATGTCGACGACCTGCTGGAGGTCCGTTGCAGCTCTGAGCTCAGCGACCATGCGGTCGGCCTCAGCGGTGCAGAGAGGTTGGAACCTCATCAAGTAATTTAAGTTGGATTCCTGTGAAGCAGGAGCGCGGGATGGAGCAACGGGAGCTCGGGTTTGCGGAGGGACCTGAGGGGCGGCCACAGGAGTGGGCGCTGGGACAGGGTTGTCCAAAAGACCGGGCATGGGGGGGTTGGGTTTACCCTTCGCGAGGGCAGGGAACGCTTGCTGATGGTTCAGCATGTTCCAAGGAGAAGGCCTCTGCGGGCTGAGACGCTCTGGGAGGACCTTTGACGGGACTTTGAAGGAAGAGGGAGCTTCCCTCTGCTGGCGTTGGTTGGCGCGATTCGCCAACTTGCCAGTGGACTGTTTCGGGGCTTTGGGGCAGCCCCTGTAGTTAGCCGGGTGGCCAGACTGTCCGCATAGCACGCAACTAAGCGGCTCTGTGCAGAGACTCCTGTCCTTGGGACGGGTGCAGTCTGCCGTGGCGTGGTCGCCGAGGCACTTTACACACCTATGCGGTGCGTAACAGTACTTCTGGCTGTGGCCATAGAGTTGGCAGCGATGACACTGCCCTACTATCTTGAGCTTTTTGGGCCTCTCGATGATGATGCCCGATAACGAGCACACCGATCGGACCTTGAAAATAGGGTGGTGCCCTTCAACCGGGTCACATATTACGAGTACCATATCGTACTCGTCACCCCCTTGGGACCTATTCTTGTGGAGGCGGTGGACCGCCGAAACAGGGATGCCCTGGGATGTCAGATCATCCAGGATGTCGGAGGAGGGAATCTCCTTGGGGATCCGCTTGATGACCACACGGGTCGGCTTCTCCTCAGGGAGGCTGTAAGTGTGGAAGGCGACGTTCCTTCCACGAAGCGCGTTAACCAGATTACGGAAATCCGTAGAGGTGGGGGTCTTAACTTTGATACCCTGGAGGGTAGACGTGGCGTTAGTGTATTGGATCTTGCGATCCACACACATTTTGGAGATCTCTGTCCACCTGGATTTCTCCTGGATGTACAGAGCGGGTGGCTTCAGCTGCTTCTTTGAAGAAGGAGCAGCTGAGGAGGGGGCTGGCTGTGAGGCAGCCATGGGGCTTGCAGGGCGGCTGGCAGGAGCCGCACCTTGCGGTTGAGATGTAGCCATAGGGCTAGGCGGGCGACTGCCCTGGGGTGCAGCTTGAGGAGCGATGGGGACTGACGGGGACGGGGAGGCTTGAGGAGCAAGGGGAGGCGCGTTGAGGGCTGTAACCGCCTTCTTGGCCTTATTGGCCTTAGCCTTCCTTCCCTTCTTCCTCTTGCCCTTTTGCACCAGCTGAAAGTCCTCCGATTCAGAGGACGAGGAGTTGGTGCTGGGGGAGTCGGGGGAGCTCTCAGCGGCAGAGGGCGCGGACTCAACAATCTCCATATCGGAGGAGGAGGGTTGAGTGATCGGAGCGGGGGAGGGCGAACGCGACGGAGTTTCCCTCGGAGGGGTACGAACGGCCTTGAGGAGGGCCCTAAATCTATCCTCCTTAAAAGGAGTAAGGAGATCGGCATACTTCTCCTTTATGTAGTCGCTGTCGTCACATAATAGCTGCGCTATTAATTGATCGAACTGACTATTCAGTAAGACATTTCGTTCTTTCGCCATCTTGGCATGGGGAACCTAACCCTAAAAACCTAATTTTGGTAGCCTAACTAGGAGCTAACTACCTAGTCCCGAGGAGACACGTAAAACGTGAGCTCCCCGGGCAGACAGTTCCCCGTTAAAAACGAACCCACCCTTGTGTTTTTCGTAGTGCTAACTGGCAAGAAGAAAAACACAAACAAACTTGTCAGCGACACGACTGACTGAGAATTGCCTGAAGGGCCTAATCTGAATTCCTATCTAACGATACCAGTACCTAGGTCCCCGGGTAGGTGCGCCCGGGGATGTGTGGCCTCTCCTGAACTTGTGCGAACAGTGAGGTGAGTACCTAAGGTGTGCCCTAAGCTTGTAAACCTGTCGCCAGTCTTATTGTGCGACAGGGCCTAGTCCCGCAAGGGGCTCTAGTGCGAAGGGGTAGACACTCCCAACCGACACTAGGTGTGTAGCTGTGAACGAAGTCGAAGACTAGGTTTGACGAGGGAAGCCCCCAAGGCCAAGGTCCTAGCTCCCGATGCCAATGGGATGCCTCGCCCTGAAGGGGTCCGGCGGGTAGGATTGGGTCACCACCCTCTTGACTTTGTTAACACCGTTAGGTTTCCCGTCAAGAACCACAAAACCGTGGCTTTTCCCTGAAGGGGCAACAAAAACGCGGACGATAAGGAAATATAGCCTCGAAAGAGGCTGTTTTTTTGCCACTGAGTAACACCGGTTAGAATGTGTACTAATACGAGTATCAGACACAAACTAACGATGCACTACGGGACGGTAGGCACTGGGCCTTGATGCCCGGCGAAGCGGCGAAGCTGCGACGAACAGGACGGGAGGCGCGGTGGGGCGCGGAGAGTCGACGGAGCGGAGCGGAGCGCACGTCTGCACGCTACGGCGACCAAGCGTCGAATGAGTGATATTTTCCTGTGTTTTACTTTATATATAGTATATCAACTGTCTAGGGACCACGACACGAGCCTTGCTTAGTGTGTCACTAGATGGCGCTGTGTGTAATGTCCAGCGATGGTTTATTTTTATTTTTCTATGGAGTAAGTAGCGAATGTGTAGCTGTACCTATTATTGCGGTATTTTGTGATGTTTTTTTTTTCTTATATTTTAATTTCAATAAAAAAGGGGGTGAGCCTATTGTCATCAGCCGGGCATAGACCCAGACTCTGTGGCTGCTACTTAAAAAATCCTAATGAAAAAACACAATAACACTCTGCACGACCCGGGAATCAAAGCCCGCTCCTCGAACCTCGACTCGACCAACGAGGCAGTCTCAGCTAGCTAAGGGAGATACTCTTCTTATCTAAGGTAGAGAATACCTTTGATCATTCATTACAGTGCATTTTTAAACTGCATTTTGTCAGTTGCTGACTGTATAAATTAAAAAAAACCTTTACTGTTAATCAACTATACAATATTTTATAAGCAAAATTACCCTGAAAGAATCTACGCTTGGTTCCAACAAAAAGCCGAAACACAAAAAACCCTCCAGGCGAAAACGATTACCAAAAACAGACATGACTAAGATCCTAAACTTCTTCGGACAAAAGAAGAAAAAATATACATTTCCTAGTCAAATCAAAGTCTTCATACCATATAAGTCAGTAGCGATGACTCACAGGTCAACGGACTTGACCTCGCGCGTGCTAACAACTATTTATTAATGCGTACGCGCAGGTTTCCGTTCGCTTATCTATATGGATTAGATTGATCGTTGGAGGTGTTATATTCTCGTATTGTTTTGTTCTTTAAGGACCCGTAGGCTTAAGATAAAAACTAGGAGCTCGTGGCTAAAAAACAGCCGCTCGGGTCTATATTTAGGTTGATATGTGAATGGGTGAGCACCCATTGTATATCGAGTTTCCCCTGTGCTTCGGAAAGCACGTTAAGCAGTTGATCCCGGCTATCATTTGTAAATCTTTGACAGTCGATACAGGTAGTCAGTGGCCCAAAAAGTCTGACAACCAGTCTTACCAAGAGGTTTCGTATTACTCAGTACCAACTGGAATGTGGAGGTTAGGTAGCGCTCCACGTAAAATATTGGTATTCAGCTGCATCCGGTTAGACTGGAAGGGGACCCCAACGGAGTTGGGAAAAGACTAGGCAGATGATGATAACCGAATGGCGCAGCGGTAGTGAGGCTGCCTTACGTTCTTAGGGTCCCGGGTTCGAATCCCGGTAGGAACAAATGTTTGTGTAATGAGCATGGATATTTTGTTTCCGAGTCATGGATGTTTATATGTTTAATAAGTATGTATTTACAAACAAAAAGTATATATGTAGTATATCAACTGTCTGGTGACCACGACACAAGCCTTGCTTAGTGTGGCACTAGATACCTTCTCTGTTTATTTTAATCACATGTTTATTTTGTTCAAATTATTCTACCGCTATTCATAATTTTGATATGGCTAACCCTGGCCGCTAATTGATTTTCACCAGCATTTGGCAGTAAGGTTGATTCAGCTCAACAGCTACTTCAGTGGAAAAGTGGTATACTCACGTCAGCAAGATCCTTTTAAAATGGAGACTTTCTTCAAATTTGATTTAAATACTCAGGTTAAAACAGAATTAAACATATGAGAATTAAACATAGTGTTATCTTTCAAAGTACTTGTATTTAAACAAATTAAAAGCTCCAACCAGTCATAAAATTCCATGTATTTTAATCAACTTAAAAATAAAAGCTATTTTCGTCGTTATAATTTTAGCGTCAAATTATCCATTGTCTGCGCTTAAACAAATTCTCATTAATAGAGATTAATCTTCTCCTCTATGAAAAGAACCGTTTTTAGAGATCCTTTGTCTATAAAGGTTTGCTAACGTTCATTCACCTTTTTTCTTCTCTAGGAAAACCTTTATTCATTTGTCTATTCATACGTATTGTTTCTAATTCGATTTTTTTTAAACTCATGATTGTGTTTTGTTTTGACTGCGTGATTTGTCATTTTTAATATTCGTTGTTATCATCTATACGTATATTATATTCCCTTCAAATATATTCGGGACAAGACGAAGAAAATCGTAATCTAACACTTTTTATTACCTAGTAACAAATCGCTATTATGTTTAGTGTCACTAGCGCCCGCTTCTTATCAGTCAAAAAGGATCAGGATCAAAATTTTTACATGAAAATATTCCCAATATCTGCTCTTTAAGTCTTTTAAATCTTTGTTTCCCTACGACCTTCTATCAGACTAGTTAATACCTTGGGCATTATCTACCATTCTCTACTAGTCTACTTTAGGGTGATGCAGAGACAAGACATAATAAATACAAACTTAAAATAAACATTTTGTGGGTGCGGTGAGGAAAATGAGGAAAATGTTGTAGAGAAATTTTTGAGTATGAATGTAGATGGATAGATGGATATAAAAGTAGAAGAAAACCAATGAAACGATGGATGGACTGTGCTAAGAATGATATGCAAAATAAAGAAGGATAGAAGAAGATGACATGCTGCGCCGGCGCAACTGAATTGGGATAATAAGGGGCCAGAGAATGAGTTTATTTATTTATTTAAAATAGGTGCACCAACAGTACATACATAATACATTTATAATTAAAGGTCCATTTGGTATGGTTCTAATGTACGTACCAATTATAGGTATACACAACATTCATCCTACTTCCTACTAATATTATAAATGCGAAAGTTTGTGAGGATGGATGTATGTTTGTTACTCTTTCACGAAAAAACTACTGAACGGATTTGGATGAAATTTTGCACACAGATGGTTTATAACCTGGATTAACACATAGGATACTTTTTATCCCGGTAGTAAGATCCCATGGGACAATTTTGAAACTTCACGCGGGCGAAGCCGCTGGCAGAAGCTAGTAACAAAATAAAGTAACTATGACTTAAAACTAAAAAAGAGATCAAATAACAGACTTAAAATAATAAAGTATTAAAGAGTATTAATGAGTATTAATAAATATTAATGAGTTGAGTTTGAGTTTGAGTTTGAGTTTGTTTGAGTTTATGAATTACTACGGTGCAATGACACATTATAAAGTGTTAGGTTTCGATGTGAATAATAATTATTTGGTACGATTTATTGCGAATTAGATTTTACTAGAAGACGATGCGTTAGAAGACCACTAGGTGGACCGATGACCTGGTAAAGGTTGCGGGAATCCGGTGAATGTGGCGACACTTGGGGGAGGCCCATGTCCAGCAGTGGACGTCTTTCGGCTGAGATGATGATGATGAGATTTTACTGCAATTGACAAAATGTGCTTGCAACACCGACGGTGGAATTTGTTTAATTATCTGTGGTAAAGCTGGCAGTGTGTCTCATTTTGGCGGGGTTAAAAAAAGAAAAAAAAGTGCGCTTGATCTCGTTTGGCGTATGTAATGTGTGGTCATCCATTCACAGACCAACCTAGGCAAGCGAGCCACGATCTCCCGTTGAGAAATAAACATATCATTAAAAATATCGAAGGAACCCAATCTACCAAAACTATTCTATTAATCTAAGTACCTACATATAATTCAAAACCGACAAAGACAAATTAATGCCTCTGCCCACTGAGACGTTACCACTATTATTATTATTTGTATCGTCGAGAGCGTACACGCGTGCTATTCATAACTCTTCACCTTTTTATTAGCTCGCTAGGGTATTATTATAAGTTACGCCTCAGTGGATAACGGGTTTAACATACAGTAGCTCATTGTTGTTAGGTTGGATTAAAAAGTTATTCATTAGGTTGATTTGAAATGTTATGTTATAATGCTTCTAGATCTTTCTGGGGAGTATCTATCGAGTCGTTTTTATTACGTGGCTCGATCTTTATATATCCCTTATAAAACTGGGACGTTCGGTGTTTTATCAAGTAACTAGTCCGCCTTTGCAAAATTACAAAACTTTGTGGTTTTAATAGTATTTAACTTTTAAGTTTTATTCATAAATCTTCCAGGATTAATTATCGAAGTGATATGGTGAATCCAGTTTCCCAGTTTCGTAGTTTTGTAGAATAAGCCGATCATACAGATAGACAGAAAAACAAAGATCTGTTCCCTAATTGGCTTCAGAGAAGATAACTCGACAAACATTACTACGAATAGCAATTTAAAACCAAACTTTTTATAAACAAATGGAATAGTCCATTTGCTTTTAAAAAGTTTGGTTTTAAATTACTTACTTTAAATTAAAAACTTTCCGTAATCGACTTAAAATGATTTGTTCGCGAGTGCGACCTAACCGACTTTGTTGAACACCAGGGATGATGAACCAACAGGGCTACAGAAAAAAATAAAAATTTATAATGCCCATTTACAAGTGATCTGCCTAGCCTTTTCCTAACTATGTTTGGGTCAGCTCCAGTCTAACTGGATACAGCTGAATACCAGTATTTACATGAAGCGACTGCCTATCTTCCACAACCCAGTTAGTACTGGATAATACAAATCTTCCTTAGTTATTAAGACTGGTTTTCAGAATTTCGGGCTACTGACTACCTGTAACGACTGTCAAAGATCTACAGTAATTAATTTGGTGATTATTTAATTTTGTTGGCAGCTTGCTGAGTGACCAGATCAAGCTCTCTATCAAAAAGTATAGGAATATTGAAGTTAACACAGTTATCTGTAAAGTACCAACAAACATTTGGATTTTATTTCGTTTTATTTCTTAAATACATCTTAAGTATCAACAAATTAAATTTTACTAACACAACCATACCTACTAACATCATATGGAGTTGTATTATCAATAATTAATGTGGGCTTAGTCTGAAATATAATATTTTAATTTTTCATTTCATCAACATACTAACTACAACTTGTCACGATCCTTTTTAGATAAAATTCGGTACACAGAACACGACCCAAGTTTAAAAAAAAACTGTTTTTTTACCCAGTACATCGTTCCCGTGAGATAGTTTCCGGCAAACAATACGGGTGAAGCCGAGAGCTATAACGTGATTAGATGTAGAATAAAAAAAAAATTAATCAAAAAATGCTACAAACAAAAGGTCCACCACCCCTGTTGAAATGTATCGATCGATTGCAGCGCGGTATCTAGATCTCGTCGATGAGATAACACACACGTTATACAATAATGTATGGACAGCACATAAGGGGTAGTTCATAGGACACTGAAATGCAGTTTTAATCGGTTTAACAAAATAAAATCAAATCAAATTTACTGGGAACAACATGGTCTATATGGGTTAGTAAAATAAGGTTTGGGTGAAAAACGTCAGAAACGCAAAATGTCAGACTAGCGAATTGTCAGATGTTAGTATTTTGTTGCCAATGGCAAGACAAAACGTAGTATTTCTAGCGAAATCTCAAACTTAGTATCAATTAATATAATACAGGGTATCCGTGTAATAATGATTCCAGAAAAGCCCTACATAACTTAGAATAAACTTAACATAATTTGCCAAAAATATAAAAATATTCAATGATAATTTCCATAAGCGTTTAAATTCCGACCCTTACTATAAACAAACAAGGTACACTTTTGCACTCATCCCTTTAACCACTGTCGAGTCTGAAATAGGCCTTACTGCATCATATTCTGGCCTACTGACCTCAACCAAAGAGTATTAAAAGACCAACATATTTGTTTTCTGCCTACACGCATGCTTCTTTTTATAGACTCGCTAATTTGTGAAGTACACTGTTGCACATTACGCAAGTGTATAAATCTACAACAGGTGTACACTGTACGGTAAGAAAACTGTGCTACTTAGATTCTACCTTTTATGGTACGATAAGTAGTTGGGGACATAGAAACTTGTCGAACAAGAAAATATGAAAATGTATGACAAGATATAGATGAAGTTTAAGTAAAACTGGTACTAAAATCTTGTGAATATGGCATTATACCTGATACTAGTTTATTTGAAGACTAAAACTGCAAACACTACTGCCAACAGTGACCGTACAGCGAATTGGAGCTTTTGGAGAAAAAATATTTGCTAATCCACACGGGATAAATCACAAAAAATGTTAAATTAACAGTACAACAAAATTATATTAAAAAGTAAAAAATAAGAGAAAAAAATAGTCAAAAGTGTCTCAGCATGGTGCTGTAACATTTAAAAAAACGTCACAGCTAATTGGGCCCAAACTGATGCCCACAGTCAGATACGAATCAAACCCCCCCTAATGTTCTAATATAAGTGATCTATAAGTCAATTTGCACCAAAGGACAAAATAAAAGCAAAGGTTCTTTAAATCTGTACCCAATAGGACCAATGACAAGTAGAAACTGGTCCTACTGACCACCCATTGTACTTGACCACCACAGCTTTATTACCCGAACGCTACTGTGGGCGATACTAATTGCCAGGTCAAAGTATTTTATGGTTTATTGTATGTGTTATAATTGACGAGTAGCTGTGAGTTTTATTGATTTCTTTTGTTAAGCGATTTTTCGTGTTTTGTGGAATGAAATAGTTCAATGTTTCGTTAACTCAAATTTAATAAAACAGTCTTCTTCTGGTGCCTTGACTTCTGACAAGGGAGAATGGAAGAAGAAAACATGTTGGCAGGAAGGTGGTGACTCTTCCTCTTTTAAGGTCCTCGATCTATTAGCTTAGGAAGGTGTCCCACATCGTGATTGCCGATACTTGGTCCCCACTTCATGATTTACTTGCCCTACCAACCCTCAGTTCTAAAAGTGTGTGGGTCAGACTGGACTGGACTGCAGCAGCTTGGCCTAAGTCCAGCAGTGATATGCGACAGGCTTATTTGATTGGATTTTGTTAATTGATATTCGCTTTTCATCATTGAATATCTTGATGTAACTATTTATTGCTTGTTAACTGTCGTCGTAAAATCGTTTATGGCACAATCACAATGATCACAAATAAATAATTATTATTTATGTTATTACATCTCACTTAGTCATCACAGTTTGTCGAAACAATTAATCGACAAGATTTTCTACATAATTTAAGAACCTGTGAATCTCGAAGAGTTAGGCAGCCGCAAAAACGCTTAACAATATTTATTTTCGTTTAATCGGTTACGACGAATAACAGTTATAAGACACAAAATTAGAAAAAGATCTTCAGTTGTCACAAACAAAAGTCTACAGCCACTCATTGACCAAAACTGTTCATTATTTTCAGCTGTTTTGCTATATTAGAAACATGCTGTAGGCACAATACTCTCCCTTACCTATCGAAAAGCATTCCTATCTGCGAACCCCTCGCCTCAATGATCCATTATTATCAGCGGGAAGTGGAGACGCCCACGACTCGCCTTAGGCATCCGAATCTTTAGGAAACCACGATTTATCTCCAACACATATTAACACACGTACATTTTAACTCGCGATGAAAGACGCCGAATGCTTGCGGCGTATGTAAATTTTTTCTCGACAATTACTGAACAAGAATTGATTGGACTCAACTATACGTATAACTGCGAATGGTGGAGAAATTCGCTAGAGGCGAAGGAAGAATATTCGGAGAACGTGAACAAATGTCTTTTTCTTTAGTATTTGCTGTCGCATGTCGCCGAAAATATTCCTTGAGGGAACTATTAGGTTTTGTTGACCCAGAATGTAAATTGGTAAAGAATTTGTTAATAATATAATCAAATTGTCGAAATTGGTCCTTCGGGCTCTGCATGACTTCCAAAGATTTGGAAGGCTGGGTTGTTACTTAATGATTAAGTTGTACAAAGGAAGCGATGGCTGACAGATGGCAGACCACCTATCTGTAACCGCTTTCAACGTGTTTTTTATTTCTACATGGAGTTTCAAGGGGATTGTAATATTTCAGCTTTTTCGCTAAGTATTTCAGTGCGATTCATTTTTTAGTTTTCCGTCATAGCAATCTATAATATTATAAATAAATAAATAAACAAATTAAAAAAATATATATATATCGCTGGACATCTAGTGTCACACTAAGCAAGGCTTGTGTCGTGGACACCAGATAGTTGATATACTGCACACATACTTTTTTTGTTTGTTTGTAAATACATACTTAGTAGACATACGCGGTATGTTTGTGAGTCTGAATGCCAGAGTTTATCTTAGAATACTAAAAGATTCTTCCACTTATGGCCATCACCTTCCTGTTCTTGCCCCATATGTTACTTGGGGTCGGCGGAACACGATTTTTTCTTCCATTTTCCTCTATCAACCACCACGCTATCATTTACTCCTTTCTCATGAATTATAATTCTTAACAAAATCCATCCATCGTACCTTTGGTGTTCCTCTCCCTCTCCATCCATCAAAATTTAATGATACCATAAATGATATTTAATAAAATCAAAAAATCAAAATCAAAGCATTTCTTTCAAGTAGGCCAATCAATTACAGGCAGTTTTGAATTGTCGAATTAAGATGAAAATTATATGTTGCTGTCACAAGACATAAAAACTGTGAAAGTACTGTAATTGCCCATCCCTAGCGTAGATCTCTATGGAGAAGAACGGGCAAGAGACTCCATGGATAATCTTTTAAATCAAAATATTAAATATTTATCGAGGAAGGCTATAGGCTATATAACATCACGCTATGACCAATAGGAGCGGAACAGCAATAAGAAATGTTGCAAAAACGGGGGACATTTTATTCCCGTTGTGAGCTCTTTCTCTCTTAAGTGACGCAGACGAAGTTGCGTGGGTCAGCTAGTTATTCATATTCATATTCATTTATTTGCATTCCACAAGGTAAAACTCGGTGTTAACAATAAGCTTAGAGCTAAGAACCGTTGTAGACCCTGTCAGGGCCTTTAAATTAATTACTTTTAGACGATTGAACACTTACTAGCTGACGACGATTAGGGACTTCTGTATTACCCAAGGTAAGAAGTTGGAATGCCAATTTTAACTAATAACGGTCAGTAAGACGTTACTAGCCAATCTTGACGGTAAGGCGTGAAGTGCGCTCCGACAGTTATGCCAAGTATGTTGATAACTGCGTGTGTAACGTTCTACAGAATATTGTTGCATACATACATAACTGTCTTCGCTACTGAGGCTCTGAGTAAAGCTTGTCTCACTAGAGCTTCAAATTAATAAACTAAATATGGAAAGTTACTGCGTCGTCGGTCTCGTGGACGCAAGTGCGATTGTTGAGCAAGATGGTCCTGGGTTTGATTTTCGGGTCCGTCAAAATGTTATTGGGTTTTTCTATCTGGAATTTCTGAACATCCACGGAGGCTGGATTTGTCCTGGTTGACAGCAATAGGCTCGTCCTTTATTATACATGAGACTTAAATCATAACTGGTGATATGTGGATGTAGGTTATTCCTACTATTAAACCTCTGCCTAAGTCTTCGGGAATTAAAGGCGTGAAGTTATGTTATGTACTTCCAGTAATACATCAAATAAATGTAACAGGCAGTACAGGGAGAAACTGACAGTGTCATTTTCCCCTAGCCAGTCTAATACGTAAGGTACATCATCATCTGCCTAGCCTAAGCTTTCCCAACTGTGTAGGGGTCGGCTTCCAGTCTATCTGGATGCAGCTGAATACCAGTATTTTACATGAAGCGACTGCCTGTCTGATCTCCACAACCCAGTTAATACTGGGTAATACGATATCACTTTGGTAAGACTGGTTGTCAGACTTTTTGGGCCACCTGTAACGACGGTCAAAGATGAACTAAATGACAGCCGGGACCAACAGCTTGTCGTGCTTTCCGAGGCAGGGAGGAAACTCGGTATGTAAGGGTGATCACCCATCCATAGACCAACCTAGGCAAGCACGGCTTAACCTAAAGATTGGCCTGAGCGGCTGATATTATTTAGCCTCGAGCTCCTCACTTGTTAAAACTCAATAGCTAAGTTAGATTGTTTACAACTCACTCTACACGCTTAATAGTACAAAATATATTTAAAGCCGTAAGTAATCACCAATAGCTAACAGATACTAAATCAAAAACTCAAATAACATTATTTGTAAAACCTTCCACCAACTTCTTTTCCAACTGGCAGCTTTTAATGCAAAAATAAACAAAAATTTTGTACAACAAGGAAAGCCGCCTTCAAAAACACCTAACCATATAGAAAACCGCGTAATTACAAATTACAATTACCACGGCACTAAAGAATTAACAACTAATTAATTCGTTTAGCACACAATACAAAACAATTAGAAAATGGAAAGTGACTTTCTCTTCGAGTGTATGATTCACCACGCCCACTGCCCAGCCTCTTTTGTCGCGAGCTTTATGCTTATGTAGATATGCCCTTTTGGAAGTATGTTATTGTTAGAAACTTTATGTGGTTTGGTTTTTAAAACTGTAATTTGGTAAAGGTTTTAACTCTGAAGACGTGTTCCTAATATCTAAACAATTAGCTGACCCACTCAACTTCGTCTGCTTCATATTAAAAAAAAGCCCACAAAAGGAATAAATATTCCCCGTTTTTGCAACATTTTCATTATGCTCCGCTCCTTTTGGCTGTAGCGCGAGGTTATTTAACCATTAACCTTCCTCGATAAATAGACTATCCAACACAAGAAGAGTTTTTCAATTTCGATCAGTAGTTCCGCAGATTAGCGCGTTCAAACAAACAAACTCTTCAGCTTTAAAATATTAGTATACAAATATACACACACTGTTTTAGGCTTTCACGGTTTAAAACTAAACTTATATTGAAAGAAACACGAAATATCGAAATATCGGGAACTCGAAATAACAAATAATCACGGAAGATATCCCGTAAGTGACAATATAAGTTTAAATATACACACATCAAAAGTGTCTAGGGATCAAGCATTTTTATGCGGATTTCTTGAGATTGAGATGTGGCTTTGTAATAAATTTATGATTTTATAAATTTATATGGATCCTTTTTGGTGCATTTCATAATTTGAATCAGGAACTGTGAATCAAATTCGAGTAAAAGATGAAAATCAGCTGTCAATATTTTCCCTATAAAAACATACAACGCATTGAAGACATTATTAGTGCTACTGTTTCCCTACTACTGATTAAAACCAACGTTATTATGGAGCGGCGACGTCATTTAAGCAGGGAAGAAATGCTCAGAGCCGTGGGAATGATAGAAGCTGGTTCCTGGCAACGTACTGTGGCTTTAGCTCTGAATACAAGTCAGAGTGTTATCAGTCGACTTTGGACACGTTACCGAAGCACTGGTACCGTGGCTGAGCACCATGGAGGACGGTATCGCTGCACCACACGGAGACAAGACCGATACATTCAAATCTTAACTCGAAGAGCTCCAACAATAACCGCCATGATGTTAGCCGTGAGGCTTCATCACTCTTCAGGGAACTTAATTAGCGACCAAACAGTCAGAAACCGCTTGCATGAAGTGAACCTTCATTCCCGAAGACCGCTACGGGTACCACCTATAGTAATGCACAATCGTAGGATTCGATATCAATGGGCTCTTGAACACAGAAATTGGGCAGAAGAACAATGGCGTTTCGTGTGCTTTTCTGATGAGTCTCGTTTTGGTATGAGACCGGATACAAGACGTATACGACGAAAATCCTGCCAGGAAGTCCATCCTTATAGTGGTGGAACCATCATGGTATGGGCGGGTATTTGGATCGGCGGAAGAACTGAGTTGATTTGGATCAGAGGCAACCTCAACGCTCAAATTTATGCTGAGACGATTGTATCAGACGTCATCGTTCCTCTACAAGTGCAAATCGGTCCCTTATTTCAGTTAATGCATGATAATGCACGACCGCACACCGCAAGATTTGTAAGACAGACTCTCGCCGCAGCTAACATCAATGTCCTGCCCTGGCCTGCTCAGTCGCCAGACTTGAATCCGATTGAGCATGCATGGGATATGCTACAGAGAAGAGCTCTGCCGAATATGGAGGGTATCCAGTCGCAAGAAGACCTTTTTTTGTTGTTGCAACGAACATGGGCGGCCATTCCACAGCGTGATTTGGATGAACTCATTTTGAGTATGCCAAACCGATGTTCTTGTGTTGTTAGTGTTCGCGGTAGAAACACGGATTATTAATTGTTTAAGTTACCCAATAAAATTTTAAAGAAAACTGTTATTTCAGTGTTTTTTTCGAACTTTTGTGTTAGTGGTTCAAATGTCAAAAATCCCTTTATTAGGAAAATGGCAAATTTCTTTATTAATGCAAAGGTGACTTGGTTTATCGTTACTGTGACAAACGAAAACACTTTATTTGATGAATCCTTAAAGAAAATTTTAATTAATATCAATCAGGAGAAAAGTTATTGCAAAAATATATGTTGATCCCTAGACACTTTTGATGTGTGTAGTACAGACTAGCTGACCCGCGTAACTTCGTCTCGTGAAGAACCGCCCTATAAATTTTGTGCAAACTTCACATAAACCCTCTACTAAATAGTCTGAACAAAGTTGGTTTGGATAGGTGAGCCCGTTCTTGACTTATAAAATTACAACGAAAAGTTATTTTCCCCATTATTGCGATCATTTTTTGTTCTACACTATACCTGGGAACCTTCTAGTTACGGAGATATGGGGGGTCAAAGTTACAACTTTTTGATAAGTTATTTTTTAAATACCAGTTTTTTTAGTAATATTTTAACTTTTAGCACCTCCACGACCCCCGTACTATTCAATCCATCCATCAGCACAATGTTTTAAGTGCGTTACATTGAGTTCTACCTCAAAACATGATTTATAACCTCAAACAAAAAAGTGGTTTCTCAGCAAAAATTTTCGAGTAAAGTCACTTAGTTTGATGTACAGAATTGATGGTTAACGGCTTTGTGATGAGGTGGTTTACACCCTGTATACATTGATTTTGTGCTTTGATCATCATTTAAAGCGTTCAAAGTGAAAGACCAATAACCCTGAGACATAAAGACTCTGAACACTACCTTAATAAATACATTGTATATCTTCAAATTAGAACCCTTTACCCTTTTTGTCAAATTATTCCTTTTAGAATCATCATCATCATCATCCAACCATCACGTTATAATTCACTTCTTTTTCTTTCATTCATCATTCCTCACACAATCACCGTTTCCTTGGTCTTATTTATTTTATTTAACACTTCAAGCACGTAGTACAGAGGCGGAGTTAATGCCATTAGGCATTCTTTACCAGTCAACCTTTGTCTGATGCAGATACAAGCAGTAGTAGGTGTATTAAGGTCTTCCTCTCCCACTCTCTATCTCATCATATGGCCTAAACTAAGAAAGTCCATTCCTTTTTAACTTTTCGGTAACAGGCGCCACTTTTAAAGTTCCCCGAATATACTCATTCTTTACTTACTTCATCACGAATTATTGCTTTATCCATTCTTTTCACACCACACATGTACTTCAACAGTCTCATCTCCCTTTCAAATCTTTTCTTAGATTACATTATAATATCTGGATGACCGACCTATGGCGTTTTTTGGGTGACGTTTTTTTTAAACTGAAAACTAGCTAGATCGGCTTATCGCCCCGAAACCCTTGCATACTAAATTTCATGAAAATCGTTGGAGTCGTTTCGAGATTCAGATTGTACATGAATTGGTCGTTTAAAGTATTAGATAAATTGATAGAATTCCTATCGAAGCATGAAGTATCTGGGATACTCCGTAGTACACATTCACTTTACAATTTGTCCGTACCGATATGAATAAACTTTAACACTTCCAATAAAGCTATAATTTCTCTACGTAAACAGAAAAAAACTTTAAATAAAATACGAAACACTCTCATAAAATAGCGTGCCATTAAACTCGTACCACATGCAACCAATATAATTTATAACACTACTTAAAATTCTAAAAATAACTTATTACCATTTACACACTAAAACTTCACGGTTTAGTTTTAAAAAGCAAAACTATGTAAAATGATAAGTTGACTACATTTTCATACATTTTACACTTTTTTTGTGGTTGGTTGTGACTTGCAAGTACTTGCAACAAAGTTGGTTGCATTAGAGTTATAGTACACAAATGCATGACCTCCTTGCTGTGACATAGGGACGTTAAAACGGTCAGATTGCTCGAGAGGCATACGATTGTTTGTTTGTCGTGGTAACGGGGAAATCAAGAAGAAGAAAGAAGAAGAAGAAACAAGAAGTCTGATAACCAGTCTTACCTAGTGGTATCGTATTACCCAGAATTAACTGGGTTGTGGAGGTCAGATAGGCAGCCGCTTCATGTAAAATACTGGTATTCAGCTGCATCAAGATGGACAGGAAGCCGACCCCAAATAGTTTGGAAAAGGCTAGGCAGATGATGTGTGAATTCATGTACATTTAGGTATTCAGAATCAGAATTAGATCTTTATTTGCTTTGAATGTACGTACAGGTGTAAGTTGTTGTACATAATTGATGAGATCGGCCACAGTCTCAGTGATGTCGTTAGTCGAGTGGTCGCAAGCGTGAGTACTGAGCTTGAGGTTCTAGGTTCAATTCCCGGATGGGGCAAAGTTTTATTGGGTTTTTGGTGCATGAGGAATTTCACATTAGCAACCAAATCCAGCCAATCTGTATTTGTGAATACTTGGGACTGAAAACATAACTAGTGAAATATGGGTGTAACTCCTCCTCTCCCTATCTCCTTGGGGTATACAGGCGTGATGTTATGTTATTCAATTGATTGACAGAACAACTCTTGAATTCAGAATTTAATACTGCATTTTGTTTAGGCTTTGCGCGTGGTACAAAATCTCAAATTGACAATTGACTTCTATCTTGTAAATGGTTTCGACAAAACCACATACATTATGTCTTCACGACTTCTCCATCAGTTCAGTCACCATCCACGATCAAGCTCGCCATCCTCATGACCCGTATGTCTTCAAAGTGCCAAGTGTCCAAACGAGTAAATTCAATAATCTCAGCATATTTGCTGAACAGTTATCGTATTGGTGCGTCGATTGTAGCGTCGTGTCGTGTCGTGTCAGATAACGGAGACATTAGGCCGTGTCGTGAGGTGGGTAGGTAGAGATGTGTACCGTAAAGGAATGATTTATGGACGTAGGTCGGTGTTGGTGTACCTACTGCTGAATTTATGAGTAACTAGCTTCTGCCAGCGGCTTCGCCCGCGTGCAGTTTGATTATTGTCCCATGGGATCTTACTACCGGGATAAAAAGTATCATATGTTTTAAACCAGGTTATCAACTATCTGTGTGCAAAATTTCATCCAGTAGTTTTTGCGTGTAAGCGTAATAAACAAACTTACATTCACATTTATAATATTAGTAGGGATAGCTTTAAGTATGGTGTCCTGATTGACGTGTTCTGAAATTTTGAGATTTTTTATTTTTATTTTTTTATCCACGTCTATGATGGAACGAGCTTGCCCAGAGGATGTCTGTTCAGTCTTGCTTTGAAAGCAGTATCGGACCAAGAGGATAGTCCAGTCTTTGGAGCTAGTTAAAGATGGTGCTGATCCACAAAAGATAGGTCACTTCATATCATGTCCTGTTGGTAGTGTGTTGCTAATAGCAGAAACTGATGAACGCTACTAAAGACGCCAAATTCGTAACATGTTCTGGGCTGAATCGATTGACATCGTTAGTCTAAGAAAAATAAGGCCATATTATCAGGAAAGCCAAAGAATCGTCCGAAGCCTACATTTCTAGCGCCATGGCAGCTATGACATCAACAAGATGGGTCACGATCCTGGGCACTGGGAGAATGAACATAATGAAAGAACAAGAAGAGTATAATTGGATGCCGCAGTCTTAGAATAAAATCACTACACTCATTTTCTTTTATCGAAAAGCAAATAAACTTCTAGCACTTCACCTGCGACTTCGTTCAGGAAATGTTATAACACGGCTAATTTGCATGACATCAATACAATTTATAACTTGTGTTACTTAGTAATGATGTAGCTTTGTAATGGTGAAAGAATTTTTAACATCGGTTGAGTAGTTCTTGAGTTAAACCGTAACAAACACACAGATAAAAATCAAATTTTTACTCTTTTTTAATTTTAGTGTAAATGTAGCCTTGATCTAGTAAGTATCACTATAATGAAATAAGGAACTTGTCTCAATACATTTGTCACTACCGACAGCAGATTACTTCACAGCCAAATAAATAAATAACATAATATCTATTAGTCACTTGACGAACACCATACACATTACACCATAGCCATAAAGGTACCTGCTACAAACACGTACACTTGCTTATGTTAGTCCATCTTATATTTCAAGTACAGACAGCGGTAGTCACAAGCTATAATAATTATGTACACAGTAACAAAAAAATTATAAGTGATTCTCTAGTAAAATATCGATTGCAATATTAAGATAAGACCTATTTCTTAATGGTATAGTTTCCAAAACACAAGAACATAAAATAAGAATCAGGATATTAGCATCGTCATCTGTAGCTCAAATTCACCCACTGCTGGGTATCCCTCTCTTAGATTAAGCTATCTCCACGTTCCTGTGTCATCTTCATTCAGGATTTAACGGCAATGGCACAAGAAAATCTCTTATAAAAGTTGCTAACTGTTAACATATCCGTGCTCGCGACTGTACAGAGATGTACAATAAAGTTACAAGCAGTCATATCAAGTCATAGAGCACGGTGCGCGAGCATTAACATTCTGCGCACGCGCGGGACGCCGTAACCCCCCCTCCCCCACTCTGATGCCCCTCCCCCGCGCGACACTCACGCGCAGCACCCCCGCGCTAGTCGCCAGATAATGATAGGTGCACATGGGAAGCTATACGATGCTATAAAGTAATTGACAATTGCGGATCTGTGTGACCAAACTAATCCTCAAATGCACCCGGTTCGAGTCAAATATGATCGGTTAATACGACCGGAATAATACTCGGATCTATCGAAGTTCTTATAGAACCGGGTATATCATAAAAAAACCTCTTGCTGGCGGAGGAGTACCTGAAACTAGAGAGAGATCAATCGCTTTGAAATCATAATCGCTTTTGTACGTATACAATGATTTTCAAGTCAACGAAATGCTTTGGAACCGATTGTCCCTTATCTACTACGTCTTCTGTTTTAAGTTACCGCTCCTCGAGACAGTCTGGAGATTGATGGCTGTCTGGTTTATATCATTTGATAAACAACGGCTCAAATTCAGAAAACCATGCTTAGTCTAATCAGTTTGCACACAATCATTGCTACTCGTATAGTATAGTACAACAATTAAATCTTATGCTCGCAAGATAAATCTATAGCTCACTTCATTCAGTGTAGTCAGTTCCTAAAATAGATAACTCAAACAAAACTGGTGTGGTAGCAACCGGCGATGGAATTCCCAAATTGTAGCACGTTTCATACCGTGTAATGAGACAAACATGTACTAGTTGTACCTAGTTTGTCCAGCAGTGGGACTACTAGTAATAAACATTTTCTTGGAAACCATTTGGATTTGTTACGTAGTCTAGGCGGATTTTGGCAGGTTTAAGGTTTTTTCTTGGACTTGAAAAAGATCTTGACAAAGTGACAATTTATCACCAACTTTGATGAATATATGTATTAAGCAAATCCTAAGTAATTTTGAGACAAATATTATAAATTTTGTTCTTAATGTACTTACAGTAGTTTAAAGATGGACGACTACGGGACGATGGATGGACTAGCGTATCTTCACATTGTTTTCGTATAAAATAATTTATTTCATTCAAATAATTTCACGGAAAAATCACAAACTTCAACTTTTTCCAAGCACCAAAAATCTTTGCTGCACTTTACCCAAAATAAGATGAAAATTCATCTGTCTTACGAATAAAAGACATAAACGAGATTACAAAATTGATTACAATTTTCCATTTCAGTTAACTTTTTGGTACAAAAAATCCTTACCTATCAAAATTAAATTTCTTTTACATTGCATTTGACTAACCACAATTTAATCAAACCTATTGTTAATTCACAAAGTCGGTTGTCAATCAAACTATATAACGAGCTTATTATATCTGTCAAATTATTATGTTTATCTAAATTTATTGGACACCTAGTCAAATATAATGTCCATTTAAATACATGTAATCTTAATTTATTTAATAGGAAAAATATGTATTATGTTTTTTTGGCTTGTGTCAAGTCGTGTCCTAGGAGATCTCATATCTACAGTCGTGGTTATGAATGACGTATCACTGATAATAAATGTAACATGTGTTATCGAATACCAATTAGCAATCAATTGTGACGGGTTATAAGTATTTCATTAGACATTAAAGTCTGACAACTGCCTTACATAAGACTAGCTCTCATTAGTCTTATGAGAGCGGTTGCACATGCCAGATGCTCTTTATAACAATATAAAGCTGGCTGACGTATGCAACTGGTAAACATTTGAAAACCCTCAATCAGAAAAAAAAGTATACAGGAATATCAAATACATTCTGTCCTTCTAACTAAAACCCTTATTATGGATATCTTTTGGATATCAATCGGGCGCAAAAAGGCTTCCTTACTTGAAGTATTCGCGTGTTTTCTATCAACCCAATATTCAATTTTGTATAGAAACAATTAAATTTGATCTGTTAAAGATGAAGTAGTGAATTTAAGAAAAAAGCAACGATATTTTCTTTGTGTTTGAACCACTGAAAAATCCGGAAAAGTCGGCCCAATACATTTGAAACAAGAAATCCCCTTTTACTTGTCATTCTATCAAAATAAATCATCTCAAAACAATACAACAACGTTCTAAATACTCGTACATAATGTCTATCGGATATCGATAGATGTTGAAACTATCGTAAATATCGTAATAACAGGTAACATGAAACAATCGAGTGTTACGAAAAGTTCATACAATTTTGATTGTGATTGTGTCATTATACTTTGATTTGTTTTGATATTAGTGATTTGTACTGTCTTTTATAATGAGCAATTTCAACGTTTATGGTAATAACTCAATGGCAAGTATAGTTGACGGAACAGTTTTCAGTTCGATTACTAATTGCTACTATCGTATTAGGGAGTCAGAGTGTCCATATTTATCGGAATTTGAGCTTTTTATACATGCAATAAAAGTGAAAATCATAGACCTCGATTCGTTTCAGACTCGACATAATGCAACAAATGTGGTGATATGTAAATGGCTTAAGAGGCCTGCGGAGCATGCGAATTTCAAACAAACGTAATACCAAAATAATTTGTAAATCAAACATATTCTGAAGGTATGTTCCCAAATAAATATTTTGAAAGGACTATGATATAAAGACGAGATATGAGGAATTTAAAATTTCTATAGAAAAATGATTTTTCTCATAACTCTTGTTTAAATCGGTGTACATTCAAAATATGTGATTGGGAACCTATATATTCTATAATACAATCGAAATTATACACACAATACCTAAAGAATATGTTTGATTTTCATATTATTTTGGTAAGTATAACGTTTGTATGAAAAACGCATGCTCCGCTGGCTCCTTAAGCCGATTGTGCGACAATAAATGTGTTCGTTCCTTTACAATGTTCTTTCAAGAAAATATGTCTGCGCTTCCCACAATGTCAAGAAAACCGAATGGTTATCTAAAACGCACTCCTACCACTTCAAATAAATAAATTGGACGAACACATATTTTGTAAAATTATACTCGTGTCTTGGTCTAAATGCTTACAAAACCGTAATTCGGGTGCTGTTGGTACAAAACCAGTACTACACCTTTTTTGGTCAGGCCTATAGCCAGAAGCGATACAAGAAATTATAACAAAGCCATTGTCCCGGAGATTGGCACAGCCTAATGGTAATCACAATGATTTATTACCCGATTCACACCTCAATATAAAAGAATAGAAATACATATTTTATCAAATCGACGGCAAAAATGATCGCCCACGGAAAAAAATACTGTCTAAGATTTTTGACCTGGAGTCTAAAATCTTTAGGTATAATATACTAAACAGTTTAGCCCCAGGTACAATCATAAAGAACCCAAAATCTGCTAATAACGAAATTATACATTTATTTAAAAGCGATTTTGCAATGTAATAAAATGTATAGAAATATTGGATTTGCAATATGCAGATAATAATTTATATTATTATGTAGGCGAGAGAAGATTTTACATTGTATTTTAGATATGGAATATACCAGCTGTTTTAATCAATGGATTTGAATTCGTGATGATGACTGGCATCTACAAAGTTCGTGAATGGCTAAAATGTTTACAACGGCTTGAGCTATTATTATGTATTATTATTTTCGTTCATGCAGATATGAGTCAGTTATATCATGGTACAATAATATAGTTATATCAAATTATATAAATGACATCTATTCTTCCTGTTCCATTAGAGCAGCGGTGGCCCTGTCGTGGCGGCCCCGACTTACGTTCAGTAAGTCGTGGGTTCGAACCCAGGCATGCGCATTACTTTGTGTAATTTATTACATCACCGCTGCTCTCAAAACGGTGAAGGAAAACATCGTGAGGAAACCGGCATGGCATAGAACCATCAAGTCGAAGACATGTGACATCTACCAATTCGCACTGGGCCCGCGTGGTGGATTATATAGCCCATTCCCTCTCATCCATAGAGAGGAGGCCAGTCCCAGCAGTGGGAACATTAATAGGCCGCTGATGATGATAATTCTTCCGGTTTAATTTGTATTTTCTCATTTGTTTATAGATTTTGTTCGTGGTTTAGCGGAATTTTCCCACGGGAACATTTAAAATATAGTCTATGAAACTCTGGAATTATGTGCATTCTTATAAGTGATGAGACTAGGCTTTGCAGCTTAAGCCAGTGTAGAATTCGAAAATCATCGCACAGGAATCTATGGACGGGATAAAAAATATCCTATTTCCTATTCGATAACAGTTACATAAATAGACAGACAGAGTTACTATGACACTAAAAATATTAGTGTAATGTGAATTATTGATAGGTAGTAGGTAACTCCATGTAAAATACTGGTATTCAGCTGCATTCAGTGAGACTGGTTAGACCCTAACGTAGATGGAAAAAGGCTAGGCTGATGATGACAATGATAGTATGGACTTACCCTTTTGAATTTAGGGAAATTCTATTGAAATCGGAAATCTCAGTCAACATTCAAGATGCGCTACGAAAGTGACTACACCATGACATGACCATGATTCGGCGACTCGAATGGCGTAGTGGTAGTGAGGCTGCCTTATGTTCATAGGGTCCTGGGTTCGAATCCCGGTAGGAGCCAATGTTTATGTGATGAGCATGGTCATTTGTTTCCGAGTCATGGATGTTCATATGTATAATAAGTATATATTTACAAACAAAAATATACATAGTATATATGTAGTATATCAACTATCTGGTGTCCACGACACAAGCCTTGCTTAGTGTGGCACTAGATGGCGCTGTGTGTTAACGTCCAGCTATATTTATTTATTTATTTATGACAAGTCGATCAGAGTTCTAAGCCTTTGACCAAAGATACCGAAGTTCTACAATACCAATCAGCCTTTCATCTTCAAAGTATGTCATTACAGTCACGACTAATGACAATGCAGTCTTACGCCTAACTCGTAGTAACAGGTGCATATGACAGGTCTCACTAGGGATGTGTACGCGCGGTACTTGCATTTGTATCGATAGCATGGGTCTGAATCGTATGCCCGCTTAGCATGACCACCGGAGAAACGAGAGAGACTCGACAAATCGTTTGTTTATCTGTCATTGAATCGACAAAATGACAGATGAACAAAAGATTTGTCAACTCTTTGTCATGTGTCTAAGGTGGTCATGCTACGGGGGTATGATACGATGCATTTACTCCGATACCAGTATTTTTTTATCAATCATAGCAGTGTTTCGTATTTGTTTGTTCATCATCATCAGCTTATCCTTTTCCCAAGTGTGTTGGGTTCCAGTCAAACCAGATGCAGATCAAAACCAGTTTTTCACCTAAAACCCAATAGGGAAGATTCCTCACTTAAGAAAATATGATTCAGTTTAGTCTGTCAGTTAAATAATCGAGAAATATGGGATACGTGTTTTTGTTTTATCAAGTTAACAAAAATTTACAATGATAAAACGCTTCACAGATTATGAGTGGGGGATTGTGACATCACTTTCCGGTAAAAAATGTACTCAAAAGTGACGTCACACTTTTTTGACGGGCTGTAACATCTTCATTATTTGTTTACGTGAAAAAAGAAAAACGGACTGACAAACTAATTCGATGTTTTTTTGTCATCCACCCTTTGTATCTGTCACCGTAAAATTGTCAAACACGTTATATTACAATATAACGTGTTTTTTCTCGCGATATTGTAATGTCTCGAATTATTGTCAACTGAACATACGGAAGTATCTCTGCCCCCATAATCGGGACTTGGGGCACCCCCCCGTTAGGTTAGTTAGGTTCCTTTAAACCCTGCACTCTGAAATAGGGGCCCTGCGAAGCGGGGCTCCGTCGACTACGCTTTTTAGGGGGAATATAAAGTGTTTTAAGGTTATGTTATATTAATCGGTATTTCTCAGGAATGGTGCATTATCTTTTCATGAGAGTTGTGCCACTGGGCAAGGGGGACCCCTCCTTCCCTCCACACCGCGTAAGTTGACTACCATCGCATGCATTTCACGAAAAATAATGCGTTTTGTTGTAAGCAGTATGTTCATTTGACAATAATGAGACTTTACAATATCGCTAGAGATATTACAATATAACGTATTTGACAATTTTACGGTGACATATCGATCTTAAAATGAAATATCGGAGTAACCCATCATATTGTATCGATGCTGTAAAGTATCGAATCGGATGCATCACTAGGCCTGACTAGTTTTATAATAGTAAAACATAAAGTGAGTTACTGGCAAGAAACTCTCGTAAAAACTTTAACGTGGTGTAAACTAGTTTTAAATGTTAGTGGAGTAGTTGTAAATGGGTTATAAGATGGCATGTGGTCCAAGTTTTTGAGGAAAGAACGCTGTAAAATTAACTTAGTCTGGAAAAAGCCAGTGTCGTGCATTATGTCGCGCCTTAAAAAAGAAAGAAAGAAAGAAAAAGCATTTAATAGCCCGACAGGACAACACATAAAAAAAAATGGTAAAATTGTGATTATAACACTAGTATAAA